>LR215993.1:12736281-14184406 GCA_000469805.3 Hymenolepis microstoma | reverse complement strand
TGGTGTGCAGGCGTGCTGTGCGTCGTAAGACGTGGAGCTTAGTCATTATACACACTTTATGGCATGGTGACCTCATATGACTTGGGCCAGTGATAGGTCGGTTCATTGGACATTGGTGGCGAGTATCTCCTCTTCGTTATCACTGGTATGGAGTGCAGTATACGCCTTTGGTGTGCCCGTGACTCCCCGGCCTATGCCCTGCTCGCTTTTGAGGATAGAAATGATCACTTTGTCAGATGCGACGTCTCCCCAATTCACCCTGCTCTTTGCAACAAAGACCTTTCTGGATTTCTCGATCATAATGTAAAGATTGCATTTTAGTGCGTTGTAATATTTAAGTAGGCCTGATTAGATGGGTGCCTACAGCTTTAATTCAAATTGAAGGGGTGCTCTACTGAATCGGTGTCGATTTCACAAGAAGGATCATCACTTAACAGTTGATGGGGATACTGGACGAATATTCATCTTGGAGTTTAACGTGGTAATCCATTCACTCTGCGTTGGAACCTCTTTTGGGTTTACCGATTTATCAACCAGAAGTTATATTCACACAGGAAGGGAAAAAGAGTGTACTGCTCCACTTCGATACCTGACAGTGGGCATACTGGGAAGTGTTACCCATCTGCAATAGGCAAATTGGTTTTACTTACCTCAAAAGTGCCAATCAGATAAGATTTTAATCAACATTGAATGTTAATAAGAGTGATATTGCAACACTATTGCCACAGGGCAATTAGTATTATGTTGGTGAGAGAGTGTTGAGAGATTCCTATCTTTTCACTTCTACACTATGGTTCGCTTTCTCAAACACTATGATGATAGTCTCAATTCGACTTCACGTCAACTTGGAAATGATAATTCGATATATATGACGATTTGACCAAGCCGGTGGAATTCATTATTTACAGTTAATCTATTCTGTTCATGTCATAGAAGGAATGTGGGTGTGGAAAGCGAAACATAATGGCCACCTGTAAGGACCGCCATGTTCGTAAAGACATGTCCATTCTCCTGCCTAGGAATCTGGAAATAATTTATGAGGGCCAGAAACCCATGCTATATTCCACAACACCTGTAGAGACAAATGACAGCTCAACTAGCGTACATCAATCAATTAATCAATGGCATCGGATAGTATGTGTAGCCAATTCCGTTTTTATGGAAAAAAGTGATGGTTACCGTATCCAACAGAAAAGGGTATACCATAACGAAGATCAAAAGAAATAACTCATAAACTTTGAAATTACAAGACTGCAGTCTTATCTAGACCATCAATGCTATTACTGAAAACCCAGAATATGGAAATAATGAGGAAAGAGTTCTCTGTTATCTAACATGACGACTACATATCAGAATGGATCTAAAGCGAAATGAGGTGACGATCGCACTTGAAGGATAAAAAGGTTGGCTGATTGCGTTTATATTCAATTGCTGAACGAAAATCAATCAATGCAACATTATGGATTGTAGGCATGGTTTTAAAACCCACATTCGACGACACTGAATTAGCTGTATTAAAATAATTAGTTGACGAAATATCAAATAGGTGCGTGTTCTTTAATGCATCTTATCAAGGAAATAGTTTACGTAAATCCCATCTGGCCATGTTGTGGAGCACATATATTGGCACTCTTTTTGGCTGTCGTACAATGACACGCAAACTGAAATTGATCGACGTTGCTCATTTATTATAATTAAATCAAAATTATGAATAGTCCCAAACCTTGATTTTGCCATGTCTTAGACAATTGCCTTCAACTCTTTGTTGTTGAGTTGAAAACAGTTGCAAAGATGTATCGATAGACCCGTTTCCACATATCTGCAGCATTAGGTGGGAGCTTAAGTTAGCCTACAGAATACAATAGCCCAAGTAGATAATACTTAGTACATCACCATACATGCATCCATTCTAAATTGAACCCAAGTCCATTTCCGTTTGGCCACAATCTCCAGTCCCCATTTTGCACACAAATGCCCACTTCTACCAATCCCATATCTCCACATCAACCACACAATACGGGTAAAACTTAGTATATTTACGTATCACAAACAGGTCATTTTCATTTTAAGACGATATTTTGAACACAACGGACAGTCCTTAATAAAAGCCCATGTTCATTGTCATTCACTCCGGCCGTCTCCGCACAGTCCTAACTAGACAAATCACCTAACTCCTGATATTTTATAGTTTGCCAAGCTAATTTGGAGGAGCATTTGCACTGATTGACTTGGGTATGGGAAAAGTAACTAGGAAGCGCTCATATAAGAAATTCAAATTCCAGCATTCTATTTGTCGACCAGAGTTGACTACGGCGGTTGGCCACTCACACTCCAAGATATCACACTTGTTTTTTTAGACATTCATGTTAGTTACTGAATCCCTCCACTGACATTTATTTAAATGCCTCAACCCCACTGCCCAATTAATGGATTTGCTACGTACTTTTCAAAGGTGTTGTCTAGCCAAATTTTGATTCATACGCGTCTTCCCCATCTTGTCAATGCATTTCGTATTCTCCTCACATGCTATCTAAATGCTCCTGCACATTAATTATTTTCTTGTAATTATTGGTTAATTTTAAACTTGTTTTCAAGTTTCTTGCTCTCTCTTTAAATTACTCTAAAATTTTCTACATTGTTAATTTTAGGCTAATTTACTGACAATTCGCAGTTGCTCGTCGCACTTAGCTAGCACATTTCTAGCTAATTAGACAATAGAACTTCTGATTTAAAAGATATTGAAATCAATGATCATATCATACCACGCTCAAGAATTCTTTCACCATAAACCACGTGTTCACATCGAAATGTTGTACCACGTCAAGCATGGGTTGAATCTCTTTAGAAGGGCAGTGAACGACACCTTGAAATTGTCGATCTTCATCCAGATTTTTTCGTCACATTCCCCCGCCTTGATATCGTTCAGCAGAACCTCTATTGCAAGCGCACTATCGTATCGTTGTGAGTGTTATTTCTTCCACAGCTATACTTTAAAGTCTCTTTTAATTTGCATTAGGATTGGTGTTGTAAAACAACTCGCACAGATCTGGTACATCGTAGTTGTCGTAGACCCTGGCTACAGAGGGGTACTGGTCGTGCACGTCACGAAAACCGAAGGACGCAGATATTTAAGGGTGGTGCCCAATGCAGCCGATCTCGTGGGCCTGAATCTTATTTTTCCATTTTACCCTACTCCGTTAGACTCTATGGATTGCTTGGGATGCCAAGTGCTAAACAAGCTCAAGTTAGGTTCTCTTTTGAGGTTACCATTTTTTTCACTTAAACTAACTGGAAGCCTGGGTATTAAGGTATTTAGTATAGTTAAACAAATCCTAATTTTAGTTTTTCTTATTATTTCCTCTACAACCCTCGTTTCGGTTGCGTTGGTTTGTATTTATGTTTTCTCCTAGAATTGGGACCATTTTGGAATTAAAGACTTCGAATATAATCCAGTATTTGTGATTCAATATGCGACTAGTAATTAACACTGCTTAAATTTATGTTGTGTTTGTGTTGTGTTCTAGCGAATATTCATAGAATTTTCTTTGCAGGACGATTTACACATTACAGAAGACTCCGGACTCTCCCCAAGACCTAGAATCAGAAGCCAGTGAAATCTACAAACTGATCAATAAACGAGCTCAAAACCACTTGCATCTGACTCCTACGGATCCAATTGAAGACGTCGTGCTCCAACGTTTGCAGTTTGGAGAATCTCACAGCTCAAGAGCCTACAGCTTTGACGTCTTAACCTCTGACATCGCCCGAGAGAAGTAGGAGTCCGAGGAGTTAATGGATTTTATTAGGGGTGGCCGAGCATTCAAGGCGGCAAATCTTGGATATCGTGCCGCACAGTACCTTGGAGAACAGGTGGATAAATGTAGTTGTCTCTTCATTACCGAGTGCATATATGTTAATTCTACTGTCTTTTAATAACACCCAAACCTGTTACAATTGCACTCATTTTGGCTAGCATCGTGTAGCCTCCTTTGTGAGGAACTCAAACTTTGCGGTCTTTTATATTAGCTAGACTTAACCAGTGGAATTGTCCTTTTCGCCCACCGAATGTGCACCGATCACTTCTCTTGCACATTACTGTTCCTCCTATGTTCTCCTTATTTAACTACAGAACATGATTTTCGTTTTATTTGACACTTGTGGACGAATTTTCAACAATCTCTTGATAATATCCTGCAAAATCCAGATAATCTCATTTTTTTTAAATATTCTAAGTGCCGGAGGCTTAATATGAAGTTGTCTTTCAGGTTATCGACGTAGTATTTTGTATACAACATTTTCAGTCATATACTTCAGCGACTACTTCTGTCCTCATAAAGAGACGAATTCAATTTTAATTACTTAATTGAAGATCTAAAAATATTACTACTACTACTACACATGCCAGGATAAATATATTCAGCTGAAATGACCGGCTTTCATATTGAACGTATGTCTCACCCATTGTTTGAAGCTTTTTTGTAAAGCGCTCAGTTATGGGGTCTGGAGGAGGATTTCAGGATTTTGTGAATGTAATCTATAGACATGTGCTGGAACTAGCACAGCATAGGAGATCCAAGAGTTGAAGGCGAATTTGAAGCACCACTCATTAACAGAAACAATTAGGAATCGAACTGGAATGGAAGATAGCGCTAGAATGTTATCGAAAAACGAGCCTAAGAAATGGACAAAGGAATATTCAGAGGATGCGGGAACCAGAGGTCCTCATCATTAGTCCTGCATTTGCGGTTTGTTGGCTTTTACGGGCAATGGCTAAATTATAGGCTTGAAAATTTTCCAAGCAGGCACAAAAGCGTAAATAGGATGTTTAATCAGATCGTTTAGTTTAATATCCAGCAAAACTATTTTCAAAATACATTTGGAGTTAATCTTCAGCCTCCTCCCAGCTTTTGCATTTACAACTGCGCCGTCGTTGTACTTTCGTTTTAATAAGTCAAATATGATCACGCACGTTTTTCTCTCCATTTTAGTGTGGAGACATATTTAGATGGCAACGAAGAAGCAAACAGTGGTTTGGAAATGGCTCTGGCTTGTGCCAGTTACGCCCATTATATTGAAACCGAGGTTGCACCCGAATCAGCAGCAATTCAAGCTCGACTTGGTGAGGGTTCCCAGTATGCAGCACCCCGAAGTATCCGTCCCACTCGAGGATTGACACTCATTCCAGTTCATGGATTGAATGGCCACTGGTGCACCAAGATAGGCTAATTATCTCCCGTCGGGCGCTGGATGTACTGGAATCACGTCTACTGGCTGCTCAGCGTCGTGTCATTCCACCTGGCTACCAAGCAGCTTCTGAATGGAGACCCCTGATGGCTGGTGATTTGTTTGCTGGGAGGGCTCATGTGGCCGACAGGAGTTAAATGCCGATCCGTCACTTCTCGGGTGGTTTGGATGATGTTAATGAACTGAAACAGCGTTTGCAATAGTGTCTGTAATATAGCGTGCGAAGAAATATACTGCTCTTTATACCATTTCATTGGCTTTGTTAATTTTCCTTCATTGATATTGCGTGCCCTACTTAAATCTACTTGGTAGAAAGTTGTCGACATTGTTGGGCTGTTTATTTCTATCAATTTACAAGCATGCATCATTGATAATGGAAGTGAAAAATGGGAGATAAGTGTGGTATTTAAATGGATCGGAACATACTTTCATCTTAATGCTTGAAGACAATTGTTCTGCGCTCCCAAATATTCAGCTCAATTGATGAGCGCACATTTTGATGACCTCACTTAAATTAAAAGCATCATGTATACAGTAATGTATCAGTGATTGCAGTGTGTCAGTGAGACTAAGGCCGAATCAAAGGGAGGATAGAAAGAGATGAAAGTGTTGACATTGTTAGGAGCACTTTCTCTCCATCTCGTCTTACTGAACTTTGGGAGAAAGCATAGGATTTCTTTTAGTTGTCAGAGGGTTTAGTGAATTGGAGCCCACATGGTGAAGTTAATGGGAATACTTCACTTCACTAACTTTATTCCATCTCTAAAATTAGAACATTGAAACAGATTATGAATCCTGACCAAAATCGCAGTATATATTGAATATAAAGCCCTTAGTATTAACCCTTATTTCCTATAGCATAATCAGTGTAATAAAAGTACTTTCAGTTGGAATCTGTACATAATGACGCTATTTTTTCAATTAAAATTTCAGAGTGAGTAAGAAAAAAGGTCTTAAGTAAACTGCACTTTGGTTGATTTAACATGTACTAACTTGAAAACTTAGCACCTGGTACCTTAATTCACCGGAGCAATGAGGATAGAAGAGAGATGCATCTGGTAACACAATGCCATGTTGATTCATTTAAAGAGAGCATAATTGGGGCGATTTGGAAGGTATAAGTTGAAGGCAGAGGCTCAACTTGTTTTGTTTGACGGTGGTATTCTAAAGTTTGCAATTACCTGATTCAGTTATTTACATTTCATTTGGTATTTAGCATATGCACTTCAACAAATAACTGGAAACTTGTTGAATAGCTAATTTCTTCTTTTCAACCGTCTTCTATTTACCATAAAGTCGTTTTAACCAGGTCAATCACCACATATTTACCACATTTTGGAAAAACGGGGGAATATCGAATCCCTTAATCATGATTGGATAAAATTGAAGCCTGAGAGCATAATTGGAAGTTCCGAGGCACAAGTACTCTTAATTATTAATTTCAAAACGGACTTCCTGTTACCTGGAATTGCTTCAGTAGACCCTATGTGTGCACAGTTTGCGAAGCGTTCGTTTTCGGTGGATTGAAGTTTAGTCATATTCAATCCATTTGCAATAGTCAAAGTTACGATATTTAACTGCAAGTTCTATTTGAACAAAAAAATGTTTTTCAACGCTATCGTGCATTAATTTTTGGAAAAATATTTCAATTCTATTGAGCAATTCAAGAATTTTGTTTTGAAAATAGGTCTATAAAGCCAGTGATCCAAGTAATTAGGCAGGAGTTTTATGCTTGCCAAGATTTTCAGGTAAACCTTAAGGTTAACGCGTGCCAGCAAATTGTACTATCTAACAAGACGTGTTCAGAAGCGTGGGGCATGTCATCGCATGAGGGCACAGCTTGACTTGAAGGTGCGGCCGTTCAACTTCGCGTACGGATTGAGTGCAGAGAGGACACAACCAATAGCCAATCAAATGCCTCTCGCTTGTTTTACTTAATCCGCCATGTTGAATGACTAAGCTCCCTCCCTGTTCACACTCCACGCCATGCATGTCTAGAACTAACATGTCTCTGTGATACGCCTGTTTCTCTTGTAGCTTTGCGGTAGCTTAGCTAGTTCTGGGAGTCTTACCAACTAGGAGAATCTGCCATAGAGGTCAGACTAATTCCGCTACAGAAGCACACTCTTGTAGCAAGTTCTTATTTGGGTTATAGGAAACTTCTTGCCAGCTAATAAACAAACACTACCTGATTAAATACCAGCTAGGGCGTTTAAGAATATGTCGCTTGATCAAATAAATATAAATCTTCCTTTACATTCATCTCTGATTTTTGGAAAAACCGATAATGTGGCATTTAATTTTTAGCGAAACACGAACAAGTCTATACAACCAAAATTCAAATGAAGTACAAATTTAATTTTGAACTTTTGGCATGAACACTTTAATGTTTTCTAATTTATCACGGGGAGTAGGTAAACCCAAAAATATGAATTTTCTCTAAAGTCTTGTGGCATAATGAGATTAGGTTTTTGAAAACACATTGTCGCATATTTATTTAAAGACTTTTAAAATAGCGTTTGAGTACACTAATTGTCAGTAAAGTATGAAGTTCAACATTGATTTTTAAGTTCATCGCAAATGGATTCGCATATATTTCGACCCCTTATACTCTATGAAATTGGACAGAATTAATGTTATTTCAAATGGAGGAATTTAGAGTAAATTTTAAATGAGTAGCTTACATATACAGGGTATTCATAATTGAAGGTAATGCAGTGATGGCCTTTTTCAAAAGCCATTTTAATGTCATTGAATACCTTAAGACCAGTGCTTGAGCATTCGACATTCCATTGCGGTATGAACTATAATCGTAATTTAAAGTTCATACTGTCTTCTTCATTGCAGTGAAGTTTTGCTAATTCAATGGATGCTTCAACTGGTTCATCTGACAGGAATTGATAAGAACCGCCTAAATACTCACCGTCTTCAGATTTCATGCACATATTCTGATTTGATTTGCATTCATTCGACGTTCCGACATTTTAATGACCTCCGTTCATAATTCGATTTTTGCATTTTTCGAGGGAAGAATACTCATCAAACTTAAGACCTCAAGACATCAATCTGTCAGAAAACACTGGCTAAGATCACAGAAAATATCAGTAGTAAACAAACCATGAAAATGTATTCGGAAAATAACTCTCTAATTAATAGTCTAAAATGATCCATATTTTCATCTTTTTAATTTGTATTCAGTATTTCTTTCACAACTTGCCAGTTACCACATTTGGGGAAAACAAGGGGATATCGAATTCCTTAGGCATGATTTGATAAAATTGAGATAGGAGGACATAATTGAGAGTTCCGTGGCACAACTATTCTTAATTATTAATTTCAAGGCCAACCTCTTTTCACATGGAGCATCTAAACCTAAACTGCCTTTTCACATTGCAAACTGTTTTTTTCTCAACACCTACACATGTCTTACTGGGTCACACGAAAGATACAAGTGACATATTTTCCAGGCGATGATGTCAAGATATTAGAGCCAATTTCATGTGGTATTTTAATTTATGGTAGAGAAAGTAAATTAAAGTTGCGAGGTTTTGAAGATTTCACTTTTTAAATCTGCCTAATATCCGTGGTCTCTAGAACATTTACCACGAGCGCAGGTCTTATGACTATAACTAAGTGTAAAATTTCTACAGGGATCAAAGTTGAAGATAGACGTATAGACTGTGTAAATGATGTTTGAAAAAATAGTATGTATGTAGTTAGTTTCACTTCGGGAATAGACATGTCTTCAGTTTGATAAACACAAGATTTATCGCTTGAAGTCCCTTTGCCATTTCCACTATCCTGTGAATTATATTGACCAAACCTGTTGATGAGGCATAACTAAGTATGGAGAAGTGGTGTCATTAGTGACTTCAAACATTGAGAGCACTTCGAGTTAAGCTCGAAAAGTCCATTTGAATCACTCGTTGAGCTTCTTCATCATAGCACTTAACAATAGGCACTTAGCGTGGCAGACACGAGATTGTGCTTTTCAGAACATAATTTGTGAAACTTCTTTTCGGAACTGAGTAGCCTCTATTTTGCCATTTGTTCCTTTAATGCCTATTCTTATTCCACAAGTGGAAATGAAGTTCTCTTGTGGAATGTTGAAGAAGAAATCTGTGTAATTGAAAATCGTACCTGTGAATTCTGCGAAAAGTGTCTTAGGTGATTGGTGCATGTATTACTTGCAAACGATTGCTTTTCTCCTACAAATTTGATTGGACATGCTCGAATTCTTCTACTTTTATGAAAATTAACGCTAGACAAGTATATCGCGGATTTAAGGTATGAAGAAAGCAGTCAGAGTAAAAGTAAGTTTAGATATAAAATAGTCATATCTTTAGTTAGACAAAAGTTGGAGATGAGGACTGTTTAGACCACTTCTCGGTGGATGTTGCTGAGTTTGAGGAGTGGATGTTTACCATGATGGACAAGAAAAGACACACAGAGAGATAGGGAGTTAGAGAGAGAAGAAGAAAACTGTGGTTACGAGAAAGTTTAAAAACATTCCACAAGGGATTTTAGTGGAGCAGTGATATGAACTAATTTGTGAATTACCAAAACGAGATTATGAATCACAGAATCTGTTGGCTTCAGAGTTTAGACCTAGTATGGTGATAATTTCATATTTTATCCTAAAACTCTCTGATGTCAATAAATTTGATACTTTCACTTCTTATATTTAAACCTTTGAAATGATTGCGAATGACCAAATTATAACTGAGAGAGTAATAATTTGCGCTCTTTTCCTTGGTTTCTCAGATATTTCTGTGGAAATAAGGAATGTCACCTTATGGTAATTTAACAAACGTAATTCATAACTTTTCAGTTCTAGTCCGACAATAATTGCAAGCATATTATAATATTTTTCACCCAAAATGAAAATTTGTTGTCATATCAATCAGCACTACTGAAGCAGAACGGTCAAGCAGTCGGTCAGATCATTGATGTTATGAGCACAGTATATAAACATTAACCACACCCCATAGATTTACTCACACACCTCAGGAGTATGGGTTGTCTTTTCTTCCTTCTTGCAACACTTCTTGCTGCCACAGTACACTCTCAAGTTAGTAAGTACCTACTTTCATCTTTGTAACACAACGTTTTACACAGTTTTATGCATCTGCTTGATTACTAACATCTGTCAGCAATAATTGAGCAACACTTGGAAATGAGAAATTCTTTAATTTAATTTCGAAGAGTATAGTTGACTGTAGCCGTGCAAATTATAGACATGTTATATGCCCGTTTTTTATGGAAATATATGTCAAATCTCAAATAGACTGTTCACCCCACAACAGTATATATCACCATGGACCCCATTAAAGATCTTGACAGTCTCATCGCAAGTTGTGCAGGCAGCAAATCAAGGGTACTTTCGAATAAGGCATTTAAGAAGCCTCTGACAATCCGCACCAAATGGGCTCAGCTAGAACTTGAGGTAGCAGACTTCACTCCTATGTCTCATGAGTTCACAAATTTGTGATCTATTCAGTACTTATAACCAAAGTCGCATACTCTATGAAGCTCGAAGCAATTAGACTGCTTTTCTAATTCCGAAATTCTACTTATAAACACCATTGGCGACTTTCTGATCCAATGAAAGAGACTGGTCATTACAATTGGACAATCTCAATAAAAGAGGAGAATGAGAATGTCTTTAAAAATGTGAGAAATTAAGATGGTGAAAATTGAGATCTTGGATATTTTAGCACACATTTATCATTGTGATCTTCCGATTTCTAATTTCAAGCAATAATAGATTTCTAAAATCTATTATAAGAGGTAATGACGTGGCTCATCCGCGGTACTTAAGCAAAGAATTTGCCAACGACCAACAAGGATACAAGTAAAAAGTGAAGCTGATAAGCCGGTTCGATTCATCTAAGTCAACGATATTTTCACAACTTCATGCCAAAACAGTCACTTAGCCAGTAGGTAACGCAATCTTCTTATGGTGGTGCAGCTACAGATGCAGACTTCTTGAAGGAGGTAGTGTATGCATGAGGAAGCTAGTGGCCAATAAGGGGAATTTGCATTGTTGAGTTGTAGATACCTCACCTGATCTGATCTTCTTGGATAGTTTGACCGACCTGGTTTCAGAGTCCACACCTTTGGTGTGAACTTCGCAATTCACTTGACTCATCCACTATTCTCCTCACTTTACTAATTGATGTAGGCTACTATTATGATGCACTTTATTGACAATGCTTTTGTAATTTTTCAGTTGAGCCAGAGGGAGGGAACTGGAGTGATGCACCTTCTTCACCAGCAGATGATAACAGGACCATGGGTGAGTTAGTTAATTAGTTGGTCGGCTAGTATAAGATTAATAGTAGGATGTATGCGTCCATCTTGGTAGTGCAAAATGTACAAAGTCATGGAAAGAACCAATTGCTTTTGAACAGGCCTTTAGATATTCTGGTTGAGCCTGTATTCGATTGCGAAGTCTTCCTTTTTTGTCAGTGAAAGTGTACACCACCAGTCAGGCAGAAGTACGAGCAAATTATACAGCATTCAAATATTCTTCTTATTTGCACTACTGAATGTCCTGACTTGTAGGAGACTAGATGAGAGTGATTAAATTGTAGTGTAAGTGGTACTGCCACTGGCTTGAGAAGACCAATTCATCTTGATTGATATTCACTGACTTTCAATATCGACACACCAAAGATGAGATCACGTGTTATGCTCACTATTGAACATTTTGAGAGATATCTGACATGGAGTGTCTATAAGTGGAACTATTGAAAAGACACTGTCTAGCTTCAACGTTTCACGCCTAATTTGGCTTAGAAATCAGTGCAAATTGAAATAGTTTGCGATGAATTAGGAGCTTTGGGTCTAGTCGTCTAACTTTCTTGATTTTTATCTTCAAAGCATGCACACGCTTTTCTTCATTTACTAATTCACCTTTCCACCTTATGACAACACAATAATGTTTATTTTATTTCAGATAAATCTGATGTAAATGAAGAGGACTTTGTAAAATCGCCTGGATTTATAATAGGCATGGTTTTTACAGCTATCTTCTTGTTAGGAATTTCTGTCGCCATCGGCGTAGCAGTGAAAAAATGTTGTTGCAGACCTCCAGATCAAAGTGCGGAAGGAAACAATGCAGATAGATTTCGTTCATACATTTAAGGGGCTTAATGTTCTATCGCTCTCTGATACATAATTGATTTACTTTCTTCTTTTTCAATGCTTAATTTTCAACAAAATGTCAATTTCTATCGCGTAAATTTGTCAAATTTGAAGTTAATACGAAATTTTGATGCAATATTTTTATGCTTATATTTTGAATAGTGATAAAATAAGTGGGTTGGAATCATAGAAGGAAATGAAATTTCTATGGGACTCATTATTGAAATTAAATTACGTGAGTCTAAAACCGTTTGCCTTTTAAAACACTCCTTTTTAATGAAAAGTTACACCATCAACACCTCTCCACAAATGGTTGGTGGCAATAAATCAAAACTGTCGGGTTATAAACATATTACATTTAAACATGAATATTAATGGAATCAGTTCGAAGTATCTCTTTCTTTGCAGAATCAATAGAAATTCTTAGCATTCAAGCTCATCCACTTAAAACACACATGCACCTTTAGACTCTCAAAAGAATTCATTTATAAGTCAATGTCAATACCACATTTGAATAGATATTCTTCAGGTCAGCATAATTGGCAATACCTCGTGTGCCACATTACTTGATACATTGCCAATAAGTCATATTTGAGGCCAAATACACGGATAAACTTAAGCTCCATCGAATGACACATTAAAGTGAGCTGGAATTTCTAGCCACATCTTGTCACTTGTGCGAGGGTTATGGAGCAACTTTGACTAGTGTTTTGACATATATCTTAACTTTGAAAACTTACAAATTAAAGTAATTGGCATTGTGCAAGAAGTAGTTGGAATTCTCTTTCAAATATTCATTTAAGCTCCGCAACTCTGAGAATTCTTTCACAAATTGCGTAATATGGGTTGTGGATATTCATTTAAATTATTTAAATTTGTTAGAGGTGTGCCGTTCTGTTCTTAAAATAGCCAGAGTCTGAACATCAATACCAACACCTTTCAACCACTTTATAATAATAATAACAATTTTAGTTTAACATCTTCATATTACAATACCTACCGGCTTCTGGGCAGCTAGAATAAAAAGCACTCGACCTTACGTATGAGGAATGATAAAAGTCGACTGCAAGATCATGCTGGTTTACGCATTGGCAAAGGGAAAATGGAGATTGGTAACAGTTTATATGTCGTGTTCAAAGTCGGCAGAATGCATAGTTCCTGTTGAATGGTGAGTGAAGCATGCACTCTGATTATCAGAATATTAGACCACTTCTGACCTACTCTAAGGTAACAGCTTAGAGATCAACTGAGTGAAGATAAATCATTTGTCTTTTGAGTGAAATCACTGTACTGCTTTCAAGGTTGTGTGGAAGCTATTGTCTTTCCTCTAATTTCGAGATTCGTTTGATTACAATTAGGCAGCTTTAATATTGCCAGGCACTGGGTACTATATCTAAACAATTTCTCATAAATTTATTTAATAATCAAATTTTTATGCCTCATTAGTGTTTTTCGCATCAAATTTAATTAAGAGTTCAAAGTAACCGTCAGTACAACCTGAAGATGCATTTGTATGTATGCTCTCAGAGTTAATCTCTATTGTTTAAGTAAATTCATTGAGTGAAATGCTCCAGTTATGGCTTGTCAATTCTCAAGGTGACAAGATGAAGCATAGGTCATTCCAATCAAACCTTTACTAGGGGAGAATAGAGAATAGTCATACTCACTATTTATTTGTATAGACACCATTGTTTTTCATTCCAAATGCATCAAAAGAGGTTTTTGTTCCTATTAGAATGTATGTTTGTTCTAATTACTGCCTATAAACGCATGAACATGGAAATGTCAAAGGATGTTATCTGTTCCAGGGAAAGAAACCAACTTTTTTAACTGGAAGTGTCGTTTCTAGATATATAATTGTCGATTCTTTGAATTCAACATATCCGACCTTCAGACACTTAGAAGTACTTTTCTTATTCAAATATCATGGGTCCATAAATCCTCTCTTAAAATGGCTCTATCATAGAATCGGAAGCCTTTACGATTGATATCTTTCGCTATTCCCATGTGTTTCTTTATAGGGAACAGCACTGCTGGACAAGGTAATGTAGGCCCTGCAATCGAGATAAGTGGACCGCTGAAATGATGGTAAGACTTCTAACTCAAATAGACGAATCTTCATCAGTTAAAAATACACGTCTGTTTACATATACTTTGATTACAGAGGTTGATTGGCAGCATTGCTTGTCAGTGGTGATAGAACAGAGAGGAAATTTCGTATCCGCTTACCGGTATTAGGGAATAATAGTCGAAATATGTGGTGCTTGTGAGTGTGAGATAGTTGCACTGCAAAGTCATTTTATAAATGACTATGCCAACTCTACAGTTAGTTCATTCTGGATGGACGCTTGACATCTGCTATTAGATGACTTCGAACGGATTTATAAAGTGTAAAATTGGGAACAATCTCACATTCGAAAAATTGTATCTAGTAAAATTACTGAAAATGAGACTTATTCTAATGAAAGACTCTTAGATGTCTTAAAGCCATGAAGGCACATTGACCACTACGCCTTCTCCTGCCCGGGTTGGTTTTGTCATGAATGAAAAAAAAATCAGTACTGCACCCATTTGTAATACTAGAAATAATTGAAAGTCAAGGTTAAATATTGATGTCTTTCCACTTTCTTAAAGTATAAAATCTTATTATTAGAATAAACCATCAAGCAGACATATTTAAGATGTCGGCAATTACGTATTTTTCATTCGGCTAAGAGTAGCAAAATATTCTTAAATAGTTGCCAAATTCGAGTAGGGCCTGAGTAGGGTCAGGGGGCGAGAGGGTCCATAAACTGTATGCAAAATTAGAGCGTCAGTAATACGAAGCAATCTCTCATTTTTTAACTCGTTGCAATAGAAGATAGTGAACAAGCTTGCCAACTACTCAGTTGATTCCAACTGACTCAATGCAGGTATAGTGCCAATTGCATTTGGTGCACGATCGCATTGTATTCACTTTTGATATCAGAGAATTTACTTAAAGAAATGCAATATTTGTGAAAACGTGCTCATGTGAGAAGATATCCTGATCTCCAAACTCATGTCTGCACACATGGCAAAGGAAAATTGGATCTCTAAAGTGGATCAATCCGTCATATCGGTTATCATGCTTTGGCAATATGAAAAGGCAGTCTAATTCATAAAACTCTTTGAATTCCGAGTTGTATTTACTGCTGCTCCGAACTCATAAATGGAGAAGAATTTCCATCGTTCCTATAAAGTTAGCTAATCGCATTAAACTACTTTTAAAAAAATTAAAAGAAATACCCACTTCGTTGCAACGTCTACCTCTTTAAACCTAATTTATTTCAGCCATAATGAAAAGTTAAGATTATATAAGAAGCTATTTTTATATCGGTACCGTGGAGTGCAAAACGTAACTAAGGCTGATCAAACGCGTCCCATTCATGCCTAGAACATTCGGCCAGGTGCAGAAACCCTCCAACCAATCAGCTATTGCATTTAGTCAACGTAGAATAACATGGAATTTACTTAATTACTAAAAAATATGAGTTTTTCCCATTAAAAGACGTAATAAACACTATAGACTTCGTATACCCTGTTTCCTTGACACTTCAGGAAAATTTTACACTAGGTGATTTTGACAGACAATATAGTTAATGCTTAGTCAAGGCTCATTTGCGTAGTATCTAACACAGCACCAACGCTAATGTGGTTATTGCTTTTATGTCAAAGATATTACAGTCCATTACAGTACGAATGGCCGTGCTAATAATGCGTAATTATATTAATGGCAACAGCTCATCACCAAGAATTTTGCCGAATGTTTTCAGATCAATTGGATTATGAAAATGATGACAACTGGTATTTTGATCTTTCACTTCATGATACTTTAAAATAGTTTACATTTGGATATCTAATGCTATTAAGCTATGATATTATACTACGCATTCACTTATAATAATGCTAGACTAATATTGTGTCATTAGTGAGAGCTCGTTGGAATAACACAATAGCTATGGCTGCTCCGATCAAGTGGTACGAAGTTCCGAGTGACTCATATAAATTGTCTTTGTATTTCCACTCTTACTCTCTCGAATTCTCACCTTGGTTTGTTCAATACACAACAAAATTGTAGAATCGACAATTTCCATTGCTATGCTTGTAGTAAAGTAAACAGATAAACCGATATCTAGCGCTTGAAAAAAGGGATCGGTAGCAAGAAATCGATGCATCAAAAATATAACAGACTCAATTTCCTTGTAAAATAAGCTCAAATATTTGGCAATGAAATGATTTTAAATTGCATTTCAATGGCAATATAAAATTGTACATTGTGCTTAGAGGTCGCTTTTTAATTGGTAGGAAAATGACGACTAGAGAAATCGAGATATATTTATTACTGAATTTCTGTTAGTAGCATTGTAAAAGACAAAAAATAATTGAAAGAGTATCAAGTGATTTTTGTATTGTATTCTGTTAATATGATCTCCAATTGACTCATATATGATTCAAAATGAAACAAATTTATCAGATACTTCAGTTCAGTCTATTTCCACAATTCCGAGTTTTTTCCTCCAGTTCGTTGAATCGGAAACCATTAAGCGAATAATTTTCATATGGTAAAAGAGACTTGAACGTCAATAACTGTTATTTGTAAACCGTCATTTAGATTCAATGCCAATACTACTACTACCACAAATGTTTCAAGGAATGGTGCTCAATTAAACGTTCATTTGCAATATGTTGTAGCATTCCTAAAACCGAACTAATCAAAACTCAGGTTTTTCACCACCTAACCAAGTTTAGTTTATTCTCGCAGCACATGGTGTTTTATCAGCAATACAATTAAAACCCAAATGCAAACAGAAGGCCTTATTTCAGTCAATGAAAAAGCGTTCTCTTGTTTGTATAGATCCACACTTAATACAAGATAGACCTTGGCGTTTTACCCTGAGATTAAAAGTGAGTTATTTTTCATCTTAGATAAAAGACCTGAGAGATTGGAAAAAATGTATTGATAGAGAGAGAAGTGAGAGTTGATGTAAGAGATCAGCCAATGAGGTGGTGTGGTAACAGATTTCAATCAAATTCCTGTCGTATTTTGGAAATGACTAGTCAAGATATAGAAAGGTCAGAAAGACTAAAAAGAGGCATAGAAACAGAAAAGTATGTAGTAAAATCCATGAGAATGAATAAAAGATCCTTGGTATTCATAACACCTAGTTTTTATTGTTGTGTTGGAGGGGATGTCTGAGTCGAGGAAATTTTAGATTTTGTAGGGATTGACCTACGATATACTTAGAGTACTAGCATTACAATGACTATGAATAGGCCAGTTGGTATCTTCGGATTGACCCGATGAAGCATTTCAGCCCCTCAGTATGGTAGGGAAAGATTTCTTATCAAGGATTCGTGAAAGGCTTAATTTACACGATTAATGAATTATTAGGCATTTCGAAACGTGCGTTTTGTGCTTAATCTCCACGAAACCGGTCATTCTCCATTTAAGGGCACTCATTTAAGAGAGCATCAATTTTCATTTGCTTAACAAATGCCCTTGATTCATTCACTATCTTTGGCTTTTCAGAAAGGGCATATAAGCAAGGCTGATATGCCATACTCTAAACCGTTATCCACAACGCCCACGGGTCTCTCAATATGTCAGACAAAAGATGGAAGTGAAATATTTTACTTGAGTAAAGGTGACAGACGATGATGCCAAGAGGTAATAACTCCTTTCGCATGGTAGTTCACTTCAGCATTACGTAAATATATTCAAATTGCGAGAATTAGAAGATCGTACTTTTGAGCTCTGCGAATGAATTGTGGCAATAAATTAAAACTGATGGATTATATATGCACTACATTAAAGCATGACTATTAATGGAATCAGTTCGAAGTATTTGTTCCTTTGCAGAATCAATAGAAATTCGTAGCATTCAAACTCGTCCACTTAAAGCACACATGTACATCGTTCACCACTACATAATGCAGCAAATTGTACAATTCCAGACTTCCGAAAGTACTTATTTCTACGTCATTGTCAATACCACATTTGAAAAGGCATTCTTCAGGCCAGTCAAATTGGCAATTTCTCCTGTGACCCATTATTCCATGCATTAACATTAGATCTAATTTGTGATCAAATACACAGACGTTGCTAAACCTAATCGTGTGAAGCATTAAAATGAGCTGAAACTTCTACCCACATTTTGTCACTTACGTGAGTGTTCTGGAGCAACGTTGACGTGTGTTTTGACAAATATCATAACTTTGAAAAAATGATTAACGAAAGTAATTGGTCTTGTTCAAGAAATGGCTGGTATGAAGTTGCAGAACATATATCTTCTCAGTTATTCGTAAATATTATTGAAGTCTTAGAACTCTCAGCATTCTTTTACGAATGGTATAATTTAAGGTGGATATTCAGTTAGATTATTTAAAGTAGTTAGAGGTGAGACCGTTCATACCTTAAAGTGGCCAGGCTGTGAGATTCAATGGCAGCGTCGTCCAATGCGCCAACAGTGCTCTATTCATTAATAATAACTTTAATACTAATAGTAATACTAGTTTAAACAATAAAATAGCTCCACTGGAGTACTATGCAAGACCTAATAGCCACTTAAAGTGACAGAATCGAGTTTACGCACTCCACAACACGGTTGGTGAAACGACCTTTGAGGACTATGTGGCTTCTCTTTTATCATTTGCACGTTTAACGCTTATTCGATTTCCCATCATGGAAATGGAGTCCTCATGTGGAAAGATTGAAGAAGAAATTTGAAAATTCTAATGTTAAAAATTATCGTTATTATCATTTGAATGCCTCTAGCTATTGGAACCTTCTATTCAGTTCAAACTACTGACTACATACCTAACGAACCAATAGATAATTAATCTCTGGATACTGTAGAGGAGTGCTCAGCTTAGTGTAAAATCATGCCATGGATGTTCATGAATAGGGGACAAAAAATCGCGTTTTACTTCCATCACTTTTAATTCGCTATCAAACAAGAAAAACTACACCAAAGGGGAATTCTATATTCTATATTTTGAGACCTGCTTTATATGGTTTCACGATGGTTTGTTATTCACGGACAAATAGGAGATTTTTAAAATATAAACAAAACGACAAAACAAAATGTAATACTCCACTTAGAATATTTGTGTGCTTAGGTGAGTCCTTTTGGAGTTATTCTCCATTTAATTATGGAATTAATCAGAACTGTAGCTTCAAATACCTCATTTTGATTTATAAATTCAACTAAATTATATTTAAAAATGCACTCGTTTCAAGAACTGAATCCTTTATAAACCTCTTAATACGCGTTCTGTTGGTTTATAAAAGGAAAATCTTAATGGTTACAAGCACTGTATGGGAATGTTGCCATCTTTTATCAAGGAACAGCTTCTAAACCCGTAAAATGGTAAAATAATTTAGTTAAAAGATAAAGTATCTTATGATTGGAAGATTTATCCCTTTAATCCAGTTTTTGTTTTATTGCGTTTCTGAAGGTGCTGAGTTCTTCAGATTCTAGAGCTGTTAAATGTAATAATGTCTAATTACTTCATATATTGCTTTGTGATTGGTTTCCAAAGCTGCCCGTTGCGCACATAACTGCGACTCTCAAAGCTTTTTGAGTGTCTGATTAAATAGAACTATTTATCAAGCAACAGTGATTACAATTTATACACCTTTTACGTCCATGAGAAGGAAGATGTCTCTATGAGAAGCAGTGTGTTGCAATTGTTGTTTTCATAACCATCACTCATTCTTGTTCAAACAAATTGCCAAGGGAAGGAAATTAATAAGACATAAGTAAATAAAACCATGGGTATGCTTTGCACTATCAGAGATATCGACAATAAAGTTATCATCACAAAATGATTTATGAAATTTAACTAGTTAGAGTTGAAAAGCTTTCAAGTGTCCATTTATAAATCCAGCATTCTATTATCAATATTTGTGTAAAACATAAATAATTTGCTATAATTTATATTTGAAATATATTATGGTAAGAACTAACACAAACGTAAATGTGCACTTTAAACAAGGCAAGTACACTATTTATTTGCGATACTATCAAAATATTTGGTTTTGTTTAAACTTACCATTTATATAGGTCAACTTTGCTACTTTTAGAAAAGCGGATGGTATGCGTAGTTCTCTTCCATAATATGCAAATTAAAGCTTATATTTGCGTTTTAGTGGAAATTATTTTAATAAACTTACCAATATTTCTGCTTAATTAAATATGGTTTTGTACAATAATTAATTTTTGTTTTAAGAGTGATTTATGTTTCTAATCAGCTTCAAATGCATACCGAAGATAAAGATTGCGTGCTATTAAATCTGGATGCATTTCTTTGGATTCCTCATCCTACATTGCTGTGGAGACCAATGCATATCCTTAGTTTTACAAAAGATGGTTCATCAGTCAACATAAAATGGTTGGACAATAATTCCGTAGAAATAATGGATTTGAAATCACTCAAAAGTAAAATCGGGGGAATTTTTGAATGCAGTTATAAAAGCGTCCCCCAAATAGATTTGTCTTGTATGGAGATTATAAATGAACCTGAGGGTAAATAGTTATCTTAGTTAACAATTAAATTCAGTATTGCATACCCTAAAGACCCGCTTTTGCAACCAAAAGGATATTTATACTTATTGCGGTATGATTGATTTTATCTTACATGGAATATTTTTGAAAGATAATAGTTTTAACTCGAATCTTTTTATCATTATAGGACTCTTGCTGGTTGTTTTAAATCCATATAAGGATCTACCAATATATAGTGCTGATTTTATGAGTGCCTACCATCAGAACAGCGTCGACTCGGAAATAAAACGTGATCCGCATATTTTCGCCATTGCCGATGAAGCATTAAGTCGAATGAAAATGTAGGGGAATGGGTTGTTATAATTAAGCACTTAACCGGCTCTTTCATAGGTGTGCTTTTGAAGTAATCTACACTAGCATTAGATAGATAACTATATCCATTTATTTAAGATGTGATTGTGCAAATTATAGTTTATGTCTGGGTGAAATATTTATTGAAAATCAATGTTACAACATAATGGTATTTTACATACTCACTGCCAAAATTTATAATATATTTCATCGATTATTGTACTTTTTTAATAACAAATCTATCCTTTCAAGGATAATTTTATGTTCTTTGCACCTGTGAAATTATTTTTTTTTTATCTTAAACGAATAAACACCTTTTAACTGATTTATAGAGAAACCGTATAGGTATTCAGTTTTTTTATCATTTCTAATGACAATTTTCGCAAATGGTTCGACTGGTCTTTTCACGCTTTAATTTGTGAATAACTATTAATTCAATTGATGCGCATGAATTTCAGGAATAATGTAATCCCATATAGCATTTATAAATAGCACTGAATATTGTAAAATGCACATATTACAAACGATTTAAGTTGGTGGGATTTGCCAAGTCCATTTACTTATTTATATCCCTAAGACTGCCCTTGGTGTATGCATTTAATATTCAGACTCCATCAAAATCAATCTATCATCATATCGGGTGAATCTGGAGCAGGAAAAACCGTTTCAGCTGGTCATGTGTTGACGTACTTGACTGTCATGACATCACAAAGGTGTTGTGCTCCATGTAAAAATGAAGACTCTATGCAAAAGCGTGTGCTAGCCAGTTCACCCCTACTTGAGAGTCTAGGCAATGCAAGGACACTACGGAATGATAATAGCAGCCGATTTGGGAAGTTTATTGAAGTCTATTTCAGTCAGATATCGAACAGGCTAATTCGAGCGAATATTAAAACTTTCCTTCTAGAGAAATCTCGCGTTGTGCTCCAGGTAATGCCATCATCCAATAGATTTTCTACTTTTCTGACATTTTCTCTTTCCATTCTGTTAACTATTTAAACAGAATGAACAGGAGAGGAATTATCATATATTTTATCAAATTCTAGCCGCTGCAAATGATCCCACATTCCAGAACTCCTTTCCCATTTTGCATAATTTGCATTTGAGCAATTTCAGCACTTTTAATTACTCGAATTTAAAAGATTCTGGAAGGGATGATTTGGTCGGTTTTGAAACAACTATGAAAGCAATGCTCAATTTAGGTACATGAATACATGCATTCCTTCTTGTTATCATAATCTTGAAAGTGTAGGTTTTAACAAGGAGGAAATCGTTAATGTATTAACCCTCTTGGCTGCAATACTTCATCTGGGTAACGTGACATTTACCGAAACCGCTCAAGATGGCTCTCAAATTGATGTGAGCTTCAAATTTTACTCAATATATGCCAATTATAAATAATAATGTATTTCAACATTCATTTAAAGGCTGGGAGTGAAAAATCACTGTCATACACTTTACGAGCACTTAGTTGTGAAAATGATGCAGAAATTGAACGTGATATCACGTCAACATTATGTCATCGGATTATCCGTGCGCCGGAAGGTGACATGAAGAAATCTTTAAATGTTCAAGAAGCTGTTTACGCTCGAGATAGTCTTGCCAAACTTATCTATCAACAACTATTCAATTGGATTGTTATAAGGTGTAATGAAGCATTAAATGCTCCTTCAGTAAGTGAAAGGAAACGCCTATTTCATTGACAACCTTGTATAACTAATATAATGGTGTTTTAAATGTAGGAGCCGGAATCGAAGGAGAACTGTATTGGAATTTTAGATATTTATGGCTTTGAGGTGATGGAGGTAAACAGCTTTGAACAATTCTGCATAAATTTTGCCAATGAGAAATTACAGCAGAGGTTCGTTAAGGCAAGTTACTGACTTGCGCGTGATCGTAACAAATAGTGGATCTTCGTATTGTTTGTCTTTTGCTTTCAGAATGTCTTCCAACTTGAACAGGAAGAATATATGTGTGAAGGTCTTGAGTGGGCATTTGTAGATTACTATGACAATGAACCTTGCATTGAGCTATTTGAAGGACCCATGGGTTTAATCCCTCTTTTGAATGATGAATGCAAGGTGGGTTCCTGAATATAATTATTTACATCTATTGCTTGAATTCAAATCCTGATTCTCAGTATATGAATGTAATATTTCTATAATGAATTTATTTTCTCTTGCCTAGCTGCCGAAGCCACAAGACAATAATTGGTTAGCCCGAATTTGCAATGAGCACTTGGGCAGAAGTCGTAATTTCAGTCAATCGAAATTATGGGCCAAAACGCGATTTATCGTTCAACATTTCTCTGAAGCAGTTGAATACACTGTAGAGGGATTTGTAGAAAAGAACCTCGATCGTATCATACCCGAGCATGTCAATATTTTAGTACATAGTGAAGTAAGTTTGCTATTCGGATAATGTGTTTCAAAAATGGTATTAAATTCAATTCAGCGCTGATAGATGTTATAAAGCAGTGCAGATTAAATATATCAAGGATTTGCTTATTTCGTCATGAAATGCATATTTTATTTATATAAAGGGCGCCATTTTTGTACCCGTCTAAAGTTGCATCAACGAAATCGTTTTTTTTTCCAACTCACATTCGAGATGCTGGCTTGCACTCAACTGCAGAATTGCAGCGTCGTTTTTTCCATTTGAAGGATTAGATCTACAAGAGACCTAACCAGCATGCATTTTGATGAAATAGATGTACTGATTTTTGCAAAAGTCAGCCGATAAGATCTCAAGTAGACCAAAAAAGCTAATTAGCGTTTTAAATAGAAGTCTACGGACAACTGATCAATCGATGGAGTAATCAGCGAACCACACCCCGAATACTTTATACGCGATCTCCTTGTAGATATACACTTTAACGCCAATAAGTAATTTCTAATTTCTTGAATGACACAATCTTTCCCTGTTTTTAGAATCAAATTTTAAAGGAGATGATGAAGGATTTTGAAGGCGCAAATAACGGAGTTGGAAAACATCAGGGCATTTTCACCAAACCAACTGTGATTACTCAGGTAACTTGGCACTTTGAATATTCTATTATACATAATTAGACAAAATGCTAATTAATCAAATCAATTAATGCTCAACGAAGTTCATCAGACAGTCATAATTTCTAATATTTTATAGAGTCATAAAGTTAGTGTCTGAGGCAAGGAATGCATTTATTAAAATCAATTAGAGTATACTTAAGTATTTAGTTAGAATATGGATATCTGTCTAGTAAAATCTGAATTTAGTTCGGTATGAAACATTCTTTTTGGTTTAAAAAAATATGCAGTGAATGTGAAAGATGTAAGTCTTACTTAGTTTTCGGAATCGTTGAAATCCCTAATGGAAATCCTCAACTCCACGACGTGTCATTATGTCCGTTGCATCAAACCGAATGATGAAAAAGCTCCTTTCACGTAGGTCAGCTTACTTTTTTCTTCATATAATACTTGATCAAATCCTAATTTCAGTATTTTATTGCCTTAGATTTTGTCCGGAGCGTGTAATGCAGCAACTTAGGGCTTGCGGAGTTCTCCAGACCGTCAAAATCAGCGCTGCTGGTTATCCTTCGAGGTGAGTGACATTTCCACATAAATATTGTTTAATTGGATTTTGATATAATCTGGTTGATTATAAATTTATTGGCAAATGTAAATAAAGTCGATGGTGTTGGTCACATCATTCTGCCCCATCGTATGCGGGTGAGATGGTGAGGAGTTGCAAGATCGGCTGGTGTTCTGCTAGCATTAATTTGGGACTTTAGATGAGGAAATACATCGAAGTCATATGGTTCCTGTTTCTTATTCCATCATCCTCAATCTGAGATGGTCCTAATCTGCATAAGTGTATTCCACAACGAACTGTAACATTTTATTTAAAAATGCCATTTCTTTTGATTCCTAATTTTTAACTCAATGCACTGTGTTAACATGACATTTCAAATCTACCAGGCGCTATATAATTAATAATCTTATAGGACGTCATAATTTTTTTTCTTCTAATTGGGATTCTTGCTCATGACATTGATATTCCTTTATAGTTAACGTGTTTTGCTTAATCACACTTTTCTGCTAGGCATGATCTCAATCCTAAATTGAATTATGGCTTATTTATCTATCGATATGAGTCCAAAAAATAGTCTGTCAAAATTAATCGGATAAATTATTTTGTCTTTCCTTTTACTCTCAAATGATTGGCACAATACCAAGGGTCATTTTCTCCTTTTTCAATTTCTCAGTTTGGATCTTCAATCATTCTATCTTTGAGAGGAATTCTTATCTTCATTTGTAGATGTTCCTATGAGGATTTTTTGAGTCGTTACTGGCAGCTTTCTCCACAAGGCTTTTCTCGAAGAGACGACCCCATAAAACAATCGGAGCTTATCATTAAGAACATCCTAGAGGCAAGTGTAAATTTTGGCGTTATAACTGTAATCAACACTCTTCTATAATGATCAATAAGCACGTTTCTCGACTGGTTTTATCTGGTATTTTAAAGTTGAAGATGTGAAGTAGTAAACCTGATTTAACGTTTTTAGGATAGCAGTAAATACCGTCTAGGAAAGACGAAAATATTTCTCGGCAATGGGGTTCTAGCTCATTTCGAGAGAATACGAAGTGCAAGAATTATACAAGCAAGTGTAAAAATTCAGAAGTACGTTCGCGGTTGGCTAGTTCGAAGACATTATCAATACATTCGACAGCTTATTATCGCTATCCAAGCACAAGCAAGACAGTGGCTTGCTGTGAAAAGGGTTGAAGAACTTCAGGAGGAAAAGCATAAGCAAAGTCAAAGCAGTGTTAGCATAAGGTGAGTGAATTCAACCTTATATTAATTTTTTAAATAGCGAAATACTCTTCAAATGCTAAAGCTTTGCTTAAACGTACACGGGAATTATTCTAGGGCCTCAAGGAATGAGGAAATTCTGGCAGTCTTAGTGTTAGTTAATTCATGCTCACAAAATCGCTCATTTAAAGGGAAATAAATGCTTTAAGTAAATACCAGAGAATAAGTGTTTACTGGAACTGATTTCAATAAAGGATTACAAACGAATGCACTTTTATGACAAAATAGTGCACAAAATATATTAATAGGACTGAAACAGAAGTAATCTTGTTGCAGGTAAATTGAAACTGGTGAAAATCCGACAGGAGTCAATTTGGATGCGGCTTCATCCTCATTTGATGTGGAATGATATAGACGCATGCATTTTGTCATATTTCCAAGCTGTATGGGATGGATTAACTCAGCCACACCTAGTCTCCATTATTAATTATTTCAAAAAAGCATTTGATTGATAAAGGCGCATTATATGATGGCATATTAATAATCATTTTTAGAAGATTATCTACAGATTAACAAAAACTAAATAGAACATTAGACCGTTTTTTCCTTTGGCTTGATTGATTTTTCAACTTTCTCAATTGTAGGAATTCAAATCAGGGCGATTCCAAAAGCGAAGTAAGTAACACTTACCTATTTTCTTACGAATTCAACTTTCTTTCCAAAAGAAGTCAAGTCTATACAATCGCACACTTGGACGCCTGCGTACGCAGAAGTCAGCAAAACCAAACAAAGTAAATTCTGAGATGGGAAAATTGAAGAGAGAGGTGGAAATTCTTCAAAGTAAACTAGACGCTCGAGATGTGGAAATCGCTGCAATGAAATCAAAAGTGGTAGATATAAGTTATTTTCATTTGTATTTGTTTAAATATCCGGTTAAATCGGTTTGATTTTTTTTTATAGAAACAGGAGAACACCAGGAAGAGCAAGAAAAGAAGACAGAGTAACAGACCCTTTCAACGATTACTTTTATCTGTGATATATCAAAAAATATTCCTATAATATTTATTTTTGGATTATTCCAATTTGTTTGAACAAATCTTAGGCCATATTTCTATCATTCATATGGTTGAAATCGGGTCGATTCTTCCACCAATGTGTGAAACGCAGGTTTGAGGAGACGACTAATGTAATCCCACATCAAATTTGAGGGTTCACTTGCTGTCTTTAGACGAAAATACATATCTGCAAATTATCATTCTAAAATTTAATTGGATTTGTCATAATTACTACAGACACCTTCCAGTATTGCAAAAATGTGATTTTAGGTTACAATCGAGCTGCCATTGACTATTGAATAAGGCGATATATAAACTCAAATTCTCAGGGTCACCTTAGTTACTTTCTTCACAGTAATTATGCAACAAATATTTCGAATTCCACTTTACATGCCCACACTTGTTATTTGATTTACCTCGCTTCCAGATAAAATCAAATTCACCGACTATCATAGTGGAGATACCGATTCTGAATATGAGCAAGTCAACTATCCCTCCAGAGGCAGCACTCAACCGAATTTGCACTTAATCAAACCCACATATAATCTGCTAAATGATCCAAATGATTCCAATAAGTCTTTTCAAGTTAGTGTATGAATTGAAATGCCCTAGTAGTGAACTATGTTTATTTATGGCAATTCATTACTTCTCCATAGGCAGTGAACACTCCTGCTGAACCACCTAGCTTGGTCTTTGAACTACAACAAAAATGTGCCTTACAAGATATTGAGAAACAGGAACTTTATCAACGCCTGGAGATGTACCAAGTGAACTTCGCTTTAGCTAAGACCCGACAAATGGAAACTGAAAGTAAGCGGTTATCTATAAGCTATTAACCAGAGGAGGGTATAATTGTTGTGCTCGATTTTGATCCGAGCTTAATTTATAATTAACGATATCATTTAATGTTAAGGATCCATATTTCTCAATTTCGGTCGAAGGTACAGAACTATATTAATGCATTTGAAGTTTGAAACCACAAATATTTGGGATAATAAATGTCAATAAACAGAATTGATTCAACAGTGCTGGAGGGAATCATGGAGGAGCAAAACTAGCATAGCTTTTGCTTTTCGCTTTTTAGAATCTCTTCAGCAACTGGAGAAACTAATAGAAGAACAAAGTAGTAGATCTAACTGCCGTTCATCTGAGGCCCAGACAGACGGAACTGACGTTACAAATTTGGAAGCAATACTAGAGGTTCAACGCGAATCTAATAGGTACGGCAAATAAACACACTTACACTGTAGAAATGCATTAGCACCTTCTTGTGTTGATCAAGATTGCAATTAGTAGCGTAATGGTCAACTTGTGTGTCCATAAAATCAGGCCAATGCTAACTGGTGTGGCTGATGTGGCTGACAAGTTGCATTGGTTAAATCTGGTCAAAAAGAGTGGTGATGAAATATGACACTCTCATTGGGAGACCTCAGAGAGAACACGTCTTAGCTAGATTAGGTGGCTTATATTTTCATGTTATAATTTGTGTAGACAATTTTGAAAGTCAGATAGATGAATAAGTGAACAATTAAAGTGTCTATGCAGCACATCCTTTCCTCCACCAGTTTGTGTATTGTCCATACTTTCCATAATAAGCTTTGGACAAAATTGAATCTCTTCTCATAGCAAATTAAGGAGACCAACTTATGAGCACCCTTACAGCACTCACGAATTTGATTCTGGAAAAGATTTAGTTAAGTTTAGTTGGTGTCAGTGGTGTCGATTAGCTAGCTGGTACATTTCTTAACCACCATGGTCAAATGTACATGTTTTTTTGCTTCCAGGAGGTTGCAAAAGGAGGTAGAACTTCTAAATTTTGAAAATTCACAACTGCAATTGTCATTGAATAAACAAGCCACTGAACTGCAGATGCTGAAAGAGTCGAAGGTAAGCTACAATAATTCCTTTATACTTAAATAAATAAAAGAAAGATTAAAATGCATAATTTAGGGTAATCGTGTTTCGTAATAAGTATTTCGCTTCGGTTCAGCAATCGATTATTTATTTGACCTCAATAGTGCCTACTCCAAGTTGAGGCTGAAGTGTTTTCTTCGAATCGAATGTGGCAATAAGTACTTCCGTGGACATATTTTTGCTTTTCTGGAAATACCTTTCAAGTTTATTTACTTCGAAATCGCTCTGCTTATCCTAACACTAATCTCATCAAGTTAAATAAAATATACGCCAATAAGCATTTCTTCAAAATATTTTCAATTAAATTCAATCGGTGTAAAATAAATAATTTGTAATTAAAAAGATATTCTCATACTTTAGAAGCAGCCTCATGCTTTAAATTGAATGAATTTCGACATTATTATATAAGCTCTAAAAGCAGATAGAAGTGTTTGTTAGAAGTACATTTCACCAATCTTTCATGTTATAGAGAAAAGTAGCGGAAGGTGGACTCGAGACCAATGTTTCTCGTGTAGTCAAGGAGAATTTGCAACTGCGAGATCAGCTCTCTACCTCGAATGCACTCAACAGACGTGTACGCTAAACTTTCTCATTTTAACATTCACTCCTATTTCAACTAGTTAGTCTCCTCCACAAAATACTTTGCTGAATTGGTTCACAGACAAGCTCCCGAATGTCTACAGTTGTCCGAATCGCCATATTTCCTCGACGTTCGACAGTTGATAGCTATTGCACAGAGCAGAGCTGACAGAGTAAGTTCCGTCAAGGTAAATATAACTAATCACATATTGTTGTCAAAAATCGATTTGCGACAACCTATATGTAATAGGATCTTTACCTATCAATTATTTGTCACACAAGCCTGCAAATATATGATTATGCTTGGATTCTTATTTTCATATTTCCAAAACAAACCCTTATCTAGCAATCATGTCCCACAATGTTTGTTTCATAATTTCGATTTGAATACAGCGAAAACAGGTTGGAAAGACAAACTACATGACGTTACATTCTCATGAAAGTACTCAGTTCTCTCAACTTGAGCACAATTTTATTAGAGAGAAACGGGTGTGAAAATCTCCGTTAAAGGTATGAAGTGTTGAGAGAAATACTCTCCAATTGGTTTCATAACAATTATTTAATTAGGAAAGCAAAGGAAGATTCAGATCAAAAAACGTAGATTGGTCTAATGACACGCTGTTGGGTGGTTTAAGCTATCTAGATAATTACTGACTTATTAAATGGGAAAAAAGCATTGAAAACCACTCAGATGACATCGAAAAAGTCTTACTAAACCATTCATTTTCATTCCGACATTGAAAACTAGTAGTGATCGAGATGAAGTAGAGACTGTTTTCACATTCCAGAAAACACGCTGAACACTTTGTTCATTATTTTATTTATAATTTTATTATTCTTCTCGAAGCACACCTGACTTACTATTGCTACTGATAGTGTTCGAGGAATATTATAGTCAATGAAAAATCTCACTGACAATCTCCAAGCAGTTGTTATTTTTTGTAAAGTTATTAAAATTTTCGTCTAATAATAAATGAAAGGCTTAGAATTAATCTCCAGTGAATTCTAGCCGCGTCACTTGGCGTACGACACGGAAACCAATATTTCCATTCGAACTTGAGCAGAGGGAAAGTAGCTTGAAACCACTCTTATAAGAAATTCCTATTCTGTCCAGCCTGTTAAACCGATATGATCAGTATGGTTGGTCATTCTTATTACTGCGTGAGTGCCAGTTAACATCATGGTCAGAATTAGTAGATATTGACATTAACCACTGTATTACATTCTATCTACTATCTATCTATCTGATTACTTTTGCTTCAATTCCTTTTATAGAATGGATTCCATGACTTTGAGTCAAAATCAAAATTAGTACGCTGTCAGGAGGGGAAAGAATCGGAGATGGTAACTTATCTAATAAACCGTAAGTCAGCAATAACATAATTATTAATGTTGATTAATAATCTTATGATAATCATGCTCTTTTTAAAATAATTTGTAGATATTAATTCTTCCATTAATAGTTCCTGGTCTCCCCTATTTGTTGCTGATTTCATGTACATTTTGCTGCGTGGAGCGGATGCTGTACACGATGAATATCAAATTTCTACTTTACTTAAGGTTCTTATCGAATACCTACAGAAAACACTGACTGTAAGCGCTTTGACATAATTCACTATTTTATTACACTATCGGTACTCAATTAGTTATCATTATGCGTGAATGAGCGAGATGTTACTATTTTCGGTTAATCGCTAATGCCGCCTCTCCTACCGATTGAGTTGCCGAATCGAGTACACACTTCACTGTGTGTATCTAAGTAGAAAACTAAGCGCGCATGATTGCGATTTATCACTTCAAGTCGCAACCACAAAATTTTGATCCTGCTATTTAGGAATTTAACTATTACGACTCACAAAATATCTGCAATATAAGAATCATACTGATGATTTCTCCCTTGATTACCCCCCGGAGAATTCCTTGTAGTTGCATTTTGAAACTTTTTTTGTTGAAATATCTTCTCTAGAATCAATCCACAACCTACAACGCTATTCTTTTTTGGATTGTCAACATCTTTGGCTTGCGAAGTCGTGTTTACCAATATGGCGACAAAGCTGAAATAGGAGATTCAGAAACAACCGCTGAAGAAGAAGAAGAAGAAGACCTCTATGCACTAAAAAACTACAATATTGATCCCTTTCTGCCAATTTTCGCCGATTTTATCACACTTGGCCTTCAGGTAATGTAATGCAAATCTGCACGTTTAATGTTAATCCACTTCTTGCTAATTAATCAGTCATATGGGAGTATAAAGTAAAAAAGGAATCAACTTCGGTAGAGGAAATATATCCTTGCAACTGCCTTATGGGAATCTCGTCTTTTATCAGACCATTTACTGATTGGAATTAACCAGTGGCTGATTGTATGAGTTGCTTAATCAAACCTACAATTTACCTTCAAATGAACGTGCTTATTGGCTGTTATGCTATCAGCGCAAATGAATCACCAAATTCCAATTAAATAGTGACCACATTTGCAGCCATTTTGTGAGGGCTTCTCATTCGAATTGAAAAGTATTAAACGCGCCAATTTTCGTGCTTGTCACAACTTGCGTTAAGTAATTTTTATTCAGGCTCACATTTGAAGGAAGTGACATGTTAATGTTATAGGACAGAGGAACGTTTCTCCTTCTACTGATCCTCAAAGTTAGAACAACCAACGGTAAAAAAAAGTAGATTTCCATTTTGCTTGCGTATAGGTGTATTTCTGAAAGAATGCCATTCCTACCTTAAATGCTTAAAACAAACCAATTACAATGAGATGTCTCAAACTCTTTGTCACAACTGATCGCGTTTGTTTTCTTCTTTGCAATAATGGTCATTATAGTGGCAGCCAGACCCTAGGATGGACCTTAGTTTAATACCAGGGAAATATCCTCTATTTTTTTCCAATGAAATTATTTGTAAAGGAGGTTAATAGCTCCGTTTTACTAAATATCAGAAACGGTGCTAAATGGATTTATGTAATGTTGTCTAGTCAGTGGTCATAAACACTTTAATTATAATCATACTTAAGAAGGAACAATCGCTATACTGTCGTTTTAGATTTTCATGGGACGATTAAATGAAATCCTGTTGCCTCCGCCTTTGATCACAGGAGCAATACTAGAGTACGAACCTATTCCAAATTTGTCCTGTCAAGCTCTGACAGTATCGACAACTGGTGGTCTTCGACCTAGTAATACCTGGCTCCGACGAAAACCTCACTTCGACCGGTTCATGAACACTCTTGATAATATTTACAATACCCTATTAGGTAGGATCTCGTTAATTCTAATTGGCTTAAATTTTAAAACATTTAAATTGACTAGAATACTGTTTCTACAGAAGTGCATGCGGATGCCATCCTAATATGGCTTACATTTTACCGGATATTCTATTACGTGTGCACGTCGACTCTAAATTCCATCTTAATTCGTAAAGATCTGTGTAACTGGGCCAGAGGCGCACAAATAAGGTAAGCATTTAATAGTAAAAGCGTTTTGTTTTGTTTGAATAGACAAATTATGTAATTGAGAGGTTGAGATTGACTGATCTTAGAATGATTTCCAGCCTGAGAAATATTATAGTTGTATATAAAGAGTTAAAGTAATGTTAGGTTCAGCAATTTTTATCAATCAGTTCTATACTCGGAATAACGTAAATCAAATGGGATTAGCAACATTCAATCATTTAGACTGAGTGAATTCCAGGTGAGTATTTCCATCAACTGTGAGTCATTATGTCAGTTATTTAGAAAATACAAAATTAGGCAAAATGTCACTCTCGAAAAGCAATAACTATTAAGTTTGTAATTAAATAAGATTAATTTCTATTAAACTATCTGCACTATTTCCGCCTAGAAGATACTGCAAGCTAAATAAACTTCAACAGTTGAATACTAATTTTAATTTCAAATGCTATTTCATTTCTTTAACAAAGACATAATCTAGCAACGTTGGAGACGTGGCTCTCAGACAGAGATATAGCACCCGAGGCGAAGGAATCCGATTTCTATAGACACGGACGTCGCATAATGGATTTACTACAGCCGCTTATTCAAGTTTGCATCATTTTACAATCGAAGAAGGGCGGTTCAGATAATGTACAGATATCATCTCTCTGTCAACAACTGCCTAACCTTACTTCCAGTCAGGTAATCGAGCAGTAAACATTAATTGGACTAATCCAGTGGATAGATACTTCTTAAGATTGTGTGGATTTAAATTTCAAATAATGCTTAGTCTTCGAATTTAATCCTTTTACATTTTCATGAACAACTTTATTTCGAAACAGGCGGATGTTAAGTGATGACACACCCTAAATTAGTTACACGCATTAGTAAGCTGAATTATAAGTGCAAAGACGCTCTTCTAATTCGTCATTTCAATGGGTTTTGAGTGTTGAGCGTGAATTAAACTTATTTTTCGAGGGTCAGAAAACAAAAATGCCTTTGTGTCATTGGTAAAGTGGAGAAAAGGTTAAGTTTGAGAGGTTGATAAAGTTTGAAAAAAGTGGCTGGAGAGACGACGGTCGATAGTTGACATTGGACCATGCCAAATTGTTGAGAGCTATAGGAAAAAATGTCGCCTAAAAGATGTTCTGTCCATTAAAAGGCATGCGCATCGATATGCATAAACGTGGTTTCATTTAGAGCACACTTTAGCTAATTTAAGTAAAGTTATCTGTAACTGGAGTACTGTGAAACTAAAGTTCAGCTCTCACCTTGAGAGTTCGGAGGATACCCTGCCTTGGCGTTCCTTATTTCAATATGATAATATGTTAATTTTTAATAATAGTAAGCATTTAATACCCATTATTAATTAGAATAATATTCTGAGTTTGAGAAAGGTTTGTACAAAATATGATTTATAAAACTGTAAATAGTCACTCAGATAAGAGTAAAAGTTTGCGATGAAATGAATACTCATTCATTTGAAAATTTTGAGCAATAGATGAATGAGTTATCAGTTTGAGTGGTCTTTGTTAGTATAAAGGGCTGAATATTATTGAAAAGTCTGAGTAGGAACCGGGGATAAACGGCCCTTATTAAGGCATATCGTATTGTTAGTGCGAGTGAATATGAAAGACTTTAAAGTCTATAAGATATATGTAAAATGAAAATAAGAATTAAAAATGAAAGAATAGGAATAGCAGTGGTAGCAGCCATCTTGGCTATGACCACGAAACCGCTACCACTCAGTGCAGTGACACATTCCTCAGTTTGGCCCAGCAAGGCTACAAGTTTACTTTTAACGCGTCGTAAACAGTTGATAGATGTTCAAAGTGTGTTAATCTTGAAGTGGCCCGGAAACGAATTCTGGAACAAAGTTCGCCAAAGTATATTTAAATGTTTTCGAATGCAGATTTTTTTATTGGTGATAAATACTTGGATGAGGTTTAATTTTAACCTCCGAATAAAAATTAGGACGAGCTTCCTTTTTTGGTTTGGTATTGAGCAAGTTTCTTCTTATTTTAGATCTTTCGACTGCTTTCTCGATGTAGTTTGATCAGTGGAATGGAGGAGAGAGTGCAGCCGGAATTTCTGGCTGCAGTGAGTCGCCGGTTACGGGATGAGAGACCACAAAAGACCTTCAAAACTATCTGTTGCGGACTAGAAGTATCGCAACGGACACTCCTCCTGGATTCTGATTACTGGGCATCGGTTAATGAAGAGGTACCTTTCCCACAATCACCAACACCGTTGCCAGAGCTTCAAATACCGGAGGAATTAGATGGTTTAAATGAATTTATTGTCGCAATAGATATGTGACAGTAGTTGACTTTTGATACTCTATTGTTTTTAACTTATAATAATGCATCATTTACGAATTATTTTGATCAAATTGGGTACTTTAGATCTCGAATCCTTTGAAGGGTAACGACCAAGTTTTGATTGATCTGAAGACCTTGGTAGAAGAAAATTTTTGAAAAATGCTTTGTTAATATAATTAAATAGCCATTTCATTACACAGCTTTGATTTTAACAAGTAGATGGATATTTTAGAGAGAGTGGGAACATTTCCGCATAATTCGAATTGCATTTGGTGATTCTTTGACGTCAAAACACTGAGACGTGAGAGTATTTTCTTTATGAAGGAGCTCTGCGTGGAAGACCAATGATAATAGTTGTACCAGATGTCAGCTTTCGAGATCAGGTGTTAGTAATTGCTTATATTTTATAAAGCGCAAATCTGATGGAGTCATTTGGAAGATGAGAGGGGAAGTTAGAAATGCCCAAAACTCGAGAGACGGATGATGATATCCTCGCGTTAATCGCAATCTCATCATTTTAATGACATGGTGAGAAATTGGTATTTATTAAGGTCTACAATAAGACTACTTTAACCAAACTTAGTTCAGCACAAAACTATCTCACATTTATTGTTTTTTTTCAAATTAATATCTTTTAATAGTATGTTATTGATTTAGATATTTTATATTTTGGTTCAAAGTGCATTAACGTCACGACCACGTCTGAAACGTGATTAAATATTGAATAAAATTGAGACTAAGAGCCTCGTGTCATGGCACTTAATGCAAAACTATGAACTGCACTTAAATTAATTTTAAAATTTGGAAAAGAAGATTTTCCAACGGTTAAACACCTATTTTCACAGCTTTTTTATCAGTAGTAAGCTGATGTATGCAAAATTTATGTGCTTATAAAGTTAGTTAAAGAAATGATAACACTTGTTTTCATTATGGCGTCAAAACCAAGATACCTTAGTAGTATGTCTATCCTATTACCTCTATGTTTAAAGGAAACTATAAAATGAATGAAACGTGAGATTCTCAATCAATGGTAGCAATCACCTTAATTACTCTCATAAAGATGATAGCCATTATTTTAAGTTCCCCTGCAGGAATATGAAGAAAACAGTATTTCGTACTTTTCCTTACGCTAAATTGTGATCGATTTTCAGGCGCAATAAGTATTACATTAACACAGCAATTTCCGCGGAACATTTGAAACTCATGGTAATATAGATATGACCAAATGATAATAAGAATCCTTTCTTAATTCTACGCAAATGCATCTATGCGCTCATTTACTCTTTATAGTCCAACACTCAAGGCATTCTTCACTTGACTACTGCCATTCTACTATGCCACACCATCCACTCGAATTCTTGCTCACTCCAATTACTCACAACCTTTACATCAAATTAAATTAAATTGAGTACCTACTGAATCATACCACTAATTGTTATTGCTGCTTGAAAAAATATACAGGCTATGATTTCAGCCGTCAACGAACTAGCAAAGTGATTAGTTTGCTAGATAATGTGGTACTGTGGTTCGAAACCCACTCCTAAAAACATCTATTTGTGAATTTATATGCCAAAAATCTCATGATGTGCTGCCTTATTTATGTTTCGTCACGATTGGAAATGGATTCCTGTGTGGCAGATTTCATCAACCCCTATTTAAAAATTGGCAATACGCCATATATACATGGTGTCTCCGGGCAAAAACTACCGATAAAAAGACACTAATTCAAGTGGCAATTTTCTCTTAAAGTTTAGTCTCAAAGTTAATAGCTTCAAGTGTCTTTCTCTTCAAACTAAAAAGAAAATACCCGAACACTTCTTAAAGTAGCCAAGTAATTACATGGGGTAAAATGGGCACTAGTCAATGCAAAAAGGTGCAAGATGGTAGCAAAAAAAGTGGAATGTGAAACAAGAAGGAAAGAAAACCCAATCTGTGGAAAGTAAGTTACAACAAAAATGAAAAAGGTCAGTTGAAGTTATATAGCACAGCCAAATTGGGTAAAGAGAGAGCAATGAAATGTCAACTAGGTCTAAATTGGAACTCAAATTCACCTTTAGGTAGCAAGGCTGCCAGCTACCACTTCATGTGCCAGTTCCTGCTTTGCGTTGCGGAAACTTGAGCCAGAATTGCGGTAGAACATGTGCACCTAGGAGGAAAACACGAAATAAGGCGCTACTTTTGGTATTAAGTAGAATTGAGTGCTAGAGTACAAGGAATAAAAAATTATGTAACTTGTTGGGCAAGAAACCATATAATGTGGTATATACGTTGGGCAAGCAATGGAAAGCTCGAGGCTTTAAAGTCCCATTCAGAAATGCATCCTTCCCAACCGGTTCAAAAAATGCAAGTTAATAATCGCCATTTCAGGGAAGAAGAGCATGGCAAACCATCGCTCTACCCTGCTTTAAGACCTCATATATTAAAGTAACTGAAAGAGAAAAACAGGGGAGGGAGGGTGAATATTTGCATTAACAGATACCGAAGAGGAAAGTAAGCGAATCGAAAGTATTGAGAAATTGATAAACAGTTTGCCGAACGAGTAAATGATTATGCGTAGAATGGAATGCGTGTCAGAGATTGTGAGAGGGAGGAAACATGAAAAAAAAACTTGTAAATAGGTAAGCAAATTAAGAGGTAGGTAGGTCAACTTTGTGAATTTTACACTTTCATTTCAAGGCGTTATTTTAAATATTACCGCTCATATTTTAAATATGGGCTCGCTTTGAGTGAACTCTGCTCGATGTTAGCAATCCAAAAGTCGACTAAGTTCGCGCCCGAATCCAAAAAATCGTACGAAGTAACTCTTCTCAACATCATTCTAATCTCCTCTTATAGGACTATTTACTATCACTCAACTTCAGTTGGCCTCTCATTTGAATAAATTGCAAATGAATTTTGAGTAGCAACGGGTCTAATCAGGAGGTAAGATCGAGTTTTATGACTACAAAATAAGAGCGTCAAGCCAGCGATAAAGTTGTTTGGCGATTCTATCTACAAATTCTAGGCAAATAGAGCAAAATTAGAATTACCGATTTGCCTTCGATAATGTGTACATGATGGAACATTTGAACCACTACTAAAGAGTAATAACAACATTGATTAAGGCTACACACACTTAATTAAGAGAAGTAAGATGAAAAGTCAATCTTAAAGTCATAAGGAGAGTACTATGATATGGTCGATTAAGTGTACTCGCACTTTCACTAATGACCTTAGCATTTGAGTATATTATACAGCGATATACTGATATAATCTAAACTTTCAAGCGATATTACTGAGGGCTTACTGAAATTACACAATGGTCACAGTTGTTAAAACAAGGCAAACGATCGGTTACTCAAACAGCGATTTTCCAATAAAGAAAACAAATTAGATAATGTCGATTAGGATAAAAGGGGCTTGATTGGCTACCTTATTAGAGAATAATACAGGTAATAGCGATGAGAATAGTTTAGTGAATGAGCATGTTAAACCAATCTTACATAAAGTAGCAAGTGAGTGTATTCAATTTGGCTTCTGAAATAGAAGCTCAATGAGTAAACACCTTTAGGAGTGGAGTTTCACGAAATAGAACGGTTAAGAAATCCTTCCTCATTTAGGAACAAATTTCTGTGGATCCCATTTGGTAGTCCTGTTGTTTAGTAACCAAGTCAATTCTACTTAACCCAAGCCCTGTATCTCGCTGTTTTTTTCCATAACTTTATTTAATCAATCCTTGGCCTACTTATTCATCACCTTTTATATCATAATGTTTAACAAGTGAAACCGTTAATTGTAACAGCATATATGACTCATGAACCGCTACGACCCATTACTCCCTAAAATTAATTTTTTTAAAATTTGATATCGCTTGGCTAGTTAACGTGATGCGCTTCCAATATAGCAATGACCATAAAGTTGAAGGGCAGGAGTGTGGTCATACTCAGTGTCTACCATCTATTTCCCCGATCCTAAGCTTCTTCGTTCGGATACCAAGTCCACCCCTTACGGTTCATCCCACCTTCCATACATTCACGCTTAGTTGGTCTATCACACGCGCTTCATTCCTCAATGTCTGCACTTGAGTTCTATCAACAGTAAATTAGGATATAATAGGTAGAAGTCATTGAACGACTCAAGATGCCAAGTGAGTGTTGAATCAACAGATGTAAGTTGAGCTCAGATCACACCCAATCAATGAGAATAATTATTGAGCCCATATAATTCCACTGGCTACTTTCTCCATGCTCCACGTCCTTTCTATCCATTTATCCGTTTGAGTTATGATAACCTGGTTTAGTTAATAGAAGGGTAGTAAACAAGATGACCTTATAACTTTACCTCAAATTTGCCACTTAAATACACGTATTGTCTTATAACAGAATGTTACTTCGTCTTGGTGATTTATCAACAGGGTGAGCAGTTTTCGGCCTACATTCTTGATGTAGTTTGGAATGTGGATAAGAGCATGCAACAGGAATAAGAAGTAGGCAAATCACTTACCCGCAAAATGAGAAAAATGGCGGCAGCTGCAGCTGCTGTGAAGAGAGCAGCTATAAAGAGCATGAATGATGCAGTGGTGCGATTTTCACTCAACTGCTTCAAGGAGTTTATCCATCCGCTGTGAAAAAGAAAATAGGGAAAAATAAATGTTATCTAGTTTAACCGTTTGCAACCATATTTAGTTAGACATTATTTTGATCAACTGCTCTCTTGCCTCTGGTACAATGAGGATGGTTGCGATTAGACCATTTCGAACTTTTTCAAAATGATGTCACTGACTCAATCCTTCCAGTACTTCCACAAATACTTTACATACCGTTTATAACCCTAGCCTTAGACACGTATTTCCGATGATATCCATCGTGTTAATAAAAAAAAGAGGTGCCGCAATCGCCCCATTTCCATCAGTCACGTATTCAGCCTAACTTTCTTCTTTACACCATATCCAAACACGCCAATTCTGAGGAAATTGATTTCTTTCACCTCCCTTGATTTATAAGCATTCTGTTGTACTCTAAGTTATCGTATTAGGCTGGAAGCACAATTTCTTATTCCATACGTGTAATCCAATAACCAATTCAATCAGCAAATTCCATCTCTACTTTGAAAATCGGTAATAATCAATCTCTCATTCGCCTCCCACCCACCCTCCTCCTTCCCATCATTTAATTATGTCACAGATCTAACCTTCCATAAATGGAAGTAAGGTTGATAGAGAAGGCACAACTTCCCACACGATGATGAGCAAATTCCCAACTATTCAATGACATTTCGAAGGGCTTATGGAAAGTAATTGATGAGAATATTTTCAAGGCTTTTATTATTAACTGCTTGATATTTTCCGAGTGAAAGTTAAAAGGGAACTCGATTATTAGCTAAAGCTAAAAGTGCATCATCACACAGAAATGGATATATATTGGAATCAAAACCTTGCTAATTTGACCGCTTAAAAATAAGAATGATCCATTTGATCGGAGAAATTATAGCAGAAAAGCGGTAATTGGCTATAAAGTGCACTCGTGTTATCACTAATAAAATCATATATAGCCCCTGATATGACGATATACGATCAGTTATGATTTGTGGGTTGTCTGCAATATCCACTATAACAGATCTTGATATTACGTATATAGAGGCCCAGAACAGACTAGAAGCAGATGAGGAATTGAGCAATAACAAAAAATCGATATTCAGATTAGTTACCATGACTACCCAATTAATTACAGGTTCATACATATCAAGGGTGTCAAAAATTTCATAAAAACTTTTCCAATATCACAGCAGTGTGGTTTTTAAGAAGTTTGATTTCAATATGAGAGTCTTCAAATACGGGAAATGTTAAAAAATACATTTATTGGCTGTCTGCAATGCGGCTAACGTGAGTGTCCGTGGTGTTGAATAACTGATTAATATTTGTTAATCAATAGGCAACATAACAACTAATTTGGCCTTCTCAACGGGAAGATTTTCCGAGAAAATTGTAACTATGCCCATACAATAGGAGGAACTTATGAGCAGTTGATTGTAGGGTTATGCACAGTCTCAGATAATACAATCTAATAGATATATCTATAGTTTGGGATATTATTGGGATATACTGGGAAGTGGGAAATTAAATATCGACCTGCTAAGTGGGAATTAGAATACTCCCCGAGAAAGATTCAGTGAACAGTAATGAGTACACATTCATCCCCTCCCCCCCCCTTCCCCCACCAGCTAGAAACTTGAACTTAAAAAAGAGAAACTTCGTTGAGATTCGAAGTAACGTTTTAGGGAATACTTTAATCACTCTCTTTCTTCAAAAAAAATCAGTATAAAATTTGACGGTTTTAAATTCAACTCAACTAGCGCATTTAATAGGGAGCACTTAGCTAGGGAAAAGTACTTTGTCTAATATCAATGAACTGCTATTGGCTAACAGAGGAGAAGCCTACTAACACCGATGACCTAACACTTACCAACCTTAACCAACCGAAAACAGAGCGCCTGAACTTGACTAACTAAGAAAAAATGAAGAAGATAGAGAAGCTAGAATTTGGAACAATTGTAGCCACTCATTCAGTTATTTTGTTCTTCACTGTGTTTGTATTCTTCCCATAATAAAAAATTATTTATATTTTTGTGCATAAAAATACCGACTCCACTAACATACCAAGCTCCAAGGTAGTCAATTCCAAGGAGTTGAATGCCAATAATTAAGATTTGAATTCCAAAGAAAGGAAAGAAGATACAGAACTGCATCGAACTGTTCTTCCTAAAACAAAAATAAACAACGCCTGTTCAATATATACTGAAGAATAGACACAATATAAGATTATTTACATATTGAAAGAGATAAGCCTACTTAAGAGCTTTGTAGAGAGGTCTATTCCAGCTGAAGAAACTCGCAGGTGACATAATGAAAAATACAGCAATAGAAACGCCAAACAATGGGCCTGTGGTGGAAAGATCTTTAGAAGCAATGAGATAACTCAGAGTTCCAAATATGTTAAGGAGGAGGAGAAGACAATAGGCCATCCAGAAGTAATGCCCATATCGAGCCATCCAACGACAATTAGATGGTATATCTGAATTAAAGTCAATGTGAACAATGGGTCTGAAACAACACCAACGCGGGAAAGCAGGCCAATTAGGCACTAAAAAGAGAAGAAAAAGGTCAGGCTGAGATAAATTAGCGGTACCTTCAGCAGTGCTATAGCCATGTTCAAGCCTCCAAGCTTCCCGCTGTTGGGTTTCCTTTTCTTGCAAATCTAATTGAGCTGCTATTGCATCAAGTTCACGTTGGCGTCGTTGAAGATCCGCGACAGTTAGCACTGGTGGTCCAGAAGGCAAAAATGTGGAATGCGATTCTTCCAATGTTCCATCTGTTGTTTGCGGCTCCACAGAATAAGGTGGTGGTTTTGTATCGGCAGGTGGTAAGAATGCTGGCTGGCGGTCTAGTGTAACCGTGGCTGCATAAGGGAATGCATGTTTAAAATTGACAACCGCAGAATCTTATGGAAACATTAAAAATGAATTTAAAAAGTCAAAAGTACTAACCTGACGCCAAAGGATCCCCAAAAGGGTTATAATCCTCTAAAGCATCAGTTTTAAGGTTTGACATCAGGTTCAATTGCAATTACGCCAGGAAATACGTTGCGTTTAAACTGGGCAATGATTGTGAGCACATGCAAACAAAGATATATTATTCGAATTTCTCACCGAAGATATAAAATATAAACTCACGATCCAAAAATAGTCTTTTGATGATATTTCTCTCTTTATCGGCGTGTTGTCAGCAGGTAAACGAATCATCGCATATTTTAACTCGGTCTTGCATGTGGTTTACCTTTACATTTTATTTTTGTTCAAGAATTTTGAATTTATGTTAATATAAATAAAGTGTGAAATTTAGTAATAATAAGCTTTTATATTTATCTACTTCTACATCTTTCTTATCACATTTTAAGGTCAGTCTGGGGTTTCATATTTCTGTGGTAGCTCTTTTTGCACATGTTCAAAGTTTAGCTGTTGAACCTAGGCGAAACTTTAGTTCAGCAGACAGTTTAAAATGAAGTCAGCGGCAGAAAACTTGGAGCTTGATAATGTAATGTTTCAGGCCATGGTTCCTGTTCTTATTCAATGCTTTGGATTAATTTTACTGGGATTTGTTGCCGGAAATCTTAAACTTCTTACGCATTCCCAGGCTAAAGGCTTGGGAATATATGTTACATCGTTTGCCCTGCCAGCTATCTTCTTCACAGTGAGTCGAAATTATTGTTCCAATTATTGTTAAGGTGATGGTTTCAATTGAATTCTCTAATGTTGACTGGTATCTTGTCTTGTCCGTTTCTATTGGGAAAGCTATTGCATTCTTCTGTACAATGGCTACTGTTCTCGTGTTTTCTCTCGGCAAATCGGTTGGTGCGGCCGGTCTAATGGCAATTTTTGTATCACAATCAAACGATGTTGCACTCGCATATCCAATTTGTAATTTAGACTTTTCATCTTCATATTTAACCTGTTTTTCTGTTAGTACGGCTTCTCTATCCCGACTTGGCTCACTACATTTATCTATTTGCACCGACTCAACTGGTTCTATTAAACCCTTTTGGGTATTTTGCTCTTGAATGGCACCGAAACAAAGAAAAGTTGGCTTTAAGCTCCGTTCTGGCTCAAGGTACATTACAACCGCCACAAAGGTCATCGTTCACAACTCTTCGAAAGATTCTTAAAGTGAATTAAATTCTAAATTATTGTATGTGGAATTATAACCAACATTGTTATTTTTTCAGGTATTACGTTTTGTTGCCTCTAATCCTCTCTTCTTCATGACTGTTCTGGGAGTGATATTCAATCTTATTTTGAAGCACAAATTACCCGAAATGGTGCAGGGCTTTTTTAATGATCTCGGTAATTTTCTTTGGGGACAATTTATGAGTCAATTTCTCTTTCATCGCATTTCATTTCTTCTTAAAGGTGCATCCTTTAATGCTACGGCTCTGTTCTACCTCGGATTCAACATGGTAGGAAAGCTTAAGGGTATTAAAAGGCGCGAGGTCTATACTCTCGTCTTTATTCTCATCTCAAAGGTGTAAGTTTCGTCTTCTTGTTTATGCAAATAAAATATTATTATCGATTTTATTATTGGAGTATATTATTGCCCTTATAATATGGAACTAATTGTGCATTCATTGGGGTCGCATATCATTATATATTTATAGTTTTAAGCACTTAGTTAAAGGGACAATGCTTCTGGTTACTTGTTTTTCCTAAAACAGAGCTCACGATTTAAAAGTGCTATTTATTTTGAGTAATGTCTTTTTATGAAAATACCTTTAATTGGAGAAGAAAACTGGACAAAAATGATAACAACTTTTCATTGAAAATCTGTACAAAATGAAATATATCGATTTGCTTATTTTTTGTTTAATATAAGAGCTAAATCACATCTAAACTTAGGCATTAGGCGTCTTAGCGTTTGAAGGAAAAGATTGGTCACCTTTATAAGTAGTTCCATTTCACTTTCTGCTCTCAGTCATTTCACTTCATTCATTAATTTTCTGTTGGATTTTGTGGCCGTACTTCCCGGGTAGATATGAATATTATTTTTTCGATTATCCCAAAGCTTGTGTGTTGGTTTTTAATGAGTTCGCAGGTGTTAGCGTTATAGATGTCTTTATTAAGCCGACTTGTGCAGGTGTGTGTTGTATGAGGTCATTTATCTTTTGTGTGATTTCATTGTCATCTGAGTTCACTATGTGATGCTGATTGTAAAATGCGATGCTTCTTTTTTCAACCATCTTCTAACCGATGTTCTCTTAATGTTATTATCAAACCCCGATAGGTCAATGCGTAAGGAATGAATTTAAAGATATCCTAGAAAACTTGGTTTTATTTTAATTATAGAATCATCGGATGGTGAACCTTTACGGCAACATTGGAAATATTGCCTCAATTTACGTTTGTTTTTGTATCTGAACTAATTCTCTCTCAAAAATTTTTCACACTGTTTCCATTTTGGCATTCTGATTCACAAATTGAAAACCACTCTCGTCATTTGGCTTGATTCCAAACTCTGACTATTAAGCAATACGCATTATAACCCAAGTCTCTCTAATAAAAATACAGAAAGGTAAATTAATATTATATTTTTATTTGGAAGAATGTAGCAAATGTAGAATATTACGTGACCACACAGGACATCTTTTATATCAGCCACTCTGTCTAAATAGACGACGACGAAACAAAGCATTGTACAGTATGTCCTAGTTAAAAGAGGTCCCTTGACCTACATTATGTTGATAGTCGCAATCGTCTGTGTACGCTTTGTTCACGTGTCTGCTAAGGCCACGGTAATCAACCAGACATCCATACTCTTAGCTAAACATCAAATAAAAGTCATGCCAGAATATGTTGAAGCAGTTAGGTGTGAGGGCGTAGGAAGTAAGAGTGATGCAAACATTGCAACCTCCAGGCCATGCACATCGATAACGAAGAGATGAAGATGAACATTCGCAATACGATTGATGAAATCACGTCCAAAAATTTTAAAAAATAAAAACAATTGCATATGAAGATGTGCCAAGTCGTGCATCGAAGTTCGTTGGGAGAGGGGGGTTAACACTTCCAACACTTGTTTTAAATTATTACGCGTTCAATATGTGGTGATTCCTTTCGAATGAAAATCTAATATTAGTTTACCCTTCTGTTCTCATATGGGACCCCTTTTAACTTCGTCACCCGGTACCCTTTTGCACTTCGAAATGTAAGTGTTATTGGGAGTATGTGCACGAACACCGTTTCGTCTTCAATCTACCACAAATGTGGCACTTGAAAACAGTATGCACTTGGGTCGTTAATTGTAAAATTACATCACCTTCTTAATTTTCAAATAGAACAGCTTTAGCGTAAATGAATTCCACTTTTTTTTCTTGCAGCATTCTGTCTCCTTTCATAACTCGTGAGGTGACAAAGTTGCTGACGGCACATCAGCCAAGAAACGTCTCCCTCGCTAAGTCGAATTTTGCATTTTTGTATGCTGCTGCACCCACAGCACCCCCTGTCTTCCTTTTTGCCTCAAAATTCGGTATCATTCCAGAAGTGGTGAGTTTGTCTTTCTCTGGACTTACACTAGTCTACCACATTAATTATTCTTTCATTTCTTGAGTAAATAGCTGATTGTAGAATTGCAGTAGAAAGCACGGAAATCTTTCTGAACTGCTTCAGTCGCGTGTAAATGGCTGACTATGATGTAGGCGTGTATTTTATATGTCAAATTTCTCATTAAATCTCCGGAACAAGAAGTTGCATAGACTTCTGTTGTTTCCATGCACATGATTTAAATAATGCGAAGTTATTTACTATTCAGTTTCAACGCTCTTTATATAAGCGCAATTATTTCCTTATATATCCCAGGCGGATAATTTTAAATTGTCTCGAGATTGGTGATTAAACCTATCATATAAATGGAACGTCGGAGTACAACTTGAACTAATGTTCTATTGTCATATAAATTCTCTCCATAACCTCTTTGGTGGAACGAATTAACTGTTAAGCTAACGAGCGATATTATTACAGAATGTAGCCATATATGCTCTTTTATAATCAAAATAACAATAATCACTCCCATAACCACTCAGGAAAGCATTTTCCAACGCTTATCTGAGGTAAATGGAAGCATGATGAAACCTCCTTGGCGAGAGTGGTTCGAATTTTGCCATCCCTTTTATATCAGCCAGACTTTTATATGCAATCTTAAGCGAAATTATCCGTGCAAACTGATGAAAATATATGCAATAGTATAGATTGTTGGCTCTCATTAGATTTGTTTCTTAATTCTCTACGTCGGGAGAGAAATAATTTCCAATCCTAATAAGTAAATAATTTTCCACGGCTCAATCGAAAATGAGTAATACCCTTCAATATCTCGGTCTCTACCGCAACGCCACCTTTTCAATCCAATCATCTTTGTCATTTATTAGGCTATGACAACTGATAAATGATTTCAGTTGCTTTCCCACGAGGAAAGTACGCTAATATTCCTATTTTGCTAGGGGTTATATTAATATTAAAATAAAATATGTCATCGCGCGCTCGAAAATATTCGGATAATCAAATTATCGTTATATAAGAGAGAAGGGTGGAATTGCTGTGAAGATGTGCCTCAGAGTGTCAAGAGTTTTAAATCATTTGAATTTGAGGTTTATCAGGTCGTCAAATTTTCGTCAAGTGGGGTTGTTGTTGTTGTTCACCATCACATGTTCTGATACTTCTTAGTTGGTAGGGTTCAATCATATAGTTAATTAGGTTGATGAAGTGATTGACTTATCTGATAAGCCGGTTCTACTCATATGGCCATGTAAATATTTGGGTAACATTTGAGGTATCACAGAGTAGTTCAAAAGTTGGTTCAACCACAGTAGAGAAAGATCTTGTTATCCATTGTATTTTCATCATCCTGAAATTTCTACTATTATAGCAAATAAATATTATAAGAATTGAACTGTTAACTTAAGTTCCATTTAATTAGCAGTCTTTGTGCTTTATTAACTCAACAAGTAGTGTTTTAGATTGTTCGAATGTTCTAGCGCATTTTAGTACACGATTATTAATCTCTAATAATTTCGAATACTGTAACACATTGGTAATTAGGCGTAGTTAAGTTTCAGAGCTTAAAAATATTCATACCATTAAATTGGAATAACTTCTTTCTCGACATACAGTTGTTATCTTAATCTCTTGTTTGTTTATCCATCGGGGCTCTAGGAATACTCTGTCAATAGAAAACATTTGTTGAAAATGTACCATTTGGTAAAGAGGGGTCTTTTTGATTATCGAACAACGGTTGCTGAAGCGCTTTGAACTTACGTCTGCATTCAGATCTGTTGCTTATTTACATTTTTTTGACATGCAACCTTATCTTATAAAGTGGTTATACAGTGAATATCGGACAGTGCTAATTTTAAATTCTTGAACAGGTTATTTCTTTTAATTTCTGATTTTTAGATCAGCGGGGGACTTGTGATTGGGACCTTTCTTTATGCTCCTATCATGTTTATTTTGGGTGGTATGGCTACTTTGGTAGATGTAGATCCAAAATTCTATGACAGCACTCTGGAGCGAGCAGCTGTCTATCTTTCTTGGGGCAGTGTACTCTGTTGTGTAAGCCAACTACATTTTGCGATTAATGTCTCTCTACTGATAATTAATAAGTAAAATCTATTTTAGACATGGGTGTTAACTGTCCTGCTGTTGACAAAAAAGGCTTGTCGAATGCCTTATCGCTTCTTGCTTTGCCTAATAACCTCTGTAATGGTGTTTTGCACAAATTTTGCGGTTAGGTCTATCTGGGGACCGTCCAATCCGAGTAAGTTTTTTTCTGCTAGAATTTATCATGTGAGCAATCAGCAGATAGCATGGTCTCAAGCTGAAATAGAATAGAGGTTGACATTAGAGACTTTGAAAAAGAAACATGTCTGAAAGTTAAAGTGCATGCTTTTTTTCTTTCAGGTACTGGAATCGTTTCAATATACGGAGATCACATCTATTTCGCCATATTTTTCATTGCCTGTACGGCGTCACGTGTGTGGACTGCTTTCCTGAGTATTGCGGTTCTCTACCAGGTTCGCTACAAACGGCCGCCTTCAAAATGCCGCCAAATATTCTTTTACACTCTAGGCATGTCGTAAGTTTTGGCGGTAATTCGATAATTGGTATCTTTAAATTGTGCATATTTAGCTATTTAATTTCTACTGTAACTTTTTAAGTAACGGTTTTATGCACTAAGTGATGCATGAAGTCCTGGTATTGGATTTAGTATTAATCCAGTCCCTGTTGAAGATAGTCTTTAATTTTAGGCTTCCAACTGCCGTTACCTTAATTCTCATTCTCTCAGCTGGCGGTACTTCAACTCACGATGTGAATCCGGCTTTCTACTACGGCAAAGCGCAGGTATGCATTGTAGAGTCTAAAAGCAAAAGTTTGTAGTGGCTTTTCCGTGATTTCAGTATTTTTATTTTAAGAAATCTTTACTCTCTTATTGAATGCTGATGAATATTGAAACCTTCTGATACTCGTGTCTGTTGTCAAAAATACAATTTTAGGAGAATTCCATTACTTGGACTAAATGAAAAGCTAAGTATTAATTTTTATTTCTAAGTTATCATGACATTTGGTTGTATAGCTATCGCACAGTCATTTATCTTCTAAAATGATTCACAGAGGAAATTCGTTCGGCGCATGCATGTTGCGAACACTGTTAATGGTTGCGTTGATTTTAGTCCCTGGTTGAATTTTCATACTCTTCGTGTGCTTCATTCTAACTTTGTCCATGTTCCCTATTGGCCTAGTTAGTGTGCTACTTATCATGTAATAGCTTGGGCGTTCATTGCAATGTTTTGTATTGCAAAAACTTCATTTGTTCGTCAATAATAACGAATTATCAATTTGCTAGTATTACTTGCTCTTGGTTTGTGAATTCCACCTTTTTATTTCTTTTGTAATTATAGGCATAGCTTGTGTAATGGGATTCACGTGCTCTTGTGGCAATGGCTATGATCACCTATGTGTGCATATGTGTGAGGTCGTTTGGGCAATTAGCCTCACGCCCATTTTCTATTCCTTGCACTGTGTTAATCAATCATGTGCTACAATAACCATTGCCTTGTTAGCATTAGAGTAATCAACTGAATAATCAACTTATTGGGTGGCATAGGTTCAAATATACCTCCAAGGCGGAGGTTTTGTGGATTTATTTAGTTAAGTCACTTTCTACTACATGGTTTGAATAGCACAAGCGTGGCTGAGACGTTAATCACTTTTAATGAAATATGGTTGAGAGGATACGTGCATATAGGCATTCATCGCTTTTTTCGTGGTTCCAACATGAAGATCGTTTGCATATCATTAAATGTCTTCAAGTGTGTTTCTAAAGGTCACTCCTTCTCCTCAGCATATCTCTCGAATAGTGCGTTTTTCCCAAGATTAGTATAACTTGATAGTATGTTGATATTTTTGTTACTTGCAACCGAAATAATTACTGGTTGATACGTATTCAATATGTGTGATTGTAACGGTTTCCAGATGAAAAGTCTTGATTTTCTTAATCTATACCTGATGGCCGGTATCAACTACGAGTCAATATCACCTGATTAGACACCCTGCAAAATCTATAAAAGTGCAGTTAATTTCACTTAAATGAAATCATTGTTTTTTTTCATTTCTATTTCAACTCTTGCAGCAACTCTGCTCAACGATTGTTCTCTGTGTCTGCTTGTCGGTGTCCCTTCTATCGCTTGTGTGGACTTTTCGATTGAACACAGTAAGTCACCTACTTCCTCACTTCCATTGGCACATTCTTTCCTTCAATATGCATATGCTTTTGGGTTACAAATTATGGTGAGGTGTTTTTCCAGTATTCAGGACAGGGTCTCCTACTGAAACGATGGCGAGTAAGTGATATGGTGTTGTATTCCATTTATCGTCTTCTCCGTCGTCGTTGTCACTTAATACTACTGCTAAGGGCTTAAGGCCTATCTTTATTGTTTGATCATTGTTGGTTGGTGATGTACGATATATTAACTGCTGCTTGCCAATGTAACTCAGATGTTCACACTGCGCTCTTTCAGTTAGTAAATTGCTGTTATGCACCATACACCTCTCTTCTTGTCGCGAGCACTTCTTCACCTTGACAGTTTATAGACACTCAAGCCAAAGAGTTTGCTTATGGGAAACCACGAGACGTCCTTCTGGTTTCAAATTCTTCCTTAATTAATCGGGAAAACGGGTAGTGTACTTACTGGCAATCGCCAAGCAGTCCTCCTGGCGAAATTGAGGCGGGTACAAGAGCACTCAACAACCGATTGAAAATAATTGCCACGTGTGTATTTTGAATATACGAACGACTTATCACGTGACATTATGAGTCACTAAATCAAGTTCAGAGTGACGAAGTAAGGATTCCATGGCTATTGGAAGGCTAATTTTCGTTTTCATTTCTCGCTCTTGTGTGAGAATAAATTCCTTGAATTTTCGTAATAGCGATGATTGGAAGACTGCTCCATCCCGTACTGTAGTACAGCCTCGTTTTACTTAACAAAATCGACCAAATTATTGTGAGACTAATGCGGTTTGATTGATTGCAAATTGACCTCAATTTAAAATAATAACTGCACTCATTATTAAATGTGGTTCACTAACTAACTTAGCCATACAAACAGATTGTTAGGTTCTATCGCGTTTTCAGTTTTTTTTTCGAGTGTGGCAACAGCAATGTAAAGAAATGTATTTTCTTTCCACCAAACAATTCCCTATGCTTGTTCCCCATTACATCTTGTTTGTCAGCGCATTTACTACTCTCTCCTAATCGCCTGTCATTTTTACGAACATGCAAATTGTTTCTCCCTCCCTAGAGAGGACGAGTGTCCGCTTGTGTATACTTGCGATAGTGAACCATTGTTAATGTCAATTATAACATAACTCTCGTGAATTTATTGGCCACAGAACTCGCCTTTTAAGAAAAATTAAGTTAACCCTTTAAAGCCCGAATTATTTATTGAAAAATGCACCCAACCGCCCTCACGCATGTCTCGCCGCAGACTGATGCCGCCGACGTGATGAGTTTTGGTGGTATCATGCAAAGACTATAGACGTATTGAACATGTTTCAAATGGCAATAGCACTTTCTGTTACGAGTCTAGCAGCAATGGAGCCCATTTTGAAAGAGGATCGTATGGTTCAAAGGGCGTTAAAGGTTAAGTAGTATCTCGAGAGAGACTGTGCTTACCACAGCATGCTCAATAAGGGAAGTGTTAAGATAACGGAAGCCTGCTAGTTTAAAACATTTAACTATCTCACTTCTACATCGTTAAAACTACAAGCTGTCGAAGACAATGTAAGAGGATCTTGACTACTCAACCGTTGCGATGAAACAAAAGTGAAATGAATCGACATGGCTGATTATTCCTCATTATCGTAAACTACCAATTGGAAGTAAACTTCGTAGGCACTTTCCCAACAAACTAAGACATAGATCTTGAAACCCGGATTTTTGGATTTGAGCTACCTATTTAGTGAAAATAGTGCAATCGAAGTTCGAAAATCAAAAGTGAGGGGATACTCTTTGATGTCATGGCATTGTTTTCACGGCGCCTTCTTGTTTCCATTCCCTATATCCTGAATTTCATTTTTTTACCTGATACGCACTAATAAAAATTGTAATTTTTTTGAGAGTTTTGAGCGATCAGGAAGAGACTCCTTATTTCGAAGTCCAAATAAGTCCGCTATTAATCATTGGTTTATATAAAATGAAATATTGGAACATATACAACATTTACATAAACTGCTCCTGGCTCTGATATTGAATTTTTAATATCTTTTGTTCAGCTGCTCTTCGAGGTCTTTGATTTGAGCACGATCATCATCATCGTTGGAATCGAACAATTTTTTTTACGAATTTTCATGCTGTGCCTACACAGGTTGACACATTTTAGATATTCCAAACTACTACGCCTATTTAAACTTCGCTTCGGTATGGTTAGATGTTGTCAACCTTTCGGGCTGTGCAAATGACATCTAAGTGTCCAAGAAGGTACGAGTTCGGAGCAAAAGGTCGGAGGATAGTAATTAACTCAAGCTAATATGCTTGTTGTTTAAAAAAAATTGTTAATTTCAAATTCGATCTGTAACACTTAGGCCATTTCTATCATGTGCCAAATTTTCTCATATGTATAATTCATCCAAATTCTTTTTTTGTCCTAGAATGTTAATTCCATTATAACTTTGTCCACTTTACATACCTTCTTTCACGCTAACGTACTTTTACCTTCTTCCACCTCTACAGAGTATTTCCACTAGGGGAATGACACCGCATGCAATTAACGACGAACTAAGGATTCTTATTTCACCTGAGGAGGAAGCTGCTTCAACCGAGTGAGTTCTTAGCTTATTTTAGAATCGTGGTCTCTATTTGTGAACTCTTTTCCTCTTCTCCTCATTCACACCTCTGGTTTGGAACTAATTTTATACTTCAGCTTTGGTTTTTTTGTATTGTGGACTTAGAGATGTAAGACATTTCTTAGCCAATATCATCCTTTTCAAAAAAAAACCAATAAATATTTTTTTAATGATTACTAAGCAACCTTTTGCCTAATAGCACTGTCAAATAAATGTCATTGGTTAGAAATCTCGGTCGGAATTTTATAGCCACTGTGTCAATGTAATAATAGACAGTTATCTCTAATGAACTCGGTGATTATTTATTGCCATGCCAAACAGTTAATGACTAATGCAACTTCTACTGTCTGCAAAGGGGTGACTAAATGAGTGTGGTACTTTTTCTCATTTCCAAAGATTCTTGAAATTCGGGTAGCTACTAAATTTCTACTACTCTCAATACGTTCCATGCCCATGTGCAGAAGTATTCACAGTACTTGACTTGGGTATCTTGAAGCCATTTTTACAAGAGTCACCGCTCTTGTTTGCCGGGATTAACTGGGGCGATTGGTCACCCACACCATTGGATGTGCGCCGACGAGTATTGATTTAGTGACTTCCGACTTTGGTGATTTGCACGTTGTCAACTGCGCCTGTGGCGTACGCTAATATTTCAGTTTACCCACAAACCTTAAACCAAGTTGGATTTTAGATTTTTTTCCCTTCCGTTGTGACTACTGCTTATAATTTCGCCGATCTCTCGTTTAATTTTTTTTGTTTCTCCTGTTGTATTTTTTAAGGTGTCCAAAATTCGTTTTTATGAATTGTATTAATTATTTGCATCGGCTTAGATGGTCTTTTAAAGCTGCCTGTTAAAAAAACTTCAAATTATTTGAAATGCACGAATCCACAATTTTATTCACAAATTTGATTGACAAACTAGTACTATGGACATCTCATTAAATGATCGAAGGCTCTACTTCAACAGTCATTACTGACATTCTGTACACGAGCTCTTGTCAGACATAATTTATTGAATTCACTTAAGGAGATTGACGTATTATGGTGGCAAGTGTTATTTCAATAAGACAATTTGATTAATAGGTGCTGTTAAGTGAATATTTAAAAACCACAAAGTGGTTTCATTCCGATATTTTTTAAATACTGATTAAGAGCTAATGCCCATTGTTTGAGTTATACAAAGTCAATTGGCATTTAATGAGTATGCTTGTTTAAATAATACATTTTCTATTCTCAACTTTGACCATGCGTCATCAGTGCGCTCATTTATGCCCCTATTGCCTTCTTTTTACTCTCTTGCCTTTCAATGGCAATGCCAAGGCCGAAGGTAAATTATAGATATCTCCAATATCTCCTCGTTAGGTCTTCCTTCAAAACCGCCAGACTGTGTTAAGAGTCAGTGCATGTGTCAATAAGAAGCGCATTTCTTCCTCTCGGATTATATTTTTGAGTTAGTCTCGGCAACCAATCTCTTAGCTACGTAGCATCTTTTTGTTCACTAATAATTCTTGAAGGAGCGCATTTTCTAACTGAAAGGAGGATGGAAGGTGAACAGAAATAATCTCCTTTCCTTTTGCTTGGCTGTGATCGCTAACCCAAAATTCTCTGTTCAATGAAGTGGAAAGATATACCTAAGCTATATATATAAAGTAGGAATGCGATCTCAACTATAGCTATTCACGACTACTTACTACCTCTCAACACGGAAAGTAGAGTCCACCTAAGTGAAAGTTGATTTTGCCTTGGTTGAACTCTTTCATATGATTTTTAATGAAATGATCTTGTTTTACTTATTGAAAGTGCCTAATATATCGAGATGTCATGGCTAACGGTTCTATCCTTAACCTCTAAGTCCACTTATAAAGCCCATTCCAACACCTTCGTTGAATTAAGGGATGACATGACAGGGTATCTGGAGAGAAACTCGAATCCTGTGATTGCCTTCTTACCTAATATAGTTGGGCATTCTGTCCCCGGGACATGCTTGTGGGGGGGGGGGGGGGGGGGTTGTATTTTTTCATCTTGCCTGTTAACAAGAATGTAGATATTTCACTATCTTCTCTTCAAACTTTCATTACCCATTGATGTCAATGTTGCAGTGCTTTTGTATAACTCCCGTTTTATTGTCTTCCTCTTTTTTTAAAAAATGCGATAAATCATTTCATAGGTATGACTCACGTTACTAAAATAACAAGGCTTGTTAGAAAAGTATATTTACTTATACGAATTCTAGTGGGCAGGAACTGACTAGCTGTTTGGTTAGTCAGTAGTTGGCGTTCTTGGATAACCAAGCACGAGTGTAATTAGCCAATATTCAGTAATCGTTATCTCGTGGGATGAAGTTTGGGAGTTTCCTTCAGGCTCACCAAATATGCTTGATTGGATCTGTTAATAAGTTGCAAATAGCTAACATTTTTCTTCGTTATAGTACAACCTCGCCTTGTTCCGATGATGAGATTCGAAGTCATAATCGTATCTCCTCCTCTCCGAATCGAATTGAACAAACAATTACCCCGGCAATCCATCCACACATTTCTCAAATTTTTCATTCCATTGATGGGGAGAGCTTTCATCGATTTTTCATACTCAATATTCTTCTACTGATTAGCATGTTCTTCGTAAGTTTTATTTATTTATTTTTTTTAAATTTCAATAAACCAAGTTCATCAGTGAAATCAGCAGTTGATATGATTACATGTGATTTTGATTTAATGGTGCTAGTTCTTAATTATTATGATTACCAAATAGGTAAGAATGAATATAGGAGGATTTCTTAATTTAAGCCGGTTTTCTTGGATTAGTAATGTAGGTGGTGATTTGAATTTGAATCAGAGTGTGATTAGGTAATCTGATGTGTTATTGACTTATCTTGCCGTCACGCGTATATCGCCTCTAATTTAATTTTCTGATTGTATTTCATATTTGGTGAATGCAGCTTAACTTATGTGGAATTTAGTGGATAATTCCATATTAATGAAATGAACTGATGAAACCTCATTTGCGGTCATTTTGTCGTCCGAAATTGTAATCTTAGTTATTTGTCGAAGAAAAGTACCTCTAACACACAGATCGTCCCTAAATGAATAATTTATAGTGCCCACAACGTGTGAAATTTCAAGCCTACTATCGCGCTCGCGTCTCTCTGCTTTCCTATTGACCAAATGGTTATCTTAAGGTTGTTTTGATGGATCGTTGTGTTCGACTAAAGTGGACTAAGTAGACAATTCATTCCCCGTAGGCACGTGCTTATATCGAGTGTAGCAGTAGACTCCCTCGAAAAGCATGTTTTTTAGGTGTGTGTGCGTATTGTCTATTTCTTGATTACTTTACTAACTTTCTTTGTATAGTTAGAAATGGATTTATTTATCTGTTAAAAAATTATTTATTTTATAAAAAATACGAATTAATCCAGTATTTTTTCGTTTTCCTTTTTTAAAATGCTTTTCATAGTCAACTGATGCTTTCATCTTGTTCCCAATTGAGGGAAATCTCATTAATTTACTACTACTACTATCGTTTTATCAGGCCGATATATTCGTCTGTTTAACAATAAAGAAGGTAGATATTCAGCTACAACAGAGTAAATGTAGTTTGTGGAAAGTGTAGGAGTATCTGTTACAATGACTTCGAGATATACTTGATTTTTTTTCTCGATCCCGTGAACATGTTTTATTCTTCGAATGATCACTCTGATATTGTTACGCTTCAACCATATTTAAATCAATCAGAAATTGAGCACTGGAAGTCATTCGAATCATGTATCGCATACGGCAATGTTTAAAATTTTTAAGGTCAGTTGTCTAGCGAAGAAACATGTATCAGATTTCGAATTAAATAAATTTGCCATTCATTGTTGTACAACTTTATATATATATATACATATATATATATATATGGTTTATATTTTTCAGGGAGTTTGCATTTGCATTTGGCGTCTGACAAGAGAGACTCAAACTGGCGTCTTTATTGCCGTGGAATTTCTTGATCAGGCCTTTAATTTCGGTCAAGGAATCCTCATTTTTTCCGTATTTGGCTTCGATGTCGATCTGATTATCAACCCGCTAATCAGTTGGTAAGTTTCTTTTACTTATGTAAGCAGGACTTGTACCGTAAATTTTGCTTAAATTTTAACTTCCAAGCAGCATTGAAACTTCGGATGTTAATTGTTTATTGTTCTTAGGCAGTTTTAGTATGTTTACTTAACGAGAGTGTATTTTTTTCCACTTTTAACATTTTAATGACGATCCAAGTAGTATTCACCGTTATCTTTTTTTCGTACTAGGTGTTTCCTTTTTCTGCTTGAAATTAATTAGTGATTCATCTCAGGAAGGAAACTTGCAAATTGCGTTTCTTCGTCTCTCATTAAAAATGTATTGATGAATTCTTAGAACACCTTGCCCAAAATGGTCCAAGAAACAGTAAACATTCGGCCTCCATTTCTGAATTTAAATTTACAAAGAGCAATGTGTTCTTTTAAAGGAGCTTTAAAAGAACACATTTCGTTTTTCGGAATTTAATTTTGCGATGTGTGGTGAGTGTTTGGAGACTTAATGATGTATTTTTATAATCACTTATCCCCTAATAATCACACACCGGGGCAATAATTTTCACTATATCACCAAAAGCACTATCATTAGGTAAGCTTCCCTCTATTTTTCCCCCAAGCTTAAAGAAATTCGCTATAAATTTAACATTTGTGCTACACCAGACATTTGAGCAAAAGGCATTATTAAATATACAAATTATTCAGGTGGTGCCGCGGCCTCAGTAAAATATGTACAAACTTGAGAAGATTTCAAAATGAAATGTGTCATATTAGGCCTTTTATGCTCTTTTAACTTCATTGTGAGCGTGTGTTACAACTTAGCTTTCAGGGCATTTGTTTTTTCAATGTTCGGTAGTATGTAACATTTGACACGTCTATCCATGCTAAATTCGTTGGATTATAGAAGGAAGTGTGCATTTGCATTTATTAGATTTAAGCGATTGTACGCCATTCCCATCTATAAGGTCACAGAGTTGGAAGTTGGTGTACGCTAGGGAACATCTTGTCATCTAATGGCCAAGTAATAGAATTCAGCCTCATTATATCAGTGCTCCTTAGAACTCACCTATATTGAACCATACATAGTGTATCATGCTAACGTCAATTAAATTTCAGTAGCTCAGATTTTTTTCAATTTGAGTAAAACTCTTCGATTTGTTTGGAGGGAGGGAGGAGGGTTGATTTGTATTTGAAAGTTGACATTTTCACGATCTCCTGCATTTTAATTGCCATTTCAAATTATTTTATTAATTCCAATAGACCGAATTGGTGTCCACGTTGATAATTTTAATTGACGTAAAAAAATTGTAAAAACATAGGCGAACCGTGGTACCGCAAGAACAGGATGGCACTCAACAGTCTTCTTCTGAAATGTAGAAATTGGCTTATAAACACACTGATGAGAAGAAACGGTGTATGGGTCAGATTTGGGAGTTAAGCAGAGTAGTTTGGAGATAATTGAAAAGCCATTTTTAATAGCTGTACAATGTTTAGAGTCTGTTTAATCAATGACGAAATTTGGACAAAGGGATGCATCACTCACAGTGTCCAATCTTATTAGAGGGTATGAATTGGGAAATGTATTGATTGGAATCTTGAAGACATGTGTTTAAATTTAACTTGGATTACAGTCAATGCATCTTTAGCCACGCATGTTTCCACGACATGTGTTATAGTAGGGCGCTCCGTCTAGATTAAATTTATTATTAAGGTTCACTGCGGATGACAAATGAACTAAGGTGCCTTTGTTCAAACGCGAAGGGCATGTATTTGTTTGTGGATTTCTGGTGTAATTAGGCATTTTAGAAATCAATTCATTATTGCCCAATAGTAGAAAAAAAACGGCCGGAATTTCTCAAGTTTAAATAGATTGGGGTGGGGTCGTACCACGGAATTGATAATGGTTATTGAGCTAGCTGTTTTTTATCAACTACTCAGACTGGTATGATATAATAATAATAATATTTCAAAAATATAACATAATTGCTATCCCCTCGACCACCTGTTGCGGTTGCCTTTGTTAATGGTAGCCGATTGTTATGATTACACCTTTAGTTAGATCGAAAATTGGTTAATTTTACACATACTAACCATTTTCTGCAAAGCACCTGCAGACCTACTCCATTCTAGACGGCTTGAAAAGTTTATCTTACTTTAGACTGACTATTATTAAAGTAAATCAAACATCTTCCAACGAACCGTTAAAGGGAGGTGTCGGTTTTGTACAATCTTTACCTCTTCGCTTGTTAGTGGTTTACTGCACTCGTGAATCGTTGCCTAGAGATGCGCGGCCCGTACATTCTTACACTTTAGGGAGTTACTTAAAACTTACCCTGCGTTACTTTTATTACTTTTATGCTTAATAAAGCAAAAACAATTCACCATGTGAAAACACTTAGCTTGGAATAAATAGAAAAGCTCAACTTCATCTGAGTTGCCGAGGCATCGAGTTGCCCGTTTTCTTAATTTAATTTTTGGATAGACTACGTCAATCTGTTAAAATCTCCCTCATTAATTCATCCTTGTTTATCATCACCGATTTGTATATATGTTTTTTTTGCTTGTGAGCATATGCTCAATATATGAAATGATTTAAATTTTTAATCTAGTTAGACTAAGTGTCATGCCTAATGGGATTGATTGTTGGTTGAAAGATTAGAAATACCATGAATTTGTCCTTTAACCCTACCATTTCTTATGATGGCATTGTTTTCACTTAAACTGTAACTTGGCTTTTTGAGTGATTCACAGTGTGCGATACACGCATTTATGGATAAGTCAAATGTATGCAAACTTAGCGTCTCTTCAATTTTCTTCAGTGCTCTTTTGAACTTCTCCACCAAATTATGGGTTTATGTGACTTGTGCAATTCTGTCAGGCCCATTTTGTTGTGAATTTGACTCTCATGGCCTGTTATTTGCTTGAAATATTGGATAATCAATCTTTAGAGAAATATAAAAGCGACTATTTCAACTCAGACTGCACTTCGATATACTACTGAATTATTTGTTAGTAGTTTGCAAAGGTGTATGTGTGTGACACTATTCACTACACACAAGGCGATTGGAATTACAATTATTAACAAGTATGAAGAATATTTCCTAACTTGAAAGGTCAAATTGGGCCACACAGGGCGTAGTTTCATAAAGGGTTATCATTATCTCTCAAGGCGGAAATCAGGTAACTCGCATTTAATGGACAAATATCATTTTAACGAAGATTCAGAGTCCTTTTCTTATTGACATGTACATGGTGAATGTGATAATCAATAGCACTGATAGGATGAGTTTTCGCTAAAGTGGAATAGGTTTGAGGCTCCTCTTCCTTATTTTGGACTTTTATCAGACCAGTCGTTAGAACCGCAAAACTTTCATTGTGGAGCATAATTTTTTTGAAATTGTTCACATGTCTGTGCTCATTCTAATGTATGTTATATGGCCCCCTCCATCGAAAGTGGTGAAAGAGTAGCTTGAGCTGACGGTTAAAAAAATTACCTACTAAATTTACTCAATCCCTTTTGGTAGAAAGACTGATTCTTAGGTGTTAAAATGTGGGATAGGTGCGATAACCATTGGAGTGAACCGTTGTTTTCCTAATTATATAAATAATTAGTCATTGTGATATTGCTGAGAGGAGTATTTAAATCTCCTTACTTATTATCAGTCTGATTCGATTGGCATAAGGAAGGAAGAAAAATTCTCGAAATGTTCTGAACTCTGAACATCAAGAATATGAACACTCACGGGAACCCATGGGTTACTTCCAAAAGTATGAAAGATTAAAACATGGTTCGGTAATATCAAGTTAATTAACAGTAAGAATTACGATTAATAGTGCATTCAAATAAATTTGGACTATGTGCTAACGTTGGAGAGTGAATATGGAATCTGGAAGCTGAGAATAAATGAAGGTAGGAGGATGAGAGCAACTATGTCAACTGGAATAAATCAGCTTCAGAGTTGTTTTATGTATTTCATGCTTTCACCTCTTTTTCTTTGCTAGCATTTCGACGATGCGCTTTTGGGTTTCGACTAATCTCTCATGGCCATCACTTCGCATGGCACGCCGATTGAAAGAAGAGGAAGTGGAGCAGTTCGTGGCTACACAACTCCCTGCCTGCATGCAACAGATATGCACCACCCTTCGGTAAGTATTGATTCCTGCATGATAAGCATGACTGAATCCAGAAATTGGAAAATAATTTGTAAGCTTTTCGCTGAAAATTGTACGATAGAGAAATGGGTAATCTTTGAATGCGATGTTTTCAGTGCGTTCCTCTCCAATTGCATACTTCTATTTGTCTTTCCAAGATTGTGTCGAAACCAACCACTTATACTTGTCTGTTTATTTTGATCTTAATTAGAATGCTTTAGGTTGTACTATATACTACCTATGTACTTATTGCCCTAATAGGGTCGGAAATGTTGGGACAGTCGTCATTGTTAAGAATGACATTATAAAAGGTCCCAGAATTTGCTGAAGCTTATCAATTATCTAATTTTTAAATACTGAATGTGTAAGAAACATCACCTTCTGAGTGCAATTCACAATTACTTATCCTCTATGTTCATCTATTCAGCTGTTCAATTAGTTGGTTTCGGATGACAAATTTTAATACCGAAGGTGAAACCGTAGGCTCGTTTTATTATTTTATAATAAAGGTTTCAGATTTGACTCTATGTCCAAAAGTTAGCGTGCAGGGCGGTAAATGAGTCATTAAGTCGGCTAGTTTTTCAAATCACAGGGATTGGTAATTAAATGAAGTCTAATTCCTCTCCACTAAAAGAATTGCAAGTAATAGGTCTACAACTTTGCTCCCTTTGTTTTTTTTTTAATTTGAGGCTTTATTACAATAAAACAATTACATACATTAGTTTCAAAGTACTGTCCATCGTTAGCTACCACTTTGTAACAGACGAATCCCACGGCGAAAAAATTTTTCATCTTTCGATAAGATCCGCGAGTCGATCCAATCTTGCACTTCTTCATACTAGCAGAAGTGCTGGTTAGCCAGGATGTGATCGAAATAGGTGAGTGGGGTGAAAATGAGACGGGGAAACATCTGAAGAGTGCCGAGGCGGGTGAGGTAAAATTTGTCATTTCAACGTTTCGAGATATTTTTTCACCACCAACTTGGCAACGTGAGGAGGTCTAGCATTATCATGCTGTAAAATAACCACCTTATTGTATCGTTGTACTGTGGCCGGTTTTCTTTTTTCTTGAGCACGACTCAGGCGCATCAATTGCGTTCTATTTTGCTCACCTGTGATAATTTCAGACAGTTTGAGGCGCTTTGAGAAGCTCATAATAAATCACGCCAGGCTGGTCCCCTCACCAAACGCAAAGCATGACGACTTTTGAGTCATGGATATTCGTCGGCCGAGGTGTTGACATAGCAGTGTGACCACCGAGCAATCTTCATGATTTTCTGTGCACTTAGGGTTATTGTAATGTACCCATTTTTGACACGAGTCGTCCCTAGTACCAAAACGATGGAGAAATCCCTTTTGCTTTTGCCATTCCAGCAGCTGTTCACAAGCAAACAAACGTCGTCGCTCGACATCTCTTCTGGGTTTCAACTCGTGGGATACCCAATATCCTCCTTTCTAAATCATTCCCAACAGTTTCAGGAAATTGCTTTGAAATTGCTTGCTGACTAATACCCACCCAATGATTCCGATAATTCTTCTTCAGTTTGACACGAGTCTTCACTAAGAATCGCTCGCCTCCAATTCTGCATCTTCAACTACTTTCCTCCCTCCACCACTATGCCGGCACCACTTCGACAGCAAAATCACCACTTGCCACTTTAAACGTTGGAACCATTCCCGCCGACACGTTCTGTCACTAATAGCCAGCCGCTTTGCCATAAGTATCTGAGATAATCCGATGAGCCTCAGTCTGTCCCCAGATTTTTCATATTCAAATAAAAAAGCTATACTTTCCGCAAATCATGAGAATTCGGTTTCAATTCGGACATATTTAATTAAAATTGATTTTACTATTATGCAGACACAAAGTAAGTTATATCAAAGTAGGGCTATATTTGCAAATGTCAAAACAGTGTGTTCGACATCTGTGATTAATATATTTCAACTTCCACCAACCACTACCGCCATCTTTCGGAAAACGGCCGGAGCAAAGTTGTAGACCTAATATATCGTTATTGATGGCTGGATTTTATCGTTTAGCCTCTCCGGCCATACTCTCGAATCGGTCTTCTACTTCAAAGATTTCCATCACTGGGTCAGTCAGAAGTCAGCTGCTGAAGGTCGTCATCAGTCGCGCGAAGACACCGCCTCTCTTCTATTGGCCTTGACAACTAGGAATCTGGTAATTTTTTACCTTTATTTCCCCCAGCTTAAATAATCTTTTCCAGTGTATTACTCATTTTTCTTTATGAAGGTTCAGTTTAGGCTACGAATGAGAGTTTAGGGTCTCTATTTCATGCCCCTTTTTTAAAATTTTCCACACCTAATTCTACATTTTCCATAAATCCTAAGGTTTAGGTGAAAATATTATCAATAATTGATGGAAGGTTACTATAAGCCTACAACAGGTTTTGATGTGTCATGAGGCTAAATACGTTAACTTCTTGCAAATTATAGTTAGACAAGGGCAATTTGTGTTTTCTTTTCACTGCCTTTAAATCATACAGCAATTCAAATGATTATTTTAATTGAGCTCGGTTGTTACTTATATTTTGGAAGATACGATTTCGTCACGACTATACTATGACTCCTTCCAGTGTACCTCAGATTATAACTTCCAAACGGAGAGGTAAGCAGACGGAGGAGGTGATATGACTTCGTGGGTTGCATCGAATTTTCTCATGTTAGAAATGTTTGCTATACTGTCAATCAGAAGCAAAAGCCAGAATGATAGGAAGAGCAAACACATGCTTTGTCGTGTGTGAGGAGTGGTATGTCGATCTTATACCAAAAAACACGCCTACTCCCTGTCTCCGTCATAATGACCTTCACGTCGTCACCTTGTTCATTAATCATTCTTCTAATTAAATGACCCATTGTCTTTATAATTACGCCCTGTAGCATGGGCTATAAAATTGATTTAAAGTAACAATAGACTCGGTCTATGGTCAATCACAACAAAATTTTTTGGTAGTCACTATAGTAGTCGCAATACTTCTTTCCTGCACTTGTAGCCTCATAAAATTGGCTACCTGCCCTTACTTGACAAGGCATTCAGGAAAACAAACTGGAATTGTCGAAGAATTGTTGATTCGACTACTGTGTACCACTCTTAGCTTGCACAATGTCGTCGCGCCTCACTGCCAACCTTGATAACCAAAATGGGGCACCTGAGTAACACAATCTTCTCTAGGTGGCATCCACTACCGTACTAACCAATACATTTCTCTTATTTAACAATAGGTAATGCTTGGGCAAAGTGGGTACTTTTTTTCCGATATTCTAAACATTCCCGGTTTTGTGAGCTGGCTCGCCGGCTCGCTCAATATGCTGGCTGGGATTACGATCTTTCATGCTAACTATAGATGTGGCTTTTAGGAGTTGGCACAATCTTTAGGTCATCTTGCACTGGTGTTATTTGTAAATCAATTTGCATATAGCGAACAATTCTTATCTAATAAGTTTACGTAAAATATCATTTTAAGGCTAAATAAGTGTTGAATTTTTCATCAATTACGCTTTTTCAACGCATTTATTCATATTTGTAAAATATAATATAATAACGTGATATTTTTTCGGTGGAGAACTTTCAGGAAACTGCATATTAATGATTATCAATTGATTTGTGCATATTTTTCATTATTATTATTTAACAATTGTTAAAGGTTCGTCGTCTGACTGGCAATATTGCAGGGATTCGTGGTGTTGAACACGGAGAAATTGAAAATTCAGCTCTTTCTACTTCATCTTCAGCCTCATCTCAGAGCCCATCGCGTCTTAGTCCACCAGAGGAGTCGCCAATTCTCTATCAACATTTAGTATGCTCTTAAGAACGCGCAATTTATTTTCCACTACTTCTGTCGTGTCTGACCTCTATTCCTGTTGTACAATCCAATTGTATTATTCAACAATAAAATGCTCTATCTGTGGCGTATTTGTTCACCTGTTTCGATCAAAATACATTATACATAAAGGACTTGTGGTTCGTGGTGAGAACCTTGACTTTATTTGTGGTTTCTTATCCAAAGTTGAAGGAGACCAAAAGGAATAAATCTCGGAGAGATGTAAAGCTGTAGCGAGAAACAAGATTGAGAAGGAATAGGCATTTTGGCCGCAATAGCTACTTCCATCAGAGGTAGCATAACACTGTTGCTAACTATAGCTTACGTCCAAATGTTGGGAAATGCTTCCCTATTAGACTGGCAAGGTTGTCAAGCTAGTCTACTTCCAATACTTCAGTAGCAACGTGTTAGGTGGCTTTTTGTGCCCTCAGTAGCACGCCTAGTAAACGCTAAGTAATTTTCGAGTGAATGTAACCAAAGCTTATTTTCAAAGAGGTACGTAAACAGTGAGTGGGTGTCTATGGGAGAGAGGTGAGTTAGAAGAGAATTTTTATGGGAAACAGTTGATTATTAGGGTATTTAAAAGGGATAGAGGAGGCAATAATGCCTGGACCAGAGTAGAACTGAAAATCAATATACAGCAACGCCACATAAAGATTTTAAGAAATTTTAACAAACAAACAGACAATTTATTAGCACTTTGAAATATAGTATCAGCTACTCGAGGTCAAGAATGGTGACGGGGATCACTCAAGATGGGCTTGTTTGGCTCGATACATGTAACCCCAAAATATGGCATACCCAGCGGTTAAAGAATGGCTTACTTACAACCTCATGCTTTGCGTTCGTTGAGAGTTACCTTTCAACCACTATATATGCTCATCTATTAGATTAAATTGTAAATATTTAACCGTTTACTGACCACTTTTGATACATCTAACGAAGAAGTTGTGATTCCACTCATTGAGAAGGGCAAGCGTTTATTTCAGTCACCGTTTTAAAGTAAACAGACCTTCAGATTGGGGTGAACGATTGCTCTCAAATGAATTTTCACTACTGTTCGAAGCACTCTGATGTTTTCGTGGTGGCGGATGAAGTTCTAGGAAAAAAAGCAAATAAAAAAACGAAATAAAACCGGAAATAATTTCACAGTTGTTTCCATTGTTGAGCGAGATCTGCTTGCATTCAGATGACAAGGATTTAATGGTCTTGCAGAGTATTAAAGGCATAGAAAGCATTGAATTCAATTAATGAACTTAGATGGCAAGTGTAACAGTGAATTCGTCTCTAAATTTCTAAATCCCCATCTCAGGAGAAATCGAGCAAACGAAAGTGGAATGTAAGGCAGCCAACCTTATTTGGGTGTTCAAGACTGCCTTCGTACCACCTATTCCTCAGGCAACACGATTAACAAGAACGGCTAATGCTTATTTCTAGTTGATTCAAATCCTCCAATACGCAGCAACTATCAGACTAGCTTCCCAAAAATTGACCTTCAATAAAATGTGAACCTCTTCAAAGACTCATTTGAAACGCAACGTTTTTAAACGCTCCCGATATGAGAAGCTAACTTTTATTATTCTTAAATCTGACGGAGTGAATCCCCCCTGAATTTTCCCTCCCCTCCCAATGTTTGGAGAGGATTGGAAACGTAATCTCATCCATTATTACGGGAGTCAAATCAGTAAATTTCAACTTTAGGACATTTAATCACCTAATGAATAATACATCTTACTACTTCAGGAATGCAAAGGAGTGGGAATCTCGGTATTCTGGTCACATTACCCGCTTTTTCTTGGCGCCACATCTCGTTTCAGACCTTATTGGCATCTGCTCTTTTAAAGCGAATGGTCCGAATTTGCAGAGGAAGATTGCGATTCCACAGGCAATACTACGAATCAACATTTCCCCCTTTTATTGCGGTAGTCAATAAATACTGACTATAATTCATTCCACTTTCCTTAACTGTGAAAATTCCCATCCAACGGGGTTGAATAAAATTATTTGAGAACAGTTTGGTGACTACTTAATGCTCGCAAAATAATTTATGCAGCGAGAACTAGACCGATTAGGAGTCTGAACTGAAATCTTGGACACAACGATTTATCCATTTTGACCGTGTACTCATCTCGTATGGCTGTTTTTTAACGAATTTTTACTTTAGATAATATAGTAATAAAAATGATCTAAACAGAAGTAAGCTACATCTGCAAACATATTGATTATTTTGACATTTAATGACTCTCTTACCTTTGGAGATATTTATTGATGAAAATCCTAAAATTTTCTGAGTATGATAGCCATTTTTCCTATCTCATAAAATTCTTATCTGATAAGTAGAGGTGAGGATGGTATTTAATATGAAACGAAGTCAATTTAAGACGTTACAGTAGACAAGAAGGTTTAGAATAAAAGACCCTACGGTAAGCAAATTATAAATGAACAAAAAAAGAAATAAAAGCGCCAAAGGTGGAAGAAAGTGATTGACTCGTCAAAATTCCGCATCTGTAGGGAGCACAAATTTAGCATGACAAATACGGAAGACTCTCGACCAATCAATGACCAATGACAAGACGATCAATTAATGGTAAATTCCAGTATACGATTACCCGACCAATCAATGACCCAAGTCATATGAGGTCACCATACCATAAAGTGTATATAATGACTAAGTTCCACGTCATTCGACACAGCGCGCCAGCACGCCATACTAAATAAACGTGTTCCATGGTATACATTTGTTTTCTCTATTCCGGGAGACTTACTAACTAGGAGAATCTGCCATAGGGGTTTCTGAGAATAGTTAAGGCTTATTAAGCTAGCTAATCCCGCTACATATCCCACCTCTCAGTATCATGGAGGCCAGACTTTTCGTGGGTTTACGACCCAATCTTGATGGGGCCATGTTTCCGTATTTGCCTCTTAAGGTGTCTAGCATGACCTTAATTCTACTTCTTTACTGGCAATATGCTTCACCCTTGAATACTAACCTACTGCCATATAGTTACACAGGTGAAATCGATACTTTAATTCAGTTGTTTAAATTCTGAATTTTGAGTAACATATTTTTATTTATTAGCAAATAATTAACGTTATATTGGAAAATATATAATGGGTAAAATCATAATAAAATCAAAACACTATGTTTAATTTTTAATCACCCGGAAAACACCCCTCGCATTTAGCTTTACACAATGTCACCCCCAGTATTTCAGAATTAGAAGTGTGGCGAACCATCTCGAAGAGGATGGGAGACGAGGAATTAATGTCCCTCTCCATTGAGTATCTCCTCTTCCAATGGCTCTAATGATTACTTAGGTCATATAATGATTTGTTTTTTTACTTGTTTGAAGGGACTCAAAATGAATCTCATTAGGGAGACCAAAAGCGTGCCCTTTATGACATCCTATTAGTTGCTATTACTGAAAGGATTAATAAGCCATAAAAAATGAGTTCTTTTGAACAAAGAAGTATTATTTAAAATTGGATTCGAACATAAATTCTTTAATTCCAAGAACCTAATTATGGAAGAAATCGTAGTGCAGTCTACGCGATTTCATATCGTAAATTCATTAATGTTTTATCTTCCTGATTTAATAATAACATTATGCAATTCTATGTTCATCTTTCGCATAATTGCGAGCTAAGTCCATCTGAAACCATCTTTTGCTAAGTGAAAGCATTACAAAACGGCGAGGATGTAAGAGTTCGAAGTAATTTGCACTTAGTGTCACGTATTTGCAATAGGAAATACCCCATTTTTTACATTAGCAAACATAAAATGACGGATCCATGGTGCTTCATATCCCATCTACAAAATTTTGAAGCGTATTCATGACAATCTATTTTTTATGAATTAGATTAATTTAAATAGTTATTATTTTACAGGAGTAGTAATCATTTCCGTTTTCTATACTTTGCTTCTATTTATTAATTTCAAAATTCCATTGGAATTTTTAACCAAACCTACTATTTTGCCTAGTTTTTTTCACTAACTGAATAGTTAATCCATATGTCTGTTACTTTTTATGATAATGTCGAAAATTGAACAAATTATATTCGTGATAGCATTTGAACAAGAGAAAAAGCAAGTCAGTGCAATAATTTTGTTGGGAGGGGGGGGGGGGGGGTGGAGCAAAATTGAGAAGTCGAAGTAAAAAATTCACCTAATTTAATTTACAGATTCGATTTGCCCACTTTTGCTGAATAGTGGTAGATCTGTGAAGTGCACAACACTACTAAGAGGGATCAAAGGAATCTCTTTCTTCATAGAGCATTCTGGAATATGCAGCCTTTCGACCAATCAACAATCGAAGTTATGCCGCGTAGAAGATTATTGAATCTAGCTAATACCTAAGAATGCGGTTCGTTGACCCAACGTATGCAATAAACGCCATCCACTTCATACACTTTGCTTCCTTGATAGTGTTGATGTATTTTAGCTAATTTCGAGAGCATTTTTATGAGGAGGAGTTTGTCAGTGAAGATCGCTGAGGTACTGTAAAGGCTTATTTGTGTAGTATCTGCTACGCTTCATTGTTTCATATTCTATCATTTCAAAGATTTGGATTTATTTCCATTAAACTTTGTCCAAATTCATATTCTTTGTTGAATTATCGACCTTACCTTTGGGCACGCCTCCTTCATAACTATCATAACGATATGAGGTAATGTGGTTTTAGTTGTCACAAGTTCAACCTGCACTTATGCCAAGATTTTTCTCACCTATTAAAAACAATGGGCTAAAGTAAAGATAAATGTAAGATAACGTAGAGGTCGACACTTCTGTTGTCTGGTGGGAGGTCCTTAGTTTTATCATCATTAACGCTCTGCGAATGAACGTAATGATATCTCCCTTATATTATCAAAATAAGTCGAAATAAAACAATCGAGTGCTACTTTCTGATCACAAAGTATCCAAGGTATTTGTGGCCATTGCTTGTCCTACCAAGTTGATTAAATTGGTTGCCGATTAAAGTTTGAACTCAAGTATCATATTCAACCCATTGGACCTATTGCATACATCTAAATTTCATTTGAAAATGAGATTAACAATAAAACTCAATCCCAGTTGCGTGATCGATCAGTTCCGTTCTCACTTTCTCAGCTTTACTTAACAGTGTCTTCCTCAATACAAACACATTTCTACTCATTCACCACACCCGCTGCAATCGATCGTAAACTATGCATTATCCAACCCCCTCTACCCCTCTTGGTCTTCTCCCTATATTCAGAAAAAAGCCCTAATTTCTAAAATGGCTTCCCTTGGTCAAAATGTGCTCTATTCAGACTAGTTTCTTCATTGGACTTATATGAAATTAACGAGAAGATTTTTTGTCTAGTAAAATTAAATTTATCATTAATTTTTCGCAAAAATTGAATATTTATTAAAATGAGCTAAACTTTATGGTCACAGTTTTGCAAAATTTTGAAGTAAAGCTTGTCATTAGTTTAATTATGCACTAATACTGGATTACACACTTTTTGGATATTTCAGGAGGCTCATAAGGCTAGAATTAGACTTTAGCGGGAATACTAATGTTTGATGTTTATACCCACGGAGTGAACATTGATACAGCCATATGTAGGGTCACTTGATCATTATTCTTTAATAATCACGTTCGGGAGTGAAATACTGTCACTACTCCGTTACTGATTGTCTATCTAACCACTTAGTTAAGCTAATTTGCACCAAAAAAGGCCACTTCGCCTTCTCATCGAACTCAGCCATAGTATGCTTCAATATCCTACCAATACTACTGTAGAGTGGGTTATCTTAAATTCTCAAGTTAGCACCTTAATTAGACACTTTTCAGTGTGAATTGGCAAATTAGAATCGTTAGCTGGCCTCAGTGCTGTAAATCCTAGCTTATACAAGCGTATTACTGTACTGAGGTGAAGATAAGAGTGACGTAATCACATCTCTATTAAACTTACCAAAATTCAGGTGTTAGCCTTCTTCTAGAGTTCAATAAGTGGCTGTAACACTAGAAGGAAATTCAAATCTTCTTCATTAAAAAAAATAGAATTGGCCCTCTAGTTGTTTGGAAAGCTGACCTCCAACTGAAATGCGCTCATCAAATATCCCGATGATGTTAAAGGTAAATGGAGCAAATTGCAAAACCGAAGCTCCAGAAATAAGTTTGATTTTCGAGGAAGGTATCTTCACATTTACACTCCCATTCAATCGATAATTGGAATATTTAAAGCTATGTTGTCTTATGTTCAATTTTTATTTGTAAATCGAACTTAACGGATTATTATTTTGATTATCCGACTGGCAAAATATCGACATGGATTTCGGAACCATCACTTCTCGACAGTCCTCTATATTGGATTTTAATTAAAGAAACGGTTATTTCCTTCTTCTGCTAATTTACAAGATTATTCTTTTGAGTAAAGAATAATTTTTAACAAGCGCTGTGTGATGATGGCTTCCTATCAAATAAATAAATATACAATATAGCTGTTTAAATTTGAATTTTAAGAGTAATTCCCGAAATTCTTGCGCTGATGTTATATTCTAATCCAACATTAAAGTGCAAAATAAATTTATCTGAAATAAGTACAAACTAGTATTTTGCAAATGGCCATATTAGCTAATTCAAGTTGTACTTTAAGGAAACAAAATTAGGTCAAATTACTGTACATTATTAAATAGATAATAAATAAATCTTGCAAATACTTCAGTCTTATAAATTCTACTGACTTTATTGTGAAACAGAAAAGAAGACGGAAGTGCGTCCGTACGTGAACTTACCAGCCAATTTTTCTGTAGCTCTAAGCATGGGATAGCACCGCCTACAATCTATTGAATTTGATTGGTTAAGAATGTAAGTTCCCTCTCCCCTCCCCCTCCCCCCTCCCCCTCACTTCCCCACTCTGTTATTAGGTGATCTTGAAGTGCTGTAAAACCAATATCTACCAAATTGGCAACCGCGTATCACCTAGCTCTCACTTCTACCGAAAGCAATTGTTCCAATCCAATAAATTGTCAGCAAGTAGAATTTGACACATACGAAAATCTAGGCTTTTGCAATAAAATTCCTCACATTCAATAATTTTTCTACTAAAAAAAACCTACCGTCACTCTAAATTATGTAAATAATTGTACATTAGTCTATAAGTCGTATTAGAGAAGGTTGATTTATAATTAGATTTTGAATAAAGAGTAAAAGTCTGTAGGTTTTTTTATTAATTGGTCGGCGTTTAATTAAAAATATTAATTTATTTATTAATCAGTGAGCGCTGACTGAAATTCTCTCCATCACTCCATTATTTTTATTAAATATGTTTAAGCAGAAAATAATTTTCTAGCACAAGGAAAAATAATTTTATAATTTGCGTTCTTAATATAGTCGAATTTTCGATTTCCAAAGTGTTAAATTCTCCTTCCATGGATATTTCCTCTGCGTTGAAATTGCGAGCAAAAGCGTTATATCAAAATATTTTCTCCCTACAATTATTTCCATAATCCTTGAATTACATATGCGATTTGGTTGTGAGCCATTATTAGCTTAGTACCCTAATGTATTCAACTGTAAGTCCTCTCAGCTGAACTAACTGTAAATGAAGTTCACTAAGTTCTAGTGTCAGTAATTGGTACAAAATTCCTATTTGCCTCCAAGACTGATAGTAATTTGAAGTCCATTTAAGAGATACGATCAAATAGCTCAACGGAAATCTGGCAGCTCGCCTTTTTGTTTAATGAGAAACTTAAGGTGATCTAATTTTAAAGAAGAAAGTCGAGTCATACTCTATAAATCAGCTGATTCGAGGCATGTGGTTTGTTTCAGATAGAGCACAGTCCCCGTATTCTTCAAAGACAGTCACATACTGACCAATGGACTATGACTCTCGACTCATTTTGAAGACCTTATTTTACAATGGCACATAAAATGAGATATTTTACATTATAAAAGTAACTTAGGCTATAATTCCAGTAATAAGTTAATTGACGGTTTTATTTAATGTAGTTAGAAGATAAAAAGATGTTTTCGCTACCATTCAGCGTAATTGCAAGTGAATTCCCATTAAAATTTCTTCCAACTTGAGGAGGAAGAGATTGTATTAGGTCTACAACTTTGCTCCCGCCGTTTTTTTTAAATTCGAGGCTTTGTTATAATAAAACGATTGCATACATTACATACCCCTTTGGCCCTTCTTTCGGGTAACAGGCGAATCCCACGGCGAAAAAATTTTCATCTTTCGATAAGATCTGTGAGTTGATTCTGTCTCGCACTTCTTCATATGAGTTGATGTGCTAATGAGCCAGGCCGTGTGCCATTGAGCGCAATAGGTGAGTGAGGTGAAAATGAGACGGAGAAACATCTGAAGAGTGCCGAGGCGGGTGAGGTAAAATTTGTCATTTCAACGTTTCGAGATATTTTTTCACCACCAACTTGGCAACGTGAGGAGGTCTAGCATTATCATGCTGTAAAATAACCACCTTATTGTGTACAATCGTATCGTTGTACTGTGGCCGTTTTTCTTTTTCCCTGAGCACGACTCAGGCACGTCAATTGCGTTCTATAACGCCCACCTGTGATGGTTTGAGAAGCTCATAATAAATTACGCCAGGCTGGTCCCTTCACCCATTTTTGACAAGAGTCGTCCTTAGTAACAATACGATGGAGAAATCCCTTTTGCTTTTGCCATTCCAGCAACTGTTCACAAGCAAACAAACGTCGTCGCTCGACATCTCTTCTGGGTTTCAACTGGTGGGGTACCCAATATTCTTCTTTCTCAATCATTCCCAACTGTTTCAAGCACTTTCAAAAATTGCTTGCTGACTAATACCCACCCAATGATTGTGATATTTCTTCTTGTGTTTGACAATACGAGTCTTCACTAAGAATCGCTCGCCTCCAATTCTGCATCTTCAACTAATTTCCTCCCTCCACCACTATACCGGCACCACTTCGATGGCAAAATCACCACTTGCCACTTTAAAGGTTGGAACCATTCCCGCCGACACGTTTTGTTTCTAATAGCCAGCCGTTTTACCATGAGTACCCGAGATAATCCTGTGAGCCTTAGCCAGTCCGCAGATTTTTCAAATTCGAATAAAAAGCAATACTTTTCGCAAATCACAAGAATTCGGTTTCGAATCGGACATATCTAATTAAAAATGTTATTCTTATACCGACACAAATTAAGTTATATCAAAGTATTGTCAGAGTTACAAGTGTCAAAACGAAGTGTTCGACATCTGTGATTAATATACTTCAACTACTACCGACTACTACCGCCATCTTTTGGAAAACTGCGAGGGCAAATTTGTAGACCTAATATTTTAAAGTTAAAAAGCAGTCTTGAACATCTGGCATTTACATTATATAAATTATCATTTAAATGGTAGTGAAAACGATACCGCTTTCAATATGGACCTCCCAATTTTCCACTCAGAATCTTTTAAAAATCGAAAGTTGCAAACAGCTTCATTCAGAACTCTTCAAAGTGGGTTACGTAGTACAAACGTAATTTGACCATGTGGTACAATGATTAATGTGCTCACTAGAGATCATGTGTTCGATGACCACTTACGCACATCTAGCGAAGTGAGATTGCTAACTGCTCTTGTTTACTTTAACCAAAGATGGCAGGAAAGTTCTACGATGTCACTAACTTGATCAAAAGGAGTGTTTCAAAGTTCTCTCTGAAGTGAGTCTAAGTACTAACTAATAAGTAACCAGAATATAGAAAACTGTTTCTATCTAGATTTTATGCCATTCCTTTAATGAAGCAGATGATTTAAAATCGAATAGGGAAGGAAAATTTTCACCTTCCTGCCTTTCCGACAATGAATCATTCACCCTTTCCTTTTCGATCGGTCTGACGAGCATTTTGTGTCTACAAATCTTGCATGCGGTGCAGCGTTGGCAAATGCTTATCAGACACGTTAAAATAACAAACACTCTTCTGCAATATTTCGAAAAATGTAGTTTGAGATTATAAATGTGTGCTCTGTGACCAATCACAGGCTAATTAATAAATGTTTTAGACACGGATTGTGTACAGATAAGGTATCCATATTTACTATTATGAGGAAGTTGCTTTCTGCTAACTCTCATGCTAACTCGAATTAATCAGTACGATAAATCACTCACATCGATGAGTGAGAATCGATCTCATGACCTCTGATAACCGTGGAGCCATCAGTCAGTATTTTTTTCATTTAATCAGACATTCACAGGTCTTATGGAACAAAATTGATGTGAAACTCTTTGATCAGCTAGACTTGACCAGTGCTGTTTCTCATTCAATTCACTGAGAGTGCACAAGTGGATATCGGACTCGTGATCACCAATGTCCCAGAAGACCAGATTAACGTTTCTTTTTAATGCAACTTTCTTGGGGAAAAACAGGCCATTCTGTTGATAGCCTCAATAAGTTGTTAAAAGTCATATCAAAACACTACTACTACGTTCGAAGAAAGAATTAATTCTGTGAACTTTTCTTCTCACACCTCCACCCAAGAGAAAACATGCACCACCCACAGCCACTCACCCACCATAGTGACGCAGAGCTATTTGGACAGATTTTCCACTGCTTTCCGTAAACTAGGTCGCTTTATATTTTACGCGCATAGTCTGTCTAAAAGCGCATTGTTATATAAAATTAGTGTTCAGCTCAAAAGTTTTCCGCATTCGTCTTTTAATTAATAAACACTTCTTGGTTCCATATTAGAACCAGGGGCGTTGAGTAATATCCTCGATTCTGAGCAACCTTGGCATCGACCCGAGGATGCACTACTGTACCAATCCATCACAATCGCTGGAATCGAAGAAGTTTTTTAGAACTTCTATATAAACTGGCAATTTTTCATTTTCGTTTCCTCGACATAGTCATAAGCATAATTGCTACTAAAACATGTATTAAGTACTTTTATTTAATACCATTATATAGTAGTGATCTGCTGACCTTATCCCCGTTTGACCTCTTTCCAATATAAAAAAAAAACAGTAAAGCTGGTCTTGTAGATTTAAAAATTCTCTGTTAGGATACAACAAGAATGTAAAGAAGGAGATGACCATGCATCCACTAGCGTTATTTGCGCTACCGGATGTGTGCTATCATTTACTGATTTCAAATTCTTGGTTATTCAAATAAATGAAAGGAAACTTTGCCAAAAGTGTAAGTTTCAGAAAGAAAGAACACCAAAATGCAAAATAAACTTCAATGAAGTCCCACGAAGCCCATACGCATTGTAGGTCAACTTGAAAGTTACGAATCCATTTTTTTGACAACTTGCATCTCCCCCCCTCCCCCCTCCCCCTCTCCCCCTCCCCCTCCCCAAATACGACCTTAAAACAAATATTATGCAACATGAATTTGTATTTTCAAGACGCACTTAAGCTTTATATGATAAGTTTTTACAAGAGTTTCATATGGAAAACGCCGATTTTATCAGCACTAACAGCAAAAATGGACAAGTGTAACAGGAACAGCGTTTAAGAACTAACTTAAATATCTTAGGATCTAATTTTGATATGACCAGAGGACTTTGCAGAGGAAAAGTGTTTTCGTCACTGCCTTCTCCTCTCACACCCATTTATGACGAGTAGACGACAACGAGCGTTCTCGTTTTCTCATACATTTCAATTAAGATAGCTGTTCTCATAACTGCAAAACGAATTTATTCCTAGTATTGAAATCTAAATCGTACAACTATTCGCTTCCAACACATGTGCTGGCGTCAGATTTGAGCTGTTCAAGTCAGTACACTGAGTGGGATATTTCTATCTACAGCAGTTGTGAATTCAGTGTAAATCTGCCCCCTATTTCAATCTTGCAGTGGAGATTTACCCAAAGACTAAGCCCAAGCTACTACAGTTGTTCGACGTGGCTTCTTCGAGGGACAGTCGCTAATGCCACTGGAAGTGGTTCTATTATTATTATCATTTGCTCCTAGCAATGGTAGAAAAGCTCATAGAAGAACATATGTTTCGACTATTTTGATTGAACTTTACTCAAAGTTGCATTCACTCGCAAAATCGAACTCTATTTTTACTTATCAATTTATTTAACACTTGACATATATCGGCAACTTTAAATATAAACTTAACCATAATTTTGTAGTGTTTTCTTTTCTTAATCATTACTCATTAAAAAAATTTCTTGAACATTAAAAGGTAATAATTTAATGGTAACTGTGTCCTAAATTTTGGGAATCTTCTACTTGTACTTTGTTAATTATTTTGACCTTAAAAATTTGAAGGTTTAGTGACAGTAATGAACGTTGGTTTAAAATTTCTTCAATGTTGATTGACTTGACCTTAGAAGCACTTGCAAACTTGATCTTAGCAGAAGACAAAATGATTCTGTTATGTGCCGTTAGTAGATTTAAAAAATTAAATGTTGCAGATTATTTCGCTCTAAATTAAAAAATGGTGAAGTATTTTGCAATTTTTGTTAATAATAATTAAATACTTAAATTTAAAAATTATTCAAATTATTTGAAATCTGAAAGTATAGGGTTTTCCATACCCTTTTGGTAGCCCTAGTAAATGCTAGTGTGTTCGAAATCGTTTTCAAATAGATCGAGATCGTATGATCAACTACAGTATCAAATGAACCGTTAAATTGGCTCTGAACATCTTGGCACAACCAGAAATTCTTTTTTCTTTTCATTAAAATATCAGCACATGCTGTTGTTTAATTTTTTCTTTAATAGAACGTGGTTCTATGAAAAGTACTAGTATTTTCTGGATCAAAATAATGGCATCCAACTTTATTCTCATTCATAAAATATTTGATCGAATTTTAAAATGTTCTATAATTCAAAACGCATATTTATTAACAAATTTGAAGGACCAATTAGCAAAATTGGAAATTGATTATGAATAAACGCAAAAAATAATTTACTGAATAAAATAATAAATCTAGTGTTGGTACCTTCCTAACATTTACGTCCAACAGAAAGCTATTTAAAATAAAAATTCTAAATTTCAGTTAAAATTGCGCAACAGGATCCATATTCTTGAAACTGAAATGTTTACATTATATGATTTATTACTAAGAAAGAAAAAAATGAAAACAGTTTTGACATTGGTGGCATTTTTCATCTTTTAGGACGACTTAAAACTTTCTACCAGGAACAGAAATCATAAAATGTGTTCCACGCCATCACCATGCCATGTCGTAGAATGGGCAGACCAAATGTTATTTATCGATTTGTCCATTCTGTCACATTGGATGCAAAGCGTTAATTGTAATCAGTATTTAACTTTGGTTTTCGTCTATCAATTGCAAAATCATTTGGTAATGTGTAGCGAATTAACTACCTTAATAAGCTTTGACTATTCTCAGAAACCTCTATGGCAGATTCTCCTAATTAGTAAGTCTCCCGGATTAGAAGAAACAGACGTACACCGTGGAATACATTTATTTGGTATGACGTGCTGTGTAATGTGGGTGTTAGCGCGCTAGCATGCTGTGTTCTCTCACGACGTGAACTTAGTCATTATATGCACCTTATGTTATGATGACCTCATATAACTTGGGTCATTGATTGGTCGAGAGGCTTCTGCATTTGTCATGCTAAAGTTGTGCCCCCACAAATGTAAATAGCTTGATAATGATATTAATAAATAGTCCTGTTAAACGCCTACTTAGATTAACATTGTTGGAGAGGCAGTGTCTTTATTGATGCATTGATGTTCCAAAAAATATTTGGTTTATCATATGGAACAAATGAAAGTTTAGTCATAGAAATAATATTCATTTCTGAAAAGGCAAACTATTGTTCCAATTATATAAAAGTATTTAATTTTATCCTAAACACACTCATGGCCGTATACAATCGAATGTTTCGTCATATTTGTGATACCAAAAGTTACGATTGTTATTTTTTTCATTGATTTAATAGGTTAAATTAAGATTTAATAAGGAAAAAATTTCAAAGTGTTGTCTGTTTAAAACAATAATAAGCTAATAAATAACAGAGAATGAATTTTAATTAAATATAAAAAATACCGCATATATATCGGCGTAAAAATAAAGAAAGCTGATAAACGGATTTCATTGTTTTTAATAATATTGAAGGTTATTGGCAAAAAATTATTTACTTAAAAAAATAGAGTAAAAAACTGAAAGAATCTCACGGACTGAATTTTCTGTGCACAACGCTAGGCAAATTTCAAGGAAAAGAAACATGATAGAAAATTCAAGGAGTCAGGAATTAATGTCTCACTTTCATCAGCCGCCTTTAAAATTTAAATAAATTTAATATTTTTCTGAATTCTATATCACTGCCGATTGAATGATTAATTATACAGGAGATTTCTGCACAATTTAATAGATAATTTAATTTTCATGTCATGAATTAAGATGAACAGCTTATTTTGATCTCTGGATTTCAAAAGGTGTTGAAACTTCACCATCAGTTATTATTAAAAAATAATAATCGTCATTTAATTTTACATTCATTAGAGATGGGGAAAAGGAAAGTGTACCAAGATTAGAAAAGTGCATTTCTAGCTTAAATCCGCTACACTTGCATTCTCTCCTCCTGTTTTCGTAAAGAGTAATTTTAGAATTAATTATAAATAATGATTTCCAAGTCTGTTTAAGAAAGTGTTTACCAACGCTCATCTCGAGTGTTGGGAGGAGGCGTTATAGAACCTTCTTGGTGGGCAAATCGATTTCTGCTCGCACTTCTATTATCTATTTCACTCACAGGGTACTCATCTATATAACTTGGACTTAGAATCGCTGATTTTGTTGACTAGCAAGTCAATCACTTCGTGAAAATTTATAAATGATTATTTAAATGTTCACCATTATTTGGGCGCGATATCAACACAATCTATCGATAGTGACAAGAAGCATAAAACAAGAATTTTTGTAAGCCTATTTTTGTTTAATTGTTTGGAAAGGACCTTGTAAAGGAAAGGATTTCTGACGAGTTTTGCAATTTTGGGAACAAATTGAAGACTTGGAAAAATTTCACAAATGAATCTGGTTGGTATTTCTATTGTTAAAAAAAACTTCATTTTTCACAATGTAACTTCTTTCAAATCGTACTTTATCTAGTTTGTAACATTTTGAAAGTTGCAATTTTTTATCTCAATATATTTTATTAAACATTGCTAAATATTACAAATTTTAATACCGTTTTGTTCACAATAAACTCCCGTGAGTTGAGACTTTAGTTGGAAATTCATGTCCTAAAGTCATTGACGGTGATTATATGCCCTTAGCACCCACAACACTACCAAGGATGAACAGAGAAATGTCATGCATACTTGAACGGTTCCGAAGGAGCAGTCGTGTGACTGGCCGAATATTCACACCGTCTCCTCGATATCGGTGATGTAGTTTGACTAATTTCGGGATCAGATTTAGAGTAGAGGATTTTGCCAAAGAGATTAATGAGGTTTAGTCAGAGATTTAACATGATTTTTTTTTCATAGGAGAAAATGACAGCTTTTTACGGAATAATAATTATAGAATTTCAGCAAATTCGCTATTTTTAGATGAAGTAAATTTTAAGAGCTTGGGCGAAAGGAATGGTGGAAATGTAGAACAAGAGCCTCTCTGTATAATCTCATTTTAATTTTGAAAATATTTTGTAATGGCATAGATGTTTTTTCAGTTCCGAAAATTATGTTGCATGCGTATTTAAACATAGCCCACAACCATGTGTAAGCAAAATGATTTTCTGAAATCATTCTGAGCCCAATTGCTTGAAAGTGTATTGTGCAGTCTTTATATTGTTTAATTTAAATTTTCTTCGGAGATTTATTATTAGAAAACCAAGTCAAATCTACGTACAGGAGTTATGGTAACTTATAGTTTGTGGCGGATTAGCTACTTAACTAAGCCTGACTGTACTCAGAAACCTCGGTGAGAGAATCTCCTGGTTGTTGGTTCCCACTAAAGTAGCCGAGCTACTGCAAAGTCAAGAAAGAGACGAGTGGGAGAAGAGACGTTTATTCGCCGTAACTAGGGGGCGGTGTGTGCAGTGGGTCTCTGTGGTTGTGTGTGTGTGTTGGGTGTGGGGACTTAGTCATTATATACATTCTGAGACACGCTGACCTCATTGTCGGAAGATCGTGTGGTTGAGACATGACCTTGGATGATCGTCGTTGGTGTTGATCATCAAGTTATACTATTGTCTCAAATGTATTTGGTTTTAACTTTCACAATATCACTAATTTCTGCGAAGCCAAACCAGAAGTTAGACAAATTGTTATACTATTTAAATAAGCGCGTTTTAATGATGTTTAGGTTTGTCATGCTCATAAAACGGTGAGCAGCGAAATTAAGGTCTACTGTGAAAAAGTAGTATTACATAACTTTAAGTAAAAATTCTCATATAAATGTCAAGGCTATCCGCTTGAATATGATAACACTTTTGTCATGATTATCATTGGCAGAGCAGTAAGTCAGAGAAAAGATATCTTCGTGGGATAAAATAGAAATTGGACGAAACATGAAGGCAACTATAAATGGCACAGTGGATATTTTCAGGCCACTTAGCCCATTTATCCCCACATAGGTAGTGAAATTAAATGAGGAAATTTGGTTGATTAAGGACATGTAGTAAGGTCAAATGGAGGAGCTGGAGGTTGGGAAGGTGAGGTAATGTCAGAGCGGGGCGAGTTGGCGAGGTCAAGGTGGACTTAAATGTTACCTTCAAATGGATATTTAAAATCGGTCCTGTTTTCAATAAATGGTACCGCAGATGGCATCACATAACTTAATTGATCGACCTAAACAAATCAGAAACTTCATTGGAGCCCTTATTTTTTTATGAAGCCGGTATTTCCCCAACGCACTACAACACCGTTTCCAAGTTCGAAGATGCCTTTATATTTTCAGCTTAACCGTCAAGTTGAGATATATTTATTAAAAATCAGAGCAGTTGGTTTGCTTGCAATGCTTTTTTCATTTTGGCCATTAATTCAGAGGAATATATTGATTATTAGTTGTCGATGTGATTAGCGCAGTTTGATTCACACATGAGTCGCATTTTCTGCCTGCCAGAGAGAGAGCAACATCAATTTTATTCTTAGACGTGGTCAAGAAGTTGACGTGATCTGGTCTTTGGCCCACTAATTCTAAGCAATGCTTTCCTGCCATGAGGATTAATTCATTTAAGCCCTTATCAAGATAGCAAAGTAGTCTGCATTATGGCCTAGTAATGGCCACGCCATTGATAGTAGCAATCAAAAATTGACAAGTTAAAGATCAAATGGAAAAAATATTACATTTCATGGATAAAGTTCACTATATATATATATATATATATATTATAATATATAATTATAATAATTATATAATATATATAATAATAAGCCAAAAACGCCTGGATCAAACCCATAAACTGAGTCAGATTATTAAAGACATTTTCAACCGCCATGAGTTCTACATTAATCTTTTCAAACCTCTTTCGGAAGTTAGTCCATATGAGAAAACCTATTGGGTGTCAATCAGTAAACAATGTAATTCTTGAATAGAATAATAGACTTGTCAACTTAGGTGAATAAATATTACGATTTTGCAAACAACGCCACGTAACTTCGACATGCTCTCCAGTTCGTATACCTCCCATTAGGAATGAATTAAGTTGAAGTTCAAGCAATTCACCAACTCGCGTCACTTCCGCGATTGTCAACCTCTTCTTAGACACAGAAATAAACTATGTGGCCACTAGTGTTACTTTTAAAGTTTGTGCATTTGGAATGGTTTATGTCAAGATTCTCAGCTAAGTATTTTGAGGTAAATTTAATTTTTGCCATAAATAGTTATTTAACATCAGTTATTTGACATCATTCAAGGAACGTGGACATCGAAATGATTGATGTATTTTATGGGCAACATAATTCTAGCATGACGAAAGTAGAGGGCTTCCGATCAGTCAACGACCAGAGCCAAGACGGCCAATCAACAGTCATATCCAGTATGTGGTTATTCGACCAATCAATGGTCGAAGCCATTGCTAGGTTATCATGTCTGAAAATGTATATTATGATTAAGTTTCCCTTATGTAATCGGACATCCCCAAATACATTCGTTTCACGTCATAAGTCTGTTTCATCCATAGCTTTGCGACAACTTAGCTTATTCTGGGAGCCTTTCCAAACGCAGGAGAATCTACCATAGAGATTACTGAGTATAGTCATGGCTTATTAGGGCAGCAATCCGCTATAATTTTAATGAAAAATAATAACCTTTTCAATCCGCAAATCAAATGGATTACGAATTTTAATTTCAAGCTTAATTTCATTTTGTGCAAAGATTCCCCTAATAATACTAATACTAATAATAATTTCAAATTGAATAAATGACAAAAACGTGTTCTTTTAGCGTCCCACACCTTATAATTTGAAGGCATTTCCAAGATAAGTTTGCCTGTCTTAAAGCGACCCATTTGAATCAATGGTGCTCCTATGTTAGCTTTCAGTATATATTATTTTCCCAATGGACATACCAGTAAAATCAGCCATTTATTAGAAAAGCTATACTATTTCAGATGCAGATTATCTATCTAATTATGGCCGATTAAAAGTCCATCCAAGTTACGTGTAGACCCTACCATTCCTATCAAAATGCGATGCCATATTTCCTTTCAGGGACAAGTGTACTCTTATATCTACACGTAAGCCATAGCTGCCGGAATGTGTATAATTAGCCACAATTACTGTCTGGAAACCACTTCCCTGCCACTGTTTGACGCAAAATCCAAAACAATCAAATGAACAGGTTGAAATATGCTTACATGCTGTGTTGTTACGTTAGCCCATTAATAAACACTTTCGGGACATTAAAAAAGCTGTCATTGTAAACAATGCAACTTTGGAAAGTTTGAAGCATCTTCAAGGTGGAATTAGTACGATTTCAGTCATTGTGTAGCAGTCAACTAAAGGTCGTCAAGTAAAATTAAATAAAAATTAATTAGTGTTAGATAAAATGGAAAATTTTTTATAGATGAAGGAAATCATTTACTATTGGTTGTAAAATTCTGAGAAAACGGTAGAGGTCTGCCTATAATCCCACATTACTATTGAATTATAATGATTTTTGGCCGTTTTTGAGGTCATTACAGTTATAATAGATAGATTCAAACAGAAGATAAATTAGCAGTTTTGATGGTTTTGAGCTAATAATAGTACATCCACAGTTATTTAAGCTTATCACTGGGTCACTGAAATTGTCAGTCCCAGTGTAATCGAACTTAAGTTACCTAGGTGAAATAGTAAACGCTAAGTCTGTTGAGTCGAGTGTGTGAATGGAGTTCTATCACTAAGAGACTAGGAGATGTTTTCTAGCACGTATTATGTTCCTTAAATTGAAGACAGGCCAAGTTGTTTATCAGTTTGAGAGGAGTCTGCAACAATAATGAGTAAAAATCCACACACTTGGTATTAGGCTGTCTGGAAACGTAAGTGAGCTGGGATTCGCAGACAGTTATTTAGCACAGTTAGTAAAATTTTTCATGATGGGCAAATAGACAGTGGGAAACAAGTTCAGTGAAGCCGTATTAATAGGATGGAAGGAAATTTCATCAACCCAACACCATTTGAACATCATAATATGAAGCTTTCCTTCAAAATTACCCAGGCTGTTATCAGAACAGCGCCAGACCTGCGAGGTAGAAAAAAAGATGTACCTACGCCACGAGGTAGGAGCGATCCACCGAAATGTTGAGGGACACTGACTGACCTTTAACATTATAAACAAGTGATAGTACTTTTAATCACTTATTTGCAAATATAATTAATAAAAAATTATGTTAAGTTTGTACTGACTATTCAGAATTATCTCTTACAAATCATGTGTAAAAATTAGTGTACTTGCAGGTTTGAACATGGAAATGTGCTTAAAGGATTTAAATTATGGTTATAGATTTTGGGGTTGGGTAAGAGAGTTGGATTGCACAGATAAGCAAGCATATGAGTTTTGTTAAATTACCAGGTGGTAACTGAAAGATAATCAAGAGATCTTAATGTATCCAGTGATACCTTGGTTGCATCATAGATGTTTGAGTAAATTCTATGAGGCATCCATGACGGTAGGGAGTTTGACACCAAGAGCAGATGAGATTATTTGAACACCCAAGGGGATTTCAAGATAGCTCCACTTAATTTAGTGAAATTGAAATTTTAAACAATTTTGATGAAATTATTAATCATTTAATATGCGCTGCAATTTAAGCAACCAATGATTTTTAACTCTTTCAAGTTCGTGCATATATTCGTATCGTAAGTAATAATAGTGTGTGTGTGTTCTTGGACCTATCTTTCATTGGTGCGGCTTCTTTGAACCCTCTGCTTACCACCCACACTGCATGGAAGGCAAAGATGAAAACTCACGCAAGTCTCTCAGCCATTCCAATCATATAGATTTATTTGGGTAAATTTTTTAACAGTTCAATTATTATTTTCTCCATTTAACACTTAAAGGGAATAGCGATGCTTCATTAAGGACTCCGCTATCCAAACGTGCCCAGAGAGCACAGAAAATTACTATAGAGTTTAGTGTATCTAGGTGGTCATATTTGTCAAGAAGGAGTCAAATAGATTCATTTAGAGATGTGGATGTTAAACAGTAATGGTTTGATTAAATGGAAATTTTCCTTCTGATGGTCCTAAAATATAGTTTCAAATGGAAGGTTGGAAGGTGCAATTCGTATGGTTTAAAATTTTTTAGTATTAGGTCTACAACTTTGCTCTTTGATCTTTGAAACACTCCTTTTGACCAAGTCAGTGGCATCATAGAACTTTCCTCCCATCTTTGGTTAAAGTAAACAAGAGTAGTTGGCAATCTTACCTCGCTAGATGTGCGTAAGTGGTCATCTAACACATGATCTTCAGTGAGCACATTAATCATTGTACCACATGGTCAAATTACGTTTGTACTACGTAACCCACTTTGAAGAGTTCTGAATGAAGCTGTTTGCAACTCTCGATTTTTAAAAGATTCTGGGTGGAAAATTGGGAGGTCCATATTGAAAGCGGTATCGTTTTCACTACCATTTAAATGATAATTTATATAATGTAAATGCCAGATGTTCAAGACTGCTTTTTAACTTTAAAATATTAGGTCTACAAATTTGCCCTCGCAGTTTTCCAAAAGATGGCGGTAGTAGTCGGTAGTAGTTGAAGTATATTAATCACAGATGTCGAACACATTGTTTTGACATTTATAAATATGACCCTACTTTGATGTAACTTAATTTGTGTTTGCATAATAGTATGTCCGAAGTTAAACCGAATTCTCGTGATTTGCGGAAAGTATTGCTTTTTATTTGAATATGAAAAAATCTATGGACTGGCTGAGGCTCACCGAATTATCTCAGATACTTATTGTAAAACCGCTAACTATTAGTGACAGAACGTGTCGGATGGGAATGGTTCCAACGATTTAAGAATGAAGATTTTGCTGTCGAAGGCAGGAATAGTGGTGGAGGGATAAAGTAGTTGAATATGTAGAATTGTAGGCGAGCGATTCTTAGCGTCAAACTGAAGAAGAATTATCGGAATCATTGGGTGGGTATTAGTCAGCAAGCAATTTCAAAGCAATTTCCTGAAACTGTTGGGAATGATTTAGAAAGGAGGATATTGGGTATCCCACGAGTTGAAACCCAGAAGAGATGTCGAGCGACGACGTTTGTTTGTTTGTGAACAGTTGCTGGAATGGCAAAAGCAAAAGGGATTTCTCCAGCGTTTTGGTACTAGGGACGACTCGTGTCAAAAATGGGTACATTACAATAACCCCAAGTGCACAGGAAATCATGAAGATTGCTCGGCGGTCATATTGCTACGTCAACACCTCGGCTGACGAATATCCATGGCTCAAAAGTCGTCATACTTTGCGTTTGGTGAGGAGACTAGCTTGGGATAATTTATTATGAGCTTCTCAAAGCGTCTCAAACTGTCTGAAACTATCATAGGTGAGCGAAATAGAGCACTCACCTGATGCCCCTGAGCCGTGCTCAAGAAAAAAGAAAAACGGCCACAGTACAACGATACGATTGTGCACGATAAGGTGGTTAATTTACAGCATGATAATGCTAGAGCTCCTCGCGTTTCCAAGTTGATGGTGAAAAAAATATCTCGAAACCTTGAAATGGCAAATTTTACCTCACTCGTCGCTGTACCTTCCAGATGTTGCTCCGTTTCAGTTTCGCCCCACTCAATTATTTCGCTCAATGACACACGGTCTGGCTCACCAGCACTTCAGCTCGTATGAAGAAGTGCGAAATTGGATTGACTCATGGATCTCATCGCTTGTTACCCGGAAGAGGGACCAATGTGGTAGCTAACGATGGACAATATGTTGAAAGATGAAAATTTTTTTCGCGTGGGATTCGCCTGTTACCCGAAAGAGGGGCCAAAGTGATATGTAATGTGTGTAATCGTTATATTGTAAAAAAGCCTCAAATAAAAAAAGGACGGGATCAAAGTTGTAAGCCTAAAATAAAATTAAAGTAATACTTTTAGTAAAAAGTATCAGTTAATAAATTTCTTTTCTCTATGCAGTTATTGTTAATCTTTGGGACCCGGGAGAATTTGAATAATGATTTTTGTTCGAAATTCTAGTTCCCCTTCAAGAAATACAAATTCAGTCTGCAAAAAAAGCACGTAGCTGTAAACCGGAACAGTTTTGTTGATTAACGACAACACTATTTTTCTTCCTTCCTTGTATGAATTTTGTTGACCATCCAATCGTTCTCACAAAAAACTAACCCTTTGGCGGCGGTCTGCTGACTGTCCAAAAGCATTTGAGAGCTGAAGCCCACGAAGAGATCAACTTCTCCTATGGCTCTTTATAAACCAGATTGCAGAGGCTAATTCAACCTACGATGTAGGAACAATGATCTCACATGTTTTTCCAGTTGGCCCGGATAGAGCTTTGGCCCATGCATTCTTTTGATTGACACTAGCAGAAGGGAACTAGAGACAAATTGAAGAAAAAGCACCTTCCGCTGTCCAGACTTCAATAATATTTTCGGTAGTCGTCGCTTTGCTTTTCTGACAGATGACAAGACCCTTTCTTTAAATTTTGGTTTAACGAACGGAGTTCCAAACATATGTAGCGAATCGTCTTCGGCATTGGCTAATTGTTCTAATTTAGAAAATGAATATCGGGAGATTTCTGAGTTCGGATAAGCTGACAAAATAAAATTGTTAATTATGAATCAACAAACACCTACGGTAGAAATTTTAATCACCATCTAAATCATTAAAAGAGGATTTTCGACATTTATCTAATGTGGGCTCCTGTTTGATATTTAATGAGAACGTTGTCATACATCTGCTCACAGGCAAAGAGTTTCGACAATTTCAATTTAGCTATGAAGAGATAACTCGAATGGAAACTTTTACCAGAAGATACGCGCGCTGGATTAGAATGTACAAAGACATTTACTATTTGTCAAGTGCTATCTTGAACGCCACAATGCTGCTAGAAGCCATTCACTTAAAAACTAATGTCGTGGTCAAAAACAAGGACACTATTTTGCATAGTTCATGCTGACTTTGCTTGGAGTAAACTCATATTCCAAATGGCCGGAAGTAATATCAATGGCGTTAAAACTACTACAGCGACTAACACTGCCCTTAGTCGCTCCCCAAAACTCTGGTGTCTGACAGTAGAACAGAGTTCTGTTTGCCACAATTTAAAGCACACTATGGTTAAGTAACTTTTACTAACATTCGTACGCTCCCTTTCCTCCCCCCCCCACCCCCGCCCCCGCCCCCAACATCACTTACAAACAAACAACCAGGCAGAACAATTTTTCGGCATGCTCAAAAGAGCCTCGCTATAAGAATAGCATAGTGAGTAAAGGTGTAAGTTATTCGAATTCTCTGATGTCCAATTCTCAACACCTGTCCCTGCTTTCTGAAATAAAACAAAAATTCACTGCATTCAGAGACAATTTAAAGGCGCCTCCATCACTTCGGAAATACCTTTCCCCACATAATCAAGACACAAGGTGAATGATAGGAGTTAATACGCGTCTTACTTAGCGAAGATGACTACCATGGCATTATGATGTGCCTTAATACAATTAAAATGAGATACCTCTTTGGCTATAAATTAAGAGCTAAAACTGGTGTAGTTATTATTGGTACGGGAGTTAAGTTTGAGCATTCTGTAGTAATGAGCGTGGGTCCCATGACTACCAAAAGAGTTAAATATTTCAATGTGCTGGACGGCACTGTCTACTACTCAAGGATACAAGAGACGATTCAATGATTCAACCCCTAATTTAACTTTTACGTTGCTAGATCTGTATCTTTATTGAATTATTTCAAATTCTATTGAGAGAGGGAGGAGGAGGAGTACGAATTGACCGTGAAATTTTTCTACGGATATAACCTTCGAAGTTAAACATTGAAAGTAAAATGCTGGAAATGCATGGCTAAATGCGAAAGAGGTAATCATAAAATCCCGTAAACCATTTCCTCTAAAGCGATCGGATGTCCACACCGTAGCTCCGATAGAACCTTTAAATAAATGGTTTCATTATAAGTGTCTTGAGGCAGTTCAAGCAAACACTCCACCTAATTAAATAATTGATGTGCTTTGCATCATACCACTCAGAAATCTTGAAATTAAATCTTCAAATTTGAATCTTGAAATACTGAGCTAAAATATTTCGATGACTAATCTCCATTCATCACTTCCAATCAATCTAAGATTAAAAGTGAATAAATTGCTGTGATTATTGATAATTAAGATCAATGAATGAATTTTGATATCCAAATGCCTTGCAAGCCAGCAAGGTTGCTAAATGTTTCAGGGTGGGAAACCACGTTTGATCTCAATTTAAAATAAACCTATAAATATACCACCAACGAAAGGACCATGAATTCATTTGTATTTTCAAGGCCATATCAATTTGTTTATCTATACACCTTAGGTGTTTAGCAAAAACCTTTTTCCACATAGATAAATTTTAGAAAAGTCTGTTTAATTTCGTTATGCTTGAATAGTGGTAAATAATTTAAAAATATAGTAAAAAGCAATAAATTTTTACACTTATAGAATATCTTATTTTGAGTCTTGAAGACTACATTTCATTACTGGGTTTAGAGACGGCAGAAATTTTTCTATGAGACAATTTTAACAGTTTTAAAATAGAGCGCCCGAATTGAAATTTTGTGAAAATCAAGAGTTTTGTTCTCGAAATGGTATTCTTGTTTACTCTATGCCACAAGTTAGGAGGGATGCATTTGCGACTTGATAGAAAGCCTTTTTTACTTTATTTATCTTATTTGGCTTAATGCAAAGTAGTTTATTGCACAAAAAGAGTGAGCGGAATTTTGTCTAACTGTTATACACAAAGAAGATCATCATCAATCAGGTGCAGGTTCGCTACGAACGGGACCCCACATGTGGCTTCGAATTCCCTGTTATGAATATCAGTGAAAAATGAGCAAATGCATTTGTACGTGGTGTCTTGGTTACCTATATGCATACCTCACAAACATATGAGATGTGCCGTACCAATATCTCCTTTGTTGTGCACTTCTATTGTCCGTTTCTAGTTTCGTAATTCTTGGTTTTCCCTTCTATTTCCCTGTCGACTGTAAAAATGGGTATTAAAGTGGTGACATCCACTTTTCCAAAGGTTGGTCTCTTTATGCTATAATTGCAAAAATATCTAAGTACTGTCAGGGAAGATGGTAGTTTTTTATAAATATTAAGTAAGAGTACTAGGTCTTTTTCACGGTCCTCCAATGATATCAGTGTATGTTCTTCCAAAATATAGAACTTCAGTCATTTATGTGCGTGATGCCCTCCTCGGTCTTAAAATGATCATCCATTTCTCCTTTTATCTCTGCAAACGAGTCTTAATTCCGGTTTGCAGATTAAGAGGTCAAAGTGGTCCCATTTGCTCCTTTAACAATGTTCCTCAGAAAAACGAACAAATTTTATAATTTAAATCATAGAGAGTGGGTAAAGTAAGTGGGTTAATATGACACATTCTGTCAACTTAGTAAAACATAAGATTATTTTTTACCATTGATACAGTGTTTTCATGAGACTTAGTAGTGACATTCATTTCACTTGAGACTTGAACCAGCTATCCACTGTCCATGAAAGCCGAATGGGGTTCTCGTCTCACACGTGTTGGCCAAGATTCAGTAACCCCAAACAATTCTGTCCTAATATAAACGTATGATCTAATCATTTTCTTCCAATTTTGTGAAGTTTGGAGATCTTAGTACGACAGTAGATGAGTAAATTCTCTATACTTTGAAACATTACCTTCTAAGACACCATCTTCCCATAGATCACTTTGAAAAAAACATTCATCGACCGAAATTAAGGTGATACAAGTAATAAGGAAGAGGTTTAGAAATTTCGACCAATTTCGTTAATAGTTCAACGACAAGGAGAAATGGGTAAAATAACTTTGGCTATTTCTACAAACGAAAAATTTTCCATGGAAGATATTATATGTCAGGTAGATTTTACCTTGAAGATTCAAAAGATTGCAGCAAATGTCATTCAGTTGACAACCCTGGATTCCACTCCATGCGATTATGTCAGAGAGATTTAAGGCGGTGATAATTATAAGAGTTTCTTCAAGAAAATTTACTTCCGCCTGAAACTTCTGACAGTTCCCCTAGATCTTGTCTTGATTGAAATTGTTGCCTTTAAAATAGGTTACCTTAGTGTTAAATTTTGGTAAATTCAGAACGATCAGAGAAGAAAAGCATCGAAATTCAGAAAGAATTAAAGCAAATTGATTGACAATAACAAAGCTTTGGTCGCTGTACTTTAATAAGGTGTTCAAACCCACACGTCGATTTTTTTTTATTCGGATCTGGAGAGATCGAACTTAATGGTAACAAGGAGATTTCCAAATGTATAAGTCTAGCTTCCAGTGAGTTGCTTCAACTCAGCTATTTACGCCAGTTAATAATGTGCAAGAACCTTCTGCTTTTCCAAATCTATGGAAGAGACTATTAATTAAAAAGATAAAACCAATCTTTATGAGACAACGACCATCACTATCAATGAATTTAGTAGAAATAGCCTCATCTGCTAACCCGATAACAAAACGATGAAGTTTGACAAATATGGCATCAAATATTGTGATCCCCCATCAAGTAAAAATGTGAACAATTCAAGGAGAAATGAGACGCCCTATTTTCTCTTAACCTCTCGAAGTATCTTTTTTTACCATAAACTTCGTTTATTGTAACCCTACTCGCATTCCATCTTACTGAGCGAGCCAAAAGTTTTAGGACATTTGCATGAATTTCTTTTGTTTATTTCAAGTGGCAGTTGAAGAAAGTGTGGAAGCATCTAACTATGTGAGAATTGAAAAGTCATGGAATTGGGGTGTGTGTGGGGAAGGAGGATGAACTCCACAAAATCATTATGTCATCGTGGCATCATGCGATTCATTAAATTATTCGTCTACTTCTTAATAAATCCTAAAGAAATTTACTTCATCGACGTTTTCAGCAATAATTCTTTTGAAGCATACTTCTACTATTCAGAAAATTTATTTTTTGGGTTAGTGGTAATTGTTTCGGTTGAGTCAAAGTATTTCAACTTCACTTCTATAAGCTGATGGGATAGTGAATCGGCACCTATAACTTCCGTGCTTCACACGCCCTTCTGTAGTGATGTTTAAAAATGTGTTTCCAATAGAATGTATCACTCAAATTGCGCCTTCTCCTCTTCATCACGGGCCTGTGTCAAACTAAGTGAACATTTGAATTTAGACGTAAATATTTTAGTAGACAGGATTTCAATGACATTTTGGTAAATACCGCATCTCGCCTAAGAAGACCTGCGCATTGATTTGGTCATTGTTTTTGGTTGTACTAGACCCTAAGCAACTTCACGGGACAAACATTTATTGACATCAGGTTTATGTTGAATAAATTAACACAACCAGGTTATTTCAAACATATAGCCAGGCAAATAAGCTACATTTCCGGCACTTCACAAATTGCTAGACTCTGTAGGGGTCTGATAAGACCTTGCGTGTGCAGCTATTACTGCGTTATAAGAATAGCACATTGACTCAATTTGATCTCGCATGGAGTGTGAGACAATCTTTAGAGGTGCGCTCATCTAGTTGTATTCTTTCAACGATCTGTTGAAACTATAAATTGAGCAAGAGGAATATGTTAGGGGTATATATTAGGAAAACGTATGATTCAAAAGCAGATGTTTGGGTTCAATTAGTGTTCGGACACAGTAGAGGAAGCAAGTTTGTAAGGCTTATTTTACTGTAAACATATTTTTTAACATTATTTGTGAGCAGTAAATTCCAATTTATTGTTAAAGGTAGAAAAGTCCAACTCAAAAGCAGATAAAGAAAATGTCGAATAGACATCGCATGCTACTTCCATTTCGCCGTTGCTTGAACGTCTGTAAAACTACTAAAGCCATTACTTAAATCAAGATTTAAGCGCTTAGTCTGCTGATGTAAATTTTGGTCTAAAAGAATTAAATCGGGCAATAGGAATTTAGGTGGTGTCTCAAAATGAGGACCACTAACGAATTCTGATGATGGTGTATTAAGATCACTCGTTAAATCAGGTACATGGTTGATTTAAGGAAGATTATGTAGAAATGCTCAACCACATGGTCAACTGTGGAATTACACTTGAAGCACATCGGCAAATTTAATAGGATCTGAAGTTGGATTCTGCTGCATCAACTCTTCCGATACATCCCGATGGAGTGGAGAAAGAGGCGCATTTCCTTGTAGCCAATGCGCGTAATTCGTCCTTTCGGCACCAATTTGTTACTGGGTAGGAGAAGTGGTTGGATTGCGATACGTTAGGTGGGAAGAAAATGGGCGTCACAACATCAAGCACCCACTACATCCCTAAGCCAAGTTGTGATTGACAATTCGTAAGCTTCTTCTTTGTGTTTGGTAGGACGTATGTGAAAAATTACTCAGCCTGATTGAAACAATTGTAGATGGTGTTTATTGCTGTCAATAGTGGGAAGAATGAGGCTAAGAGGAACGGAGAAACTTGTGAGTTTATCTCAGAAAAGGATCATTATCTAACACGTTAATGCTCGGAGGACCCCAAAAAGCATGACGTATCTCCAAAAAAATTAGGACTTAATTTGAATGTTATTAACATATCCTCTATATTTGCCATACCTTTTTTTTCATTCCATTAATACCCCTGCAGTTTCAAAAAGCAAATTGGTAAAGTAAATAAATTTTGAATCGCGATTGAAGTGGGTAATCGTTTGAATGAGCGAAGATAGAGAAACTAAAAGCAATGCAAATGATAAGGAAATTTATTATATTATATTTAATCATTTACATTTATTTAAAATGATATATTAACCTTTAAATTAGGCCTTTTCATGAATATTTGAAAATGTGTATATTGGTTGTTGTATATTTGTATTTAAATCATGGCAACAGTGTCGGAGATTGTACACTTAGACTACACATTAGTCAATCAAACATCCCCCGAATCGCTTGGAGGGTCTGAAATCAGACACAAATATTTTCAAGCCACTAAAACTCCTGTTCGGCCCTGATTGAAACGCTCCCTTCTATTTTTTAAGTACCTTTCAACTTACCATTTATGGTTAGGAGAATAAGTTAAGGATTCTAATGTTGCCAGAGCATCTGAATGGGAAGAGTGTGAAACGGAGATAGCTTTGAATGGGAGTGTGTAATCCAGATAAAATCTCAAGAATCATACGCTTTTAGTTCTTTTGAAGCACTGGATCATCCACTTTTGCCAAAATAGTATTTAATTCAACTCTTCGGTTTCCAAATATTCCATGCAGACCCCATGTGATTTACTCTAATCGTTCGATGTCATTTTGAGTGATTTGTGGTTGCAGAGAACAAGTAATATTTGGATTTTTGAACAATATTTCATTATTTAAATAATTGACAAAAGATTATTATTATTTGTTAAATATGTTTCTTGTTATTAAATAGCAGGAGTGCAATGCGTGGGCCACTAGTGAAGCCGTATATGTGAAGTCAGTCTGGCCATATACTTAACATCACACTGCCGGCTTGAGGAGGAGGATATTTTGGCAGCGCTGGCAAATGCTCCCTTCCAGATGAATTTAATAATAGCAATAAGCTTCAGTCTTGCGATATTTTCGAGTCTATTTTTAAATTATGATTATACTACTGAAAATCTGTCTTTAATATAAGCAATGCTATAATGTAATACAAATGCTATTATTGAAAATGTTAATAGTTTATCAATTGTTAACTAAGATGTAGAGTACAAAATAATTCTCAATGTTGGGAAAAATGGTACCTCAAACTGTACCTATATTTGCATGGTACATTTGACAAATCGTTGATAATTTGGTATACGAAACTCTCCTGATGAATTCACGCGTCTGGTACAATTTGTTCGGGGCCTGGGAAAACGATTATTCTGAATTATTATTTGATCAGCGCATTTAACAAACATGCGAATTAGCATATACCCCAAATATTGCTCCCCAGAGCCTCTATGCAAATTTTCCCATATAATTGAGAGTATTTTTAGCCTCTATATTGTGAAGTTATTCAATTCAACCAAATGAAAATTTGCTCTTTTTGTCTCGTTTGAATTCATTTAATGCATATATAAAAGCTGAATTAAGAGTATTTAGAGTATTTGAAATGGATTGTATTAAACTCCACTTGGCTTTAATGGAAAATTTTAAAATTTATTTACAAGCTCCAACAATGATATCCCATTGAAAGTGGTTGCTATCCATTTAGAATCAATCAACTCCCGGATTGACACAATTAAGTCAGTGATTAAAAATGAATGGTTACATTAGCTATATTTTTTGGTTTTCGACAAGAAAATCTTGTAAATAATATTGCTTTTTAACAAGGTGGACACGTGATCTTGGTTGAGACATACATTCCAAAATGGCAAAATAATTCTACGTTTTGGCCCAGCTGTCATAGGTAAAACAGTTAACAATGCCGGATCTGCTACGTATACAGTGTAAGTTCCAACTCCAGAGTAATTCGATTGAAACACTTAGGTTTAGGCGAATTACCGCTGAAAGTAAATTTTCGACTATCATCATGATGTTTGTTGTTATCAGACGAAAACAAAAACAATAAGGACTTCTATTGCTCAAATTATAATTAACCTAATTAATTTAAAAACAAACTTTAAAAAAAATACATACAAAACTTCTTTTCTTAATTCTGACATCGAATTCAATTATAAAAAGAGCAATTTAAACATCAGAGGAAAAGAACTGGTTCCAAACCCCATGTAAATACCACGTCCGCCAATCAGACCAGACCCAAAGTTAAGATGATGGTAGAAGTGATCGGAATGAGTAGTCAGACCACTTCTCTTGCTTAAAAACCGTGTCACATTTTAATGATTTTCTGATGTATGAAAAAAACTGACCCTCTGATTCGATTGTTGAAGATAAACAGTATAGTGGGCATTAGTTGCGCCTGTTATATTCATATGCATGTGTCCTATTTTTTTCCGACGTGTCTGTCGTGCCAGCAGGTCGACATTAAGAGGCACCGATATGGCACAAAAGTTCCCTTTGTTTAATGGTTGTTTGTTAACACTTGAATCCACTGCTCCATTTCATATCTTCGCATATAATGGACTGGCGATTTAGTTTGGTTCTGATGGGATCTAAACAACGCTGATTTTACGGTTATTAGTTCAGAATTTTGAGCTGCCCATTTGCCGAAAGAAAGCTTTAATCTAGTGTCCCATAAATGCTTTAAGTTAAATCCGATGATACTAGTCTCTTTGGTGAGAATGAACTATTCTCCTCAGAGTGTTCACTACACGGATGCACTTGCTCACGACTAATGGTCTGTACGTCAAATTATCTTGCTCAACGTCAATTTCGTAGGCAAATATAATTTAGTTTGAGTATCTCCATGCGCTTTCATGACCTTGAGACATGACTTTCTCGTATAAGTAACATGTTCAAACAGTTTTAATTCAGCGTCTTGTGTGGAATCTAAATAGAGGTATATCATGCATGAAATGTCTTACTAATAATGAAATGTGAGAGAGATCTAACGCCTTAATTCCATCAATCTTATTTATGACATCTATATGTTAGCACTATGTCACGACATTCTGCTTCTCGGTGTGGGAAAAGTCAAATTCAAAAATGATATTTTTAGTAAATCAAAGTAAAAAGGTTGCAGGTTGGATTAATCTTGCCCTATGGTACACTCCTTGAGTAGTATACATATTTTTTACAACTACAAACGAATCCTAACCTTATTATCGATATGGCCCCCTTTCTAGGAGTTCAAAATAATCAACACTTTAGTTGTAGGAGGCAACTGTCATTGAGCAATAATAATTACAACAAAGTGCTACAGTGATTGGAATCAAAAGAATGCAGAGCGCATCAAAGAATTTTGATCCATTTACATCTTTGACTCGAGTTGAATACAATATTAACTATATGACGAGTACAATTTTTTAAAGTGAAATTTCACTATTCGTTCTACGGATTGCGGCCCATACTTTTCAAAGACGTTCAGTACCTATTGACCAGCATTATTTACTCAAAATGAGCAGGTCACCCCTCTTCATTGCGTTTTTTTTTTGGTTGAGAAGACAAGGTCTTCTAATATGTTGTCCATCTATTTATAGTCCACCATATTAAAATTCCACTTTCGCTTTACCGGCCATGAGGTGGACATTTTCAATTATGTAATTATTGGAATTCTTAAAAATATACCGGTACGTACGCTACCGTTTGCCAAAAATAGACAAGTAATTTTCAGTTGAGTCTGATTGCTAAAAAAGTTATTATTTAAAAATAGAAATTTGGAAATATAATTTAATAAGATTCTTGGAGATATATAATCATCCTTATTAAAGTAATGCCCATAATCTCATTACTGTGAGTGGGAATTTCAAAGAAATTTGTGAATTATGTTAAATTAGAAACATCAGAACGATACTATTGTAGCAATATTAAGAGGAAACCTTTTTATAAATAGATCAACCCTTTAAGGTGTGACAAAATGCCTTTGATTCCCCGATAATTTCACCTTAATTGTTAAAAAACTATGGCTACAAATCGGGGCCATTAAAATTTTAAATGTTTTAAACAAATTACCGCTTATTCAGATTTCCTTAACAGTAGCGAATTTACTTCCTGACTTCGATTTAACAATACTTCAAAATCGTTTCCCATTGATTATTACCTCTATGAAATTGACCTCAATCTTCCCTCGACCCTTGTTTTGCTTCATATCTTTTGCCAATTTTCAACTCCTGAATTTCAAATCTCTCTCTCTCTTTTTGCTTCTTAACCAACTTTCCAGCCCAATAATTTTCCAGTCACCGTCTTTGCCACTCTCTCCTCGCTCTTCAAAGTGTAAAAATTTATTAAGTTGATTCTGCCACAATGATAACCCATAACCCACTGACTACTTCAACTATAAAGTCATTTATAGAAAAATGGCATCCACCTTTGTTCATTCTCAAAGCAATATTTTAAAACTAATTAGTTTTAAATGGTTGTGGTACATTTCCATCATCCATACTATAAATCGCACATACTGGTATATAAACGGCGATAGAGATGGAGCCAGAGATAGGATAGTTAATTTACCTTGGTTATTTTTAAATAAAGCTAACGTTCATTACCATGATTAATGAAGACGTGAAGCGTTCCTTTAGATGTTATCACAGGAGCTGATTAGTGAAAGTACGCTATACCTAAAATTCAACCCCCAAATTCCTTATATGAGTGAGGGTATAAACCATGGAGACATTTATAATCTTAACACTTCATTTTGGAATCTGGAAATTGATGCGATCACAACAAGGTGTTATTATAAAAAATAAGAGTAAATACGGATATGAGAGGAGGCGAGGAAAGGCGAGATAGATAGTCTGGAAGGGTGAATTTGAATAAGCAGTTTAGGTGGTTCGAATTGATTGGTTCTTTCAACTTGATTTCGATGCTTCAATAACTGTAGCAGCATACAGCGCAGCTCCAACACACGCTTCTATGACTTTATCCTCCGAGATGCAGTTCACATCGACCGAAGGGTACTCAGATATCAACTGTTCAAGTAGGAGAGGATTTCTTTTCATTGCTCCGCCCATACAGTAGAGTTCCTTAACATTCGCCCAGTTCAGAAGCTAAGAAGCAGAATAATCAAACGTGAATAGAAATAAGGGTTATAATTTTACCTTGACTTTACCCAATGAGGATATGCAAATAAAAAACCGCGGGCTTTAATTAGCTCAAACGCATTTAAAGCCCTTAAAATTAATAATTCGTTGTATTTGACTATTGGGGATAGTGATAATAATTTAACTAAAAAATAATTCTGACTATTCTGGATAATAGTCAAATCGGAAATCTTGGATCCGAATACTGAAAACTGAACTTTGGAATACCTATCGTCCAGTAATTGAACAGTCTATGGATCCAAAATTGAAAAGCAGTAAGTCTTCTGATTTCTTAACCCATCATCAGACCTTCTTTCTTCCTCTATTTGATCAGTCTGCCATTTCTGCGCCCTTCTCATGAATTCGAACTGCGTATTTGGTTCGTCGCTATAGAAAAGTTTGCGAAGAACATCTGGATGCTCCCGAGAACATGCCCTCTTAAAATATATTCCAACTTGCATCTACTTTGTAGACACGTTATAAATATATCTGTGTTGGCTTCATTATTTATACATCTATATCACAATAGACGTCTTCTCCAACAGGGTTCTATGGAGTCAATTTCTTTTAACGGCATGAACTAATCCTCTCCTATCAGGACGGTTTTATTATGATCGTGTGATTTGGGCTGCCACTACAATACGAGTTAAGTGCGCAATTACGGAGGTCCAATAGGAGAGAGAAAATTATAGCCTGAATGACTTTCACATTGTTAAAAAAACCATATTTGAGTATATCAGAGTGAGTGGCCATCCGGTTAGCCAGCAATGCATCAGCAACGCAACTTTATTCCATGACATTGAAGAACAGTACTCGATTATTCCAGTGGTTGCGTGCGAAATTTTATGCATTTTATTCATGACGATACATAGTTTTACTTCCTAGCAGCACAAACGATGCCATGCATAGAACAATTGTAATAAATAATAAAAGTGTAAGTTAATGATGAATATCGACATAATCGAGAATAAAGATTATTCAAGAGAGAATTTACAACAAGCAGTATTCTACAGTATTCATGCTAGAATTGAGGAGACGTAATTGTGACTTGAGACTTATTTCTTAAAAAACTGCCTTACCACCAAATAGGCATCAGAGACAGTTATGAAGGCCCAACTATATCAAGCGAAATGACTTCAAATGTTTAAAATTGTATAATCCGTCATACTATAACAGAAGATGGAAAAACAATGGTAATAAGTAATGCAAATTCGAATATAAAATTTATAGGAAGCACTGTTAGGAAGTCCACTCGAATGGTCTTGGTGTACTAGGGAGAAATGCAAAATCCTCGTCCCAGTGCATGAGATTATCGATAACTGAGTTTCTGAGCTCGCACCAGGATGTTTAAGGCCATCATAAGAGCAAGTGTCGCTGAAATTATGAGCGATATTTGTAACCACGTACTCAGTTTTATACAATCAAATTTATTTACCCAATGAAACATAGTGCCTGATCAACGGGCCTTCTTCCCTTCTACTTCCTGATCTGAGATATTGCAACTTTATAAGGCATAAACTGCGCATTACGAGAAGCCCTAAATAAGTAGGGATTACCTCTGGCGGAGCCATACTAACGAGGTTTCGAACAACTCCACTGCAGATAGCAGCGTACACCGTAGGTAGACTAAACATGTCGTCTGGATGAATATTTGTAACGCTGCCGCCAGAGCCTTCGATTGGTGAAGCCTGCTCGTAGCGCTCTCGAAAGAGCCGCGGATCAACAATTATTTCGGAGACAAATGGCCTTCGATCTAGGGGAGACCCGTTGACATCAAAGTGGTGACTTGATACGTGGGATAGCTTCTCGTATACCTTTTGGGAAGAAATAAAATCGACAAATATGATTGATATAGGTGGTCACAGTAAAGAAATGAAATTATATTCACTATTCAGCAGTTGTAACCTTATTAGCTACTCTAAGAGTTACAAGATCAAAATCCACCTATTTTATTTTGCTATAAATGTCCATTGTATTAGAGAAGGCGTTTCTTCTTATATCTCTATTAATTGAATTTAATATTCCAAAATACGTTTCAATAGAGCATTTAGATGGCATTGATCGCATGTTATAAGTTTGGGGAAATTTTCGAAGTTCTTATGAACACTAGAAAGAGGCGAGTATCTTTCTAGTGACTTTGTTCTAAAAATTCTTTAAAAAACTTTCCATTCGAATAACGCACTGTTAGAGTTGTCGCATCAAAAGCATGCCTATCGCATTATTATTATTATTATTATTATTAATATAATTATCACTGAGATTAATAGACAATGAGCAGACAGCTCTTAGACGAAATTTTCTAGCAAATATATGCTAATTATTCCAGTCGGATATTAAAAGCTCAATGTTTAAACACTGTTATACGCCAGACAATAAACAGACCCTTATAATGTCGACAAAACTAATCACAGTAGGTCGGCCTAATTAGCATCAAATTTTACAGTTATTATGGTCAGTATACTTAAAAGAAAACGAAAAATGTTTTCCTAAGTATACCTTTTCAACATAATAATGCTGTTCTGCACTACATCCAAACGAAAAGCACCTTATTAGTTACTAGTAAATCTCTTAACAGACCAATTTATTTAATATGCAAAAACAGTGCGCTTTTACAAATGATATAAATACAAATAAGGCCGTCAAATAAAGTAAAATCGAATTCCATTAGAAAGCATTCAGTTTAATTAATTTATTTTCATCAGAAGCGATTTTCTAAACAACCTTTAAAGTATGCACTTATACCACAAATAGGTTGATAGCCTGCAAGACGTACAATTCTTTATTTGTAGTGTAAATTTAACAGAGCTTTTGCTAACTAGATAGGATAGTTTTTGAATTATATAACTGAAATACTTTGACCATAAAATTAGGCCAAGATTCTACTCTACAACAGAGCATATTAGAAATAGTACGAGCACCAAGTGAGAATTCGTAAAAGTAGTAATCAGAAACTCAACCCAATGGTAACGAATTCTGGCTTATTGTAAGCAGTTGGTATTCTTGGAAGCAAAAAATGTGTGAATCTTATCTGTAAACTTTCGGTGTTATAACTGACAAGGAAATACTAAATGACAGTCTGCAGTGTGAACACCACCAACCAATCCCTCTTCATCAATTTCATAAGGAAAATAAATAACATATAGTTCACCCACTGAAAATTAATGATATCCGTAACAGACGGTGAGTACATGATAAAGAGTAGCTTTACAATTTAACTTCCACAGTGCAGTTCTAGCAAATAAGCATGGTAAATTTAAAAAAAAAGATGCATGGCTATATGAGCACTTCCTGAATGACTTAAAGAGCATTTAAATACACACACGCACACAGACACGAACACACAAAACAAAATATACAGTCTCTTCCGTTTGAATAAAATGGGTAAAAATGGGAAGAATAAATAATTCAGGCAGTCAACCAGTAGACATTAAACGCGATCGCAAAAAGGAGAGGCGGAATCTTTGAAAGCTACACAAAATCTCGACAAGATGTTAGTTTTGTGGTAGTAAATAAAAGCATTCCTAGCATTTAGACAAGTTAATCACAAAAGGTAAGCACCACGATTTCTAGATGCTCAGTATGGTGTAAAAAAAAGAACTCAATGCAATCGTTATTCAGATCACCATCAACATCGAATATCTTGTAATAAACGCAATTAGGATTATTCATACATAGAAAAAAGTCCCCATTAAGGTTGCTGTGAACGAACCAACGTAGCAGAATGTTTAATGTGAAAAAAAAATTGGGTGAAAATTTGTTTGAAGAGTCAAAATTCAAATGATTCCAAGGGGGTTGATCACTAAGATATGTGACCTGAAGGTGATTGGAGCGCAGTAGCGATCTAAGGAAATGGACAAGCAAATAAGGAATTCGACCATTGGAAATATGAATCCAAACTTGGACAATATGAAGAACCTCAGGAGAGTACACTCACAATAAGGTGAATAAAGCCCAATGCTGGCTCCATAATACTGGCTAATAATAATAATACGAGTTTTATGCCAGAAAGGGAGATAAGGCGGAAGAGTAGACTCAGGATTGACAGATGCCACTTTCATTGAAATTGACAGGTAAATGTGATATTCTGCTAATACCAGTGAAGAGCAGGTGGAGATCTTAACATAACTTTCTACCATTTAGAATTTAGTGGACCCTGCGTTCGATTTGGCACTCTGAAATTTAGGCATACCCCCATAACTCACTCCCTCTATTAATCATATGAAATCGTCTGACATTAGAAGAGTCCTCTCAAGGTCGGAGGGCCGAATGTCTCGAAGAAAGAGAATGCACTTGGAGCATCTAATGCATAATTTAGTTTCTAATATCAACTTAATCGCTCTTAATGAGTATAGTTAACAAAAAGTTGTTAAAATGTCTCAATTGAATAAAATTTAACAATTTTATCCTCAAAATAGAAATTAAAGTAGCAATTAGATATGCTTAATGCTATTAACTATCTATATTTATAAGCAACTGTAAAAATGTTCTAACCTAATGGGTCGCTGTAATCAGCTTAGAACTTGTGGCTACTTGGAGCCCGACTTGGAAGATTATTATACTTTCAAATTCCAAATTTCGAAATTTTATTAGGCCTCTCTTCCCCTGCTCTTAAGAGAGTTCATTTACTTGACGTCCAAAAACCGGATTGGTCGAATAACGAAAGTGGCTGAAAATGTTGTCCAATAGTATCTTTTCACTTTTTAGAGGTAATTTCAAGAGAGTGAGAATAGTTGGAATGATTGAACATTATTACAAAACTTCAGGAAATTCGTCAAAAACTGTGTGTGTGAGGGAGAGAGAGAGACAGCGAATATTTGCCAAATGAAGACCCTAGAACTCAATAGCAAAAAGTGTTTTTGTTTGAAGGAGATTAAAATTACACGAGTGCAGTGAACTTATTCCCCCATGAATCAACACAAACACGTACTAAGTACGGTCCCACCCACTTCCGAAAGAAATAAATATTACAATGTGGAATTTCCTCCATTACAGAAAAGATAAGAGGGTTGGACCTCCATTTATTCACAAGATCGCGCACACACAACGCCAGCTGATCAGCTACTTTCTCACTTAAATAGAACGATTGTTTGCAAATGATAAATGCTATGTTTGGGAAATTCGTCATTTAAACAAAAGTGAAATGTATTTTCAAAAAATTTTCAAAAAGTAAATGCACTTGAGTTAGAATTTCCCTTCTTCAAATAAATTAAACAGTCTTTGTTCATATTTTTTAGCATAAAATAAAGTACTTGCTACTTTATCCAAGAAAAACGATCTTATTTAATAAATTCCTAGGTTTAGAAACATGCTTTAACATCGACACTGTGCCAAGAAAAAGCATTTTAAATAGATTTCCGGAAAAATTATCCGGTAAGACGTAATTTCGAGATGTGCGAGGTTGGTGTAAATTTTTTTAAATTTAAAAAATAAGGTCGATATGGTAGGTTTCGTCTCTAAATCAGAGATGGCTAAAAACTAGCATCTTTTTCCCAATTGAAATTTGTTAAAAAGTTCAAAAATGCACCCGAAGGAAAAAACAAGCTAATTTCATGCATATCTCAATTACATTAATTAAAAACTTATAAACTTCTTAATCAATTTTGAATCCTATCGTAGCAGAAATTCAGCTTTATCATATCCAATACTGCTATTGCCAACCACCGTCTTGCTTCCAGTGACCTCCTATTCATACTCGGAGGTAGAGCAAATTACCTTTAAGGAAAGCAAATTTTATAAAAAAAAATATATGTGCAACTGTGCATACACAGCTCTGAATAATTGAACTGAAGGCCCTCTCTATCCCACTTACCCAGACTTACCTTTTTGCAAGGTATGGGTATGGCTGAGTAACGATCAAAAAGTTCCTTGTCTAAAATGAATGATGTCAATAGGACTTGATGAAATAGAAAATATCAATTTCTACCGCTTATCATTGCCTAAATGTTTTTGCAAACTTTCTTAAGTAATCAGCATCGTCAAATGAATATAATTGAAGACATAACGAATTAAGGAACGACACATTATGAATACGAAAATTATAATCCACTGATCAGATTAGCAATTGAATTACGCAAGAAATGGACAGAATGGCGAAAGTATTTATTACATTTGATTTAATTAAACCTCCTTTATAATCTCATACATTAAAACAATTTCAAATTCCTAATGATCTACCTTTTCTTGATTTTTTTTCCTTGTTTATTCCAATCTATCCTTTTGGCTAATTTGAATGCAATACATAGAGAATGCGTTTAATTTAAAATAGCAACATCAACGCGGTAGCGTTAAATAAACTTGGTTTAATTGGGAAATCCGCTCTCACAGCTGCTAATTTGGCGGTTAATTAACTTAAATCGGAAACCCTATTCAAAAGACCAAAACGACGAACAATAAATACGACATGGAGTAAAAATTATATTTGGACATCAAAGAACGCGCAAAACAGAAGCTATAATAAGCATTGGAATGGGTATTTGGTCGTTGAAACAATCAAAGCTTTGCTATTGATTGAACGGAAACCAGTTGGACTATCAAATGGACAAGTAACGCCACACTCATTACTACTCCACCGGATTTAACAAAGTGATTTCGTAACCAGATATCATAATTTTCAAGTCGTATAAATGTTGGAAGAAAAGCGGAAATACAAAGTGTTAAGACAGACTTCGATCCCCCAACAATAAATGCAAACAACACACCTGAGCGGTTTCAACGGCAGGACAACCCAACTGACGACACCAAAATCGAAGCATCTTGACGAATCTTTCGATAACGTTTCCTCCATTCATACTTGCAGCAACAACGATTTTCTCCCCAGGCTTGAAAAATGGCCGCACTTCAATCCGATTAGATTCTAATAATGTGTCGAAGATGCTTCTATTTCTTGGAGGAACGGAGGTATTCGAACTGGAGGAAGAACTGGAAGGCGAAGGTTGACCGTTGGATAATTCCAAGTGGGATGGCATTTTGAAGGCGATTTGAGCAGATGTACTGATGTTGCAAGCTTGAAAAGATAAAAGTAACATTCCCATTTACATTTTCTGTGCTAATATCCTTAACTTGGTAAAAATACAAGCAGAGCAGAAAATTTCAAATCATATACTAACAACTTGCTGTTTTTCGATCCACTTCTTGATGTAATTCACTCATTCAAGTGATTTTCCATTGTAATGGCATTTCCTTATCCTTTTACTCTTAAAATCTGCTCAAAGAAACTGCAAAGACGTTAATGGGGTGGAAAGAGGTCTGACAAATATAGAGATCCGTTATGCTTTGTGGGGTCCTCCGAGCATCACTATGTTAGAGAATGATCCTTTTCTGAGATAAACTCACAAGTTTCTGTATTCATTTCTGCCTCATTCTTCCCACTTTTGATGGCAATAAACACCATCTACAATTGTTTCAATCAGGCTGAGTAATTTTTCACATACGTCCTACCAAACACAAAGAAGAAGCTTTCGAATTGTCAATCATAACTTGGCTCAGTAATGTAGTGGGTGTTTGATGTTTTGACACCCATTTTCTTCCCACCTAACGTATCGCAATCCAACCACTTCTCCTACCCAGTAACAAATTGGTGCCGAAAGGACGAATTACGTGCATTGGCTACAAGGAAATGCGCCTCGTTCTCCACTCAATCGGGATGTATTGGAAGAGTTGATACAGCGGAATCCAACTTCAGATCCTATTAAATTTGCCGATGTGCTTCAAGTGTACTTCCACAGTTGACCATGTGCTTACGCATTTCTACTATAATCCTCCCTAAATTAACCATGCGCCGGATTCAACGAGTGGTTTTAATACGTAATTTTCAAAACTTTTATTATGGAAATTCCATTTCTATAATAACAAATCAATTTTTTATTTGGTAAATTTATTTCTTATGTGAATAATTAAATGGACAAAATGAAGTCAAACATTAGATATTGTTGTTAAATAAACTAACTACTTATCATGTCAACTCAATTAGTGAGGAAAAAAATTTACCAACTTAAGCAAATGTGATTGACAACACCTGACTCAATAATCGTGATTAGTCGTGATTGGGCATGGACTGATGAGTACCATGAGTCTCATTTGTGTATAGTACTGTTTGCTGCGATGTCAGCGTCCATGTGAGTCAAGTAAAATTCCTCATCATCCTAGGCAGGATAACATTAAGTTTGCCTTCAAGATTTTAAATCAAGTTCGCCCTTGCTTGAATACTACATTTCTTTTCATCTCAATTGCATAATCACCTACAATCAAAACATTCAGAGCATTTAAATGTCAAATCACTCAGCGCCAAGTTGTAAGCTCATGGTGTTTTAGGTTACGGGAAATTTAAAAATTTTAATTACTTAATAACTTGCAGACATCGAAAATACCTCTTTTCGGGCGATTATCGATTTAATTAATGCTTTGATATGAGTGATATGCCGTATTGTGCAGTGAAAGTACTACACTGTTATGTTCGATAGATAAGATTGAGTAAAAGAAAATGGTAAAAACTAGTACTTAGATAAAATGAATAAACTCACGGTAAGCATTTATTCGAGGTTATTCGACTAATTTTTTTTATAAGAAATCTAATTAAAGACATCATGTTTTAAATATTTCACGACAAAAATGGATGTTCCAAAACGTGTTTTAATAAATAAAATGCGGTTCAGTCGAGCATTCAAAATTCAAAATTTGAAGCACTCGTCAAAGTCGCAAAATAGACTTTAATTTGTTATTATGTAGCACCGGATACAATCAAAACAGAGTAATACTTGCCTGTGTTCGTTATTTCATGAAATTTATGAATTTCCATTAGAAAATTTACTTATATGGATTTGGTAATGAATGACCGTCTGGTAAATGAATAACGCGGCAGTGGCGGAATCGATAGCCGATGTTCCAGTTCCAGTTCCTGTGAGCTTGGTTCAGTTATTCAAAAACCTGATTAGAATTAGAGAAATCCAAAGAAAATGCATTCCTATAGTCATGCCCGTTGGGTAATGTTTCAGTAACATCACCTAGAGACGTCACAAATAGGCAATCGGCAGTCACAAGCAATTTGCACACACGCACTCACGCACACACACCCATACACGTATTTTAAGGAGCTATTTGAAAAGATATATTTATGTAAATACTCTACGACAGTTCGTAAAGATAAGGAAATAAAGGAAAATCGGCTATGCAAATTTTTGATCATACAAGGATATAGTAAAAGATTCCACGCATTTGCCTTGGGCAGAAGGATAGCGCATCATACACGCCCTCTGGTGACAAACTCGAATTATATCGAACATAATGAGCAAGACCTAACTAACGAGATTGACTATTATATTTACTATGCATCAGACCTGGGGCCACTGATTTCGCCATATTATCCATTATACATAGAAGAAAAGGTGGATAAGAGATAAATTGAAGATGAAAAGTGCTAATGACATTCTAGAAAAAGAAAATACAATTTACTTCAACCAAATGGGTACTCGTGCATTAAAAGTTTGATATAATTTATTCAACACATTTTTGCCTGAAAGAAAGACACTTTGACAATTTGGTCCATTGAAATGCACATTGCATTAGAGAAGAAGTTGCAGTTGTCTTTTTTGTCCAAAAAGACCATTCAGCCAAAATATGTTTTTATTATAGTCAAATACTGATAATTTGTTTTTTAAACTTTTGTTACAATATTAAGCGGTCCAGCTTTGGGACAGCTAAAGAGAGGACACGATTTTAAGCCTAATTACAGTGTTACTCAAATGAGTGAAAATTACAAATTACCCAGCTGCTAACGACTGACAGGAAGGAAAATAAGTGAATTAAAATAACACAATTGGCCTCACCACAGAGATGAAATTTCAATCAGAAATGGAAGGAGCGTATTCTGGAATTTAAAGCATGAACCATTATATGTTACTATGTGGTGAATGAAGGGCAACATCGACGATTCACAGTTCGAATTAAGTTTAAGCGACCAACTTTCCGGTATTTTAGTTGAACCAAACTCTTTAACTATAACCCCTAAATTACAGCCGTCAAAGTTGCATCCATATACCTTGAATTACGAATACTTCAATGTCTATTTGCCATGTAACTGCCTCCAAAATTTTTTAGATTGCTTAACCCGCCCTGTAACCAAACAGCCTGAAACGCACTCGAATACAAGAGAATTGATTCTGTTCACTCACTAAGTCAATGCACACTAGGTCATTGGGAGTTTTCAATTGACTGACCAAATTTATCTTCAATCCAAAAGTGCTTTAACTCTCTTAGTGAAACAATACACATTTTATTGTTGCATCTCTTGTCAACTACCAGAAACTACCACCAACAGTTCCATTACTTCTGTTTCCAGATGTCTTCCTTCGTTATTCTACTATCGGTACATTCTTTAAATGAGTACTCGATTTCGCTAGATGGCTTGATATTCATTTTTCGGTTTTTAATTGTTTGTACGTCTAGTGCTTAAAATTGTAAAATTTGGTTTACAGCCGTGATTATCGTTCCCACAAGTCTACTTTCGAGTGACTATAGAATAAGTATTCAACCGTAGGTTCATTTTGTCACCCTCCTCTTCAAAATAAGTGTAGCATAGACCCTCTGTTCCGGCATGGATCATTCAATCTGCATTAAAACTATTTGCATAAAATGCGTACATAAAACATACGCAAAAAAGGGCCTAACTCAATTAATTTGCTTTCCAGCGATAAATAGGATTGGAGGAAAGTTAAATGACCAATCTGAAATAAATAATGACACACTTTTTGACAAGTATACAGTTAGTAAATAACTTAAGAGGTTTTGAAAATTAAATAAACTCATCTTTATTCCTGTTTGACCAAAGCTAAACCGAGTCGAAATATCAACATTAATCCTCCAAACAATGTCCTGATACAGTAGGTGTTTGAGATTAGTCCACAAAGATTTTTCACACAATTTCCTCTTTTTAAATAGATTATTGATACATAAACGAAGCTGATTAGCACAAAATTTAGGAACGGGTCACCTGTTTACTTACTAAACAGGACACCGATCATAAACATATTTACTGCAGAACCATAAAGGCATGTGCAGTTGGCAAGAGCGGATTGACCTCTACTGGAAGGGAGATGTCCAGAAGAGCCGTAAGTAAAGGAAAGAAGGTCAAAGCGAAGACAGGGTAATTATTAGTCCTTGAAAATTTATTCCTAAGGTGCAAAGCGTACATTTTATCAAGATTTTGATTTGCTAGTAATAGCGCGATTAACCATTACTATCAGTGAGGGTGAATCGGCAGATATCGTTCACGTGACCTCGGCTAAAGAAACACTTAACTTTACATTGACAGTAACGCAGCTTAACAGTAACGCCGTACCCAGTGTGACTATTGTATAATGGTTTACACTTAAACGGATTAAGAGGTAGAAACCCTCAAAAAAAGATGGAGCACTTACCTGCAACGACGTTCGAGTCCTTCTGACGTTCAAGAAAAGGATAGACTGAGCATTGGAGATCTCCAAGAGCAACGTGGACACTGGCCCCTGCCGGTACACCTTCCCAATCGAAAGCAAGTTTTCCCACTTCTGTTCCACACGGCACAATATCAGGAAGAAGATGACTTAGGTTGAAACCAGTAGCATTTAGTCTAAAATTGGAATTGAAATTAGGAGACATAAGTACAATTCTCCCTCACTTATTTAAATTAATGATGACATAAATTCCCAAGCCCACTAGGTAAGATTATTGTACAACTTGTATTGAACAGAGAGCAAATATCATGAAAATTATCCAATTTTAATTACTCAGTCGTTAATATTTTGAAATAGAATAGTTGAGAATAGGAATATTAATTTAATAAGGCCATAGTTAATAATTTGAAAATCATTAAAAATTACATTTTACCCATATAAAATGTCCATTTAAAGATGCTTGCATGGAAAAATGTAAGCCAAAAAGTAAATCGATTCCAATGATGGCACCTCATAGTATGACCTCAAAATTGACGGCATACCATTGGCCCTAATTGTAATAACTTTTGGATGACAATTAAAAGTGAGAATGCATAAGGAATCAAATCTAATATAAAGGTAATTAAATTGGCCTACGCTTAGATTGCAAATTAAGTAATAAATATAGTCACAGAGAACGAAAATATGAATTAGTTCAGTAAACTATCGCTTTACCGTTAGCGTGGAGAACAGGTCTTCGTTAAGTAACCTTCAAAAAGAAAGTGACCATGAACAAAACCAGATGTTCTTGGCAAGGCAGCAGATAGATTGGTTATGTAGGATGAGTCAAAACACTCGTCCTTCTGAGATTAACAAAAAATCGGAGGAAATTTTGTTCCCCTCTAATAAGCAATAAACGATGATGAGATTTTCCAAAAAGAGAATTCTTAATTATTGGAGAAAGCAAGCGAAAAACTGTTCAAATTTTCACGAAAGGTATTTTTTTTTTCAAAATGAGCTGACTACCTTTTGTGTCAATATCACCAATTACGACAGAGGTCTTCCGGAAAATCAAGCTAATTGAGTCAAGAGTGCAGTAAAAACGCAAACTAGACGAAAAGGTATGAAAACTGTCTATTTATGTGAAACGACCTTGATAACTAATTGAAAATATATATATTGAAGTAAACAGCGCCATAAATAACTAAGGTCCATATGATTAGTTGATTTATAACCTTGCCAGAGGAAGAATGCAAAATAAGAGGATTTGCCCATTTTTCTACCGGCATGCTGAGGCAGAAAACAGGTGGTACCTACATCTGACATATTCACAGCATTAAGGTGTTTAACTGAATAATTGGATGATTGAAAATGTGTTGTAGTTTAATAGTAAAGCATTGCCTGGAGGAGGGGATGTGTTTAGCATTGTTTACATTGACAGTTTATAACGCGTATTTAAGGAATAAAACACGTTGAACATGCTTCATGTTCATAATCTACACGTTAGAGCACAATGTGTAAGAGTTACCACTTCAACAGATGGCTACAAATATGATGAGTTCCGACATAAGTCGAAAAATCGATAAAAATGTGCAAACCGAATTCCTTCATTTTCAAGTACGGATCAATCCATGGAATAAGGGGAAAACGACAGTGTTTAAAAGGCATCTCCCGAAGAGGTAATCAAACATCCAGATTTTTAAGAGCGCCCAAATACGAGGTGAATTGTTAGGCAAAGGAAAAACATGCTCAGATCGATGGAAAGAAGGCCATGTAACGAAACAATTTCTGTACTTGAATTCCGGGTGGTTAGCACAAATGCAGAGAAAGCCTTAAGACGAGATATCAATTTCAACTAAAATTTGATGGCATTGATTACTTTCGTGTTCTTTTTAAACGCATCATAATGGTTGAATTTTCTGGCAAATGAACAGCACTCAAAACGAAGTGGATGTATAAATATAAAAAAAGCAAACTTGAATAAAAAACATGTTTCAAATAACAAAAAAAGGTAGTAGTAACACTTTTCTCTTAAAAATATTTAAATTTGCTTTTTTTAAATTGTTTTAAACCTAAAATTTGACAGCAAGACAGAGGGGGAAGGGAGAAAAAGAAGAAACTACTATAGACCTTCGACAAGGTTGAATTTCACAAAACCTGACCTCAGTACTTTCAATCTATGTCAAGTTTTCCTTACTTAATTGTAAGTAGAATTTTTTGGCAATTTCGAAAGCAGACTGTTTTAGTCTAGTCAAACTGCAGAAAGGCATTTGGTTAGGAAAGGAGGATTGTGATGGTGAACATTTTCAGCAAAATGTCGATGCACCAGAATTGCTCTAGTACGGAGAAACGAATTTTGAGTAGAATAACCCACCCATCCCCTTAACACAACTCTCCATGACCGTGCAAAAAACCAAGATGTCACGGAAATTTGCCATAAAATAAACTGGATTCTTGGAATAAACAACCGAATTTCTATATGTTTGGAGGTGGTTAAGTGTTTAAAGTGTTGTGAAGGCCATAGTGTCATGAAATTGTAAATGTGTGTCCAGGTCTGAGGTGTTTAACTAAACAGTAACCCTTCCAATCAATCACACATCCCAGTGGAAAGAAAATGGTGTCGTTTCGAGTAAAGTTAATTGAGAAAAACAGAAACCGCGGGGTTTAGAGTGTTACTTAAAAGCTCAGAGCAATCTCTGAGGTAGATTAACCACTTAAACAGATAACGAACACAGGATGAGGGACATATAAGCACGCATTCTGGGGACACATCTGAAGTGCTCAACCACTCTAAGGGACTAGGGCCATACCAGAGCGATGAGAGACTGGTATCTGGAATAATCTTCAACTCTGCAATCATTAGCAACTCTTTAAATTTGCGGACATTTTAAATGCCTTCTTCCTCCTCCCTCCCTCCCCCCCCCCCCCCCCCCCTCCTTATTAAATACAGTTGAACTGGTTTGTGACACATAACGATGAAAATAATACTGGTAAATGCAGACATTTGTTTATGAAAACCAGTGCAAATGTATCTCAATCGAAGTAAAAACAATATTTTTTGACGTAAATAGTTTAAGTAAATGTTTTAAAATTGCCAAGAATAGAGGGGCACAAAGCACTAATCCGCTTTATGAGAAGCCTACACATTTTGAAAATAAAATCAACATATCCCATCCATTAGATTTATCTCCTATATAGTGGCACTACGGTTTCGAAGATGCTTATCTAACACGCAATGGAAATTATGAACAGCCATTTGAATGACCCTATCGCCAAATTTTTAAAAAATAATAAAATAAACTTGCTTCCCAAATGTAAGTGGGCAAATTGGCAAAATTCTAATAATAATAGTTCGCAATTGGCGTCGTGCGTTCATCTCTGCAATTTAGCTTTTAAACAGTAACCGGAATACCTCCCAGTGCGTGTCTTTACATTGCTGTGGATATTTAAGTAAAAAAAAAAGAAACATTTAGAGAGAGAGAGAGAGAGAGAACATGTATGAACGAAAAATGCATAGGGTCAATTTAAGGCCATTAACCCTAGTGTTGCAATGGCAAATAGGGGTAAGGCTAATAGGCTTAAGAGCAAGGGTTGGAAAAATATGAACTTAAGAGAGGTCCGTGCAAATTTGCGTGACTTTCCCATTTTTAGATGGCTCTCTCTATATTTTGCATTTTGCTAATTATTGCTAAGTAATTGTGAAATGAGGAGAAACCCAATGAGGCAGCAATTCTGCAAGAGGTGTGTCAAAGGAAGTGGGAGCAATCAAAGCACAAAATAAATCATTCGACAAAGTCACATTTACTTGTGCAAACTGGAATTGAACTGTCAAATATGAGGTTTAGAATTTAACATACTTTTAACCAGGAGTTGAATGCTGTTCCATCTGGACGTGAGATGACAGTTGAAAAATGCATACTTAGAGGAGCTTCCAGGTTATAATTACAGTACAATACCGAGTTTAGAAATACCAAAAGAGCCAAAGAGTGCCCTTTACCATAAATAAGAATTCAATATAGAATCTCACTCGTTAATTATCTATTACGTTCGTGTCGGTTCGTCTTATTCACCAAGCCATAGGAGTTTCAATTCTTCACTCAAAGAGTTGCTCTTTTTTCAAGCCAGAAATCACAAATTAGGATAAATCATTAATGGCTGGTATTACAGACAACTGGGAAAGAAAATTCAAAATAACATTTTGCATTTACCAATAGACAAAGAGGGTTCGCAACTGAGAACTTTTAGCATCGTCTCGGGATGGATTTCACCAGAGGTGGTCCTTAATTTAGCCAATGACCTCATCAAAATTTGGGTACATGCTGCTTTTAGCAATTCGGAAGTTAATGTGGACACAGAGCCTGTTATTGGCCAATATTAGTGATGTGAAAAACAACTCATGTACGTGTACAATTGTTGTTTGATTGAAAAATGTCTTATAGCTATGCTTCCGTTTTACCTTATCTTCTAGAACTGGATCAATTGTAGTCTGGACTTAAAAATTAGGCATATATCCTAAAGGGTTAGATACCAGACTTTCTAATACTAAGTGTAGAGTTTTACATTACAAAACGAAGTTCAATATCTCCTTTCTGTTAAATTCATTTTAGCAATATTCCAAAGAAATACTTTCCCATAATTGCAAATTAAACACCACACGCCTTGTTGCTAATCAACTTAAAGAAGTGTGCAATATCTCTACATGTTAGATGAAAATGCAATTGGGAACTCACTCCCTTAAAAATGGTTGATGATGCTACTTGGGGCAAATGACCACTCGTTATGCAAGTTTAATGCTCCTCAGCCAAAAAACAGCCCTTTTAAGACAATTAAGACATTACTTCATGATAGATATCTACAAATACTCCTTCATTTTCCAACCATTCAAAAGTTGCCTTCCCTTTCTACCTGTCCGTAAACAATAATATAAGTAAAAGAGAGCCCCTTCATTTGGATTGAAAAAAGCACCGTTAAATTGGGAATGCGCCTTACTCGAGGGAATACCGCCCCCAGCAAAAGGGGTAAAACATTCTCATTAACAAGCTCGTCTCTTTGAAACATGAGATAAAATGACCCGGCGGTGAAATTCATCCTTTCTAGCTGCAATGCAGCACAATTTTTCTCCAGTAAATTCAATTAATAAAATATACAGTTAGTAATCATCTTTATACCCTAAAGACGACAAAACATAGTAACAAGAAGGGAAGAAAAAAAGGAGAAAAGCTTTCCTGATATTTAATGTAATTGAATGCATATGCTCTCTAATTAATCAAGCCTCAAAGTGCAATTTCAGCAAAGAAAGTGCTTCTATCTTCAACATATTAATAAAAGGAGTCCGTGGAGGAGACTTCTGGCTTAAAAATCAAGAAGGCAAACTTTTTTTTGACCAATGAGGAGATGAGAAGTGGATTGGAGAGAAGGCGAAAATTGTTGATCAGATGGGTTGTCATCATTCGACCACATTACCTCTAGAAACCAAAGAAAGGGATGGGCAGGGGTGTTGATGCAAGAAGCTTAGTCGTGCAGACGTTGTGCTCACATAGGAGGATTAGCACTTTAATCAGTATTAAAAAAATTGGAATATAAGCCTGTTTAATCGGTTATAAATAGCTTGAGGTTGTGGAATGAGAAACCACTTTTATCGGCTCTACTTTTCAATTACGTTTCCTAGCTAAAATTAAGAGCTTTCCATTTTAAACTCAAAAATCTACCTTAGACTTATACCATTCGATGCTGCAAATACTGATGTACAGTAAATACGATTTCTTGCTTCATATCCATTAAAATAATTCTTTGAAGTGAAATTGAACGGATCAATCCCAACCTTCTCATCCTTCCTCTCTCTCTCTCTCGACCACTCAAATATACCATTCATCCTTCCGAACGTATTTAAATCTACTTTCAGTCCTATGGAATTTCAGCCAAATGCATTCGTGTTTTTCACCCCTGGCGGTATTTTGCTTCTTTTCCGCATCAACATCAAATAATGTCCATACTACCTTTGACAATTTGTATTCAATTTCAAATTTTTACTTGGGCAAGTATTAATAGTCGGATTTGGACTTAAAAGCCAAATTCTATGTAGAATTTCAACAGGAAGGAAAACCTAGAATGAACATCAAATGAAGTTATCGTAAGGTGTATTGAGAATCTTAATTTGTTGAAAAAATTTGGCACTTTTCCCTTTCGACACTTAAGCTGTCAGGCCGCTTACGTTAGTCGAAATCGCTTGTGTCCTACCCGTCAAACACTTAAGTTACGAGGTAGCTTTTTTGGTCACAACTTAATTTGATTTAAACTCTCGCATAATCGAATCACAAGGTGTGCATTTTTAACCTTTGTGACAGTGTACATTTATTCAAGTACATTAAAAGATTTCCAAACGATGACTTTAGTTTTAAAATGGTTGTTTGAGGATTTGTGCTCCCCCCTCCGTCTATATATGTGTACATACTTTTTTTTATTAGATTTAACAACATTAAAGAAATTTCGAATCAAATTCCATTTTACTGAACTGTTCAAACCAACTTTTTTAAAAAATATATAATTTGATTTAACCTTAGGCCAACCAGTTAATCAAAGGCATTGAAATTAGTGACACATAAACGGCTCAATTTTAAACGCCCTGTCGGAGAGGTGGATGTGGAAATTAGCACATAAACATCGAAATTAAGTAATGCTGTTAATCAATTGCACAAAGAGGCATAGGAATTTAGAATTTCGCCATTCTGACCCTGTAGAGTTCCTCTGACTGCACTTTCAGCCAACCCCGACGAAAGGGCGTACTCACATTGAGTAAACAGCTTACTAAGCTATGCTAATCTTTAATTTTAAGCTATACTGTCACTGCTACACTAAAACAGTAAGATGCTGAATATCACCAAAGAACAGTGACCCCACAACCATTGGAAATGAAGCGACAAGCGATCAATAATCAATTAATATCTTAGACAAGCGTTGGCTGCAAATTTAGGAGATGAGTCATAGAATTTAGAAGAAATAAATTCAAACTCAGTTAGCATTGTTCAACCAACATTAAATCAAGTGAAGTAAGACTCCTTCTATCCTTGACGCCTTCCCCTGTGTTGTTTTGATCGCATAATACTTTTTGGAGGTTCTGTTATTTGATGTTAACTGTTTCCCACGAGTAAAAATAGTACAATACACTTTTGTATTAGTGTGAACAGTATTAATAAACAGTTTCCAAGGAAGAAAAATTGGAACTTTTCCTCCCATGGACAATAAAATTAAATCCTTACATAGGTATGGTTATTAAAACTACTAGAGTAAGAAGAAAAGACATGTTTGTATCAAAGGTATAAAATTTAGGTGACACTAGTTTAAAATTCTGTAGGTGTGGAAACAGGCTCTAAACAATCATCTGGTCTGTAAACAAGGCTCAACTCAGGTTTACGAGTTATTGCGTCATCAGGCAAAAAGAAACTACCTTGAAAAGCAACCCCTCAAGTAAGAAGTAAACAAGATTAAAAGGTGAATGCCCACCATTTATTACCAGAGACAATGAAAATACTTTACAATTCAGGAAAGAAGTCTTCATATTTCTCTCTTCACACTTGGGCAAAGGTAATATACATTAAAATATACATTTCTTTGTTCAAAAAATTAAAAATGTCACATAATTTTCGGTCATATGGACTAATTATGAGAAATTATTTCCAATTAGTTGGATTTTATCCAGCTCATATAATTCATATTTACTTATTTCTATGCATGAATACTATTCAGGTGCGCTAATTTGTATACCCAATCAGTTAAAAAGCTTCCCATTATATTGCTATGACGGTATTGCAGAAATTAATTCTTCTTCATTGGAACTTCCCAAAATGCTACTTTTTACCAATTATGAATACCGATTTCAAAAATTGAAGGATGTTTATCTTACGCATTCAGATCCCAACAGTTGTTCTCGGCATCAAAGTATCCCCAAGACATGGCCATTTGAGGGGACATTACGGGTCGTTTCAGGGAGGCAAGCCCGGCAACTAGAAAGTCGGCAATAGTCCCGACACACGTCCACGGCGCGTGTTGAATTGGACGATTAAGAAGAGGTAGAGTGCTTTGGGAGATAGAACGACATATCGATTGCGTGGAGACACCGTTGTCTTCGTTATTTGAGTCAACCATCAATGGACGCTGACTTGATCCAACGGAGATCTTTCTCATAACTGATACTTTGTCGAAGACTTCCAATTCCTGCTCTACTGTCATCGGAGTTGATGAAAATTCATCAGGTTGATTTTTGAAATGCCAGAGAATTGTGGCACATCCAAAACCTAATAATTAAAATATATAAGAAGTTTAATAGATAAGATGCTATACAACAATTGGTATGATTACTAAAGTGTGGGTAAGGAAAATTAAATATAAAATAAATTAGCTATTATTGACCGCTTGAATATAACGAAAATACCCTACCTGCAAACGGCTTCTGACTTCTGGTAGGATTAGGCAAAGAATCAAGAAATTTTTGGTTACATCTACGATCCATCCAAGTAATGAGTTTTCCGCAGCCACCACCACTAACATTGACATCAAGTTTCTTTTTCGTGATTCTGGATTTCTCCAGGAATGCAAGATTATTTCCCAACCACCCAACAACACCATGCATTTGCCCGGAAACTGTAATTACGGTAACACGCGACATTAGACTTTGGGAGACTGAGGAGAGGATTAGATGCAAACAAAGGAAGATTTTTCCAACGTCTTGGGTGTGTTCGTTCGCAAGGCAAAATAACCTGAAATTGCTCATACTGTGTCCAGCAATGATCCCAATATCACGAGATAAGCTGGCTTCGACCCTGGGATTTGGGCCACAAGTCACAAGCGCAACCTTAATGCTTGTAGTGCCAAGATCGATCCCCAAAATTAGAGGAGCATTAGATTCCATATTTAGGAATTTTTAGAATGATAAAGATAAATGAAAAATTAAATGCTTCCACAAGCACAAAAATAATCTCAGAAGAAAATCAATATTAACAGAATTATCAAAGCGTGTTTTACAAACAGTGATATAACAACCAAACCGAAGATTCAGAAAGTGATCACCACATATAATTAAATTGAAGTGCCTTCCGAAGCCAATCTAGGTCATTTCGAAGGTCAACATAAATATAAACCATAAAAGTGTTTTAATGTCTTTTGCTTAACTATAAGATAATTTTATGACTAAAATTGTAAAATATTTAATTTTAAATGGGATTAATTCTTTTATTATATTCTTGTCTTCCTTTTTGCAATTTAATTTCTTAATTACTATTTGTTCAAATTTATTTGTCAGGATTAAAGCTCTTTCCGCTTCATCTTAAACATTTCAATAAAAATAAAATTACTCTACAAATATATGCATACACCGATCTCTCTTCATACGTCTTCTACCTATAAGGATGTAAGAACTTGATTCTATCATTTTTAGAACTATGTTACGGTAACGGATAGTCTTTAATGACCACCCTAAATAAGTTCTTGAGAACAAACGTTTAGTGAACGAGTAAAATTGCATATGACTAAAGCAGTTTGTCAATTGTGTTCTTTTGGTTTGTTTTATTTTCTATTTCAATCATAATTTTTCTTTGTAATTGTAAAATATACTATAGGACAATCATATTATTATTTATTATTATTGCCTTCAAATTGTTCAATCAATTCTTGCTTAATTATTGCTCCTCCTTGAGCAACATGAACGCATAATAAATTATATATATATATTGTAATATAATATTACGACATTATCAGAAACAAATTTTTTCTCGGTAATATCCTATAAATAATTTGGATAATTATAACAGTAGGATTCTCGCTTTTATATGCCATTCAAGATATGTATTCTTGATATTAAAATATAAAATAATGGCATCTTAAAAATAAAAAACACCTTGACTTTTGATTTGATGGAAATTTAAATTTCATTCATTTTCATTTGCCTGTTACAGTACGAAAACGATGTAATGAACTTCGAACCCTGTCTCTACTTATAGGCAGTCACTAAGTATCTCAAATTCATGCAAATTTTTAAAATAATCTTACAGATGTGTATCAGTAAAATTATTGAAATATATATGAAGTTTACTTGAAACCTAACGAAAACGGCTTTCTCTTTCTGAGTTCATAACTCAACTTCAGCTGCCCTCTATGTAATACTTGTAAGTCACTCCTTTAACATCATGCCAGATAATTTTAATTTAGCTTCTCGGACATGAAAGCTGCTTACCGGAAACTGGTACATTAGCGGACATAAAAATTACTCGAGGTTATTGTCCTCCACATCAATCTTTAAAATGGAAAATACGATTAACTATAACAGTTCTTAAAGAAAAACTCACTTAAACCAATACCGTTTCTTATTTAGTGCTCATACCATTATCACTGGTCTATATTATCGCATTATATGACGCCTATAGGCCTATCACTTCATGTTATGCTTTATTTTTATTCTGTTAGTTATTAAGTATATGTTATTAGTCGATAGTTGAATCCAAAATAATTGCAACCAAAGATAATGTCTCATTTACCGATATGAAGAAATTTTTGTTTGTTAACCTAACTACTAACGGTGAAACATTGCAGTTGTTATAAACAACAGGGCCTTTGGAGCTGAATTCAGTCCAGGTCAAATTAAAAGACCGGAATGACTTTATTTGACATTTCAGAATTTTAGTAACATGATTTACACATAACAGATCGCGAAATTTTGACCAATCGATTTAAACACTACAATAATGGATAGGAGTTTTTAAGTTGGGAATTTATCTAATGGTAAGCAAGCTTATACTATTGTGGGGACACAACTTTGGCATGACTAATGCAGAATCAATGACCAATACCAATACGATCAATCAATGATCTAATCCAGTACACGATTGCACGACGAATCATTGATCCAGGTTAAATGAGGTCATCATATCATAAAGTGTATATAATGACTAAGTTCCACGTCATACACACGCACGCATTACGCTCCACGCCATGGATGTCTAGAGTAAACGCGTTCTCTGAATACCTTTGTCTCTTCTCAGCTTTGCAATAGCTTTACTAATTCTGGGAGTCTTACGAACTAGGAGAATCTGTCACTGAGGTTTCTGAGTACAGTCAGGCTTATTAAGGTAGCTAACTCCGCTACACTGTCTAAGAGTTATGTGATTGTGGAGAAGAAGTGAGAGTATCACCCGATCTTCAAGCTTCAACAATCTCTGGTATCAGAAAGCATAAAATTTTCAGATATGCTCATAGATCTTCCTACTTTCTGACTGTTTAGTTCAGGTTAACTATTTATAACGCACCGTCACGGTCATTTACCTTTAAATTTTCTGTTAAAAGTAAAATTACAAGAGGCATGGCCATACATGATCTCTCTAACGCTCCCAGATACTTCGAAGTGATAAAATGTGGACGTAGAACTTTAAATCTAAATGAATAATCAATTGTATTCTAACCCAGAATCTACGATATACCTATTGATGCTTCTTCAACAAACCAATCCACAAAACGCTTTTGCGCTTTTAGTTAAATCTCAAATATATCTTCGATTTAAGCTGGCGTAAATTGTCGGATGACTACAATCCCAAATCAGCAAATCCATCACCTGTCACAAGTCAGTCGCATTTTGCTAAAAGACTAAAGAAGGAAAGGCTGCGAATATTCTTCAACTTTGCTTGCTTCTTGCCACCCACTGCACTAATCGGCAGTAGTCTTTGCTTCCCTCCGAGTGATATGTCAAGGAGGCTTTTTTGTGTGCAGAAAGAAAATCCTCTCTTTTACCGAGTTATATTATACCAAAATTCGACTAGTATTTTCTCAAAAACTATATGCAGCGAATGTATTCTGTCGATGGTAAGAGAATAAGAATAATAAGTGCAATTTGCTTATTATTGGAGTAAATTTAGTTATGATACGGCAAGCGTGTAGATAATTTCCTTCAACTCAGAATGCGAAGACATTATAGCCACTGGCCATTTTGAATTGACCGAGAAATTATATCGGATCGTCATTATTATATCAGCATGTCTTCTTGGAGGAAAGCTATTGCTTTATCGATCACTTTAAGAATCGCATAAAACTACGACCTACACTAGTCGAGTGCAAGTGCTTATTCATATCCCTAGATGTGCACCAATAAACATCTATGTCATGGCTTCTTAATCAACATATATGTGCGTTAACGAGCGAACCATTACTTTACTGCTATTTTTGAAAGGATAACTAATACGCGTAATATGCTCATTGTCCAAAATGGGAGCCGTCTTATTCCAGTTTGTCAAGCTCTGAGTCTGTAAACGCATGCTGTAGGTAGGAATAGGGAAATCAGGTAAAAGAACTTCAAAGTAAATAATTCCTTGCCCTCATTTTATTCACAGAGGTTGTTTGACATCTCCATTTCCATATCTTTACAATTGCCACTATTATTTAATTTACTGCTAGACATATTTACTGCTTCAACCATGTCGCTATGACACATGATTCCAAACAAGCACAACCAAGGGGACAATCTTGATGGTGCTTTACCAAGTTGGCAGTATTGGCAAACTGTTTGAGCAATTGGCAAAATAGATTTTTAACGCCTAATATGAAGATTGCAACGTCGAGAGAGTTTGAACACGCACAGTGAATGTAACGTTGCTTCTGTAAGCGACTGTTATCTGGGGAAAACGACGTGATAAAATCTGATGATAACGTGCAAACATAATCAGTTTCTAGATGCCGCAAGACCTAAAAAGCAATGTCAACCACAATCTATTGAGATAATGAAATTAAATTTTCAAGATCTGTCAACTCCCCTTCCTCCTTCCCCCCCCCCCCCCCACCTACCCCCACCCCCCGAATAACAGAAAAAATCGCAAATTTCAAATATCAAGTAAAATTTCTTACAACACCTCCCATAATTCAATTACTTTTACTTAATACCTTCTGTTGGGTGAATAGTCTATATAAAAAAATGAATTTCGGTAATTTGTAAGAAATCAAAAAGTAATTTTTTATTATAACAAATTCGATGTTTGAATTTACATAGCTTATTCTCTTTATTCAATTTTGTGACCATGGAAGTATCGAGGTATTTTAAGAATTACGTCCAACGAACATAACAATTTATACTAACTATTGCGTGACTTTAAGTTTTAAACTGGTGTCAGATAATGAGGCGGTAACTTACAATATTACTATATTTAACCAGAACTCTCGATAGGTATCAATTTCTAAGTACTATAGAAAAACTACTTAGAACTGGGTTGTACAATTTAATTAATCCTATACTCTCAGCTAGCTTGCATATTGAATCCAGGACGACTCCGAAGTTAATCATAGAATTATAAAGTAGATGCCGTGTTGACAATAATTATTTCAAACACCGTTGTGAATTCAATCAACGTGAAGGATCACTCTAGAAATGTATACGCACCACTGACTTTTGAACACCTATGACAAATCCCTGGTCTCAAATTAACTCCTCTCTCAATAGTGCCCATACTCATAGTCAAATACGCCTCTTCCCTCCTTCTAATTCATTCCTTCTCAATAAACATTGCTCACCACTGCTCGGCCATATTTCCTCTCTATCTGCAATTGTAGAAAAAACATAATAAACTTTAAATACAGACTCTTTGAATTCTAGGCGTGAGGTTCGTCAAGAGAGTCAGGACCTATGAGAAGTAAATGGAATTAAATAGGTAAGATTTAAGGCTTTATGAAAAATTGGGGTTTATTAAACTCTTAGGATGAGGTAAGTTCTCGAATGGATGTAAGAAGATGATTGGATAAGAGAAATAGTATTGTGGATCATAATGCAGATTGATGGATTCTAGGGTTATCCAAGATTATCACAGAAGTTCATTAAGGAGTTATATCGGGTAGATAAACGTCCAGTTCAGTCTTCGGCTAAAATTCAGTCATCTGCTCTTCAGTGCCTCTCTATTTTAAACAGTCAAGTGGAGTGTGTGGTAAGGGGTTTTTAGGAGATTATCTATTGTAGGTGGTGAAGTAAAAATTTGGAGAATCCGAGTCTTATATGAGTTGAGACTTGTCTCTTCGTAATCATTATTCGGATATATCTGTTTAGCGCTGAGGATTACTGTGATCACCCCCAAGTCCCCTATGAAACCTCCCACAACCTCCTCCTCCTCTTCTTCTTCATGTCATACTTCTCAGTCGCAATGGCTGAAGTATCTTGGGTGTTCCATCTAGATGATATATACGTATATGTATATCACACATCTTCTCTCTTTCTCTCCCACTAAACTGCGCATTCCATAGTCTTGGCTTCTCCCCATCTATATATGTGATTAAGATCAGCAGTCAATAGAAGGAAACTTATCAATGTATTTGTAAATAGTGGATCACTAGTTGCTCCTCATTATAGGTAATTATGTATATTATTTACTGACCCGAATTCCAGCAACATTGAAACATTATTTAAATTCCCTCTCCACAACCTTTATCTCAAAGGTCATTTGTCTATCCACATCTTTGCCTCGATCAATAAAAACAATTCTTGCGCAAAACATGTGCCGAAATTCCCTTATAGGCATGTCAAAACAACAAAACTCGGCTCTAAATAGCGAAAAGGAAATTTTATCTGTTCATTTAGGACTCACAAGAATCCCTTAAACGTAATACAAGAGGTGCTTTAAATTTTGAACTATTTGGCATGATTGATCCTCACTTAACAGGCGCAGACTTATTAATGAGATAATACTTGCATATGGTTCCCAAAAATGACAGCTATTTTGGAAATATAAGCAGGTTCATCTCCAGATTCTTTGATTTCCATAACCTAATTGGTAAGAATTAGAATAAGCATCTCCAAAAAGTCATCACAGATGAATTCTCAAACCCTAGGTGGAAAACGAAGAGGGCACTGCGAGTTAATTTGATGCATTTAATTTAAAGAAGTGCAAGTAGTCACAGAGAGCAATAGTTTCATGTTAGGCTTTTGATGGGAAAGTTAAAATGTAAAAATAATTCAAATTCTCGTAAGCCGAAAAGATCCTGATAGTACCCTGAAATTACCTAACCAGCCGGCAAGGACAAAGGTTGCGCGCTCGAAAGTATTTACAAATGAATATGACGACGGCAAACTGAAAATTCCTCGATGACATCTGGGCGTAGGGTGGGGGAGGGGGAGAGGGATAGAGCTGAAGTTTGATGTTGAACTCGGTTACTTTTTCTCCAGTTCTACTCCCTTCAATCAAATTTTGATCTTTCAATATTTAACATTTGTGGTAACTTATCCAATCGTAAAGAGATGATCTCTGCAATTCAGCAAACAAGGCTCTAAGCATCAACTCCGACCGTTGAAGTGAGATGTAAAGAAAAGTACTCTAATTCTAAAGCATTTCCTGCTGCTTCGTCTTCTAATATTTAATTATTAAATTTAAGGTTAAATTAGCTTCTTCCTTAATAAATTCATGTTCGCTGTGTTTGGATTTTAATTAATCAACTGATTATTTTCTAAAGCTTATAGAAAATAGCTGAAAGCAACTGATTCTAGCATAGCAGAGCTGACTCGATTTAATATAAAAGCTTATTAACGACAAATAAATGAAATTATCAAGAAAATAAAATAATTGAAATTCACGTAATTGTGTCACGTAATAAAACAGGGCTCTAAATGAAAAAAATGGTTGATTGATCATCAGAAGGGAATTTCAATGATGTTCTTTTTGAAATAAAGAAAAGTCACGCAAATGATCTCCCTCTACAGTCAAATTCAATTATTATAAAATTAAATATTTATCAAGGACTTTTATTAATTAAAACAACATAACCATTCTGGATATCATATAGCCTAGGTCATTATGGATTAGATAGAGTTTAAATGTTTTTGGCGGTAAACTTTGTGGCCAATTAAGAAAATGCTTTTAAACAAGCAACTAGAAGCAGAAATTCAATTTCACTTTAATAAAACTTTGCAAATTAGCACTCCTTGATTTCATAATAAACCTGAAGTTCCAATGGTAATTTCATTAAATCCCTGTCACATATTAGGTCCGTCTGAATGAGTGAATTAGTCTGTGTGTAGAGCCAAAATGTCTAAGCCACACATCAGAATATCAAAGTTATGTGGCAAAGATAGTTTAAGGTGCTGTGGCATGCCAATGTTTTCTCGTATTTCTTGATTGATTCAATGAAAAAAATTAGGCATTTTAAATGCCCTAGAAAATTTTTATTGATTTCAGAAGACTGATAATTGATCTGTAATTGTAAACGACAGTCACGGCCAACCCCTATTCTAGCAGTCAATAAAAAGTGTATACGATTCGATTTGTTTAGACATAATTCGCGAAATTCACCTTTTAATTAAATTTTTTATTAGAGAAATAACGAACAATCGCAATTATTTTACACTCAGACAGTGTATTTTTCAATTGAATTCCATGGTAACCAAAGTTTGAGAAAGAGAAAATGTTACTGTTCAAAAACAATTTGCGAATAATCGTGTAGTTTTAAAATTAGGATTACTGAAAATACCAACTTCTGTCCCAAAGTAGTTAGGCCCTTCTCCGAAGGTCATTACACCTAAGGATATTAGTGTAAACTTCCCAAAGATGTATGATTCGGCTTGCGCACGGATTGATGCTAAGAGGTACATGTATTCTCCCTAATTCCCCTCACTTTTATTCTCTGACATGTGTCATCAAGAGCTTTTCAGCCACCCGCAAAAATTTCACGTAATCATTTAACGCCCGAATTATTTTTTATTGAAAACGCACCCAACTGCACTCACGCGTGTCTCACAGCAGACTGATGCTGTCGACGTGATGAATTTCGGTGGTATTAGGCGAAGGCTATAGACGTTTTGAACATGCTTCAAACGGCAATAACGTCTTCTGTTACGAGTAGTACCAATGGAGCATATTTTGAAAGAGGACCGTACGATCCTAGAGGCATTTCAGGGTTAAGAGAGTCCCATTTTATACCTTGGCAAAAAAATGAATTACATGTTCTGGAATATAAAAAAAATTTCAAAATTGAAGCTGCGTCAGACACCTACATAGAATACCGGTGGATAACTAGATGAATGATACGATAGGCCATATTGTGACTTTTTAAGTTATAATATGATGATCTGGCATAACGCATGGGATAAATCAGTGGAGATGACTTGAAGATGAAGTAGTTTTCCTCCTACTTCATAAAAAGGCTGCTTTCCTATTTTGATTTAGCCAGCATGCACTGACGACAAAACTCCACTCTATCCTTTTACACCTCCCTTAATACGAAGTGAACTGTACACACAAAAAAAGAAAGAACATTCTGCAAACTTGGTAACTTTCTCTAGATCTTCTGATTACTTGAATAGGAACTTATTTACACCAAAAGCTTCTGCTATAAGAAGGATTATTAAAGCAACCTTGCATTATAGTTAATGGCAGAGGTCTTGATATAATGGCTATGAATAATGAATAAGAGTACAGAATAGATGAATATAGGGTAGGATATGAAAATATCTTTGGTGTATCAATGGAATAAAACTGTTCCAATTCTATCCGCTCATATTGCATTCCTACTCTGCCTTCCCTGTCGCTTCGCTCTATTTTATCCTCTGTCCAAAATAACTCCGAGTATCCTCAGTTACGACATGATTTACCTTGCCTTTAGCTCACCTAGATCATGACAATGGTAATTTGCATAAATAAATATCAAATGACCAGTGGCGTCCGACCAAATGTTCAAGTCACTTGTTTCACCAAACCTAGAAATGGCGGTTTGTTTAGCTCATTTATTCAAAGATAGATTTTATTCCAGTGTCATAGGAAAAGTAGAGGATTTGGAGTGTGTTTCAAAGTTTCCAAGTTCTCTTGAATTAGCTATGACTTGGCATGATGAGATATACATGTTCATATATTCTTAACTTGCCTATGTTTGAGAGATGTCTAGATCCCCCATCACTGATGTATATATTCAAGTGTGAAGGTCTTAGACTTTCATCTGTCATCTTTCAAACATGTGAATATTGAAATAGTAGAATAAAAAGGCTTTTGCTTCTACCAAACCATTTTATTTTTAATCTCGAGGAGTCGTCACCGGATGAAGAACAAAGAAATATGAAAAAGCTATTTGCTATGTTCGTTTTTCCAATCGCAGAATCGTAGCAAATTCAAATTGAAGTGGTGCTCGGAGGATGAGAAACCACAAAAAACAAATCATCCGAACTTTTTCCAAAAATCAAATGTCTTGACTTGCCTCATGTTCACACAAAACTGAAATTTCAATTAAAACTAAACAGTAGAGATGCGATTATTCATTCATGTGTACCTCAAAATGTGACCCCAGCATAGATATCGTCTTTAATTTACGGGGAAATTAATTACGGATTTATATTTACATACCTTACCGTTGTCGAAATGTGTTATTTATGAACGAAAATGGTGGTATAAAAACGTTCAGTATTTTAATCTACTCGGATAAATTGCAACCTGACTACAAACTAACCGAAATTCCACGCTCCATATCCATGATGTAGGCCATTAGTAACGATTTTTTAAATTATTGAACAGAACTCCACTTGGTACAGACCCTAGAGGTGTTTGTATTCTCGTAAATTATTTTGCCCACGGCCTTCAATGACATTAGCGGTACCATTATAAACATCGACTCCCAAACCCTAAACGTGGATAGAGGACAATATTAAATGCTATTTTACATCGAAATCGGTCATTATACATAGTTAAAAAGATTGATTAAATTGGAGAAAATGGCAAACGACCTTGCTGTTATAGTTCTTTACTGTGAAACAGAATAGGTTGTAAATAGGAAAAGAGGAGGGTAAGGTACTTGTGTCTTGGGATTTGGGGGTATGTGTGTGTGTTTATAAGTCGGAACGAGTAAAAGACTGTGGTAATCTCTCCGACCTGTTAGGTGCGAGCACATGAACAAGAACGATATCTTAATAAGTATTTATTACAGAATATCTTATAGATTACGTAATTTGGGGAGGAAGGAGGGGAAATATAGGTCAAGAAACATCAAGAGATGCAAGAGTGAGATGAAGTGAATGTTTTGTCACAAGGCCTACTGGCCTCTCTTTCTCTCTCGCATCAAGGAACATTAATTTGAGTGTATCTCTTCAGACTAGCTTCCCACTGGTTCACAGTGCGTCTCCATTCAGTTGCGTACTGCTTAATGCTGCTTTGCAAACTGGTGATTGTTTGATGGCTTGCAAATAACGAATCAGAGTTGTGGAAGAGGATGGAATGAGTTCCTCTTGAAATTTTATAGGCTTACTGGGATGCATATGACTATAAGATATTGCTGATTGGTAAGAGTTTGGCCACTAGAAGGATGAGCAAAGGCGCCAAAACACATATCGCTCATTTTCAACCCAGGAACAATTTTTAAGTTGAGTATATAGCTTTCAAATATGTATATGTATGTATACAACTCAAACAAATTACTTCGAAACTGAAGAAGTTAAGAGAGATCGGTAAAAAATGGTGAAACACTGGTAGCATCAGTTTAAAAAAAACACATTTTTGTTAAAACATCCCTGATCGTCTTCGACACGACTCACTTTATTCCACTTAAATTTTAAAAATAAAATGCAATTTTAGTTTCATATGATAATGTGATGTAAGTTATCTGACTTGAATTGATTAAACACGTAGATTAACTTGACTAGAAATTTTCAGACATATAAATTAAAGAGTAAAAAAACGTCTGGACACATCGATCTCATAAAGCTTGAAAAATGCATTTGATTTTGTAATTAATTTTTAACTTCACAAATGAAATTAAATTACCAATCTTCTCAAAAGCATGAACTATATTTTTCCCCCAAAATTGGGAAAATAAGTGGAACCCTGGTATCTTGACTTATACCAGGTGGTGGTTGGGGGCGGAGGAGGAGTAGAGAGGGGGTTAGCAAGACAAAAGTGGACCAAGGTGAACATATTATATATATCTAGTTAAAAGTTGTTCATGTGAAATTTTATGAATAAAACATATTTAAAATTCAACAGCTTGCAGTAAGTATTAAAATGTTCAACACACAGCCCACCACGCCTCTTTCATATTGACCACACTGTATGCCTGTGCATATATGATGAGAGAGAAATGACTTCACTTATGGCAATTTCTGATTTAATTGACGCATAAGTGAAAGTATAGATCGATTGAGAACGTGGTAAATTGTCTTCAGCAAAATCAATAAATCTCGAATACTAACTTTATGAGAAACTCACATTTCTAATGTCTCTCTTTTGGATCAGACTTATCAAGTACAATTGGCTCTCCGAATCACCGGATATACATCAATGAGCATCGTTTCTATGCACTTCAATCCTCGACCCACTGGCTCCAAGAAATGTATTAAAATTCATGGAAACTCTCTTTTTGAACCAACTACACTAAATGGAATATTATTATTAAAGGCATACGTACAAGCTATGCAAAACGACTTCTTGACTTCTTGATGAAAACTTGTTGACAAGACGTATCTGCATATGTATATATGTATATGTAAATAATAATGTCGCTATGTTTTACAACTAAACCGGTTACCTTCTTGCTTAATTAATGATTGTATCAAAGCTGAACTTTGACCAGTTAAATGTGTAAATATTTGTACTGTTTCTCAGTGTACTCCTGATATTTGTACGATCTTTTAATAGTTTGTGAAAAGTGGAATAACATAGGTTGAAAAGGCAAAAGTAAATGTCAATTTATTTCAGTAGAAAAATTAAAACATGGTCACAGGACCACCCAGGTTTATCAATACATTCACAAATTTTATCTGAATGAATCATTAAACAAGTACTGTTGGGAATATGATGTAATCTTTCCCCAATTAGACAAAAATCAGTTGTTGTTTTAAACCTCACACCTTCCTATAGGTAATATTCTGGTATGTAATTAAACGTAAAAGTGCTATAAAAATATCCTAGCACCTGAATTTCATTAAGATGGCCTTGATTAGTTGTGGAAGGGGGGGGAAGGGGTATTGGGGGGAGGGTAGGGGTGGGAGGGGGTTGGATATCATGTTGTCTATCTGACTGAGGAACCGCACACTGCCAATCCTATGTTACTTAGCTTTAATTACTGCTGTCGAACATTCTTATCAGCAGAAGCGCCTGAAATTCACCAATCCGTTAGGATCGTGAAAACAAGTGACTCCCAGGATCATTTAGCAAGCATTTTTCAGCACTCATCTTGAGTGGGATAGTAACATTGTGGCGTCCTTTACCTGTGAACCTCCAATTCTACCAACATATTATTAGCTGTATTAAATCCTATTGTGTGGTTATTCGGTCAGTTGGGTGCACATCGATGTGCAGTAAGCCCATAACCTCCGAATTCGTAGATGATCGTTTTATATGTTGCGCCAAAAGCGTATTTATGGGCTTCTATTGAAAAGTTAAAGGGTGAGGTCAAATGCAAACCCCTTCATGATATTTTCCCCAGCAGGTATGATTTTAACTATTCCAACATTGAACGATTGTCCTGCGTAATATTCTCACTGAGTTGACTCTAATGACTTGGGCCTAAAAACGAGATCCGAATATAGTAATTCTTAAGTTCTTTAGCATTATATTTTTTCAGATACTTAAAACATAAGATAACATGGGACTTTCCTAATTAAACAGTGCGCTAACTACTGTTTCTTCACTAATTGGTAACAGCCAATGACTTTGCGGATCAAGACTGGTGCTATCTACTGGTTCTCGGTGGTCACTGCAGACCGTAACAGCTAGGATGGTTCAGCAACCAACCATGGCATGCCACTAAATTGTCAGTTCCATTGTGTTCCATAACGTCAAGTGTTTGGGCATTAGCTACGTTCGTCATCTCAGGTAAGATGCACAATGGCTTTTGCTTTAAGAGTCAACTCTTTCCATTAAGTCTAAAATCATCCATTTGGAAGAGTGTTGAACAGCATTTAGTCCACTGATAGTGCACTACTAGGCACAACCGACGAATCTAAATGAAGAACTGCTTCAATAGACGTATCTTGTTGATTTGCTTGAAAGTAAAGCAAAAGCCTACTCAGCATAGGAATGACATACACAATTTTACGTTACTTGTTGGGGGTCCAAGGTAAGCAAAATAAGTCAAATGGGCAAACCTTTGGTTCGGTTTTTTAGAGACTGGGGTAATGCCGATTGTCATCACATATCTATGTTTCCAGAACAAATCAATGTCATTTATCACCACAAATTGACAAACAGTCCACAAATTCTAGAGAATTCCAGGCCTCTGTATCTTTATCCAGATATTGCGTGGATGCATTTTGTTGAATACACCAAAGTTGCCAAAGCAACGCGCACAAGATTTGCGTGACCGAAAAAGATGCGATATTACATTCTGGTCTCCAGAACGAAATAAATTATCATCATGCAGTTTTGCTACTGCACTTAGGCCTTACAACTCCTTCTTGATCCATAAGTCATTGATCCATACATTTTTTTACTTCCATTATGGTTATTCACGACGCCATTTCCTGGAAATCACAAAAATTGACAAACAGTTGCTTTATATCTATGAAGGAAAACACGCTTCCCATGTACAAATCATGCGCAAAGTGTTAAATGAAATGGATCGATTTGATCATGCAACACCTTTTGACTTGGAAGATGTGAAATTTAACAATGTTTTAGTATAGGTGCAAGCTCTCAGGTCACTACACCGACGGGCATTGATGCTGTGATGGCTAACCCCAGTGATTAATTTAAGCAAGCAACATGACAGGTATAATGTGAGGTATTCGTACGAGCGACCTTAGGAAATCTTCCACTCACCCAAAAAAAGAAAATATTAGCAAATTTACTGAAAATTTAAGAAATTCCTTAATTTAGACTAGAAAGTTGAGGAAGTGAGCGCTCTCCACACGTATAGAGTTCAAGAAAGTGAGTACATTTTCTGACTATTAAATGATAATTCAAGTGAATTAATTACTTTAAATTACTGAGATCTGAAAACGCTATGTCATCAAAATACTCAACAACTATGGAGATGAAGGCAATGTAATCGTTAACTTAATTGGAATCTGTAAGAGAAATAAGATGATGGTGAAGGTTGAAATTTTCATGATAATCGACATGACGTATCAGTGTACCTCATGGTGGCGAAAATTAATTAATTAATTAATTAAATTTCAAATATTCTGAACTACTAGAAGAGCAGTAAATTAGCAATTGCAATTCGCGTGACTCAGGAGCTACCACTTTCATTCCTGAAATTCATGATAATAAAATTCCACAGGTTACGCATCTTCTCCTCAAATTGTACTTTTAAAATAGTGTTATTTAGTAATAAGTAAATGGAGAAATACATCGAAAGATAACTTTAAAAATATGTTAATGAATGCAAGATTTTGGAACCATTTTTCAAAAGCTTAAACCAGCAGATTTGATTTACTTCGAGTAAATTAGTAGTTAATATTCAGCGAAGATAAGGAAACGCTGATCTTTCAACCCCAGAAACGCCAATTTTGAGATGTTTTAATATTTTGATGCGTGAATTGAGTGATTTTGAAAAAAAGAGTTAATGGAATACTGGGAGAATTTTAGCTGGTAAAATTTTTATTTGCAAATTTCTTACGGATTTGCTGTGAATAGAAGCTCGAAGAAAATCGGTTTGCTGACATTCGCGACATTTTTTTTCAAACTTTATTATCGAAAACGAGCGGTTTTGCCTCTTGTTTTTGAAAAAATTTCTTTTGTGGAAGAATTTAATCGAAATTTGCAGCAACAGTTCTGAATTTTCACAGGCTTTGAAATTCCGCCAATAAAAGTACTGCAGAACTTCGTCCATGTATGGTCAAAAGATATCGCCCAAGACAACTAAAGACCTTCCAAAGGATTAATGGGATGGAGCCGCTTTTCCCATGGAAGAAGGCAGGGGGTCAGTGAACAGTGATATACAATGACAAGAATAGAAGAGAAAACGAGAAGTATAGATATGGAAAATAAATAGGAGAGGGGTGAGGGGGGAGAGGAGCACTAGTAAAAAGGGATTAGAAGGTCGTGATTGAGAATGAAGATCGGTAAAGTTTCCCAGTTGCGGCATGTCAGGTGGAGTTAATTAAGTTTTCTATATATCTTTGCCACTTTTTCAACTGATCATAATGATATTTAAATATAATTAGAGTTCACATTGAGCGAACATTGTTAAATGAGGTCTGCTAGAAGTTAATGCACAAGGATTGAGATCAAGCTAGAGCTTGTTGGCGTTTTTGGACTTTGAATGAAAAAATGCCTTGAAGTGGCTGTGTTGACCAACACCGTTAAACAAACCATCGATGAACGCGAAGGATTGTGGATGAAAAGTTAACCAGCTAATCAGGTAAGAATTGTGAGATTTACATTACAGAAGGTATGGCGGTCAACTACGCATTAAGTGAAGATTCTGCAGCCTGAATTCTAAAATTAAATTAAATACATATTTCGGTTTATCTTTTCTATTGCCTCCCCCTATTTTTCATTGAAATTAATCTACCAAAGTTCAGTTGTTTTGCATAATGACAAAATTGCAAAATAGTTCTTCACTGGTGTGGATTATAATTAGAGGGAATAGGCGTTAGCGCGACCAGAGTAGAAATAGGGTCCTACCGAAGGAGCACATTTGCGCTACTGCAATTGACCTTGAGTGCTTTTTGTGTCCGACTCTTATTTGCTGAGCAACAGAAAAAAAGATAATATTAGCAGGAAATTAGAATAAACTCATATATGAGTTCGATATAATCTTGAGTTCTCTTAACGATGTCTTGATTTTTTGACAACACGTGACAGAGTTATTCTTGAAATAAACAAAATACTCTTTTCAAGCCTCCTAAGGTCGCAATAGACTCTTGTCTTACTGTTTTCGATTGTTTGATGCAAAGTTAGCCAAACAAATGCAATTTTGTCCTTGACAATTGCGTTTGATGAAAAATTACTTCAATTATAGCGACAAATTTTCACCTGAAATAAGAACGGTTCAAGCGAAGCGTTAATGAAACAGGCGTTTTTGATAGTTAGCCAATTTACTATACAGTTGGTTTTTTTTTGCTTGAACATGTCTAGCACCTTATTACATTGTATTTCATTAACACAACCATAATTTGCCCTTTGGACGCTATGTAAGTACTATAAAGCGCAATTCATATATGGTAAAGGCCCCTATGAAATAAATCAATCTTATCATATTTTGTCTAGTAAAAGCGGAAAAGGATGTGACACGCTCATATTCTCCTTGATACACATCTTCGTCTATGAAATCATAAAGATTTTTTTTCATGGTCATACGATAGCAGATTTAATTAATACATTTTAATATTTCGCTATGATAGAATGCTAGAGAGCTCTCATTTTCTCTCATAAATCGTATTTCCATCGAATAATGTCTTCGTTGCATACGCATAAGAAACCCAAGAATTTTTTTAAAAAATCACAGAAATCACCTGACACAAGTTTTATGACTTTAATTGCATTAATCCACGAGTGTTTCAACTGTTACTAGTCCCGCCAGTTCGTCTTGTATGGTAGAACATCTATATTTGGGCTGGATACTAACACGTTTCTAACAGCTAATGAGCCCACACGATCATCCATACGTCTGTTGTCAATTTCGCCTTTTGTTCATTAGTCGTCTTGGGTTACTTTAGAATGAAGGGGCGGGGGTCTGGAATTTCAATAATTGTAATTGAACTGGTAAATAAGATATCTTAGACTGTTTCATTCTGAAGACCACATTTCTAAAGAGGCATTTTCATTTTTGCCTATCTTCCCAGATTTTCTGTTTCGGAAAGGTAAAGGTCATATGAGAGCTCAGATGTAGGAGGTTAATTACTGAATGAGGGATTTCAGGGTGAATCTCTTCTATCCAAAACTAAGTGTACTAGAGATGGACTTATTGCAAGCTAACTGGGTTCACCACGGTTCTAGAACCAGTTTGTACTACTCACATTGACGAATTTTCACACTCTATCTTATATTTAGGACACGAGATATATCTGGAAAACGGCTATTTGTTTATTTGTCTGTTAAATTTGGGTGAAAAGAATTTTAAGCACTTAGCATCTTTTAAACTTTAATTGAGTAGGCGCATTCAATTGGTTTAAGACTCCTGACTTAAAGGTACAATGAGGCATGAAAATTAACGGCCTAGGCTGATGGCTAGCGACATCTCAGGATTGACGGTTGGTAGCTTAGCACTGGAAGCATTCTAGGAAGCAATGGGAGGCTGTAATCTTCCGTCGTGACATTACACTTTAGAAACAATTTACCACTAGTATTACTGCATATAGGAGGTATTTTTGTTAGAATAAGTCATTCATCGAATCGCGTTAATTAAATTATAAGGATAGGCCAATTATTTTAAAACTAAATACAAATGGTAATGCCTTGAAACTAAAATTATGATCTATAGGAATTATTTTCCTATTCAAAATCGGATTAATTGTACTTAAATTGTATTTCAAAGACACTTCTTTTTGGTACAAGACCTTACAAAAAATATTGACCTTTCAATTAGCCTTCAAATTTCACGTCGAGATGAAGGCCATCTCGTGATTATTCCGAAATTAAAACTGCTTTACAACTTTCAAATGGAGTGGCAATAGGCATTCCATAAATGCTTTTCCTGATATGACCTTTAACACGCGACTTCCATTACGAACCGAAAGAGAAAAAACCATTAAAGTGGATGAAGGTGATAATTGAAGTACACTTCCGTCTGAAGTCATTCTGCGACAACCTCGAAGCTTTACATCCATTCAGCCAAGTCGTATCCACCTTACCATCTATTAATAAATGACTCCTTTACTCTATATTTGCCTGGCTGTTTTATTAAATTACATGCATTCATTAGAGCATATGAGGAAAAAATCGTTTGCTGTTTATTAATATTTGGTGTCAATTTTCACGGCTCTTACGAAGCAGGTAATAGAGAAATGAAGTGTTTCAGTGGACAACAAAACTGTTTACTTTGTCACGAACGAGTAAATACAAACCAAATGAGCCAACAGGACAAATACGCGCAAATTTTCATCAAGGACACTATTATACAACAATGTTAATCGCTTTAGTTGGAAGGAAGTTCAGTAGATCTTAGAAAACAAAGCTTGGCCGATATATAACAGATATTTGTAAGCCGCTCAACCGAATTGAATAACTGATGCAATACATGTGTATGAGAAATCTCGTTATCTTCACCAATATGTATATATGTATAAGAACACGGTTAGAACTTCTACACTGCTTCTAGAATTTCAACAATATTGATTAACTAACTGGAAAATAGAATGTTCATACCCTACCACCCTAATGTTCCTGTCCTTGTTTAGGGTAAAATTTAAAAATACAACGGAATCGCGTATAAATAGCCTACGTTACAACTTAGACGCAGTAGGTTTCCTAAACAAAGTGAAAACTATGTGTACAAATTGCATTTTGGTTTTGTAAAAGATCAACATTCGATTACAGTAGTTTTAAAAGTTTAAATTATCTCGTGTGGTTTCTAATAGTAGAGAAAACTGATTTCCTTTTATTAATCTCGAAGGCAGGATATAAAAGAGCCCGCTTGCCGCAAATATGGAGAATGAAACGAAGTTAGCAGGCTTCCTTAAAAGAGATTGAAAACAATTAGTTACAGTTCAGCCACATCTTGTATCGGCTTTGATTGAAAACAAATATGTTCGACGTCTTAACATATATTTCTACTATCCATTTAATTTTTCCAACTTAGATAGTGCCCAACTATTGAGAAATTTTCCTATGAAATTCATTATTTCAGAATTTAAATATCCTCCCAATTATAAACGATATATATTTATTAAAGCCTGCATACTATCTGCATGTCATGCAATATTACGGTAATAATAGGCATTACCTTGAATTATTCTAGTGCCTGGGATTCACAAACTTAAAACAGGAACGTTTAGCTCTTCCAAACTGCTTCATGCATCACTATATCATAATTATAAATTGAAAAAGATTAGTGAATGAATGATTTAATAGGAGGATAACAAAGCTAGAAGTTCAGATATCGCTCAATAGAATAGATCAGGGTGCATAGTGGTGGTGATATTAGCAACTGAAGTCGAATTGATGAGCCGTTTGAGGGATAGCCAATAAGTTACGAGTAAAAGAGAGCAAAGCCCAGTAGATCTTAGTCTGGGAAATAACAAAATCGAATTAAACGATAGGTAATAATAAGAAGAAAAGGTCATTAAGACAGCTTTTTTCATCACACTTTACGTCTATACATAAAAAACTGACGAATTGGAATCAAGAAAAAGAGGGTGAATTCCAAGAACTCTCAAATTGCATTAATCAAGAAATCCAATCATGATTTTTTGAATAAACACAATCAGGCCTACTAGATCATTTATATTCTATCGAATCAAGCAAGATCCTTTCACAATCTCAATTATTGATGAAGAAAACGAATTGAAGCTGTGAGAGCGATCCATTTTAGTGTGAAATACCATATAATCAATACTGAACATTGAAGGCATACATTTGTTGCAACTCAAGAAACATTTCACAAAGTCTTGAATTTGTGAACGCGAACAGCCCCATTTAGTAGACGTTGTTCACTCCGAGTCTAAACCCAATTTAGCTAAGACTCCTTGTCACACTGATGTTTCTCTCAGAAATTATTGTTCCCTTCCCTTCATTATTTGTTGGAATTACTACCATTCAATGTCAATTGCTTCCCACAAAATAAGGGCTGGGAAATTTGTTTGCTACAGGAAAGAAACTGAAACCCGACGAGTAAATTCCGATATGTAATGTATGGAGGAGATCAAAAAATGTTTCTCAAAAATATAATTTCACTTAGTTTTCGGGTTTGAGTTTGGGAATATTCCCTAAAGCAGCGGTTCATTGTCTCATGTCTCCAGTTGTGATTTTCTATTTTATGCTTCATAAATCTGATCAAATTCCTAACCAAAATCTTCAGTCCCTGTTTACAGGTGTTTCTTCTCGTCAATTCACCCAGTTTTGTCTTTCGAAGCCGCAATTTTAAGTGGCTTTAAGCAGTTAAATGTACTCACTAAGTCTGCACTTTAATGGACCTTTGAATTAAAAATGGCGGTGTGTACTAACATTATCGGATGCAGAGATATAACAGTGCAATAAGTGAAAATTGTAAATTACGTGGTTTAATTAATAGTATTATTGTCTTAGGCACAAAAGGTCTTTTTACGAGTACTAATCATGGGAATGCAACTGGGAAATATATGAAAGTGAACAAGTCCAGTCAATGATTTGGAAGAACTGGGAAATAAAGCCAGAATATCAACACACTTACCTTATTAGTATTAAAATGTCCTTATTTGTAATAGGGAATGTCATAAGTTACAATCTTTAATATCCGAAGCCTAGAAGCTGTTTGAGCGGTGGATATAATATCTCGATTCATGCGTATCCTATCTCAGCCTGGAGCTTTCAGATGGAAAATTTCGCAGTTTTGCTAATCTGTAGAGCATTGATCATTATAAACTGGATAGCAGTGGCAATAATCACTAAGAAATAAATGAGCAGCAAATTTTCTGATAGTTTTTTCAAAAATAATCTTCAGGTATTCTTACATACTATTATTTCAAATAGTATTTGCAATAAAAATAAGTTACTTTGGTGAAGATTTGCTGGAATTCCTCTTCCATTGGTTCTATTGATACGGAATTTAATACCTTGAATTTACAAAATAAATAATCAACAAAGAAAGTGAGAAATGAATTTTGGTAAAACCACTCCATTTTTGACCTTTCAGGAATAAAAAAAAATAATTTTTTCTAGTAAAGAACTAGTGTCAGAACAGAGTATGATCTATCTCTTCAAGAATACGCTTTCCTCTAAAGAAAGCGTGCACACTGCTCAGAATGCATGCACGTGAATATATCGTGAACTCATCTACAGAATTTTCATGGAAAATGATCGTTAGTTAAAGCTGGAGTTCTTCTTCAGTATCTACTATTCTATTTTCAATCTATATATTCAATTGCAATACTACAAATAATAAGTGAAAGATGTCGTTATCTGTCATTTACACTCTCATTTGTCATTTGTCCTAAGGACCCTCCCAATGAATCCACAATGAAGATTATATCTGCCGTTTATAGTGTGTTCGGAAAATCAGAGAGCCCAAGCCTTGAATATTCCAGAAACTGTGAACTGCAGTCAAGTTAACGCGGGGGAGAAATCAGCCATACATAAGCCTTACGGACATTAATTCAACGCGCACGGATTCGGAGAGTCTTAACATCGCAATTTCTAAAGCTGTTAGTGTCCAATTTAATTATCCATTTGTCTTTAAATTCAATATGCGCATTTACAAAGTAATAAGCTTCCATATCATAATTAATAATCAACGTCCCATATAGTCAGCGTTCATATAATTCTAATTGACTTTTTTGTTCAAAGAATTACAAAGTTGAATAATATGAAAGAATAAGCAATGGTAGGCTTAACTTTATTACTATTAGTGGTAATGTTATTGCTCATGAGAGAGCTTAGAACCTCTGCAAGTTTCAAATGTGGGAATGACAAACGAGGCAGGAGTGCAGTAAATAACAATTCTGGACACTGCAAGCCCTCCTTTAAAATTGAAGTTGTATGCATTGAACTCTGCATATTCTCTTAATACCGAAACCTCGCTATGCGTTGTATTCCTGTACAATCTTCATAATATGATCTTCAATCTATTTCAAGATGTTATATCCACTACGCTCAGATCTTATTAACTGTATCCTTCGTTAGTTTTGAATGTTTGAACGATTAAACTAGTTAGTATAATAAATGATGGAAATAGATCTGAATTGTTTATTTTACAATGTAAACAAAGTGCAAATGTTACGCCAAAAATATCTGAGAACATATGCTGAGCAGCGAACACTGCGAAAGACAAACGGGACCTATGTAAAATTTCATAAATTAATTCAACAAATTTTTTTGGCTCACTAGATAAGTAAGGTGCTTGAATTATTTGAAACATTAGGTCTAGGTGGTGAACTAAAACATTAGGAACTCTTGACCACTAACAAATGTAAGTATTGTGAACAGTTTATGGATTTCACTAACCTACATATTTGCAAGTTTGAGGCCTCGTCAAAAAAGAAATTCACTTGAATAGGGTTTCACTTTGGTGGCATATGATTAACTAATATTTCATTTGGTAAAATACGCACTAATTTTATGACTTAAAGAAATAAGAGAGAATAATTCAACTAAAAATTAAAAATTCAGCGTGCTTTTAATTATTGAACCCCAATTTTATCCCATTGAAAATGCAGGTATAATTAAAAATACCGCGAAAACCAATGACAAAACTTGTATTTGAGGAATTTACTTCGCTTTCAATAAAATTTGACAGCAGTGAAATAAATTTCAGTTAGTGCGGAAACCAAATAATTCTTCGCACTAAAAAATGCGCTTTTATAAAAGTCATATTTTTTGCAAATTTACTCGCTTGGACTTTATAAGAGGTCAGAAAAAAAATACTTTTAAAAAATTAGTCCTATGCTTTGGAAATATTTCTGAGGAAATCTTTTAGCATGATATCTTTTTTCCTATTTAGTCTCATGAACTTATTAAAAAAACTGGATAAATGTTTCAAATTTGAATCAACTATTAACAGCTGAAAAGGCTATGTTAAAAAAATTATTAATTTAAGGAAAAATTTGTATATTTGTTCTAATTAAAGATAGTCAAATATTGGAAGAGCTAAATTATTAAATTAATTTTAAATTTGCCAATATAAATATAAACTCTCCAGCAACTGCATTCAAGTATACATTTATAGATTTTAAATTATGCCTTTTTATCTTCCTTTGAACTGAATGTCAAAAAAATGGATGAAGAAAGAGGACTACAGACTAATTTTATATTTATAAAACATCAGGACAAAATTATTATTAATTATATTAATTTATTTTTTAATAAAACGCAAAATAGTTGTTAGTGCGTTTGGAAAATTTGATTTTTCTCTAATGCCGTTGTTTTATTTTGCTTTCATAAAGACGCAGTCAGTCCCAAAATGCAAAGAAATGTTTGTGGCATTCAATGCTTGAAAATTAAAAGCCAATAAACATTTTAAAATAATTGCAGGAACGAAATATTTCTCTTTAAAATTTAAATTACCTTTTTAGGTTTTTAGGTTTAATTACATTAGCAAGTTCTGCCTATATTTCCATCACCAAAATTACATTTTTTGTAATTGAGCTCAAAAGAACTGTTTAATAAATCAAATAAAAATTAATTTGTTAATAAAATAAAAATTAACGTTAAATTTGTTAAGCTCAAAAAGGTGATTACATATCGGCAGCTTTAAAGCGACTCCAAAACAAAATTTGGAGATTAATTTAAATTAATCAAACAAAATTTGAACTTTAAATTTAAATAATTCAATTTTGATTACCGGTCGTAATCGTACGAGGTCTGGTTCAGTTATTCCAAGTTTCGCATTTCAGATATGCTCCATAGTATTATCAGTTACTTTATTTTCTCAGTTTTAATGATTAATAAATTTTCTCATATTTTTTACTAAATTATTAGTATTTATGCACTTGTGCTTTACAAATTAAGTTTAAGCGATTGGAAATTAATTAGTCTCATTACAGCATTTCGCGAATTCGGCTGCGATTAAAGAAACCAAGATTAAATCAACTTATTACCAAACATAAAAAGGAGTTTTGGGCAAAGCATCAAAATTAAAGTAACAGAAAACTAGCATAATGCGTGGTGAAAAATAAAAGTGAAAAATTGATTCTTACCATAATCAGATTTGAAATTTATGTTTTGTTTATAGCTTCTAAGAAGGAATGAGGTGTATATGTGAAGTAATGACCGAAATCTGATCTCCAAAGTTCCTGTTAGAGATCAGATAATTCTGAGCTCATTGGCCAATTGATTAAATTGTGTGGTCAGTTGCCCAACACCGATTTACAGCCAAGACCGGCTACTTTAAATTGAAAATGAGAGCTGCAATAGCACGCGTTAAAGTTCAGCCATGCTGAAAACACGTCATTAGTCTTCAATCGAATTGAAATAATTTAAGTACTGCACTTCGTTACACATTTAACCTTCTGCATTTACTTTGTATTAAATTTTAATTAAACGCACTAAGACAAAGTTTTATAGAAAATGTTATATTCGCTTCTACTATCCAATGGAGATAATTACATATAAGAATGTGGAAAAATATACGATTTGAATAATATTAATCTAATTGTTATATAAGTATTTTAATAATTAAAAAAACCTTACAAGTCTTATCTGAACATTTACTCGTTTCGATAAAGAAAAAGGAAATTTGTGTATTTTCAATAGTGATTTCTATCTTCCATCTTGTACAAACTTTTCAAAAATTTTTGATATTCGTGTATAATTTAATAAATCCCTACTTTTAAATCCATTCCAGATACTTGGTCTTCGTCTGCTCTCTGGAAATAAATTTTAATAAGTCGAATTTCAAAGGTATCCAATGTGAATCTTATTGTTTTGGCCCAAATATTTAAAGGAGTGAATGATGCTTTGAAACAATTAAAATTTTCATTTGCTAAATTTATATCACCATTCCAGTACCCTACTTACTTACTTACTTACTTGCATAATAAAAATGGTAACTATCAGGTACATTTACAAGGAATAATAGCCTAAACAAATTTTTCATAGCCGAGGATTTGTAAGAATGCTTGCTTTAGGGTGATAAATATATTTTTTTTCAAAATACTTGTGAAGCGTTCAAGTATTGCATGTTTTATTCTCATATATATTTATTAATAAATGTTCAAACAAATTTAGTCGCTAACAATTAGCAGTTAACGAAAACATAATGGAAAATATGAATTTAAATCTAACGCTTAACTATTTTTTCAATAAAGTCAAATCAAACTAAAATTTAGGAATTATTTCATGAATGATTTAAAAATTCTAGTTCTTGCGTGGTCAAATGTTCAGCTAAATAATAGGCTTAATTTGATTGGTCACTCGAATTAACCAATAGTGGAGCATCGGTTAGACTGACAAGCATTATCGCCAAATATCACTTGTTTGCCTTGTCAATAATTCTGAAACGTTAGTTTAAACTTCGTGAGAGTAAGAATAAGATGATAAATTTCATTAAATATTAATAAACGTAATTAAATTTTGTATTAAAATCGTTATTAAAAATTAGTACTTTTACTCTTTAACATATTGAATTTTATTGTGCCAATTTAACTTTTAAATGAAATGACACATGGATATAATTTTTTAATTTATCGATTAATTCAAGTTCTATATTTTTTTGAGATAAAGGTAAATAATAAATGGATAAGCTGAATGCTTCAATCTAATCATCGCTAATTTACATTTTAGAGTTTAATCATTGGATATAAATGTGAAAGAACGTAGCCTACAGATGTCGCAATGACAATGTTTTCCAATATAAAAGCGCCAAAACCTTGGTTTACATTCTTTTGTCTCTTTTTATCGGTGGCCACGTCTATAAAAAACCCAGCTAATTCCACAGACTACAAACTGCAGCCTTACACGCTGAAGCCAAGAGATTTAAATAAATCGGAGTTTAATCATAACACTTCTTCAAAAGTTAGTAAACAGCACTTCTTTTTCGCCGATGTAAATACCAAAATTCACGCAAAAGTTGGTGAAAAGGCGGAGCTTCCATGTCTGGTTTATGGAATTAATGTTAACGATGTTGTGGTGAGTTTTATAGATTTATATACTTATTGCAAGCTTTCAAAAAAAACGCACAAAAATTTCAGTCAGTGTAGTTTGAATGCGGTGGAGTTTATTTATTGGTTATATATTAAGTCTATGTCAACCTGCATAGGCATCTGTATGATTTCGAGATCTTGGTATTAGCTTACCATAAGAATATCATGTCACTAAATTAATATGATAAAAGCGCACTTTTGCTTTTAATACACAATTTAATAACTTTGATTTTCTGAAGTAAAAAATAAACAATATATTTTTGTATCAGCAAATTTAACTCTCTAATATTCAGATAATATAAGCTGCTTAGCACTATTTAGAATCTTTAAAAAAATAATATATAGTAAAATGACCGGTCATTCTAATAATAATTGGTCAATATAAACTGAAAATTCCTAGCAAGCGTTTTTTACGATCCGTGTTCAATGCTGAAGCGAGAACTGTTAAATTGCTATGGTCTTTAAAAATTTTTGTTTAAAAATTAAGCAACTTTGGTGAAACTTTACCACTTTCAGTCTTACTTAGCGTCTTCAACGTTACCGTTTTTTGACATTATTTATAAAAATTTCATTTATTTTTCCGCAATTAAAATATGTAATTTTTAAATTTCATTAAACATTTGAGTTGCATAAAAATAATAATAAAGTTTTTGGCCAAGTAATTTTTGCAAAATATTGACAAATTTCAATCTCAATATCCGCAGAAGAGCATCCACTTAAGACACTGTTATAAAGTAACTCTTTAAATTGATTGGCTTAATCAATAAATAATGAAATTCATCAATTTAATTTAAAATTTGAATACCACTTTGGCATTCCAATCAAATTGAGGCTATTTTACGGAATTTGAAATATCTGTGAAAAATTCCTACTTTAAAAGTTGTACTGCGTTTTGGAAAATTATTATTCTTTAACCACTGCTTCTGACAAGACGATTCCTTACTGGGTTCGCTCGATTAAAATTATGTAATTAAGAAAATCCATAATGCATGAAACCGAGAGTTAAGACGAAATAGATGCGGAAATGAGGAATTTTAATTTCGCAGTTAAAGTTTTTGATTTAATCTTCACGTTTAATAAGTTGATCGCTAAGACTTTGAAATTATGATTTTACAACATTTAAATCATATAGCTTTACTACATGTGGATGGTAAAATTTCATTTGATATTTCACTCGCGATAAACTCTAACAAAATGGCGTTATTTCGTTCTCATGTTTTGTTCTAATTACAATTACATTTTATCACGAGCATAATTACCTATTTATCTATTTTGGTTCAAAGCATAAAATTAAACCGTAGAAGAATGATATAAATAAGATATCATTTTGGATATTCACCTTTACAAAATTACAAGCTCTATTGAAATAGAAATATTAATTTCATTAATTCATTTATCAAGGAAATATGTGTTCATTCCAGTATTTATCGCAACGTATTTAGTTTTTAAATTTTATATTTAAAACAAAGAATATATTTCAAATTAAATTTACAAAGGAGCATTGATACTTAAATTACTCGCTTGTGCATAATATAAAGGCCATTATAGAAAATTTATTAATATGTTTAACGGCGTTACTGCAAAGCCTTACATTGTTACGCTTGAAATTGTGGCGTTCATTTGTGGACGGGTCTTTTAATTTAACCGCAAACAAGAATCATTAAATTTAATGGTCACTCTGAATCAAAATCATTTGCAAGTAACGTTTGAATTAAATTAATTTTTGCAATATAAAATATTTCAACGCAATAATTTTAAATTTATTTAAAGAATATTTAAAAAAATAGCAGGTTAAAAAGTGTTTCTACGCCAATATTAAAACGTCTTTGCTGCCAGAAGAGAAGTGCTACATAATTTGGTAATGTTTATTAATCTGGACAGTTTGAAAGACGATTATGGTCACCCTACAGGAACTCGGAAAAGCTTCATATTGTAAGGCTTTGGGGACACATTGGAGTTATTTGCGAATTTATTAGATAAATTATTGATTTGGTGATTGCTCAAAGTGCATTTTCAGGTCATGACAATCGCTTTTAATTAACTTTCACTAAGAACAAAGAATATACATATATATGACTTAGACCTTTGATAGATTTGATGAGAAAACCCAATAAATTAAAATCATATTTTTTGATCACGAAAAAAGTCAATTTCAAACGAAGATGCTAACTTGTGGAAATTAGAATGTTGTTTGAAGTGCTTGTTATTACACTTTTCTCTACAGTAGCTGTTGAAACTGTTCTCATTAAATTTTCGGCTGCAGTTGATTCTTCCTCGTGCTTAACTTTCGATTATTATTAAAATTGAAAATCAATGAAAGTACTATTTAAGAGTAAATAAAATGTAAAAGCAGCATTGCTCGACCCAGAAAAACTGTGTTAAATTAATGAAAAAACATGTAGACTGTAATTGTGCGCCCATTTCGAAACAAATGCACTTCAAGTAGATTCTTTATGGTTTCGCTTTCAACACAGAAAATGCCATGTGAATTTAAAGAAGTTTTGAATAATTTTGAATAATTTGTATTTCATTCCTAGCCTATTATTATTAACCCAATTTTTATTTCAAAGGAAAATTCAAGTTTTATTATTTTGTAAAAATGACCCAAATTGAAAGCAATTATGTGGATATTGATTTGTCTTCTAAAGAGATCAATTTTGCTCTGATAAAGATTTCTTGGTGGAAGGCCGGTGAATACCAAGAACTATCGTTGGGTTTGGAAACACGGCAGCATCGGTATTACTTACGAAGACGCTTCTATGAAGACTGGACTTTAGTGATAGACGATGTTCGGGAGGTTGATGCCGGATTTTATGCCTGTCAAATCAATGCTGATACACTTCTTGAAAAGATATTTCTCCTTAATGTCACTGGTAAGCATTCTCAATAAAACCATTTGTGCTGGATAGAGTCCCTGAACTAAAAATAGTATCGTCTACAGTTATAAAATTCACTTTAAAAATGCACACTTATTTATTTAATTAGGACTTTTTAATGTATTTTTATCTTAAAAAGTCAATTTTCTGTCGTTTTAATTTAATTCCTCAATGAATGTAGTCTCAAAGGCTGAGAAGGTACGATAAGCAGGCAAGCTGCTACTCCAGGGCTCTTTAATAACCACGCAGTAAATAAGTATAAGAAAATGGAAGGCATTGTCGTGCTAATGGTGTTTGGAAGTCAAAAGCCGGTAAACGCATAGCTGTTTCTTTTCCATATCACCGCCAAGATTAAAAAATGCAGCATATGCCACCATAGCGAATTGTTTAATCAGATTTTGATATACTTTTTTGTCTGTTTAGCAAGATAAAATGAAATGGCTATATTGGCTTAATAAAAGAAATCTATCTGAGATGATCTTGCAACTTATTAGCACATATCTGCAACGCCATGATTTAGAGAGACGTTTTGGTTGCGACATTTTACTGGGACTGTTAAAAATTTTAAATAATCCTGAAAAACGTCGAATCTTACTTTTAACTAAAATTCATATTGATCAAATTAATAAATGATAGGATTATTTCGTGGATATAAGTTGAGGTTTTTTTGAAAACAAGATTAGTTTAAAAGCCTATTTTAATTGAAAGACTAAAGGTTCCGATCATCAAGTGCATAGAGTAAACAAGTAACAAACATATTTGGCCATCTTCTTCAAAATACTCAAATACTTCAGCAAATGCTTCCTAAACGCACTTAAAAGAAACTCTTGCCAAAAGTTTGAAAATGTTGAATCCTTTTTCAGAATTTTCCCAGTTGCCCAAACTTTCATTTAATTGTAAATATTATAGTGAATTTTGATCCTAAATATTTAGAGCTCCGTTGAATTAATTAGCAGAGCCTTTGTAATAAAAAGCATAAAACTCCAATTTGCTTGATTTATGTTAATTTTTAATGACATCGGCAAATTGGTGCTTGTTGGAAGCACAAAATTAATACGTACTTTCATCAGTAATACTACTCTTGATTTGGCCACATATGCGCAACTTTATAGTGGAAAATCGTGATTTGTACAGAGTGACCACCAAAAGTGAAAATGTAAAAGACAAACCAGTAGTCGGAGTAAGAATTACACAGGAGGTATTTTATTTTTTATGAATTCGTATGGCCTGAAAGAAATACAAAAACTTAAAAAAGAAATAAAGTTAAAATTTAAAAATCTTCTTCTGAATTGCAGAAAAAATAAATAATATTAAAAATTTTAAATTCATACAAGAATTATTTGGTTTTTTGATTGCATTTTAAACATGGATCCGAATATCCCAAGCCTAACAAATTCCCCATTGTGATTACCTTAGTTTTCTCCTAAGACGCAACGTTTGAAAAATAATTGTTAATTAAGTATGTAATTAGCCATTTTTTTCTTCTTTTATCCACAGGAAGCAAAATGATAAATTATAACTCTTCATTTTTTTCCTATACATGTGACTAAATATTAAAAGCCGTGCTATTATGATTATAGTTCTACGAATAGCATTTTTATTTTCGCAGTAAAGCAATTATTAAAATTCAAAGAATTTTCTTACGATTTTCCGCCTTTTGAATCTTGAATTTTAGATGACGTAAAGCCAAAGAACCTCAAATCTGCTTATTTAGAATTCCTAAAAGATGAAGGTATTTGTTGATTTTAATTAATTTCAAACAACATTAAAATTTATCCAATAATGTCGTTTTCGGTATTTGGATTGATTTCTCTAGATCATGAAATTAAAATGCATTTGCATTTATAGGATTTAACACAAATGGTGATCACCAAACGGCATTAGACCCTTCCAGCTTCAGTAAGTCAGCTGCATTCCAAAGTTCCAACTTCATTATGTCTTTCATTCTCGTTTTATTCAATCTGTTCCAAACTGTATTTACATCAGCCTTTCATACTGATCCAACATAACTTCGTGCATTCTTTTCTGTTTGTGTACACGTCAAGAATTGTATTTTTATTTCTATGTAGCTAGCATTCATTTTGATTTAATGTCTTATGTTGACGTAAAATGTGGGTAGTGTAAATAGTGAATTAGTACAGAATAAAAGTTTTGAAATGGATAATAGATTAATTGAACTATTACTTAATTAAAACAGATTTTATTTGGTAACTGGACCATAAGGAGCACGTAGTTTCGATATTAGGTTGTAAAGAAATGTTAAATTTGCTTCGTCGTTCACGATTTGGAAATTAAAGAGAATGTACCTTACGCATTTCTGAAATTAAAAGAAAAGAGGTTCACCATAGTAAACAACCTCATTGACCTAAATTTAATTTACTAAAATTAACTAATGTCTTGGTGTGTATAATTCGATAAGATAATTATTTGCACAGATGATTAAGCAATTTTGGAGTTACTAATGAATTTGTGCTTTAGAGTTTGCGATTGTCGATTTTTTCGTTCATTTGATTTAGTTAAATGTAAGTTGACTGGATCTTCGTCAATAAAGTCCCACTTCATAAAGCCATAAAACGATCATTTGACACATTTTATTACAGGCACTATTTTGGCAATGCTCAATGCCGTATCAATAGAAAAAATATGTGAATAATAAATTTAGCATTCCGAATCATTTACTGAAGTTGAAATTTGAAAAAAAACATAGTATTGATTAAAATATATCATATATATATATGGAGCGTAATGTGTTAAAACCTATTACTCATAATTAAAATGTAATGCACATTTTCAAAGGTCCTTTATATTGGTACATTGTAAATTTCTTTAGCAAATCTCAAGCTCATTAAATTTATTCAATTAAAAGTTATTAAAAAATATTAATGAACCTATTTTTATATTAACTAATACTGCATCTTCAGAACGCAAGATCCGATTAAAAGGCCACAATGGTTTTTCAATAGCAGTTATGCCACATAATGCTATAAAATATTATCCCATGCTTATTTCAAATAAATCTCATTATAAAATAAACAAAAGTACTTTCGTTAACTTTTAATTTTACTTCAAAAGGTAGAAATCACTTTCGCAATGTGCATATGATTTTACTAAATTTTATTAAAATAAAGTCTTCGAGTGTTGGGGCCTTTTATACGTGTAGAAAGACCCAACATTCTCTCTAGCCTTTACATTTCTAATATTATAAAATTTGCAGTTTTGACTCAATTTCTCTCATATATCTTCTTGGCTTGGATTAAAGACAGAAGTCTGCAGTCAATGAACATCATGTCCACAAAGTAAGAATTCAGTGCTATAAATATTGATTCTAATCTTCCAGAATCCGCGCAAGGAGCATTCCCTTGACATGCCATTTCATTAGCTTTGCTTCTATGGGTATATCGAATGTATTACAAAAACCTTCTACGCTCATCAATTAGACAATAATTTAATTTCTGTTTTAATTAAGAGATATCAACAAGTTTGATTCCTATACATTTTAGCAAATATCCACGGAAAAGCAATTATAAAACACAATTTCTACTGCCAAATCAATTAATTAACATTTACTAAAAATATAAATAACATATTGTTAGCCATCAACGCATTAAACATAAAATGAGGACGCAAGTTTTAAATAGATATTCCAAAAATACTGTCCGAATTATGTATGGTGCGTTTTGATTTAATTGAAATTGGCATAGCTTTGAATGATATTTTATCTTTTGAAAGTTTTAACGAAGTATTACATCTCACCTTGTGGTAACTACTAGGTGAGCTCCTCCAAGATCATGTTGATGCCTCGGCTTTTAGAAGAGGGAATGAACCGAAGAGACAGGATTCTCCATCACGATTGTGAAAAGAATACAACAAGAAGTCATGGAAATAATTATTAAAGCTTAATTTTGGAAAAAGGAAAGAAAGAATATTTAACAGCTTAGGTCTGAAAATCCATTTTAAAAAATCTTTTTACGCACCTCAATTCTTCTACTTCTCTCGTTCGAAATCAAACTCTACTCATAAGATTCATATTATTAATCTATTCCCTCTAAAATTTCCTTGAACATACTTCTCCCCTTTATGAATATTTTAACAAATAATGCAATTTATTCAAGTAGATTGCTTTTTTTGAAGTATTTTCTCTAAACACACAAAAAGTTAAAGGATGCTTCAAAGTCAAATATAGAATTCAAAATGAGCGCCCTATTGCCGAGGCGAATAATTAATAGCTGGCATTTATGAGCGTTTTGGCAAATGTGAAAGTATACTAAAGTTTAGTTTTTTTCAGAACTTAATAGCGCCTTTAAGAAGGTATTCTCCTTAAGGGAGAATTAAAGACTTATTGCTAACGTTTATAAAAATTGCCGCTTTACTTATGTTAATACAAATTTGGTTGGCAATGTCATTATATGTGAAGCCCAGTTTGCAAGTAAAATAGCGCATTACTTTTACGAAAAAAGAATAATTCCTTGGTACAGAGTTTAACCTGAGATTGCTTATGTATTTTAGACATTTGTGAAAGTTACTAAATATAGAACCGATTTGAACAAGGAATGTCTTGCTTCCAATGTGATACTTACCAAAGTTTAGAGACCGGCAACTCCATCCACGGTTCTGCAGTTATTTGTGAATATTTGACTTTTAAAACCTCTAGGTTATTATAGATCTTTCTGTTACGAGCTTAATTTCTTCAAGCCATGAGCATAAAAGCATAGCATAGGTTGACTTTTGGTGGCCAAAAGTTAATTCCATTTTAAAGATAAAACTTGTTTTATTGAAAAAAGAAGGCAAACGCCTGCTTTGTTCGATTTCAAAATATTATGCGGTGTTTCACCTCAAACCTTTGGATTTATAAAGCCATTAGTCATTAGAACAAGGCAATAATAACGCTTAGAACTGATAGTAGACATCTTTATATTAACAAAGCTAAATCAGTCAGAGTGAAAGGAGAATCGATTGTAAAAATAATAGTTAATGCATTGTTAAAAAGCAACAGTCTTGAGACTCTTCTCAATACCACAGGAAGACTGATCTTAGGATTATGCCCTCGGAGATCCGGGGTGTGTGAAGATTACTCAAGGGAATTCCACATGCAAGTTTCAACAACGGAACTTTAGCCTATGGTGTCGTATGAATTAATGTCAAGTTCCTTACCCATAGTACAAAAGGTATATAAACGAATCCTTACAAATATTTATTGATGATCTGGCGGGATCATCATGACTAAAATAGCTAAAAATGACAATTCCTCTCTCTCTCTGCTGCGTAAATCCTATTTATAAAAGACTTGAACGAGAACGGATGAGTGCCAAGATACTAAATTATTGTGAATATTAGTGTTAACTAAGGTGATGCTGTAACATCATCAGGAGGATCAGTAATTGATATGTACCTCCGTTGTTTGATATTTGTTTTGTTTTTGGTAAAAGAGTGGAAATTGAAAAAATAAAACTCAGGAGCTCAGCTTTAGAATTGACACTGTAAACGAAAATCAATTAAACAACTTAAGAGAATAGGGTAATTTTCCTGAATCTCATTGATCGTATATCAAATTGTTTCCAAAACTACTTCCTCTAAGATGGGTCTGATTGGTTTATAGGATACTATTTTTTGTTGAAAAGGAAATAACATCACTTCAATGCATGTGTATTCCGCAGAAAATGTACTTGTCATTTAAACCTTGCTAATCGCTACTTTAACTGCCTTGAGATGGTTAGTTACCTCAAAATGTGCATGAAAGCCTAAAATCCGCAGTTAAATTGGTAATTCTTAAAAGTAGACCAAAATTAATATCACAATAAGTGCCTCATTTGTTAACTTAAATGTAAAAAAGTTTTTCGAAACATTTTTGTCAAAACTAATTTTAATATTCACAAAAAATGGGTAGTTCATAGAGGTAGAAAATTGCTTTAATGTCTCTTAAGCGGGAATGATTTAAGCTAATTAAAGTTGGTTTAGTTGGCCCTGAAAAAAATAAAACCTTCAATTTGTGGCAGTGAAAGAGTGAAATAATTTACACATTTGTTTGAATTTTAAGTGCAAATCAAACTAATTCTGTATAATATTTAATTAAGGAAGACTATTATACCAAAATAGCTTACCTTTGCTGTTCTTGAGCTCTAAAATATTTGCTTTTGGTATTTTTAATTATTATTTTTTAATATTTTTAATTCGCTTTTACAAAGGCATGCTACGAGCGCACTATAGTTAACGTCATGGCACCAATTGAAATAACCATATGCGTTTGTGAGCGTGAACTGGATGACGAACGCAACCATATTTTGTGTGATCAAATGTATATTTTGAGGTCCACTGATTGGAATGATGCATGGAAACAATAAAATTTTCTCTATCTAATTACGTGGGTAACACGTTAGTCTAGTAACATCTAGCTAAAAAAGTAGAGGCACATTTTGAGCACAGATTTATAAGAGACAAAATGGACGCGTTAATATGCTGCTCTATAACTGACACAAGTTCTTTGAAGACCTTAACGGGAGTGAAAATGTCAACTATATATGACAGCAGATCTATACCCTTGTTTAAGTTAACATGCTCGACTAACGCTAACTGTGACTCAGCACAGTGCAAACATACAAGGATAATATTATCTTAATGTGCTCAAGGAGAAAAATATCTTAAATAACAAAAAAATAATCCTCGTATATATTAATTATCTAAATAAATCGCTTTGAAAATAATTGTTGAAGTGAATAATTTGCGTATAATTAAGGAAACAACGTACAATAACTCTACGAAATATTTGACTATATGGGCGTTGACTAAGATTTATCCGATGTTTTTTTTTTGTTCAAGGCAATTTTCTTGAGAAATAACTAAACACTTCAAATACGCCTAAAGTGAAATATGCAAATGATTTAAATGCACTTGGTTATCTCCACATGTGTTTAATTAATTCCAAAATTAGAAAATTGAAGAAAGACTTTCATAAAAGCAATAAAAAGATCCCTCAGACTTTATCCATATTAACGAAACAAGGTTAAAGAAAAAAAATTGGGAGCTGAAAATGAAATGCAGATTGCGATCCTGGAACCAAAATGGTATCTCCATGTTCCTACCTGCATTTGTGTTCTTTGATCTTTCTCAGCATGGGTACTTCCAACAATCTTGATGAATTCAAAAGCAAGTTTATAAGTATTTGGGCAAGAGCGGCATGAACTGTTGCTATCAACAGCGATTTTGCCTAATTATTTTCGTGCTTGGGTTAAAGTAATATTCTAACAGCGAATTGTTGCCGTAATTCTAACACAGTAAAATGTTGTTAATATGTAAGAAACATACATGCTATATATGAATTATTATATTTCAGTTGCTATTATTATTTTTTTATTTTAATATTTCTATATTTAAAAGCTATCCTTTTGGAACGCTCTTTTATGTAAAATTTACAATTTGTAAATAAAATATTCAGATGCTGATCTTATTAGCAGTTGTTTGCACAATTTTTCGCCATATTCTTTGTGTGCTCTCTTGAATCAATAATTTAATTATTGAAATTTTCATAACTAAAATAGCATATTATTGAACTTTTTTTCCCACTTAGTTTATTTCATTAACATCTACTGACAAGATGTTAGTTGCACAAATAGGATATAATAATAACCGCAATGCATACGTAATTGTCACTGAAATATCATGATAAATAGGTCTGAGTGATCGGTTGAGCATGATGTTTGCCTTGGCTCGCGAAGAGTAACTTTCAGATGAAGTATTATTGTTTCACATTTGAGATGCTTTGTGAAAATTAGCCTGAAAGTACTAGAGAGCATATGGCTAAATAATCAGTCTTCAAAATATTCGGCAAAGTAGTCAATCCCATCAAAGACGCTAGGGAGCTGCGAGCTTACAATAGATGAAAATGGCGCTTTGAATATACTCAAATTAATTCAATTCAAAAATAAATTAGAATAGCTGCGCTAAGTGGAGTTCACTCAAGGAAAGTCGCTCTTTTACACCAACAGGTCATGAAGTAAGATTTTTGCCTCACTATTCTGCATAAGAAACGCCAATTAAACAAGTACACCAATATGACTTTATTCTCTATGCATCAGAAGCTAGCTAAAGTTGTCCATGAATCAAGTTGTTGAATCAAGATAAAATTAAAAGAAATGGAAGTTTACTTTTCAGAATTTCTTTTTTTGCCTCAAAACACCTGTTAGAAAAGGGCATGTGGTATGTCAAAGGTTTAAGTAAAACACACACACGTGGTTGACGATAAAATGTGTAATTTATTAACTGTATGAAAGGAAAAGGTGCAATTGCTATTTACAGCGATACAAGGAGGTCTATTTTTAACTAAATGCCACTAATTTGCCTTGATTTAGCAAAAGATGATGATTGAGATTAGTAGCCAATAAAAAGGTCTACGATTAAGCGTTTAAAACGAAGCAATGCCTGCCAAGAACTTCAAGAAATCGTTATAGTATAAAAATTATTCTGCAAGAACGTTGAAACCGTCTGACTAAAAGTTCTTCCAGTAAAATTATTATTTAGGTTGCACAGAGTCAGGATACGTAGACTGTCAAAATTAAATGTTAATCTCTTGTATGGAGGGTTGACATGGGTAAGACAGAAAAAAAAAATTGGAGGCATTCAAGTGACAAAATTCTGTTTACATTAGCGCTAAATAAAAAGGTCCTTATTGACGACTTAACGTAAATATAAGATTTGATACTGCAGTCCATAAGAAATATTTTAAAGGGTGGCTAAACACAATAAACAGCTTATTTTCCACTAAGCGCATTGATAGCATAATAGAAATTCAAAATGGACATGTCAAACTTCTATACATATATATATCGCCTGAAATACGTCTTTAATTGTTTTGAAGTCTCATAAACACCGGCAACATAGAGAACGCTTATACTTTGGCACGACATTTGCCTTTACTTTGATTTAATTTCTCAATAAATCAGATATCATTTAACACAGCGCTATGTCTAGCTATGAAATAATAAAAAGCTAATTTAATTATTTGTAACCTTTTTTTCCCACAGGTATTCATTTGCAAAGAAAAATCAACGTTATTTATTGTATCTATCTTAAATTTTGAATATCTTTATAGTATTTAAAAAAAATGATAATAATTCCAAATTAGTCGGAATTTCCATAAAAAATAAGTTGGCTAGAAATAATAAATTAATAAAAAAATTAAATGATTTTCATTATGGCAAAATTCATTTGATTGCTAAGTTAATGAACTTGGTAATTTTATTATTTATTTAATGAATTCACAATGATCGATTATTTTCGATCTTATTGCCCTCTGCTCAGGCCGAAATTTTGCAAGGAGTTGCAAAGGTGCCCATATCACAACAGAAATTTTCTGCAATATTAAATCACGTTCAAACATTGAAATATTCCGATAAGTAAATTGGCCAGGTAAACTTTTAAGCATGAGAAGGGGTCACAATTTAATTTAAATATTTGACTATTGCAAGATTACAATGAATTACACAATTTAAAAGTCCAGGTTACCTTCGTTGCATTCAAAACTCTTCCACAAGTTCATTTTCATTTAGCCATGTATGGTTTTGAAAAAAGGTTAAGTAAATGGCTGAAGTTATAGAACCCCCCTGCATCAACAATTGAAAATTAAAGATGGAAAAGTGTATTGAAATATCGATCCGATAAATGATAAAAGGCAGAAGAGCCTTCCCTTTTATAGCCATAGACATTGAGAGCAATATAGTCCTAAGTTTAGTTTCTATTGGTGAATCGATCTTCATCCAAATGGCTCTATTTTTTTGCTTATTATTGACCGTGGTCTGACCAGATTTTCATCAAACTACTGAAATGAAATAATCATCATTTTTTACCACATACGCATATTAGTAATGCCCGAAATCCTGTGATTTTGAATTGTAGGGCAATGAAGCGACATAAATGATGTGAAAGCAAAACATTCCACATGTTATTCACGCAGCGGAAATTAATTTACCACGGCCTAGCTTGCATAAAACAAACAAAACCCAACAGTCTACACGAATATAATTTTATCATTAGAAGAACTGTTTTAGTTAAAGACATTATTTATGACGTTTTAAAGTCAAGAATGTAACCTTTAAAAGTTAAAAGCGTAAACTTAAGAGATTTTGAAATTCTGTCTTATGTTAAAATTGTTTATTTAAGATAAAGTATGGTAAAACTAGCTTCAAGAATTTGGGAGAGAAAAATTCATAAGCTTTTTGATCGAAAGTTTTAAAGTGCGAAAATGTACTTATGCGCTATGCTAATTAAGAGACAAGATATTCAATGTAAATGACTCAATCAATTTTCGCCAATCTCTATTCATGAGCTTTCATTAAATGATTAGATTTCACTTTAACCGACTTTAATGGAAAATAGTGAAATGTGTTACAAGATGGAAAGTGCTGAAGAAATGAATATTAAAAAATGTCTAAAAATGTCCGAATAAATTTTAACTAAGCAAATTTTCCTAATCGTGGACTCGAAAAAAACCTTCGAACAAATATTTTACTTATTGCACCACAGGACAGTTAATAAAAATAATTTTAATTTTTCTTTAATTTATTTTCATTTGTATTCCAGGAAAATTTACTGCAATTAACTAGCAAACAAAATGGAATTAATTTTTAGACTTGAATTACACTGTCTACCACAATGAAGTCTCAAAAACGATATCATTGAAAGTTGATGTCGATATATTTCATTAGCTTTCGTTTTTCAAATTAAGCGCACATTAGAATTAATATTTACACATATATATAGGTCAGGTTTTTTTATAAAATTTCAAGAATTAGTGACAGTTGACAAAGAAAGAGTTAACTCTGGTCATCAGCGTGTAAATTATGTGTCAATTTATCGGTGGTCCTTGCCAATGTTATGTGGAAAAATAATTCGGCTAATTTGCGGAACCAAATTTTTCCTAGCTATCTATTGTTTGTTCATTTTTTTACTACTGAGACATTTAAAGGTTTAAAAATAGCATTAATTAAATGCGCTAATTGGTCAATTGAATACAGTATAATGATAATTAATTAATGCCCTAAAAATCTCCATGTTCAAAAGAGGAAAATTGTGATAAAATTTTATTTTATTCTTTGAATTAATTAGGTATAAATTCACTATAAGCAGTTGAGCAGTAAAGAGAAAATTAGGAAAAGTTTGTATTTTTTGCATTTTTGCTTTCCTTGCACTATAAATTGTATTCATTCCGTTTTCTTTAGAATGTAAACTAGCTACTCAAAAAACAACAAAATATATGTCTTTCATAATTTTTAAAAATATAAAAAAGTGCGCAATAATATCGAATAATGACCATGTTTCATAATTAAAGCTGCAATTTTGACTGTGGAGAGCAATTATAAACGTTTAAAAGAAAGCTCGAAGTATGATTCAGAGGCACTGAAAGTATCATCAAGAAATCAAAATGTCTTACTTCATTTACTTTTCGGATTTTAATTCCAAACGCCTTGCTAGCTGGGTATTTCCCATCTTGAATTTCAAATTGCTTGTTTTTCCACTAAATTACTAAACCATATTTAAACCGTGGTGGTCTTATTGCCCTTACAATTCTTTACTTTGTTAAGGATTAAGAAGTCAGAAATGTCTCGTACGATGTTCAGCAGCTAACAGTCTTCAGGTGGCAGAGATTGAGTAGTACAAACAGTACCTTACTCAATATTTAATCAAATATGGAGATCTTTCGGAATCCAATCAATAAAGGATTGGCTTAATGGTAGACTGTACTTTACGTTCAATTGTTGGTTGGTTTATTAAATATTAAGCGATATTAATGATCATCTGTCGGTTCTACGTGCCATGCCTGAAAGAAGATAAAAATTCAATTTTATATAATCAGGAGAGCATAGTAAACTTCATTAAATGCAATCAATAAACAAATATATTTATTTCCTTTAAGTCCGCTAATTGGATTTAAAATTCTGGAAATTGCTTTAACAATTTAATGAGGTAAAAATGAACGTATGAATTAATTCTTAATCACGCATCACTTATTACAGGATTTGATTGCCTTAATTTTTGCACTAAAACCCGTCAAATGCATGTAGAAAATGCTAAATCCGAAATAGATCAACTGTCATTGTCAATCAAAGAAAGGATAAATTCTGATAATTGTACAATAGTAGGAAGGAAGTGACGATCTTTGCCTTTACATTTTTGCTAAAACAGGTTCATGTTAGGAAGATCATTTCCTTAAAAATGCACTGATAGTAAATTAGTTCATAAAATTCATTAAATGAATATATTAGACATTAAACAAGCACACACGAAGAGAAGTTGTATTTTACTTTTCAAAAATGTTTAGATTTTTATGTCTGCAAATTGTAGGGACTATTTCCCCCATGTCCTAGGCACTCAATTTAATACTTATTGATGTTCGATTAAAACACACACTGTGTTCATGAGAATAAATTAACTTTCCTACAAACATGGTACATTCATTTAGTTTGTCATTCGCGAATGAATTAACATTGACGAGTGTTTAAAGACCCATTAATATACGAACTGCAATGCTACTTGACATATACTGCGAACTTTGATACAAGCAAATAGAAAGCAAAAGGTAAGATATTTCTGCGTCTAACTACTTTTTAGGATCTCAACGTGCAGAGCCAAACACTAAATCATGGCATTAGTAAATATCAAATACAAATTTTAACGTTCGTTGTTAGACAAGCAACGGTTAAAAAATTTACCCCGACAAAAAATAATGCAAGTTGATATTTTTCGGCGATTAATTAGTTGTAGGGAATAGAAGACGAAGTCCTCTTTTAATATTGTTTTCACAAATAGGCCAATGAGCTTTTAATTTCATCCCAGTATTGTTGTCTGAAACACTTATTTGTTAAAAGATAAGATTTCATAAAAAGGTTTTTTGATAATTAGAATTGATTAATTCCATCGATGGGATGTGTCATCAACACTTTAAGTTTATAACTTCGAGGAATTAAAAAGGTAATGGAGGATTTTATAAACAAAAATATTGTAAATCAAAAATTTATTTTATATAATAATTTTGTGAACCTAAAGGTAATCAAAAGAGCTGACAGTTTAACTTATCATTAACTGAAAATAGTGAAATCATACAGAGTCATATCAATTTGGAAACATTTTCAGTGCTAATACCCAAATATAGAATGATTTGAATCATTAAGAAATGGGAACAGACTAGGTAAATTAACATTCGCTACGTAATATGCCACCTGAAGGAGAATGGCGACTCACACAATTATAGTTGCGAAATTGTATCATGATGAGGAAATGCGAATATTAACACTGGCTTCAAAAATAGATACCATAGTTATAATTATTGCGAAAATTAAATTGATAATCTTGACATAAGTCATTTTTAGGATCAACTGCGACCGTTTTGTTGGACTCTAACTCAAAAGAAAAAAAATTCTACAAAAATTATCTATTATTGTCTAACTTTATAAATGCACCAGAATTAAGTTTTTTCTATATTTTGAAGAAATAATGTACCTTTAGCTGACAATTCAAAATTTGACAAAATTTTAGAAAGTTGGGACTCATCATATAACGATATCCAATTACCTAGAACAAATTGTAAACTATGTGTCTATTCCTTGGTTTTGATAAAATATACTAATGGAAATCTATTTTTAATGAAGGAGATCAAAAATGTAATATTGTCAAGAAAAAATTAAATATTTGCACACTTACGTTTCCATCATTAATTGATAAAAAATTGAAATCGTATAGAGATGGACTTTTTCCATCCTATATTATTTGACTAAATGCAGCAAACACTGTGTGCAAAAATTTATGAATTCAAAACATCTAATTTCTTCAACGTTCTTTAAACTAAAATGTTCGCAACGTCATTTCTTCACAAAGATGTTCACAAATTTTGTGCAAATATTTCTCACTCTGAGTCAGTGTTAACGTGGCTATTTGATTTGGTATCTAAAATGTACTTGTGTCCAGTTAAGTAGCCCAATCTGCGCATGATCTGACTATCATTAATTGTTTGCCCTAGTAGGTTATTCCAAACTTAAAGAATTTCTAATCTCCTCTTCCCATAAACCCACGTAATGTTTCTCTGCACTTAGCGTATTTGCCATTCTCTATAAGCACAGCATTTTCCAGAACCTAAAAGCACAAAATTTCTCCTAGTTCTCTCTCTCTCTCTCTCTCTTGGAGGAACAATTTGTATATACTTTGAAGGGTGCACATTTCTTATGCCTCTGTTAGAAGCAAGCACATATAACCCTCAAAACTGGGTTGGAAGTCAATTATCTAAGCCCAATTATACATATAAATAAAATTGAAGTTGCATGTGATATAAGTTTAACAACGTGCTCATTCCAATTAAATCTATCTCCACAAATATACTTCAGAACGTAGTATCGATAGTCATATCTGCATATGAGGTTTAACTTCACCTTCCATGAGTTTATCTAATAGCACCTTTGCTGTGCCGAAATCACTAATCATCATCTTCGGAGCATGGCATACTCAATATATCCTCAAGTCCAAATCTCTTCCATTTTTGACGGATCCAGATTCAATTTAATGAAATCTAAATTAAGGTATAGCCATTCAAAACCAAGCTGGCGTTGAATAAAAAAAATTTGGATGAACTCCAAAATTTTCCAATTGGTTTAAAAGTAGGCAACTAATATTTTACACTATGATCCAGAACTGCTTCAGATCAATCAGAGGTTGTAGTAGTGTCCATGCTGGAGGAATATCTAATGCAATGTTCAGGTAAATGAAAATTAAAACAACGGAATGCTTATGATCGGGACAGTATGGACAGTTTTCAATGGCTTTATATGGCCCAATCAGTTAACGAAATTAATATCGTGATCACTCAGGTTTGCAAACTATAATTTGATCCCAATTTGCCAACCACTACTTATGTATAATGAATATCGATTATATGCGCATGAAGTATGCTCCATTAGTCATTTGACTATTCAATTACTCTTTTTCATCTTACATCGAGACCGCTTTTGCATTTGAAGTTACACTCGGGATAGATTGAACATCATTGGAGACGCCAAACACATGAGTGCACAACTTTCACCCTCTTTAACTTATGACTTCATTTCCTATCAGTGAGGAAAATGGAATTCCAACAATAGATGGATTAGCTTTAACAGAACATTGCGCTAAATTATTTTCTTTATTTAAGATCACTAAAAAAACCTAAAATATTCCCATGTTCTCATTAATGAAATTTAGCTGTTATGCCGCAGGTAGTTTTTTAGGAGTAAACAAATTTTGTATGACAACGTTTATGCAATCAACAAATAACCAAGTAAATGACAAGTAAGTATTTAGCCATAAATTGCGGATTTTAAACTAATATTGTTTTGTTAGTAAAATAATTTGTATATTGCGGAAGAAAACTCTAGAAGTTATCTACTGACTTGCAAATTAACTTCATCTCTAAATTTACGTGTATTAATTTATTAAGAAACTGCGACGATAAAAATAACCAGAATGGCTCCATATTTGCAATCCTAGAAATTGATCATTAGCTTCTGTATGTCACCAAGCATTTATTTCATTGAGATTTTACTAGGTGGAAAAAATAATTCATTTTTTTGCTTAGAAGCATTTTATCCATACATTATGTATAGTTAAACTAGTGTTTTGAAAAAATGTACTGTTCATTAGATCATTTGAGTTACTGGCTTCATAAATGATAATGCAATTTGATTTTGAAGACAGACCCTCCTAGATATCTGAGTGACAAATTTCATTTCGAATTTAAGGAAGAACGCTTGAAATGATCGAAAGCTATATCTATAAAAAAAATTCAAATAAATTAAGAGAAGTTTACAATATCGGCTTGATAAATCAATCGGCGTTCAAGAAAAATGGTTCACGCGATAATAATGTGATTTGATAAAAAAAACGAGTTAAAAATCATAATGAAAAGTTATACCGCATTCGATTAAAGTAAAGATAATAATTTAATTTATTCTAAAATTTATCTAAGTTTCTGTTTATTAATAAGGCCAAATTTTTAATTTTTCTCGCATTCAATCTCAACTTCGTCGTCAATACACAGAAAGGCTTCATTATATTTCTTTCTAAAGGCAATTAACTAGCGTTGGTGTATTACCTACCAATTTAAAATAGCAAGACAATTTGAGTATTGAATTAATTAAGAAATGGATTTTGAACTGAGTATTCAGGCTGACATTTAATTATTGATTTATCTCATTACTTTCTATGTGAGCAATAACCGATCGATGCAATCGTTTTTTCAGCTGATGTGTTTGAAGTGATGATGTAATTACCAGTAAAAAGAATTATTTATCTACTACGTTTATCTGCCGGTTTTTTTGAAAAATAATACTGAAATTAGTAACAAATTGATTTTAAATAATATCAAGAATTTACAATTCAATCTCCAATTAAAGAGAACTAGAGTCAAATTGATTTAATTAAGAGGTTCTTAAGGCAGACATAAGACAATAAAGTTCAAACTACATTAACTATTTCTATATTCTTGTTTATTTTTTTATGTTGCTAATTACACCTGGTAAAATAGTTTGCGTAGTATTTGCAATTTACTGCATTTTTGCAAGCAAAGTTCAAACTTTTCGGATTTGATATTATGTGGAAATTTGAAATAAAGCTTTTTATTTCCGTTGGCTTTTAGATAAAAACAGTGATAATAATATGCAAATAAAATTCTTTTATAGGTTTGCAACTTAATGGCATACAGGCAATATATTTCACTTTTAATTATGCCGAAATATCTAAAATGAATTTCAATTTGGATTAACCTTCAACTTATGTTTAGGCATATAACGTGTTAAATGTACCTTAAGCAAAATTTGAAATAAGAATTTGTGTTTTTTAGAGCTTATAATTAGGCTGTCTTACTGTTCATGCATTCCATATTCACTGCAAGTACATAAACTTTTTTTAGATTTCGGCTTGAAAATGAATCTTTTTTTACGGATTCAGGAATATTAATGAAGCACGAACAGTGAGAGAATACACAAATCATTTATTTCAAAAAAGTACTTCAAAAGTACCAGCAGTTAATTAATATGATAAAATAGAAAATATGAACCATTGTTTTAAAAAGGAAACTTGGAAAGTTAGTATTTTATGCGGTCAGATATAAAATATTTCTAATTATAAAATCAAATTTTTCACAACACCTTTTTTTCTAAACTATTATAAGAATTTGATGTGTGATATTTTGTGTACGAAAATGAAGAATTTCTAGAAGATAATTATTGGAAAACAAATAATTTTAAATGCGTCTATGTTCGATATGCTGAAACATTTGTAGTTTGTGAAATAGGGCGAATAGCATTAAATATTTTGCTTTAAAATAGCACTATACACAGTTTTGTTCAACAAAATATTTGTTTTTAAATGGAAATGGTTACCCAAGCTGATAAACAAATAATTCTCCAATAGAAAAGGCAATTTGAGGGAGAATTAACGATACATTTAACCAAATTTCTTTAATTTCAAAAAGAATTAATATACATAATTTACAAAATTGTTTTTAATGTTTTAAGATTTCATTCATTAATTTAATTAAAGATTTATATATTTTTACATCGAAAGGCGCTTAAACACAACAAGTTCTCAGGCAGGGTGATGAAAACCTATGGTCTAGTTAGTTATTAGTAATTAATAATTCACTTCTAATGCTGTTAATTTCACACACTGTTATGATAACTATATATTACACTAATAAAAACACATCTGCAGAACGAATACGTGTGGAATTTGGAAAGAACAGGTTTAGAACATGCTATACTACTTTAGCTGAGATACATTCCGCTTTTAAAATTACCAACTAGGAAATAGCATTCTGGAAAGAAAAAATACTATCATAAGGAGTATTTGAAGTATGAAATGTCTACCAACTGAGTTTAATTTTAAATGACTGACACTCTTCTATTATGGGATAGTATTGTTGTACTTGTTTTTATGCAAAAGCTCCGAAGCGTAACTCCTTTGTTTAAGATGCGGAGATAAATGTCAATGAATCTGGATAATGATATATACAAAAATATGCAATGATTGAGGCGTTAACCCACTCAAACTATAAATGGTGAAAAAATTTACATCATTTTGTGATGTACGGTGATCTTACTAATGACTGGTAAAATTTCGTGTAAATACATGCAGCGCCAAGTAGATTTCGTTTTACAACTTGAATGTGCTCACACATAATCTACGAAATAAAAGTTTAAGGACCTTTTACTGGCATCATTCGTTTGGCAAATGCAGTTTCATTAGCCGATTGGTACTTCAAAAGTCATAAATACTGACAGGATGTGATGCATGCTTTCAAGTTGCTGAAATATGACACTGATGCGACCGCATTTGCGCTTTCCATTATACGGTTATGACCATATGCAGGGCATAAAATTTTACAGGTTTCCATTTGCTCTATTGCAACTATAATTGAGTAATTTCCAATAAAGTGTCTAATTGAGTAATTTCCAATAAAGTGTCTAAGGCGGAACAATGCTGCCATCTACACCGCAAAAAATACAGGTTTCTTTTTTTTCACAAAAGCTAGCTTTAGCTATATTGATTTAAATTTGCCTAAATTGTGACTTTATTTTCTGAGAAGATGAAATTACTATGGTTGATAATTTAAGTTGTGGCAAAATTATCAAACCAAAGACGTCTAGTGTATTATTTTTAAGACTTCATCAACACCTGACGATTGGCATGAGATATACACTGGTAATAACTGGGAACGAGATATAATAAACACAAATATAAATAAAAAAATTGTGGTGTGGCTGTTTCTCAGACGGAAATAAGAATATATTTTAACTCCTATTGTATTCCGAATGAAATGAAAAGGGGAGTGAAAGATATTATCCATCAAAACAAAATATGTTGAGTCGATAAATTACTTCTAAAATCGTGTTAATAATTAATCTTTTGCTAACCAGAATTCTTCCAAAAGTTACACTCTACAGTCTGTTTTTATTTTCTCAAGGACAGGCAGACCATTAATTATTCTAGAAGCGGTTCTAAAATTTCTCACGGATCGAATCAAAATTTTTAAGCTCTTCTTATAACCTTCAGATGTATTTTTGCAAATGAGAATTCAATTTTGATTAAAGTGCCTGTAATTAGCTAATCTCCTATTTCTGAGTCACATTTCAGCAATAAAATTTCAAATAGAATATAAATATTAATTTATTAAGAAGATTTTGTCCAATAATGAGTTGTTCTTTTGACTAACAGAATACAAAATTTCTTATTTCTTAATCTTATTTCTCCAAAAGCGTTCCCCAATCAAAGAATAAATAGTACTACTGAGCTTGGATTCTCAAATTATAAAGTTGTATGAATTTATATTTGGCTTACTATGAGGCTTATCCGAAATAGAAATTTTACGAATTCATAATGCACGCCAACTTCCTTGCGTCATGTTCACCTAGAGACCATTGGAGTCTATTAAATTATTGACTTTCGATTTTAAGAGGTTTATTACAAGGGCCATGAATCTGAGGTCCAAAAGACTTCCAAAATTTTTCTCTTTTCAATAGCTCAGGAATTCGAACTTTCCGTTTTCAAAGTGAGTATTTAAATATGTCTATTCTGAATTTCTCGCCGACAATTTCCTTAATCTATGACATTTTTTATCTGAGCCAACTATTTTAGCTATGTTCAATGTGATAGACGAGATTTCTTTAAGTACTTACCCAATAATCCGAACTTTATTGGTCAACTATCTCGATGAAGTATTTTTACCAGCATTATAAATTTACTTTACGCATTATAATTTATTGTCTTTTAATTCACGATAGAAGAGAGCTGAGCGGAAATTTACTGGCAGATATTTGTGAATGAGGAGTTGTAAGTAGCATTGAAAAGGTATTTACATAAATGTCGTTGGACTCTAGCTTCACATTTGGTCTCTTGTGTGCATTAAGATTGGCTTTAAAAGATTGATTATTCCATTTTTTTTGTGAGAACACCCATATGCGTTTTGACGGTTTTAACTTTGTGGTCATTCATCTGAGGAGATAATGAGGAGCAGTAATGAACCCTCAGGAAGGTTGATCAGTCCTTGAGATTTGGTTATTTAAAATAATTACACAGAGGTCTTTTGGGCATTTTAGGTGTCCCAAAATTCACAACAATCATTTAATATTCAAGTTTTGATTGCTCTTGATTTCTAATCCTTTTGAATGTTCTCACCAAATGATAATGCTTGTCTTTGTTTTTCAGTTCTTAACAAAAGAAATTATTCACTATGGTTTCCCATCTAAATGACCAAATGTAATGAGTAATATAGTTATACACACCAAAACAATGCGTATTGCCATTGGCAATATCACATGTAAAAAGACAATGGAGAAGTTTATAACTAATTAGTGAGATATGGTGAGAAAATGGGTAGTAGGAATCCTTTAAATAAAGTTGACATCATAAGCAGTATTCAATTTGAAATAGGAATGGGAAATGGGAAAAGCTCACTTGATATGATCTCCTGGATTCATGATTGAAATAGCGTCTAAAATACTCCGAATCAATTTGTCGTTTACTTCAATTTTACCTCCAACCACATCAATCACTTGGTCTCAATTCAAACAAGCAAGTACAGTTGAATTTTACAATACAAAAAATTGGAAGTTCGCGTTTTTTTATTATTATTCAGCATTGTAATCTATTGGTTGCTTCACTAGTAAAAACGTACAGCAAAATCAGTAATAATCCCCTCTAAGGGCAAAACCCGCACGCACACACCACATCAAAATAAGTTGGAAATATGAAAATCACACATTGCAATAGTATTTTGGGTTCAAACTATGTCAATTTTATGGATAATAAAAACTGTTTGTCGACTAGCTGGTCAATTGCTAAAGGAATATTTTCCAAGGTGCTGTTCTCGATAAAGTTTATGCACCCATATTTACAAATTTTGTATTAATTTACAGAATTATCGTATGGAAACACTCAGAGACTTGGGGCTTAAATATTTTTCCCAACAGATGTTTAGATTACTGTCAACGGTGCTTGAGGGATCCATTGTTGATTTGATCAATGGATGGAAGTTCTCGGTGATTTCTTTTCTAAAATCTGCAGAGGTCGGGATACCCCAGATAAGGGGAATCTAAAGCTCCCCTCCACCCTCCCCTTGAAAGAAAAAAACGAATGGCAAGTATAGCTGCCCTGGATCATGTTATTACTAAATAGCGATTCCTAAATGCTTCAAGGACAGAAAGACTTCTAATTATTCTGGGAACTTTTTGTCATCCTAGACTAAAATCAGACTTAAAGATCACTTTTTTTTCAAAAGTCTACAAACTTTAAGTTCCAGAAATTTGATGCGAGATTAAATTGTCGCGCGAACTCAAGAATTGGCATAACTTCAAAATAATGAGCAAGATCATTAATAAAAGTGACATTCAATATGGCTTCTCCTAAATATTCAAAAGTTTGTTTTAAGGCTATTGGTGGTGGAATAACATCTGGTGAGGGCTACAAATTACGATATCATCTAGATGACAAAGCCTAGTTATATTATTGATTACTCACCTCACTGGACATATAGAAACGGAAGTCATGTTCGATGCTTGTGCGTGCAAGGAAAGTAGATAAAATAAGGTAAAATAAAATAAAGTGGCTCTCCCACAAGCCTCCGAAGTTACCAAATTATAGAAGCCGAATTCGGTTGAGCTCAAAAGTGATGTCATTGTATTTCATTGCGCTTATCGTAGAAAATGATGGTAATAGGGTTAATTGCTCACAAAAATGTTTTAAAAGAAGACTCGATTTGTGCACCTGAATTGAATGTCATGTAGAATCCTATCAGTAAAGCATTAGCAATACGAAAATTTTATTAAAAGAAATTAATGAATTTCGGGGAAATTTTACAAAGAATGCTGTTTTTTCGGGCTAATACAATAACCACAAACGCACTATCCATTATAAGAATGTAATTAAATTATAATTACTGGAATCTGCGGAATGAAAATGTAATGGCTAATTAACAATTCGACGCTTTGCACCCAAGTCGCCGTTGAAATTAGTTATAAATACAATAAGGAAATAAACGGCCAATCAAAGACGCCTTCTTCAATTTTTTTTATTTTCAATTGAAATTCTACCTAAAGGATACCAAAAATAATGTGTGCAGTGAGAAGCAAATACACCAAAATAGGCACAATTTGTGTTAAATGATAATCATGAAGCTGTCCGTAGTGTAAATTTCCATGCACATTTTGTAATTGGTTATTAAATTGTTTCAAATTGCAATTATGCATATAGTTGGCGGGGATTAAAATCAGTAAAAAAAGTGCCATATTATTGTATTTTTGTTAAATTAAATTAAACCCAGATACGATGGCATATTAGGAGAGCTCTATTTTTAGCCATATGCAGAGACGAGACTATCATTAATTATTAATAGGCAAAATAGAAAAGCCAAAACAGCTTTTAAGCACTCAAAGATAATTTAGACAGGAATTCAATTTAAAACTTTTCCTCTAACTAATCATTTTTTATAATTTAACTAAAGCGAAGGCACGGGCATCTAACAATTAAAGCATCACATATTTGTGGAATTCTTCACTTTAAGCAGGAGGTTTAGTATATAACCAATTAGTTTCGCATTCTGCGCACAAGTACAAGAACATTTTAAGGTGCAATCTATCATTTATAATAATGCAAAGCATTTTACTTGTAAGATGCAAATGAAACCCATCAAAGGCGGGAAAAGAATGGGGGTGAGAACGACTTCAAGGCATCTAAGTTTCTCACTTCAGTTGACATTTTGATTCTAGGTGCACAGCATTCATCAAAATTCGAACTTCATTATTTGACTCTTGGATTTGCGGCAAACGCTTGTCTCCTGCGTCCATTGTCTATCGATCGTATTTTGCAACTAGATTTGTCCATTTTAATTCGTATTTCTCCTTCTATGTTGGTAAGGGCAGAGCAATCAAGCATATTTGGCAGCGTACAGTCTTAAGATACTATTATTAATCTAATTACCTATACACTTTTGCCTTTATTTCTGTTGTAAACGACAAAACGTATTCCACAAGCGTTTTATGTTAGAAAAATGACCCATCGTTTATCATCAGTAGCATTTGTTGTTTTGGAAAATGTTTCTAATGTACATATCTAAAGGATTTCCATTTTTTCTAAATGCAACGGACCAATCTTCGAATATATTAGAGTTCCCTTACAACGGAAATGCGTTTTCATTGAATTTATAAACGTATATTACATGCTTCTATAGAACTTTCAATCTTCAAAGAAATTGTTTCGAGCTTAATCAAGGAAAACCTTGAAGCCCATTAAAAGAAGGCTAGAATATTATGGATATCGATACACAATTTCCAGGACAAAACCCTGAAACGCACCAAATTTCGTGCTTCACTTGAAATTAAATTCAACAGAAAAGATGTCACTGAATTTTGCATACGACTTTGTCATAAGTGAGATTTCGCAGTGTGGATAATTATTTTTATCTTTACAACGAAGCAGCGGATTTCTGAGTGGTATGGATTTCTCGTTACCCCTTTCGTTCAGTCACCTCATTTGTCCGTCCACATAATTGTAATTAGCAAAATATGACAAAACTTGATTCAGTCAAGTCATGCTTTCCTTCGACTATTTAGGGGCCAATAAATTAGCCCATTATTGCGTTATTAAGATCTAAAGCTCGAAAAAGGCAAATCTTCTGGGAATAGCCACATATCATTCAAGGGCCGTACTGCATCATCTATTAAATTTTCGAAAATTCTAGTCAATATGAAATCATTCCCTTCCTAACAAGATAAAGGCGCGTTAAACGATGAGCACATATGCGATGTAAGAAAATTTTTTCCCACGTTTGAGCACATGAACTAATACTTACTTTATATTTTGCAAACTCAATTATCCGTTAACTTAATTATATATATATATATATATATTTGCCAGAGATGAAGGAAATCATGTCAGGCAATGCAAAGACGCTGACGAAAAAAAGACCAGATAAGAGTATAAAAAATATATGTGGTCCTTTGCAGTGATGAAAAAATATTAATGAATTTATTTCATTGTTGTTAATTTATTTCGAGCCAGTCTGGTTAGATTTCGACGACGAACTATTACGCTGCATGTGGGACATCGCCGATTACCCTGAAACGCACAAAAGTACAAGTGAGATACAAAATAGGCCACACATTTGAGAAAGCATTTTAAATACATCATTCCATTTAAGAGTGTAAAATAATAAATAATAATGTAATTGGAGCATATAAATGAGTGTAAAACAAAAATACTTCAGAAAAATTAAAGTAAGCGGAAACCAAGACTCTATATGCCTGAGCAAAGATCGGAAATCTGATCTTCTCTAGACAGACCTATTGAGTATTGGTTCACCACACTCATGCCTTGTCAAGCAATTCACTTGATCATACTCCCGCTTACTAGGGTACACAGCACTCGGTAGCAATCAATTTAATCTGGCAGGAACTGGGGGACCACGACAACAATGAACCACATGAATGATCCGAAATCAGAGCTAGGAAAAGGTTACAACTTAGGGAATCACCCGTGTAAGAGAACTAACATTTTTCCCAATTTTATGAAAGAGTCAATTTATACATAGAATGGAATGCACGAAAAAAAAAAAAGATTAAACAAGAAATCGTGGGCAAACGCTAAGACTTGTAGAATACTTTCCAAATTGCACGTTCAACAGTCGCAGAGACAGTTATCCATTATATTTGTGCATCGTTTAAATCGAAATTTTTAAGCTGACAGCGCGCGATCTGAGTTATGTGACTCAAGTCTATTAAATAATGTTCAGGCCACCAAAAATTGAACTATTTCTGGGAAATTATAATTGGACTTGAACCAATTATATTTCCAATATTCCTGCATAAACGCACTACAACCATCGAATTTAGGATAAATGTCAAAGCAGTGGATTTATTTCAGCGTGCAAGTACTTCGTATCATTCTCGAGTTAATAACTATGTGATGGCACATTCAGACACCATGCAGTTGAAGCTCATTACGTTTGACAGCCCAGCAGCTAGACGCGCATTCGCACACTTCTGTGCTTCGTGTTGTTTGCGAATGCAGAAGCATTAATTCGTAATTAATGCCTTTTTAACATAGTTTTAGGATTTGTCATTAATAGCAGACATGACAATTCTGAGAGCGTCAAAAAGTACAGCACAACTGAAGACCACCGCATTAACATATAGGCATCTTTCAAAGTGCTTTCTAAAAAAAATAAGCAATCAGCAACAACAGTCAGTAATACTGAGCAAAGCATAAAATTGTGGATAAGACACACAATTTATCCTTTTAAGGATTTTATAGGAAACAAAGAGGAGTAATTATATTCCATTTCGAAGAAGTTTTTGAAATTTCGAAAACAGGCCTGGACAAGTACTACTTTTATACTTGAAAGCAAAAACTTGAAGCAACAAAATCACCACTTGCGTAGTAAGTTTTATGGAGCACTTACTGACTCGCACACCAAATTGTCAATCGGTGATCTATAATTGGCTGCTCATTCTACAATCGCACAATGATTTACATGTGGTAAGGCAGTTGGTCTATCGCAAACATAGTTGGCCTCAAATTAGTATTGATGTCTAAATCTTTCCCCTTCATTCTTTGTCCAACTCTCGAATTTTTATTCCCTCAATCAACTCCAACCGTCCAGTATACTTGCTAAAAGGCAATTTCGGTCTTCTCATTTGCGAACAATTGTTGCATCTCGTTACTCTTAGGAAGATAATAAGTTCGACAAAAGTAGATCAAACTCATTTAGAGGAGACCCTAAAGTAGATCCAACAAGAGCCACTGCAATTTAGTCATTTTATTTTCATGATTAGTTATGCTCAACAAAGCCAGCATGCTGCTTAAGATAGCCAATGAAGACAGCATGTCTGATTCTAAAGCTATAGCATATCAGCGTCCTATATTGAATTTGAGTTAAAGTTTACTTATAAAATATGATTACACTGCAAGATCCAGGGAAACATTTCAGATTCCAGTGCAAATCTTCATCGGCGAAGAAAATAATGATGGAGCACCCAAGCAATTCCATGCCAACTATGTTCCAACTGATTGGTGCAAAAATTCGTTGAGAAAAAAAAATTAGACATGAGTGCAAATATGTAGTTCTTAGGTCAATGTAACACAAAACCAAAAGTTCACTCGAATTAAGTTGAGCCAAGTATTATATTTTTGTTCTTTCGTAAACCCCACGTAGTCTTCAAAATTTCAAAGCTCGAAGGTAACGCGCTTGAAAATTTTTCGAACTTTTACTCAACGCACAAAAATTCATTGATAATTTAGGGAGGAGCGGAGAGGATTATTATTTCACTCATAAACACTTAATTATGCATTATGATAAAGCGATAATATGGCGGGGCAAAAATTGGCCAAATGTGAAGTAATTACCTCCTCAATAATATTTCTCCAGCATGAAAAACAGCAGATATGGCCACAATCTGAGCGTAGAGCGTCCGCGATTGCCGATTTCTTGCAATTCGCGCAAACTCTTGTGACTTGTGCTACAAATAGGAAGGGCAGTTTTATAAATGAAAAAATTAAATTGAATATCATGTCAAACAGCTAAGATGAGCTAAAGTTGGTAATTGCGTGTTAGAGAACACCGATTTTTAGCAGAAATTATTAGATGTTAATACTGCCATTTTTAAAGCAGGTTTTGGGCGTTTTGACTTCTCTCATATCAAATTCAAATAAATAGGAGATACGCTGACAATTAGAAGGTTCAGTATGTTGGAAAATTGCCGCCTTTGCAACATCTTTGTTTTGCGCGATTAGCGCTGAGGTGAAAGTAAATGTGGATATGCTAAATTAAATTCTGCAAGAAATGTACAAAATTGACGAAATTAGAGACGCGATTTCCAAAGGCAATAGACAGCGTCCTTCGAAAACATCAAATATTCATAGCTTGAGAAATCAAAACCTACTCCATTCTGGATCTACCCATCTTCCTTCAAGATCGATCTGCGGGATTTGATTGAGGAGTAATAATTAATCCACCGTTTGAAATATCAATATATATTTTCATAAAGTGATTCTTAAACGAACTGCAAGGCTTCTGCAATCCGACACATACTTAGTCTTTAATGTGAAAAAAATGCCGTTTCAAACAGATAAGTGGTGAAAATGAATTAATTATTTAAAAATTCAGCTTGAATGAGCGCAGCTCGATGAGGTGTGTCAAGTCCAAAAAAATTTAAGGAGTATTAAAAAGCCCCACAAAATCGGAGTGATTCAACCACGAATTCCAATTTTCACTATTACCTCTCTTTGGGCATCAGACAACACAGTGCTGGACGTTAAATCTGAAGATGCAAGAGAAGTTAAATCCTCGTTCCTGATAAAAACGTGTAAGTGGAAGTCAGTTGTCTTGAAAACAACGTTCCAATGAAAATGCACTCCTCAGGAAACCTTAAAATACTAATGACAAATTGAATTTGTAATACGAAGGTTGATCAATCAATAGCGTGAATGAAGCATATTAATTGACAATATGTGCAATATATTCGCGGTAAGTAAAATATAATAATATTTGAAGAAAACATTAAGAAAAAACGTTGCCGTGGTTATTTTAAATTAAATAAATATTACTTCCTGCAGATTCATGCAATTTAGCTTAAAAGAAAACTTAAGAACCAAAAATGCATGAGTTGTCTATCGTGGGGTGGAAGATTAAAAAAATCCCTCCGGGCAATCTTACTGTCCAACGTCGAAAACAATACTGAACCCACGGGAGGTCTTCACAGACGTAAAATATTGGAAAAGGGAAAAGATGAGACAAAAGTCCACGAGTTGAATTTGAGCAATTTAGTGACTATATGATTTAAACAGTTACCCACTGATGTTCGTGTTATAGGCACAAATTGGACACCAAGAAGTAAAGCCTTAGTCCACTCTAGGGCAAAAACTGAAGGTGACTTTCTTGAAAAGTTGCGATAACTTCGAAACCAGAATTAAGATTTGCGCCTTTTTTTGAGGAATGACCGAAAGAGTACCAAATAAAAATTTTCGTTTTGAATTTCTTCTTTTGTAATCTGTGAAATTTTATTTCAATTTTAAAAACGAACAAAGGACAAAAGTAAAAAGCAAAGCATGACTTCTTTCTGTATATTCATTCACATTTAGGAAATGCCAATGGACAAATTGGTCCAGATCTAATCTTAAGAAGACACATTCCCAAAGGAGAGTACTTTGCCCAAAATCACCACCTAATTCATTAGCAGTACCCATTAATGCATTAATAAGATGGGTGGCCCAAATTGTAATAATGAGCAGCTTAAAGTTCAAGAAAAATCAATATAAAACTTCAATGCGAATTGATCAATAAAGTATTCCCAACAAATAGCAACAATTACAATCAGCGTGCTCAAATAAATAAATTCAAATCACTTCCGCATTGGTGTAAATAGACGCCAATATTGACCTACTGGCTAACCTTGAAGGGCAGGATCTGTGCACAACCAAAGTACTCTGGAGAAATAATTTACAATGAATTGGGGATGTAAAAAAGGTGTGTGGACGAATGTACTGCGTTATTTTCGCAGTCACCATTCTGATTCGTGAATCACAACACCACTTAATTCTTATTAAAGCTTTCGCACTTTTAAACGACTATCAAAAGAGCGATTTGCCTAATTAAAAGGAAGAAGAAAATGTTAGTTTCAAGTTTCAAAAAAATTTATCCTATGCTGAAACCTACAAGTTTTTGGCCACGAAATCAATACTTTTAGAATACTAATTGTATTTTAACCCAAAAGAGTTGCATATGCTTTACTTTTAATAAATGAAACTTGAGAAAAATGGCGTCGTTATTGATTTAATGAGCTTAGATTGCCATTTTTTGTAAGATATTATTTGGTTATTTGTCATAAGCGTAAATAAGTCAGAGCAGCAAATGAAGACATGGGGCCTGGATTTAGGCCAAAACATACGATTTTCAAAAGTGTGAGCACAAAACTCCATTCTAAGTGAATGCCTTGAAGGTCCAATCGCCGCTATGAACTGGCAATTTTACAAAGATTTAATGATGCAAATTTTTCTCAACTAAAAATCACTTAGTGGACTAACCATCAACCTGAGTTGGTTCAGACTTTGAAGTTGATTCGGCAGTTTCCACTCGTGGAATGGCTGAAAGACCTGTGATATTTGTGCAAAGATCAGAATATCTCGCCTTGTCGCCTTGCCGAACAAATACGATGAAATCTACAAAGAGAACATAAAGAAAGAAAGAAAGGAGGGAAGAAGGTGAAATAATAATCGAAATCTAAATATCTTAATAATTTGTCAATTAGAACATGCGAGCTGTTGCCAACAGTGAAATCAACTAACCTAACCGACGGACCAGGAATAACAAAGACAAGAAATTAGTCGCAAAAACAGGGATCAATGAATTAAATTTGAACTTCAGACATTAAGTAAAAAGTGCGTCTCATCCATTACCGTACTACATTGTTACTGCACATGCCCAAGTGCAATTTCACGATTTAACCATTGTCTGGAGTAAGACTAGCAATTACAACAATTATTACTATTTGTAAATTGCAAAAAAGTACTTTGAACCATAGACATATTTGGCTCCACTTAAGTAAGACTACGCAAAGAAACAACCGGTTCTTCAAACTCAGCAGAGCACAAATTGAACAATAATTAAAGAGGAGAGGGAGAGAGAGAGAGAGCAAGGGGTAGAGAAGGGAAGTGGGGAACAAAATTGCATCTACCAAGGACAGATCAAATTATGCAACATTGAATGGGCATTATTCGTTTTATCTGTTTATGTCAGTTTGATGAGCGTCCATAAAAGCATCACACAGCAGGGCAATTAAGGAGAGATGATAAACAACAAGCCAACACGTGCGTTTTAGCACGCAACAAGTCTTAATAGAAACATAAGCCTCTACCATAAACTCGCTGAGCTACCTCATTAGTAGAATATAAAGCTATCTTAGTTCAAAAATTGCTTTTTAAAGGAAAGCAGCCCCAAAATATCTGAAATAAATGCAAAATAGGAGGAGAATTTGTGCAGTTACTTGTTAAATCCCCAGTAGAATAAATGTCAGACCAAATTAAAGTAGACAAAACCCCTATTATCCTATTCCTCCCCTCCCCCCCCCTTCCCCTCCCACCCCTATCTCTCCCTACGCTAATTAGCAGAAGACGTATTCTGACGTTGTAAGACCTACAAATACGAGGCGTAGGAATAATTAAAATTGGCAAAGAAAATACCCCCAAATCGTCCCAAAGTATGAAATCACAACAACAAAAAGAACAAGGATAGCCGACTATGTTTAGATATTGGAAATGCTCTTCCAACAGCTTGCTTCCCATGGATAGAGAACTTGGGGTAAACAAAGCAACTCGAAAATGTAGGGTGCAAATCCAAGTTTAGACATAAATTAACATTGAAAGCAGAATAAAAAACCTGCCATTGGATAAAAATAGCTTTCCTGAATACCTCAAGGACATGAAGGTGGTCAATTATAAAGGGTCTTTTGTTCACACTCAGCTAAACTGCAAGAAATTAGATGATGTCCACTTTTAGATCTGGTAAAAGTTATCAAAGCTTGGTGACAGGGGGTCATGTCAATTCATGGGTTGCGAATTATGCTTTTGGGTTCACTACTCGCCAACACATAATCACAAAACAAAATGACAGCTAAAATTAGATAATTCAATTGAAAGCTTCTAATTACAATACAGCCAATGAGCAATAGATTTGAGTATTTAAAGTTAATTTAAACAATAACCACCACTTTAACCCAATGCATCATCTTACAGCCACTCACTACAGCAAGCGTTTTCTTGGCTTCGCCTCTAAGAGGAAGAAGCTATGCAATTTTACACCTATTTGCATGTTTGCCAATTAAAAGCCTTAAAGCCCATTCGACTCTCGGTCTGACTTTCCTTTGCGTCACTATCTTTATTTTACCAAGGTTATAAACAAAATGCAGACTTCTAATCTTTCAAACAAGATCAACTAGTAAACTGCAGAATTCATATTCGAAAAGTGCTATCAAGACGTGAATTCAGTGTAAGGAAGGCATCCATACATGGGACAACAGACGTTTTCAATTTTATATATTCTCTTTTTCTTTTAGATTGTACTATAAGAAATGGGAAACAATAATAACTTTTGGAAATCTCCGAGTAGACGACCACAGTCTTTTCTCGGACACTTTTACCTCTCTACAGGGCCCCATTCAGAACACCCTCGCCTCCCAACTTGGCCTTCTACTAGGCAACAGTCAAATGTTTTTTAGCTTTTCGAATAAAACTATTTAGTTCAAGTTCCCAGGGGCTTTAAACGGGAATATCAATTGCAATGAAATTAAGTCTCTATAAGTTGCAGGAATTCGAGAACCATGAGGTAATGCGCCACTTTTAGGAATATTAGCGAAATCTCAGTTTATTCAGCGCTACAAATCGTTTTAACTAAGGAAGACCTTCACCATGGTAAATTGCACCCTTTACTCAATATATTTCAACGAAAATTCGACTAGTCTTTGCCGAAAAAAAAGGGGAAACGAAAAACGAAATTCCTTGACATGATTTCATACGACACTTGAAATAATAGAATCAAATTACTTTATTAAGCTTAAGTCTATGTTTTTAATAACGCCAAATAACGGAGAAAAAGGTATAGCCAACTTTATACGTAATAGCAGTCATTTTAAATGCATAGTCAGTTGAAACCGAATTGCAATATATATTCTGCACATTTTGAGCAGGCTAATTGTCACATCCAATTAACACTAATATTTTAATAGTGACCCTAGTGTTTCTCCTTCTTAATTAACATGCTTCTACTTAATATCTCCCAAGGACAGAACATATAAATTGAATTTGACAAAGAAAATCGTATGTGCCTAAGAGGAAAGAAACAAAGGTAGGCTAGACCGTTTTCGGGGACAATGCAACACGGTAGACCATATCAGCAACGCAAAGTTCAGCCTTCAAAAAGTTGCATCATGGAGAGACATCTAAATACCAAAAAACAGTTAAACATTTCAAGTCGGCGTGTCAATTGCTGCTTTTATATCGAAATTGTAACTGAATTAAATTATTATACTGGCAAATTTATCTTCACGGATGGCAACAGGCAGATTGATCATACAAGTTGAGAACTCCATAGAGTTCATGAAAACTGAAATCGATATCAGCATTCGTTAAATATTCAGGAGGGGAGGGGGTGCAATTCGTAGCAAGTCAAAATTTTCCTCCATTAATCGGGCAAATTCATCTTAAAGACCTGAGCTCCGAATCAAAGCGAATCTAATTTTCGATTCTATTAAAGGGTATGAAAGATTGACGAATTATATTTCTGGAAAGAAAAAAAAAAGGTGACTTAATTGTCATAGAAGCTCCCAAAAGTAAAAGGCCTATTAAGCATGAAAATAATTAATTGACCCTTGAGATAAAATATTTAATGGCCACTTGCCGAATTCCCAATAGAATAAGTGCTCAATCGAATTGGCGCAAATAAAAATGAGTAATCAAGTTGATATTACATTAAATATCTTCCAGGCCTGGGACAGATCCAAATGCCAAATTGAATTTGGCCAATCAAAAAGCGAAGGCAAGAGGAAAATCGTGAAGACATTAGGATTAAAAAAAGGAAAATCAAATAAAAAATAATTAATGGCTGAAAAAAGCTGGCCTTTAAATTTTCGACTGAATATGGGGGAAAAAAGTCGAGTTTAAATGAAATCGATCCTACTTAGCAGTCTTAAACTCTACCTGAACAAATAAATTTGGCACCACTGAGGCACTTTTTGAGAACCTCTTCAAGCTTATGAGCACAATGGAAGTAAGCAAATACCAATAAGAACCCACTAAAATCAGTTTTCTTCCCAAGCCTCTTTTTGGCTGAACTGTTCCTTAAAATAGGAGAAAAAAAACAGCTCCAAACAAAACTTTAAATTATTTTTCTTCTGACTAAGGAATATTTGAACTGTGGATGTGATTGTATAGAGGGTGCACACCCTTTTACTAATCAGATAATTTAACAAATTGGAGGGGTTAAAAGATGCTCTGGTTAGAATTGAAATTATGTCGTCCACATGAAGAACTATGGAGAATTTTTAAATACATTAAACAATAAGAAGTTGTGCCTTTCTGTCCTTGTTTTGCCTCAGGTACATCAAAATATGCATAAGCGTTTGCCGTTATATAACCTGTGATCTTAAGTTCTGAATTAAAGTTCTTAATGGTCTTCACAGCCATCTGATTAGAGACTTTTAAACTGATCTTTCAACGTGTTTACACACCAAAAACTACTTTATCCACATTGTAATAGGGAATTGCTATTCAATTAGTAATGTCATTCTAGAACTTACTTGCAACAAAAAGGAGAAAATACTGAACAACCGCAACTCTAAGTCTGGAGGCAACTTGTAGGTACAATACTGCCAAATTTGTTGCTAATTTTTTTTCTTTTTTCACAAAAGACTTACCTAAACCAGTCACTCTAAGCTGGCCGAATAGCAATCCGAGAGCTCAATTCAGAGTAATTTACGACCTTGCATATATTTCCCCATTGTAAAAATGCTTGTTCACTCTTCCCCCAAGGTGAAATTAATCTCTAGAGGGAGAGCGAATAATCAATCCTTGGTTCACAGACCTACTGTATGTTATATTTCACAATAAATCTTAAATTGTGAATAAATGGTTTATAGAATCAATGGATCTGTAAGGAAGTAAACAGAAACTATGATGGCTTCCAAATCAGTTTAAGCGCCGTATTTGCTAATAAGTAAACAAACAAAAAAATAATATGACGTATATTAGTGTCAAAACTGCGTCGTTTGAATTAGGATAGGGAAAACCAACGTAGATTGGCATTATTGATCATTTAGATTAGAACCAATCTTTTATCGTATAAAAAAAGCTTGCATCTAATTACCCATTTCATTTATGTCTAACTAATCAGTTGACCTCAACCGTTGCCGATTATCCGTTGACACTTTATGGACGCAAAAAATTATCCCCTATTTATTACAAGCACTATTTAAACAAGAGATATACTTGGTTGTTCTTTTGCCTTCTATGCTTGGATATATACGGAGCCGACAAATTTAGCATTTTAGAAATGGTGATTTAAGTTAATTAATTATCCATGATTAGCAGCTGAATGCTAAGGACCTGGAGAAAGCACTATTCCTACTGTCTTCATGATATTCAGCGAAATGTCAATATAAAAGGGAAAAAATGAAACAAAATGGAAGATTTTCAATGAAAAGAGAGGGCATAGAAGGGATTAAAGAATTATTTTAATTTTTAGGATGGCGCATGAAATAGAACAAATAGTACATAGGCTTGGCTTAGTACTTGGTATGGACCATCATAAGTCCAATAACGATCCTAATTAACCCAGGACACACGAATAAATCTGGCACAAAATGTCACTTGAGTATGTAGATTAAAGACAATCACATCTGTTATCAGATTTATCAATCATAAATTGATTTTGCCATATTCCCAAGAGGTGAAACTGGAAACAATTGGGAATATTTCATCCCTATTGCTTAAATTGAACTAGGAATGATAGGGTAAGCTCACTTACCTCTGAGTAAACCAGGTGCTTCCAGTGGAAGAAAAATACCAGCCAGTGCAGCAAAAACCCTCTCAACAGATGACTTCCCAGATTCATTTTTGGTCATTTTGTAAGTCGATAAAGCCGACTAGAAGAAGGAAATAAACAGCGCCATCAAATAGCAATCCATTGATAAATTACCTTCGCTTCATGGAGGAGATAAATTTACCTTAAAATCTTCAAAGAGATTATTCTCACTTGTAGCGCCATTCCGATTTAATAGAGCTCGAACAGAGGAGATGTAATCGGTTGGAGTTGTGCTATCAACTTTGGTAACCATGTTGCCACGTTCTTTGACAAGTTTAATGCGTTTTGATGCACGATGACGCTCCAGTAAACGTTGATCTAGGTCATCGTTGGCGGAGTTGCTTTTGGTGCTGCTTAGTACTGGAGCATTGCTATGAGAGAAGAAGGGCCTCTTATTTCGGAGATCTGAGGATATCTGTCGAAAGGAATTGGAAATAAAATATATTAAGATAATACTAATTTGAGTAAACTCTGGTGATTAGAAGTTAGAGGGCTCTTCGGTTTGCAGAAAAGTAAGATTACCCAAGAGAGGATTAACAATTCAAATAAAATAATCAGCACGAGACAACGCGAGCTCAAACTCTGCCCAAAATCCCGGTGGCCAAATACCAAACATTCAACTTTAGAATGCTGTTTTCAGCGTGTATCCAATAAGCTGACAGTAAACAAGATGATGAGTAAGAAAGTAAGCAAATGCCTCAACTTTCCCATTTTCAATTCAATTCTCTACGTCAATGAAGCAGGACATTCATCAAAAAATTCCATAATTTTTCCAGCATCTAAAGATGTTACGGTAACGGTCAGTGATCTCGGGCTTAAAAGGAGAACACGATACAACCACGCCATTAATACGGACGACAAAATCCCTTACTTCTGATGGTGAGCTATTTTTGAGATGTTAAACCCCTATTCAATTCTTATCCCTGAAACAACCTTCAAATTGTTGTCAAGGCAAACTGTTGGAGCATAGTTTAATGTACGCCTAAAAAATCGTTCCAAATACATAGCGCGTGGAAATTAGAAGTTGGTCAGGCAACCCCTATGCAATAACATAATTATTCCAACTTCAAGGCCGCTAAGCGAAATGAAACGAAAATTTTCTCACAGATACAGTTGTCAGAAACAAAGCTTCCGATGCCAAGAACAAGAGATTGCCCAAGTAAGGCGAAAGCAGCCATAGCCCTCATTTCAATGCACGTTGATATGAACGCAGAGCATCCTATTGTCCAATTCGTAAATCCTCCTCCCCCCACATCAATACGACCTTCCAATAAATAGACGTCTTAACAAACACCTCATCAATAATCTGGAAACCATGGCAACTACACGGAGCAAATTAACTGCATTTTAAAATTGTATAAAGACAGGCACTAATATGAGCGCGCATCTAGGCCAATAGTAGCGATACTTGTAGTTAAAAGAAAATCTGCAATTTTGTTCTTTCAACACGCCTATTAGAAAAGGAGACTAGGGATTTAGTTAACAATAAATAAAAAGACCTTGGATAAGTTCCTTTAATAAAATTAGTAGAAAATACCTGTTGGCTGCTACTGCTGCCGCTTTTATAGACTCGGTCGAGTAATGAACTAGAAGAAGGGGTCTCGTTTTTCTTGGGTTCCCCTGCTGCTGACATCTCCTGAGTAGTATTCTGAGAGTAGTAATCTGTAAGGAAATCACCACTTTCTGGCTCCGAAGCCAGACTTCCTGCATACGTCTTAATCTACAGAGAAGTAAATTAATACATCGGAATTCAGGAGCTCACATGATCTGCAGCGCTAGGAAATGCAATTCGACCGTCTTCTAAATATCTACGAGCTAGAAAGGAAGCACGATCTACTGTTGCCAATCGCCTTGGAGGAGGTCTCGAACTACCTTTGATAACCGTTGGATACTGAAACGAAAAAAAAATCGGCGTGATAAAGTGGTTCACGAGGCGCTCGCGATTGCAATATGTTCGTTACCTTTGTTTCAGCACTGCGATAGAATTCCGTGGTCACTTTAACAACAGGACCGAAGGAGTCAAAGACGCGAATATTGGATTGCATCCACGCTGGAAGATGTGATCTAGCTTCTTGCGATGCAAATCGCTCATCACAGAGAAAAATCATACCATAGTCGCGAATGTGACGAATCACTCTATAAAATGAGATTCAAAAATAATATTTATTGAATTATTATAAGTAGAAGTTATTTGGAAAATAGCACTCACCTACCAACGGCCTGATTAACAGCTCTCCAGGCTTGTAGTTTGTACCACTGCCGTCCAGTGGGCATTTCGATTTTCTTCCCAACAGATTTTTCCTGTTGTTTTTGAAAACATTGTTCATCAAGAAAAGCCATTTTAATTTTAATACGTGGATCTTCACGAGGAGGGTAAGCGATGCCAACAATGAAAACCGCGCGAGAGGTGTGATCAGTGAGATCGAGACCTTCACTGACCTTGCCACGCATTACCGCAAAGAGGGCCGAACCGCCTCCACTGCTGGCGGCTTCAACATAACCAGTGGTTATCTGTCAGGAAATAAGGGGGAATTTAGAGAGCTCAATATTCAGTTTTAAATTAATGTAATAAACTATACTGGCATACATTTTGTGCAATAAGATCATTATCTCTGACAATTTATTTTTTCAAATGCTTCAAAACCTCCTATAGCCTTTAGACGCCGCTACCATGTAGTCACGATCACGAGTAATTTCTTTTCAGAAGAATGTATAAGGAAAATGTTGTAAAGCTCGAACGACACTATGTTTTATTTATAAAATAGATAGATTTATGAAGTAAGGTTCTTTCATAAGAGTGACGATGAAGGATTCATTCATCGCCAGACGTACGACAGTTTTGTTCAGACCACCTATCAATATGTCAGTATTAGAGTTTGTCAGTATAATGGTATGAATGTAAGATAGTTTAGAGGAAATGAATTGCTCAATCCAGAGATATGGCTAGGATTCTGTAATGTTGAGTCATGTTAGTTAGTACTTCGTTAAAAGGTAAGCTCCAGTTGTGAATAAACTTCAAGAATTGAACTAAGCAAGAATGTATTATAAGGTTACCAAGTTTAACCGCAACATCCAAATGACATATTTCTCACCTCTAAAGCTTATCTGATGTGACTCATCGATAAGAGCTTCAAATTATCATCTATTTAACAAAATAATTAAGTTATTTCCCTGCACGTTCTTTACCTTTCTTCGCATCAAAACCTCTACGAGGGTAACGAATGGAACTCGAGTACATTTCGATGACGACCTAGTTCATTATTTTGGCTATCTAGTATACTTTGGGGTTATATAATCACGTTCAATTTCGTCTGGCTTCGATACATTTGTACATGAGCTTACTAGTTACGAGTTGAATAGGATATAATGTTCCCTAATTATTCAAGATACCTTGTGCAATGATGAACTACACTGGGAATGTGCTTAAGGATCCATCTTTAGTGATCGTGTCTGCCCATGTTCCATTCATAAAAGTAGTTATTGGAACATGATCATACCTTTCCGAGATTTTGTACTAATAATAATAATAATCACTTAATTTAATTAGAGTTGGAAGTCTCATTTGTGTCAATAAAACATTCTAATAACCAATTTTTGAATAGTCAGGAGTAGTAGTTGTCTTTTTCAAGAGTGAAGATGGGGATTAAATTACCTGTTGAAATTGATTCTTATCACGAGGTTCAATGAACGTCTTTTTGGCGTCCACTAGCCTTCCATAGATATCACAATTCTATAAAAAATGAACAGGGAAAAATTGCAACTCCTTAAGTCAATAGTATTGAGGAGAAAACACCGCAAAAAATTACCTCACCTGCCAGGACTGAATACAACTCTTCATGAGAGCGTAGGAGGGGAAGAAAATGAGAACACCACCCGGTACAATACGGAAGAGATTCACTAAAATATAAAAAAATAAGGTAAATGGCAACACGGAAATGAATCCGCATAGCAATATACGAAAAAGCACTCATACCCAAAGTGAGTCCCAGAGACTTGTGATATGAGGCGTTTCCACGATATTCATAACTTGAATTCAACATTCCATTATCGGGCGCTTTTGGAAGTACGCAAACCTGAATTTGATCGTGGTTAATGACGTGAGGATTTTGGAGGACAATCGCTGAATGTCTGAAAAATAGTGGAAGTTAAGAGGACAATGAGATAAAGGCTAGGACTTACAAATCTAATTCGGCTTGAAGAGATGATATAGGGTAGAGAGTACCACTGGTGAGAATAATATTGCGGACGTTCAGTGACAGCAATTCGTGCATCGCTCTAAAAAGCAAGGTGAGCAGTTTTTTCTCCATAGCTATTCTTAAAAAATAAGTGATGGAAATGGCATGTGCTAAAAGAGGGTTGAAAATTCAATAATCAGCGATCTACAGGAACTGAAGTACTGCCGATTGGAACTGTCCACAAAATTATCAGGATTTGACAGGCAAAGGCAAATGGGTGATAAGTTTCACAAAGGAAAAGTTGCCCTCAGAAACCTTGCTGCACAGGTACAAACACGAATATTACATCTATGCACAAGTCTTCACTGAGAAGGCGAGATGTTAGCAGACACAAACACTATTGAACGCCAATTACCAAGAGTGGTTGCCCGTGAATCTGAACAGCGAGTTGGCTAAGACAGCATCAAACAGTTGCTAAATAGGTTTTGGGCAAAAAAGGAAAATGAAATTCCCATTATGAAACCCCAATATTCTGGTTAATAAGCTCTGTGAACAAGAACAATTGACAGAATCTGAAATTTGAACTTTGGGACATCAAACTACAACACAGTGGACTGAGCAATTGAATTGAAATTTAAGTATTCCAGTAAGGTCAAAATACGTATTACGCAAAGTCATTTTAATACAATCAATTTTACACTCAACTTTTAAAAACTAATCTTCTCTAACTTTATCCCTTAGCCCATTACTTAAACCATCGCATGTTTCTTCGAGTTCAGGTGCTTCCAAATAAATATTTGCAAGGGTTTCAGCTTTGCCATAGGTAATAGCAATTGAAAGTAGGAAATTTTGACCTGAACTGAACTACTGATATTCACTTACATGGTTAACCAAAAACCGTACGTTTGCTTATGCGTAAAGAATGGATTTACACGATCATATTGTGATATAAAGAACTTACTTTCCAGGAGTGAGACACCAGTAACTGAGACAGACGTTTTTAGTCTGTTTGGTGGAGCCTCCACCTTCGTCGCCAATCCGAATGGGATTATTACCCCATACGTCTGCCGTCGCTGCAGCCGCATTCTCCCTGAAAAGTTGGGCCATGGGCGGCTCCACTTTAATATGCACTCGGAAACAACTCGCTGAACGTTGGCGGGAGAGAAGAGAGAGGGAATTGCCAGTACTTTTGTCCGAAAAGACTTTCTATAAGTTATAGATCAGTATTATCAAGTCCCACTTAAAAGTTCCTTGTGTGGGACAAGTATATTAGTTAATGTTTAATTACCTATCAACTCCAGACTACGGTTATCTTATTTGGCCTAATGAAATGTCGCCTAGAATGGTATTCACATAGTGTTGCCTATACGCAAGTATATCCCAAATTGCGTGTTTCGGACATACTACGAGTATACTAGTTATAAGCACTTCAAAAAAAACTCGCTATACAATGAAATCAAAATGCAAATCCCCGCAAAGCAGAAAGTCTCATGGATCATTGTTGTTATAGGTATCTTCCAAGCTCAATGGGAGAAGAAAATAAACTACCTATAGGTTAGAGACCCAAAACTGACCAACACCAACTTCCTTTATAAAGCAGACTTAAATGACGTGGTTGTTGATTGTAATGGGCACCGACATCATTAAAGTTTTGTTTCGTTGTTTCTTCGCATATTTAATGGTATTGTTAGAAAAAGAGAATAGCACAAGTCGAGCTGTATAACCTTCATGATCTGACCCCGTTTGCGGTCCTTGAGAATAAAACAACCACCTAACTACATAACCTAACCTTGAGACAAAATAGTGAGTCGTTCCTCTTTCTAAACACTGTCCTTTTATTTTAAATTCTACGTACCTGCAGGAATTCAGCTACATGTGATAAACCTCGACCTCTCTTGAATTTGGCAACTGAAAAAAATGATAAAAAAAAGAATAGGATTGGACCAAAAAACCACCAAACACCTAGCAAATTAAACCCACTATCCATAGATATTGACGCTCCAATGACTTGATCAATGAGTTCTTGTGTTTGAGCCTGGTTTCCAGGAGTGATTCCAGCTTGGCCGAGAAACTCGAAGATATACCTATGAAAACCTCATACGTAAGATGGTGAAGAAAAGTGTCATGATTTTAATCTAATTAAACGCATAATATAGAAGCGGAAGATCAATAAGATCAAAGGAAAAATGGGTGAATTGTAGAATGCAAAAATGCACAGTCGGACATATGGTAGGAGTGCACATTTCTTCTGATTTGCACCTGACTCATCAGAGTCGACGACAGCAATGACAAGCATTAACATTTATCCCTATTCTTAAACTCATTTCTTTGCCAAATAGAGAGCTTAATGATTAAATTTATTATTCTTCCCCTTTCATCATCAATCAACAATCTCTCGATCTTCTCAAGTTCCAATTTTGGAAGGATCGTAAAAATCATGACCATCGCACAAAAGTGGATAAGAACCAGCGATCAAAAGATATTTGACAATAACTTACTCCCCAGGTCTAATTGTACCGGCATCAGATGCTGTTTCACCGAGCCCATCAAGAATTCGTTCCAACTCAAGTAGTTGTCCCTTTAGCGTGAGGAGGCTAGACAGACCAATCGATTGAGCTACAAAAAATGGCAATAGAATGCAGTACATCGACGCAAATTTAATGGCAAATGCCAACGCTTTACTAGAGTCTTCTCAAACAGCTACAAATAACGATCGATCAAGCTTAAACCAGCCTCCATAAAGATAAAAATAAAAAACTACTTCAGTGGTTAGATAAATCGTTTCTATTAACCCCCAAATCACGGTACTTAAGTCCATTTTAAACTAGAATTCCTGCACGAAAGCAGTCCTAATTGCCTTGACCTGGTGGCATTTGAATAGTATCGTGTCGGGCAGCATTTTTTTACTATTTAGGAAGAACCACACTAGTATTCACAAGCCTCAAAAATAAGATACACATCACATTAAAGAATGCTGCAAAGTTCTCTCATCATATTTTACGTTAAATCAAGCCAAAATTGCATTTAATATCTCCTCAACGTAAGTGGGTTTTGAAATTGTCCCAGTCTTCAGTCGAAAATTGTATTAGTGTGCCACCATATGCCACCAAAGGGAGCCCTAGAAAGGCATTTCAATAGACAAATATGGGGTAAGTAAAACAATAATGTCATTATATATGTAGTCTTCACTGAATTCCATTCCATGTAATGCAACTCAATGCAGTAACAGCATTATATAATGATTATCGCAATATTAACTTTAATTTGCATATAAAAATAGAACCCACCCGCATTGTTAGAAGGTTCAGTGAGATCAAATTGGTTTTTTATGCCACCGGCAAAATTCTGTCCTGGGAAACCCTCGACACCTTCCAATTCATCCAGACCACCTTCATTGACGGAAGTAAGATTGAAAATGTACTCGCCCATTACACGTAATTCCTCGATTGCAGAAGCCAGAAAGGTGGAAGTGAGAGTGGCTGAAGCTGCATCCTCACATACTTGTTCCTAAAAAATTGTACGTTCCACGGTATTGTTATCTAGTCCTTGTTACGATTTTGGAACTGGGAAAAAATTGTTCCTGTTATCTATTCTAAAACCAGGGTAAATCGCCTCTTGGAAAAATTTTGCCAAGATGTAAAAACACTCAATAATGCTCAAAATCAACAAATAACCACAATAAAATCTCAGGAGTATTAATTCCTCTCTAACTCATGCAGTAATCAATTGGTAAAGAATAGTAAAATAGTTTTGTGAAAATAGCAGAAAACGCTAAGACTTATTAACCACTCACAATATTATGAGCCTCGTCGAAAATCACGATTGCGTTGGTTAATTCAATACCATAGAGACTTCTGATCTGAACGAATGGGGAAAAAAATTTTTGAAGGTAGAACTCACATACCTTAACGTCAAGGAGATAATTGTAAGGCATAAATAATATTTCCGCGTCTGCTTTAACCTCTCGTGAAAGGTAATAGGCGCAAGCTCTAGAGATAATATAAGTGAAAAGAAACGATTTTGGAACTCAAGAGAAAGAGAATTCAACAAATAAAATTACCTATTATCTCGTCCGAATTTGCATAAATCTTCAATGTCTGAAATTTTTGATGTCCTCATGGAGGCCAATAGCTTATCACGACCAGCTAAACGAATGTAAGAAAAAAAGAAAACAAAGACAAACCGTCAAAGTTTCGAAAGTACTCGCACGTACGAGTTGAAACTCGAAGTCGACACTGGTAAACTTTTGCGGGATTGGATTCTAAACTGGCCACTTCTGGTAGCAGACAGAGCTGATCACGAGAACCCAGTACGCCAATTTTATGACTAAAAGGATCCTCATTTAAGAAATTAGACAAAACCGTACCTAGAATAAACAGTATCCTTAAACGCCTGTACAGCTTGATTAAGTTGTGCGTGAGTTCGAGATGAAAAAATGATGAGAGGTGCGTCAAATTTGCCCACCGAAAGCACTTGATCAACTTGTTTGGAGGCCTCCCAGGACTGGTCGATTCGGCGCAATTGCTGTTGAGCAAGAAAATATTCCAACCATCCAAGAGAAGCACAAAGAAGACAGAGAGTCTTTCCTGTGCCAGTAGGAGATTCCAAAATGGCATGCTTTTTCTAAGAAAAATATTAAGTTCAAAATTACAATTTTTGTGAAACGATTTAAATATTCGGACACAATTAAAGGAACTTACCTCATTTAAGGCATCAATTACTGCCTGCATATAATTCTTTTGACACTCATATGGAGTATATGGGAAATCAATTTCAATATCACCCAAAGTAATGGACGGCATACCAAATATGAACAACGCCCTCGAAATTTATATTAAACGGGACAAATGTATGAAATTTATTCAAGGTTAATGAGGGGAATTTCACATATAATAACAATAAATTCATTAAAATCAAACGCATTACACTAAACTCTAACCTTTGAAAAATTTTGTTGATTTTTCTACCTCAATAAATATTTAAGTTGCATAAAATAACACACATTAGAATGATACGATGAATGGAATGTCAATAGCAAGCAATCTCAACTACAGGCGCTTCAATAGTATGCATCCACTTTAGTAATCTCACGACCCTTCTCATTATAAAATTTTACCTGATTGATTACTTTTCGAGGCATTTTTGCTCTTTTATAGTACGGAGTAATTGTAGCATTCAACTACCTGTTCTTTTTCATTCGTGACAGTAATGGCTTAACTTTGCGCCAACTAATGGAGGAGATGGAATTTAGAATAGTTATCAAGGCGAGCTAAAATTTGTATGTCTTTATTATTGCTCCGTAAAATATTCTGATCAAATAAAAATTCATTTGGAAAGATATTGTATGAAATGGCATCTGAAGAATACTTGTCAAATACTAGCATGGGTTTATATATATATATATATAAATTAAAATTTGTTGCCATAACTAATGCTACAAGATGCATGTATGTCAAATTCAGGTTTTCAGGTTTAATATCCATATGAGAGCAGTGGAGAATACGAATATATCTATATTTATTGTCCTAGTGGGAAGTACATTTGCCGATGTGATAAAGTTTTTACGAACAGTTGTATTTTAAAACATTGAATATGATTACATTTATATCTTTATTTTGTATTTAAGTAAATAAATTGGCTAACATTTACTGTCTCGGTTCACTTTACTATAAGGTAGCCTTATAGTTGTTTCGATGTTTCAAATATTGGGAGCGGTCATTGAAGCATAATTGAGACATGTCTCGGCATAGGCGTGGCCAGCGACTATATTCGGATGATTACTGCGATTATGATAACATAATTCCCAGTTCTGTTGAAGAAGATAGTCCTATTTCTCGTAGGTGTTGCTCTGTTAATTGATCCTCAAATAGAACACATGTATCAGTCCTCTGATGCCAACCATAGTTTTCAGCTCCCAATACTTCCAGCAAACCAACCTTTGGATTTTACGGAATCTGACTTTCCGGAATTGAATACAAATGGTTTGCTATTTATTGTATCTCTTGACTAACCTTTACTAGTTACTAAAGATTCAGAAAACCAAAATGGAACCCAAAATGCAGGAAATATTGTTGGTGAATTTGGCAATCTAAATTTGCACAACACAGGTAAATGCCTTTTCGAGTTGTAATAGCCTATTAAGATGATATATTTTCATTTGGAGATGAAACCACAGCTGTTGATTTTGAGGAACTGCAGGAACTGGATATAGAAACTTTACTAAACTTTTCTAAATCCCCAGGGTCACCAGATTACGTTAAGCCGAATCCTAGGCCCTCAATCGAGAAGCCAAATATTCGATCAGAACTAAATTTCTTAGTTAAGGTGGGAAAATGTCAGATTGAGGTTCAGTCTGCTTCTGAACCTTTAAAGGCTGCCTCTAAGTTAGGTGTTCTTTTTAACCAAAGCCGTTCTCTTGGCCAATCGAATAACAGTCGATTTGATGCTCTCATGGTTCATGTACATCGTCCTTCATCAATTGTTTTTTTGCATAATCCTCCTCAGCATTGCACCGTATTTAAATTTGACACCGAAAGGCCTCTTGTCTTTGATAATCTTCCTCTATCCAAACCAGCCGTACCACCTCTACCAAAACTCCGTTTGGCCTCAAAAGCACAACCTAGTGAGCCCATAATATCAGTCGAGTTTTTTTAGTCATAATGAATTTGTCTTACCAAAGATTTATTGTCCAATTTGCCTTTTTTATAGAATCGTATCGAGATTTAGGAAATGAAAAGAGATGTAAGAGGTCGTCATAATGTTTCATACCATTTTGTGATAGTTTTACTCGTCGCCTCATTGTACTTTTATCAGCTTTTCGACTGTATTCTAGTAAACTGTTAAGCCTATTCTTATTGTGAAAATATCGTAATGGAGAATTGGCTACATATGGTTTTTATTTCAATAATGATAGACATTTACCTTTCGTCCATATTGTTATGCCAACTTTAGCAGTTTTGATGTTTTATGTCCGCTAACGTCACTTCAATTTTACCTTCACTTTAGTACGCCAAGTAGCTCAGGCGGCGGTACTTCCGATTCGTGGAATTCGTTTGCCTAAAATTGCAAGTGATGCAAAAATAGCAGCCCCGCCTACCAAACCTCCTGACCGGTCAGCTCTGATTAATGCTTATGAGGAGAAAATGTCCTCTGGTAAAGAAAAGGAAATAATCAACTTGGTTGTTGTTGGTACGTTATTCCTACTTATTGCCTCTTTGTCAGTAAAGCTATTTCTTTGACATATTGGGTGCGCGATGTTCTGATTCTCTGATCCCTCGACATAGAAGACTTTTCTAACATTTATTCTGCAGATTTTTGTGCTTTATGATTGAAATCCTGCGTTGCTGTCCAAAATAATGCGTCCTTGGGTAGCAGTCCGGTGCACATTACACGTGTTTGAACTAGAATTTGTAAATAGTCACTTTTATGAATTAATGAGTAGCATTTATTTGTTATCTATGCAACCAAGTGGTGAAGTTATAATTCGAATCTTATCTAACTTTGCGTGCTAAAAGTACAACTCATGCAAGGGTAAACTTGATCGTCCGCCATGTCAGTTCGCATTCAATCTTAGTTCCTCAACAGGGATGTTTCTGAATGCTCGAATTCCGGTAATTCGCCTTCCTTGGAATTGTTAAATCCCAATATTCTATTCAACACTGTTGAAATGTATACTAACGGTAGTTCTAAGTATACATTGGTGGAATAATAATATGCCAAATTTATTTGACAATCCCTTAAATTTCCCATTTCCGTTTAAATACTGCTTAACGATCAATGTGCAAAATTGAAATTTCGAGTTCAATACTTTTCCGAATTTCGATTTAACATTAGATTGCTTATATAATGGGAGTTAGAGGTCTATATTCTAATAGAAATAAAATAACTCAAAATAAATGGTTGCTATTTAATTTAATAAATCGAGGTGCCATGACAAACCATGGAACACACTAAACTAGTCAAAAAGCCCTAAATTGTCCCACCCATGAGATTTGAATGTTCGTGATTCGTTATATCACAGAAGTGCTCTTAAATAGCTTATTGCGCAATAAAGTTTATAATGTTCATGCATATGTCCTCTTCATAGCTAGTTGCTTTGATTCATGTGATTGAGTAATTCATGACATTGCTCTTTCGATTTCCGGCAGTATTGCCTTCCGTTTGAAACAGAGAAGATTTCGTTTGCATTACTTGTTGCATTATTGATTTCCCAAGGACTATGGGTTGCCATACCCAGATCGAAAAATGCTTCCCCACACTTATTTAGGCTAACTAATGTCTTATAGTACTGTTTTTTCGTTCCTATCTTCTCTGACTTATACTATTTACAAGAAATCCGATAATTAAGTATTTCAAGAATTTACTTGCTCGGCATTCTCACTCCATTATCTACCTCTACGTAAACTATCCTTCCTCTTTCATTCCCTAATACAATATTTTGTCTTCCGTGTTCGAGTGATTAAAACTAGTTTGGCAGTCCATCGCTGAAATACGAGTAATGGATGTATTAGTCCATCCCTTCTCTCCAAGTTATAAATGTATTTCCAATAAGATTTCCAGTCCCATTTAGGGAAAAGCTTTCCTACTTTTATCTTTGGTCAGGGGTAGCATCTTTGAACCTCAATGATGAGAAACTCGTATTCTGCCGGTCTTTTTATTAACCGTTTCGATTGCCTTCCTTTTTCCCCTCTCCTTAGGTCACGTTGACGCTGGCAAGAGCACGCTGATGGGCAATGTGCTTCTTCAATTGGGTCTAGTGAGTGACAAAAAGTTTGAAAAATACAAATGGGAGTCGATGAAACAAGGACGGAGCTCCTTTGCCTATGCTTGGATTCTTGATCAAACCTCCGAAGAACGATCGCGTGGTATCACAATGGACATTGCCCAGTCTGCATTCGAGACCAAAACCAAGAGGGTGAGTTATGATCCTTGCTTAATTTCTCCTATCTAATTTCTTGCTTCTTATAAACAATGTGTGCCATAATATACTCAATAGAAATCATCATTTATAAAATGGATCTGGTAAGTAACTATGTGCGAAGTTTATATGAGTATGAAGAATGGAAGGATTGTCCAATGAATATTTAATGGTTATAAAAGTTAAAAAAGCGAGCATGTTGTTGCAATGACCACTATTCTCTCCCATTTCTGTGGACTTTGATTGGATATTTCGGCTGGTGACGTTGCTTGTTTAGTCTACCTCCAATTCTTTAATAGCAACGCATTGGATTTCTCTCACTAAGATGTATGTAAAAATATCTACTTAATCCGCTGATTTAGTTTCATTTTTAATTAATTCGTGATGACTTATACCTAGCCATTTGATATATACATTGATCTTTATTTATTTAACTTTATTACCCAGTATTGTTGACATCCTATAATCCTTTATTTTCCTAAGAGAAGAGAAAGGTAACTAAGGCCATTTCAGGGAGGAAATCAAGAATTCAATTTTACACCATGTAGTCTACCCACTGCCAAACTTGGCCAGTGCTGTTGGCGTTTCGGCTCACCACTGGTGCGCCGATAGATATTGACCCACTCCCCCTCCTCTGGCTTTTGGCAAGATAAACGTGCACCATGCCCATTCATGTATACAGAGTATTTGCTTAATTGAGGCATAAATCTCATGATTACTGATTTAAGGAAGCCAAAACAGGGATTTTCGGTATACTTGAACAAAGTTCACATTGGTTTCCTGCGCTCCTGCCTGGAAATACTATCTGGTAATTTATCGTTTTTTCCACTTAATCCAATTAAATTCATATCCTTGGTAAAGTGAAGTGGAGTCAGGTTGTGTCAGTGAAAATATGATATTTCTTATATGTAAAGATGGTATGCAATCGAATACTCGGGCTTGGAGTATGTAACTTCGAGAAGTAAGGCAATTTTTAGTTCAAGGGCTCCTTAGCTTGAGTGTTTGTGTTGTCACTTTTCGAAAGATCTTTTGAAAAATAGATCTAACGTAAGGGTTGCACTTACTATTTTAATTTTACTTGAAGCAACTGGAAACCGGATACTAGGTTGTTTATTTTATAAATAGTACAAAGGCATTGCTTTCTTTTCTCCCATAGCATGTATTTGCCCACTCTTCTCATTTCATTGTCCTCGCTTTAATTCCTTGTTGATTGTTTTAACTGTGACAGTCCTTTCAAACCGAAGATTATGCGTCTATATGAGCTTTCTACTTCACTTTGGTTTCTGTTAGCTCAATTGAAGTTCCAAGGTATAAAGCACGGGGAAAATTGCCTTAATGATCCAAGGTCTTCTGAATTTCCTAAAATGTTTGATTAAGCATCTTTATTACACCTCGAAGGTCCCCGTTGGCTTTCTCTTTACTTGCATAACTGTGGACAACCTAAAATAGTTCGTAACCTTGTGAGTCGCTTTTTGGCTCCTAAAATTTTTCCAATTACAGTATCTTGCTTTCGGATTTGTATTAATTCTCAGCCATGGAGATGTGAAATAGTTTGTATATGGTATCTTTCTTTTACCAGCATGCATCAGAACACTGGTGGATAATCATCTTCTCATCATCTCGTTGACAAAATTGCTTTATGATACTCTTTTTCTAATTATGCAGGTCATTCTACTTGATGCTCCGGGTCATCGAGACTTCATACCCCAAGTAATCGGTGGAGCAGCCTGTGCAGACGTGGCAATCCTAGTTGTCAATGCAACCCACGGAGAATATGAGACCGGTTTAGACAAGGCTGGAGGTCAAACTCAAGAGCACGCGCGTCTAATGCGTCTCCTTGGCATCTCGCGTATTATCGTCGCGGTAAATAAGATGGACACTGTCGATTGGTCACAGGCGCGTTTTGAAGAAATTCGCAAATCCATGACTGCCATACTCAAATCCATCAATCAAACAGACAATATCTTTTGCCCGGTGTCTGGTCTTCAGGGAATTAATATAGTTCCGGAGGTTAACCCTACTGAAGCCAGAGACATGAAAAAAATTGCTCCATGGTACAATGGACCAACTTTGCTTGACATTATAGGTAATTAATCTCTTTTACTTCTTCTCAAAAACACTTATTATTCGAATCAAGGTCGCCTTAGTAGCAAACGCTTTAATTACAATGACCTGCGCAGACTCGAGTTTGGGGAAGTGAGATTCGATGATAGAGTGCTGGAGGCTTCACTGAATTTATTGTTTTATTAAAGCCATTTTTACAACCCGATTGGTGATATTATCCAGTTCATTTTGATGTTTGACCCCGTCCTTCTATGTGTCTACTTCAAAGTGTATGGGTAAGCCCTAGATTAAGAGAATAGAGTACACCTGTGGGACATTCAGGCCATGATGTGCTTTTTCCTGTCATGTATGGTGCCTTCAACCTTATTGACACTAATTTTAGTATTAGTCATGATTTGTTTCTTAGGCGTGCAGGTTTCCCACCTCTCCGTTGCTGTGTTTCTCATGGCAGTGCAAATACCCATTCAACTTGTAATATAAGAAAATCATCAGAATAAGGCAAACAGCAACAGTCTAATTAGATATGAAACAATAGTGGATAGAAAAGAAGAAACAAGTGCCAAGTCTTATGCGACTTGCATTATATATGTCTTATATTATTCAAATTTCTGGAATTGACTTCCGGATTCGGGGTTGGAATTGTGTGCTTTCCATTCAGATCTCGTTGGCCGATCAGTTTTTAGCTCTGTGGCTTATCATATCTCTTCGAGAGGGCTCACCTTAGGTGAATGCTATACATAAAGAACGTTAAATACTCTGATCTTTTACTGCAATATCTCTTGGTTACTTAATAACCCTATTAAATGTCTTTCAGCCTGAATCATATTTGTATCTTCTTGATCACTGAATCGCACCTTTCCTCCTCTTTTAGATGGTTTGGGAAAAGTGGAGAGGCAAATAGATGCTCCTTTCCGATTCCTGGTGAGCGATACCTTCAAAACCGTAGGTTCTGCTGCGCCAATCATTGCAGGTCGCGTTGTCTCAGGCGCCATCTCTTCAGGAGCCAATCATCTGCCACCAAGTAAAGTAGTCTGTCTTCCCTCTGGTAAAGTGGCCACCATCCGTTCAATACGTCCCCTGGGTACTGCAGTGGAAATAGAGTCGGGTATTCTGAGGGATCAGCAGGCCTACGCTTTCGCCGGTGACCAAGTGGGTTTGACACTTACCGACGTGGACAAAACATTTACGCCTACTCCTGGTGATGTTGTTTGTGATGTGGATTCTAGGCTAGCGCCTGTCGCCACACGAATTCGTGCCAAAGTCCTCGTTTTTGATGTCTCCGTACCACTGACTTTGGGATCGCCAGTTATTTTTCATCATTTTTGTTCGAGTGTTCCCGCGAGAATAACCAAACTTCTCTCCGCTATGATTAAGAAGAAGGAGCTTATTAAGCCAAGGTAAGGAAGAAAGTTGCAGTAATCAAACGCAGTGTTTTAGAAAAGTAGACGTCTGATTAAATGCGATTTTTTCCTCTTTTTAGAGTTCTTCCTGGTCGTTGTACAGCTGAAATTGAACTGACTCTGGAGACTCCAGTTTGTGTGGAACTGTTCGATGTGTGTAAACCCCTGGGTCGATTTATTCTCCGTAATGGTCACGAATCTGTTGCTGGCGGAACTATAATAGGAGTAAGTTTTATTTTGTTTTGTAAATTTAGTAGAGCTTTGAATGAGGGTGGGTCTATGATAATGATGTAGTCTTTGAAGTGGACCCTTTCAGACAAAGTAAAACATGAGCACTGAAATGCACACTTCGATAGAGTTCAATTAGGCTATGTACAATTTAGCTAAATTTAGTTAGGTTAGTCATTGCGGGAAAAAAACTATTCATTTCAGTGGCAGTATCACGCATGTATGTGAGCTTTCTTCTGCTCTCTCTTTTGTGAACTGCAAACGAATGCGTATGGTTTCCTCTTGAAAGTTATCTTCTAGTCACTTCTTTTACTAAACCCCGATTAATCGGAAAACTCACGTTCCTTAGACCACAGATGGGTGGAATTCTTTGCTTTCGAAATCGAAATGAAGCCTTTCTGTTAGTTTCACCCATAGGGCACTTGATTAGATTGAACTACTTGCATACTGGTGTGAGTACGCAATACCTCAAGCTGCCAATGCTCTTATTGAGAATGCTCATTTCCTCCTTTAAGATGAGTAGCCCTTGTTGTGGTCGGGGGTGGGGGTATGTTGGTGAAGCCTAGACCCTTTGTTAGAAAACTACCACTGACTGTACAGTGTCAGCATTTATAGTACCTTGACCAACATCTCAAAATGTGTACTTGGGAGAATATCTTGGATTCCTTTTTTTACTTAGACGCCTTCGTATTTAGTAATAAGTACTCAAAATATGGTGTCGAAGTAGCTACGCACAATTATGATTAGTTGTTGTAAAGTATATTCAACTTGCTGTTGATATTCCCAAGTGCCCATTTAACATTACGATTGACTCAGATCAAGTAAGGTTAGAAAGATGGAAATGCATTGACTCCAAGATTCGTTTAGTAACTTTGCTCCTGTGTTGTCTCAAGTTGGCTTAAGAGCGTATCCATCGCAGCTGATAATTTCTTTCCTTAAAGTGTTGGTCGGTTGGCGGACCAATACAGAAGTGGCGAAGGTGATGTATTGGACGTTCCATCCTAGTGCCATAGAACAAATAGTTATCTAAACAGTCAGGCTTCGTACTAATTAGCAAATTCACCCTCTTCCAATGTTCCTGAGCTATGTTCTCTCCGAAGTGATCAGAGCGCACTAACAATTACTCAAATGTAATGGCGTTAAGAACAGCTAGCCAAAATTAGGCAAGATGTTTTTGCCACGGCAATGGTAACTAGGGTGTACTCATTGCTAACCGTAATAATTCAGTCTTCATTAGAGGTCGAGGTTTTGTCAATCAATTAATTAAACCCTTTGGAACTATCGAAATGAATAAAGCGTTTCAGAATTTTTTCGGGTGGTGGGGAATTAACTTACTATTTTCTTTATTCTCCAATTGTTTTTTTTCTATGCAAATGATTCACGTGAAAAATACATGCAAACCTTAAATCTAAATTTCAAAGTGCAAAATATGCATTTGCCGATGGTTATTTGTGACTGTGACTTGTGGTTCTAAGTTCTGCGTGGTAGGCCTTTGCGATATTTGTGTTGATGCTTCAATATCTTTGCATTTGAGAAATTAATTTACTAATTTGTCGTTTATAGACAGCCTAGTATACTTTTCTAGGGATCTACTTTTCAATCGTCTTCTCTAAACGCTGCTTGGTTTACGTCCCTCCACTTGTTAACGCTGTCTAGCATTGTTTAGATATTTAATTAAAGATAGATTTGAAATGTTTCGTTTTTAAAACATGCTAAGCTGTTGAAACTGCGTTTGAGTTGAAAGTATAACTCCTACCTTCTTTCATTATACTAATCGACCTCTCTCTTCCTCCTTCTCTCTCTTTTTAGTTTGTAAGAAAGAAGGAACTTGCAGGAACCACTCAAGCGGAGGGGAGATGATTTAATTTGATGCCTCTTCTCTCTTTCTTCTGTCTTTCAACCGCCAAATCTCTAGAATTTCACAAGTTGAGCTGCTTTTATCCACTTGCAGAATTTGTCCTCCCAAGTTTGCCTTAAAATATGCTTTTTCGCTCCCTCCTCTTAAGTTCCTTTTTTTGTATAAAACATATGCTGCTGATGGAGAAATGGAGTCTTTTCCTAGTAGCTTTTGCACCATTTTATATCATTTAATTTACGATATCTGAAATTTGATGTACCCACATGCTACTTTATTGCATTAAGTAGATATGCAAATATAATAATGTAAGTAGGTTTACGACGGGTTTAGTAATAATCAGCGAGTTAATTGTTATTGTATTTTCATTACTGGGACCTTGAAACTGACTAATGACACTCATTCGATGCATAATAGTAATCCGAGGGGTTTATTATTGCTACCCACAGAAATACCAAAAGCTGCTGTTTTTAATTTCAGTAAGCACCTGGGATCGCTTAATACAAATTTTAATTTATGGCAAACGGATGTTGGGAAAAGCCTTTTACTCCATTTGATCAACATCTGTTTGAATGATGGCCTGCTAACTGAGCAGATCATGTACTAAAATTCAAGTTTCTCTCCTCGTCTCTTTCATCACTGTGAGCATCAGAATCACTTGATTCTGCCACTTCCAGCGTCTTTCGTCCAGCGGTTGAGAAGGCACATGATATTCAAGAGATTGGTGTTTTTGTATGTGAGGGATGATGTGGGGTAATGACACAATTTTGGTTTAACGGTGCACCAAATCGATGTCTGAGTCATCTTTAACTTAGAAGTGAAATTGGGGACCCCGTCTCTGGACAACTATCCACAGATCTCTGTCATGGCCCTTACAACAAATTTGTTTGGGCACGAAATTTTCTCAAAGAAGACTAGGTAAATGAGGTGTAGGAAAATCGTCTATCATCTCTTAATCGAGAAAAGGAGTGCTTAAATTGAGTGACAGTTACGATTATATAATGGTTCTTGACTGTGCTAACGATAAAGTAGTTCTCGCTTTTTGTAACCAGGATCCAGTTGGTGGATTGGAGGTACCTTTTTCGATTTTAAAATAAGATACTGTATGCAAATTTTTGTTAAAATTAAGCCTCAAATCTGTAATAAGTCTAAAGCAAAATTGGTTTTTGCCCAAATACTCACAAAAAATATTTCCATTTTAAAATAACTCAGTGCTGTATGGTATTGTCAAACCTAAGGTACGGATCCATGCCATGAAACAATGTGAGATTTCGCTGCATAGATTTTGGCTAGAAATAGGCAATTCGGAAATCAAATGATTTACTTTCTCGGTAGAATGACCAAGCAATTACCTCTGCATGATCTGGGCTCTGCTTCGCAATAATTTGACCAGAATATCGATCCATAAATTGCTTTCACCATTTTAAGAAAATCTCTTCGTTTCATGCTCTAGTCTAAGCATTCTCGTGGTTATTTACTCATTCCTAGTTAATATCGTGAGTAATTTTTGGCGTGGGGACATTGATGGGTATTATATTGTCTCATCTCAGACGCATGCAAAATGTCAACTCATTTGATCTTGCTTGAGTGCAAAACGCGTCTTCCGGGATGAGTCATTTACGCCCGACCGATGACTCGGCTTTGGGAAAGTGTATTGACAATGATGGTCTGCAGAACCTTGGCACGGAGCTGTCAGCTGCTGCTTTTTGAAGCACTAGCCCTTCTAGAATCATTACGCGTTAGAAAATGGTCAAAGTGTGTTTATAAGAGAGTTAAATAGGCACCTGCTCTAACTCCCAGCGAGGACCGAATGGAACAGAAAATTGGGAACCGTTTTAATAAGAGTTCAAAAGACTAGGTATCCGACTTCGGAATCAGAGGAGGACTATATGTCAGTGGGTTTCAAAATCAAACTCAATATCGACCTTCAGATAATTCTTCGAAATAAAAGGACGTATAACACAACTAAGACACATAAATAATAAGACGTCATTTTCTCAAAGGGTAATGTTTTTTTCATAATATTTTTGCACGTTAATACCATATTTCTTCCTTGAAAGTGGAGGACTCCTTTTGACACCTCTAATAACCTTGAGTTTTGACCTAAACGGAGTAATATCTAGGACTTCTGCCATTAATTCTCAATCCTAAGCAAAGCTTCGTTCTCCACCACTGGTTATTTAAAGCCAATTTGAAGATGTTCTAAGAACAGGATTATTCGAATTTGCCTGGGAAAATTGTGTCGATATTCTTCTAATGGATGTCAAAATTGTGAAAATTAGATATGTATATTCTTTAAGTGAATACGCTCGGTTTATTCCAGCATTCGAAAGTTGGGATAATTTTGCATAGGACCTTTTAAAACAACGAGTTGTCTGGCACCATTCTTGAAAAATGCATTGAATTTCTTCCCTTAAATACACTCAGCAACACAAAAGAACTAAACATAAGATGGAATCTAAATATGGCTGGTGAAATACAGGGGCATTGGCCTCTATGAAGTCGTTGAATCTTATAGTCGCGCTTGGATGATTGACTCATTACATGAGACGGTTTAGAACACCCAAAGGAGAGTGTCTATAATGGCTTGAAGGCGACCACCCGCAGCGATTGTTTCCGGATAACCAAAAAATGGTTGATGACTGCCAAGGCAGTCCTAATCACGCAGATTCCTGACTAACTAGTTTCTGCCGTATTTCAACTTTGAATAGAATATAAAATGCTTATTCATTTAGCATTCCATTTAGAAGGTCTGAACTCAAATTTCATCCCCATGGAATTCGTTGAATAGGATAGAACAAGTCTGTTAAACTATGTTGTAATAAGACATCAGGTTATATTCCAGATGATTGGAATAAAGGTCTTTTGTTTGCGTACACTCACTCATGGTTGCATTCATTCGGCATTTCTTTTAAAAGAAAAACTCACAACCCATAAGGACGTATAAATTTTAAATAGTTCTACCTATTTCTAATTGGACAACAGTTTCGAGAGCCTATTAATTTTTCCATAATTGCAGCAATATTTCTTCATGTGCCATTAAAAAAATTACACACTCGACTGGATTGATGTTGACATTTAGGTATGACGTTAAAACAAAGCTTATTTAATTAATTGTACGGCAGCTTTAGACTCACAGGAGGAATATAAAGAATTTCGCGCTATCCTTTAAATGAAGTACCCAGTAGGAATGCATACTGGTGTTTGCAAATAGCTCAATTATTGATAAGCGGGATACCGATACGAGTATACGGGAATAGTGGTTGAAATTCTGCTATCCCCATAACAATATTTGTAGAATTGCCTAGAACACTCTTCGTTTTCTTTCTAAAAACACAACGTGGATAAAAGCATTCTGAAATTCGTTGACTTGTGTTAAATAATTGACACTGAATGGTGATTATAGGAGCAAGTCAGATACTTAGCCAACAGGCGACTTTTCATAGTTGCCACTCCAACTTCGCATTAATTTAATGGACTATGCGAGTTGAGTGAAGAGGACATTTCGGTCATGATAAAGAGCTCTTCAATTTCCCTTACTTTAATGACAAATTCTTTGCTAATGCTTGCAAAAACCTGCCAAAAAATATCTAAGCACATGGGTAAGACATGGGTAATAGCGAATCTGGAATAAATGTTCGTAATACCTTTTCCTTTGGCAATTAGTCACATTAATTTATTTTAAGCGAACACTAAAACTCCGATATCTCAAATACCTTCCCAGTTGTGGATACATGGCCAAAGTAAATCAATTATAAAGTAAAAACTGATTTCCTAATTGATATATTACACAGGAGTTTAAATGGCAAGAAATGATTTTCGCATCAAATTTCCTTTGTACCTATCTTAAGGCCAGGAGCTGACACGACAGTTTTGCAAACACCTGAGATTTCGAGCAATGCATTACTCATGTTGATTAGTGGTACAAACAGCGCTCCTAAAGCTTCCCAAATTCTGCTGTTTAGACATCCGAAATTCAGTCCAGCAGCTGAATAGAGTAATGTCTGTGGTACACATATTATCGTTACATAATAAAACAGGGCTTCCCTATTTGCACTGCAAGTGCCAATATCTTAAGGACAGAAAGAGAATTTCTGGTTACGTCAATGTGTTCAGATCTGGTTGAAACTTCATTCAGTGTTGTGGCTGATCATATTATCTCCATCTATTTGCATATAGCAGCATCAACATTCACTAGAGCTTCTAAAAGAATATTGGCAACCCAATACTTTCAGAATTCAAATAATGTTCGCCTCTTGATATCAAAATTTCATTACCTTCTTCATGGCGATAGCAATATAATTTACTCGCCACAGCTAAAATGCTAGGGGAGATTATTACTCGTTAATGTCTTGGACTTGTTGCATCAGATCTCTTGAATACTGAATATCCTAAAACTGAGTAGGTCTGCTCTTTCAAATATTGCTGAGCGCATTTCCAAACGTGGTCTCTCTGTCGAGATTAAGGCCATGTACTATTCATCATTCAACACAGTTCTTGGGTACGCTTGTTCACTGGGACTTACAAGAATCAGTTTGCAAATTTTAACCCTCTGCAAGTGCTTTTTCATATTATGGATCATTTTGTGCAGTAAGTCATTCGCGAACCAAATCAAGTATCAAACTTCCAAGCAGCTTAGTTCTGAACAGTTCTCTGCTGGATGTTGAGTGAGTATTTACGTTGACCCCACTTTCTCAGTTCGGGTTCAACTCATTGAGAAGTTTTCTATGTGAGGTATGATCACTTGTGGAACTGAAATGTTTTAAAAAATTATTAATTAATTTTTTTTACTTATTATCAACCATCATCACATAATAGTTTACCATGTTTGAGCTTAGGATGAAATAAGTTGCGACATTTATTTTCTAAATCTACCAATGATACATGACAGAATCAATTTGCCTTTTGCTAGGGTCACGAGGACGAGAGATTATAAGGTCAAGTCAATCAAAACTGAAGAAATTCTAAACCACCGCTCTTTACTGTCACTGAACCTCTATTTTTAAGGCCAATAGAATAAACAAAGCAAAAATGGAGGATTCACTTACCAGTAAATGCTACTTTTGAAAGTCTTTCTCTTATTTTCCATTAAACGTAGTGCCGATAGTGTCTGGAAAATGGTTTTAATGAGTAATAATTATGAAAACAAAATATTGTAAAATTCTAGTTAAATTTAACAATGTTTATATTAAGAGTTAAGTAAATTGATAAATAAAATATATAAATCGATATTACAAGTGAATGCAACTTCGCGTAAAGTTCAATCAAATTAGTCGAAACATCTGTTCTTCTATGAGCTTTTCTACCATTGCTAGGAGCAAATGATAATAATAATAGAACCACTTCCAGTGGCATTAGCGACTGTCCCTCAAAGAAGCCATGGCGAACAACTGCAGTAGCTTGGGCTTAGTCTTTGGGTAAATCTCCACTGCAAGATTGAAATAGTTACCAAGTTTTTACAATGAATTCCCAATTTCCGTAGATAGAAATGTCCCATTCAGTGTGCTGACTTAGACAGCGTTTGGTAGAGCAAAGAAGTGTGTGATTTCGGTTCTATGCCTGGTGATATAATTTACAGAACGGCATAATGCGAGGAGGCCAAACGTGGAGTCTAGAATTGTTCATTGCTTAAAATACGAATGTTCAGTGCAGTTCTAATTTCAACTTAAATCCGCTCTTCTTCCCTTGTTCCGTTATTAATGAAAAAATTATGATTGTTATTGATTATTATGCATTTGCGGACATAAATTTAATTACTAATCATCCACAAATCAATCACAGGTGAATGTTTATTGGTCTTTCAGGCGAGTGAATTTCTGCGGTAACGCCTTGTTACGTACGTCTGAAAGATGTTTAGACCTATGAATCAATCAGTCTGAGGTATACTACGGTTTGGGTTGAAGTATAATCAGTGTATGAAACCACGCATTCACATCCGTAGCAGACTATTTGGTCATTGTTATTTGGGCAGGGCCCCCAAATAATCAGACAGAATGGCAAACGTTATGACTCATCATGAATAATGAAATTAGTTGCCATTGCAGTGTTCAAGATGCTCACTCAACGCCTGCACATACACTAACTGTTTTATTAATAATCATCGACGTAGTTCTATGTCCCCTTTATGCATGAATTTGCATAATTATTCTCTCATACCGGGCCCGCATCAAAACTAAGTGATGATTGTATAGTATTACTATACGTGGCATCGCCATCACTTTCTCTTCCACTCTCCCTCTTTTTACAATGAGTCATTTTGAAGCTTTCCTCTCAATCTTTTTTCCACATTATTGGGAGAATCGCATGCAAGCGCCTCACGTCTTTTTCCATCGATAGATGAACCCACTTCTTCACTAACTCTATAGATCTACTTACCCACATCGAAAATGGTAGCAGGATAAATCCTTTAGGGAGTAATTAGCTATTCCTTCTTCTCACTAAACGGCTGCAATTTTGTGAACTGTTTTTCGAACTCTTGTTTTGGACGAGCTGAGAAGAGGCAAATAGTAGCCGTCGTGTTATAGCAGGATCAAAACAGAACGGTCAGTTATTAAAGCCTTATACAGTTTTGAGTTTCATATTATGGACTCTGCTTTCTAACAGAACATTATCTAACCACTGACCTCAGTACCAGGCACGACATGCACCCATTCTACTTTATTGTTGAAGTAATTTTAAACATCACCTAATTAGCTAAAATCCTAAGTGTGAGTTCACATCTACTAGCATTTTAAGCAAGCTCAATAATAATGTATTTGTCTCAATGTGATTATAAAGACAATCGGTTCCTGCTCAATTGTAGGGAAATGCCCTCAATACCAATCGTATGCTAAACCCCGTCATAGCATCTCTTATTACAACCGGATATTCTGATGCATTAAAATAAACCGTTTTTAGCAATAGTGCCAGTTATGACGTTCAATGAATTTGCAGATGTGAACCATAATTTTTAGAACTACTTATCATCAATAATTGCCTTAACAAGAGAACTCCAATGTCAAAGTTCAAGATCCAATCTCTTTCACTGCACATCTTCGCTAAACGACCTGACCGGAGTTTTGTTGTATCCAATCCATAATTGGAACGAAAGACTGTCTGCAAAGTATGGTCTGGACATGTGGTAAAATATTCTACTTACAATGCTCTATTTTCTAAAGGAAAAGACAAATTAGGGAGGAGGATGTCTGCCTTGAAACCAAGATTCCCACATGGTTTCATTCGCAGTCAAGACCCTGTTTGTGTTTAAAAGTGAATTCGTAACTCTCTTTTTATAAACAGTAGGTGAGAATTGATAGCTAAGCAGGTGGCAAAACTGTATCAGGTGCTGAATTCAGCAACGATGATTTGCGTTCATCCTCGTTTCCTTAATTCCCCCCCCCTGATTTCAGAGGTCAGTTCAACTTTTTCGGGTTACAAAATCCCACATCTGAATAGAGTGATTTTGTCACTCCTGTCCAGCGCAATATACTTTTTTTATCTCATGGACAGGGTAGCCAAATGGGGAATATCACATAGCTTTACCATAGACTGCAGGTAGTTTTGCTCAAATTATATATTGGCAAATTTGTCCGAAAACCAAGAAGAATCACAGGTAGATTTACTGTCTTTCCCTTGTTCATAAGAGTTCTGAAGCCAATAATGACACCATTGCAACTCTTGGATGAGCCGATGTCAATACATGATGGTGAGGGGATTGCATATCCATGAGAAAACTGCTTCAAGAATTTTTCCTCAATCGACTACACTTAGCTCAATGCTGAGTCTAACCGTAGCACATAAAACTTCTGACCCGTGAACTAATTTTATTTACTGATGTGCCTTTCCTAAGACCAGGTAGCTTACTGCCTGTGTCACATTTTAGTCAGACTACACGCGCAAAATATAAAGCGACCTAGTTTACGGAAAGCAGCGGAAAATCTGTCCAAGCAGCTCTGAGTCACTATGGTCGGTGAGTGGCTGTGGGTGGTGAATGTTTTCTCTTGGGTGGAGATGTGAGAAAAAAAGTTCACAAAATTAACTCTTTCTCTGACTGTATTAGTGAACAAATGCTGGCGTATTCATGTGATTTTGGACAATTTATTAGGGCTATCAACAGAATTGACTTTGTTTCTCACTCTCAGTGAGTTGAATAGGAAACAGCACTGGTTAAGTCTAGCTGATTAAAGTGTTCCACATCAATTTGTTTCCATAAGACCATATATCTATTCAAGATGAGTGGTGGAAAGCAATTTTATTAATTGTCTTTGGAATACTTTTTTGAACAGATCTTGTTTACAGATCTTAGTACTGGTATTAAATGCTCACGTAATGTTTAAAATTGACTATCAAAACCATTATTTACCTGGAATGTCAAATTAAATGAAAAAATAGTGATCGATGGTTGCGCAATTGTCAGATTTCACGAGGTCGATTCTCACTCATCGATGTGAATGACCAAACGTATTGATTAATTCTGACTAGCCTGCGGAGTAGCAGAAAGCAACTTTCTCCTAATAATAATAAGTGTGAATACCTTCCTTGTATATAAGCCGTGTAGAAAATATTCACTAATTGACCTGTGATTGGTCATAGTGCAAACATTTATGATCCCAAGCTCCATTTCTTGAAATATTCCAGTGGAGCGTTCATTAAGTAAACACTTCGTATATAGCTTTTCCAACTCTATACCACCGATACGAACAAAAAATGGTGAAATAACTCATTGTAAAAGCACAGAGGAGGAAACTGGTTTCAAAGAGACGAGCTAAAAACTTCAATATTCGTAATGTCACTTTACAAATGTCATTAAAACTGTTTTTTATTATAATTACTTATTAAATAACTCTGCAAATAACCCTGGTGTGGCACTGAGATTCTACCACCCTTACTTAAGCCAAAATAGATCAGCGATGTTGTCTACTTCTCTTCGCTAGATGTGCTTCAGTGGTCATATCGAACACGTAATCTTCAATGAACATATCAATCACTGCATCGCGTGCTCAAATCACGTTTGAGTACGGTTCTCACTTTGAGCAGTTCTTAACGAACATGTTTGCAAATAGGCGTTTTTAAGCAACCTTCTGCACCTGCGTCTTTGAGTTGAAAAGTGAGGCTTCGGTTTTGAACGGCCATTAGGCAAACTGTGTTACGTGTCTTTACTTTGGATAGAAAACTACCAAATCTTCTGAAATTGGTTTAAAATCCGATAACTAGTCAGAGAAAAAATGTATATTGATAAATAAAATTTTGATGTTTTTAATGGTTGAAGTTTAAAGAAGATATTCGAACGTAATTTATACAGCATCGTTTAGACATCTTTCTCAGTGTATGTTCTAATTTATTTCATGAAGATATTTATTGTTCGCATCTGATTTATACTTTTAAACGCATGAAATTGCAAAAAATGTGTAATATTATGAAAAACGGATTTCTCCATAAATGTGGAAAAATATACTCTTCTCTAAACATTCATTATTAATCATCCAAGACATATGGTAGTTTGAAATTCTAGTTCGGCTTCAAGAAATGCAAATTCGGACTTTGTTACAAAGAACACGTAGCCGAAAACCGGGACAGTTTTGTGAAGAAACTGTCATGGAATCCATTGCGTGAAGTTCAGATACACAAACTGAGCTAGTTTCTTAAAGAGCCGACATGAAAATATGTAGGGTTAGCGAGGTGATTTCGAAAGGCACTTTGAATGAATCTCATTATTTCATAACATTAGTATGTTTACCTGGTGGAAATACTGCCGATGTTTCTATTTCAAAGTACAAACCATAATCGATAGTTTTTAGATATTGTGTCCTAATAGCAGAACGTTTTTTAACTAATTTCGTCATACAATTGGGGTTAATTGTCAATCGGAAAATGTGAATATTATTACATTCCCGAGGATGGCGTATTTTCAGTTATTCATTTTTATTATGGACAGACGGACTCGAAAAGAGTACGTTTAAACAATATCATGCCGTCGGAACTATACTATTTGCTTTTCATATAAAGCGTTTATATCAATAGCTGGCTGCGAGATTTGTTATCACCAGTAGATCGGCAAAAAGGAATTATTATTAGAGCTTAAATAATCGGAAAAAACGTCATTCACAAACTCAGGTTATTTTAGGCAAAATTCCCAGAAGTAGTTCCCTATTCAGTCTTTATGAGCAATACCGTATTTAAAGGGCAGACTTCAGTAATGTAACATTTCGTAAATCCACACACTTCAGGGGTGTTTCTGAAATTTACCTTCAAATGTATCATTTGGGGATGACCCCATAGGAATCCTCATCTCCTAAGTTCATTAAACTGCGTTTCCCGCCAGCTAGCAACCAAAAATCCACAAAACCCACGCCCCCTTTAAATCGCGTCTTGCTTGCCCCAAAAGTTGACTGAGACCCACCAGTGATAGGGGACTATCGCAAAGTCGAGAGGCCATTGCGGTCAAGCTCTTTAGAGGTATTTTAGAAATTGGAAAATATTTTGACCACAATCCCATTAAAACCCCGTCTACCAAAAGTGGTCGCCTCTTTGAGGACACAATGTAACTGTTCGGCAATAATTATATCGAAATTTAGATCATGAATCGCACAAAGAATTCTATTTCCCACGTTATTGAACATGAAACAGAACTGAAACTATACCTGTGAGACTTCAGTGCCATCGCCTCTTTTGCAGGTGAAGGCAAAGAGAGAATGTACAGGCAGGTATGTAGTCAATTATTAAGCGCCTCCATCCAGTTGATTGGTATTGTAGGAAATGTGCGTAAAAGGCGGGATAAAATTCAGTGTTAGCTCGCCAATCAGGTTTTCGTTAAGAAGAAAATGACGATGAAAAGAGTGAAAAATCCTGATTGAACATCGGTGTGAAAAATTAGCCGATTCGTTGGTTCTGGAATTGGGATCAAGTTGAACTCCCTGCTTCCATTCACTCCCACTTCTTAAAAGGTGGAATGCTTACTCTTTGAAGCCATTCTCTGCCCAATATTTTCCACCAATGTTGTTCCTGAACCATTCCAACTTGTATTAGCCGCTCATTCCCTCTTCTCCACTTCTTCATGGACCAAATCAACAGGCTTTTATTACTCGAGAATTCAATAGGAGTTGACACACAAATAAGACAGCGCGGATGTAAAATATGTACATAAGTACATATATATTTCTTTTTTTTCCACAATGACGATTTGCATGAGATAGCGATGCAACAGGCGCCACCTGGATCAATTAATTCCTTCTGCCCAGCCCTGCATTTCTAGCCTACTGCAAACACCTGCGCAATTATTCCCTTCCAGTTGCACTGCTGTGCTTTCTTGCCAACATTTAGCTGCTCGTACGTTTTAGTCTCCGCTATGAAGTCTTTGCTGCTCATGTATGATTCACCAAATTTGAATGTGAATATGACATTGTGATATAAGCGCAGACCGGTGACGTCTGGATTCCTCTAATTAATTTATTAATTTCACAATTGATATTTAAAGTAAATTGGCCAAACTGTTTAAAACTCATCAAAGACTAAAGAGAGCTATTGCTATTGGTCCCGAAATTGTTGAAATTTTTTTGGAACTGTTTATTCGATTTTTCTTATTTTTATTGAAGAGGCAATACGAAACAAATTTTTCCTTTTTTTCTTGAATTTGTCAGGATAAATAATGGAAAATTTATTTCAGAAAGTATAGCATCAACAAAGATTGTGAACATTCGGACTTCAAATCTATTTGAAATGCCTTTAGTTCCTTTGCAGTAACTAGAATTTCTGCTATTTAGATATCCCTGTTTTCATTCTCAATGCAGTTTAAGAAAATCAAATGCCATTACGGGATTTAGTTAATGAATCCCGAAGAATGAATACCCTCCTGGATGGCATAGGCGTGACCCAGCATAAGGCCGGTTAATATGGCAATGCCGTTTATTTTTAAGGACAGCCTAGGCAGATGCATGAAAGGTATGCAAACCCATGCCCCAAGGAAAACGCAGAACCGGTTTTCCTTCCGAAGAGCTCATTTTCCTTCTCTGTCTTAGAAAGCAAACTGGAAGAACTTTGGCGTCTTGGAATAATAATTTTCTGAAAACGGAAAGTGAGCGTGCGTTTATGTCCACAAATGTTAATACAGCCCCTAAAGAGTACCACCATTCTCTTCCCATAGCTGAAAATATATCTGCAAATCTCAAGGATGGCACACCTTTAACGAAGTTGGGCAGGTCGAGGTCGAACCTGAGTGTTGTGACTATTTAATCAACACACACCTGGGTTTATATAGTTTAAGTGGACCTTTATTCGGAAGGATAACATCCATGGCTATCTTCCTACACATAGTGAACAACATGATTGATTAATTAATTAAAGAACACAAATACTTATCTGGACTATATCACGGTAGTTAGCGAGTAGTCTATCTGTTTGAACACATTACCGATTATGTATTCCATTTGAGACCAGCGAAGTGCGATTGCTCTTTGAAATTCATGTCGTAATTGCACTTTTGACTCGGTAGGTCGTCATTCCGCTCATGCCATGTCCAAAAAATGTTCCATCTCTTCGTTCCCTCTTGAGATTAATAGATTACTCAGCACTTTACTACCTTCCTTGCATGAAATTCATAGATCATTAAATCATCTTCCAAAAGGCGCTGTTTGGCACTGGTCTGTTGACTGTCAACGAGGCCCATGGTGATATCAGATTTTCTTCTAACTCATTATAAACTAGATTTGACAATAGTCATTACAGCAGGTAATTCAACTTACAGTATAGAAACAGTGATCTCATGTGTTTTTCCAGTTGGCACAGAGAAGGCTTTGGCTCATGCATTCCCATGACTGACCCCAGGAGAAGAGAACTATGGACATATTGAGAAAGAGGCACTTGTCATTGTTTATGTGGTGAATAAGCTCTGGGAACTTTTTCAAAGGTCATCGATTTGGGTTTGTGGTAGAAAAAAACCTTTGTTATCAATTTTGGATATTCGGCGAATTCGCTTTTACTCTGGACTGGATATGACTTCATAATTAAATTTCGGAGAACTACTGAGTTGATTAAAAATCAATCATTTAGTTCTTCGAAGAATTCACTCAGTTCATTCAGAAATAAATAGAAGGAAAGTATTAACTAGAGGATACACATACTGATCGAAAATTGACAAAGGGATAGAACTGCTTGTTATGGACTGTCTCAAATGCAGCATGGGTGTTGATTCTGTTGTTTCTGTCAATGGTGCTGCAAACTCACTTTTGTCTGGCTCGTGATCCAAGTTGTCAAAAGTAATATCAGTGCTGACAAAAAACATTGAGGTGCTTTTCATCTCCCTTGAATGCATCTTTACAACGCATAGCTTCCCAGAAATTTCAATGTCTGACGACTGTGCACAGCTCTGTTCGTCTTCGAAAACTACTGCCGTCAAAGAGCTAGTGATCCAATCCCTGTACCCCCAAACCACAGTACATTAGATGCTGGAGAACGACTTGTAGGAAGAACGGTTCGAATCATAAGTCAGACTGGAATAACGGAGAACATGACAAATGAACCAGTGTAAGGTCAATAAAGAGGTGTATTTCTCGTTTCTGATCTCTTTATATCACTCGATTTCCAAATCGATCGTTCCTAAGTGGCTGAAATTGTAGTTAAAAAACATTGAAACTGTATCTATGACACTTAGGCAAGTGGCGTTAATTGGATGAAGCATGAAAATCAGTTGAGGCCACACATTGCCAGAACAAAATCAACTCCCCCGTCGACCTCAATTTGCTTCCTGCTGGACGATTTCAAGCTTTCAGTAAGTTGGTCGAATATGCCCCAAAAAAGAGCCTCAGAGCACTAGATTCGATACTAGAAAAGGTTTGGTTTATCTGGACTTACGAATAAATTTTGTAGACATTGCACACATTTTTACCGAGGCAAATGGTTATCTTTTATAAAGTGCAGACATTTCTCAGCTTTTTCTTCACCCTTCCTTTCTACTACCAGTTTACGAATATTCTGATATTGTTAGCAGGAATTACAGTAGATACCATGGTAGTTATGAATTACGCAAACATATGGAACTGGTTGTAATACGACACTTTGCTAAATGAACCCCTTTACTATGCCGTGTTTAGAGAATAGTGACACTCACGCCTTTTAGTCTTAGTCCTTTTTAGATCTTGGTCTTTTTTACATCATTGATTAGGTAAGTATGCATTTGTATTACACAGTGCTTGCAACTTCATCTCATCTTCACTATTCACTCCACAGCTTATAAACTCTCCATTAAGATTTCCACTATTTATGGTGGCTCCTGCATTCCCGAGTGGCTGATTTGACAATAAGATTTTCATATGGGCTTGATTGCCTATCGCCAAAAGAAACACGAGTCACTAAATGACACATTTTAAGCAATGCCTAATACCACCCAATCCCACGGTGCCCTTAGACGATGCGTTTTAATCCCCAAATCTATGATTGAGGCTTTCACGCAAATTTCAAAAGGTGTAACTGGAAGTGGGAAGATCGTCTAATGAAACCGATTTAATTGTACAACTATCGTTTACTAAAGGAAATAATTAAAAAGCTCTTGAGTGATTTGTGAACGTATTAAACTTGAATAATCTTAGCACCTGCGCTATTCCTCCACAAGCTTTGATCTTCCAAGCCACCATGCATCATATTCACTGCCTTCAGCGGCACATTGGAATACAATTCTATTTACCAGTTAGTGCTAAATTCATTGCGCCGAAGGAAAAGTGGAAACGAAGCACTTCTCTCAACCACAAATTGTCGAATTTCTAGGTAATAGGTACTCACACAGTTTGATTTGAGGGAATTTGTTATAATGGCGCCAACCTTCAGAGAAAAATAATAACTTTTTTTAAATTAATGCCCATAGAGTATTCATCTCTTCATTTTTAACCATTATAAAATCAATAATAACTTCAAACGCTCAAGAATGTTAATATCACTAGCTGAACATAGAAAGAGTACGTTATTACAACGAGGAATGAAGAAGGGCAGTGGCCCGTATAAAGTGGAGATTGCCTAAAGGTGCAAAATGGCTCTAGTTCATTCATCCCAATACGCTTAATGACCAACGTTCCTATCACGTTATGTCCGAATTTCCCCAAGTTCAAATTCAGTCATGATATTAACTTCAACCACTGAATAGTATTAACTCCCAAATCTAACTTTGGATTGGCAATGACATTCATTAATATGATCATTTGTTCAACTTTATCTTCCACAGAGCCTAACACAGCAGAAAATGCAAAATTTGAACGAATTATTCAAAATTCAATCGATATATCAAATGGAATAGATAATATGTAGGATTTTTTGCCATACTTGATTCAAATGGAAGTTTTTGCAAAGGTGTATATTATTGCAAAAGAATGTGTTCTTCAAAGTAAGCATAAATGGTTGGTTCTTAAATCGTGACTCACAGAAGTTTCTAAATTCACACTAATTTCTAATATGAAAAGGAAGGCCATTGTTTACGTAAAACGTATCCGTGATCAGTGACGGCAGTTCGTGTTTGCAAATGAAAAAGGCAGAGGTGGTGTAGCAGAGCTGAGTTCCAGATGGTTGACCATGGTTGATTCATTTGTTTAATAAGTGGAGCCAGTAATCGATCAGTTTGGGAATCATGAAGCTACTGCTTTAGGCTTAATTTCATTGAAATTTCAAAATTACTCTCCTCAAATTCTTCTCAGTTCTAAAATTTCATTCTGTGATTGAAATGAACGAAAAAAGTATTAAATTTTCAATCGGCATGAAAATTAATATCAGCTATACCATATTCCTATATTTAAATTGCACTTGAGCAGAATCTGTAACAATTCGTTTATACTGGCTAGGAGATTTAAGGGTTAGAGGCTGGAGTAAGACAACTACCCATTCTTCAATCTCATCCTATTTCAGGAATTTCTTTCTTTGGGCATCAATTGAACATAGATGGGCTATGAAATAGGTGGCCATGAAGGCGTAAAGAGAATTCTAATCTCCTTCCTTGAAAGTTAGTACTTAATGTCTCCAGTAAGCCTGAGACATGTTCTACTGTAGAACTGAACCCTCGAATGTAACCTGAAGGAGATGTTAAGTTCAAGGAGGAACAAGTTGCAGAGATATGCATACGTTCGTAGAAAGGCATTTTCAACATTTGCTTTCCAATTTATTTGATAATTAGAATATTTAAATTCACACATCATTATGCCCGAAATTGTATTTACAATACTGGAATTAATTATTGATTTGTTGTTGATCAAACGGACTTACAAAAATGGCACCTTATATACCAAATCAAGGTGGAATATTATATTCATTTCAGTTTGTTATAATCTAGTCTCAGACATTTTCTCGTCTCTAGCAATAGCAATCATACTGCCGATAATGATTTTGGTGGTTCTCTTTTTGTCAACCTCAATTAATTTATTAATAATCTTTGGTAAAGTATCCCCCTACTTGCAAAAGAAATATTGTTTGAGACTTTTCAACTTCGCTATCATAGACAGGCTTCTATATTTCAGGAATGCGCTATAGGAAGTCAAAATAGAATGGGTTAAGACAAAGTTGGGGATATCGAAGGTGTTCTCCTGCATTCAAATTCGGAATTTAATGGGTCACTGATTTGTAATTCATGAAGCATACTTTCTTATGTTGTATCTTTTTAACGAAATTTTTTAAAAAAATCAAAAGCTCGCTCCTCAATTGTTTTCGTAGCCCATCATTTTGAAAATATTATATGTCATATAGTGGTCTGAATTGAGATGATATCACCAATTACTTGAAATGATCAGAACTAAGTGGGTTTTTTATAAAATGCACCTTGTTAGCTAAAAGTGTGCATTAATGCTGCTGTTCTATTGCTATTTTGGTTTTCTTTTTTTCCGATTTCATTGGTTATTCAGAATTTTTGCTCCAAAAAAATATTATTTCCAGTTTCTTATTTACTGGCGTTATTTTTCACTCCGACCGGCAAAGGTGTCATAACCTCCTACTGTATCATCAATGTAAAAGGCCTAATTTCTAATACTACTACATCATACCCCGTATCGTCTCTCGAGGTGACCAAATTTATTGGGGTCACAAGAAACATGCTAAGTCCAAAAGAAAGTGGATTAGACAAGGAGATTTAATCGAAACACAACGCACACTGAATACCAAAGAGGGAAAGGTGTCTAAGGGGAATTAAGCACGATACGTGGAGGTGAGAATGCACTAAAGATGAACTGAGTTGGCAAATAGCCCTTAACTCATTATAATACATGCCAGTGCTTATAAATTGTAAAAAACTACTATTGTAGCGAAAAGCATTTTAGGGTCATTTTGATGGGGAACCCATATTCTACTATCTCTTTTACTGATCAAAGCTAATCCATATCTTTGATCTTCCTCAGCACTAGATATGAAACGATTAGCATTGATCATGTTATATATGGCTAAATAGATATATACGTTAAACTCCGTGACACCGATGCATTGAAGGAGCCTGCACCACCAGGAATTCAAACCGGCCTTACAGACAAGAACTGATGGTTAGAATGTGGCCCGATCACAAGTATTTTTAATACTGTTCCTTACTCTGTTCCTAATTGTTATTCTTCCCATTCTAGTTTAAAAGAGAAGAGACTCTAAAGCATTTCTACTTGTCCACTCCTCTAAAAATATCTTATTGTTAAACAGTCATACAAAAAGTTTTTTTCCTTCACGCTTTCAACAGTTGTGGTTATCACTCCACCGCGGAGTTAGAAACAAACTGTCTGCAATGTGAATGGCAACACGTTGGAAATGCCCATCTCCTTACTAGGGGGCGTAATGCTTTTATTTTTGTTGGTTTGCTAACAAATGAAAGTTCTCACCTCCTATTGGGCATTAGCAGATGCATTTACTTAATGAACAACACTTGGTCATATGTTTCACAACCAAGTGAAGATGTGAACCGAAACACGTAAAAAAAACAAAATTCTTGACTCCCGGATCTACCTTGCAGTATTTTCAACTTCGTTACAATCCACATACTGTTGCAATCAATTACAAACAACCATGATTCTAGAAGAAATAGCACACACTGTTGGAGTAATATTATAATAAGAAATTAAGATCATCTTATTTCATATAATTCAGTAATTTCGATATGAAAATAGCATTAATTTTTGGGATTAGGGTATTATTAGGCCATTGCATGGAACGAAGTTACCCTGGACAGCGTTGCTACTTCATCCTCAGCCAAGAGTAAGGAATAGCAGTGACTACTAATCTAGTGCTCCACATTTTAGGAGTTGTCTCCAGGGCACCAATAATATGCAACTTCGCTTCAGAGAAATTTTAAAATTTAAAGATGGGAAAAGCACAATTTTACAATTAGAATGAAGGTAATTAACACTCTTGTTTAAAGGGCGCTTTCCTATCGACATTCAATTCTCATTCCAAAGTAAGTTCCATAATAATGACTTGATCGATAAATAGAAGGTAGGCCAGCGTTTTCCGAATTCTGATATGACTGTTAAGGCCACTGGGAGAGAATCAAACATGGAAAAGTACACCCACCCTCTTCATTAAGCCGTGCTAATGTTATTCATTTGAGAAATGATACAAAATTTCCCGCCTTACTGATAGAAGCAATGAAAGTGCATGAAATCTTGTGGGATTTTTTACTGACACAATGAATACGAATTACGCATACTCAACTCAGGCAACTATCTTAATGCGACCGCTTTCTACCATTCGTTCAGATTTTGACGTTTATCCAACTTAACTGACATTCAGGTTATACGTTTTTTTCACCCTCTTTATTTATTGGGCAAAAAAAATTTTCGCAATATATCTTATTAATAAACTGAATAAAAAATATTAAAATATAAATACAGTCTTAAATGAGCTATAAATGATTCCTAAACAATATATTGGCCAAATATAATTACTGGGTCTGTGGAAGCAGGTTAACCATTTCAATAACAGGTTAAAAGGTCAAAGAAACATCTGAAGACATCAATTAGAAATAATACATATATAATTTATTCTTCTAGCAATACTGATCACAAAAGTCTATATTAACTCGAACCTTGCCAAATCCTAGACGAGGTGAGAGATCTTCATTTCTCATCTGGTTATTCGGTGTGGAAGTAGCTCGAATGTATATAGCAGGACTAATGCGTCGACAAAGGAAAACGTAACGCAAGAGCCAAACTCTCAGTTGCATGACATCTGGAAACTGTCTTGTATTCTCTTTGCAGAGGAGATTTATAAAATGAAAATCTGTCCTAGTGATACCTGGAAGGTACGATAGTCGAAGATTGAAAACCTCTCGTCGCGTGACAAAGAGCGACCCTCGTAGTTGCATTCTTGCCAATGCCAAGAGTCGAATGTAATCAGAAAAGAAATTCTCATCACGACGTGTCACTAAACAAGCCGCCAGATCGGACTGAAGGATAGATTTAGTTCCACATGCAACAATCGATTCCTTGTAAACACGACTGTGCAAAAAGTTGCCATGGAAGAAGATGAGAGAGCAAACAAAACCTATCAGACCCAAGGCACCAAGACAGAAGGCAGTCATGTTGAGTGCGAAAGCTGTTGAGGTGAGGCAAACATGCAGAGTAGTGGATTTCTCGGTGGGTCGACAGTAAAAATTACCAGAAAAAGGCTCCCCGTGGGTAATAGCAGACAGAATGAATACGAGTGCAAAAGTGGTGATATTGAAGAGAAATAGAACAGCGTGCTTAGCAAGAAAGCGTCGAAAGTAAAAGTCCGTCTTTTGCCAACCAGAAATGAAGAGGTTGAGAGCATGATCATCTCTGCTGACTCGAAGTTTAGGCAAATGCATTACAGCTGCTGAAGGCAGGTCCATTTCGGACTCATATCCAGTATCAACTGGTGATATGGTATTCTTGGTGTGTGATATCTGGAAGTTACTTACTGGTTCCGTAATTGTGAGTTCATCACCACTTCGACGTTGAGTAGGTGTTGGTCTACCAAAATTCTTCATCCTAACCTCCTGAACTATTGGCATGAAGTTGGATCCAAGAGGTATAGAACTAATTGTTGATGCAATGGAGAGCAACTCACGTTGAGCTGTCTTACGGAAACTTCTAAGTTCAGAAGCCACAAGAGAAGCATCACAATAGATAGAATGTCGAACGATAAGGTGCCAACATAGGTGCGGAATCCAGTTCAGAATGGCAATAAGGATCAAAATAATCGGAAAACATTCATGTTGAAGACTCCCTGTTATGCGATCTTCATTATCCTTGTCCGTAGCACCTTGAAGAATAACTTGCATCAGCTTTGTCCGGCAAACTTGATTAACAAACTTATTTGATACACTTGTGGTCACTCTAACGGGTTGGCAGGTGATGAAATCTGTGAATGAGTGGACAAGAAAGAGGACGATTCCGAGTAATAGGGGAATAATCACTCCTAGAAGAAAAAGAGCTCTATCAATCCACAGAGTAGTTCTGATATGTTTTAATGTTATTGGAGATTGAGATTCTTGTCGGGAATGGTGAATCATACGGCTGAGCTGGGACATCTTGGATTGGGGATAATTTGGTGAATAAACTTGTGGGTTCCGAGATATTGTAGGTATCAGGTTCTGTACAACCCTATGACTTCCATTCTCAGTACTAATATCACTAATAACATCGCCACCATCGTCTCGTTCATTCGTAAGGAGAACAGTAATAGGAGAACTGGAGCTATCTGAAGCAGGAGAAGCAGTAGGAGTTGATATACAAGTCTGAGTTTTATTGTTGGCAAAAATGGAAGAATTGACGTTATTCTCACCAGAATCACTATTAAGAATAGCTTGAATTTCTGCTACATGGCGGATAAGATTTGGTGTGGAAGGTAGATCAGCGGAGGATGTTGATGATGTTATTGTTCCTTTCAACATATCACTGCCAAGAACGTATCATATGTGGACATACGTAAGGATGACTGGCCTCGAGATAGAGTGGGTGTGAGTGACTGCCCCAAATTAACATCCAGCCAATCAGCGATGAGATTCAGCCAACCAATAGACGCTTGCCATAATCTAGGTGTCTGGTCTTTGGGTCTGATTTTTGCAGGTGTTGTGAGGAGAGGGTTTCTACGTTTAACACCTGTGATTGCATCGGTAATTTGATATAACACCTTTTTCGTTCTTTGTCTAATTACTCGTTTTAGGGCATATTCTTTTAGTGCAATGCTATTGGCTATGATGTAAAAGTATTTAAAAATAAATTAGAAATAAACAAAGTAAGTAAATTAAAATGATCTTAACGGCAATGGAAATCTTCATTTCTATTAGCTAGAAATAGGATAAAATAGTGTATTGTATTGGCATCAAATAACGTAGTTACAAATCAACGAAGTTAGCCTTTGTCTGTTTGGAAGCACTTAGGAACCCGAGGATCATGTGCTGAAGTATAAACTTTAGCAATGCAATAAACTAAGCCCATTGACTAAAATCAAATGATGATGGTCTGTATTTACGCCTTACTATGATTGATTCTTTTCCATTCTAACACTTTCGGCAGTCAATTGAATAATGTTTCGCAGTTCCCAAAGGCTTGAAAACTCTATTTTTTAACTTTGCTACGACAACAAAATGTGGGATGGAAACTATTTCTCTGTGCATCATCAACATTGAGAAGAGGGGGTTGGGGGTGTGGGTGAGAAGGTGGGAGGCGTGGCATGCCAACAATTGATTAATGGTAATCATACTAGGGTTGTTTGGCTAACAAATGTTTAAGCCAAGATTTAACCTCAAAGCATCTGAAAAGATCGTAAATTTCTTGAAGTAAAGAACGATGCCATGAAGACCTCTCAATGATATCTGGTACTGGATGGGAACAGAAGTGAACGTTGGACCTTTCTAATATCTTGGAGGGAACTTGCCCTGGTTTTTTTGATATCTTACCATATTTACTTAAAGAAATACGCACAAAATATTAAAAATTTCACAAAATGGGATAATTTGCTACTATTTTTTATTAGAAATTGCAAATTAATCAACCCGATTTACAAAAGAAAGGGTCTATTAGATTTGAAACATCCCATATGGTTATTGCTACTTATCTTAACCTCTAAGACACTATATTACTATATAAGGATAAAATTAATATTTAAATGTAATATAATAAACTAAAAGCAAAGTGCCTCTAAACAGGTGGCGCCTATGGAATGACTTTAGTATCGCTTTATCCCACAGTGTTCAACAGGTAGCTTAAGCTCTATTGCATCCAAATTAAAATTAGTTTTTTTGGTAGAGAGCATTAAATGAAAGAATATCCGCGCTTTAAAAAGGTAATTTAACATTTTTTGACAAATGGTGCAGAAGAAAATTGAATGTGAGTCACCAGTTAGTGCAAATGCAAACCTGCGGCGTTAAAAATGCTTGCGAATAAGTCCTAATTTTGGGACAAGGATAATCAGGGAAGCTGAGAGTACGGTTCAAGAGTTTTATTGCTAAGGCACACTCATTTCATAGATGCATGATTTAACTGATTTCATCACCCTATATTAAGACTCGATGCTCGAAAATTTCGCTGTTTATTAATGGCCTGATATTCTCCATTTACGGGGTGCGCGATAGACTTAACTCCACGTGATGCACCCTCGGCAACGTTTACTCATATGGCAAAAAAGCCCGTAAACCGGCAGTTCACTTTAAACTATCATGAACCAACCAATTCCACAGTACTCATCTCACCTTACCTCTTTCTCAACCTGTGTATCTGTCTCTTTTACATATGCAAATCGCTCTTCTGTTCCCCTTATCGACTTTTTGGGACTTTGATGTTCCTCCCCTCTGTGAAGCCCGAAGTCAACGAAAGGGCTAATGATAACTATCATAAAACGTGTCATTTGATATAAATAAATAAATATTCGCCATTCACTGAGTTCGAAACCGATTGCCAAATAAATCAGTTTTGCACAGCACTGTGATCTTTACACGTCTCTATTCTGGACGTAATAAGCTCTCATGTAGCTTGTACTTTTTCGCCATAATTACAATTTGTAGCAAAGCACTAAGATGGGAGCTAGTCGAGATGCGCATTAGCTGAATCTTTGGCAGAATTTGATTTGTAATTATCTCAACTCTCAGTGGATCCAATCATTGCACAATTAGGACATTTTAGCGATCTTTTATCAATTTATTGGTACTTTTTTTCATTTGCTAATATTATTTACTTGTTATCAAGGCAATACAGCAAGGATTTCTTGATTGTTGCCTTTCAACCAAGATTTTATTAAATATCTTGAATTATTTGCCATAAATATAAATGAATATCACCATGAGCCACTAATTAACTTTGAATGTAGAGTTATGATTTTCTGAGGTTATGGGGACCCAACTTTAGCATGACAGAAGCCTCGCGACCAATCAATGACTTATGTCAATACGATCAATCATTGGTCAATTCCAGTATTCGATTACCCGACAAATCAATGATCCAAGTTATATGAGGTCATCATACCATAAAGTGTATATAATGACTAAGTTCCACGTCATACACACACACACTCCACGCCATGGATGTCTAGAATAAACGCGTTCGCTGGATACCTCTGTCTCTTCTTAGCTTTGCAATAGCTTAGCTAATTCTGGGGAGTCTTACGTACTAGGAGAATCTGCCACTGTGGTTTCTGAGTACAGTCAGGCTTAGTTAGGTAGCTAATCCGCTACAAGGTAAAAAAATTGACTAAGATAGATGACAGTGTTCTGATTTTGGCTATTCTACTTTTCCTCTGTAACTCAATCAATTCCGAAATTACTATCATTCAAAATCTCATCATTCTTTCACTCATAATAATAATCAATATTAATATTACTATCATCATTATTCTTGAAATTATTATTAATATATATAATTTCCCTAATATCGACAAAAGTCAAAATATTAAAATATTATTTGTTCCTTGTATTGCAACATAACCTACAAAAGTGCAGTCCGAGGTAGTATGGCCAAAACAGGACATCTAGGAAAATAATTCATTGAAGAAAAAAGACAAGAACATGGACAGGATAAATAGGAATGTTTTAAATACATTTTCTCTACCACTCCACAAGCGCTCTTATATGACATTTGTGGGATTTCCAAAGAGCCGGTTTATGACCATTTAGGGAATAATTGCCGACACATGACAATGCCTACTAGCAAAATACGGGCTCTACTATTCGACTTTAATGTTGCCATTTATAATTTGGACTGATCTGGAATGAGCGTTTCGTCGAATAAAGGCCACACAATGTTATATTTTAAATGTTATTGAGCGTAGAATGATGAATCCCATCTAACTAATCTTTCAGTAATCAATACTAAGTCTGGAATGACCACTTGCAAGACGGTTAAGTTATGTGAGCGCCTATTGAAATGTCTTACAAATATTAACTTTTTACATTTAAAAAAGAAGAATTGGACGAAAATTCGATTCATTGGAACCTTTTTCCGCTTACTGCGTTTTCTAGATTTTGACAAACAGTCCTCTGTCAGAATGGGTGTCAAATGTTGAAAGAATATAAAACAGAAGCGTGCGAAACCATAAACAATCAGATATCTCGAAAATAAATAAAGTACTATTCCTAAGTCACTAATCCCTTTACCAATTGCTAGTGCGGATCACTGTATTACCTAGGAGAACATTGAAAAGTTAATTATAAAAGGGCTTAATTTAATTTTGAGCCTTTATTCGCCAGTATCATCTGTCCATAATCTTAGCGTGGTGAGGTAACTACCAAGGTTCGGATTAGAATCGAAATTGCACGATTTTAATTTCATTCTTGCTGTCGTTTATTTAGCCTAAATATCTTTCCGTTTTCAGATAAAATTGTAGTGGATATCAGATAAAGACATATTCAAATAACATACTCCACAAACAAGATCTGATTCATTTGACTTCATAAGAAAATACACATTCGAAACTGCAAGGGTTCTGAGGGCATTGGATTGTAGTTGGCACTTCATTTTATGTTACAGCATGACTAGTCATCAAAGACTGTGGCCTTCCAGTAGTCATCATTGTTCGAAGATCTCATTCGGCAGATTGATGGCAACTTCCTCTCTCGACAGTTAGGCTCTCGAGCTACGGTCCTACACTCGAATCCACGCAGTATAACCATCCAACCTCTAGAACTCATAGTTAGGTCTCCACGAGAATGGACTTCGGGTATGAGTTTACTAATGTGGATGTCTCAGTTAGTGCCAGAATGATCTAATCCTATGCAATGAAAATACCATTTTTAGATAGGAAATTAATATACCGAACAAACGGAGTACCTTCATGCTTCCGGAAGTATGAATTAGGTTATTCAACGATACTCTAGACAAATTGAGCAAATAATGGAAGTTGAACCACCAAAAGCAGTCAATGGATATGAATTTAAAATGCCCTCAATTACGCTCGGACAATCAGAGGTAATATTGAAATTCTATATGGAAATATGTGTCCCCTGGACTTATAGATGAAATAGAAAATGACTATAAAGTACACAGAAATGGCATGTGGGGACATAATTATAAGGTCACCCTATTGAGGACAACACAGGGGGATAAAAGGTTATCACAGCGATAGCTATCGGTGCCACAACTTGTTGAAGATAATTTACAAAAATCAGGTGAAGCTAATAGGGAACACACTTGGTCTCTTAAATCTCACAAAGTTAGGTACATTTTAATCGAGTATAACAACCTCGCAAGGAGGAAATGGATCATGAAGCTGCTCTTCTTATTTTTGCTCTGTGAGATGTATAACTTCCATATAACTGTTGCAGACTCAAGGCCGTCTGACTAAGTGAAGAGGAAATGCTTCTAGGACAATAGTTTCGGAATCAGGCATCACAATTTCAAGATGGAAATTGTTGCAAACTTGTAGAAAATGTATGGAGGAATATTCGCTATGTATCCAACTGACCAATTCGTGGCCTCGATACATTACTTAAAATTGTAAATTCGATATTAAAATGAAATGGAAATTATATAATAATCTCACACTGTGGGATAATCTTCAGGGATGACTTGAAATGCCTATGTATCCGATTTCTTTTTATTTCATCTCTGTTCTCTGAGAGATATAAAGCAATGGGGACCGTCTCTTCTTTAATAATGTTAAAACTTTAGTTGAGATTAATCTGCAATTTTTTAGAATTAATATCCGTTTTTTTTTAATCTGAATTTCTGCTAAATTGCTAGCCAGAGGTCTACTGGTTTCATGATTCTACGTTGCGAAGTGAATGAATTCACCACAAAGGAACAAATGTTCTTCCTTCCCAAACTTGTAAAGCGTGTCTTTTATCTGGAATGCTCTTTCTGATTATGAGACTTCCCATTCTTCATGCAGCCATTGTTTGTGGACCAGACAAGGCCCCCCCCCTCACGGTTGCATGTCTGTGTTTGCCTAGCTCCCCCCTTGAAAGACCCATTGGGTTTGGTAGCCTGTAAATTAATTGCCGATCGCAATCACCTGAGTTTTAGGAAAAGTGGCTTTAAAAATATAGAGCATAAACTCTATGGGAAACAATTTTCTATAAGATCAGCCGATTTGTGAAAAACCTGACATAATTTACGGTGAAAGCAGTTCTGGTATATTTGAGTGAGATTGCTTAGCCCACCACCAACTGGTTATTAAGATCTGGACAGAGCGTTCATGAATACACAATGGAATCCTGAGATCGAATCCTAAAATATGAATTGTGAAGCATTGAGCTTTTCATAGTCAGTCGATGAGTTCAGAACCTAAATTTATTTCCAATTTCTAATCCCTTTAATTATTTATTGCATTATTTTACGGGTTTCTTGTGCCTAAGAGTAACTAAAAATGGCTTTGCCATTAGGTACTAATTATATTCCTTGGTTAATTCCTGAAATGATTCGAATCACACGCTAATGGTCAATGCGCGTTCGAGGCATCTCCATAAGCCTACCTGGAACTCCAATTCACGGGCGAATCGTTGATTAATGGCCTCATACTTCAATCATCATCATCATCATAAAGAGAGCACAGAGTAGATGTTGCTAGGGCAACGAAACGGGCCTTTATATGAGTGACACGAGGTCGATGAATCAGCCGCCTTTACGGCATAGCCAGCTCTTAATTAAATGGTTCTTCTCACGCACATAACACCAAGATGAAGGCATAGATTCTGATTTATTTGGAGAAAAGTCTTCTTAGCGATATAACCCTCAAGGTATAATATATATATTGTTTTTATTTATTAATTTATTAAAGGAATTTTTGTTAGAATATATAAAGAGCACGCAGGACACAATTTAACAATTGAAAGCCAACCTTCGTTAAAGTCAGCAAAAATCGGCACTCATCCTGAATAAACACAGGCATAGAATTGGAGGGAAAGTGAAGTTTAGTAGCCACGGCTCAACGACAGTTTTTTTCAGTATAAGTGAATACTAGATCGGTCCAGAAAAAAAAATAGATAAAAAATGGGATTTTCTAACCCACTTAAAAGAAACGCTACCAAGACTTGACTTTGTGTGTAAAGCCACCCACACTACTTCTCTCATGGTCAAGAATTAATTGACGCGCTTTATCATCTATATCACTGAATGTACCCGATAATTATCGATCACGTGACCTCTGATACATAGGAGGAAGGAGTTTCCAAAACCCAAATCTCCAACTGAGTTCATTCGATTGTGAAAATTTCGTTGCAATTTGCCTGCTTCAACAAGTATTGGCTTACAATTTTTTTTTAAATAAGGGAATGTGTTTTGACCTCTTGATCTCTGATCAAAAAAATTAAAATTCTGTTTTCTTTGATTTATTAGAACCTAGCCTGTCCACGGTTTAGTAGATAGATAAATAGGCAACGTGAATGAAATTGCTATTGTTGTCAATGCCCTAAGCGAAGTTACTACCGAGCGAAATGAAGGCAAGGCATCTAGAATTAATGATATTCCAAAAGATTTGCACAATAACCATATTATTGAAAATATAATGTTTTTAATAATTTGCAGAACCTGAATAGGTTTTACTTATGCTAAAAAAACATTGAATGAATTCGCTATTCAACAAGAAATTTATACTTGTAAAATTATGTGTTACTGAATTAAATTAAGTAGCATTAATACAGTTGACTTTGTTTGCTCCTCCAATGTAGTATCTGCTTAAATGTGACTTTCGGCTACACATCCGCTTTTCCCAAACTCTTCACCCTTTTCGAGCTCTTGACTATCATTGGTTCTAAGAACGCGAAACGTACAACATTGTTTAAGCCGCAGATTCACTGTGCATTTTGAGATGAGCAATTGCCAGACATTAACTGAACTAGTGGTTTCCTAGGTTTCAATTTAATAGAAAACACAATAGGGAAAAGCTCTCAAACTTCCGCCGCCAATTTATTGTTCTCGAACATCGTGTTTTCGATCATGTCCATCTCAATTTCATAAATGGAATGACTTCTAATCGCAGCTAATTAATTCCTTATGGACGATTCCGCTTTTTCCATTGTATTTGAGACATGACAGCAGTATTATACCTCAAATGGACAGTATAATTGATTATATTAGTAAATTAGTATACTATATCATTAGCATTTTAGATAACACTTTCAGTAGTGAGTGGTGAATTTGCAATTTAACGAAATTGAAGCGGAACAAATGGTTCGAAATCCGGTTTTAGATGAAGAGAGAGACCGTGTAAACACTGAGTAAGTATAAGAGACTGAATGAACTGAAATAAGTTGTCAAAAATGTTCTTTATTCTAATTGAATTTCTTTCAGTGGCTTTCTATTTAGACTACTGACGCCTAATAAATCCTGAAATTGGAGGAACGGTCAATTTTGAGTGTGTTTGCTTTTTTTAACGCAAATTGTTTGGTACGATTGTTTTGAAGGAAATCTCTTTAGATAAGACAATATAGAGTGCAAGGACACGAAGATGTATAAGAAAATGAAAGGTACTGCAAGGCATTAAATGGAACATTTATTTATATCAAATGGCAGGCTTTATAATAATTATCATTAGCGCTGTAGTTGACTTCACAGAGGGGAGGAACATCAAAGTCACAAAAAGTCGAAGGAGTGAACAGAAGAATGATTCACAGATGTAAAAGAGATAGACACAAGGCAGAGAAAAAGATACGGTAAGGTGAGTACTGTGGAAGAAGTCAGTTTATCGATTTTTCTGCCGTATGAATATACATAGCCCTGGGTTCGCCACGTGGAGGTAAGTCTATCGCGCACCCCACTAAATGGAACATAGATGCTAGGAAGTCACGATCTTTTCATAATACCCACTTCACTCTCGTTTATCACGAATCAATGAGTTGAATATACCTCGTGTTCTATTTAATGTTAACTGTTCTCTCCTGCTGGTCTACGTGCTTGAAATTGTTTCTGAACTGATTGGCGATATTGCTAGCACAACCGACTTAAAATTCCTCCGTACAGCATACTTGTAGCATTACCTTTGCTTTACTTTTACTCAATTCAACTTAAACGGAATGAGCATCAGAGAAGTTAGGTATGTGATTACAATCTTCTTTAAAGCCAACGTTAAATTGAACGTAAATAGCAAATATTTCACAACAATTCCTGTGCGAATGTGAATTGTTTGTTTATCTTTGAATTGTAATTTTGTTATTCAAAGTTAACTTTTGAATGTTTACGGAGTGGGCTTCCAATTTAATATACCTCTTCAATAGGGCAAAAGACGACTTGTCGTTTCCATTCATTTTGCATAAAATCCAAAGGCCACACGGAAATCGAATTTAATTAAAACAAGTACTCTTAAAGGGGACATTAGAGATAAGTCATCAGAGTACAACGTCAATAGCCCACCTACTGATCGGTGGTTATTAGAAAATTTGGATTTTGTATTGCCTTTTATTGTGTTGCATATGTAGTACGATATTGCTGACCAAATGATAGCATGTGGAGAAGATATCTCAACTCTTTGAGGGGAAGAAAATAGGAGCATATTTTGAAGTAACCAATGCTACTCTCATTCAAGAAAAAAAGCTATTCATCGGTGTCAGATTTCCATTACTTAGAAATGTCATCATTATATATGAGCATATTTTACCTAATGGGCAAAATTCCCAGTTCGCTATCTCTCATCTGGAATAGTAATGGACATAATTGTGCCAGCGTTTTCAAATGATTATAGGTCGGTTGACTGATCAGCATGACGTGTTGTGGAGAATTAATTCATTTCTTCCAAAAAAATAAAATCGTTTTTAAAAAATAAGCTAAGTAACCTATTTTTAGCCTTAGACAGTTTACAACCTCGTAATAGGGAGCAATTGATTAGAGCTAACCCAAGATGAGAACTAATCATATTATTAGAGTATTAATTTCACCACCTCAATCAAGTTGTTTGCATTCCGTAAGCATTTCTGTGTGATGGTAAGTTGGTCTACAGACTTCTTTGCGGTGAATAACGCATTTTATTTCCGTGATTGCCCTTCAACTAAGTTGTATTCCATATAGGAATAGGGAAAATCTTGAAATTATACGTATAAGTCGGCTTTGGTTAAAATAAAATGCTCGAAGGAGTGTGGTGATGGTGGGGAGGGGGGAAGGGGGAGTGGGGGGGGAGGGGAGGGGAGGGGAGAAGGAACAGGAGATTATAAAACTAAATCATTATTCATGTTTATATTTATTTATTTGTTTATATTTGGGCATTCTTGTGCATGTGTTTAGTTGGATTGAATGATTGCGTACCTTAAATGGCTTATATTATGCTCGAAAAGGAAGGAAGGCATTTTCCGAGGTACCTTTTTAACATAATCTTAATAATGATAGCAATAATAGCAATTTGTTCCTTGTAGTGAGCATTATTAAGATTTCATGCAACATGTTCTCACATTAATTGTCCGCTTAAATTGAGAAAAAACATATATGAGAAGTATTTATTTATTCCTTTCCCTTTTATTATACAAAATTGAGATAAACGTGCGCCTTACAAGTCCTAAACTTCGCCATAATAGAATGCAGTACATATCAATCGTCACCACCTACAGAGGTGAAAGGCAATGCCAATAGTAATTGTGAAAATACCATTCTTGATGCTATTTTATTACAAGCATATAAGGCGGTTGGAAAGTAACTCACCATAAAGAAGTTTAGGGGAGGGGAGGGGAGGAGGGGAGGAGGAGAGAGGGTTGAGGAGAGGGGATGCAAGTGTTAAATGTCAAGATATCGGTGAATCTCGAAGTTCGTAAAATAATATTCAGATGGAAATATTATGAAAAATCTTTGCTTGAGTGCTTTCTCCGCTAGATGCCGAAACCACCAAAAAAGGTAATGGAAAGCTAAGGCTTAAGGTAACAGATTGTGCAATATTAATCTGGGCGAGTTGAGGAGATGCAAGAGACTGTTTGTGCACAGATCGAACTTCGCATTAACCGCCACACTATGTACATTTTCTCGCGTCCTACCTATAATAACTCATTAATTAATTCATTTAAGAAAACAGGAAATGCAGTTTTATCCTTTTCCTTACCTCAAAATTAGGCATCCTCGTACCTCCTAGCTATCATTAATGTAAGTATTTCATGTTCAATAGTTGTTTAAGAGATTCACTAACTCAGATAAGTGCATAATTGAGGGATTAAGGGGAAAGCTAAGCTGAATGAATTGAGTGGCAAAGAGAATGTGGGAAATTGCGCAAGCTAGTATAGATCAGGAGTTTGCGATTAATATCCCCAACAATTTGTGCACCACTAAAACAAACAATAAACAGTGTTCCTCCCTCTCTTTGTTCTCTCTTTTACAGTTTTTTATGGCTCTTCGCAAATTATGGTTTTGGGGCCCAAATGACGAAGTTGTTGAGTAATTATCTATTATCAGATATTCGCTAACTTAGGTAAGAAAATCATTATTTGCTTACATTAACAATGTCCCGAAATTCCAGAACATAACAAATAGTTAGCCGTCCAAGAATATCAAGAACATTACCTTTTACTTTTGGGTCAATTGCTGAAATTAGACTTGGAAAATTTGAGCATGACTCGCGGAACTATAGCCAATTCAATGAGCAATCGGGTGAGTTCAACATTAGAACATCGAATTTACCCGTCTCCAGCCATTTAGTCGGACATTTAACGTTTTCTATGGCACTTTTCCCTATGGATGACGCTAATGAGAAAATTGAAACCGATCTTTAATTACTTAGAAGACAAAACATTGCGCAGGTGGTTTGAAGAAAACAGCCTGGTTGGTCATAGTTGTGATAACTTTAATAAAAATCACTCAAGCTTTACATAGCAGTAATCATAACTGATAGTGCGCAGCGTTTACCAGGATTTTAAGGAAATTTTAAGTAGGAATTTGGCCTGAGGTCACTAATTTTCATTAAAATTTGAAAATTGAATAAATAGCACAAAATTATTATAAATGCTTTTAGTAAATCTAGATGCTTCTCGATTTGCTTGAAATTTGATGCATTCACGGAATACGCCTTAACTCTTAATTCAGGGAATCCTCATTTTGATAGACTAGAAAATTTAGTTACGAAATTGAAATATTCTCACATTATCAAATAAATAGATAATATGTATCTCTTTGCTATTGGAGCCACTGTCTCAAGGTGAAAATATATTTATATGGATTAACATTTAATATTTTCCCTAATGAAATTAATACTTGGTTTAAAATATTGTAATAGCGATTAGTCCTAAATTCGTTTGCATGAATTAACATAATTTAATTAATAATGTGTGTAGTTCGAGTTGAACCGTTATAATTTTCACATTCCCAGCTGGAATATCGGTCTGTAGATCGTAAAGCATGCAATATACGGATTTGTAGGTAATATTTTCCCGAATACTTAAACAAGGTAGTCGTGAATAATGAACAAACTTCACTAACCTCACACAAAACCATCCGTATCTGCTCCCCTAGTTGACAGTGGTGGATTACTTAAGCATGTTATAATTTGAATATGAATAACCTCAGTATGGAAGTGAGTCAAGGATAATTCATGTAGCAATTCTTTAAAATACCTCCTGGTGACCAATCTTGGAATTCCGATCTCACTGAACCATAGGTTGTTGAGAGCGTGTCCAAGGAGCTCATTCTGCAAATATCATGCTCTAATAAGAAAAAATGATTTTCTATTTATTAGGCTTTATATATCGAGCCAGTGCTTCTGCACTGAAAGTTCTTGGCAGTACAATGAAGTTAAGTGAAAATTTTCCAACACATTAAAGTTGTGATGGTTTATTGATGGTAAGACTTTCAATTCTGTTGAAAGCAGATGACCAACTTGTCAGCAGCACATCAAACTACGTTTTCAATTCCGAGTTGAGCAGTAAGTAAAATATGGAAAATCCCAAACACACTTCAGAATTTGAAACCATGAAGTATTGAATTCGATTGTTCGAGTAGTACAATACTTAGCATAGTATTTAGTGCCAAAAATTGCAAATTTATAAATTTTCATGACAGTTACTATCAGATAGTAAAATAAAAACCGTTTATTCATACTGACTTTGTGTATAAATTAGAATTGCATGCTGACCTAGCATGTTTTGTCGTGTTAGGCATAATAAATAGAATAACTCAATTTTTAGGGAAAATTTTTATTTTTATGAAAACAGCCCCGTACCGCTACATATTGTGCAACGAAGATTTTTTTTCGAGATAACTCCATACCATCTGATTACTCGAGAGCGGAGGGGGGGGGGTGGGGGAAAGGTTTAAATTACCAAGGCTCTATTATGTACAGAAATATCCTACTCAAAATATTGCTTTGGCCACAAAATTAAGCTATACTAAAGTGATAACTACCACCCCTCCTCCCCCCCCTCTCCCTCTCCCCCCCCTCCCCCAGTAGAAGAAATTGCATGAAATCGAATGCAGTATACACTACTGTAGCATTTGGAGTGTCAGTTGGTCCTTTTAATAGGTAAACGCTTTATTACTTCACTTCAAGGTGAGGGCAACTTTCCGCCTTGTAAAAGTTTGTAAAGGAAAATTACATGCAATAGTGGGTTATCTGAGGGCAATTTTTAAAAGAAAATTACAAGAAGGCGAATGTGTGTATGTGTGTGTGTATGTGCATAGGTGAGAGCCGAGCATTCTATTTAACGCCTAATTTCCAAGTAAATTTGCTTGGAGAAAGAATTTTCTGCATACTTTTTCTTGGTTTTTAATTGTGAATGCGGAAAATTGAGCCTTCCAATAGGTAATAAGCATTCGTCGAAGTCTAAAACCACACTCCCTCAGTATAATCTGATAGGTTTACAAAGAATTATTATACCTTGCGGGAGCTTGTTCCTATGACCAATGACCGATATTCTCTCCCACTTCCTTGAGTCTAGAGATATAAAAAGGAAGACGAGATCGATTATTGCAGATGGATTAGACATGAGTTAGTGGTCCCCTGAATCCGATTCGAACATAAATCCTGGGATGGAGATAAAAGGATGGAACTGGTATTAATGTTCCAAATATTTCAGTAGTGAGGTCATGTCGTGTTCTTCAGTGTCAATAATTTTTAAAGCCAATACACTTCATGGATAACAGACTCGAATAGTGCAGATAGACATAGCACCATTTTACTTTCAAATAATTAAAAAAAAACACCTTAATTGCCTTCCCAACGATTGACCACCCCTGCGTAGAATTGGAAAGCTTGCATGTGTGATCCACGCTGCAGTAGCCTTTTAAAATTTACATTAATAAACAATCCACAAACCATTTAAGAAGACGTGAGAAATAAGCAGCTCACATTCTCAGCGTTTTAAGCACAATTACCATTAGGTAAATACACTACCAGCAATGTAGCCCTGAGGAAACCATGCAATTTGTACTTTTGCCTCACATCTGATTCTACTTCCCCGTAATAGTTGAGGTGCAAATTATTCAACCACTGTGAATTGCGCACTTTTAGGAAAGCAGTAAACACAACATACCAAAAGTAATCGTTCATTAGCTCTATGCTCCTTGGATTAATGTTTGTCCGTAAGTGGCAAGAAGGTACCATATGTTTGTGACAAAAATACATCAAAGAGTTTGTTGGAGCTCCCCTCAACTAACCGATTTATTAGCACTACCTAAAAGCCTACAGTCCTAAATTATTGAACCATAAACTAAAGAGAAATATGAAATGGTGGATGTATGTGTAAGTGTTTTTGACTTCAAAAGTGGCACACTTCATATGAGGAACAAGATCTCGATCACTCGATGAATCCTGAACCATTAGCTAGATAGAATAAGCTTCACTGAGCTTCAATTTATCCATAAAATTGATTGCCATTGGTCCTATTGAAAGGGAATATTTAAGGATGTATTGAGATGTATGGCGGGATTTTCGAGTTGAGAGATGGATTATCAACTCAAATTCGAAATCCTTTCTTGGTCAAAATCTACCTACCGATATGCTCTGAATGTGCATAAGTAGTATTATTACTCATACTAAAATTATCCCTACTTTATGAATTTAACGTAAAGGTCATGTGAAACACACCTAGGAACCCAGAGAAGAAAATCATGGAAATTGATTAATTAAAAAAGGGTACAAATTAGTGCCACCAGAAATCAAACAAAGATGCAATCCGATTCGATTACGTGATTAAGCGTTTGCATGTTGCCTCGGCATTACCCTGGATATATACCACCAGGACACAGGGACATTCGACAAAAAACCCGATCATTTTATGACGATAGTGATTGTGATCTTAACCAGTTTTAACCAAATTCAAATTAAATTGTGTTTGGCTTGAGGTCGAGTCACACTCAATGGTTTCTTATCGCTCCATTTCCTGATGACTCATGACTGCCACCAATGGCACTCCGAAAGCTCTCATTTCAATTAAGCCGACTATACCACCTACCCAACCACGTTTGTGCAAAATAAGCCAAATAAATGGGCGATATTCTCTGATACTGGGGATTAAAGTAAATCGATAATTTCACAAAATTTCAATGTTCGTTAAAATGTGTCAATTGGTGTCTTTATCTTACATAATTGCGGAGTACGATTTGTTTTTAAGACATTTGCTAGTTTTCTATTAATTTCTGGAACTTTTGGCTACTTGGGTGCTCAACCGGGTTATAACAAGTGGAAGGCACATATCACTTATCACCTACAAAGATTCTACAATATCGGAAGAAATCCAGGTTTTGTTTCTCAACACACATAGGATTCCGTAAATTGTTATGAAATATTTGTGGTCTTCTCGGCAGAAAGCAGGGCCTTTTCCAAAAAAATGGCAGATTTATCATCTCCTAATATTACTAACAGATCTATTGCCACTGGTTCTCATATTAATATCAAAATTTGTTCTCTGCGTCCTACAGTGCTTCTGCTGCAACTACTGCTGAAGCTGACAATGATGGTATGAAGTTGCATGCATCAGTCGAAGATAGTGCAATAAAATAGTCCCACGCACTCTATGGAATCCTCCATGTCTAAGTCGTTTAGGCATGACTTGTCTTCAAGATCAGTCACGACATCCTATCTGTTTGATAACCAGGCAAGTCAGCTATGCTGCTTAGAGGAACATAGAGGAGGTTGTCAGGCTTTTGCTTCCTCCAAAACTCCAAAATCGCACACCAAGAACAACACTCCAAGATGTCTTGGTCAGCCTTAGCACATTCGAACTAAACCCGTCCTCGTGTGTCCTCCCAGACGATCAACACTATTGGATGATAAAGACAAGCAGCTCGAGGAAGCTGGCCTTATTAATCTGTTCTAACTCCAAGAGACCACCACCACAAGTTTTTGCACAAATTGCAGACGGGACTTAACGAACGATAACACTTTTCTTTCACCGGGTTCCCCTAATATGATCTCTAAATAAATTTCCTTGGTCTCGCATTGGCCTCAGTTCTGCTGTTTCAACTATTCTAAAATCCCCCTGTCTTATTCTGACGACTTCATATTCAAAGCGGTCTGAGGCTGTAGCCGATAATTCTGTCACAACCGGTGACATCATGCACGGTCTACGCCAGATATTCGCCAATCAAAGCGTACCAGAAGTCACTGCTTCTTGGAAGTTCTACTCGATTTGAACAATTTTGTTAAAGTTTACGTATCTTCCTTCCTCACACCCCGTCAAATCTGAACAATTTATTGGTAGTATAAAAGGCAAATTCCAATGCCACAATGGCAAGTAGCAGTGAAAGAATTTCTTAATCCGTTACACTTTAGATACTGGACGACAGCACATGTTGGTGTCAAAGCTAAGTGTACTATCGTAAACAATCCCGTTCTCGGAATGCAAGCGCGTCTTCTAAACTAAAATCTGATCCAACAGAGATCTCTCTGGACGCATATGGCCCCATCCGCATTGGAATTCCGAAACTCCGGAGATTCAGGGCAATCATCAGCACGTTAGTTGCTTCGCATACTTCAGATGACCTCAAAAAAAAACTTCAAGACTGTTCCAACACTCTAACGTATTGTGTAGGATAATAATAGGTCATGTTTAGCCAAAATAAAGTTAATTTAAGAAAAAACTCCCGTTATCTGTCAAAATATGTTAATTGGAGAGTTGTTGCCTTGCATAATTTAAGCGTAAGTCCTACCTTTAAGACATTGTTGGCTTTTTTTATTGACCTCTCTAATTTGTGGTTATTTTTGAGGCTAAGACATTTTATAGCAGATATAATTGACATATGCAATGACTCATAAAGCGCTATTTATGCTAACAAGGTTTAACCCACGATGAAACCTTTATAGATTTTATCTTAATTAAGTCCCAACATATCAAAGCAGTGTATTCCAATGCTGATATGAATGACAACGATATGAATTTCCTAACTCGATCTAAATGTAAATCAATCTATTCGATTCAGAAGCCATGCATAAGCGATCAATCTATTTGACTTTTAACTTCTGATGCAAGTTTTCCTCTGCGAAACTAATTAGAATGTTGGCATAAATCGATATAAGAGAAAGTTCGGCAGCCAGCATGATTGCTCACGGACCTCAGTCAAAGTCGCAACCGAACTTATTAGCTTTAAATACAAAGGAGACAAGGAAATAATCAGGTCATGGAGAAATCCATCCTCGTTAGCGAAGAAATTTCGAAATTTTACACTCTTCTCTCATCCAATAAGCATAAATTCACCTTTCAGTCCGACTTGTGACTGTAATTCGATATGCATTGAGTTTTCGATCAATAGAACGTGATATTAATTATTCAAAAAATCTCCAATTATGTTTTACAGCCAATTACTAGAAGTAATTAACTACGGTTTAGACTATCAGGTACCCGAAAAATTCTGATGAAATAGGATTTATAGCACCCCATCTCTCATTTTATAAAAGCTATTGGTCATTCTTTAGGTTTTAATACATGAGAGGTCAATTGCTTATAACTTCATTTAGCTACTGGGGGAGACTTTTGCCACAGACACTGAGGGCGCAAATGTCTCTTTTCTATCATACACTTGCACCAAGCTGTTATTTTGACTAGACTGATGCTAGAGGTCAACGCAGAATCCAGTGTATTTAAGTTACTTTAGCTAGATGGACCTAACTGAAGGACAATCTGAACGCATGCAAATTCCCGCATACTCCGCAAGTTAGCATTGACAATTTCATTTAGGCAGTAGAATAGTGGACTAAGTTAGTGTCCATTTTCCACAAAGCTGGCAACAGTGTGGTGGCTGGCTAAATACTTTAGTACTTGAGGATAGAAAGTAGACAACAAACACGAAAATAATGAGCTGCAAAGGTTGGGGGAGGGAGGAGGGGGGGAGTGGAAAGCACAGCGCAGGTGATAGACAAGGGAAGAAATCGATACGAAACTACGTGACAAGGCCAAGGAATCGCCCAAGAATCGATGAGGGAATAAAGATACTAGTTTGCAACTTGGTCTCAGATAATCGTTTGTGTTGAGCCATAGGGTTTGTAGAACCTTTTTGTATGTTTGGTCGACTGTTGAGTTACTCAGATGTTTCTGTTGAAATTCGTATTTAGAGATATGGTGAGGCGGATAATGTTAGATCTATTGCCTATTTTCCTTCATGAATAGCTAAAAGGCGTAAATTTAAACGTCTATTTTGAATTTTCTTCTTGATCGCATGAATGAACTGACTAGTAATCCTTAATTAAAACAACCGGTCATTCATTATTCGCTTAAAGTGCCGCTATTTCAAAGAGAAGAACTTGAATGATCTGTCGGAAAGTCTCTCATTCATTTTCCAAATGTCCGAAATATTGTGTAAAGTTTTAAAGCTTCCATTTTTGAGCCATGTTTATCGTGAGATCAAAGTAATATTTATTTGAAGACCGTCGAGTTTCAAATTCACAAGGATACAGCGGCTAAAAGGTTCGATTTTGGCTGCAGTTCAAATTCTCAAATTTGGTATGATAATGAGGCTTGAACGGTCGCTGGAATAATCTGAATATGCATTGGACCAATGGCCTATCACTCCATCTCTTTTACAAGCGTGATATTGTTCTGAAAACATTTGAGATGTAATAAAGCATGCCATAAAACAATCTGGATGTACGCTGGTACAGGTGCGAATCAATCATCTATCCAAATAAATGATCACAAGATCAATGTTGTAAAATTTTATATTACAAAGACTAAATGGCATTTAATGGAACTCAGACTTGTTCTAAGATTGGAAGCGTCGTCAATTAAAACTCAGGTAGAGATATTGGAAACATTCGTAGAATCAGTTCTTCTGTGTGGTTTATCTACAGTTGTTTGTCGTAAAATGGATGATAATTGACTAAAGTCTGTTCAGACCACTCCTCGAAGAATGAATAAGATCACACAGCCACAGACAAATTTGTGTTGAAATTCTAGAATGGGAGTCTCTCTGAGAAGCACTGCTTCATAAATTCAAAAACTAAGCAGATATTCTGCTTGAAAGAAAGTGAAAGTTTTAAGAAGAATTCCGTCAAGAATTCTCTTCCTCGAATTTTCGAATATGAGTTGCAACTCTAAGATGTACTTACTAGGGAAATTATTTGTGGTGATGTCCGGTGTCATGGACTGTTTGCAGGCGAAAGTGAGATGAGTGCGCATTATCGGATCGAGTGTCACAAGAAATATGTGTAATGGGGATGGCTCCAAAATTATATGACAACCTGTCACCTAGATTTTCTCTACAAAGAGCAGGTTGGTGAAAATTAAAGAACTTCAGCTTAAAACAGTAGTTCTGGCAGCCAGAAAGAAATATGATTCCCCAGATTTTTTACTCTTAATCTCCCTTTTAAACCGTTGCATACTCTCAATTATGAACTTACGCTTTCTACATATGATACATAAACTATATAGCCGAACACAAAGTGGTTTCTCACTGGGATTTCCCATGGTGTTGTCGGTTTGTATAGAGCAAGTATTATGTATGCAATGACAAGATTCACCACATGGCTCATTTAAATTTCCCTGGGATAAGACATTATTCGCCTTGATCCAATCAAAGTAGGATTTAAATGGGAGCGACGCAGTCACCCAGATCCTTCGGTTCAATGTAATTATACGTGCAACTTTCCACAAAAAAGGTGGAACTAATTTTTGGTAATGATCATTTATGCATAGACACAATAGAATGCACTTTTAGTTTTAAAATCAAGTAGCCATCAAGGGCCATTGTTACTAGGCAACCCACAAAATAGGTCGTAGCCAGCCTCAAATATCTCAAGTAAGTCTTGCCATTAAAATAAAGTGACACCGAACTCGACTTCATCATCGGAAATAAGTTTAAAATTTTCCTCACTCCCTCTCCCTCTCTTTACATTAAATACTATATTAATGGAACATATAATAATAATAATAATAATGAATTCAATGAATTGGCATGTTTCAAACACCGCTTACCAATTACATTGAATTTTTAACTTACAGATTTTCGTAAAATAGAAATTAGCTTTCTCCTTTAGATCATGATCTCTTCTCTCCGAAGTAGCAATGTTTTTTTTGTTAATTAAAATTCTAGCCCGCCTAATTTTCGCTAATTTTCAATTCTTATTGTTTTCTATTGCCTTGAGTACCTAAAAGGAAACGTCACTTTAAAATACTTTCACTATTAAAAATGTGCGAGATTGCCATTTTTAAATGATGTGATAATTAGAATAGTTTGACAATTGGAGGAAGGAGCAGTCTTAAAACGATGTGACTGATCATTCAAATTCCTCACTGGATCGATAAACTCTCGTCATGAATTTACCCAGCAATACTAGGAAATAAATCATTAAATTAAAATTTGAAATAGGAGGCAGGTAAGTTTACATTAATAAGAAGCGTATAACGTTTAAAAATGAAGAAGTTTAATGTGGTGCTTTATCCACTGTCAAATATTTAAATGTTCAAAGTATTGTAATTTTTTGGCAACAGGAGAAATTAAGCACATTATAAATGTATCAATTTTAAAAAGGAAAAGTTTTGAGTAATAACGTAATGCCAAAATCTTATACTAATCCAGATGATTGAAATCTTTTATAAAGGATTTATATTTCATAAAAATGCATAGCTAAGCAACTTTGGGGCTAACGAATTTTGCCGACTTGAAAATTGACTCATGGCTTAAGCTGTAATGGTCCACTTATTGAGTCATATCTGGGCTGCTAATCGCATCCAAATAATCTTAATTTAAAAGTTATATCCACTTTAATTGAACAAAACCAACTAAAGATTCAAGAAAATTAAGATAAGACCGATTAGATGATATGCAAATTTCGAAAACAGAAGTTATCACAGCCTTGTGAATTTCTTTGAAAGTCAATTTCTTGAAAGATGGCTATAACGAAAATAGAACTGCGTATAAAAAAATGTAGATGGCTTCGAAGCGATTTGTTCGAATTTGACTCCGAGTTATCTAACAGCTTGTAATTGGTTTAAGAGGTAACCTAGTGAAGTACTACTTAATTTCATCCTACATCATATCCCTTGGATAGCAATACTTTGTTTCATTTATTGATTGCCACTAATGAGGTACTTTTAATTTCGCCAATAGGAGATTATCACTTATGGATGTCCCTCAGGCTTTATATTTATCATTTACATATTGCAAAACCTTAAAGTTGTGGGGCTCAGTGTTGAGACGGCGCCAGCTAGGATAGTATAGAGGGGCATTTTAAACTTTTGCAGTTTTAAAATCAATTTATGGTACGAAGATAATTTCAGATTATCACCTTTATGGATTAGAAGAAAATTGAAATTATTACCGACCAAGCATTATGTGTGTTTACACTTAGTGAAGTCAAGCGAGATCTGCATTTGCCAATTTCATCTCCTATCACTAGAGTGGCATGATCAAAGATCCCATTCAATCAACCTGCTGGTTATGAAGGCAGCCAGAAACTACATATGCAGGGCTATAAATATTTTAATGTTACGAGAAGAAATTACGTGGCTGTCGAAAAATTAACAATGTAAATTAGGTCACTGCTCATATTCTGGCATCCATAATACTCCTATTTGTCACCTTCACAAAATTCCTTACCTACCTGTACTGGATCCCATTATGGAATATTAACAAACGCAGAATGAGAACTCTTCATTCCCCAACAACCCCCCCCCATCCCTCCCCATGAAAAGCTTCAACGTACAAATTATTTTGATCCTGAAGACTAATTAAGGATTGACGAAAGTTAAGTCCTCTTTAGGAGTGACTTATCATCCCATTTTCCCGCGTATTATCTGAGTTCTGGGACTTCAATGGCTTATTTAAATTTTTAGCTTCTATGGCAAGATTAATCCAATTCTTCTATACTTCTCCAACATATGGTGTGCGATAGACGTGGTGCACTCTGGGCAACGCATACTCATACGGCGAAAAAGCCTATAAACCAGCAGTTCACTTCGAACTACCATGACCTCACTGTTTGTCATATTCGACCACCTCCATGGTACTCACCTCTTTCTCTACCTTTGTATCTGTCTCTTTTACATCTGTGTATCAATCTTCTGTTCTCCCTCTCGACTTTTTGCGACTTTGATGTTCCTCCCCTCTGTGAAGCCCGAATTCAACTAAAGGGCTAATGATAATTATCATAAAACCTGCCATTTGATATAAATAAATATTTCACCAACGTGGTCTTACATATGATGTAGATCATGCATGGCCCAAGGTTGAAGAGCCTGGGTTTTATCGTTGAATAAATAACCCACGTCTTTCAAGTAGTTTAAAAATTATCCATCAATATTATCAGCATGCGGACGCACTGCTAGTTTAACCTGTAGACAGACAGCCTGAACAAAAGTTCATCTGACCGATAACTGGGTGATCGTCCACTGACGACTACATGAAGAGGATTCTTGTTCCTAAAAAACAATTTTTATTTACTTAATTATACCATGGAGGATGTTGTGAAATTAATTTTCTTTCCCTATTACTTCTGAGTCAATCGCAACTGTTGCAAAATTCCACTTTCACAAAAATTGTAAACGGAAGTCACGACAAATCACTGCAGTGACGTGAAATTTTAAACCAATGGTGCTCAAACCGAGTACTTTCGGCAAACTTACTTTCCTTAAAAACGTCAAAACGAAATTTTTAAACTCTTTTAGTGTAAAATGAATAATTCAGCACACTAATTTCCGTCTTTTAAACAGAGAAGTAATTGGCATCAACTTTATATTTGGATGGCAACCAGAAGTCAAATGGTACTTCCTCCTTAGCGCACCGTTCTACCAGTTAGCCATTGCAGTTAGATGTAGTTCTGGTTTTCCTAACTTAATGGATCAAAAGTGTGGAAACGCCAATGGACTAGCTATTCTCTCCGAATCGGCTCATAGGACAAGTATATCTGTGGTAGGATGACCTTCGAAAGGAGACCTTTTGACCTACATTGCGGAGTTATCAGAGGAACGAAATATTTCCCATTACAAGACAATTCTCTGGATCCTAACTACTGACCTCCATAAAGATTTGGTTCATTTTCCCTGTAACCAACAATAGACGAAGATATGAAAGGCTGGTAGGTGCTATTCCGAGTCGATCGCACTTTCAGTTTGGCAAAAAATTTGTGTAATTGGATGAAATGTTTTTTGATAATTTTGGGATATACGAAGTTTGCTCACAGTTCAAATTCAATTGAATGAATGTAAAGTAGTGTGGCCATTCAAAACTAATTACCTAAGATCAGAGAAGGAAGGAACTCTATTAAGATATGATTATTGGTTAATTATCATAAAAGTATCTAACTAGTGGAAACTATCGAAGACATACATAATATACGCTGTTTTGCTAGAGACGATTGTCTAAAATATTTTTCCTAATTAATATGGCATTTTCACCTCAAGTGATCAAGTTATTGAGGTAGAAAATTACTACTTTAAAAACTGTGAGTCAAACCCGCTAATTTGAAACGTCAATCATTTACACATCTACCTACCTCAAATTTCTAATTCTTCTTAGCGGTTTTAGGTTTCCTCATAAGGGTTTTTGCCGAACTATGAAGAATGTCGGAAATAAAGATACAGTAATTGATATTAGTACACCTATCTGAAGATACCCGTCACCTTTTCAAGACACATTAGCTTTAATAAAGGATTCAGTTGGAAAAGTTGCAATTTTAATGCAGATCGTACAACACTGTTGTGGAATACTGTCGGAATCAGGATTTGTGGGTCCGTAACTGACTAAAACTTTGGATATGATTAAATAATAGTGGAAATCCACTGACGTTTATGAGTTAAAGCTTGGTGACTGAAGGCCTTGAGGGAAAAATATTGGATTCTACGACTGCCTGAGATTTAAAGACATCAGTGCATATTTGGCGTTAGGATTTAACTGATTGAAAACACTTACAGAAATTAACAAACTCTGACGATTTACACATGTTGAATAACGTTCGACTTGTGGTTCACGCGAACACTGACTCATAGGCCAGCTCAGTCTCTCTGTGCATTGCACGCCACCAGAATCAAGCCTTTCCCTCGCTCAGTACTGACGCCGTATCATAGCAAAAAGTTTCTCAAAACACTGTTATGCTAGACAAATTTTGCTGTCCCTTTAATCTTAGCAATTGCTCGAAATTCAAGTAGATTATTCACTTTTATCCACCAATTTTTCACACCAGAAATAAATAAGAAAACCAGCAAATTTCGTAAAGGCAAATCGTAATCCGAAATTATGCAAATTAACGACTCACCGATCGAGATATCTTAACGAATAGAGAAACTTTATGGAAGTGTCAATTTAATTTAACCACCAGTATCAGGGACTATCAGCCATTTATTTGGCTTATTTTGTATAAACGGGTTGGGTAGGTGGTATAGTCGACTTAATTGAAATGAGAGCTTTCGGAGTGCCATTGGTGGCAGTCATGAGTCATCAGGAAATGGAGCAATAAGAAACCAATGAGTGTGACTCGACCTCAAGCCAAACACAATTTAATTCGAAGTTGGATGAAATTAGGTAAGATCACAATCACCATCGACTAAAAATGATCGTTTTTCGTTGAATATTTCTGCGCAAATATCAGCATAATAAAGCCCCTGAAAAATGGCTCCCCAAAATATCGTCATTTTATTAATAATTGAAGTAGTCGTAGTTAGGAAAGCACATGATGATGTTGCTGGCATCACTGCTGAAATTCGCGGAACTACTTCTCTTACTCAGTATTTGTCCTAAATGTTCGATAATATATATATATATATATACCTGATACAATGTTAATTCGTATGTGACTAGCTGCTGTAAAATCTTATCCAAACAGGCATACTATTTTTTAAAAAAACAATGAATGAGTTATAGAGAAGTTCGTAGTTCCAAAAGTAACCCATTTTATTGATCATTTCTTAATGTAAAACTAGTCTCTAATCCCCAGAATACCAATGGAAAACTTGCAGTATCAAAGCTTAATCTCTATTCATCCCTTTCAATTCTCAAAAGCATGTTGGTTTTCTTTTACTTCCAAACAAATTTCGTCATTTACGCTCACTAGATACTAAAGCACTGTGGTACTTATAATATTTTAAAACGGAAAGAACCACATATTTCAAGGTTCTAGAATTGCACAAAAGTACATGAAGAAGACGCTTCAGGCGCAATATTAGAAATAAGATCGCCAAGCACAATAAAAAGGGTTCTAAAGAATGATGTTAGACCCACATAAGGCGTATAGACACACTTCTTCATTAAGTGAACATAAGTACACATGTAGAAATCTGCAACTGATGCCTTTAACCAATCCGAGTTGGCCTTGAGAGATTGGCCAATGAACTTGGCATCAGCTGTAGGACTGGCCAGTTGATTGTCCAATTGCGTGGCGATGAGCCGCCAAGTGCATTTCATCCGATCGGTGTTTCCTACAATTGTAACTATGCTCTGGTGAGCTATTTTACTCCCGGATACGGTTCTATCAATTACTCACTCTTTTGTTTGTGCTTTTGTACATATCTCACCTCACATATTTCGTATATGGAATTTGAAAAGCATTGATTAGAAGGGAACAAACCTTAAAAAATGTATCCACGAGATAGGAAATATTACTCCCTGAAACTATCTTTGATCTTCCTTATTACCTTTATCTTCTCAATTCCCTGTCATACCCTCAGTGATTTTACTCAGCCAGTGACGTCAACGAATTTAAATGACATCAACAATATGACAGTAACCGAAATTGAATTTGAACCTGAAAGAAGTCTTGAGGAATTATTCCCTACAGGAAAATATTTGGATCCTTGTAAAGCAAGTAAGTTTGTTCATTACCATTAATATATTTACTGTCTTGCCACAAATACACACACACAAGCATATATAGATTTGTATAGAATATTTGTACCTAAAAATAATAGATAAGCCAATTAATGGACATACGTTGAGGTATGCTACGACAGAACGATCCATACTAGGTGACAATATAGAGTATTCTTCATAATGGAAATCGATGAAGCTCTTGTGGATAATTCAAAGAGTGAGTAACAACGTTTAGCTTACCATTTGTATATTTAACCAGTGCAAAGTTGTGAACATCAGTGAATAAATATTTAATCATGACGTCTCTAAAGTCGCCATATCGAGTGAAATCAGGCGATAGAGATTAGATATAGCTGCTAATTGCAGGAGAATGTTCACAAGGAAGAAAATAAAAATGTTAAACAATTGACGGTACCCCTGTTCCTCAGACACAACAACCAATTTCCATATTGATAGAATTTGAGTCCTTTTAAAGGAATTTCGCAAAGCAGTGGTGTATATTCTTCGTGGAGGAGAAGCGAACAAGTAATTTTTTCCATTACCACAGGCCAAATCTCCCTTCCCCTCCCTCACGAAATGACCTTATAACTTTGTACCCTATTTATTTAAACTACTTTCAAAACTAAACTAAACTGTGATATAATTTAGTAGTACCGATAATATATGACTAGAAAATTGACAAACCACGCTTCAGATCTGGATCATTGGCTTTTTTGGGGGTGGGAGGGGGGGGGAGAGGAGGGGAGACGGAGGGATGTACTTTGTGGCCTTTCGTGAGAAATGTCTAGTGAGTCATTACTTTATCGCATTTTTGTCGATTCATCCCCAATAACTTGAGGTTGCAAATTACACGAACCGTTGGGGAAACTGATAAGATGGGACATTTGTGGGGTGTTTTTCTTCCCGTCCAAAAGAGGGAAATTTTCCCAAAATTAGATCGCCTTGTGTGCTTGCACTCCATCTCAATTTTGCATAAATCATTTCTTGTAAATGTAAATGTAAATGGTTATTTAAGAAAAACGTAAGGTAAGACTTGCTTTACATTTTTCAACCTGTTGTTGATGGAATATTATGTCTTTTGATATTTCCTTCAGAATCTAATCTAGACAACGTAAAACTATTAATTATATATTTTTTTATTAAGTTCACGAATTCCGAATTAAATCACTAATTTATCTAATTTGAAAAATTGTTAACATTATCGTAACACAAAGTCAAAATTGATGTCCACCTCAGTCGAATTTGTCTTTTGTTGAAATCTAATTTAAAGGCTGTAAAGGAAACTACGTGAATTATTAATGATTTGAAATGATTAATTGACTTAGTTAATTAACTCCCATTTTCCCTCTTTCAAGAGGCTGATAATTGGCGAACAATTTGGAGAAAGCGTCTATCAGTTGAAAACCCCACCGTTGTTACTGATAATCTTATTGATTGGCACTTTCAAAAGTTATCACCTCACCTATCTCAAATTTGGATTAAATATATTTTTTAATTTTGGTTTGCGTTTGATGACAGATAGTACTCAATAATTTAGAGTTCCTGAGGTCTTTGACGTAATCGGCATTTTGACTCCGACTCTGTCAGAACCATGTAAATGAAATTAGTCGCCGCCAAGGCGACCAGTTTGACCTTAGAAGACCTCAATAAAATTGTGAAATGCTCTTAAATTTAACGAAATGTTGTATCTGGGGCCATCTGTAGGCAATTAAATAGTTGAGGTAGTAATAACCTTTGGCTTTTCGATAACTTGTTGCATTGATCGCGATGTTTTTTTCTCTTGCCTTTCTATAGGTGGATACACCGGAGACATCGCCTTATCAGATGCCGAGGCTGATAGCATGATCGAACGGTACGGCGCTGTCGCCAAAAGACCCATTCAAGAGTGGATAGAGCACTCGGAAACATATGATTCCAAAAAATCTGACATGAGGGGCAAGCCTCAATTGAATTCCAACGGCAGAACTAATACAATGGTTAACAGGAGTTCTGATAAGTTGTAAGCCATACTCTCATCGTCAATATAGGCAAACGGTCAAATTAGTTTTTACTTTAATTCCACGACTTTGCTATTTTTTCGATCTTTTTCTTTTTGCTCTTAAAGTACAATATTTTTATAATAATAATAATATATTGTAGCTTGGTAGGAAGACGTACTTATATTCACGAAAGCCAGACCTAATTAAGACAATGAATGTCGTTTTCACCATCCTATTATGAAAGTACCCAGAAGGTAGGCAATTTTTGACATGTTAAATGTCAAAGCTCGAAAGTGGATAACTAAGACCTCCACCTTTAAAAATTCATAAATTGAAAATTCACTTACCATTTTTTTATATTGCAAATATAATAAATTTGTATCAGATTCATTATCATTCATCAGAGAGGAGAAACGTCGAACTCACAAAAGCCGAGATTGGGGAACAGAAGAGAAGGGTGATTCACAGATGTAAAAGAGACAGACTCAATGGTAGAGAAAAAGGTTAGGTGAGGCGAGTACTGTGGAAGTGGTGGAATATGACACACAGTAGTCGTGTCATGGTAGTTTGAAGTCAGAAGTCAGCTACCGGTTTATAGACTTTTTTGCCGTATGAGTATATGTTGCCCAGGGTGCACCACGTAGAAGTAAGTCTATCGCACACCCCATAAACGAGATATATTTCGGGTAATTTTCAAGCTTTTAACGTTGTCAGACTAATATTGTAGTTACCATTTAGTGGACTATTTACCATGGTAATATTTATATTCGCATTGTCGAGTATTCTCACTTTATCTTCACTAAAATTCCTTGATTGGCTTCTATAGAACTAAAAATAACCCCCGGCAAAAAGCTCTACGCCTTAACAATAAAGGCGCCCACGAGCTACAAAAAGAGCGAAGACGTCGTTTTCGCCGAAACCGTCAACGAAACAGAAAGGAGGCTGTGGATAGCAATGCTCCGCTGACCCAAGAGGAATATCTTCGTCGGTTGAAACGATTAACAGAGAAACAAAATAATCTCCAATCAAAGCTGGCTTTGTTAACGCAAAGACAGCAAAATCTTCTGAAACGAGTGATGCGATCGAGAGAGATGAAGACGGCATTGAATAGGCAACGAAGGAGCTTGAACGAAAGTCTAAAAACCATAGAGGAGGTTGATGAGGAATATCGAATGGAATTACTCAATGAAGATCAACCTTTAAGGAGGATAAGGCGAGCAGCTACGGCGTACAAGTCAAGAACCTGGCCTTATGGTGTCATTCCCTATGTGATTCAAGCTAACTTCACAAGTAAGTTAAGTTAGACGAGTAAACAATACTTAATCCTGTCCGAAATGTGAATCTTGCATCCGGACGCATAGGAGAGGCTTTTCCGTCACATTCAAATTAATTTTGTGCCTATAGTGTGTCCGTTTGGATACTTTTTGTCAAATATAGGTAAAAAATGTTTCAAAACAACAATGTAACTTCACATTATGGATTGTGGTGTCTAAATTCTGGATTGCTTTTGACGTAGAAATTCTGGAAACGAAATGATGCCCTTTTTATTATTAATGCTGGGTATGTGCATTAGTGTATCAATCACGTCATACCAGATCATCGATGATAAATTTATAGAATAGCGGACTGTTGTAAGCGCTTGAAACCGTCAACCAAGTTTTGAGGATAAAAATCTGTTTGAATGATCTTGCTAGATTACGAATTTCATTATAACGAAGAGAACTGATGAACCTTTTAAAAAAATACTACAATAATTGAACTTGACAGTGGTTCTTAAGTTATTTGAATTTGTTAGCAGGAAACTTCTTAAAAGCCGGTTTTTAGACACTTTGAATAGTGAACAAAAATGTAAAATTTTTGAGTGTGAAATATGAATTCATGTAAATCACCGCCCCACTCTAATTTCCTGGCAGTGCGAATATTTTACAATTTTCATTTTTTCCCATTTAAGTACAAAGTTGTACATATCTTCCATTATTTATTTACCTCTCCTGGCACTGCGAATAACTTTTAAAATTCCAAATTTCGGAAGCATCTAGACACGTAGAAAGAGGGAAATCTAGACACTTAGGGCGTAAGCTAGGGAATTAGGCAAATCCTATTTGCCTTCCAACTAAAAAAATTTAATCAGAGTGATCTCACCTTTTCTGTGTCTGCTTTATTTCATGTTGAATTTATGGATGACACGATTCTTCTGTGATTTCTCAGCCACCCAATTTTCACACAGTTGTGTGCTTTCAGATTTTGAGTAAATGAGTATACCAGTTTGGTGATCATTGCAAAAAAGTAATTCAATTGATGCGTTAAATCTGAAGTCGAATGTCATTAGATGGTTACCTTAAGGGGTTTTTTTCGATTTAATATTAAAGGAAACAAAAGTATGACTTAAAATTATTTATTTTTATACCTGCCTGTCACTGCCGACAATGACGCACAACTTGATCTGAAACCAGGTGATTAGGGCCATCTTTCATAACATTGTTTACATCGGGCTGGATGACGCAACAATTGCATAAGTCAATTCAACTGGATATGATGTACTTTAAAACGGCTAAACTGATATCTCACCGTTTTTTTCACACTTGTGGTGAATCGGTCTAGTGCGTGATTGATCAATTTGATGACTTAGGTTTGACTTCTACACCCGCCACTCACTTTAGTTAAAGAGCTAATAGCTTCGTTACTTTTATTCACGTGAATGAATTTATTGAGCCACTCGATCAGTGCTTCTAAGTGTCATATTTTCACAGCCACAAAATTCTAAACAAAAGTTCCGGATAGGTTAAAGTTCCATATCTGGCACAATATGTTCGAAGAGCAGGATTGGACACGGTTGACGATGGGCTCTGCGAAAAGGAAGTTATTTGCCATTGTTTTAATCGTCAGCTCGCAAACAGAGGCCGGTGTTCTCGAGGTCAGCGTTTAAGGCAGGAGGGGAGAAAGAATCTTATTTGATTTGATGGACCTCGGTCCTTAAAGACTTGAATGGAATGAATGAAAGTATTAATACTTCCCTAATTCGAATGTACTTCAAGTCTCTGGTTGACGAAAGGCATCCCGAATCCTTGTCCAAATTTTGAAAGCGAGGGAGGGATGCACCACTAATTTCTTTTTTTGCATTTAAGGTGAAACTAAAGCCACTATAATGAAAGCAATGCGACACTGGGAAAACCATACGTGTTTGAGTTTTGTGGAACGCGAGCCCCAACACAAATCCTACATCATTTTCACAGTGAAACCCTGTGGGTAAGTCAATATATTTTCGCGTGTTTTAAGCGCACGATTTGTTTAAGGACGAACCGACATCTTGGCAGTGAACTGATACTTATACTGTAAGGTCAGATAGGTAGTCTCATTTGAATGCTTGACCTACTGACACTTCAGAAATGTCAAAAGTCAAACACGCTTCTCGCTTTTAATGGCAGCTATTTCATTTAAGTTGTATAAGTACAAATATAATATTTCTTACAGATAGTGAGGGCCTCCTGGAAATGCCCAATTTTTTTTGTTAATCTTAAAGGAACTTAGAATGACTCCGTTTCCCATTCATGGTATTATTGCTGCATTATTTGCCCATTCACCATTCTACATGCTATGAAGCAAATGTGCACTGAAGATGTTGGTAGGACGCACAAACTGCACTTGCATACGAGGTAATAATAGTATCATTATAAGGCTGTATTCCACCTTTTGCAGATGTTGTTCATATGTCGGTCGTCGAAGTGAGGATGAGCCGCAGGCGATTTCGATTGGAAAGAACTGTGACAAGAAGGGAATTGTTATCCATGAATTGGGACACGTTATTGGTTTTTGGCACGAACATACCAGACCCGATAGGGACGGTGAGTCATAATATATAGCGTTTTTTATTGAGGATTTGATGTACATGTATTCACCTTACATTATGGCCAGGCTATGTGGGCTGGCGAAATACTAAGCGGCCTATACGCTATGGAGCGGTAGAAGAGTTACAATTTCTGAGCATTAGTAAGCCAAGACCGATGTCTATAAATCATCCGGGTAGCCTTTCCAATATTACCTGGGCCATTGGTGGGACAGACTTTTTAAATTAATCTGGATTATTTAACTCAGTAGATCGTAAGAAAACGATCATTTAATACTCACTTCGAAGTTATTACCTGGACGGAAGAAAAGCTTCAATGTGTATTTATGCATTAGAAGAAATCAAACGTCTCATTTTCGCTCCTAATATTTTTTTTCATTTTTAAGTCAATGGTATATAAATTAATTACTTCTACTACTAAAACACTAATTCTATTAAGTTGTGAAGATGTCGATCATGATAGCATTTCGGTCATAGTATGCATAAATCTGAGCGTATCATTTTGCTGCTTGAATGGAGACTTGGTCCATTTTTTCACTTTGCAGCTCAAAAAGATATTTTGCTGCCAATTCTACCAAAAATTCAGAGCTTGACTGAGATGTTATGGTTAAAACGGTCAATATTGTCAATTCCCGTTTATAAACACGCAAACCACTGTTTCAAAGGAGTGCGAACCTGTCAACAGAAAGTAACTTTTTAGCTCAAACGAATGCAATACTATTGTAATATCGATTGGCTTAGTTTGAATCAAGCGCAAAAATCAAATTCAACTTACAATATAGGCTTTATGGAAGACAAATGCAGTTGAAACTCCACATATGTCAGAATGCCATTGTCAACGTTGACATTATATTCCAGGTGTATTAGCATTGGCAAAAATAAGTACATCGTCTACTCCCACATTTGAATATTATTTCAGTGAAAATATGACGTTTGGCCGTTTTCTAAGAATATTGCATCGGTGTAAGTGCTTAAAATTAATAGGAAACAGTCTAAGCAACACTTTGTTTCAATGAGCCTCAGTTCACGCTTTTCCAGTCCATACCATTTTGAAATAGAGAATTATCACATGAATACCACGACAGGAGGGAAGACGATTTACTACCTCTTCCATTAATGATTTTCCACCTGGCACTCTCATTTACAGACCAGCGATATAGGTGGTAATTTCGAACACGTGGGTTTTTTTTCTGGTGAATCATCACTATAGCACCTGGGTTATTAAGGTCATATCAATTTAAGCTCTGTCCCGATATTGATGGAGTCGGTATGAAAGTATGGGGAGGCCAAAATAAGCCAAATCCTATCTCCCTGTATAAATCATATAGCCTCCACGGAATATGCCTAGGGAAAATGGATTCAATTGAAAAAAAATGTATATAACAATTTCTCAATTGTGAATACGAACATTGCATGAAAGAAGGAGGTACTAACCCTGCCATCTGACGCACTGATCACATAGGAAATCACTGCACCTCCCCTTCCCCCTAATACGCACCGAAATTAATCATAATTAGTGCATTTATCTACAAATTTAATATACCGATACAGGTATGCGTTTGGTTGCTAAGTTTCTTATTTGGGACGGGGTGTGGTCTATCAAGTCTGGGTTATTTGGGACATTAATGGTTACTTAGGCCTCGAATTGAAGAACGGGACAATTTAAGAATTATAATATTATATTTGCAGAAGAGAGAGAGGGAGAGAGGTTGGTAATATGATAATTCCTTTCTTGACAAGAGAACATCTCCAAAGAATCCTATTTTGCCTTTGACGCCTCTTCAATTCCGATTGAAAGCTCATTCTCAAGGTGAAGTAGCTTGCATCTTTAACGCGTTACAAAAATCGTTTCATGTCAGGATGCGAAGATTCAAATTACACAAATTCCGAAATTGTATGGTTGTACCATTCCCCCGTCGTAGTGACAGAGTGTTAAGATTTATGGTGGTTGAAGAAAGCTACTTTAAATTGCCTATCGTAATTTCGGAAAACCTGTAATTGTTGGAAATCGTTTCATCCAATGATCCATGTTTGCAGAAGTCCGTATTTCAGCAGAGTAATTATCTGCTCTTAATTAATGTTCGAGAAGCTTGATTTTTATTAGTGTAATAACAACAATTGGCGTTCAAAGCAAACTGCCGTTTATAACCACAATGAAATCTATACCCTGGGGCCTAGATTTGAAATTAAGAATTATTATTCAAGTTTTGCTAACGATACTCTTTTGTCTAAAATAACAACAGTTTTGAACGATTTTGTAAAAATAAAGCCTCCTCTATAATTATATTAATAAGCGAAACACCTAAAACATTAATTATAAAATGACTAAAAAGTGAACTTTGGATTTTCATACGTCTATTTCTTTAGATCATGTTGAAATTCTACTTGAAAATGTTGTTGAGGGCCAAGACTTCAACTTCAAGAAGATGGATTCTGGAGAGGTGAATTCCTTACGCGAACCCTATGATTATAGTTCAATTATGCACTACGCTAAAGGAACCTTTGCAAAAGCCAATAAAGATGAAACCATCCGTCCAAAAGCCTGCTGTCCTCGACCACCTATTGGGCAGAGAATACAACTAAGTCCTGGTGATGTTCGACAAACCAACAAACTCTATGGCTGTCCGTGTGAGTGCTTTGAAATTGCAATATCTCATTAAGAGCTGGGTATAAAATTAGGAAATTAATAAGAAAATTCTTCTTAATGATTGAGACATTTTCTAATTGGGTGAAGTTGGGCATTTATCACCTGATCAAATTCTAATGGGAGGGGGGGGGGAGCCGGGGACTTATTTTTTGATCAACAGCTATGTTTAATCAATACTGCTAATCTTCTTCAACTGGAAGTTCGTTCACCAGCACATTCACCCTAATGGTAAATATATTACTTAAAAGCGTCTAATACTACACCAGTTTTGAAAAATTGAATAAAAGATTTATGCTTCAGCTAGAGCAGTAATCACATATTTGTACTCATGTAAAAAAGGGCTATCCACCAATCAGAAACAGTTGTACACAAGAATTCTCAAGATATGAATTATACAAGAGGGAGATAAACGTATCGGTGACATAATTGATTTTCACCTTAACTCTCTAATTTTCAAGGGTATCATTTGCTTCCATTAACACAGTTTTCCTAACAAGTACTCTCCAGAAAGTTTTACAAGAATTTGTTATTTCCTTCTAATCGTTATTTGTTTTTCTTCTATCCCTAAATGCCATTTAAACAAGTTAGCTCGACTGAATTTGTTGATTGTTGATGGGATTCAATTTTTTCCCAGAATTCCATGATTCCATTAAAAAATTACATGTGAATAACAGTGGACCACTGGGCTATGCTTAAGATATTTCTTCATTGTGAACTACAAATGGGGACTGCCATTTGATAAAAATAATGGTTATTAGATCGGGATTTTTCGTTTAAATGCATTAGATCCAAAAGAAAATTCAAATATCTTCTTTTGGGAACGTGAACATAAATTATTCTATTGAATTCGAGTGGAAAGAATTAGAGTATTCAACAAAAGTCCGACGAACATTTTTCTATAATATAATTATGAAAGATGACTCTCAAAAGATTCTCAAACGATTGCATATTTTTATCTGTTTACGTGACTGAAAGCTCTGTTCTTCTTTGTGTTTCCAAAGCGTTTTAAATTTTTTATTTGAAATTATAAATTACCCGGTTCTTTTGCATTGATTTCAAATGGTTGTATATGCCCAAATCTTTCAAATAGACTTAATTTAAACATCGAACTTCAATATAATAAAAAATTACTAGTCAGGCTCTCAAGGTCTACGAGGAGATGAGACAACTATTCATTCACTAGTATTTCTAAAATAATATACGATAGTACTGTGGCTCAGAGCACCTGTAACAGCTTTTCAATAGTTCTGTCAGAAGTCTTTATAGGCCGTAGGCAATGCTAATAAACACTTTTGGCCTCATCAAAATGTAGAAGTTGTAAAAGTACCTCCTGATGGGGGGAAATAGCAATTGAAAAGTGTTAGTTGTTCCAAATTTAATAAGGTTAAAATTTGTTTGGAATTTCTAATTTTAGCTTGCGGTCGAACACTCATGGAGCCATCAGGAACATTCGCTTCACCCCAAATGTCATGGGTAGTCCACAACAGCCAGGATTATAACACCATCTCAGTTCCAGATATCGATTTCAATTCTCCTGATATTCTCACTGATCCTGCATCGTTCTATCATCCTCTTACCAACGAATTGTCAAATTCACATAAACTATCTGGCATGGTTGGTGATCATCAAGGTCGTATGGTATCTGACGACAGTCGGTGGGCTAAATTGTCCTCAATCACAGCCAAACTCAGTGAGCATAATGCTGATCTTAAAAACGGGGACTCAAATTCCCAAAATTCCATGGAATTTGCGTCGATGGGACCGCTCTTCTGTCAATGGAGGATTATTGGAGCTATGGGTGAAAGAATCCACCTCAACTTCACATATTTGGATATTTTTGAACAATCAGATGAGCTGAAATCTGGGAATGGTTTAACACTAAGTCAAGCATCTTCTCAAAACGCTTGTACTAATGATTATGTTGAGGTTCGCGATGGTTACTACTCTGGATCTCCATTAGTTGGTCGATACTGTGGTAAGAATCTCCCTCCAATGATAGTATCGACAAAATCCCGATTATGGATTGAATATAGGCGATCTTCTAGTTCAGTCAGTAATGGATTTGTGGCAGAATATCAAGGTAAGAATCCTGTTTATAATGACGTAATTCTGAATAGCTGTTTGTGGCGGAGAAATTGTACAAGAGGAAGGAATTATCACCAGCCCAAGCTATCCCGAGTTCTACAAACCCAATAAGGAGTGTATATGGAAAATTGTTGTTCCTACTGGTTTTTCAGTGGCTTTAACATTCCAGTCTTTCGATGTAAGCGATTTCTCATCTTATTAAAATGCAATTTATCAATTGTGGAGTAATAATTAACATCGTATTAATCTAATTCACTCCTTAGTGTAAGTACTAAATATGTGTGAATCTGGATTGAAATAACCTGTAGCAAAATCAGAACTTGATAAGGAACGAAATCTGGCCTTTTAGTTTGATTAATTGCTCGGCTGCTCTGTCAGTTCCAGCAAAATCCTCTTTGCCTGATTTCTGACAACTCTAGAAGAGAATTTAAATCATTGCAACTTAGACACTATCTAAAATTAAGTGAAATTATTAGATCACATTTAGTCCGTTAATGACATTAGGACAGTATGATCCAATTTTGAAATAAGCTCCATTGGTACTAGACTCGTAACAGAAGGCGCTATTGTCGTTTGAAACATGTTCAATCCATCTATAGCCTTAGCCTGATACTACCAAAACTCATCACATCGGCGGCATCAGTCCGCTGTGAGACACACGGGAGTGCAGTTGGGTTCACTTTTCAAAAAATTATTCCGGCGTTAAAGGATTAAGTGAATTGTATGTTCCCATAATCATTAATTCATTAGCATGCAATGTGCGTTTAAAAGTAAATAAATGAAAGATGGCATATTATCAGCTCAAACAACACATCCTTACTCACAACCCTTATTAATTGCACCTTCATACTTTCTTATTCCAAATTTTGCACTTAGCATTAATTTAGGCAAAGCAATTATATTCTCGTGTCTGTTGAAAAAAAGATTGCGCTCAACCTCTGTGTGCCCAATTGAAAGGCTAGTTACATTCTTCTATATTTAGAATTGCCGCTGGTTACCATCTCTTTTCGGAAAACTGGTATCTTTACACCAAAGTAGATTATTATTATTATTATTAGCCTCCTTTGTTTTCGTGGAAAAATTGAATTCTTATCATTTTCATTTAACTAAGAGCAGATCGGGAAGAATGAAGTGGGCTATTAAAAATACCATTTAGCAAAGTTCTTGCACTAGAGCATTCTGCTATTGGTATTGTTCGTGACCAATGGCCAGTTTGAATTTCTGGAAGACATCCGCGTAGGGTGTACAAGGCATAAAGACGGCAGGGGTCAAGAGAAAGCCCTTACCGAAGTTATGATGTCACGAATCTTATCTCATTTTGTATTCTCGCAATTTTATCACAAGCAGTAAAGTTCACTGGACTATATCTTGATGTTCGGATTTAATGATTTAACTCCCAGGTTCACGGATTTAGAGCTTGGTGGCTGCTTGATTAAATACTGTGGTTTACCATATTACCCAGATTGGTTCAACTAGCATTTCGGAAAGAAAGCAGAGTTGAGCAGCACAGCTGAATCCATTATGATCAACGATTTATGCCCTGTTATTATTATTGTAAAAATCGAAAGTCAACCGACCCCCGAAATATCATTTTTTCCTTCTCTACTTGAATTTCACAGTATTCAAATGGAGTTTGAAGGTTGTAATTGTGTTATATGACATGATTATTTTGCTGTAACAACTTTTTCCTAGTACGTGTTCTTTTAACAGTTTTGCACACACCAAATTTGATTTAACTTCGGAAAAGTTGGATCTCCTAGAATGTTGCCTACATTCATAGCATACTGGATGCCATCATTTTTTGTTCGTTTTAATTCTAGTGAAAAAAATAACAATGGGGAAAGGGGGATCATTTGGTGCTTTTTATTATAATATCGGAAGTTAACGGAAATGAATAAACAATGGAAGTACCATTTCAATACCCTTGATGTCACTGGGTGTGTCCATAATGTCGTAGTTCCCACCCTTTACCAACAATGAGTGAATGTGGGTGGGTGGGGGAGGGTTATGGGGACATAGAGACAACTTCCGTCATTATCTCGAGGGATTCTAGCAAAGCCTCAATTTTTAAATGGGGTCATTTCCTTCTTACCAATGTTCTTTTTTCATATTGTAGGGTAAATTAGAAAGAGCTTCCGTTAATAAACCTTACGTAATTTGTAAACACGGTACTTAAGAAGAATAGATTAGTTTTGGTGCCCTATACACAATTGTAGGAGTTGAAAATTTAGATTTGCGTAGAAGGTCTTGACAATCTGTGCAACAGGTTGAATGTCTGTTCCCATATAATGACTTAGCAAGTTCTTGAGAGCTAAGGGGGTGGATAGTCACAAGTCATTAATCCATATATGCGATATGCAGCTCAGGTTGAATTCAAACTCCTGGTTTTAAACCTATGAAACCTTATTTGCTAATTAACGGAGATCAATCTTGGTGCCATTAGCATTGTATTTTTTCATAAAATCATAAATGTTCTGAATGTCATATCGAAATCATGTAATTAAGCATTGTAAGTGATAAGTAGATCCAGCTTAGACAAGTTAACGTACCACTCAACTTTACTCTGTAACTATTGTTTCTCAAACGTCTTTTTGGTTGGCTTTTTGTTAGTCACGCAAGTTCGGATGAAAGCCACTTCTTAGAAGTTATATCCTTCGAGACTTTTCAACAATAACTGTCTCTGTGTAACTTCTCTTGTGTTTTGGCACCAAATTAGAGCTGCCAAATCCAGTTCTGGTGTGAAAAACAATAACTATACCATTCGAGCTCGTACCTAACCTTTTCATCTAAAACAAGTGAAATTGTCACTTCTTATGCAATATTCAGATCAATTTAACATCGCAGCCCACTTCAGGAAAACTCTTCTAATTCATACAATGAGTAACCAAATTCTCTAGCAGTAAATTATGAATTTTTTCGGCTAATTGATTTAACTTTTATGCTTCTCGTATTGCATAGTTCAATGATTAAAAACAAAAATACTAATTGAACTTTTTTAAACTTTGAAAAACCAAACAAAGGACTTACTAAATTTGATCTTGTTTTAAGTGATTTGTTGCAATACACCGTGTTTATTTTGAGACTCGCTTAGATTCTTCATGAATTCTTTTGAACTGTGCAAATTGAGAGCCTTAACATTAAACATTTACCACGTACGGAAAGTTCAGTAATTTTCTAATTCAATATAACCGAACACTAGCACACTTACAGGATATAAAATGAGAAAATTTGAATCAAGATAAATAAAAGTCTCTCCAAGTGTCCAATTTCCGGTGCTGTACTTGTAGCCTAAGATACCTGCATGCTATCAGAAACAGACCATGAATGCAATGCCCGTATCATTCATTTATATATATAAATATATATGTGTGTGTGTATAAATGTTACCAAACTCTTAATATTAAAAATGGGGCACTGAAATAGGAAAGTATTTTCTCCTTATTCTTCCAGAATTGACTTTGCTTCTTTTTATCAATTTATTCAAGATTTCGAGCGAGTTTTAACGGGTGAAACCTTTGCTTAGCCTTTGTACTCACTCACAGTCATTATAACTCTTGTTGATGCAAAGAAAAGGGAATTGAATATGGGCGTTAGCGTGATCATCTACGTAGTTAGACATTTTGGGTTTGATCAGAATCGGTGAGTACCCAGTGTGCTGAATAACCAGCCTATACGAGTGTGGTCTGATTAGTGAAGTGTTTGGTGAACTCGAGTTTCTTGTCAGTTAATCGTCTATCTAAGTCGAGATTTGGGAAAAAAGTTTTCTAAGGGGCTTTTGAGCTTAAAAATGAATAAGGTCGGTTGGTGGTGAGTAGAAGAAGCAGATAAAGTTGAATGATCAAGCGAATTTAACCCCACTTGAACTTCATCCAACCCTAATGCTACGAGAATATAAAATTCCCCCATTTGGCCACAAAGTTTCCTTGATATGCTTGTGACCTGGATATTCCGAGTTTGCTGACCAATTGACCCTGGTTATTCGAAGCCGATTTAATAACATATTTTTTTCTACCCTATATTTTATTGCAAATTTTATCAACCACGGTTATTCATCGATAAATTTTTAAAAGTTAATGCTTAAATTTGAAGTAATGGAAGAATACCATTTTACTTCATAATAGTCGTTATTTAGAAATAGTAAATGTTTCAATGATATAATAAACTTCTTTTCTCAGTTACAAATTCTTTCATGAAAGTTCAATTTTCCACCTCTTAAAACACTTCAGTTGAATTGAAGTGACAGAAGCCACATTAATTAAAGTGTCTCCTATTCCAATTCTTTGCTGTTCGAAGCTCAAAAACGTGTAGTTGAGATCACGTCTTCATGCGTGGAAATAGATTTTCTCCGAAATCACAATTTTCTTTTTCAACAATTGCCAAGTGACATATGGGAATTCTTCATCTTCGCACTTCTTCGCCAACAGTTCATCCATGTGGAAGCATAACCTACTTTGATTTTTGTCTAGATTTGTTTTTTTTTCTTTCTTTTCCTAACCTTGAAGCACCATTGTCCGGAAAAGCAAGGACATTCTTTTATTTAACGTTATTGATTTGGTTTCTGTTATTTTTGGCGTATATGAATTTTATTGTTGAATCCAGACGACATTTTTAGCATTTTGACCCATTTTAGTGACAATTTAAAGACCTTGAGCGTCATCTCTAAAGTCACCTTGCCTGCTGTTTGAAGACGACCTCCTCCAGCCATTGCTAACTTCTTATTAACATTCCAAGTTAGTTCGAAGTGGTTTATTAGTAAAGGCAATTAGCATTCCACCTTACCACTTTTAATGACGTTTTTCTCGCTCTTTCCTTTATGCCCCATTTATTTTAAACTTGGTTCACCCTCGTTATTTATTTATTTATTTACTTATTCTATTGTCAGGGGGCTAACAAAAGGAATGATAGAGTCATCTGGGCTCACTTTATTCCTTCAGATAAAAATCGTTAAAGGACTTTGAAGTCAACATTTATGATATATGCAATCTGTGAAGTTAAAAGTAAGCGGGAGGGGTGGGAGTTCAGTGCCCCATTGGCCAATTTTTTTATTTATAACTAAAGAGACTGAGAGAATACCAGTTTCTTAATTGAATACCTTCATGATGCTACCTCTCCACACAATGTCAGTGCTAAAAGCACTTTCCAACATGGAAGTAAAAGATAAAATGGAATATAATCTCCGATTTACCTTTAGATTGAAAAGCACGACAACTGCGTCTACGATTATCTGGAAATTCGAGACGGTCTTTCTGAGGATTCGTTGGTATTGAAGAAGCTCTGTGGTTCCAACTTGCCGACACCAATCAAATCAACGAATAATATGATGTACATAAAATTTGTCTCGGACAGTTCCGTTGAAAAGCAGGGCTTCACCGCGAAATTCCAAAAGGGTAAGGTTAATTCCATGCAAAAATGGAATATGACATCGTTCTTAGCAAATAATATCAAACGGTGTCTAAAGACCTAAAACTGTCACTGCACAGTTTCAATTTTTCTACCCTGCTGAGGGTAACATTTCATTCCATTAACGATTATTCACCAAAATGTGTTCTAAGTTCGAAAACAAATTTTGACGTGACTTGCAAATTATGCGGAATGATAAATTTCATTTTTTCAACCCCATGGGCAATAATGGATTCCAACTCTATTGTCACTTCTTGAAAACATTTTAGTCCATTTAGAGGATTTTACATAGCCGGAATTTGATTTGCGATTGTAAAATAGATCAAAGTGAGGTGAGAGAGGTGGGAACGGATCCATATGGAAGGGGTTTAGCTTTTGGCTGACTACATTAAAAATGCTTAATAAAATTTCATTATGCCGGTAGGGCACTGGGCACATTGAATGGCGTTAAAGTCAAGGTTGGTGGGGACGCTACATTTCTGCCCCAAAATTTTTATTCGAAAATGTACTCATTCGGATTGCATAAAACTATTCCTCCAAACACTCGTATGACATTGTGGAAATTTGAAATATGAAATTCATTAACAAATCACAATACTGTTACTTGATACTCTCCGCATCTGCACCGATATTTATTTTTCGTAATTTAATTCATAAAATCAAGTAAAGTTAACCGAGTATACAAATTATTGGTTTTATCTCCGAAAGTTGTGGATATAGTGAGTAGAACGCTACCAGAAACTATTAGGATACCACCGCAAACTGGGTATCCACTGTTATTCATGAATTATGTGGTATTTTTTGCACGGTAAGGTTCGTAAGTTTGCCATCTTGAGAAAAAGTGATGCATCAATAGCCGAGTTTCCTTATGTGGGGTGTTTACCTTTTAGAGTTCGACGAGTGCAAAACGAATAAACACGGATGTTCACACATCTGTGTTAATACCCTCGGTAGTTACCGGTGCCAGTGTGAAATTGGCTACGAGCTCCATCCGGATGGCAAGCATTGTGAAGGTGTGTGTTTATTTTGAATATCTTAAAATCACTTCCACAGGGCTTACTTTTGTGCCTATGAAAGATTAATAAAGAAGTGCATGCAGGATAAGTGGCTAATTTATTATCGATATCATTGGTCACCCACTTGGTTCAATTGTTCACCTTAGCAACAAAAAAGGGAAAATTACTTGATGTAGCTATTCATCACTGCTTTTGGGGCACGTGTGGGTGGGTATTTAACCCTTTAACGCGCCCCTAGGACCGTACGGTTCTCTTTCAAAATAAGCTCCATTAGTACTAGACTCGAAACAGTAGGCGCTATTGTTATTTGAAATATCTTCAATAAGTCTGTAGTCTTCGTCTGATACTACCGAAACTCATCACGTCGGCGGCATCAGTCTGCTGTGAGACACATGTGAGTGCGGTTGGGTGCATTTTTCAAAAAATAATTCCGGCGTTAAGGGGTTAAGTAAGGTACGGCTAAGATTGTGAAGATGCGAGAGGTTTAAGAAACTTTAGACTGTGGAAAAAGGCGAACACACACATAATTTGGTAATGACTGATGTCATATTTGTTTAATTCCATGAATAGATATTTTACATGGTTAACAACAGGGCAAACGAAATCCGAAACATATTCAATGAAAATTCCATCATTTTCATCATTTCAGATAGCTGTGTTTCAATTGACGATTTACAGGTTAATAGATTATTGGTAAGATCATTCTATGATTTTTAAGGAATTTCGTAAAGTATTTCTATAAAATGTGCAAATAAAGAAGCTGGCAACTATTCTTTTAAAATAAGAATTGCAATTTATCTTAATGTGCTGAAATACAACCGTCTCAGATGTTTTTGAAAGACATTCCTGAATTACTGCTACCAAATACCTAAAATCCACCAAGATTCTTGTATATTTCACTAAAAACAATCCCATATGAAAACACTGGCCAGTTGGAGATGCAATCATAGTTTGCTAATGTCCTGTTTAGCGTCGTCAGAATTAGATTCGAATAGTTTGAATTCCATTCACAAGCAACTGTTTGGAAAGTTAAAGAGTAGAAAAGAATTGGTACTGGATTAATGGTAGTACCAGCAATTTATTTTAATTTCAGTAAATAATGACATTAAAATGATCATTTTAGATGCATGCGGTGGAGTTATAAATGCTGCCAACGGAACAATTCAAACACCAGGATTTCCAGCTGAATATCCGCCGAATAAGAATTGCATTTGGAAGATTATCGCCGCTCCAAAATCTACCATCTTCCTCAACTTCACTCATTTTGATCTTGAGGGCAAAAATGTACGTTTATCTTTAAAATTTTCTTGTTTCTTAATGAAAATCTGTGTTAAGATGAAAAAACATTATAATTGCGCTTATTTTTGAACAACTGTCTCAGTCGATCAAATCAGTGGATGGTGATGTCTGGTGTCTATTTTCTACTGGCAAGATATTGCAAGATCATATGAAAGAAAGCACTGGAGTTTATTCACTCCAAGGTACTTTAATGATTTCTCAAATACTGCTTTTCGTCGTGAAGGTCACTTTGTAGTATTGGCAATTGAGGGCCAATTCGCTAGAAAGCCTGCAACTATGATTTCGTCAATAATCTACTTAATGGTTTTAGTAGAGAGAAGCTACATTACCAGTTTCAATCATTGGGAGGCAGGATGATTTGAGCTAATTTTGTCTGTTGCTATCCAAATCCACTTAATTCCCTTCAATTAAAGCGACTGTTACCGCTTAATTAACTGAATTCAGCCCAATTTTCCGAAAGTTGTCCCAGTTTATGGGAGCGTGAAATTAACAACAGACCACTTGGCCAATTTTTGCATGTGTAACGGAATGTCTGACGCCAATATCACCTAACCTCCTAATGTCTCTTTCATCCCCATTACCAGTATTTACAGTGTTTGTCAAAGTGACTTATGTTCCACTTTTTCATGGTGAAAATAATTACTTACTTCCCAGGATTAAGCCTTTCACTATTCACATGTTGGTAGCGATCTTGGTTTCACAAAACTTATGTTACCAACATTCCTGCACCTTTTGCTCTTGGGGAGTTGGTGGTTGATTAAGGTGGTTTTTGGATGTTCATTTAAATAGCAAATAGTATTTGAAAAGAGTGATATTCTCACCGCCGGCTAAGATGCTTGTGTTAATGCATGCATTACAGTCATTAACTTAATCAATTCTCAAGTTTTTCTTCACGGGCCGCGTCGAGGTATTTATCAGAATATCCAATCGAAAAGGAGATAAGGTAAAATGTCGAGAAAATGCAGAGTGTAAGTTCATAGTGGAATCTGTAATTCAAATCCCATCCATTATAAGTATATAAGTAAAGCAGTTTTTAATTAAGCACAATCACAAGAATTGTGTTGCGCTGTTTAAGTAGATATCAAGGCAGTGTCCCATGCATAAAAACGAAGTATTATTGGTCCCGAATGAATCGAGTTACATTATATTTCTGTTGAATGCGCGATATGTGTTTTAAGCAATGTCACTGGTTCTTATTGCGTTTTTAGTTGAGAAATTACGACGTTTACTCTCAAGCCGTTTTAACCCACACAACATTTTTCATGAAGTTACGCAATGTAGAGGAGGAATGTATTTCGTCTATTATGCTTTGTTGAACGCTTGAAGATCATTGTACGGAAGAAGCTCAATTGTACCTACATAGCGAGAATGTTACACACTATTCGAAATTCAACTACGAATTTCATCATTCACAACAGTGGGCATGACCAATCTCTTGACATCTGGCTAAACAAATTCTATTACCATTTATTTTCAATCTATCACTATTAATCAATCAATATCTCTGGAAGCCTCGTAGGCAATTGAAACATCTTATCAACTTAGGATAAACAGATACGATGTGCGTTCTTAGCGTCAAACGCAGCGTGAATTCATCTTTTTTGCATTATTTTTCTAGAAAGCCTGCAACTATGATTTCGTCAATATCTACAGCGGTCCTCAACATAACCAGCAAAAAATCGGTACATTTTGTGGAAACACTCTCCCAGCTCCAATAACGTCCCATACAAATGAGTTGAACCTGGAATTCTACACAGATGGATCTGTACAGAGAACAGGATTCAAGGCCGTATTTTTCACCGATCTTGACGAATGCGCTGACAACAATGGAGGCTGCCAGCATATATGCCGAAACACAATAGGATCATATTACTGCGAATGTCGACCCGGCTACAAGGTTTATGGCAGATTCAACTGCAAAGAAAGTAAGTGTCATGTGTTTCTATCGATCCATCAAACTACCACCAAGGTAATCAAAGTGATTTTGCGCGCATAATATGCTCCTCTTCCGACTAATAATAGCTTTACAGATTGCAACAGTTGCTACAGACGCTTCGAATAGCCATTTTTGCCTCATGGGACGAAAATTCCAGTAGTCGATTTACAAACTTCAGTCATAGTCTTGGTGCACACTTATATTCCAAAAATTGTGCCCTTGTGGATGTCGGGCCGACTGATTATTGTCGTTAAGACATACCTAATTATACTTAGGTGGGATTTTCATTGATCTTTTGCATTTATCGAGAATATTCTATTTTGTGTCTATATCATTCCTTCGATTTCATTGAATGGTTCCTTGATATAATAACGATCCATTGGTGCTATTTACTGCCAAAAGTCGAAGATTTTAGTTCAATTTCTGCACTGTTGTCATATCACGTGGGTATATTTTATGATGCGTTCACTTTTACATCATTTATTTTCTTGATTAAATTCCTCAGCTGAATGGACCCGTCCATACACGACATTTTAAGTTTGATGATGACACTGACAGGATTTGAGGATTCTGTCCATTTCGCTCTTCATTTACAAACCTCGAAGTTATCCAAAACTTGGTAAGTTGAATGGTATCTATACGTGTCGGTAATCGTCATGGCGATTCTATCAACCGGATTGACAACCTTCATCTCGGGGACTAGTCTTAAGTTCTTTTTGTGCTTGTCGTGGTCTCATTTTAACATTGCTAAAAGTTAGTTAAAGTCCATTATTCACAAGTCGCTAAGCTTCGATACCGTTTTCATTCATTTTTCTGTTTTCGTGCCTAATTGCCATGGCTTTTTATGCAGTTTGATAGTTCTGATTTGACTTGGACACTTTACCTCCTACTCAACCTATTATTCGAAAAATTTTGATTTAATCTGCTCTTTGATTTCTATTAGCGATTAAACTTTAAAATAAAATAAGAGTTCCACAGCAAATTGAAACAGTTCTGTCTGGCTTGAAATTTGTCATGCCACTTTTCGGAGATATCCTAAGAGGGGAGCCTTTGAGTAAGTGATATTGTGTATAAAGCTCTTAAATGAACTTGCTCAAAGTTTTACACTTGAACAGACTTCTGTAAATAATTTGCCACATTAACTATGTGCAATGAAAATATCCATTTATGGAAATCGTTTAGGTCATCAAATATTAAAGTCCATTTTCTTATGCCTTATTTCAGTCGGAAAAAGTGCTGGATGTCAACAGGAAATTTCATCACCCGAAGGCGAAATCCGAACTCCTAATTGGCCCAGCGAATATCCAGCTCGACAGAACTGTCAGTGGAAAATCACTGCCACACCTGGCCATAGGGTTAAAGTTGTGAGTTCGTCAGTTTAGTATTGACAAATAGCTTAGCTACTGAAATGAATTAAGTAGATGATGTCATTTTTGCTTGCAGGTATTCGACTCCTTTGAAGTTGAATCGCACCAGCAGTGCATGTACGATCGGGTAATCGCTTACGACGGATTAACTACCGATTCGCCCCAGTTAGGACGCTTTTGTGGAAGTCGAAAACCTTTACCAATAATTTCAACTGGGAGTACTCTTTTACTAACATTCAATGCTGATGGATCTGTTCAACGGAAGGGTTTCAGGGCACAGCACTCAACCGGTATGTTCTACCTACTTCAATATTTACAGTTATAGAAGTAGACTCAACGCTTCTTATTTGATTATGCTACGATTTCAGTCTGCGGTGGTGATCTTAAGGCTGACGTATCTCCTCAGAATCTATTCTCACATGCTAAGTTTGGAGATCTAGACTATCCAGTCAATCAGCAGTGTTACTGGACTATTCACTCGAACCTCAAAAACTACACCATCTTAATTCGGTTCTTATTCTTCGAAGTCGAAGAGGAAACTCTTTGCACGTGAGTGTACCATGATATGCCATTACCTTAAAAAGAAATAGTAACTTACCCCTCACCCCACCCACCTCCCTTTTCATCCACGCAGCTACGATTACGTGAAAATATTTGACGGTCCGGATGGGGGAGCGCAGCGACTGGGAGAGTATTGTGGCCGAAAGGTAACTTCAATTTTACGAATAGTTGAATTTAAAAAGTTACGCAATAAGTAACTAAACATTGCTTATTGCCACAGCTGCCCCATGATTCATATGCGGCATCTGGAAGCATGCATATTCAATTCTACACCGATGATACCATTAGTGGTAAAGGATTCCATGCACAGTATCAGCTAGTTCCCAACGGTGCCGTAGCTAATCAAAATCAGCTTAATCTTTCTCCAATTGTAAAGTTACCCAATTCACCACCTTCCCACTATCGATCAGAGCAGCCAGCTTATAGACACCGCCGGCAATCAGCTGCAATATCCCCTGCTAATTCCTCTCCAAAGGCTAAGGCTCCTTTCCACGGAACTCGATATGTTTCGAGAATTCATCGAGCTTCTCCCTGGATAAGCCAGAAGAGTCTTTATGGTAACTATCGACCTCAGCCCACCGCCCAGCCTACTCAAGTGTCAAATCGAGCATGGAGAGTCCCCTATAGACCTGCGCAATCCCCTCATAGATCAGCACGAACCCAAACTCGGATCTTTAATCCCCATGCAGGTTGGAGTGGTAGTGACTCTCGAAGATTACACCCTCAATTGAGACCCGACGTTGAATATGGAATTCATGAAGTTGGAGGGGCGACCAGTAGCTACCTTCCAGCAGCCACGTTTAACTTTCAACAAAATAACTATCAAGGAAGTAGGCAGAAATCATCTGGGTACCGTGGTTCAAATACCTCCTATCGTCGCATTTCAACTACCTAATGAGGCTTAGAATTCCCTCGGCTTCCCCTTCTCTTTCATCGAACTATTAATACATTTCCACCCACAATATCCCTTTGCACTTGTTTTCTCCATTTCACCCCTCCTTTCTCCTCCAAGCAGAATTTTTGCACTCTTTACTCGTCATCGTTGCCTCATATATATATACATAAGTTGAAATAACTCTTCAGCCTATTACACCCCTATTCTACTTTTCTCACTTCTAAAGAAAGGAGCTATAGAAACACTCGAGAGGAGAGTGATCAATTTCACCCAGATTTGGTTAAAAAATTCTGATCTTTGGGAGGTGCTGGGGTGTTCGAAGCGCTGTTGAACAGAAAAATTTAAGTTTGTTTTAGTAGTCAACTAAACTCATTACGCCACATGATCGTCAACCTGCTTCGACAAATTAGCGCTACATCTTTCGAAAATAATGCCTATTTATTAAGAAGGCATCTACTGTAACCCTTTTTTTTACCGTTTTGTACCAATTTCAAGATCTATTAAGTCAAATTCACAAACAGAAAGGACAAATTTCGTTAGCTCATAGGACAGGTCTGTCAAAATGCGACTGTAGCCCTAAACGAATTAACCCATGAGTCTTGAATAGAAGGTTAAATATATATTTTATCAAAACAGCAAAATCTTTGTTTAAAATCCACGTTGTTATTTTCTGTGACGATATAAAGACACTGTAAATTTCAGTCATGAGAAAGCATCGGATTCGGGGAAAGAGGTTTAATTGGGCATTAAATGTTCAGGAGGAAACATTGAGGTGGCTCTAATCCAGTTAGTAAAGCTACTTTAGATTAAGAAATCCCCTTACAACATTAATGATCTGTCTTATGACCCTCAGGATACGACTGCTTTCTAAAATACGAAAAGTTGAATTGGACAAAGAGAAGTGGTTGAGAGGAATTGGGAATTAGAGAAGGGGAAACATCAGTGCTGAGTGAATGGACACTGGGTTGTGTGGAGCAAGAGGATAACTTGTCTGGTTTTGCTTCTTTTGTGGGTCACTGTGTGGTTTCATAACGTGTGAATCCATGCGTCCTGTGTATACTACGGTTCCAAAAAGACGTGGACAGTAAAGACTGGGGGAGGAGGGGCTGAAGGAGGGGAATCATGGGTATCGCCCTTTAATTATAGAAGCGTTTTGGTTCTATTTTCTCTTTCATAAGGATGATTTAGTCATCGTGAAATGGCTTACCGTTCAAATTTCATGACTTTACTCCCAGGTTCATGCATAATTCCTCGGTTGGTCTTTCCACTGTCATTCTTTCTTATTACAGTCAAGCGAAGGTACTTGGAATAATATACAATCTAGTAACTTAGCAGAACTCCAGACGCATTAAAGTAGGCTATTGGGAGAGGGTGGGGGGAGTAATATTTTTCAGGTATGATGCAATATATGAATTGGCAGCTACGTATTGCCAGTGCACTTCGAAACACTTCATTTCCATCTTTGAATTTCAATTTTTTGTCCTGAAGGCTGCATTCATGGATGAATTTTCTCTTTGCTTTTTTGGAGTAGTACTGAATCTAGAGTAACGATATATTAAAGTACACATTCGACAGCACAGAAAAATAATAGGTGTGGAAGTATTTTTCAATTTCCTCCTCACATACTTAGCGAATCCGACGCAAACATTTTGAAATTAGCAAGAATCCATTGTGTTCGATTACTCTTATTTTGGCGCCTATGTCCACGAATCAGGAGTTACGGATTTGAAACCCATCGATGTACTGATTCTAATTGGTTAATTCTGACTAATAGAAAATGCGATTCCGCCTAACCCACAAAAATTCAACTTTATCGAAATGAAGACCATTGTTGAGCAATCTCGGATCGTTTAGTTGGCCGTCCAAGCGGAGTAGATTACACTCAAGATAAATGCAAGTGGATTTGTGTACTAAATCAACTTCAGTAACAGCGCATTTGATGGGATGGTTTTTAACTGCCTCTCTTCAATTGCTGGACACATTTTGATAAAGGAGAGTCATTTTGGTCCATTGATAAAATGATTGCAGGTATAATTCAAGACAATACAGATAATTGACCTAATCAATTTGAATTCCAAAGCAAACACTTGCTCCCTCATTAAAGCCCCCTCTTATTTAATATCTGCAATGTCAAAATGAGCAAAACATTGGCGACTAAATACGAAGACTAATTGGAATTCTTCTCCTGTTGCTAACCTTTATAGATGGAAGTTGACATAACTGGCACAATGGATACCACCTTTTTGGTGGCATATCTTCTAAAAATACTCACTTATTTGAGTTCTACCACATCTTTTTATCTCACGCGTTTGCAAAGATTTCAAAATGCACTGTGTTACGTCATTACAAACTCGCATATTAGAATACCATTAAATGCGTTGGGTCGACTTGTGCAGTATAATTCAAGGTGACAATAAGATTTTTTATAAAATAACACTTTAAAATAACTAGGAGCAATAAAGATGAGGGAATAATTGCAATTCTTTATGTTTGGAGTGGGAGGCAAAAGAGGAGATTTGCAGAGAATGCAGTCACTTTTGCTTAGAAAAAATATCGCTCAGAGTCCGAACTGCAAACATCCAATGATAAAGATGCAGTGTTTAGCCCAAATCTTCTGCTGTGCAGAGTTATAAAAGTGCTCGAACCGCAGAGACAGTTCTTTTCAGCAAAATATGGGCAGAATCTGCATTTATTTGTCAGAAATAAGAAGCTAATTAGATATTTGTTGTTCTGTTTGTCTCAACAGTGAATGTCAGATCATGTAAGAATCGATTATTTCAAGTCGAAGATTGGGCTACATCAACAACAAGTCACATGCTACTTGTTCTTAATTACAATAAATGGTCTTATTATCAGTGTTCTTAAAAGTAAATCTTTGCGTAGTATTAAATCAAAAATCATTGTCATTAACAATGAATTCAAAAAATTTGCTCGATATGGTAATGCTGAATTTGCCAGAATGACATGACCACAGATATTGGTCGAAATATTAAGTGTTTTTTTTTAAATTTCCTGATGCATACCTAATATCATAATTATGCAGGATATCATATTATGAATGCAGATGTTAACAAAATCCACTTTAATAATTGCATTGGTTTGGATCGAAATTAGAGTATTTTGGAGGCAAGTGTTAGCGTCAGCACAATGCGAGTGGAAACAAGGTGATGAAATCTATTTGTTGTGAGTTAATTTGGCAATTTAAAATTGAAGTTTCTTCGTACGAACTTCAGGCAGATGAAAACAGGTGTGAGTCAACTTTTACCTCAGATCACTGCTTCAAAAATTGTTGTCCATAAACAAATATGCAGGTTACGTCTAGCAAAAATGGTATTTAATACAAAATTTGCCCCAGATCACTATTTCACTGCAAGCACCGGATGTTGAGAATTAAAATGTCTATTCAATGAACTCATAGCAATAAACCTGATCAACTCTTCTATGAAAACAGGTTCCTTAATTCACACAGATTATCCCACTCCTTTTGAGAGATTGAGTAACCGAATCAAATTAATCGAACAATGCTGCCAATTTAAAACTCATGATGAATGCAAAATGTTGAACTGCAGAAAATTTAACGTCACTTGTAACTTGAGTCAAGCAAGGATTTGATTGATTCAGCCACACCTCTATTGCTTAACGTATTGACGTATACTTGCACTTTGGATAATGAGCATGATAAACTTGCGAAATATTCTCACATAGTTTACTTTAAAGTATCGATGTTATTCACCGTCTAATGTTTTGAAATTTGAATGAATTTATTTCTTTATTTGAGTAAAGGTTAATAATTTCAATATGAGTATATTTTGGAGCAATTCGTGCAATAAAAGCTATGTCATCCGTATTAAAGCCCTATTTCACCTCTATACATACGAAAGCGAGCCTGATATATGTGTAGTTATCAAGTATCAAGTAATTTGTTACTTGTCTGGATTACAAGCAACAAGATAGTCTTTCTAGTTGTTCTCAATTGCTCTGTTGGTCCATTTGCTGACAGTGCATTGGTTACATAGACAAATTAAATAAATCGCATCCAAATACGTCCAGCGAGATTTTTAACAACAACGTTCAGGCAAGCGCAACGAGGCGATCCACACCTTCGACGTTACTAAAATGAATGATAATGTCGCACCAACGAAGCTCATTTTCCAATGAAAGAAGCTTTTCTCAGTGCAGTGACGCCATACAACTAATTGCTGAAAAGATGATAGCGAAAAAGGTCAGGGGTGAATTTGCGAAACATTCATGAAGAAGTCTGAATCCGAATAAACGGAAAAAAACAATAAAATTCCAGCAAATCGCAATTAAACGTTGCCATAATAAATCGCATTCTAAAATTTGTAATAAAACTTTTCAATTTGCGAACTAATTTACTAAGATGAAAATTGCAAATTAACGATTTTCAATATTGAACAAATTACTACAGCTCGTTTGCGAATTCCGATTTCTTCTTTTCCGATGCCCCAGTGTTCAGTCATCCTTAATATCGCATGTTTTCAAACTGAATTGCTCAAATCTATTCTAAAAACACATGTACATTGTCAATTCTATTTTAGAAACTTTTAATAATGGTGTCTGTATATGCCTAGTGTATCTAATGTGTCTTCAGGAACTATTTGCTGACTTCAAATTATTTACAATCAGATCATATCAGGCTGTTGAAGGCGGTTCTTATGAGCATTTTGCGCCAACATATTCAGGACATAAACGTATCTGCAATATCAAATAAAGCTGAACTCGTGGCGTTTCTTTTATCTGAAAGTGGTTCCAAACCAAAGATTAAGCAGCTTATATGTATGAGACGAGTTCCAATGTAATAGTTGATTCTCATTTCATTTAAATGTCAGTAGTTGAATTTACTTCACCAACTAATGGATGCCGCATTTGAATATGCTAAAATATTCCAAAATGTATGAATGTCAAATAGATTGGCACTTATCCGATTGGTTTTGAAAACTCAATTAGACGTAATATTACCTTAATATTAATTCAAATGCGCCAATTCTTGAACATGCAGAATCACTCAAATCTACACCCTCTATTTCATAAGGCGCGTTTATTAGCAGCAAAAAAAACAATGAAGAGATCAATGATTATTTGCTTTACCATGTGCTCAAATATTTGCCACTCTTTTATACATCCGTCTTATATAATTAAATTCCATCTGAGCGCTCGTTTAAATTGCAATGCAAAGTCATCAAGAACATGGCGCAACAAATACGCAAGCAACAAAGTGGAAGTGTGGTCATATTAGGCAAGTAAATAATAGAAGTTAAAAAGAAGTGAATTCCCAACCAAGGAATAAATGCTAAAATCATATAATGAGGATCATTACGTAATGTGCAAATTTACATATTCTTTTACCATTCGCGTGCATTGTCTGATGTATGATCATAAATTAATATAAAATATTGAATTAGGGCAGCAAATTTGCGTCATCCTCTACTTAATCCTCTAACACCACTCAACTAAGGTACAAGTGGAAGCCATGCCTGAATATGGCACATTGAATTTTGAGTAAACCAAGCTTGAAATAGTTTGTTTCAAAAAGAATCTGTAAATCTCAAAATAGACGAATGCATATTATAAAGATATTGCGTTATGATTACAAGAAACAAATTATGATGGGAAACAATTTGACGAAAAATAGTGAAAGTGTAGATGATTAACAGACTATATTAATTTACTAATTTCTTTAAGTTTAAATTAAATAATTATTGTAGATTGGATAGAAATCGAATAGGTGTACATGATTTCTAATAAGTGATACAGAAAAGGAATGGTAAGCAAGGTTCCATCAATCGTAAATATCTTCTTCACAAGAACGACTATCGGTTCTTGATCTCCCACGTATTAAACTTTACAAAATGGAAACCATTTATTGGAATAGCAATGCATTTATAATTAGCGCATCGAAGCAAGGTACACAAAGCATGTGACACAAGCAAATTCACTGCAAAATTTGAGTGAAGTAAACCGAGACATTGTTAGAAAATGTGATGATCAACCACGAAAGTGCTCAGAAATTAAATGAAACTATAAAAATCGAATGAACTTGGGTTCAAACCATTTGTTACTGAATAGATAATATATTCTTGCGACATTTTGTAGCACTAATTCTGCACGTCAACAATATCCTCAGAACATAAATGTTAAAATTGAGGGAAAAGCAGCAGCCTAATAATCTTATGAGGATCCATAGGGCACTTTGTGAGTTTTTGGCAAAAGTTGAATATGTAAAGTGAAAGCAAATGTTTTGTGGACATTTCGGTCAATAATTTAAAATATGAAAGTAAACATAAGTTCAATTTAGGGCGACACGATGGTGGAATTGGTATTGCATTTCCAAAGGTAATAAGAATATGCTACTTATAAAATTTTGCCAACGCGTTTGCCAATAACTGGTAGCCACAATCGAAACGACGTTATTAAGTTAGACGTGCTTTGTGTTGGTTCAATAACCATCATCCACAAATTGCAATAATAAAATGCATAAAGAAAGGCTGTAGGCAAATATGTGTTTTAAATTTAAAAGAAAAACATTTGAATATAATTTCAATATCAGATGAAATTTGTTTCTTTAACAGATGTTGCAATCATTAAAGACAATAAATTCCATGATACTTATGTGAGATGGAGAAGAGAGTTAGAGTAAAAGAGCGTAGCAGTACACGATAAACAGGGTAAATGATGAAGACGATTCCATCATTTGCGAATCCACAATCCATAAGAACAAATAAAGGTTTAAAGAAAGTAGACTTTGAGCTGTTACGTTTAATTGGCGATTCATCTATCAAAACAAAGTTTCAATGTGCTTATGCTAAATTGCATTATGCTTTAATCATGTCAATCAATTTAGAAGTTCCTTTTTTAAGCATGTGATCTGAACAGTCTTTCATGTCAAAAGGAACGTTTAAAGGTACTTCTGTTTGCATTAAGTAGTTTTTTGTGGTGGATTCTTATGTGGCACAAACTTGTCATTTCCCTCCTCTTTTTACGCCCTGTCATGGATTGATTTCAATTAATCAGGTCTTACAAGTTAGCTGAGTATTTCACCATTGCATACTTTTGATAGACATATTGACTATTAGTTTTACAAATTGCTGTAATATAATGGGACGGTCACTCATAGAATAATTTAATCTGGCAAACCTAAATTATTAAGGTAGAGATTTATTAAGAATTTTTCAGAGAATTGTTCATAAAGTGCACCTCTTAATTCATATGGTGATCGACCTATATTGTTTAGTTGAAAATTCCACGTACTATATAATCTCATTGAAATGTTTTAGTAAGCGAAAGATTTTGAAGAAATGATGTCAATGCAAATAGATTTCATTTTGCTCATTCACTGTGAAAGATTCAATATAACTCCACACCAATATTTTATATTAATTTATGATCATACATCAGACAATGCACGCGAATGGTAAAAGAATATGTAAATTTGCACATTACGTAATGATCCTCATTATATGATTTTAGCATTTATTCCTTGGTTGGGAATTCACTTCTTTTTAACTTCTATTATTTACTTGCCTAATATGACCACACTTCCACTTTGTTGCTTGCGTATTTGTTGCGCCATGTTCTTGATGACTTTGCATTGCAATTTAAACGAGCGCTCAGATGGAATTTAATTATATAAGACGGATGTATAAAAGAGTGGCAAATATTTGAGCACATGGTAAAGCAAATAATCATTGATCTCTTCATTGTTTTTTTTGCTGCTAATAAACGCGCCTTATGAAATAGAGGGTGTAGATTTGAGTGATTCTGCATGTTCAAGAATTGGCGCATTTGAATTAATATTAAGGTAATATTACGTCTAATTGAGTTTTCAAAACCAATCGGATAAGTGCCAATCTATTTGACATTCATACATTTTGGAATATTTTAGCATATTCAAATGCGGCATCCATTAGTTGGTGAAGTAAATTCAACTACTGACATTTAAATGAAATGAGAATCAACTATTACATTGGAACTCGTCTCATACATATAAGCTGCTTAATCTTTGGTTTGGAACCACTTTCAGATAAAAGAAACGCCACGAGTTCAGCTTTATTTGATATTGCAGATACGTTTATGTCCTGAATATGTTGGCGCAAAATGCTCATAAGAACCGCCTTCAACAGCCTGATATGATCTGATTGTAAATAATTTGAAGTCAGCAAATAGTTCCTGAAGACACATTAGATACACTAGGCATATACAGACACCATTATTAAAAGTTTCTAAAATAGAATTGACAATGTACATGTGTTTTTAGAATAGATTTGAGCAATTCAGTTTGAAAACATGCGATATTAAGGATGACTGAACACTGGGGCATCGGAAAAGAAGAAATCGGAATTCGCAAACGAGCTGTAGTAATTTGTTCAATATTGAAAATCGTTAATTTGCAATTTTCATCTTAGTAAATTAGTTCGCAAATTGAAAAGTTTTATTACAAATTTTAGAATGCGATTTATTATGGCAACGTTTAATTGCGATTTGCTGGAATTTTATTGTTTTTTTCCGTTTATTCGGATTCAGACTTCTTCATGAATGTTTCGCAAATTCACCCCTGACCTTTTTCGCTATCATCTTTTCAGCAATTAGTTGTATGGCGTCACTGCACTGAGAAAAGCTTCTTTCATTGGAAAATGAGCTTCGTTGGTGCGACATTATCATTCATTTTAGTAACGTCGAAGGTGTGGATCGCCTCGTTGCGCTTGCCTGAACGTTGTTGTTAAAAATCTCGCTGGACGTATTTGGATGCGATTTATTTAATTTGTCTATGTAACCAATGCACTGTCAGCAAATGGACCAACAGAGCAATTGAGAACAACTAGAAAGACTATCTTGTTGCTTGTAATCCAGACAAGTAACAAATTACTTGATACTTGATAACTACACATATATCAGGCTCGCTTTCGTATGTATAGAGGTGAAATAGGGCTTTAATACGGATGACATAGCTTTTATTGCACGAATTGCTCCAAAATATACTCATATTGAAATTATTAACCTTTACTCAAATAAAGAAATAAATTCATTCAAATTTCAAAACATTAGACGGTGAATAACATCGATACTTTAAAGTAAACTATGTGAGAATATTTCGCAAGTTTATCATGCTCATTATCCAAAGTGCAAGTATACGTCAATACGTTAAGCAATAGAGGTGTGGCTGAATCAATCAAATCCTTGCTTGACTCAAGTTACAAGTGACGTTAAATTTTCTGCAGTTCAACATTTTGCATTCATCATGAGTTTTAAATTGGCAGCATTGTTCGATTAATTTGATTCGGTTACTCAATCTCTCAAAAGGAGTGGGATAATCTGTGTGAATTAAGGAACCTGTTTTCATAGAAGAGTTGATCAGGTTTATTGCTATGAGTTCATTGAATAGACATTTTAATTCTCAACATCCGGTGCTTGCAGTGAAATAGTGATCTGGGGCAAATTTTGTATTAAATACCATTTTTGCTAGACGTAACCTGCATATTTGTTTATGGACAACAATTTTTGAAGCAGTGATCTGAGGTAAAAGTTGACTCACACCTGTTTTCATCTGCCTGAAGTTCGTACGAAGAAACTTCAATTTTAAATTGCCAAATTAACTCACAACAAATAGATTTCATCACCTTGTTTCCACTCGCATTGTGCTGACGCTAACACTTGCCTCCAAAATACTCTAATTTCGATCCAAACCAATGCAATTATTAAAGTGGATTTTGTTAACATCTGCATTCATAATATGATATCCTGCATAATTATGATATTAGGTATGCATCAGGAAATTTAAAAAAAAACACTTAATATTTCGACCAATATCTGTGGTCATGTCATTCTGGCAAATTCAGCATTACCATATCGAGCAAATTTTTTGAATTCATTGTTAATGACAATGATTTTTGATTTAATACTACGCAAAGATTTACTTTTAAGAACACTGATAATAAGACCATTTATTGTAATTAAGAACAAGTAGCATGTGACTTGTTGTTGATGTAGCCCAATCTTCGACTTGAAATAATCGATTCTTACATGATCTGACATTCACTGTTGAGACAAACAGAACAACAAATATCTAATTAGCTTCTTATTTCTGACAAATAAATGCAGATTCTGCCCATATTTTGCTGAAAAGAACTGTCTCTGCGGTTCGAGCACTTTTATAACTCTGCACAGCAGAAGATTTGGGCTAAACACTGCATCTTTATCATTGGATGTTTGCAGTTCGGACTCTGAGCGATATTTTTTCTAAGCAAAAGTGACTGCATTCTCTGCAAATCTCCTCTTTTGCCTCCCACTCCAAACATAAAGAATTGCAATTATTCCCTCATCTTTATTGCTCCTAGTTATTTTAAAGTGTTATTTTATAAAAAATCTTATTGTCACCTTGAATTATACTGCACAAGTCGACCCAACGCATTTAATGGTATTCTAATATGCGAGTTTGTAATGACGTAACACAGTGCATTTTGAAATCTTTGCAAACGCGTGAGATAAAAAGATGTGGTAGAACTCAAATAAGTGAGTATTTTTAGAAGATATGCCACCAAAAAGGTGGTATCCATTGTGCCAGTTATGTCAACTTCCATCTATAAAGGTTAGCAACAGGAGAAGAATTCCAATTAGTCTTCGTATTTAGTCGCCAATGTTTTGCTCATTTTGACATTGCAGATATTAAATAAGAGGGGGCTTTAATGAGGGAGCAAGTGTTTGCTTTGGAATTCAAATTGATTAGGTCAATTATCTGTATTGTCTTGAATTATACCTGCAATCATTTTATCAATGGACCAAAATGACTCTCCTTTATCAAAATGTGTCCAGCAATTGAAGAGAGGCAGTTAAAAACCATCCCATCAAATGCGCTGTTACTGAAGTTGATTTAGTACACAAATCCACTTGCATTTATCTTGAGTGTAATCTACTCCGCTTGGACGGCCAACTAAACGATCCGAGATTGCTCAACAATGGTCTTCATTTCGATAAAGTTGAATTTTTGTGGGTTAGGCGGAATCGCATTTTCTATTAGTCAGAATTAACCAATTAGAATCAGTACATCGATGGGTTTCAAATCCGTAACTCCTGATTCGTGGACATAGGCGCCAAAATAAGAGTAATCGAACACAATGGATTCTTGCTAATTTCAAAATGTTTGCGTCGGATTCGCTAAGTATGTGAGGAGGAAATTGAAAAATACTTCCACACCTATTATTTTTCTGTGCTGTCGAATGTGTACTTTAATATATCGTTACTCTAGATTCAGTACTACTCCAAAAAAGCAAAGAGAAAATTCATCCATGAATGCAGCCTTCAGGACAAAAAATTGAAATTCAAAGATGGAAATGAAGTGTTTCGAAGTGCACTGGCAATACGTAGCTGCCAATTCATATATTGCATCATACCTGAAAAATATTACTCCCCCCACCCTCTCCCAATAGCCTACTTTAATGCGTCTGGAGTTCTGCTAAGTTACTAGATTGTATATTATTCCAAGTACCTTCGCTTGACTGTAATAAGAAAGAATGACAGTGGAAAGACCAACCGAGGAATTATGCATGAACCTGGGAGTAAAGTCATGAAATTTGAACGGTAAGCCATTTCACGATGACTAAATCATCCTTATGAAAGAGAAAATAGAACCAAAACGCTTCTATAATTAAAGGGCGATACCCATGATTCCCCTCCTTCAGCCCCTCCTCCCCCAGTCTTTACTGTCCACGTCTTTTTGGAACCGTAGTATACACAGGACGCATGGATTCACACGTTATGAAACCACACAGTGACCCACAAAAGAAGCAAAACCAGACAAGTTATCCTCTTGCTCCACACAACCCAGTGTCCATTCACTCAGCACTGATGTTTCCCCTTCTCTAATTCCCAATTCCTCTCAACCACTTCTCTTTGTCCAATTCAACTTTTCGTATTTTAGAAAGCAGTCGTATCCTGAGGGTCATAAGACAGATCATTAATGTTGTAAGGGGATTTCTTAATCTAAAGTAGCTTTACTAACTGGATTAGAGCCACCTCAATGTTTCCTCCTGAACATTTAATGCCCAATTAAACCTCTTTCCCCGAATCCGATGCTTTCTCATGACTGAAATTTACAGTGTCTTTATATCGTCACAGAAAATAACAACGTGGATTTTAAACAAAGATTTTGCTGTTTTGATAAAATATATATTTAACCTTCTATTCAAGACTCATGGGTTAATTCGTTTAGGGCTACAGTCGCATTTTGACAGACCTGTCCTATGAGCTAACGAAATTTGTCCTTTCTGTTTGTGAATTTGACTTAATAGATCTTGAAATTGGTACAAAACGGTAAAAAAAAGGGTTACAGTAGATGCCTTCTTAATAAATAGGCATTATTTTCGAAAGATGTAGCGCTAATTTGTCGAAGCAGGTTGACGATCATGTGGCGTAATGAGTTTAGTTGACTACTAAAACAAACTTAAATTTTTCTGTTCAACAGCGCTTCGAACACCCCAGCACCTCCCAAAGATCAGAATTTTTTAACCAAATCTGGGTGAAATTGATCACTCTCCTCTCGAGTGTTTCTATAGCTCCTTTCTTTAGAAGTGAGAAAAGTAGAATAGGGGTGTAATAGGCTGAAGAGTTATTTCAACTTATGTATATATATATGAGGCAACGATGACGAGTAAAGAGTGCAAAAATTCTGCTTGGAGGAGAAAGGAGGGGTGAAATGGAGAAAACAAGTGCAAAGGGATATTGTGGGTGGAAATGTATTAATAGTTCGATGAAAGAGAAGGGGAAGCCGAGGGAATTCTAAGCCTCATTAGGTAGTTGAAATGCGACGATAGGAGGTATTTGAACCACGGTACCCAGATGATTTCTGCCTACTTCCTTGATAGTTATTTTGTTGAAAGTTAAACGTGGCTGCTGGAAGGTAGCTACTGGTCGCCCCTCCAACTTCATGAATTCCATATTCAACGTCGGGTCTCAATTGAGGGTGTAATCTTCGAGAGTCACTACCACTCCAACCTGCATGGGGATTAAAGATCCGAGTTTGGGTTCGTGCTGATCTATGAGGGGATTGCGCAGGTCTATAGGGGACTCTCCATGCTCGATTTGACACTTGAGTAGGCTGGGCGGTGGGCTGAGGTCGATAGTTACCATAAAGACTCTTCTGGCTTATCCAGGGAGAAGCTCGATGAATTCTCGAAACATATCGAGTTCCGTGGAAAGGAGCCTTAGCCTTTGGAGAGGAATTAGCAGGGGATATTGCAGCTGATTGCCGGCGGTGTCTATAAGCTGGCTGCTCTGATCGATAGTGGGAAGGTGGTGAATTGGGTAACTTTACAATTGGAGAAAGATTAAGCTGATTTTGATTAGCTACGGCACCGTTGGGAACTAGCTGATACTGTGCATGGAATCCTTTACCACTAATGGTATCATCGGTGTAGAATTGAATATGCATGCTTCCAGATGCCGCATATGAATCATGGGGCAGCTGTGGCAATAAGCAATGTTTAGTTACTTATTGCGTAACTTTTTAAATTCAACTATTCGTAAAATTGAAGTTACCTTTCGGCCACAATACTCTCCCAGTCGCTGCGCTCCCCCATCCGGACCGTCAAATATTTTCACGTAATCGTAGCTGCGTGGATGAAAAGGGAGGTGGGTGGGGTGAGGGGTAAGTTAGTATTTCTTTTTAAGGTAATGGCATATCATGGTACACTCACGTGCAAAGAGTTTCCTCTTCGACTTCGAAGAATAAGAACCGAATTAAGATGGTGTAGTTTTTGAGGTTCGAGTGAATAGTCCAGTAACACTGCTGATTGACTGGATAGTCTAGATCTCCAAACTTAGCATGTGAGAATAGATTCTGAGGAGATACGTCAGCCTTAAGATCACCACCGCAGACTGAAATCGTAGCATAATCAAATAAGAAGCGTTGAGTCTACTTCTATAACTGTAAATATTGAAGTAGGTAGAACATACCGGTTGAGTGCTGTGCCCTGAAACCCTTCCGTTGAACAGATCCATCAGCATTGAATGTTAGTAAAAGAGTACTCCCAGTTGAAATTATTGGTAAAGGTTTTCGACTTCCACAAAAGCGTCCTAACTGGGGTGAATCGGTAGTTAATCCGTCGTAAGCGATTACCCGATCGTACATGCACTGCTGGTGCGATTCAACTTCAAAGGAGTCGAATACCTGCAAGCAAAAATGACATCATCTACTTAATTCATTTCAGTAGCTAAGCTATTTGTCAATACTAAACTGACGAACTCACAACTTTAACCCTATGGCCAGGTGTGGCAGTGATTTTCCACTGACAGTTCTGTCGAGCTGGATATTCGCTGGGCCAATTAGGAGTTCGGATTTCGCCTTCGGGTGATGAAATTTCCTGTTGACATCCAGCACTTTTTCCGACTGAAATAAGGCATAAGAAAATGGACTTTAATATTTGATGACCTAAACGATTTCCATAAATGGATATTTTCATTGCACATAGTTAATGTGGCAAATTATTTACAGAAGTCTGTTCAAGTGTAAAACTTTGAGCAAGTTCATTTAAGAGCTTTATACACAATATCACTTACTCAAAGGCTCCCCTCTTAGGATATCTCCGAAAAGTGGCATGACAAATTTCAAGCCAGACAGAACTGTTTCAATTTGCTGTGGAACTCTTATTTTATTTTAAAGTTTAATCGCTAATAGAAATCAAAGAGCAGATTAAATCAAAATTTTTCGAATAATAGGTTGAGTAGGAGGTAAAGTGTCCAAGTCAAATCAGAACTATCAAACTGCATAAAAAGCCATGGCAATTAGGCACGAAAACAGAAAAATGAATGAAAACGGTATCGAAGCTTAGCAACTTGTGAATAATGGACTTTAACTAACTTTTAGCAATGTTAAAATGAGACCACGACAAGCACAAAAAGAACTTAAGACTAGTCCCCGAGATGAAGGTTGTCAATCCGGTTGATAGAATCGCCATGACGATTACCGACACGTATAGATACCATTCAACTTACCAAGTTTTGGATAACTTCGAGGTTTGTAAATGAAGAGCGAAATGGACAGAATCCTCAAATCCTGTCAGTGTCATCATCAAACTTAAAATGTCGTGTATGGACGGGTCCATTCAGCTGAGGAATTTAATCAAGAAAATAAATGATGTAAAAGTGAACGCATCATAAAATATACCCACGTGATATGACAACAGTGCAGAAATTGAACTAAAATCTTCGACTTTTGGCAGTAAATAGCACCAATGGATCGTTATTATATCAAGGAACCATTCAATGAAATCGAAGGAATGATATAGACACAAAATAGAATATTCTCGATAAATGCAAAAGATCAATGAAAATCCCACCTAAGTATAATTAGGTATGTCTTAACGACAATAATCAGTCGGCCCGACATCCACAAGGGCACAATTTTTGGAATATAAGTGTGCACCAAGACTATGACTGAAGTTTGTAAATCGACTACTGGAATTTTCGTCCCATGAGGCAAAAATGGCTATTCGAAGCGTCTGTAGCAACTGTTGCAATCTGTAAAGCTATTATTAGTCGGAAGAGGAGCATATTATGCGCGCAAAATCACTTTGATTACCTTGGTGGTAGTTTGATGGATCGATAGAAACACATGACACTTACTTTCTTTGCAGTTGAATCTGCCATAAACCTTGTAGCCGGGTCGACATTCGCAGTAATATGATCCTATTGTGTTTCGGCATATATGCTGGCAGCCTCCATTGTTGTCAGCGCATTCGTCAAGATCGGTGAAAAATACGGCCTTGAATCCTGTTCTCTGTACAGATCCATCTGTGTAGAATTCCAGGTTCAACTCATTTGTATGGGACGTTATTGGAGCTGGGAGAGTGTTTCCACAAAATGTACCGATTTTTTGCTGGTTATGTTGAGGACCGCTGTAGATATTGACGAAATCATAGTTGCAGGCTTTCTAGAAAAATAATGCAAAAAAGATGAATTCACGCTGCGTTTGACGCTAAGAACGCACATCGTATCTGTTTATCCTAAGTTGATAAGATGTTTCAATTGCCTACGAGGCTTCCAGAGATATTGATTGATTAATAGTGATAGATTGAAAATAAATGGTAATAGAATTTGTTTAGCCAGATGTCAAGAGATTGGTCATGCCCACTGTTGTGAATGATGAAATTCGTAGTTGAATTTCGAATAGTGTGTAACATTCTCGCTATGTAGGTACAATTGAGCTTCTTCCGTACAATGATCTTCAAGCGTTCAACAAAGCATAATAGACGAAATACATTCCTCCTCTACATTGCGTAACTTCATGAAAAATGTTGTGTGGGTTAAAACGGCTTGAGAGTAAACGTCGTAATTTCTCAACTAAAAACGCAATAAGAACCAGTGACATTGCTTAAAACACATATCGCGCATTCAACAGAAATATAATGTAACTCGATTCATTCGGGACCAATAATACTTCGTTTTTATGCATGGGACACTGCCTTGATATCTACTTAAACAGCGCAACACAATTCTTGTGATTGTGCTTAATTAAAAACTGCTTTACTTATATACTTATAATGGATGGGATTTGAATTACAGATTCCACTATGAACTTACACTCTGCATTTTCTCGACATTTTACCTTATCTCCTTTTCGATTGGATATTCTGATAAATACCTCGACGCGGCCCGTGAAGAAAAACTTGAGAATTGATTAAGTTAATGACTGTAATGCATGCATTAACACAAGCATCTTAGCCGGCGGTGAGAATATCACTCTTTTCAAATACTATTTGCTATTTAAATGAACATCCAAAAACCACCTTAATCAACCACCAACTCCCCAAGAGCAAAAGGTGCAGGAATGTTGGTAACATAAGTTTTGTGAAACCAAGATCGCTACCAACATGTGAATAGTGAAAGGCTTAATCCTGGGAAGTAAGTAATTATTTTCACCATGAAAAAGTGGAACATAAGTCACTTTGACAAACACTGTAAATACTGGTAATGGGGATGAAAGAGACATTAGGAGGTTAGGTGATATTGGCGTCAGACATTCCGTTACACATGCAAAAATTGGCCAAGTGGTCTGTTGTTAATTTCACGCTCCCATAAACTGGGACAACTTTCGGAAAATTGGGCTGAATTCAGTTAATTAAGCGGTAACAGTCGCTTTAATTGAAGGGAATTAAGTGGATTTGGATAGCAACAGACAAAATTAGCTCAAATCATCCTGCCTCCCAATGATTGAAACTGGTAATGTAGCTTCTCTCTACTAAAACCATTAAGTAGATTATTGACGAAATCATAGTTGCAGGCTTTCTAGCGAATTGGCCCTCAATTGCCAATACTACAAAGTGACCTTCACGACGAAAAGCAGTATTTGAGAAATCATTAAAGTACCTTGGAGTGAATAAACTCCAGTGCTTTCTTTCATATGATCTTGCAATATCTTGCCAGTAGAAAATAGACACCAGACATCACCATCCACTGATTTGATCGACTGAGACAGTTGTTCAAAAATAAGCGCAATTATAATGTTTTTTCATCTTAACACAGATTTTCATTAAGAAACAAGAAAATTTTAAAGATAAACGTACATTTTTGCCCTCAAGATCAAAATGAGTGAAGTTGAGGAAGATGGTAGATTTTGGAGCGGCGATAATCTTCCAAATGCAATTCTTATTCGGCGGATATTCAGCTGGAAATCCTGGTGTTTGAATTGTTCCGTTGGCAGCATTTATAACTCCACCGCATGCATCTAAAATGATCATTTTAATGTCATTATTTACTGAAATTAAAATAAATTGCTGGTACTACCATTAATCCAGTACCAATTCTTTTCTACTCTTTAACTTTCCAAACAGTTGCTTGTGAATGGAATTCAAACTATTCGAATCTAATTCTGACGACGCTAAACAGGACATTAGCAAACTATGATTGCATCTCCAACTGGCCAGTGTTTTCATATGGGATTGTTTTTAGTGAAATATACAAGAATCTTGGTGGATTTTAGGTATTTGGTAGCAGTAATTCAGGAATGTCTTTCAAAAACATCTGAGACGGTTGTATTTCAGCACATTAAGATAAATTGCAATTCTTATTTTAAAAGAATAGTTGCCAGCTTCTTTATTTGCACATTTTATAGAAATACTTTACGAAATTCCTTAAAAATCATAGAATGATCTTACCAATAATCTATTAACCTGTAAATCGTCAATTGAAACACAGCTATCTGAAATGATGAAAATGATGGAATTTTCATTGAATATGTTTCGGATTTCGTTTGCCCTGTTGTTAACCATGTAAAATATCTATTCATGGAATTAAACAAATATGACATCAGTCATTACCAAATTATGTGTGTGTTCGCCTTTTTCCACAGTCTAAAGTTTCTTAAACCTCTCGCATCTTCACAATCTTAGCCGTACCTTACTTAACCCCTTAACGCCGGAATTATTTTTTGAAAAATGCACCCAACCGCACTCACATGTGTCTCACAGCAGACTGATGCCGCCGACGTGATGAGTTTCGGTAGTATCAGACGAAGACTACAGACTTATTGAAGATATTTCAAATAACAATAGCGCCTACTGTTTCGAGTCTAGTACTAATGGAGCTTATTTTGAAAGAGAACCGTACGGTCCTAGGGGCGCGTTAAAGGGTTAAGTACCCACCCACACGTGCCCCAAAAGCAGTGATGAATAGCTACATCAAGTAATTTTCCCTTTTTTGTTGCTAAGGTGAACAATTGAACCAAGTGGGTGACCAATGATATCGATAATAAATTAGCCACTTATCCTGCATGCACTTCTTTATTAATCTTTCATAGGCACAAAAGTAAGCCCTATGGAAGTGATTTTAAGATATTCAAAATAAACACACACCTTCACAATGCTTGCCATCCGGATGGAGCTCGTAGCCAATTTCACACTGGCACCGGTAACTACCGAGGGTATTAACACAGATGTGTGAACATCCGTGTTTATTCGTTTTGCACTCGTCGAACTCTAAAAGGTAAACACCCCACATAAGGAAACTCGGCTATTGATGCATCACTTTTTCTCAAGATGGCAAACTTACGAACCTTACCGTGCAAAAAATACCACATAATTCATGAATAACAGTGGATACCCAGTTTGCGGTGGTATCCTAATAGTTTCTGGTAGCGTTCTACTCACTATATCCACAACTTTCGGAGATAAAACCAATAATTTGTATACTCGGTTAACTTTACTTGATTTTATGAATTAAATTACGAAAAATAAATATCGGTGCAGATGCGGAGAGTATCAAGTAACAGTATTGTGATTTGTTAATGAATTTCATATTTCAAATTTCCACAATGTCATACGAGTGTTTGGAGGAATAGTTTTATGCAATCCGAATGAGTACATTTTCGAATAAAAATTTTGGGGCAGAAATGTAGCGTCCCCACCAACCTTGACTTTAACGCCATTCAATGTGCCCAGTGCCCTACCGGCATAATGAAATTTTATTAAGCATTTTTAATGTAGTCAGCCAAAAGCTAAACCCCTTCCATATGGATCCGTTCCCACCTCTCTCACCTCACTTTGATCTATTTTACAATCGCAAATCAAATTCCGGCTATGTAAAATCCTCTAAATGGACTAAAATGTTTTCAAGAAGTGACAATAGAGTTGGAATCCATTATTGCCCATGGGGTTGAAAAAATGAAATTTATCATTCCGCATAATTTGCAAGTCACGTCAAAATTTGTTTTCGAACTTAGAACACATTTTGGTGAATAATCGTTAATGGAATGAAATGTTACCCTCAGCAGGGTAGAAAAATTGAAACTGTGCAGTGACAGTTTTAGGTCTTTAGACACCGTTTGATATTATTTGCTAAGAACGATGTCATATTCCATTTTTGCATGGAATTAACCTTACCCTTTTGGAATTTCGCGGTGAAGCCCTGCTTTTCAACGGAACTGTCCGAGACAAATTTTATGTACATCATATTATTCGTTGATTTGATTGGTGTCGGCAAGTTGGAACCACAGAGCTTCTTCAATACCAACGAATCCTCAGAAAGACCGTCTCGAATTTCCAGATAATCGTAGACGCAGTTGTCGTGCTTTTCAATCTAAAGGTAAATCGGAGATTATATTCCATTTTATCTTTTACTTCCATGTTGGAAAGTGCTTTTAGCACTGACATTGTGTGGAGAGGTAGCATCATGAAGGTATTCAATTAAGAAACTGGTATTCTCTCAGTCTCTTTAGTTATAAATAAAAAAATTGGCCAATGGGGCACTGAACTCCCACCCCTCCCGCTTACTTTTAACTTCACAGATTGCATATATCATAAATGTTGACTTCAAAGTCCTTTAACGATTTTTATCTGAAGGAATAAAGTGAGCCCAGATGACTCTATCATTCCTTTTGTTAGCCCCCTGACAATAGAATAAGTAAATAAATAAATAAATAACGAGGGTGAACCAAGTTTAAAATAAATGGGGCATAAAGGAAAGAGCGAGAAAAACGTCATTAAAAGTGGTAAGGTGGAATGCTAATTGCCTTTACTAATAAACCACTTCGAACTAACTTGGAATGTTAATAAGAAGTTAGCAATGGCTGGAGGAGGTCGTCTTCAAACAGCAGGCAAGGTGACTTTAGAGATGACGCTCAAGGTCTTTAAATTGTCACTAAAATGGGTCAAAATGCTAAAAATGTCGTCTGGATTCAACAATAAAATTCATATACGCCAAAAATAACAGAAACCAAATCAATAACGTTAAATAAAAGAATGTCCTTGCTTTTCCGGACAATGGTGCTTCAAGGTTAGGAAAAGAAAGAAAAAAAAACAAATCTAGACAAAAATCAAAGTAGGTTATGCTTCCACATGGATGAACTGTTGGCGAAGAAGTGCGAAGATGAAGAATTCCCATATGTCACTTGGCAATTGTTGAAAAAGAAAATTGTGATTTCGGAGAAAATCTATTTCCACGCATGAAGACGTGATCTCAACTACACGTTTTTGAGCTTCGAACAGCAAAGAATTGGAATAGGAGACACTTTAATTAATGTGGCTTCTGTCACTTCAATTCAACTGAAGTGTTTTAAGAGGTGGAAAATTGAACTTTCATGAAAGAATTTGTAACTGAGAAAAGAAGTTTATTATATCATTGAAACATTTACTATTTCTAAATAACGACTATTATGAAGTAAAATGGTATTCTTCCATTACTTCAAATTTAAGCATTAACTTTTAAAAATTTATCGATGAATAACCGTGGTTGATAAAATTTGCAATAAAATATAGGGTAGAAAAAAATATGTTATTAAATCGGCTTCGAATAACCAGGGTCAATTGGTCAGCAAACTCGGAATATCCAGGTCACAAGCATATCAAGGAAACTTTGTGGCCAAATGGGGGAATTTTATATTCTCGTAGCATTAGGGTTGGATGAAGTTCAAGTGGGGTTAAATTCGCTTGATCATTCAACTTTATCTGCTTCTTCTACTCACCACCAACCGACCTTATTCATTTTTAAGCTCAAAAGCCCCTTAGAAAACTTTTTTCCCAAATCTCGACTTAGATAGACGATTAACTGACAAGAAACTCGAGTTCACCAAACACTTCACTAATCAGACCACACTCGTATAGGCTGGTTATTCAGCACACTGGGTACTCACCGATTCTGATCAAACCCAAAATGTCTAACTACGTAGATGATCACGCTAACGCCCATATTCAATTCCCTTTTCTTTGCATCAACAAGAGTTATAATGACTGTGAGTGAGTACAAAGGCTAAGCAAAGGTTTCACCCGTTAAAACTCGCTCGAAATCTTGAATAAATTGATAAAAAGAAGCAAAGTCAATTCTGGAAGAATAAGGAGAAAATACTTTCCTATTTCAGTGCCCCATTTTTAATATTAAGAGTTTGGTAACATTTATACACACACACATATATATTTATATATATAAATGAATGATACGGGCATTGCATTCATGGTCTGTTTCTGATAGCATGCAGGTATCTTAGGCTACAAGTACAGCACCGGAAATTGGACACTTGGAGAGACTTTTATTTATCTTGATTCAAATTTTCTCATTTTATATCCTGTAAGTGTGCTAGTGTTCGGTTATATTGAATTAGAAAATTACTGAACTTTCCGTACGTGGTAAATGTTTAATGTTAAGGCTCTCAATTTGCACAGTTCAAAAGAATTCATGAAGAATCTAAGCGAGTCTCAAAATAAACACGGTGTATTGCAACAAATCACTTAAAACAAGATCAAATTTAGTAAGTCCTTTGTTTGGTTTTTCAAAGTTTAAAAAAGTTCAATTAGTATTTTTGTTTTTAATCATTGAACTATGCAATACGAGAAGCATAAAAGTTAAATCAATTAGCCGAAAAAATTCATAATTTACTGCTAGAGAATTTGGTTACTCATTGTATGAATTAGAAGAGTTTTCCTGAAGTGGGCTGCGATGTTAAATTGATCTGAATATTGCATAAGAAGTGACAATTTCACTTGTTTTAGATGAAAAGGTTAGGTACGAGCTCGAATGGTATAGTTATTGTTTTTCACACCAGAACTGGATTTGGCAGCTCTAATTTGGTGCCAAAACACAAGAGAAGTTACACAGAGACAGTTATTGTTGAAAAGTCTCGAAGGATATAACTTCTAAGAAGTGGCTTTCATCCGAACTTGCGTGACTAACAAAAAGCCAACCAAAAAGACGTTTGAGAAACAATAGTTACAGAGTAAAGTTGAGTGGTACGTTAACTTGTCTAAGCTGGATCTACTTATCACTTACAATGCTTAATTACATGATTTCGATATGACATTCAGAACATTTATGATTTTATGAAAAAATACAATGCTAATGGCACCAAGATTGATCTCCGTTAATTAGCAAATAAGGTTTCATAGGTTTAAAACCAGGAGTTTGAATTCAACCTGAGCTGCATATCGCATATATGGATTAATGACTTGTGACTATCCACCCCCTTAGCTCTCAAGAACTTGCTAAGTCATTATATGGGAACAGACATTCAACCTGTTGCACAGATTGTCAAGACCTTCTACGCAAATCTAAATTTTCAACTCCTACAATTGTGTATAGGGCACCAAAACTAATCTATTCTTCTTAAGTACCGTGTTTACAAATTACGTAAGGTTTATTAACGGAAGCTCTTTCTAATTTACCCTACAATATGAAAAAAGAACATTGGTAAGAAGGAAATGACCCCATTTAAAAATTGAGGCTTTGCTAGAATCCCTCGAGATAATGACGGAAGTTGTCTCTATGTCCCCATAACCCTCCCCCACCCACCCACATTCACTCATTGTTGGTAAAGGGTGGGAACTACGACATTATGGACACACCCAGTGACATCAAGGGTAGTGAAATGGTACTTCCATTGTTTATTCATTTCCGTTAACTTCCGATATTATAATAAAAAGCACCAAATGATCCCCCTTTCCCCATTGTTATTTTTTTCACTAGAATTAAAACGAACAAAAAATGATGGCATCCAGTATGCTATGAATGTAGGCAACATTCTAGGAGATCCAACTTTTCCGAAGTTAAATCAAATTTGGTGTGTGCAAAACTGTTAAAAGAACACGTACTAGGAAAAAGTTGTTACAGCAAAATAATCATGTCATATAACACAATTACAACCTTCAAACTCCATTTGAATACTGTGAAATTCAAGTAGAGAAGGAAAAAATGATATTTCGGGGGTCGGTTGACTTTCGATTTTTACAATAATAATAACAGGGCATAAATCGTTGATCATAATGGATTCAGCTGTGCTGCTCAACTCTGCTTTCTTTCCGAAATGCTAGTTGAACCAATCTGGGTAATATGGTAAACCACAGTATTTAATCAAGCAGCCACCAAGCTCTAAATCCGTGAACCTGGGAGTTAAATCATTAAATCCGAACATCAAGATATAGTCCAGTGAACTTTACTGCTTGTGATAAAATTGCGAGAATACAAAATGAGATAAGATTCGTGACATCATAACTTCGGTAAGGGCTTTCTCTTGACCCCTGCCGTCTTTATGCCTTGTACACCCTACGCGGATGTCTTCCAGAAATTCAAACTGGCCATTGGTCACGAACAATACCAATAGCAGAATGCTCTAGTGCAAGAACTTTGCTAAATGGTATTTTTAATAGCCCACTTCATTCTTCCCGATCTGCTCTTAGTTAAATGAAAATGATAAGAATTCAATTTTTCCACGAAAACAAAGGAGGCTAATAATAATAATAATAATCTACTTTGGTGTAAAGATACCAGTTTTCCGAAAAGAGATGGTAACCAGCGGCAATTCTAAATATAGAAGAATGTAACTAGCCTTTCAATTGGGCACACAGAGGTTGAGCGCAATCTTTTTTTCAACAGACACGAGAATATAATTGCTTTGCCTAAATTAATGCTAAGTGCAAAATTTGGAATAAGAAAGTATGAAGGTGCAATTAATAAGGGTTGTGAGTAAGGATGTGTTGTTTGAGCTGATAATATGCCATCTTTCATTTATTTACTTTTAAACGCACATTGCATGCTAATGAATTAATGATTATGGGAACATACAATTCACTTAATCCTTTAACGCCGGAATAATTTTTTGAAAAGTGAACCCAACTGCACTCCCGTGTGTCTCACAGCGGACTGATGCCGCCGATGTGATGAGTTTTGGTAGTATCAGGCTAAGGCTATAGATGGATTGAACATGTTTCAAACGACAATAGCGCCTTCTGTTACGAGTCTAGTACCAATGGAGCTTATTTCAAAATTGGATCATACTGTCCTAATGTCATTAACGGACTAAATGTGATCTAATAATTTCACTTAATTTTAGATAGTGTCTAAGTTGCAATGATTTAAATTCTCTTCTAGAGTTGTCAGAAATCAGGCAAAGAGGATTTTGCTGGAACTGACAGAGCAGCCGAGCAATTAATCAAACTAAAAGGCCAGATTTCGTTCCTTATCAAGTTCTGATTTTGCTACAGGTTATTTCAATCCAGATTCACACATATTTAGTACTTACACTAAGGAGTGAATTAGATTAATACGATGTTAATTATTACTCCACAATTGATAAATTGCATTTTAATAAGATGAGAAATCGCTTACATCGAAAGACTGGAATGTTAAAGCCACTGAAAAACCAGTAGGAACAACAATTTTCCATATACACTCCTTATTGGGTTTGTAGAACTCGGGATAGCTTGGGCTGGTGATAATTCCTTCCTCTTGTACAATTTCTCCGCCACAAACAGCTATTCAGAATTACGTCATTATAAACAGGATTCTTACCTTGATATTCTGCCACAAATCCATTACTGACTGAACTAGAAGATCGCCTATATTCAATCCATAATCGGGATTTTGTCGATACTATCATTGGAGGGAGATTCTTACCACAGTATCGACCAACTAATGGAGATCCAGAGTAGTAACCATCGCGAACCTCAACATAATCATTAGTACAAGCGTTTTGAGAAGATGCTTGACTTAGTGTTAAACCATTCCCAGATTTCAGCTCATCTGATTGTTCAAAAATATCCAAATATGTGAAGTTGAGGTGGATTCTTTCACCCATAGCTCCAATAATCCTCCATTGACAGAAGAGCGGTCCCATCGACGCAAATTCCATGGAATTTTGGGAATTTGAGTCCCCGTTTTTAAGATCAGCATTATGCTCACTGAGTTTGGCTGTGATTGAGGACAATTTAGCCCACCGACTGTCGTCAGATACCATACGACCTTGATGATCACCAACCATGCCAGATAGTTTATGTGAATTTGACAATTCGTTGGTAAGAGGATGATAGAACGATGCAGGATCAGTGAGAATATCAGGAGAATTGAAATCGATATCTGGAACTGAGATGGTGTTATAATCCTGGCTGTTGTGGACTACCCATGACATTTGGGGTGAAGCGAATGTTCCTGATGGCTCCATGAGTGTTCGACCGCAAGCTAAAATTAGAAATTCCAAACAAATTTTAACCTTATTAAATTTGGAACAACTAACACTTTTCAATTGCTATTTCCCCCCATCAGGAGGTACTTTTACAACTTCTACATTTTGATGAGGCCAAAAGTGTTTATTAGCATTGCCTACGGCCTATAAAGACTTCTGACAGAACTATTGAAAAGCTGTTACAGGTGCTCTGAGCCACAGTACTATCGTATATTATTTTAGAAATACTAGTGAATGAATAGTTGTCTCATCTCCTCGTAGACCTTGAGAGCCTGACTAGTAATTTTTTATTATATTGAAGTTCGATGTTTAAATTAAGTCTATTTGAAAGATTTGGGCATATACAACCATTTGAAATCAATGCAAAAGAACCGGGTAATTTATAATTTCAAATAAAAAATTTAAAACGCTTTGGAAACACAAAGAAGAACAGAGCTTTCAGTCACGTAAACAGATAAAAATATGCAATCGTTTGAGAATCTTTTGAGAGTCATCTTTCATAATTATATTATAGAAAAATGTTCGTCGGACTTTTGTTGAATACTCTAATTCTTTCCACTCGAATTCAATAGAATAATTTATGTTCACGTTCCCAAAAGAAGATATTTGAATTTTCTTTTGGATCTAATGCATTTAAACGAAAAATCCCGATCTAATAACCATTATTTTTATCAAATGGCAGTCCCCATTTGTAGTTCACAATGAAGAAATATCTTAAGCATAGCCCAGTGGTCCACTGTTATTCACATGTAATTTTTTAATGGAATCATGGAATTCTGGGAAAAAATTGAATCCCATCAACAATCAACAAATTCAGTCGAGCTAACTTGTTTAAATGGCATTTAGGGATAGAAGAAAAACAAATAACGATTAGAAGGAAATAACAAATTCTTGTAAAACTTTCTGGAGAGTACTTGTTAGGAAAACTGTGTTAATGGAAGCAAATGATACCCTTGAAAATTAGAGAGTTAAGGTGAAAATCAATTATGTCACCGATACGTTTATCTCCCTCTTGTATAATTCATATCTTGAGAATTCTTGTGTACAACTGTTTCTGATTGGTGGATAGCCCTTTTTTACATGAGTACAAATATGTGATTACTGCTCTAGCTGAAGCATAAATCTTTTATTCAATTTTTCAAAACTGGTGTAGTATTAGACGCTTTTAAGTAATATATTTACCATTAGGGTGAATGTGCTGGTGAACGAACTTCCAGTTGAAGAAGATTAGCAGTATTGATTAAACATAGCTGTTGATCAAAAAATAAGTCCCCGGCTCCCCCCCCCCCTCCCATTAGAATTTGATCAGGTGATAAATGCCCAACTTCACCCAATTAGAAAATGTCTCAATCATTAAGAAGAATTTTCTTATTAATTTCCTAATTTTATACCCAGCTCTTAATGAGATATTGCAATTTCAAAGCACTCACACGGACAGCCATAGAGTTTGTTGGTTTGTCGAACATCACCAGGACTTAGTTGTATTCTCTGCCCAATAGGTGGTCGAGGACAGCAGGCTTTTGGACGGATGGTTTCATCTTTATTGGCTTTTGCAAAGGTTCCTTTAGCGTAGTGCATAATTGAACTATAATCATAGGGTTCGCGTAAGGAATTCACCTCTCCAGAATCCATCTTCTTGAAGTTGAAGTCTTGGCCCTCAACAACATTTTCAAGTAGAATTTCAACATGATCTAAAGAAATAGACGTATGAAAATCCAAAGTTCACTTTTTAGTCATTTTATAATTAATGTTTTAGGTGTTTCGCTTATTAATATAATTATAGAGGAGGCTTTATTTTTACAAAATCGTTCAAAACTGTTGTTATTTTAGACAAAAGAGTATCGTTAGCAAAACTTGAATAATAATTCTTAATTTCAAATCTAGGCCCCAGGGTATAGATTTCATTGTGGTTATAAACGGCAGTTTGCTTTGAACGCCAATTGTTGTTATTACACTAATAAAAATCAAGCTTCTCGAACATTAATTAAGAGCAGATAATTACTCTGCTGAAATACGGACTTCTGCAAACATGGATCATTGGATGAAACGATTTCCAACAATTACAGGTTTTCCGAAATTACGATAGGCAATTTAAAGTAGCTTTCTTCAACCACCATAAATCTTAACACTCTGTCACTACGACGGGGGAATGGTACAACCATACAATTTCGGAATTTGTGTAATTTGAATCTTCGCGTCCTGACATGAAACGATTTTTGTAACGCGTTAAAGATGCAAGCTACTTCACCTTGAGAATGAGCTTTCAATCGGAATTGAAGAGGCGTCAAAGGCAAAATAGGATTCTTTGGAGATGTTCTCTTGTCAAGAAAGGAATTATCATATTACCAACCTCTCTCCCTCTCTCTCTTCTGCAAATATAATATTATAATTCTTAAATTGTCCCGTTCTTCAATTCGAGGCCTAAGTAACCATTAATGTCCCAAATAACCCAGACTTGATAGACCACACCCCGTCCCAAATAAGAAACTTAGCAACCAAACGCATACCTGTATCGGTATATTAAATTTGTAGATAAATGCACTAATTATGATTAATTTCGGTGCGTATTAGGGGGAAGGGGAGGTGCAGTGATTTCCTATGTGATCAGTGCGTCAGATGGCAGGGTTAGTACCTCCTTCTTTCATGCAATGTTCGTATTCACAATTGAGAAATTGTTATATACATTTTTTTTTCAATTGAATCCATTTTCCCTAGGCATATTCCGTGGAGGCTATATGATTTATACAGGGAGATAGGATTTGGCTTATTTTGGCCTCCCCATACTTTCATACCGACTCCATCAATATCGGGACAGAGCTTAAATTGATATGACCTTAATAACCCAGGTGCTATAGTGATGATTCACCAGAAAAAAAATCCACGTGTTCGAAATTACCACCTATATCGCTGGTCTGTAAATGAGAGTGCCAGGTGGAAAATCATTAATGGAAGAGGTAGTAAATCGTCTTCCCTCCTGTCGTGGTATTCATGTGATAATTCTCTATTTCAAAATGGTATGGACTGGAAAAGCGTGAACTGAGGCTCATTGAAACAAAGTGTTGCTTAGACTGTTTCCTATTAATTTTAAGCACTTACACCGATGCAATATTCTTAGAAAACGGCCAAACGTCATATTTTCACTGAAATAATATTCAAATGTGGGAGTAGACGATGTACTTATTTTTGCCAATGCTAATACACCTGGAATATAATGTCAACGTTGACAATGGCATTCTGACATATGTGGAGTTTCAACTGCATTTGTCTTCCATAAAGCCTATATTGTAAGTTGAATTTGATTTTTGCGCTTGATTCAAACTAAGCCAATCGATATTACAATAGTATTGCATTCGTTTGAGCTAAAAAGTTACTTTCTGTTGACAGGTTCGCACTCCTTTGAAACAGTGGTTTGCGTGTTTATAAACGGGAATTGACAATATTGACCGTTTTAACCATAACATCTCAGTCAAGCTCTGAATTTTTGGTAGAATTGGCAGCAAAATATCTTTTTGAGCTGCAAAGTGAAAAAATGGACCAAGTCTCCATTCAAGCAGCAAAATGATACGCTCAGATTTATGCATACTATGACCGAAATGCTATCATGATCGACATCTTCACAACTTAATAGAATTAGTGTTTTAGTAGTAGAAGTAATTAATTTATATACCATTGACTTAAAAATGAAAAAAAATATTAGGAGCGAAAATGAGACGTTTGATTTCTTCTAATGCATAAATACACATTGAAGCTTTTCTTCCGTCCAGGTAATAACTTCGAAGTGAGTATTAAATGATCGTTTTCTTACGATCTACTGAGTTAAATAATCCAGATTAATTTAAAAAGTCTGTCCCACCAATGGCCCAGGTAATATTGGAAAGGCTACCCGGATGATTTATAGACATCGGTCTTGGCTTACTAATGCTCAGAAATTGTAACTCTTCTACCGCTCCATAGCGTATAGGCCGCTTAGTATTTCGCCAGCCCACATAGCCTGGCCATAATGTAAGGTGAATACGTGTACATCAAATCCTCAATAAAAAACGCTATATATTATGACTCACCGTCCCTATCGGGTCTGGTATGTTCGTGCCAAAAACCAATAACGTGTCCCAATTCATGGATAACAATTCCCTTCTTGTCACAGTTCTTTCCAATCGAAATCGCCTGCGGCTCATCCTCACTTCGACGACCGACATATGAACAACATCTGCAAAAGGTGGAATACAGCCTTATAATGATACTATTATTACCTCGTATGCAAGTGCAGTTTGTGCGTCCTACCAACATCTTCAGTGCACATTTGCTTCATAGCATGTAGAATGGTGAATGGGCAAATAATGCAGCAATAATACCATGAATGGGAAACGGAGTCATTCTAAGTTCCTTTAAGATTAACAAAAAAAATTGGGCATTTCCAGGAGGCCCTCACTATCTGTAAGAAATATTATATTTGTACTTATACAACTTAAAGGAATTTCGCAAAGCAGTGGTGTATATTCTTCGTGGAGGAGAAGCGAACAAGTAATTTTTTCCATTACCACAGGCCAAATCTCCCTTCCCCTCCCTCACGAAATGACCTTATAACTTTGTACCCTATTTATTTAAACTACTTTCAAAGCTAAACTAAACTGTGATATAATTTAGTAGTACCGATAATATATGACTAGAAAATTGACAAACCACGCTTCAGATCTGGATCATTGGCTTTTTTGGTGGTGGGAGGGGGGGGGAGAGGAGGGGAGACGGAGGGATGTACTTTGTGGCCTTTCGTGAGAAATGTCTAGTGAGTCATTACTTTATCGCATTTTTGTCGATTCATCCCCAATAACTTGAGGTTGCAAATTACACGAACCGTTGGGGAAACTGATAAGATGGGACATTTGTGGGGTGTTTTTCTTCCCGTCCAAAAGAGGGAAATTTTCCCAAAATTAGATCGCCTTGTGTGCTTGCACTCCATCTCAATTTTGCATAAATCATTTCTTGTAAATGTAAATGTAAATGGTTATTTAAGAAAAACGTAAGGTAAGACTTGCTTTACATTTTTCAACCTGTTGTTGATGAAATATTATGTCTTTTGATATTTCCTTCAGAATCTAATCTAGACAACGTAAAACTATTAATTATATATTTTTTTATTAAGTTCACGAATTCCGAATTAAATCATTAATTTATCTAATTTGAAAAATTGTTAACATTATCGTAACACAAAGTCAAAATTGATGTCCACCTCAGTCGAATTTGTCTTTTGTTGAAATCTAATTTAAAGGCTGTAAAGGAAACTACGTGAATTATTAATGATTTGAAATGATTAATTGACTTAGTTAATTAACTCCCATTTTCCCTCTTTCAAGAGGCTGATAATTGGCGAACAATTTGGAGAAAGCGTCTATCAGTTGAAAACCCCACCGTTGTTACTGATAATCTTATTGATTGGCACTTTCAAAAGTTATCACCTCACCTATCTCAAATTTGGATTAAATATATTTTTTAATTTTGGTTTGCGTTTGATGACAGATAGTACTCAATAATTTAGAGTTCCTGAGGTCTTTGACGTAATCGGCATTTTGACTCCGACTCTGTCAGAACCATGTAAATGAAATTAGTCGCCGCCAAGGCGACCAGTTTGACCTTAGAAGACCTCAATAAAATTGTGAAATGCTCTTAAATTTAACGAAATGTTGTATCTGGGGCCATCTGTAGGCAATTAAATAGTTGAGGTAGTAATAACCTTTGGCTTTTCGATAACTTGTTGCATTGATCGCGATGTTTTTTTCTCTTGCCTTTCTATAGGTGGATACACCGGAGACATCGCCTTATCAGATGCCGAGGCTGATAGCATGATCGAACGGTACGGCGCTGTCGCCAAAAGACCCATTCAAGAGTGGATAGAGCACTCGGAAACATATGATTCCAAAAAATCTGACATGAGGGGCAAGCCTCAATTGAATTCCAACGGCAGAACTAATACAATGGTTAACAGGAGTTCTGATAAGTTGTAAGCCATACTCTCATCGTCAATATAGGCAAACGGTCAAATTAGTTTTTACTTTAATTCCACGACTTTGCTATTTTTTCGATCTTTTTCTTTTTGCTCTTAAAGTACAATATTTTTATAATAATAATAATATATTGTAGCTTGGTAGGAAGACGTACTTATATTCACGAAAGCCAGACCTAATTAAGACAATGAATGTCGTTTTCACCATCCTATTATGAAAGTACCCAGAAGGTAGGCAATTTTTGACATGTTAAATGTCAAAGCTCGAAAGTGGATAACTAAGACCTCCACCTTTAAAAATTCATAAATTGAAAATTCACTTACCATTTTTTTATATTGCAAATATAATAAATTTGTATCAGATTCATTATCATTCATCAGAGAGGAGAAACGTCGAACTCACAAAAGCCGAGATTGGGGAACAGAAGAGAAGGGTGATTCACAGATGTAAAAGAGACAGACTCAATGGTAGAGAAAAAGGTTAGGTGAGGCGAGTACTGTGGAAGTGGTGGAATATGACATACAGTAGTCGTGTCATGGTAGTTTGAAGTCAGAAGTCAGCTACCGGTTTATAGACTTTTTTGCCGTATGAGTATATGTTGCCCAGGGTGCACCACGTAGAAGTAAGTCTATCGCACACCCCATAAACGAGATATATTTCGGGTAATTTTCAAGCTTTTAACGTTGTCAGACTAATATTGTAGTTACCATTTAGTGGACTATTTACCATGGTAATATTTATATTCGCATTGTCGAGTATTCTCACTTTATCTTCACTAAAATTCCTTGATTGGCTTCTATAGAACTAAAAATAACCCCCGGCAAAAAGCTCTACGCCTTAACAATAAAGGCGCCCACGAGCTACAAAAAGAGCGAAGACGTCGTTTTCGCCGAAACCGTCAACGAAACAGAAAGGAGGCTGTGGATAGCAATGCTCCGCTGACCCAAGAGGAATATCTTCGTCGGTTGAAACGATTAACAGAGAAACAAAATAATCTCCAATCAAAGCTGGCTTTGTTAACGCAAAGACAGCAAAATCTTCTGAAACGAGTGATGCGATCGAGAGAGATGAAGACGGCATTGAATAGGCAACGAAGGAGCTTGAACGAAAGTCTAAAAACCATAGAGGAGGTTGATGAGGAATATCGAATGGAATTACTCAATGAAGATCAACCTTTAAGGAGGATAAGGCGAGCAGCTACGGCGTACAAGTCAAGAACCTGGCCTTATGGTGTCATTCCCTATGTGATTCAAGCTAACTTCACAAGTAAGTTAAGTTAGACGAGTAAACAATACTTAATCCTGTCCGAAATGTGAATCTTGCATCCGGACGCATAGGAGAGGCTTTTCCGTCACATTCAAATTAATTTTGTGCCTATAGTGTGTCCGTTTGGATACTTTTTGTCAAATATAGGTAAAAAATGTTTCAAAACAACAATGTAACTTCACATTATGGATTGTGGTGTCTAAATTCTGGATTGCTTTTGACGTAGAAATTCTGGAAACGAAATGATGCCCTTTTTATTATTAATGCTGGGTATGTGCATTAGTGTATCAATCACGTCATACCAGATCATCGATGATAAATTTATAGAATAGCGGACTGTTGTAAGCGCTTGAAACCGTCAACCAAGCTTTGAGGATAAAAATCTGTTTGAATGATCTTGCTAGATTACGAATTTCATTATAACGAAGAGAACTGATGAACCTTTTAAAAAAATACTACAATAATTGAACTTGACAGTGGTTCTTAAGTTATTTGAATTTGTTAGCAGGAAACTTCTTAAAAGCCGGTTTTTAGACACTTTGAATAGTGAACAAAAATGTAAAATTTTTGAGTGTGAAATATGAATTCATGTAAATCACCGCCCCACTCTAATTTCCTGGCAGTGCGAATATTTTACAATTTTCATTTTTTCCCATTTAAGTACAAAGTTGTACATATCTTCCATTATTTATTTACCTCTCCTGGCACTGCGAATAACTTTTAAAATTCCAAATTTCGGAAGCATCTAGACACGTAGAAAGAGGGAAATCTAGACACTTAGGGCGTAAGCTAGGGAATTAGGCAAATCCTATTTGCCTTCCAACTAAAAAAATTTAATCAGAGTGATCTCACCTTTTCTGTGTCTGCTTTATTTCATGTTGAATTTATGGATGACACGATTCTTCTGTGATTTCTCAGCCACCCAATTTTCACACAGTTGTGTGCTTTCAGATTTTGAGTAAATGAGTATACCAGTTTGGTGATCATTGCAAAAAAGTAATTCAATTGATGCGTTAAATCTGAAGTCGAATGTCATTAGATGGTTACCTTAAGGGGTTTTTTTCGATTTAATATTAAAGGAAACAAAAGTATGACTTAAAATTATTTATTTTTATACCTGCCTGTCACTGCCGACAATGACGCACAACTTGATCTGAAACCAGGTGATTAGGGCCATCTTTCATAACATTGTTTACATCGGGCTGGATGACGCAACAATTGCATAAGTCAATTCAACTGGATATGATGTACTTTAAAACGGCTAAACTGATATCTCACCGTTTTTTTCACACTTGTGGTGAATCGGTCTAGTGCGTGATTGATCAATTTGATGACTTAGGTTTGACTTCTACACCCGCCACTCACTTTAGTTAAAGAGCTAATAGCTTCGTTACTTTTATTCACGTGAATGAATTTATTGAGCCACTCGATCAGTGCTTCTAAGTGTCATATTTTCACAGCCACAAAATTCTAAACAAAAGTTCCGGATAGGTTAAAGTTCCATATCTGACACAATATGTTCGAAGAGCAGGATTGGACACGGTTGACGATGGGCTCTGCGAAAAGGAAGTTATTTGCCATTGTTTTAATCGTCAGCTCGCAAACAGAGGCCGGTATTCTCGAGGTCAGCGTTTAAGGCAGGAGGGGAGAAAGAATCTTATTTGATTTGATGGACCTCGGTCCTTAAAGACTTGAATGGAATGAATGAAAGTATTAATACTTCCCTAATTCGAATGTACTTCAAGTCTCTGGTTGACGAAAGGCATCCCGAATCCTTGTCCAAATTTTGAAAGCGAGGGAGGGATGCACCACTAATTTCTTTTTTTGCATTTAAGGTGAAACTAAAGCCACTATAATGAAAGCAATGCGACACTGGGAAAACCATACGTGTTTGAGTTTTGTGGAACGCGAGCCCCAACACAAATCCTACATCATTTTCACAGTGAAACCCTGTGGGTAAGTCAATATATTTTCGCGTGTTTTAAGCGCACGATTTGTTTAAGGACGAACCGACATCTTGGCAGTGAACTGATACTTATACTGTAAGGTCAGATAGGTAGTCTCATTTGAATGCTTGACCTTCTGACACTTCAGAAATGTCAAAAGTCAAACACGCTTCTCGCTTTTAATGGCAGCTATTTCATTTAAGTTGTATAAGTACAAATATAATATTTCTTACAGATAGTGAGGGCCTCCTGGAAATGCCCAATTTTTTTTGTTAATCTTAAAGGAACTTAGAATGACTCCGTTTCCCATTCATGGTATTATTGCTGCATTATTTGCCCATTCACCATTCTACATGCTATGAAGCAAATGTGCACTGAAGATGTTGGTAGGACGCACAAACTGCACTTGCATACGAGGTAATAATAGTATCATTATAAGGCTGTATTCCACCTTTTGCAGATGTTGTTCATATGTCGGTCGTCGAAGTGAGGATGAGCCGCAGGCGATTTCGATTGGAAAGAACTGTGACAAGAAGGGAATTGTTATCCATGAATTGGGACACGTTATTGGTTTTTGGCACGAACATACCAGACCCGATAGGGACGGTGAGTCATAATATATAGCGTTTTTTATTGAGGATTTGATGTACACGTATTCACCTTACATTATGGCCAGGCTATGTGGGCTGGCGAAATACTAAGCGGCCTATACGCTATGGAGCGGTAGAAGAGTTACAATTTCTGAGCATTAGTAAGCCAAGACCGATGTCTATAAATCATCCGGGTAGCCTTTCCAATATTACCTGGGCCATTGGTGGGACAGACTTTTTAAATTAATCTGGATTATTTAACTCAGTAGATCGTAAGAAAACGATCATTTAATACTCACTTCGAAGTTATTACCTGGACGGAAGAAAAGCTTCAATGTGTATTTATGCATTAGAAGAAATCAAACGTCTCATTTTCGCTCCTAATATTTTTTTTCATTTTTAAGTCAATGGTATATAAATTAATTACTTCTACTACTAAAACACTAATTCTATTAAGTTGTGAAGATGTCGATCATGATAGCATTTCGGTCATAGTATGCATAAATCTGAGCGTATCATTTTGCTGCTTGAATGGAGACTTGGTCCATTTTTTCACTTTGCAGCTCAAAAAGATATTTTGCTGCCAATTCTACCAAAAATTCAGAGCTTGACTGAGATGTTATGGTTAAAACGGTCAATATTGTCAATTCCCGTTTATAAACACGCAAACCACTGTTTCAAAGGAGTGCGAACCTGTCAACAGAAAGTAACTTTTTAGCTCAAACGAATGCAATACTATTGTAATATCGATTGGCTTAGTTTGAATCAAGCGCAAAAATCAAATTCAACTTACAATATAGGCTTTTTGGAAGACAAATGCAGTTGAAACTCCACATATGTCAGAATGCCATTGTCAACGTTGACATTATATTCCAGGTGTATTAGCATTGGCAAAAATAAGTACATCGTCTACTCCCACATTTGAATATTATTTCAGTGAAAATATGACGTTTGGCCGTTTTCTAAGAATATTGCATCGGTGTAAGTGCTTAAAATTAATAGGAAACAGTCTAAGCAACACTTTGTTTCAATGAGCCTCAGTTCACGCTTTTCCAGTCCATACCATTTTGAAATAGAGAATTATCACATGAATACCACGACAGGAGGGAAGACGATTTACTACCTCTTCCATTAATGATTTTCCACCTGGCACTCTCATTTACAGACCAGCGATATAGGTGGTAATTTCGAACACGTGGATTTTTTTTCTGGTGAATCATCACTATAGCACCTGGGTTATTAAGGTCATATCAATTTAAGCTCTGTCCCGATATTGATGGAGTCGGTATGAAAGTATGGGGAGGCCAAAATAAGCCAAATCCTATCTCCCTGTATAAATCATATAGCCTCCACGGAATATGCCTAGGGAAAATGGATTCAATTGAAAAAAAAATGTATATAACAATTTCTCAATTGTGAATACGAACATTGCATGAAAGAAGGAGGTACTAACCCTGCCATCTGACGCACTGATCACATAGGAAATCACTGCACCTCCCCTTCCCCCTAATACGCACCGAAATTAATCATAATTAGTGCATTTATCTACAAATTTAATATACCGATACAGGTATGCGTTTGGTTGCTAAGTTTCTTATTTGGGACGGGGTGTGGTCTATCAAGTCTGGGTTATTTGGGACATTAATGGTTACTTAGGCCTCGAATTGAAGAACGGGACAATTTAAGAATTATAATATTATATTTGCAGAAGAGAGAGAGGGAGAGAGGTTGGTAATATGATAATTCCTTTCTTGACAAGAGAACATCTCCAAAGAATCCTATTTTGCCTTTGACGCCTCTTCAATTCCGATTGAAAGCTCATTCTCAAGGTGAAGTAGCTTGCATCTTTAATGCGTTACAAAAATCGTTTCATGTCAGGATGCGAAGATTCAAATTACACAAATTCCGAAATTGTATGGTTGTACCATTCCCCCGTCGTAGTGACAGAGTGTTAAGATTTATGGTGGTTGAAGAAAGCTACTTTAAATTGCCTATCGTAATTTCGGAAAACCTGTAATTGTTGGAAATCGTTTCATCCAATGATCCATGTTTGCAGAAGTCCGTATTTCAGCAGAGTAATTATCTGCTCTTAATTAATGTTCGAGAAGCTTGATTTTTATTAGTGTAATAACAACAATTGGCGTTCAAAGCAAACTGCCGTTTATAACCACAATGAAATCTATACCCTGGGGCCTAGATTTGAAATTAAGAATTATTATTCAAGTTTTGCTAACGATACTCTTTTGTCTAAAATAACAACAGTTTTGAACGATTTTGTAAAAATAAAGCCTCCTCTATAATTATATTAATAAGCGAAACACCTAAAACATTAATTATAAAATGACTAAAAAGTGAACTTTGGATTTTCATACGTCTATTTCTTTAGATCATGTTGAAATTCTACTTGAAAATGTTGTTGAGGGCCAAGACTTCAACTTCAAGAAGATGGATTCTGGAGAGGTGAATTCCTTACGCGAACCCTATGATTATAGTTCAATTATGCACTACGCTAAAGGAACCTTTGCAAAAGCCAATAAAGATGAAACCATCCGTCCAAAAGCCTGCTGTCCTCGACCACCTATTGGGCAGAGAATACAACTAAGTCCTGGTGATGTTCGACAAACCAACAAACTCTATGGCTGTCCGTGTGAGTGCTTTGAAATTGCAATATCTCATTAAGAGCTGGGTATAAAATTAGGAAATTAATAAGAAAATTCTTCTTAATGATTGAGACATTTTCTAATTGGGTGAAGTTGGGCATTTATCACCTGATCAAATTCTAATGGGAGGGGGGGGGGAGCCGGGGACTTATTTTTTGATCAACAGCTATGTTTAATCAATACTGCTAATCTTCTTCAACTGGAAGTTCGTTCACCAGCACATTCACCCTAATGGTAAATATATTACTTAAAAGCGTCTAATACTACACCAGTTTTGAAAAATTGAATAAAAGATTTATGCTTCAGCTAGAGCAGTAATCACATATTTGTACTCATGTAAAAAAGGGCTATCCACCAATCAGAAACAGTTGTACACAAGAATTCTCAAGATATGAATTATACAAGAGGGAGATAAACGTATCGGTGACATAATTGATTTTCACCTTAACTCTCTAATTTTCAAGGGTATCATTTGCTTCCATTAACACAGTTTTCCTAACAAGTACTCTCCAGAAAGTTTTACAAGAATTTGTTATTTCCTTCTAATCGTTATTTGTTTTTCTTCTATCCCTAAATGCCATTTAAACAAGTTAGCTCGACTGAATTTGTTGATTGTTGATGGGATTCAATTTTTTCCCAGAATTCCATGATTCCATTAAAAAATTACATGTGAATAACAGTGGACCACTGGGCTATGCTTAAGATATTTCTTCATTGTGAACTACAAATGGGGACTGCCATTTGATAAAAATAATGGTTATTAGATCGGGATTTTTCGTTTAAATGCATTAGATCCAAAAGAAAATTCAAATATCTTCTTTTGGGAACGTGAACATAAATTATTCTATTGAATTCGAGTGGAAAGAATTAGAGTATTCAACAAAAGTCCGACGAACATTTTTCTATAATATAATTATGAAAGATGACTCTCAAAAGATTCTCAAACGATTGCATATTTTTATCTGTTTACGTGACTGAAAGCTCTGTTCTTCTTTGTGTTTCCAAAGCGTTTTAAATTTTTTATTTGAAATTATAAATTACCCGGTTCTTTTGCATTGATTTCAAATGGTTGTATATGCCCAAATCTTTCAAATAGACTTAATTTAAACATCGAACTTCAATATAATAAAAAATTACTAGTCAGGCTCTCAAGGTCTACGAGGAGATGAGACAACTATTCATTCACTAGTATTTCTAAAATAATATACGATAGTACTGTGGCTCAGAGCACCTGTAACAGCTTTTCAATAGTTCTGTCAGAAGTCTTTATAGGCCGTAGGCAATGCTAATAAACACTTTTGGCCTCATCAAAATGTAGAAGTTGTAAAAGTACCTCCTGATGGGGGGAAATAGCAATTGAAAAGTGTTAGTTGTTCCAAATTTAATAAGGTTAAAATTTGTTTGGAATTTCTAATTTTAGCTTGCGGTCGAACACTCATGGAGCCATCAGGAACATTCGCTTCACCCCAAATGTCATGGGTAGTCCACAACAGCCAGGATTATAACACCATCTCAGTTCCAGATATCGATTTCAATTCTCCTGATATTCTCACTGATCCTGCATCGTTCTATCATCCTCTTACCAACGAATTGTCAAATTCACATAAACTATCTGGCATGGTTGGTGATCATCAAGGTCGTATGGTATCTGACGACAGTCGGTGGGCTAAATTGTCCTCAATCACAGCCAAACTCAGTGAGCATAATGCTGATCTTAAAAACGGGGACTCAAATTCCCAAAATTCCATGGAATTTGCGTCGATGGGACCGCTCTTCTGTCAATGGAGGATTATTGGAGCTATGGGTGAAAGAATCCACCTCAACTTCACATATTTGGATATTTTTGAACAATCAGATGAGCTGAAATCTGGGAATGGTTTAACACTAAGTCAAGCATCTTCTCAAAACGCTTGTACTAATGATTATGTTGAGGTTCGCGATGGTTACTACTCTGGATCTCCATTAGTTGGTCGATACTGTGGTAAGAATCTCCCTCCAATGATAGTATCGACAAAATCCCGATTATGGATTGAATATAGGCGATCTTCTAGTTCAGTCAGTAATGGATTTGTGGCAGAATATCAAGGTAAGAATCCTGTTTATAATGACGTAATTCTGAATAGCTGTTTGTGGCGGAGAAATTGTACAAGAGGAAGGAATTATCACCAGCCCAAGCTATCCCGAGTTCTACAAACCCAATAAGGAGTGTATATGGAAAATTGTTGTTCCTACTGGTTTTTCAGTGGCTTTAACATTCCAGTCTTTCGATGTAAGCGATTTCTCATCTTATTAAAATGCAATTTATCAATTGTGGAGTAATAATTAACATCGTATTAATCTAATTCACTCCTTAGTGTAAGTACTAAATATGTGTGAATCTGGATTGAAATAACCTGTAGCAAAATCAGAACTTGATAAGGAACGAAATCTGGCCTTTTAGTTTGATTAATTGCTCGGCTGCTCTGTCAGTTCCAGCAAAATCCTCTTTGCCTGATTTCTGACAACTCTAGAAGAGAATTTAAATCATTGCAACTTAGACACTATCTAAAATTAAGTGAAATTATTAGATCACATTTAGTCCGTTAATGACATTAGGACAGTATGATCCAATTTTGAAATAAGCTCCATTGGTACTAGACTCGTAACAGAAGGCGCTATTGTCGTTTGAAACATGTTCAATCCATCTATAGCCTTAGCCTGATACTACCAAAACTCATCACATCGGCGGCATCAGTCCGCTGTGAGACACACGGGAGTGCAGTTGGGTTCACTTTTCAAAAAATTATTCCGGCGTTAAAGGATTAAGTGAATTGTATGTTCCCATAATCATTAATTCATTAGCATGCAATGTGCGTTTAAAAGTAAATAAATGAAAGATGGCATATTATCAGCTCAAACAACACATCCTTACTCACAACCCTTATTAATTGCACCTTCATACTTTCTTATTCCAAATTTTGCACTTAGCATTAATTTAGGCAAAGCAATTATATTCTCGTGTCTGTTGAAAAAAAGATTGCGCTCAACCTCTGTGTGCCCAATTGAAAGGCTAGTTACATTCTTCTATATTTAGAATTGCCGCTGGTTACCATCTCTTTTCGGAAAACTGGTATCTTTACACCAAAGTAGATTATTATTATTATTATTAGCCTCCTTTGTTTTCGTGGAAAAATTGAATTCTTATCATTTTCATTTAACTAAGAGCAGATCGGGAAGAATGAAGTGGGCTATTAAAAATACCATTTAGCAAAGTTCTTGCACTAGAGCATTCTGCTATTGGTATTGTTCGTGACCAATGGCCAGTTTGAATTTCTGGAAGACATCCGCGTAGGGTGTACAAGGCATAAAGACGGCAGGGGTCAAGAGAAAGCCCTTACCGAAGTTATGATGTCACGAATCTTATCTCATTTTGTATTCTCGCAATTTTATCACAAGCAGTAAAGTTCACTGGACTATATCTTGATGTTCGGATTTAATGATTTAACTCCCAGGTTCACGGATTTAGAGCTTGGTGGCTGCTTGATTAAATACTGTGGTTTACCATATTACCCAGATTGGTTCAACTAGCATTTCGGAAAGAAAGCAGAGTTGAGCAGCACAGCTGAATCCATTATGATCAACGATTTATGCCCTGTTATTATTATTGTAAAAATCGAAAGTCAACCGACCCCCGAAATATCATTTTTTCCTTCTCTACTTGAATTTCACAGTATTCAAATGGAGTTTGAAGGTTGTAATGGTGTTATATGACATGATTATTTTGCTGTAACAACTTTTTCCTAGTACGTGTTCTTTTAACAGTTTTGCACACACCAAATTTGATTTAACTTCGGAAAAGTTGGATCTCCTAGAATGTTGCCTACATTCATAGCATACTGGATGCCATCATTTTTTGTTCGTTTTAATTCTAGTGAAAAAAATAACAATGGGGAAAGGGGGATCATTTGGTGCTTTTTATTATAATATCGGAAGTTAACGGAAATGAATAAACAATGGAAGTACCATTTCAATACCCTTGATGTCACTGGGTGTGTCCATAATGTCGTAGTTCCCACCCTTTACCAACAATGAGTGAATGTGGGTGGGTGGGGGAGGGTTATGGGGACATAGAGACAACTTCCGTCATTATCTCGAGGGATTCTAGCAAAGCCTCAATTTTTAAATGGGGTCATTTCCTTCTTACCAATGTTCTTTTTTCATATTGTAGGGTAAATTAGAAAGAGCTTCCGTTAATAAACCTTACGTAATTTGTAAACACGGTACTTAAGAAGAATAGATTAGTTTTGGTGCCCTATACACAATTGTAGGAGTTGAAAATTTAGATTTGCGTAGAAGGTCTTGACAATCTGTGCAACAGGTTGAATGTCTGTTCCCATATAATGACTTAGCAAGTTCTTGAGAGCTAAGGGGGTGGATAGTCACAAGTCATTAATCCATATATGCGATATGCAGCTCAGGTTGAATTCAAACTCCTGGTTTTAAACCTATGAAACCTTATTTGCTAATTAACGGAGATCAATCTTGGTGCCATTAGCATTGTATTTTTTCATAAAATCATAAATGTTCTGAATGTCATATCGAAATCATGTAATTAAGCATTGTAAGTGATAAGTAGATCCAGCTTAGACAAGTTAACGTACCACTCAACTTTACTCTGTAACTATTGTTTCTCAAACGTCTTTTTGGTTGGCTTTTTGTTAGTCACGCAAGTTCGGATGAAAGCCACTTCTTAGAAGTTATATCCTTCGAGACTTTTCAACAATAACTGTCTCTGTGTAACTTCTCTTGTGTTTTGGCACCAAATTAGAGCTGCCAAATCCAGTTCTGGTGTGAAAAACAATAACTATACCATTCGAGCTCGTACCTAACCTTTTCATCTAAAACAAGTGAAATTGTCACTTCTTATGCAATATTCAGATCAATTTAACATCGCAGCCCACTTCAGGAAAACTCTTCTAATTCATACAATGAGTAACCAAATTCTCTAGCAGTAAATTATGAATTTTTTCGGCTAATTGATTTAACTTTTATGCTTCTCGTATTGCATAGTTCAATGATTAAAAACAAAAATACTAATTGAACTTTTTTAAACTTTGAAAAACCAAACAAAGGACTTACTAAATTTGATCTTGTTTTAAGTGATTTGTTGCAATACACCGTGTTTATTTTGAGACTCGCTTAGATTCTTCATGAATTCTTTTGAACTGTGCAAATTGAGAGCCTTAACATTAAACATTTACCACGTACGGAAAGTTCAGTAATTTTCTAATTCAATATAACCGAACACTAGCACACTTACAGGATATAAAATGAGAAAATTTGAATCAAGATAAATAAAAGTCTCTCCAAGTGTCCAATTTCCGGTGCTGTACTTGTAGCCTAAGATACCTGCATGCTATCAGAAACAGACCATGAATGCAATGCCCGTATCATTCATTTATATATATAAATATATATGTGTGTGTGTATAAATGTTACCAAACTCTTAATATTAAAAATGGGGCACTGAAATAGGAAAGTATTTTCTCCTTATTCTTCCAGAATTGACTTTGCTTCTTTTTATCAATTTATTCAAGATTTCGAGCGAGTTTTAACGGGTGAAACCTTTGCTTAGCCTTTGTACTCACTCACAGTCATTATAACTCTTGTTGATGCAAAGAAAAGGGAATTGAATATGGGCGTTAGCGTGATCATCTACGTAGTTAGACATTTTGGGTTTGATCAGAATCGGTGAGTACCCAGTGTGCTGAATAACCAGCCTATACGAGTGTGGTCTGATTAGTGAAGTGTTTGGTGAACTCGAGTTTCTTGTCAGTTAATCGTCTATCTAAGTCGAGATTTGGGAAAAAAGTTTTCTAAGGGGCTTTTGAGCTTAAAAATGAATAAGGTCGGTTGGTGGTGAGTAGAAGAAGCAGATAAAGTTGAATGATCAAGCGAATTTAACCCCACTTGAACTTCATCCAACCCTAATGCTACGAGAATATAAAATTCCCCCATTTGGCCACAAAGTTTCCTTGATATGCTTGTGACCTGGATATTCCGAGTTTGCTGACCAATTGACCCCGGTTATTCGAAGCCGATTTAATAACATATTTTTTTCTACCCTATATTTTATTGCAAATTTTATCAACCACGGTTATTCATCGATAAATTTTTAAAAGTTAATGCTTAAATTTGAAGTAATGGAAGAATACCATTTTACTTCATAATAGTCGTTATTTAGAAATAGTAAATGTTTCAATGATATAATAAACTTCTTTTCTCAGTTACAAATTCTTTCATGAAAGTTCAATTTTCCACCTCTTAAAACACTTCAGTTGAATTGAAGTGACAGAAGCCACATTAATTAAAGTGTCTCCTATTCCAATTCTTTGCTGTTCGAAGCTCAAAAACGTGTAGTTGAGATCACGTCTTCATGCGTGGAAATAGATTTTCTCCGAAATCACAATTTTCTTTTTCAACAATTGCCAAGTGACATATGGGAATTCTTCATCTTCGCACTTCTTCGCCAACAGTTCATCCATGTGGAAGCATAACCTACTTTGATTTTTGTCTAGATTTGTTTTTTTTTCTTTCTTTTCCTAACCTTGAAGCACCATTGTCCGGAAAAGCAAGGACATTCTTTTATTTAACGTTATTGATTTGGTTTCTGTTATTTTTGGCGTATATGAATTTTATTGTTGAATCCAGACGACATTTTTAGCATTTTGACCCATTTTAGTGACAATTTAAAGACCTTGAGCGTCATCTCTAAAGTCACCTTGCCTGCTGTTTGAAGACGACCTCCTCCAGCCATTGCTAACTTCTTATTAACATTCCAAGTTAGTTCGAAGTGGTTTATTAGTAAAGGCAATTAGCATTCCACCTTACCACTTTCAATGACGTTTTTCTCGCTCTTTCCTTTATGCCCCATTTATTTTAAACTTGGTTCACCCTCGTTATTTATTTATTTATTTACTTATTCTATTGTCAGGGGGCTAACAAAAGGAATGATAGAGTCATCTGGGCTCACTTTATTCCTTCAGATAAAAATCGTTAAAGGACTTTGAAGTCAACATTTATGATATATGCAATCTGTGAAGTTAAAAGTAAGCGGGAGGGGTGGGAGTTCAGTGCCCCATTGGCCAATTTTTTTATTTATAACTAAAGAGACTGAGAGAATACCAGTTTCTTAATTGAATACCTTCATGATGCTACCTCTCCACACAATGTCAGTGCTAAAAGCACTTTCCAACATGGAAGTAAGAGATAAAATGGAATATAATCTCCGATTTACCTTTAGATTGAAAAGCACGACAACTGCGTCTACGATTATCTGGAAATTCGAGACGGTCTTTCTGAGGATTCGTTGGTATTGAAGAAGCTCTGTGGTTCCAACTTGCCGACACCAATCAAATCAACGAATAATATGATGTACATAAAATTTGTCTCGGACAGTTCCGTTGAAAAGCAGGGCTTCACCGCGAAATTCCAAAAGGGTAAGGTTAATTCCATGCAAAAATGGAATATGACATCGTTCTTAGCAAATAATATCAAACGGTGTCTAAAGACCTAAAACTGTCACTGCACAGTTTCAATTTTTCTACCCTGCTGAGGGTAACATTTCATTCCATTAACGATTATTCACCAAAATGTGTTCTAAGTTCGAAAACAAATTTTGACGTGACTTGCAAATTATGCGGAATGATAAATTTCATTTTTTCAACCCCATGGGCAATAATGGATTCCAACTCTATTGTCACTTCTTGAAAACATTTTGGTCCATTTAGAGGATTTTACATAGCCGGAATTTGATTTGCGATTGTAAAATAGATCAAAGTGAGGTGAGAGAGGTGGGAACGGATCCATATGGAAGGGGTTTAGCTTTTGGCTGACTACATTAAAAATGCTTAATAAAATTTCATTATGCCGGTAGGGCACTGGGCACATTGAATGGCGTTAAAGTCAAGGTTGGTGGGGACGCTACATTTCTGCCCCAAAATTTTTATTCGAAAATGTACTCATTCGGATTGCATAAAACTATTCCTCCAAACACTCGTATGACATTGTGGAAATTTGAAATATGAAATTCATTAACAAATCACAATACTGTTACTTGATACTCTCCGCATCTGCACCGATATTTATTTTTCGTAATTTAATTCATAAAATCAAGTAAAGTTAACCGAGTATACAAATTATTGGTTTTATCTCCGAAAGTTGTGGATATAGTGAGTAGAACGCTACCAGAAACTATTAGGATACCACCGCAAACTGGGTATCCACTGTTATTCATGAATTATGTGGTATTTTTTGCACGGTAAGGTTCGTAAGTTTGCCATCTTGAGAAAAAGTGATGCATCAATAGCCGAGTTTCCTTATGTGGGGTGTTTACCTTTTAGAGTTCGACGAGTGCAAAACGAATAAACACGGATGTTCACACATCTGTGTTAATACCCTCGGTAGTTACCGGTGCCAGTGTGAAATTGGCTACGAGCTCCATCCGGATGGCAAGCATTGTGAAGGTGTGTGTTTATTTTGAATATCTTAAAATCACTTCCATAGGGCTTACTTTTGTGCCTATGAAAGATTAATAAAGAAGTGCATGCAGGATAAGTGGCTAATTTATTATCGATATCATTGGTCACCCACTTGGTTCAATTGTTCACCTTAGCAACAAAAAAGGGAAAATTACTTGATGTAGCTATTCATCACTGCTTTTGGGGCACGTGTGGGTGGGTATTTAACCCTTTAACGCGCCCCTAGGACCGTACGGTTCTCTTTCAAAATAAGCTCCATTAGTACTAGACTCGAAACAGTAGGCGCTATTGTTATTTGAAATATCTTCAATAAGTCTGTAGTCTTCGTCTGATACTACCGAAACTCATCACGTCGGCGGCATCAGTCTGCTGTGAGACACATGTGAGTGCGGTTGGGTGCATTTTTCAAAAAATAATTCCGGCGTTAAGGGGTTAAGTAAGGTACGGCTAAGATTGTGAAGATGCGAGAGGTTTAAGAAACTTTAGACTGTGGAAAAAGGCGAACACACACATAATTTGGTAATGACTGATGTCATATTTGTTTAATTCCATGAATAGATATTTTACATGGTTAACAACAGGGCAAACGAAATCCGAAACATATTCAATGAAAATTCCATCATTTTCATCATTTCAGATAGCTGTGTTTCAATTGACGATTTACAGGTTAATAGATTATTGGTAAGATCATTCTATGATTTTTAAGGAATTTCGTAAAGTATTTCTATAAAATGTGCAAATAAAGAAGCTGGCAACTATTCTTTTAAAATAAGAATTGCAATTTATCTTAATGTGCTGAAATACAACCGTCTCAGATGTTTTTGAAAGACATTCCTGAATTACTGCTACCAAATACCTAAAATCCACCAAGATTCTTGTATATTTCACTAAAAACAATCCCATATGAAAACACTGGCCAGTTGGAGATGCAATCATAGTTTGCTAATGTCCTGTTTAGCGTCGTCAGAATTAGATTCGAATAGTTTGAATTCCATTCACAAGCAACTGTTTGGAAAGTTAAAGAGTAGAAAAGAATTGGTACTGGATTAATGGTAGTACCAGCAATTTATTTTAATTTCAGTAAATAATGACATTAAAATGATCATTTTAGATGCATGCGGTGGAGTTATAAATGCTGCCAACGGAACAATTCAAACACCAGGATTTCCAGCTGAATATCCGCCGAATAAGAATTGCATTTGGAAGATTATCGCCGCTCCAAAATCTACCATCTTCCTCAACTTCACTCATTTTGATCTTGAGGGCAAAAATGTACGTTTATCTTTAAAATTTTCTTGTTTCTTAATGAAAATCTGTGTTAAGATGAAAAAACATTATAATTGCGCTTATTTTTGAACAACTGTCTCAGTCGATCAAATCAGTGGATGGTGATGTCTGGTGTCTATTTTCTACTGGCAAGATATTGCAAGATCATATGAAAGAAAGCACTGGAGTTTATTCACTCCAAGGTACTTTAATGATTTCTCAAATACTGCTTTTCGTCGTGAAGGTCACTTTGTAGTATTGGCAATTGAGGGCCAATTCGCTAGAAAGCCTGCAACTATGATTTCGTCAATAATCTACTTAATGGTTTTAGTAGAGAGAAGCTACATTACCAGTTTCAATCATTGGGAGGCAGGATGATTTGAGCTAATTTTGTCTGTTGCTATCCAAATCCACTTAATTCCCTTCAATTAAAGCGACTGTTACCGCTTAATTAACTGAATTCAGCCCAATTTTCCGAAAGTTGTCCCAGTTTATGGGAGCGTGAAATTAACAACAGACCACTTGGCCAATTTTTGCATGTGTAACGGAATGTCTGACGCCAATATCACCTAACCTCCTAATGTCTCTTTCATCCCCATTACCAGTATTTACAGTGTTTGTCAAAGTGACTTATGTTCCACTTTTTCATGGTGAAAATAATTACTTACTTCCCAGGATTAAGCCTTTCACTATTCACATGTTGGTAGCGATCTTGGTTTCACAAAACTTATGTTACCAACATTCCTGCACCTTTTGCTCTTGGGGAGTTGGTGGTTGATTAAGGTGGTTTTTGGATGTTCATTTAAATAGCAAATAGTATTTGAAAAGAGTGATATTCTCACCGCCGGCTAAGATGCTTGTGTTAATGCATGCATTACAGTCATTAACTTAATCAATTCTCAAGTTTTTCTTCACGGGCCGCGTCGAGGTATTTATCAGAATATCCAATCGAAAAGGAGATAAGGTAAAATGTCGAGAAAATGCAGAGTGTAAGTTCATAGTGGAATCTGTAATTCAAATCCCATCCATTATAAGTATATAAGTAAAGCAGTTTTTAATTAAGCACAATCACAAGAATTGTGTTGCGCTGTTTAAGTAGATATCAAGGCAGTGTCCCATGCATAAAAACGAAGTATTATTGGTCCCGAATGAATCGAGTTACATTATATTTCTGTTGAATGCGCGATATGTGTTTTAAGCAATGTCACTGGTTCTTATTGCGTTTTTAGTTGAGAAATTACGACGTTTACTCTCAAGCCGTTTTAACCCACACAACATTTTTCATGAAGTTACGCAATGTAGAGGAGGAATGTATTTCGTCTATTATGCTTTGTTGAACGCTTGAAGATCATTGTACGGAAGAAGCTCAATTGTACCTACATAGCGAGAATGTTACACACTATTCGAAATTCAACTACGAATTTCATCATTCACAACAGTGGGCATGACCAATCTGGCTAAACAAATTCTATTACCATTTATTTTCAATCTATCACTATTAATCAATCAATATCTCTGGAAGCCTCGTAGGCAATTGAAACATCTTATCAACTTAGGATAAACAGATACGATGTGCGTTCTTAGCGTCAAACGCAGCGTGAATTCATCTTTTTTGCATTATTTTTCTAGAAAGCCTGCAACTATGATTTCGTCAATATCTACAGCGGTCCTCAACATAACCAGCAAAAAATCGGTACATTTTGTGGAAACACTCTCCCAGCTCCAATAACGTCCCATACAAATGAGTTGAACCTGGAATTCTACACAGATGGATCTGTACAGAGAACAGGATTCAAGGCCGTATTTTTCACCGATCTTGACGAATGCGCTGACAACAATGGAGGCTGCCAGCATATATGCCGAAACACAATAGGATCATATTACTGCGAATGTCGACCCGGCTACAAGGTTTATGGCAGATTCAACTGCAAAGAAAGTAAGTGTCATGTGTTTCTATCGATCCATCAAACTACCACCAAGGTAATCAAAGTGATTTTGCGCGCATAATATGCTCCTCTTCCGACTAATAATAGCTTTACAGATTGCAACAGTTGCTACAGACGCTTCGAATAGCCATTTTTGCCTCATGGGACGAAAATTCCAGTAGTCGATTTACAAACTTCAGTCATAGTCTTGGTGCACACTTATATTCCAAAAATTGTGCCCTTGTGGATGTCGGGCCGACTGATTATTGTCGTTAAGACATACCTAATTATACTTAGGTGGGATTTTCATTGATCTTTTGCATTTATCGAGAATATTCTATTTTGTGTCTATATCATTCCTTCGATTTCATTGAATGGTTCCTTGATATAATAACGATCCATTGGTGCTATTTACTGCCAAAAGTCGAAGATTTTAGTTCAATTTCTGCACTGTTGTCATATCACGTGGGTATATTTTATGATGCGTTCACTTTTACATCATTTATTTTCTTGATTAAATTCCTCAGCTGAATGGACCCGTCCATACACGACATTTTAAGTTTGATGATGACACTGACAGGATTTGAGGATTCTGTCCATTTCGCTCTTCATTTACAAACCTCGAAGTTATCCAAAACTTGGTAAGTTGAATGGTATCTATACGTGTCGGTAATCGTCATGGCGATTCTATCAACCGGATTGACAACCTTCATCTCGGGGACTAGTCTTAAGTTCTTTTTGTGCTTGTCGTGGTCTCATTTTAACATTGCTAAAAGTTAGTTAAAGTCCATTATTCACAAGTTGCTAAGCTTCGATACCGTTTTCATTCATTTTTCTGTTTTCGTGCCTAATTGCCATGGCTTTTTATGCAGTTTGATAGTTCTGATTTGACTTGGACACTTTACCTCCTACTCAACCTATTATTCGAAAAATTTTGATTTAATCTGCTCTTTGATTTCTATTAGCGATTAAACTTTAAAATAAAATAAGAGTTCCACAGCAAATTGAAACAGTTCTGTCTGGCTTGAAATTTGTCATGCCACTTTTCGGAGATATCCTAAGAGGGGAGCCTTTGAGTAAGTGATATTGTGTATAAAGCTCTTAAATGAACTTGCTCAAAGTTTTACACTTGAACAGACTTCTGTAAATAATTTGCCACATTAACTATGTGCAATGAAAATATCCATTTATGGAAATCGTTTAGGTCATCAAATATTAAAGTCCATTTTCTTATGCCTTATTTCAGTCGGAAAAAGTGCTGGATGTCAACAGGAAATTTCATCACCCGAAGGCGAAATCCGAACTCCTAATTGGCCCAGCGAATATCCAGCTCGACAGAACTGTCAGTGGAAAATCACTGCCACACCTGGCCATAGGGTTAAAGTTGTGAGTTCGTCAGTTTAGTATTGACAAATAGCTTAGCTACTGAAATGAATTAAGTAGATGATGTCATTTTTGCTTGCAGGTATTCGACTCCTTTGAAGTTGAATCGCACCAGCAGTGCATGTACGATCGGGTAATCGCTTACGACGGATTAACTACCGATTCACCCCAGTTAGGACGCTTTTGTGGAAGTCGAAAACCTTTACCAATAATTTCAACTGGGAGTACTCTTTTACTAACATTCAATGCTGATGGATCTGTTCAACGGAAGGGTTTCAGGGCACAGCACTCAACCGGTATGTTCTACCTACTTCAATATTTACAGTTATAGAAGTAGACTCAACGCTTCTTATTTGATTATGCTACGATTTCAGTCTGCGGTGGTGATCTTAAGGCTGACGTATCTCCTCAGAATCTATTCTCACATGCTAAGTTTGGAGATCTAGACTATCCAGTCAATCAGCAGTGTTACTGGACTATTCACTCGAACCTCAAAAACTACACCATCTTAATTCGGTTCTTATTCTTCGAAGTCGAAGAGGAAACTCTTTGCACGTGAGTGTACCATGATATGCCATTACCTTAAAAAGAAATACTAACTTACCCCTCACCCCACCCACCTCCCTTTTCATCCACGCAGCTACGATTACGTGAAAATATTTGACGGTCCGGATGGGGGAGCGCAGCGACTGGGAGAGTATTGTGGCCGAAAGGTAACTTCAATTTTACGAATAGTTGAATTTAAAAAGTTACGCAATAAGTAACTAAACATTGCTTATTGCCACAGCTGCCCCATGATTCATATGCGGCATCTGGAAGCATGCATATTCAATTCTACACCGATGATACCATTAGTGGTAAAGGATTCCATGCACAGTATCAGCTAGTTCCCAACGGTGCCGTAGCTAATCAAAATCAGCTTAATCTTTCTCCAATTGTAAAGTTACCCAATTCACCACCTTCCCACTATCGATCAGAGCAGCCAGCTTATAGACACCGCCGGCAATCAGCTGCAATATCCCCTGCTAATTCCTCTCCAAAGGCTAAGGCTCCTTTCCACGGAACTCGATATGTTTCGAGAATTCATCGAGCTTCTCCCTGGATAAGCCAGAAGAGTCTTTATGGTAACTATCGACCTCAGCCCACCGCCCAGCCTACTCAAGTGTCAAATCGAGCATGGAGAGTCCCCTATAGACCTGCGCAATCCCCTCATAGATCAGCACGAACCCAAACTCGGATCTTTAATCCCCATGCAGGTTGGAGTGGTAGTGACTCTCGAAGATTACACCCTCAATTGAGACCCGACGTTGAATATGGAATTCATGAAGTTGGAGGGGCGACCAGTAGCTACCTTCCAGCAGCCACGTTTAACTTTCAACAAAATAACTATCAAGGAAGTAGGCAGAAATCATCTGGGTACCGTGGTTCAAATACCTCCTATCGTCGCATTTCAACTACCTAATGAGGCTTAGAATTCCCTCGGCTTCCCCTTCTCTTTCATCGAACTATTAATACATTTCCACCCACAATATCCCTTTGCACTTGTTTTCTCCATTTCACCCCTCCTTTCTCCTCCAAGCAGAATTTTTGCACTCTTTACTCGTCATCGTTGCCTCATATATATACATAAGTTGAAATAACTCTTCAGCCTATTACACCCCTATTCTACTTTTCTCACTTCTAAAGAAAGGAGCTATAGAAACACTCGAGAGGAGAGTGATCAATTTCACCCAGATTTGGTTAAAAAATTCTGATCTTTGGGAGGTGCTGGGGTGTTCGAAGCGCTGTTGAACAGAAAAATTTAAGTTTGTTTTAGTAGTCAACTAAACTCATTACGCCACATGATCGTCAACCTGCTTCGACAAATTAGCGCTACATCTTTCGAAAATAATGCCTATTTATTAAGAAGGCATCTACTGTAACCCTTTTTTTTACCGTTTTGTACCAATTTCAAGATCTATTAAGTCAAATTCACAAACAGAAAGGACAAATTTCGTTAGCTCATAGGACAGGTCTGTCAAAATGCGACTGTAGCCCTAAACGAATTAACCCATGAGTCTTGAATAGAAGGTTAAATATATATTTTATCAAAACAGCAAAATCTTTGTTTAAAATCCACGTTGTTATTTTCTGTGACGATATAAAGACACTGTAAATTTCAGTCATGAGAAAGCATCGGATTCGGGGAAAGAGGTTTAATTGGGCATTAAATGTTCAGGAGGAAACATTGAGGTGGCTCTAATCCAGTTAGTAAAGCTACTTTAGATTAAGAAATCCCCTTACAACATTAATGATCTGTCTTATGACCCTCAGGATACGACTGCTTTCTAAAATACGAAAAGTTGAATTGGACAAAGAGAAGTGGTTGAGAGGAATTGGGAATTAGAGAAGGGGAAACATCAGTGCTGAGTGAATGGACACTGGGTTGTGTGGAGCAAGAGGATAACTTGTCTGGTTTTGCTTCTTTTGTGGGTCACTGTGTGGTTTCATAACGTGTGAATCCATGCGTCCTGTGTATACTACGGTTCCAAAAAGACGTGGACAGTAAAGACTGGGGGAGGAGGGGCTGAAGGAGGGGAATCATGGGTATCGCCCTTTAATTATAGAAGCGTTTTGGTTCTATTTTCTCTTTCATAAGGATGATTTAGTCATCGTGAAATGGCTTACCGTTCAAATTTCATGACTTTACTCCCAGGTTCATGCATAATTCCTCGGTTGGTCTTTCCACTGTCATTCTTTCTTATTACAGTCAAGCGAAGGTACTTGGAATAATATACAATCTAGTAACTTAGCAGAACTCCAGACGCATTAAAGTAGGCTATTGGGAGAGGGTGGGGGGAGTAATATTTTTCAGGTATGATGCAATATATGAATTGGCAGCTACGTATTGCCAGTGCACTTCGAAACACTTCATTTCCATCTTTGAATTTCAATTTTTTGTCCTGAAGGCTGCATTCATGGATGAATTTTCTCTTTGCTTTTTTGGAGTAGTACTGAATCTAGAGTAACGATATATTAAAGTACACATTCGACAGCACAGAAAAATAATAGGTGTGGAAGTATTTTTCAATTTCCTCCTCACATACTTAGCGAATCCGACGCAAACATTTTGAAATTAGCAAGAATCCATTGTGTTCGATTACTCTTATTTTGGCGCCTATGTCCACGAATCAGGAGTTACGGATTTGAAACCCATCGATGTACTGATTCTAATTGGTTAATTCTGACTAATAGAAAATGCGATTCCGCCTAACCCACAAAAATTCAACTTTATCGAAATGAAGACCATTGTTGAGCAATCTCGGATCGTTTAGTTGGCCGTCCAAGCGGAGTAGATTACACTCAAGATAAATGCAAGTGGATTTGTGTACTAAATCAACTTCAGTAACAGCGCATTTGATGGGATGGTTTTTAACTGCCTCTCTTCAATTGCTGGACACATTTTGATAAAGGAGAGTCATTTTGGTCCATTGATAAAATGATTGCAGGTATAATTCAAGACAATACAGATAATTGACCTAATCAATTTGAATTCCAAAGCAAACACTTGCTCCCTCATTAAAGCCCCCTCTTATTTAATATCTGCAATGTCAAAATGAGCAAAACATTGGCGACTAAATACGAAGACTAATTGGAATTCTTCTCCTGTTGCTAACCTTTATAGATGGAAGTTGACATAACTGGCACAATGGATACCACCTTTTTGGTGGCATATCTTCTAAAAATACTCACTTATTTGAGTTCTACCACATCTTTTTATCTCACGCGTTTGCAAAGATTTCAAAATGCACTGTGTTACGTCATTACAAACTCGCATATTAGAATACCATTAAATGCGTTGGGTCGACTTGTGCAGTATAATTCAAGGTGACAATAAGATTTTTTATAAAATAACACTTTAAAATAACTAGGAGCAATAAAGATGAGGGAATAATTGCAATTCTTTATGTTTGGAGTGGGAGGCAAAAGAGGAGATTTGCAGAGAATGCAGTCACTTTTGCTTAGAAAAAATATCGCTCAGAGTCCGAACTGCAAACATCCAATGATAAAGATGCAGTGTTTAGCCCAAATCTTCTGCTGTGCAGAGTTATAAAAGTGCTCGAACCGCAGAGACAGTTCTTTTCAGCAAAATATGGGCAGAATCTGCATTTATTTGTCAGAAATAAGAAGCTAATTAGATATTTGTTGTTCTGTTTGTCTCAACAGTGAATGTCAGATCATGTAAGAATCGATTATTTCAAGTCGAAGATTGGGCTACATCAACAACAAGTCACATGCTACTTGTTCTTAATTACAATAAATGGTCTTATTATCAGTGTTCTTAAAAGTAAATCTTTGCGTAGTATTAAATCAAAAATCATTGTCATTAACAATGAATTCAAAAAATTTGCTCGATATGGTAATGCTGAATTTGCCAGAATGACATGACCACAGATATTGGTCGAAATATTAAGTGTTTTTTTTTAAATTTCCTGATGCATACCTAATATCATAATTATGCAGGATATCATATTATGAATGCAGATGTTAACAAAATCCACTTTAATAATTGCATTGGTTTGGATCGAAATTAGAGTATTTTGGAGGCAAGTGTTAGCGTCAGCACAATGCGAGTGGAAACAAGGTGATGAAATCTATTTGTTGTGAGTTAATTTGGCAATTTAAAATTGAAGTTTCTTCGTACGAACTTCAGGCAGATGAAAACAGGTGTGAGTCAACTTTTACCTCAGATCACTGCTTCAAAAATTGTTGTCCATAAACAAATATGCAGGTTACGTCTAGCAAAAATGGTATTTAATACAAAATTTGCCCCAGATCACTATTTCACTGCAAGCACCGGATGTTGAGAATTAAAATGTCTATTCAATGAACTCATAGCAATAAACCTGATCAACTCTTCTATGAAAACAGGTTCCTTAATTCACACAGATTATCCCACTCCTTTTGAGAGATTGAGTAACCGAATCAAATTAATCGAACAATGCTGCCAATTTAAAACTCATGATGAATGCAAAATGTTGAACTGCAGAAAATTTAACGTCACTTGTAACTTGAGTCAAGCAAGGATTTGATTGATTCAGCCACACCTCTATTGCTTAACGTATTGACGTATACTTGCACTTTGGATAATGAGCATGATAAACTTGCGAAATATTCTCACATAGTTTACTTTAAAGTATCGATGTTATTCACCGTCTAATGTTTTGAAATTTGAATGAATTTATTTCTTTATTTGAGTAAAGGTTAATAATTTCAATATGAGTATATTTTGGAGCAATTCGTGCAATAAAAGCTATGTCATCCGTATTAAAGCCCTATTTCACCTCTATACATACGAAAGCGAGCCTGATATATGTGTAGTTATCAAGTATCAAGTAATTTGTTACTTGTCTGGATTACAAGCAACAAGATAGTCTTTCTAGTTGTTCTCAATTGCTCTGTTGGTCCATTTGCTGACAGTGCATTGGTTACATAGACAAATTAAATAAATCGCATCCAAATACGTCCAGCGAGATTTTTAACAACAACGTTCAGGCAAGCGCAACGAGGCGATCCACACCTTCGACGTTACTAAAATGAATGATAATGTCGCACCAACGAAGCTCATTTTCCAATGAAAGAAGCTTTTCTCAGTGCAGTGACGCCATACAACTAATTGCTGAAAAGATGATAGCGAAAAAGGTCAGGGGTGAATTTGCGAAACATTCATGAAGAAGTCTGAATCCGAATAAACGGAAAAAAACAATAAAATTCCAGCAAATCGCAATTAAACGTTGCCATAATAAATCGCATTCTAAAATTTGTAATAAAACTTTTCAATTTGCGAACTAATTTACTAAGATGAAAATTGCAAATTAACGATTTTCAATATTGAACAAATTACTACAGCTCGTTTGCGAATTCCGATTTCTTCTTTTCCGATGCCCCAGTGTTCAGTCATCCTTAATATCGCATGTTTTCAAACTGAATTGCTCAAATCTATTCTAAAAACACATGTACATTGTCAATTCTATTTTAGAAACTTTTAATAATGGTGTCTGTATATGCCTAGTGTATCTAATGTGTCTTCAGGAACTATTTGCTGACTTCAAATTATTTACAATCAGATCATATCAGGCTGTTGAAGGCGGTTCTTATGAGCATTTTGCGCCAACATATTCAGGACATAAACGTATCTGCAATATCAAATAAAGCTGAACTCGTGGCGTTTCTTTTATCTGAAAGTGGTTCCAAACCAAAGATTAAGCAGCTTATATGTATGAGACGAGTTCCAATGTAATAGTTGATTCTCATTTCATTTAAATGTCAGTAGTTGAATTTACTTCACCAACTAATGGATGCCGCATTTGAATATGCTAAAATATTCCAAAATGTATGAATGTCAAATAGATTGGCACTTATCCGATTGGTTTTGAAAACTCAATTAGACGTAATATTACCTTAATATTAATTCAAATGCGCCAATTCTTGAACATGCAGAATCACTCAAATCTACACCCTCTATTTCATAAGGCGCGTTTATTAGCAGCAAAAAAAACAATGAAGAGATCAATGATTATTTGCTTTACCATGTGCTCAAATATTTGCCACTCTTTTATACATCCGTCTTATATAATTAAATTCCATCTGAGCGCTCGTTTAAATTGCAATGCAAAGTCATCAAGAACATGGCGCAACAAATACGCAAGCAACAAAGTGGAAGTGTGGTCATATTAGGCAAGTAAATAATAGAAGTTAAAAAGAAGTGAATTCCCAACCAAGGAATAAATGCTAAAATCATATAATGAGGATCATTACGTAATGTGCAAATTTACATATTCTTTTACCATTCGCGTGCATTGTCTGATGTATGATCATAAATTAATATAAAATATTGAATTAGGGCAGCAAATTTGCGTCATCCTCTACTTAATCCTCTAACACCACTCAACTAAGGTACAAGTGGAAGCCATGCCTGAATATGGCACATTGAATTTTGAGTAAACCAAGCTTGAAATAGTTTGTTTCAAAAAGAATCTGTAAATCTCAAAATAGACGAATGCATATTATAAAGATATTGCGTTATGATTACAAGAAACAAATTATGATGGGAAACAATTTGACGAAAAATAGTGAAAGTGTAGATGATTAACAGACTATATTAATTTACTAATTTCTTTAAGTTTAAATTAAATAATTATTGTAGATTGGATAGAAATCGAATAGGTGTACATGATTTCTAATAAGTGATACAGAAAAGGAATGGTAAGCAAGGTTCCATCAATCGTAAATATCTTCTTCACAAGAACGACTATCGGTTCTTGATCTCCCACGTATTAAACTTTACAAAATGGAAACCATTTATTGGAATAGCAATGCATTTATAATTAGCGCATCGAAGCAAGGTACACAAAGCATGTGACACAAGCAAATTCACTGCAAAATTTGAGTGAAGTAAACCGAGACATTGTTAGAAAATGTGATGATCAACCACGAAAGTGCTCAGAAATTAAATGAAACTATAAAAATCGAATGAACTTGGGTTCAAACCATTTGTTACTGAATAGATAATATATTCTTGCGACATTTTGTAGCACTAATTCTGCACGTCAACAATATCCTCAGAACATAAATGTTAAAATTGAGGGAAAAGCAGCAGCCTAATAATCTTATGAGGATCCATAGGGCACTTTGTGAGTTTTTGGCAAAAGTTGAATATGTAAAGTGAAAGCAAATGTTTTGTGGACATTTCGGTCAATAATTTAAAATATGAAAGTAAACATAAGTTCAATTTAGGGCGACACGATGGTGGAATTGGTATTGCATTTCCAAAGGTAATAAGAATATGCTACTTATAAAATTTTGCCAACGCGTTTGCCAATAACTGGTAGCCACAATCGAAACGACGTTATTAAGTTAGACGTGCTTTGTGTTGGTTCAATAACCATCATCCACAAATTGCAATAATAAAATGCATAAAGAAAGGCTGTAGGCAAATATGTGTTTTAAATTTAAAAGAAAAACATTTGAATATAATTTCAATATCAGATGAAATTTGTTTCTTTAACAGATGTTGCAATCATTAAAGACAATAAATTCCATGATACTTATGTGAGATGGAGAAGAGAGTTAGAGTAAAAGAGCGTAGCAGTACACGATAAACAGGGTAAATGATGAAGACGATTCCATCATTTGCGAATCCACAATCCATAAGAACAAATAAAGGTTTAAAGAAAGTAGACTTTGAGCTGTTACGTTTAATTGGCGATTCATCTATCAAAACAAAGTTTCAATGTGCTTATGCTAAATTGCATTATGCTTTAATCATGTCAATCAATTTAGAAGTTCCTTTTTTAAGCATGTGATCTGAACAGTCTTTCATGTCAAAAGGAACGTTTAAAGGTACTTCTGTTTGCATTAAGTAGTTTTTTGTGGTGGATTCTTATGTGGCACAAACTTGTCATTTCCCTCCTCTTTTTACGCCCTGTCATGGATTGATTTCAATTAATCAGGTCTTACAAGTTAGCTGAGTATTTCACCATTGCATACTTTTGATAGACATATTGACTATTAGTTTTACAAATTGCTGTAATATAATGGGACGGTCACTCATAGAATAATTTAATCTGGCAAACCTAAATTATTAAGGTAGAGATTTATTAAGAATTTTTCAGAGAATTGTTCATAAAGTGCACCTCTTAATTCATATGGTGATCGACCTATATTGTTTAGTTGAAAATTCCACGTACTATATAATCTCATTGAAATGTTTTAGTAAGCGAAAGATTTTGAAGAAATGATGTCAATGCAAATAGATTTCATTTTGCTCATTCACTGTGAAAGATTCAATATAACTCCACACCAATATTTTATATTAATTTATGATCATACATCAGACAATGCACGCGAATGGTAAAAGAATATGTAAATTTGCACATTACGTAATGATCCTCATTATATGATTTTAGCATTTATTCCTTGGTTGGGAATTCACTTCTTTTTAACTTCTATTATTTACTTGCCTAATATGACCACACTTCCACTTTGTTGCTTGCGTATTTGTTGCGCCATGTTCTTGATGACTTTGCATTGCAATTTAAACGAGCGCTCAGATGGAATTTAATTATATAAGACGGATGTATAAAAGAGTGGCAAATATTTGAGCACATGGTAAAGCAAATAATCATTGATCTCTTCATTGTTTTTTTTGCTGCTAATAAACGCGCCTTATGAAATAGAGGGTGTAGATTTGAGTGATTCTGCATGTTCAAGAATTGGCGCATTTGAATTAATATTAAGGTAATATTACGTCTAATTGAGTTTTCAAAACCAATCGGATAAGTGCCAATCTATTTGACATTCATACATTTTGGAATATTTTAGCATATTCAAATGCGGCATCCATTAGTTGGTGAAGTAAATTCAACTACTGACATTTAAATGAAATGAGAATCAACTATTACATTGGAACTCGTCTCATACATATAAGCTGCTTAATCTTTGGTTTGGAACCACTTTCAGATAAAAGAAACGCCACGAGTTCAGCTTTATTTGATATTGCAGATACGTTTATGTCCTGAATATGTTGGCGCAAAATGCTCATAAGAACCGCCTTCAACAGCCTGATATGATCTGATTGTAAATAATTTGAAGTCAGCAAATAGTTCCTGAAGACACATTAGATACACTAGGCATATACAGACACCATTATTAAAAGTTTCTAAAATAGAATTGACAATGTACATGTGTTTTTAGAATAGATTTGAGCAATTCAGTTTGAAAACATGCGATATTAAGGATGACTGAACACTGGGGCATCGGAAAAGAAGAAATCGGAATTCGCAAACGAGCTGTAGTAATTTGTTCAATATTGAAAATCGTTAATTTGCAATTTTCATCTTAGTAAATTAGTTCGCAAATTGAAAAGTTTTATTACAAATTTTAGAATGCGATTTATTATGGCAACGTTTAATTGCGATTTGCTGGAATTTTATTGTTTTTTTCCGTTTATTCGGATTCAGACTTCTTCATGAATGTTTCGCAAATTCACCCCTGACCTTTTTCGCTATCATCTTTTCAGCAATTAGTTGTATGGCGTCACTGCACTGAGAAAAGCTTCTTTCATTGGAAAATGAGCTTCGTTGGTGCGACATTATCATTCATTTTAGTAACGTCGAAGGTGTGGATCGCCTCGTTGCGCTTGCCTGAACGTTGTTGTTAAAAATCTCGCTGGACGTATTTGGATGCGATTTATTTAATTTGTCTATGTAACCAATGCACTGTCAGCAAATGGACCAACAGAGCAATTGAGAACAACTAGAAAGACTATCTTGTTGCTTGTAATCCAGACAAGTAACAAATTACTTGATACTTGATAACTACACATATATCAGGCTCGCTTTCGTATGTATAGAGGTGAAATAGGGCTTTAATACGGATGACATAGCTTTTATTGCACGAATTGCTCCAAAATATACTCATATTGAAATTATTAACCTTTACTCAAATAAAGAAATAAATTCATTCAAATTTCAAAACATTAGACGGTGAATAACATCGATACTTTAAAGTAAACTATGTGAGAATATTTCGCAAGTTTATCATGCTCATTATCCAAAGTGCAAGTATACGTCAATACGTTAAGCAATAGAGGTGTGGCTGAATCAATCAAATCCTTGCTTGACTCAAGTTACAAGTGACGTTAAATTTTCTGCAGTTCAACATTTTGCATTCATCATGAGTTTTAAATTGGCAGCATTGTTCGATTAATTTGATTCGGTTACTCAATCTCTCAAAAGGAGTGGGATAATCTGTGTGAATTAAGGAACCTGTTTTCATAGAAGAGTTGATCAGGTTTATTGCTATGAGTTCATTGAATAGACATTTTAATTCTCAACATCCGGTGCTTGCAGTGAAATAGTGATCTGGGGCAAATTTTGTATTAAATACCATTTTTGCTAGACGTAACCTGCATATTTGTTTATGGACAACAATTTTTGAAGCAGTGATCTGAGGTAAAAGTTGACTCACACCTGTTTTCATCTGCCTGAAGTTCGTACGAAGAAACTTCAATTTTAAATTGCCAAATTAACTCACAACAAATAGATTTCATCACCTTGTTTCCACTCGCATTGTGCTGACGCTAACACTTGCCTCCAAAATACTCTAATTTCGATCCAAACCAATGCAATTATTAAAGTGGATTTTGTTAACATCTGCATTCATAATATGATATCCTGCATAATTATGATATTAGGTATGCATCAGGAAATTTAAAAAAAAACACTTAATATTTCGACCAATATCTGTGGTCATGTCATTCTGGCAAATTCAGCATTACCATATCGAGCAAATTTTTTGAATTCATTGTTAATGACAATGATTTTTGATTTAATACTACGCAAAGATTTACTTTTAAGAACACTGATAATAAGACCATTTATTGTAATTAAGAACAAGTAGCATGTGACTTGTTGTTGATGTAGCCCAATCTTCGACTTGAAATAATCGATTCTTACATGATCTGACATTCACTGTTGAGACAAACAGAACAACAAATATCTAATTAGCTTCTTATTTCTGACAAATAAATGCAGATTCTGCCCATATTTTGCTGAAAAGAACTGTCTCTGCGGTTCGAGCACTTTTATAACTCTGCACAGCAGAAGATTTGGGCTAAACACTGCATCTTTATCATTGGATGTTTGCAGTTCGGACTCTGAGCGATATTTTTTCTAAGCAAAAGTGACTGCATTCTCTGCAAATCTCCTCTTTTGCCTCCCACTCCAAACATAAAGAATTGCAATTATTCCCTCATCTTTATTGCTCCTAGTTATTTTAAAGTGTTATTTTATAAAAAATCTTATTGTCACCTTGAATTATACTGCACAAGTCGACCCAACGCATTTAATGGTATTCTAATATGCGAGTTTGTAATGACGTAACACAGTGCATTTTGAAATCTTTGCAAACGCGTGAGATAAAAAGATGTGGTAGAACTCAAATAAGTGAGTATTTTTAGAAGATATGCCACCAAAAAGGTGGTATCCATTGTGCCAGTTATGTCAACTTCCATCTATAAAGGTTAGCAACAGGAGAAGAATTCCAATTAGTCTTCGTATTTAGTCGCCAATGTTTTGCTCATTTTGACATTGCAGATATTAAATAAGAGGGGGCTTTAATGAGGGAGCAAGTGTTTGCTTTGGAATTCAAATTGATTAGGTCAATTATCTGTATTGTCTTGAATTATACCTGCAATCATTTTATCAATGGACCAAAATGACTCTCCTTTATCAAAATGTGTCCAGCAATTGAAGAGAGGCAGTTAAAAACCATCCCATCAAATGCGCTGTTACTGAAGTTGATTTAGTACACAAATCCACTTGCATTTATCTTGAGTGTAATCTACTCCGCTTGGACGGCCAACTAAACGATCCGAGATTGCTCAACAATGGTCTTCATTTCGATAAAGTTGAATTTTTGTGGGTTAGGCGGAATCGCATTTTCTATTAGTCAGAATTAACCAATTAGAATCAGTACATCGATGGGTTTCAAATCCGTAACTCCTGATTCGTGGACATAGGCGCCAAAATAAGAGTAATCGAACACAATGGATTCTTGCTAATTTCAAAATGTTTGCGTCGGATTCGCTAAGTATGTGAGGAGGAAATTGAAAAATACTTCCACACCTATTATTTTTCTGTGCTGTCGAATGTGTACTTTAATATATCGTTACTCTAGATTCAGTACTACTCCAAAAAAGCAAAGAGAAAATTCATCCATGAATGCAGCCTTCAGGACAAAAAATTGAAATTCAAAGATGGAAATGAAGTGTTTCGAAGTGCACTGGCAATACGTAGCTGCCAATTCATATATTGCATCATACCTGAAAAATATTACTCCCCCCACCCTCTCCCAATAGCCTACTTTAATGCGTCTGGAGTTCTGCTAAGTTACTAGATTGTATATTATTCCAAGTACCTTCGCTTGACTGTAATAAGAAAGAATGACAGTGGAAAGACCAACCGAGGAATTATGCATGAACCTGGGAGTAAAGTCATGAAATTTGAACGGTAAGCCATTTCACGATGACTAAATCATCCTTATGAAAGAGAAAATAGAACCAAAACGCTTCTATAATTAAAGGGCGATACCCATGATTCCCCTCCTTCAGCCCCTCCTCCCCCAGTCTTTACTGTCCACGTCTTTTTGGAACCGTAGTATACACAGGACGCATGGATTCACACGTTATGAAACCACACAGTGACCCACAAAAGAAGCAAAACCAGACAAGTTATCCTCTTGCTCCACACAACCCAGTGTCCATTCACTCAGCACTGATGTTTCCCCTTCTCTAATTCCCAATTCCTCTCAACCACTTCTCTTTGTCCAATTCAACTTTTCGTATTTTAGAAAGCAGTCGTATCCTGAGGGTCATAAGACAGATCATTAATGTTGTAAGGGGATTTCTTAATCTAAAGTAGCTTTACTAACTGGATTAGAGCCACCTCAATGTTTCCTCCTGAACATTTAATGCCCAATTAAACCTCTTTCCCCGAATCCGATGCTTTCTCATGACTGAAATTTACAGTGTCTTTATATCGTCACAGAAAATAACAACGTGGATTTTAAACAAAGATTTTGCTGTTTTGATAAAATATATATTTAACCTTCTATTCAAGACTCATGGGTTAATTCGTTTAGGGCTACAGTCGCATTTTGACAGACCTGTCCTATGAGCTAACGAAATTTGTCCTTTCTGTTTGTGAATTTGACTTAATAGATCTTGAAATTGGTACAAAACGGTAAAAAAAAGGGTTACAGTAGATGCCTTCTTAATAAATAGGCATTATTTTCGAAAGATGTAGCGCTAATTTGTCGAAGCAGGTTGACGATCATGTGGCGTAATGAGTTTAGTTGACTACTAAAACAAACTTAAATTTTTCTGTTCAACAGCGCTTCGAACACCCCAGCACCTCCCAAAGATCAGAATTTTTTAACCAAATCTGGGTGAAATTGATCACTCTCCTCTCGAGTGTTTCTATAGCTCCTTTCTTTAGAAGTGAGAAAAGTAGAATAGGGGTGTAATAGGCTGAAGAGTTATTTCAACTTATGTATATATATATGAGGCAACGATGACGAGTAAAGAGTGCAAAAATTCTGCTTGGAGGAGAAAGGAGGGGTGAAATGGAGAAAACAAGTGCAAAGGGATATTGTGGGTGGAAATGTATTAATAGTTCGATGAAAGAGAAGGGGAAGCCGAGGGAATTCTAAGCCTCATTAGGTAGTTGAAATGCGACGATAGGAGGTATTTGAACCACGGTACCCAGATGATTTCTGCCTACTTCCTTGATAGTTATTTTGTTGAAAGTTAAACGTGGCTGCTGGAAGGTAGCTACTGGTCGCCCCTCCAACTTCATGAATTCCATATTCAACGTCGGGTCTCAATTGAGGGTGTAATCTTCGAGAGTCACTACCACTCCAACCTGCATGGGGATTAAAGATCCGAGTTTGGGTTCGTGCTGATCTATGAGGGGATTGCGCAGGTCTATAGGGGACTCTCCATGCTCGATTTGACACTTGAGTAGGCTGGGCGGTGGGCTGAGGTCGATAGTTACCATAAAGACTCTTCTGGCTTATCCAGGGAGAAGCTCGATGAATTCTCGAAACATATCGAGTTCCGTGGAAAGGAGCCTTAGCCTTTGGAGAGGAATTAGCAGGGGATATTGCAGCTGATTGCCGGCGGTGTCTATAAGCTGGCTGCTCTGATCGATAGTGGGAAGGTGGTGAATTGGGTAACTTTACAATTGGAGAAAGATTAAGCTGATTTTGATTAGCTACGGCACCGTTGGGAACTAGCTGATACTGTGCATGGAATCCTTTACCACTAATGGTATCATCGGTGTAGAATTGAATATGCATGCTTCCAGATGCCGCATATGAATCATGGGGCAGCTGTGGCAATAAGCAATGTTTAGTTACTTATTGCGTAACTTTTTAAATTCAACTATTCGTAAAATTGAAGTTACCTTTCGGCCACAATACTCTCCCAGTCGCTGCGCTCCCCCATCCGGACCGTCAAATATTTTCACGTAATCGTAGCTGCGTGGATGAAAAGGGAGGTGGGTGGGGTGAGGGGTAAGTTAGTATTTCTTTTTAAGGTAATGGCATATCATGGTACACTCACGTGCAAAGAGTTTCCTCTTCGACTTCGAAGAATAAGAACCGAATTAAGATGGTGTAGTTTTTGAGGTTCGAGTGAATAGTCCAGTAACACTGCTGATTGACTGGATAGTCTAGATCTCCAAACTTAGCATGTGAGAATAGATTCTGAGGAGATACGTCAGCCTTAAGATCACCACCGCAGACTGAAATCGTAGCATAATCAAATAAGAAGCGTTGAGTCTACTTCTATAACTGTAAATATTGAAGTAGGTAGAACATACCGGTTGAGTGCTGTGCCCTGAAACCCTTCCGTTGAACAGATCCATCAGCATTGAATGTTAGTAAAAGAGTACTCCCAGTTGAAATTATTGGTAAAGGTTTTCGACTTCCACAAAAGCGTCCTAACTGGGGTGAATCGGTAGTTAATCCGTCGTAAGCGATTACCCGATCGTACATGCACTGCTGGTGCGATTCAACTTCAAAGGAGTCGAATACCTGCAAGCAAAAATGACATCATCTACTTAATTCATTTCAGTAGCTAAGCTATTTGTCAATACTAAACTGACGAACTCACAACTTTAACCCTATGGCCAGGTGTGGCAGTGATTTTCCACTGACAGTTCTGTCGAGCTGGATATTCGCTGGGCCAATTAGGAGTTCGGATTTCGCCTTCGGGTGATGAAATTTCCTGTTGACATCCAGCACTTTTTCCGACTGAAATAAGGCATAAGAAAATGGACTTTAATATTTGATGACCTAAACGATTTCCATAAATGGATATTTTCATTGCACATAGTTAATGTGGCAAATTATTTACAGAAGTCTGTTCAAGTGTAAAACTTTGAGCAAGTTCATTTAAGAGCTTTATACACAATATCACTTACTCAAAGGCTCCCCTCTTAGGATATCTCCGAAAAGTGGCATGACAAATTTCAAGCCAGACAGAACTGTTTCAATTTGCTGTGGAACTCTTATTTTATTTTAAAGTTTAATCGCTAATAGAAATCAAAGAGCAGATTAAATCAAAATTTTTCGAATAATAGGTTGAGTAGGAGGTAAAGTGTCCAAGTCAAATCAGAACTATCAAACTGCATAAAAAGCCATGGCAATTAGGCACGAAAACAGAAAAATGAATGAAAACGGTATCGAAGCTTAGCAACTTGTGAATAATGGACTTTAACTAACTTTTAGCAATGTTAAAATGAGACCACGACAAGCACAAAAAGAACTTAAGACTAGTCCCCGAGATGAAGGTTGTCAATCCGGTTGATAGAATCGCCATGACGATTACCGACACGTATAGATACCATTCAACTTACCAAGTTTTGGATAACTTCGAGGTTTGTAAATGAAGAGCGAAATGGACAGAATCCTCAAATCCTGTCAGTGTCATCATCAAACTTAAAATGTCGTGTATGGACGGGTCCATTCAGCTGAGGAATTTAATCAAGAAAATAAATGATGTAAAAGTGAACGCATCATAAAATATACCCACGTGATATGACAACAGTGCAGAAATTGAACTAAAATCTTCGACTTTTGGCAGTAAATAGCACCAATGGATCGTTATTATATCAAGGAACCATTCAATGAAATCGAAGGAATGATATAGACACAAAATAGAATATTCTCGATAAATGCAAAAGATCAATGAAAATCCCACCTAAGTATAATTAGGTATGTCTTAACGACAATAATCAGTCGGCCCGACATCCACAAGGGCACAATTTTTGGAATATAAGTGTGCACCAAGACTATGACTGAAGTTTGTAAATCGACTACTGGAATTTTCGTCCCATGAGGCAAAAATGGCTATTCGAAGCGTCTGTAGCAACTGTTGCAATCTGTAAAGCTATTATTAGTCGGAAGAGGAGCATATTATGCGCGCAAAATCACTTTGATTACCTTGGTGGTAGTTTGATGGATCGATAGAAACACATGACACTTACTTTCTTTGCAGTTGAATCTGCCATAAACCTTGTAGCCGGGTCGACATTCGCAGTAATATGATCCTATTGTGTTTCGGCATATATGCTGGCAGCCTCCATTGTTGTCAGCGCATTCGTCAAGATCGGTGAAAAATACGGCCTTGAATCCTGTTCTCTGTACAGATCCATCTGTGTAGAATTCCAGGTTCAACTCATTTGTATGGGACGTTATTGGAGCTGGGAGAGTGTTTCCACAAAATGTACCGATTTTTTGCTGGTTATGTTGAGGACCGCTGTAGATATTGACGAAATCATAGTTGCAGGCTTTCTAGAAAAATAATGCAAAAAAGATGAATTCACGCTGCGTTTGACGCTAAGAACGCACATCGTATCTGTTTATCCTAAGTTGATAAGATGTTTCAATTGCCTACGAGGCTTCCAGAGATATTGATTGATTAATAGTGATAGATTGAAAATAAATGGTAATAGAATTTGTTTAGCCAGATGTCAAGAGATTGGTCATGCCCACTGTTGTGAATGATGAAATTCGTAGTTGAATTTCGAATAGTGTGTAACATTCTCGCTATGTAGGTACAATTGAGCTTCTTCCGTACAATGATCTTCAAGCGTTCAACAAAGCATAATAGACGAAATACATTCCTCCTCTACATTGCGTAACTTCATGAAAAATGTTGTGTGGGTTAAAACGGCTTGAGAGTAAACGTCGTAATTTCTCAACTAAAAACGCAATAAGAACCAGTGACATTGCTTAAAACACATATCGCGCATTCAACAGAAATATAATGTAACTCGATTCATTCGGGACCAATAATACTTCGTTTTTATGCATGGGACACTGCCTTGATATCTACTTAAACAGCGCAACACAATTCTTGTGATTGTGCTTAATTAAAAACTGCTTTACTTATATACTTATAATGGATGGGATTTGAATTACAGATTCCACTATGAACTTACACTCTGCATTTTCTCGACATTTTACCTTATCTCCTTTTCGATTGGATATTCTGATAAATACCTCGACGCGGCCCGTGAAGAAAAACTTGAGAATTGATTAAGTTAATGACTGTAATGCATGCATTAACACAAGCATCTTAGCCGGCGGTGAGAATATCACTCTTTTCAAATACTATTTGCTATTTAAATGAACATCCAAAAACCACCTTAATCAACCACCAACTCCCCAAGAGCAAAAGGTGCAGGAATGTTGGTAACATAAGTTTTGTGAAACCAAGATCGCTACCAACATGTGAATAGTGAAAGGCTTAATCCTGGGAAGTAAGTAATTATTTTCACCATGAAAAAGTGGAACATAAGTCACTTTGACAAACACTGTAAATACTGGTAATGGGGATGAAAGAGACATTAGGAGGTTAGGTGATATTGGCGTCAGACATTCCGTTACACATGCAAAAATTGGCCAAGTGGTCTGTTGTTAATTTCACGCTCCCATAAACTGGGACAACTTTCGGAAAATTGGGCTGAATTCAGTTAATTAAGCGGTAACAGTCGCTTTAATTGAAGGGAATTAAGTGGATTTGGATAGCAACAGACAAAATTAGCTCAAATCATCCTGCCTCCCAATGATTGAAACTGGTAATGTAGCTTCTCTCTACTAAAACCATTAAGTAGATTATTGACGAAATCATAGTTGCAGGCTTTCTAGCGAATTGGCCCTCAATTGCCAATACTACAAAGTGACCTTCACGACGAAAAGCAGTATTTGAGAAATCATTAAAGTACCTTGGAGTGAATAAACTCCAGTGCTTTCTTTCATATGATCTTGCAATATCTTGCCAGTAGAAAATAGACACCAGACATCACCATCCACTGATTTGATCGACTGAGACAGTTGTTCAAAAATAAGCGCAATTATAATGTTTTTTCATCTTAACACAGATTTTCATTAAGAAACAAGAAAATTTTAAAGATAAACGTACATTTTTGCCCTCAAGATCAAAATGAGTGAAGTTGAGGAAGATGGTAGATTTTGGAGCGGCGATAATCTTCCAAATGCAATTCTTATTCGGCGGATATTCAGCTGGAAATCCTGGTGTTTGAATTGTTCCGTTGGCAGCATTTATAACTCCACCGCATGCATCTAAAATGATCATTTTAATGTCATTATTTACTGAAATTAAAATAAATTGCTGGTACTACCATTAATCCAGTACCAATTCTTTTCTACTCTTTAACTTTCCAAACAGTTGCTTGTGAATGGAATTCAAACTATTCGAATCTAATTCTGACGACGCTAAACAGGACATTAGCAAACTATGATTGCATCTCCAACTGGCCAGTGTTTTCATATGGGATTGTTTTTAGTGAAATATACAAGAATCTTGGTGGATTTTAGGTATTTGGTAGCAGTAATTCAGGAATGTCTTTCAAAAACATCTGAGACGGTTGTATTTCAGCACATTAAGATAAATTGCAATTCTTATTTTAAAAGAATAGTTGCCAGCTTCTTTATTTGCACATTTTATAGAAATACTTTACGAAATTCCTTAAAAATCATAGAATGATCTTACCAATAATCTATTAACCTGTAAATCGTCAATTGAAACACAGCTATCTGAAATGATGAAAATGATGGAATTTTCATTGAATATGTTTCGGATTTCGTTTGCCCTGTTGTTAACCATGTAAAATATCTATTCATGGAATTAAACAAATATGACATCAGTCATTACCAAATTATGTGTGTGTTCGCCTTTTTCCACAGTCTAAAGTTTCTTAAACCTCTCGCATCTTCACAATCTTAGCCGTACCTTACTTAACCCCTTAACGCCGGAATTATTTTTTGAAAAATGCACCCAACCGCACTCACATGTGTCTCACAGCAGACTGATGCCGCCGACGTGATGAGTTTCGGTAGTATCAGACGAAGACTACAGACTTATTGAAGATATTTCAAATAACAATAGCGCCTACTGTTTCGAGTCTAGTACTAATGGAGCTTATTTTGAAAGAGAACCGTACGGTCCTAGGGGCGCGTTAAAGGGTTAAGTACCCACCCACACGTGCCCCAAAAGCAGTGATGAATAGCTACATCAAGTAATTTTCCCTTTTTTGTTGCTAAGGTGAACAATTGAACCAAGTGGGTGACCAATGATATCGATAATAAATTAGCCACTTATCCTGCATGCACTTCTTTATTAATCTTTCATAGGCACAAAAGTAAGCCCTATGGAAGTGATTTTAAGATATTCAAAATAAACACACACCTTCACAATGCTTGCCATCCGGATGGAGCTCGTAGCCAATTTCACACTGGCACCGGTAACTACCGAGGGTATTAACACAGATGTGTGAACATCCGTGTTTATTCGTTTTGCACTCGTCGAACTCTAAAAGGTAAACACCCCACATAAGGAAACTCGGCTATTGATGCATCACTTTTTCTCAAGATGGCAAACTTACGAACCTTACCGTGCAAAAAATACCACATAATTCATGAATAACAGTGGATACCCAGTTTGCGGTGGTATCCTAATAGTTTCTGGTAGCGTTCTACTCACTATATCCACAACTTTCGGAGATAAAACCAATAATTTGTATACTCGGTTAACTTTACTTGATTTTATGAATTAAATTACGAAAAATAAATATCGGTGCAGATGCGGAGAGTATCAAGTAACAGTATTGTGATTTGTTAATGAATTTCATATTTCAAATTTCCACAATGTCATACGAGTGTTTGGAGGAATAGTTTTATGCAATCCGAATGAGTACATTTTCGAATAAAAATTTTGGGGCAGAAATGTAGCGTCCCCACCAACCTTGACTTTAACGCCATTCAATGTGCCCAGTGCCCTACCGGCATAATGAAATTTTATTAAGCATTTTTAATGTAGTCAGCCAAAAGCTAAACCCCTTCCATATGGATCCGTTCCCACCTCTCTCACCTCACTTTGATCTATTTTACAATCGCAAATCAAATTCCGGCTATGTAAAATCCTCTAAATGGACTAAAATGTTTTCAAGAAGTGACAATAGAGTTGGAATCCATTATTGCCCATGGGGTTGAAAAAATGAAATTTATCATTCCGCATAATTTGCAAGTCACGTCAAAATTTGTTTTCGAACTTAGAACACATTTTGGTGAATAATCGTTAATGGAATGAAATGTTACCCTCAGCAGGGTAGAAAAATTGAAACTGTGCAGTGACAGTTTTAGGTCTTTAGACACCGTTTGATATTATTTGCTAAGAACGATGTCATATTCCATTTTTGCATGGAATTAACCTTACCCTTTTGGAATTTCGCGGTGAAGCCCTGCTTTTCAACGGAACTGTCCGAGACAAATTTTATGTACATCATATTATTCGTTGATTTGATTGGTGTCGGCAAGTTGGAACCACAGAGCTTCTTCAATACCAACGAATCCTCAGAAAGACCGTCTCGAATTTCCAGATAATCGTAGACGCAGTTGTCGTGCTTTTCAATCTAAAGGTAAATCGGAGATTATATTCCATTTTATCTTTTACTTCCATGTTGGAAAGTGCTTTTAGCACTGACATTGTGTGGAGAGGTAGCATCATGAAGGTATTCAATTAAGAAACTGGTATTCTCTCAGTCTCTTTAGTTATAAATAAAAAAATTGGCCAATGGGGCACTGAACTCCCACCCCTCCCGCTTACTTTTAACTTCACAGATTGCATATATCATAAATGTTGACTTCAAAGTCCTTTAACGATTTTTATCTGAAGGAATAAAGTGAGCCCAGATGACTCTATCATTCCTTTTGTTAGCCCCCTGACAATAGAATAAGTAAATAAATAAATAAATAACGAGGGTGAACCAAGTTTAAAATAAATGGGGCATAAAGGAAAGAGCGAGAAAAACGTCATTAAAAGTGGTAAGGTGGAATGCTAATTGCCTTTACTAATAAACCACTTCGAACTAACTTGGAATGTTAATAAGAAGTTAGCAATGGCTGGAGGAGGTCGTCTTCAAACAGCAGGCAAGGTGACTTTAGAGATGACGCTCAAGGTCTTTAAATTGTCACTAAAATGGGTCAAAATGCTAAAAATGTCGTCTGGATTCAACAATAAAATTCATATACGCCAAAAATAACAGAAACCAAATCAATAACGTTAAATAAAAGAATGTCCTTGCTTTTCCGGACAATGGTGCTTCAAGGTTAGGAAAAGAAAGAAAAAAAAACAAATCTAGACAAAAATCAAAGTAGGTTATGCTTCCACATGGATGAACTGTTGGCGAAGAAGTGCGAAGATGAAGAATTCCCATATGTCACTTGGCAATTGTTGAAAAAGAAAATTGTGATTTCGGAGAAAATCTATTTCCACGCATGAAGACGTGATCTCAACTACACGTTTTTGAGCTTCGAACAGCAAAGAATTGGAATAGGAGACACTTTAATTAATGTGGCTTCTGTCACTTCAATTCAACTGAAGTGTTTTAAGAGGTGGAAAATTGAACTTTCATGAAAGAATTTGTAACTGAGAAAAGAAGTTTATTATATCATTGAAACATTTACTATTTCTAAATAACGACTATTATGAAGTAAAATGGTATTCTTCCATTACTTCAAATTTAAGCATTAACTTTTAAAAATTTATCGATGAATAACCGTGGTTGATAAAATTTGCAATAAAATATAGGGTAGAAAAAAATATGTTATTAAATCGGCTTCGAATAACCAGGGTCAATTGGTCAGCAAACTCGGAATATCCAGGTCACAAGCATATCAAGGAAACTTTGTGGCCAAATGGGGGAATTTTATATTCTCGTAGCATTAGGGTTGGATGAAGTTCAAGTGGGGTTAAATTCGCTTGATCATTCAACTTTATCTGCTTCTTCTACTCACCACCAACCGACCTTATTCATTTTTAAGCTCAAAAGCCCCTTAGAAAACTTTTTTCCCAAATCTCGACTTAGATAGACGATTAACTGACAAGAAACTCGAGTTCACCAAACACTTCACTAATCAGACCACACTCGTATAGGCTGGTTATTCAGCACACTGGGTACTCACCGATTCTGATCAAACCCAAAATGTCTAACTACGTAGATGATCACGCTAACGCCCATATTCAATTCCCTTTTCTTTGCATCAACAAGAGTTATAATGACTGTGAGTGAGTACAAAGGCTAAGCAAAGGTTTCACCCGTTAAAACTCGCTCGAAATCTTGAATAAATTGATAAAAAGAAGCAAAGTCAATTCTGGAAGAATAAGGAGAAAATACTTTCCTATTTCAGTGCCCCATTTTTAATATTAAGAGTTTGGTAACATTTATACACACACACATATATATTTATATATATAAATGAATGATACGGGCATTGCATTCATGGTCTGTTTCTGATAGCATGCAGGTATCTTAGGCTACAAGTACAGCACCGGAAATTGGACACTTGGAGAGACTTTTATTTATCTTGATTCAAATTTTCTCATTTTATATCCTGTAAGTGTGCTAGTGTTCGGTTATATTGAATTAGAAAATTACTGAACTTTCCGTACGTGGTAAATGTTTAATGTTAAGGCTCTCAATTTGCACAGTTCAAAAGAATTCATGAAGAATCTAAGCGAGTCTCAAAATAAACACGGTGTATTGCAACAAATCACTTAAAACAAGATCAAATTTAGTAAGTCCTTTGTTTGGTTTTTCAAAGTTTAAAAAAGTTCAATTAGTATTTTTGTTTTTAATCATTGAACTATGCAATACGAGAAGCATAAAAGTTAAATCAATTAGCCGAAAAAATTCATAATTTACTGCTAGAGAATTTGGTTACTCATTGTATGAATTAGAAGAGTTTTCCTGAAGTGGGCTGCGATGTTAAATTGATCTGAATATTGCATAAGAAGTGACAATTTCACTTGTTTTAGATGAAAAGGTTAGGTACGAGCTCGAATGGTATAGTTATTGTTTTTCACACCAGAACTGGATTTGGCAGCTCTAATTTGGTGCCAAAACACAAGAGAAGTTACACAGAGACAGTTATTGTTGAAAAGTCTCGAAGGATATAACTTCTAAGAAGTGGCTTTCATCCGAACTTGCGTGACTAACAAAAAGCCAACCAAAAAGACGTTTGAGAAACAATAGTTACAGAGTAAAGTTGAGTGGTACGTTAACTTGTCTAAGCTGGATCTACTTATCACTTACAATGCTTAATTACATGATTTCGATATGACATTCAGAACATTTATGATTTTATGAAAAAATACAATGCTAATGGCACCAAGATTGATCTCCGTTAATTAGCAAATAAGGTTTCATAGGTTTAAAACCAGGAGTTTGAATTCAACCTGAGCTGCATATCGCATATATGGATTAATGACTTGTGACTATCCACCCCCTTAGCTCTCAAGAACTTGCTAAGTCATTATATGGGAACAGACATTCAACCTGTTGCACAGATTGTCAAGACCTTCTACGCAAATCTAAATTTTCAACTCCTACAATTGTGTATAGGGCACCAAAACTAATCTATTCTTCTTAAGTACCGTGTTTACAAATTACGTAAGGTTTATTAACGGAAGCTCTTTCTAATTTACCCTACAATATGAAAAAAGAACATTGGTAAGAAGGAAATGACCCCATTTAAAAATTGAGGCTTTGCTAGAATCCCTCGAGATAATGACGGAAGTTGTCTCTATGTCCCCATAACCCTCCCCCACCCACCCACATTCACTCATTGTTGGTAAAGGGTGGGAACTACGACATTATGGACACACCCAGTGACATCAAGGGTAGTGAAATGGTACTTCCATTGTTTATTCATTTCCGTTAACTTCCGATATTATAATAAAAAGCACCAAATGATCCCCCTTTCCCCATTGTTATTTTTTTCACTAGAATTAAAACGAACAAAAAATGATGGCATCCAGTATGCTATGAATGTAGGCAACATTCTAGGAGATCCAACTTTTCCGAAGTTAAATCAAATTTGGTGTGTGCAAAACTGTTAAAAGAACACGTACTAGGAAAAAGTTGTTACAGCAAAATAATCATGTCATATAACACAATTACAACCTTCAAACTCCATTTGAATACTGTGAAATTCAAGTAGAGAAGGAAAAAATGATATTTCGGGGGTCGGTTGACTTTCGATTTTTACAATAATAATAACAGGGCATAAATCGTTGATCATAATGGATTCAGCTGTGCTGCTCAACTCTGCTTTCTTTCCGAAATGCTAGTTGAACCAATCTGGGTAATATGGTAAACCACAGTATTTAATCAAGCAGCCACCAAGCTCTAAATCCGTGAACCTGGGAGTTAAATCATTAAATCCGAACATCAAGATATAGTCCAGTGAACTTTACTGCTTGTGATAAAATTGCGAGAATACAAAATGAGATAAGATTCGTGACATCATAACTTCGGTAAGGGCTTTCTCTTGACCCCTGCCGTCTTTATGCCTTGTACACCCTACGCGGATGTCTTCCAGAAATTCAAACTGGCCATTGGTCACGAACAATACCAATAGCAGAATGCTCTAGTGCAAGAACTTTGCTAAATGGTATTTTTAATAGCCCACTTCATTCTTCCCGATCTGCTCTTAGTTAAATGAAAATGATAAGAATTCAATTTTTCCACGAAAACAAAGGAGGCTAATAATAATAATAATAATCTACTTTGGTGTAAAGATACCAGTTTTCCGAAAAGAGATGGTAACCAGCGGCAATTCTAAATATAGAAGAATGTAACTAGCCTTTCAATTGGGCACACAGAGGTTGAGCGCAATCTTTTTTTCAACAGACACGAGAATATAATTGCTTTGCCTAAATTAATGCTAAGTGCAAAATTTGGAATAAGAAAGTATGAAGGTGCAATTAATAAGGGTTGTGAGTAAGGATGTGTTGTTTGAGCTGATAATATGCCATCTTTCATTTATTTACTTTTAAACGCACATTGCATGCTAATGAATTAATGATTATGGGAACATACAATTCACTTAATCCTTTAACGCCGGAATAATTTTTTGAAAAGTGAACCCAACTGCACTCCCGTGTGTCTCACAGCGGACTGATGCCGCCGATGTGATGAGTTTTGGTAGTATCAGGCTAAGGCTATAGATGGATTGAACATGTTTCAAACGACAATAGCGCCTTCTGTTACGAGTCTAGTACCAATGGAGCTTATTTCAAAATTGGATCATACTGTCCTAATGTCATTAACGGACTAAATGTGATCTAATAATTTCACTTAATTTTAGATAGTGTCTAAGTTGCAATGATTTAAATTCTCTTCTAGAGTTGTCAGAAATCAGGCAAAGAGGATTTTGCTGGAACTGACAGAGCAGCCGAGCAATTAATCAAACTAAAAGGCCAGATTTCGTTCCTTATCAAGTTCTGATTTTGCTACAGGTTATTTCAATCCAGATTCACACATATTTAGTACTTACACTAAGGAGTGAATTAGATTAATACGATGTTAATTATTACTCCACAATTGATAAATTGCATTTTAATAAGATGAGAAATCGCTTACATCGAAAGACTGGAATGTTAAAGCCACTGAAAAACCAGTAGGAACAACAATTTTCCATATACACTCCTTATTGGGTTTGTAGAACTCGGGATAGCTTGGGCTGGTGATAATTCCTTCCTCTTGTACAATTTCTCCGCCACAAACAGCTATTCAGAATTACGTCATTATAAACAGGATTCTTACCTTGATATTCTGCCACAAATCCATTACTGACTGAACTAGAAGATCGCCTATATTCAATCCATAATCGGGATTTTGTCGATACTATCATTGGAGGGAGATTCTTACCACAGTATCGACCAACTAATGGAGATCCAGAGTAGTAACCATCGCGAACCTCAACATAATCATTAGTACAAGCGTTTTGAGAAGATGCTTGACTTAGTGTTAAACCATTCCCAGATTTCAGCTCATCTGATTGTTCAAAAATATCCAAATATGTGAAGTTGAGGTGGATTCTTTCACCCATAGCTCCAATAATCCTCCATTGACAGAAGAGCGGTCCCATCGACGCAAATTCCATGGAATTTTGGGAATTTGAGTCCCCGTTTTTAAGATCAGCATTATGCTCACTGAGTTTGGCTGTGATTGAGGACAATTTAGCCCACCGACTGTCGTCAGATACCATACGACCTTGATGATCACCAACCATGCCAGATAGTTTATGTGAATTTGACAATTCGTTGGTAAGAGGATGATAGAACGATGCAGGATCAGTGAGAATATCAGGAGAATTGAAATCGATATCTGGAACTGAGATGGTGTTATAATCCTGGCTGTTGTGGACTACCCATGACATTTGGGGTGAAGCGAATGTTCCTGATGGCTCCATGAGTGTTCGACCGCAAGCTAAAATTAGAAATTCCAAACAAATTTTAACCTTATTAAATTTGGAACAACTAACACTTTTCAATTGCTATTTCCCCCCATCAGGAGGTACTTTTACAACTTCTACATTTTGATGAGGCCAAAAGTGTTTATTAGCATTGCCTACGGCCTATAAAGACTTCTGACAGAACTATTGAAAAGCTGTTACAGGTGCTCTGAGCCACAGTACTATCGTATATTATTTTAGAAATACTAGTGAATGAATAGTTGTCTCATCTCCTCGTAGACCTTGAGAGCCTGACTAGTAATTTTTTATTATATTGAAGTTCGATGTTTAAATTAAGTCTATTTGAAAGATTTGGGCATATACAACCATTTGAAATCAATGCAAAAGAACCGGGTAATTTATAATTTCAAATAAAAAATTTAAAACGCTTTGGAAACACAAAGAAGAACAGAGCTTTCAGTCACGTAAACAGATAAAAATATGCAATCGTTTGAGAATCTTTTGAGAGTCATCTTTCATAATTATATTATAGAAAAATGTTCGTCGGACTTTTGTTGAATACTCTAATTCTTTCCACTCGAATTCAATAGAATAATTTATGTTCACGTTCCCAAAAGAAGATATTTGAATTTTCTTTTGGATCTAATGCATTTAAACGAAAAATCCCGATCTAATAACCATTATTTTTATCAAATGGCAGTCCCCATTTGTAGTTCACAATGAAGAAATATCTTAAGCATAGCCCAGTGGTCCACTGTTATTCACATGTAATTTTTTAATGGAATCATGGAATTCTGGGAAAAAATTGAATCCCATCAACAATCAACAAATTCAGTCGAGCTAACTTGTTTAAATGGCATTTAGGGATAGAAGAAAAACAAATAACGATTAGAAGGAAATAACAAATTCTTGTAAAACTTTCTGGAGAGTACTTGTTAGGAAAACTGTGTTAATGGAAGCAAATGATACCCTTGAAAATTAGAGAGTTAAGGTGAAAATCAATTATGTCACCGATACGTTTATCTCCCTCTTGTATAATTCATATCTTGAGAATTCTTGTGTACAACTGTTTCTGATTGGTGGATAGCCCTTTTTTACATGAGTACAAATATGTGATTACTGCTCTAGCTGAAGCATAAATCTTTTATTCAATTTTTCAAAACTGGTGTAGTATTAGACGCTTTTAAGTAATATATTTACCATTAGGGTGAATGTGCTGGTGAACGAACTTCCAGTTGAAGAAGATTAGCAGTATTGATTAAACATAGCTGTTGATCAAAAAATAAGTCCCCGGCTCCCCCCCCCCCTCCCATTAGAATTTGATCAGGTGATAAATGCCCAACTTCACCCAATTAGAAAATGTCTCAATCATTAAGAAGAATTTTCTTATTAATTTCCTAATTTTATACCCAGCTCTTAATGAGATATTGCAATTTCAAAGCACTCACACGGACAGCCATAGAGTTTGTTGGTTTGTCGAACATCACCAGGACTTAGTTGTATTCTCTGCCCAATAGGTGGTCGAGGACAGCAGGCTTTTGGACGGATGGTTTCATCTTTATTGGCTTTTGCAAAGGTTCCTTTAGCGTAGTGCATAATTGAACTATAATCATAGGGTTCGCGTAAGGAATTCACCTCTCCAGAATCCATCTTCTTGAAGTTGAAGTCTTGGCCCTCAACAACATTTTCAAGTAGAATTTCAACATGATCTAAAGAAATAGACGTATGAAAATCCAAAGTTCACTTTTTAGTCATTTTATAATTAATGTTTTAGGTGTTTCGCTTATTAATATAATTATAGAGGAGGCTTTATTTTTACAAAATCGTTCAAAACTGTTGTTATTTTAGACAAAAGAGTATCGTTAGCAAAACTTGAATAATAATTCTTAATTTCAAATCTAGGCCCCAGGGTATAGATTTCATTGTGGTTATAAACGGCAGTTTGCTTTGAACGCCAATTGTTGTTATTACACTAATAAAAATCAAGCTTCTCGAACATTAATTAAGAGCAGATAATTACTCTGCTGAAATACGGACTTCTGCAAACATGGATCATTGGATGAAACGATTTCCAACAATTACAGGTTTTCCGAAATTACGATAGGCAATTTAAAGTAGCTTTCTTCAACCACCATAAATCTTAACACTCTGTCACTACGACGGGGGAATGGTACAACCATACAATTTCGGAATTTGTGTAATTTGAATCTTCGCGTCCTGACATGAAACGATTTTTGTAACGCGTTAAAGATGCAAGCTACTTCACCTTGAGAATGAGCTTTCAATCGGAATTGAAGAGGCGTCAAAGGCAAAATAGGATTCTTTGGAGATGTTCTCTTGTCAAGAAAGGAATTATCATATTACCAACCTCTCTCCCTCTCTCTCTTCTGCAAATATAATATTATAATTCTTAAATTGTCCCGTTCTTCAATTCGAGGCCTAAGTAACCATTAATGTCCCAAATAACCCAGACTTGATAGACCACACCCCGTCCCAAATAAGAAACTTAGCAACCAAACGCATACCTGTATCGGTATATTAAATTTGTAGATAAATGCACTAATTATGATTAATTTCGGTGCGTATTAGGGGGAAGGGGAGGTGCAGTGATTTCCTATGTGATCAGTGCGTCAGATGGCAGGGTTAGTACCTCCTTCTTTCATGCAATGTTCGTATTCACAATTGAGAAATTGTTATATACATTTTTTTTTCAATTGAATCCATTTTCCCTAGGCATATTCCGTGGAGGCTATATGATTTATACAGGGAGATAGGATTTGGCTTATTTTGGCCTCCCCATACTTTCATACCGACTCCATCAATATCGGGACAGAGCTTAAATTGATATGACCTTAATAACCCAGGTGCTATAGTGATGATTCACCAGAAAAAAAATCCACGTGTTCGAAATTACCACCTATATCGCTGGTCTGTAAATGAGAGTGCCAGGTGGAAAATCATTAATGGAAGAGGTAGTAAATCGTCTTCCCTCCTGTCGTGGTATTCATGTGATAATTCTCTATTTCAAAATGGTATGGACTGGAAAAGCGTGAACTGAGGCTCATTGAAACAAAGTGTTGCTTAGACTGTTTCCTATTAATTTTAAGCACTTACACCGATGCAATATTCTTAGAAAACGGCCAAACGTCATATTTTCACTGAAATAATATTCAAATGTGGGAGTAGACGATGTACTTATTTTTGCCAATGCTAATACACCTGGAATATAATGTCAACGTTGACAATGGCATTCTGACATATGTGGAGTTTCAACTGCATTTGTCTTCCATAAAGCCTATATTGTAAGTTGAATTTGATTTTTGCGCTTGATTCAAACTAAGCCAATCGATATTACAATAGTATTGCATTCGTTTGAGCTAAAAAGTTACTTTCTGTTGACAGGTTCGCACTCCTTTGAAACAGTGGTTTGCGTGTTTATAAACGGGAATTGACAATATTGACCGTTTTAACCATAACATCTCAGTCAAGCTCTGAATTTTTGGTAGAATTGGCAGCAAAATATCTTTTTGAGCTGCAAAGTGAAAAAATGGACCAAGTCTCCATTCAAGCAGCAAAATGATACGCTCAGATTTATGCATACTATGACCGAAATGCTATCATGATCGACATCTTCACAACTTAATAGAATTAGTGTTTTAGTAGTAGAAGTAATTAATTTATATACCATTGACTTAAAAATGAAAAAAAATATTAGGAGCGAAAATGAGACGTTTGATTTCTTCTAATGCATAAATACACATTGAAGCTTTTCTTCCGTCCAGGTAATAACTTCGAAGTGAGTATTAAATGATCGTTTTCTTACGATCTACTGAGTTAAATAATCCAGATTAATTTAAAAAGTCTGTCCCACCAATGGCCCAGGTAATATTGGAAAGGCTACCCGGATGATTTATAGACATCGGTCTTGGCTTACTAATGCTCAGAAATTGTAACTCTTCTACCGCTCCATAGCGTATAGGCCGCTTAGTATTTCGCCAGCCCACATAGCCTGGCCATAATGTAAGGTGAATACGTGTACATCAAATCCTCAATAAAAAACGCTATATATTATGACTCACCGTCCCTATCGGGTCTGGTATGTTCGTGCCAAAAACCAATAACGTGTCCCAATTCATGGATAACAATTCCCTTCTTGTCACAGTTCTTTCCAATCGAAATCGCCTGCGGCTCATCCTCACTTCGACGACCGACATATGAACAACATCTGCAAAAGGTGGAATACAGCCTTATAATGATACTATTATTACCTCGTATGCAAGTGCAGTTTGTGCGTCCTACCAACATCTTCAGTGCACATTTGCTTCATAGCATGTAGAATGGTGAATGGGCAAATAATGCAGCAATAATACCATGAATGGGAAACGGAGTCATTCTAAGTTCCTTTAAGATTAACAAAAAAAATTGGGCATTTCCAGGAGGCCCTCACTATCTGTAAGAAATATTATATTTGTACTTATACAACTTAAAGGAATTTCGCAAAGCAGTGGTGTATATTCTTCGTGGAGGAGAAGCGAACAAGTAATTTTTTCCATTACCACAGGCCAAATCTCCCTTCCCCTCCCTCACGAAATGACCTTATAACTTTGTACCCTATTTATTTAAACTACTTTCAAAGCTAAACTAAACTGTGATATAATTTAGTAGTACCGATAATATATGACTAGAAAATTGACAAACCACGCTTCAGATCTGGATCATTGGCTTTTTTGGTGGTGGGAGGGGGGGGGAGAGGAGGGGAGACGGAGGGATGTACTTTGTGGCCTTTCGTGAGAAATGTCTAGTGAGTCATTACTTTATCGCATTTTTGTCGATTCATCCCCAATAACTTGAGGTTGCAAATTACACGAACCGTTGGGGAAACTGATAAGATGGGACATTTGTGGGGTGTTTTTCTTCCCGTCCAAAAGAGGGAAATTTTCCCAAAATTAGATCGCCTTGTGTGCTTGCACTCCATCTCAATTTTGCATAAATCATTTCTTGTAAATGTAAATGTAAATGGTTATTTAAGAAAAACGTAAGGTAAGACTTGCTTTACATTTTTCAACCTGTTGTTGATGAAATATTATGTCTTTTGATATTTCCTTCAGAATCTAATCTAGACAACGTAAAACTATTAATTATATATTTTTTTATTAAGTTCACGAATTCCGAATTAAATCATTAATTTATCTAATTTGAAAAATTGTTAACATTATCGTAACACAAAGTCAAAATTGATGTCCACCTCAGTCGAATTTGTCTTTTGTTGAAATCTAATTTAAAGGCTGTAAAGGAAACTACGTGAATTATTAATGATTTGAAATGATTAATTGACTTAGTTAATTAACTCCCATTTTCCCTCTTTCAAGAGGCTGATAATTGGCGAACAATTTGGAGAAAGCGTCTATCAGTTGAAAACCCCACCGTTGTTACTGATAATCTTATTGATTGGCACTTTCAAAAGTTATCACCTCACCTATCTCAAATTTGGATTAAATATATTTTTTAATTTTGGTTTGCGTTTGATGACAGATAGTACTCAATAATTTAGAGTTCCTGAGGTCTTTGACGTAATCGGCATTTTGACTCCGACTCTGTCAGAACCATGTAAATGAAATTAGTCGCCGCCAAGGCGACCAGTTTGACCTTAGAAGACCTCAATAAAATTGTGAAATGCTCTTAAATTTAACGAAATGTTGTATCTGGGGCCATCTGTAGGCAATTAAATAGTTGAGGTAGTAATAACCTTTGGCTTTTCGATAACTTGTTGCATTGATCGCGATGTTTTTTTCTCTTGCCTTTCTATAGGTGGATACACCGGAGACATCGCCTTATCAGATGCCGAGGCTGATAGCATGATCGAACGGTACGGCGCTGTCGCCAAAAGACCCATTCAAGAGTGGATAGAGCACTCGGAAACATATGATTCCAAAAAATCTGACATGAGGGGCAAGCCTCAATTGAATTCCAACGGCAGAACTAATACAATGGTTAACAGGAGTTCTGATAAGTTGTAAGCCATACTCTCATCGTCAATATAGGCAAACGGTCAAATTAGTTTTTACTTTAATTCCACGACTTTGCTATTTTTTCGATCTTTTTCTTTTTGCTCTTAAAGTACAATATTTTTATAATAATAATAATATATTGTAGCTTGGTAGGAAGACGTACTTATATTCACGAAAGCCAGACCTAATTAAGACAATGAATGTCGTTTTCACCATCCTATTATGAAAGTACCCAGAAGGTAGGCAATTTTTGACATGTTAAATGTCAAAGCTCGAAAGTGGATAACTAAGACCTCCACCTTTAAAAATTCATAAATTGAAAATTCACTTACCATTTTTTTATATTGCAAATATAATAAATTTGTATCAGATTCATTATCATTCATCAGAGAGGAGAAACGTCGAACTCACAAAAGCCGAGATTGGGGAACAGAAGAGAAGGGTGATTCACAGATGTAAAAGAGACAGACTCAATGGTAGAGAAAAAGGTTAGGTGAGGCGAGTACTGTGGAAGTGGTGGAATATGACATACAGTAGTCGTGTCATGGTAGTTTGAAGTCAGAAGTCAGCTACCGGTTTATAGACTTTTTTGCCGTATGAGTATATGTTGCCCAGGGTGCACCACGTAGAAGTAAGTCTATCGCACACCCCATAAACGAGATATATTTCGGGTAATTTTCAAGCTTTTAACGTTGTCAGACTAATATTGTAGTTACCATTTAGTGGACTATTTACCATGGTAATATTTATATTCGCATTGTCGAGTATTCTCACTTTATCTTCACTAAAATTCCTTGATTGGCTTCTATAGAACTAAAAATAACCCCCGGCAAAAAGCTCTACGCCTTAACAATAAAGGCGCCCACGAGCTACAAAAAGAGCGAAGACGTCGTTTTCGCCGAAACCGTCAACGAAACAGAAAGGAGGCTGTGGATAGCAATGCTCCGCTGACCCAAGAGGAATATCTTCGTCGGTTGAAACGATTAACAGAGAAACAAAATAATCTCCAATCAAAGCTGGCTTTGTTAACGCAAAGACAGCAAAATCTTCTGAAACGAGTGATGCGATCGAGAGAGATGAAGACGGCATTGAATAGGCAACGAAGGAGCTTGAACGAAAGTCTAAAAACCATAGAGGAGGTTGATGAGGAATATCGAATGGAATTACTCAATGAAGATCAACCTTTAAGGAGGATAAGGCGAGCAGCTACGGCGTACAAGTCAAGAACCTGGCCTTATGGTGTCATTCCCTATGTGATTCAAGCTAACTTCACAAGTAAGTTAAGTTAGACGAGTAAACAATACTTAATCCTGTCCGAAATGTGAATCTTGCATCCGGACGCATAGGAGAGGCTTTTCCGTCACATTCAAATTAATTTTGTGCCTATAGTGTGTCCGTTTGGATACTTTTTGTCAAATATAGGTAAAAAATGTTTCAAAACAACAATGTAACTTCACATTATGGATTGTGGTGTCTAAATTCTGGATTGCTTTTGACGTAGAAATTCTGGAAACGAAATGATGCCCTTTTTATTATTAATGCTGGGTATGTGCATTAGTGTATCAATCACGTCATACCAGATCATCGATGATAAATTTATAGAATAGCGGACTGTTGTAAGCGCTTGAAACCGTCAACCAAGCTTTGAGGATAAAAATCTGTTTGAATGATCTTGCTAGATTACGAATTTCATTATAACGAAGAGAACTGATGAACCTTTTAAAAAAATACTACAATAATTGAACTTGACAGTGGTTCTTAAGTTATTTGAATTTGTTAGCAGGAAACTTCTTAAAAGCCGGTTTTTAGACACTTTGAATAGTGAACAAAAATGTAAAATTTTTGAGTGTGAAATATGAATTCATGTAAATCACCGCCCCACTCTAATTTCCTGGCAGTGCGAATATTTTACAATTTTCATTTTTTCCCATTTAAGTACAAAGTTGTACATATCTTCCATTATTTATTTACCTCTCCTGGCACTGCGAATAACTTTTAAAATTCCAAATTTCGGAAGCATCTAGACACGTAGAAAGAGGGAAATCTAGACACTTAGGGCGTAAGCTAGGGAATTAGGCAAATCCTATTTGCCTTCCAACTAAAAAAATTTAATCAGAGTGATCTCACCTTTTCTGTGTCTGCTTTATTTCATGTTGAATTTATGGATGACACGATTCTTCTGTGATTTCTCAGCCACCCAATTTTCACACAGTTGTGTGCTTTCAGATTTTGAGTAAATGAGTATACCAGTTTGGTGATCATTGCAAAAAAGTAATTCAATTGATGCGTTAAATCTGAAGTCGAATGTCATTAGATGGTTACCTTAAGGGGTTTTTTTCGATTTAATATTAAAGGAAACAAAAGTATGACTTAAAATTATTTATTTTTATACCTGCCTGTCACTGCCGACAATGACGCACAACTTGATCTGAAACCAGGTGATTAGGGCCATCTTTCATAACATTGTTTACATCGGGCTGGATGACGCAACAATTGCATAAGTCAATTCAACTGGATATGATGTACTTTAAAACGGCTAAACTGATATCTCACCGTTTTTTTCACACTTGTGGTGAATCGGTCTAGTGCGTGATTGATCAATTTGATGACTTAGGTTTGACTTCTACACCCGCCACTCACTTTAGTTAAAGAGCTAATAGCTTCGTTACTTTTATTCACGTGAATGAATTTATTGAGCCACTCGATCAGTGCTTCTAAGTGTCATATTTTCACAGCCACAAAATTCTAAACAAAAGTTCCGGATAGGTTAAAGTTCCATATCTGACACAATATGTTCGAAGAGCAGGATTGGACACGGTTGACGATGGGCTCTGCGAAAAGGAAGTTATTTGCCATTGTTTTAATCGTCAGCTCGCAAACAGAGGCCGGTATTCTCGAGGTCAGCGTTTAAGGCAGGAGGGGAGAAAGAATCTTATTTGATTTGATGGACCTCGGTCCTTAAAGACTTGAATGGAATGAATGAAAGTATTAATACTTCCCTAATTCGAATGTACTTCAAGTCTCTGGTTGACGAAAGGCATCCCGAATCCTTGTCCAAATTTTGAAAGCGAGGGAGGGATGCACCACTAATTTCTTTTTTTGCATTTAAGGTGAAACTAAAGCCACTATAATGAAAGCAATGCGACACTGGGAAAACCATACGTGTTTGAGTTTTGTGGAACGCGAGCCCCAACACAAATCCTACATCATTTTCACAGTGAAACCCTGTGGGTAAGTCAATATATTTTCGCGTGTTTTAAGCGCACGATTTGTTTAAGGACGAACCGACATCTTGGCAGTGAACTGATACTTATACTGTAAGGTCAGATAGGTAGTCTCATTTGAATGCTTGACCTTCTGACACTTCAGAAATGTCAAAAGTCAAACACGCTTCTCGCTTTTAATGGCAGCTATTTCATTTAAGTTGTATAAGTACAAATATAATATTTCTTACAGATAGTGAGGGCCTCCTGGAAATGCCCAATTTTTTTTGTTAATCTTAAAGGAACTTAGAATGACTCCGTTTCCCATTCATGGTATTATTGCTGCATTATTTGCCCATTCACCATTCTACATGCTATGAAGCAAATGTGCACTGAAGATGTTGGTAGGACGCACAAACTGCACTTGCATACGAGGTAATAATAGTATCATTATAAGGCTGTATTCCACCTTTTGCAGATGTTGTTCATATGTCGGTCGTCGAAGTGAGGATGAGCCGCAGGCGATTTCGATTGGAAAGAACTGTGACAAGAAGGGAATTGTTATCCATGAATTGGGACACGTTATTGGTTTTTGGCACGAACATACCAGACCCGATAGGGACGGTGAGTCATAATATATAGCGTTTTTTATTGAGGATTTGATGTACACGTATTCACCTTACATTATGGCCAGGCTATGTGGGCTGGCGAAATACTAAGCGGCCTATACGCTATGGAGCGGTAGAAGAGTTACAATTTCTGAGCATTAGTAAGCCAAGACCGATGTCTATAAATCATCCGGGTAGCCTTTCCAATATTACCTGGGCCATTGGTGGGACAGACTTTTTAAATTAATCTGGATTATTTAACTCAGTAGATCGTAAGAAAACGATCATTTAATACTCACTTCGAAGTTATTACCTGGACGGAAGAAAAGCTTCAATGTGTATTTATGCATTAGAAGAAATCAAACGTCTCATTTTCGCTCCTAATATTTTTTTTCATTTTTAAGTCAATGGTATATAAATTAATTACTTCTACTACTAAAACACTAATTCTATTAAGTTGTGAAGATGTCGATCATGATAGCATTTCGGTCATAGTATGCATAAATCTGAGCGTATCATTTTGCTGCTTGAATGGAGACTTGGTCCATTTTTTCACTTTGCAGCTCAAAAAGATATTTTGCTGCCAATTCTACCAAAAATTCAGAGCTTGACTGAGATGTTATGGTTAAAACGGTCAATATTGTCAATTCCCGTTTATAAACACGCAAACCACTGTTTCAAAGGAGTGCGAACCTGTCAACAGAAAGTAACTTTTTAGCTCAAACGAATGCAATACTATTGTAATATCGATTGGCTTAGTTTGAATCAAGCGCAAAAATCAAATTCAACTTACAATATAGGCTTTTTGGAAGACAAATGCAGTTGAAACTCCACATATGTCAGAATGCCATTGTCAACGTTGACATTATATTCCAGGTGTATTAGCATTGGCAAAAATAAGTACATCGTCTACTCCCACATTTGAATATTATTTCAGTGAAAATATGACGTTTGGCCGTTTTCTAAGAATATTGCATCGGTGTAAGTGCTTAAAATTAATAGGAAACAGTCTAAGCAACACTTTGTTTCAATGAGCCTCAGTTCACGCTTTTCCAGTCCATACCATTTTGAAATAGAGAATTATCACATGAATACCACGACAGGAGGGAAGACGATTTACTACCTCTTCCATTAATGATTTTCCACCTGGCACTCTCATTTACAGACCAGCGATATAGGTGGTAATTTCGAACACGTGGATTTTTTTTCTGGTGAATCATCACTATAGCACCTGGGTTATTAAGGTCATATCAATTTAAGCTCTGTCCCGATATTGATGGAGTCGGTATGAAAGTATGGGGAGGCCAAAATAAGCCAAATCCTATCTCCCTGTATAAATCATATAGCCTCCACGGAATATGCCTAGGGAAAATGGATTCAATTGAAAAAAAAATGTATATAACAATTTCTCAATTGTGAATACGAACATTGCATGAAAGAAGGAGGTACTAACCCTGCCATCTGACGCACTGATCACATAGGAAATCACTGCACCTCCCCTTCCCCCTAATACGCACCGAAATTAATCATAATTAGTGCATTTATCTACAAATTTAATATACCGATACAGGTATGCGTTTGGTTGCTAAGTTTCTTATTTGGGACGGGGTGTGGTCTATCAAGTCTGGGTTATTTGGGACATTAATGGTTACTTAGGCCTCGAATTGAAGAACGGGACAATTTAAGAATTATAATATTATATTTGCAGAAGAGAGAGAGGGAGAGAGGTTGGTAATATGATAATTCCTTTCTTGACAAGAGAACATCTCCAAAGAATCCTATTTTGCCTTTGACGCCTCTTCAATTCCGATTGAAAGCTCATTCTCAAGGTGAAGTAGCTTGCATCTTTAATGCGTTACAAAAATCGTTTCATGTCAGGATGCGAAGATTCAAATTACACAAATTCCGAAATTGTATGGTTGTACCATTCCCCCGTCGTAGTGACAGAGTGTTAAGATTTATGGTGGTTGAAGAAAGCTACTTTAAATTGCCTATCGTAATTTCGGAAAACCTGTAATTGTTGGAAATCGTTTCATCCAATGATCCATGTTTGCAGAAGTCCGTATTTCAGCAGAGTAATTATCTGCTCTTAATTAATGTTCGAGAAGCTTGATTTTTATTAGTGTAATAACAACAATTGGCGTTCAAAGCAAACTGCCGTTTATAACCACAATGAAATCTATACCCTGGGGCCTAGATTTGAAATTAAGAATTATTATTCAAGTTTTGCTAACGATACTCTTTTGTCTAAAATAACAACAGTTTTGAACGATTTTGTAAAAATAAAGCCTCCTCTATAATTATATTAATAAGCGAAACACCTAAAACATTAATTATAAAATGACTAAAAAGTGAACTTTGGATTTTCATACGTCTATTTCTTTAGATCATGTTGAAATTCTACTTGAAAATGTTGTTGAGGGCCAAGACTTCAACTTCAAGAAGATGGATTCTGGAGAGGTGAATTCCTTACGCGAACCCTATGATTATAGTTCAATTATGCACTACGCTAAAGGAACCTTTGCAAAAGCCAATAAAGATGAAACCATCCGTCCAAAAGCCTGCTGTCCTCGACCACCTATTGGGCAGAGAATACAACTAAGTCCTGGTGATGTTCGACAAACCAACAAACTCTATGGCTGTCCGTGTGAGTGCTTTGAAATTGCAATATCTCATTAAGAGCTGGGTATAAAATTAGGAAATTAATAAGAAAATTCTTCTTAATGATTGAGACATTTTCTAATTGGGTGAAGTTGGGCATTTATCACCTGATCAAATTCTAATGGGAGGGGGGGGGGAGCCGGGGACTTATTTTTTGATCAACAGCTATGTTTAATCAATACTGCTAATCTTCTTCAACTGGAAGTTCGTTCACCAGCACATTCACCCTAATGGTAAATATATTACTTAAAAGCGTCTAATACTACACCAGTTTTGAAAAATTGAATAAAAGATTTATGCTTCAGCTAGAGCAGTAATCACATATTTGTACTCATGTAAAAAAGGGCTATCCACCAATCAGAAACAGTTGTACACAAGAATTCTCAAGATATGAATTATACAAGAGGGAGATAAACGTATCGGTGACATAATTGATTTTCACCTTAACTCTCTAATTTTCAAGGGTATCATTTGCTTCCATTAACACAGTTTTCCTAACAAGTACTCTCCAGAAAGTTTTACAAGAATTTGTTATTTCCTTCTAATCGTTATTTGTTTTTCTTCTATCCCTAAATGCCATTTAAACAAGTTAGCTCGACTGAATTTGTTGATTGTTGATGGGATTCAATTTTTTCCCAGAATTCCATGATTCCATTAAAAAATTACATGTGAATAACAGTGGACCACTGGGCTATGCTTAAGATATTTCTTCATTGTGAACTACAAATGGGGACTGCCATTTGATAAAAATAATGGTTATTAGATCGGGATTTTTCGTTTAAATGCATTAGATCCAAAAGAAAATTCAAATATCTTCTTTTGGGAACGTGAACATAAATTATTCTATTGAATTCGAGTGGAAAGAATTAGAGTATTCAACAAAAGTCCGACGAACATTTTTCTATAATATAATTATGAAAGATGACTCTCAAAAGATTCTCAAACGATTGCATATTTTTATCTGTTTACGTGACTGAAAGCTCTGTTCTTCTTTGTGTTTCCAAAGCGTTTTAAATTTTTTATTTGAAATTATAAATTACCCGGTTCTTTTGCATTGATTTCAAATGGTTGTATATGCCCAAATCTTTCAAATAGACTTAATTTAAACATCGAACTTCAATATAATAAAAAATTACTAGTCAGGCTCTCAAGGTCTACGAGGAGATGAGACAACTATTCATTCACTAGTATTTCTAAAATAATATACGATAGTACTGTGGCTCAGAGCACCTGTAACAGCTTTTCAATAGTTCTGTCAGAAGTCTTTATAGGCCGTAGGCAATGCTAATAAACACTTTTGGCCTCATCAAAATGTAGAAGTTGTAAAAGTACCTCCTGATGGGGGGAAATAGCAATTGAAAAGTGTTAGTTGTTCCAAATTTAATAAGGTTAAAATTTGTTTGGAATTTCTAATTTTAGCTTGCGGTCGAACACTCATGGAGCCATCAGGAACATTCGCTTCACCCCAAATGTCATGGGTAGTCCACAACAGCCAGGATTATAACACCATCTCAGTTCCAGATATCGATTTCAATTCTCCTGATATTCTCACTGATCCTGCATCGTTCTATCATCCTCTTACCAACGAATTGTCAAATTCACATAAACTATCTGGCATGGTTGGTGATCATCAAGGTCGTATGGTATCTGACGACAGTCGGTGGGCTAAATTGTCCTCAATCACAGCCAAACTCAGTGAGCATAATGCTGATCTTAAAAACGGGGACTCAAATTCCCAAAATTCCATGGAATTTGCGTCGATGGGACCGCTCTTCTGTCAATGGAGGATTATTGGAGCTATGGGTGAAAGAATCCACCTCAACTTCACATATTTGGATATTTTTGAACAATCAGATGAGCTGAAATCTGGGAATGGTTTAACACTAAGTCAAGCATCTTCTCAAAACGCTTGTACTAATGATTATGTTGAGGTTCGCGATGGTTACTACTCTGGATCTCCATTAGTTGGTCGATACTGTGGTAAGAATCTCCCTCCAATGATAGTATCGACAAAATCCCGATTATGGATTGAATATAGGCGATCTTCTAGTTCAGTCAGTAATGGATTTGTGGCAGAATATCAAGGTAAGAATCCTGTTTATAATGACGTAATTCTGAATAGCTGTTTGTGGCGGAGAAATTGTACAAGAGGAAGGAATTATCACCAGCCCAAGCTATCCCGAGTTCTACAAACCCAATAAGGAGTGTATATGGAAAATTGTTGTTCCTACTGGTTTTTCAGTGGCTTTAACATTCCAGTCTTTCGATGTAAGCGATTTCTCATCTTATTAAAATGCAATTTATCAATTGTGGAGTAATAATTAACATCGTATTAATCTAATTCACTCCTTAGTGTAAGTACTAAATATGTGTGAATCTGGATTGAAATAACCTGTAGCAAAATCAGAACTTGATAAGGAACGAAATCTGGCCTTTTAGTTTGATTAATTGCTCGGCTGCTCTGTCAGTTCCAGCAAAATCCTCTTTGCCTGATTTCTGACAACTCTAGAAGAGAATTTAAATCATTGCAACTTAGACACTATCTAAAATTAAGTGAAATTATTAGATCACATTTAGTCCGTTAATGACATTAGGACAGTATGATCCAATTTTGAAATAAGCTCCATTGGTACTAGACTCGTAACAGAAGGCGCTATTGTCGTTTGAAACATGTTCAATCCATCTATAGCCTTAGCCTGATACTACCAAAACTCATCACATCGGCGGCATCAGTCCGCTGTGAGACACACGGGAGTGCAGTTGGGTTCACTTTTCAAAAAATTATTCCGGCGTTAAAGGATTAAGTGAATTGTATGTTCCCATAATCATTAATTCATTAGCATGCAATGTGCGTTTAAAAGTAAATAAATGAAAGATGGCATATTATCAGCTCAAACAACACATCCTTACTCACAACCCTTATTAATTGCACCTTCATACTTTCTTATTCCAAATTTTGCACTTAGCATTAATTTAGGCAAAGCAATTATATTCTCGTGTCTGTTGAAAAAAAGATTGCGCTCAACCTCTGTGTGCCCAATTGAAAGGCTAGTTACATTCTTCTATATTTAGAATTGCCGCTGGTTACCATCTCTTTTCGGAAAACTGGTATCTTTACACCAAAGTAGATTATTATTATTATTATTAGCCTCCTTTGTTTTCGTGGAAAAATTGAATTCTTATCATTTTCATTTAACTAAGAGCAGATCGGGAAGAATGAAGTGGGCTATTAAAAATACCATTTAGCAAAGTTCTTGCACTAGAGCATTCTGCTATTGGTATTGTTCGTGACCAATGGCCAGTTTGAATTTCTGGAAGACATCCGCGTAGGGTGTACAAGGCATAAAGACGGCAGGGGTCAAGAGAAAGCCCTTACCGAAGTTATGATGTCACGAATCTTATCTCATTTTGTATTCTCGCAATTTTATCACAAGCAGTAAAGTTCACTGGACTATATCTTGATGTTCGGATTTAATGATTTAACTCCCAGGTTCACGGATTTAGAGCTTGGTGGCTGCTTGATTAAATACTGTGGTTTACCATATTACCCAGATTGGTTCAACTAGCATTTCGGAAAGAAAGCAGAGTTGAGCAGCACAGCTGAATCCATTATGATCAACGATTTATGCCCTGTTATTATTATTGTAAAAATCGAAAGTCAACCGACCCCCGAAATATCATTTTTTCCTTCTCTACTTGAATTTCACAGTATTCAAATGGAGTTTGAAGGTTGTAATGGTGTTATATGACATGATTATTTTGCTGTAACAACTTTTTCCTAGTACGTGTTCTTTTAACAGTTTTGCACACACCAAATTTGATTTAACTTCGGAAAAGTTGGATCTCCTAGAATGTTGCCTACATTCATAGCATACTGGATGCCATCATTTTTTGTTCGTTTTAATTCTAGTGAAAAAAATAACAATGGGGAAAGGGGGATCATTTGGTGCTTTTTATTATAATATCGGAAGTTAACGGAAATGAATAAACAATGGAAGTACCATTTCAATACCCTTGATGTCACTGGGTGTGTCCATAATGTCGTAGTTCCCACCCTTTACCAACAATGAGTGAATGTGGGTGGGTGGGGGAGGGTTATGGGGACATAGAGACAACTTCCGTCATTATCTCGAGGGATTCTAGCAAAGCCTCAATTTTTAAATGGGGTCATTTCCTTCTTACCAATGTTCTTTTTTCATATTGTAGGGTAAATTAGAAAGAGCTTCCGTTAATAAACCTTACGTAATTTGTAAACACGGTACTTAAGAAGAATAGATTAGTTTTGGTGCCCTATACACAATTGTAGGAGTTGAAAATTTAGATTTGCGTAGAAGGTCTTGACAATCTGTGCAACAGGTTGAATGTCTGTTCCCATATAATGACTTAGCAAGTTCTTGAGAGCTAAGGGGGTGGATAGTCACAAGTCATTAATCCATATATGCGATATGCAGCTCAGGTTGAATTCAAACTCCTGGTTTTAAACCTATGAAACCTTATTTGCTAATTAACGGAGATCAATCTTGGTGCCATTAGCATTGTATTTTTTCATAAAATCATAAATGTTCTGAATGTCATATCGAAATCATGTAATTAAGCATTGTAAGTGATAAGTAGATCCAGCTTAGACAAGTTAACGTACCACTCAACTTTACTCTGTAACTATTGTTTCTCAAACGTCTTTTTGGTTGGCTTTTTGTTAGTCACGCAAGTTCGGATGAAAGCCACTTCTTAGAAGTTATATCCTTCGAGACTTTTCAACAATAACTGTCTCTGTGTAACTTCTCTTGTGTTTTGGCACCAAATTAGAGCTGCCAAATCCAGTTCTGGTGTGAAAAACAATAACTATACCATTCGAGCTCGTACCTAACCTTTTCATCTAAAACAAGTGAAATTGTCACTTCTTATGCAATATTCAGATCAATTTAACATCGCAGCCCACTTCAGGAAAACTCTTCTAATTCATACAATGAGTAACCAAATTCTCTAGCAGTAAATTATGAATTTTTTCGGCTAATTGATTTAACTTTTATGCTTCTCGTATTGCATAGTTCAATGATTAAAAACAAAAATACTAATTGAACTTTTTTAAACTTTGAAAAACCAAACAAAGGACTTACTAAATTTGATCTTGTTTTAAGTGATTTGTTGCAATACACCGTGTTTATTTTGAGACTCGCTTAGATTCTTCATGAATTCTTTTGAACTGTGCAAATTGAGAGCCTTAACATTAAACATTTACCACGTACGGAAAGTTCAGTAATTTTCTAATTCAATATAACCGAACACTAGCACACTTACAGGATATAAAATGAGAAAATTTGAATCAAGATAAATAAAAGTCTCTCCAAGTGTCCAATTTCCGGTGCTGTACTTGTAGCCTAAGATACCTGCATGCTATCAGAAACAGACCATGAATGCAATGCCCGTATCATTCATTTATATATATAAATATATATGTGTGTGTGTATAAATGTTACCAAACTCTTAATATTAAAAATGGGGCACTGAAATAGGAAAGTATTTTCTCCTTATTCTTCCAGAATTGACTTTGCTTCTTTTTATCAATTTATTCAAGATTTCGAGCGAGTTTTAACGGGTGAAACCTTTGCTTAGCCTTTGTACTCACTCACAGTCATTATAACTCTTGTTGATGCAAAGAAAAGGGAATTGAATATGGGCGTTAGCGTGATCATCTACGTAGTTAGACATTTTGGGTTTGATCAGAATCGGTGAGTACCCAGTGTGCTGAATAACCAGCCTATACGAGTGTGGTCTGATTAGTGAAGTGTTTGGTGAACTCGAGTTTCTTGTCAGTTAATCGTCTATCTAAGTCGAGATTTGGGAAAAAAGTTTTCTAAGGGGCTTTTGAGCTTAAAAATGAATAAGGTCGGTTGGTGGTGAGTAGAAGAAGCAGATAAAGTTGAATGATCAAGCGAATTTAACCCCACTTGAACTTCATCCAACCCTAATGCTACGAGAATATAAAATTCCCCCATTTGGCCACAAAGTTTCCTTGATATGCTTGTGACCTGGATATTCCGAGTTTGCTGACCAATTGACCCTGGTTATTCGAAGCCGATTTAATAACATATTTTTTTCTACCCTATATTTTATTGCAAATTTTATCAACCACGGTTATTCATCGATAAATTTTTAAAAGTTAATGCTTAAATTTGAAGTAATGGAAGAATACCATTTTACTTCATAATAGTCGTTATTTAGAAATAGTAAATGTTTCAATGATATAATAAACTTCTTTTCTCAGTTACAAATTCTTTCATGAAAGTTCAATTTTCCACCTCTTAAAACACTTCAGTTGAATTGAAGTGACAGAAGCCACATTAATTAAAGTGTCTCCTATTCCAATTCTTTGCTGTTCGAAGCTCAAAAACGTGTAGTTGAGATCACGTCTTCATGCGTGGAAATAGATTTTCTCCGAAATCACAATTTTCTTTTTCAACAATTGCCAAGTGACATATGGGAATTCTTCATCTTCGCACTTCTTCGCCAACAGTTCATCCATGTGGAAGCATAACCTACTTTGATTTTTGTCTAGATTTGTTTTTTTTTCTTTCTTTTCCTAACCTTGAAGCACCATTGTCCGGAAAAGCAAGGACATTCTTTTATTTAACGTTATTGATTTGGTTTCTGTTATTTTTGGCGTATATGAATTTTATTGTTGAATCCAGACGACATTTTTAGCATTTTGACCCATTTTAGTGACAATTTAAAGACCTTGAGCGTCATCTCTAAAGTCACCTTGCCTGCTGTTTGAAGACGACCTCCTCCAGCCATTGCTAACTTCTTATTAACATTCCAAGTTAGTTCGAAGTGGTTTATTAGTAAAGGCAATTAGCATTCCACCTTACCACTTTCAATGACGTTTTTCTCGCTCTTTCCTTTATGCCCCATTTATTTTAAACTTGGTTCACCCTCGTTATTTATTTATTTATTTACTTATTCTATTGTCAGGGGGCTAACAAAAGGAATGATAGAGTCATCTGGGCTCACTTTATTCCTTCAGATAAAAATCGTTAAAGGACTTTGAAGTCAACATTTATGATATATGCAATCTGTGAAGTTAAAAGTAAGCGGGAGGGGTGGGAGTTCAGTGCCCCATTGGCCAATTTTTTTATTTATAACTAAAGAGACTGAGAGAATACCAGTTTCTTAATTGAATACCTTCATGATGCTACCTCTCCACACAATGTCAGTGCTAAAAGCACTTTCCAACATGGAAGTAAGAGATAAAATGGAATATAATCTCCGATTTACCTTTAGATTGAAAAGCACGACAACTGCGTCTACGATTATCTGGAAATTCGAGACGGTCTTTCTGAGGATTCGTTGGTATTGAAGAAGCTCTGTGGTTCCAACTTGCCGACACCAATCAAATCAACGAATAATATGATGTACATAAAATTTGTCTCGGACAGTTCCGTTGAAAAGCAGGGCTTCACCGCGAAATTCCAAAAGGGTAAGGTTAATTCCATGCAAAAATGGAATATGACATCGTTCTTAGCAAATAATATCAAACGGTGTCTAAAGACCTAAAACTGTCACTGCACAGTTTCAATTTTTCTACCCTGCTGAGGGTAACATTTCATTCCATTAACGATTATTCACCAAAATGTGTTCTAAGTTCGAAAACAAATTTTGACGTGACTTGCAAATTATGCGGAATGATAAATTTCATTTTTTCAACCCCATGGGCAATAATGGATTCCAACTCTATTGTCACTTCTTGAAAACATTTTGGTCCATTTAGAGGATTTTACATAGCCGGAATTTGATTTGCGATTGTAAAATAGATCAAAGTGAGGTGAGAGAGGTGGGAACGGATCCATATGGAAGGGGTTTAGCTTTTGGCTGACTACATTAAAAATGCTTAATAAAATTTCATTATGCCGGTAGGGCACTGGGCACATTGAATGGCGTTAAAGTCAAGGTTGGTGGGGACGCTACATTTCTGCCCCAAAATTTTTATTCGAAAATGTACTCATTCGGATTGCATAAAACTATTCCTCCAAACACTCGTATGACATTGTGGAAATTTGAAATATGAAATTCATTAACAAATCACAATACTGTTACTTGATACTCTCCGCATCTGCACCGATATTTATTTTTCGTAATTTAATTCATAAAATCAAGTAAAGTTAACCGAGTATACAAATTATTGGTTTTATCTCCGAAAGTTGTGGATATAGTGAGTAGAACGCTACCAGAAACTATTAGGATACCACCGCAAACTGGGTATCCACTGTTATTCATGAATTATGTGGTATTTTTTGCACGGTAAGGTTCGTAAGTTTGCCATCTTGAGAAAAAGTGATGCATCAATAGCCGAGTTTCCTTATGTGGGGTGTTTACCTTTTAGAGTTCGACGAGTGCAAAACGAATAAACACGGATGTTCACACATCTGTGTTAATACCCTCGGTAGTTACCGGTGCCAGTGTGAAATTGGCTACGAGCTCCATCCGGATGGCAAGCATTGTGAAGGTGTGTGTTTATTTTGAATATCTTAAAATCACTTCCATAGGGCTTACTTTTGTGCCTATGAAAGATTAATAAAGAAGTGCATGCAGGATAAGTGGCTAATTTATTATCGATATCATTGGTCACCCACTTGGTTCAATTGTTCACCTTAGCAACAAAAAAGGGAAAATTACTTGATGTAGCTATTCATCACTGCTTTTGGGGCACGTGTGGGTGGGTATTTAACCCTTTAACGCGCCCCTAGGACCGTACGGTTCTCTTTCAAAATAAGCTCCATTAGTACTAGACTCGAAACAGTAGGCGCTATTGTTATTTGAAATATCTTCAATAAGTCTGTAGTCTTCGTCTGATACTACCGAAACTCATCACGTCGGCGGCATCAGTCTGCTGTGAGACACATGTGAGTGCGGTTGGGTGCATTTTTCAAAAAATAATTCCGGCGTTAAGGGGTTAAGTAAGGTACGGCTAAGATTGTGAAGATGCGAGAGGTTTAAGAAACTTTAGACTGTGGAAAAAGGCGAACACACACATAATTTGGTAATGACTGATGTCATATTTGTTTAATTCCATGAATAGATATTTTACATGGTTAACAACAGGGCAAACGAAATCCGAAACATATTCAATGAAAATTCCATCATTTTCATCATTTCAGATAGCTGTGTTTCAATTGACGATTTACAGGTTAATAGATTATTGGTAAGATCATTCTATGATTTTTAAGGAATTTCGTAAAGTATTTCTATAAAATGTGCAAATAAAGAAGCTGGCAACTATTCTTTTAAAATAAGAATTGCAATTTATCTTAATGTGCTGAAATACAACCGTCTCAGATGTTTTTGAAAGACATTCCTGAATTACTGCTACCAAATACCTAAAATCCACCAAGATTCTTGTATATTTCACTAAAAACAATCCCATATGAAAACACTGGCCAGTTGGAGATGCAATCATAGTTTGCTAATGTCCTGTTTAGCGTCGTCAGAATTAGATTCGAATAGTTTGAATTCCATTCACAAGCAACTGTTTGGAAAGTTAAAGAGTAGAAAAGAATTGGTACTGGATTAATGGTAGTACCAGCAATTTATTTTAATTTCAGTAAATAATGACATTAAAATGATCATTTTAGATGCATGCGGTGGAGTTATAAATGCTGCCAACGGAACAATTCAAACACCAGGATTTCCAGCTGAATATCCGCCGAATAAGAATTGCATTTGGAAGATTATCGCCGCTCCAAAATCTACCATCTTCCTCAACTTCACTCATTTTGATCTTGAGGGCAAAAATGTACGTTTATCTTTAAAATTTTCTTGTTTCTTAATGAAAATCTGTGTTAAGATGAAAAAACATTATAATTGCGCTTATTTTTGAACAACTGTCTCAGTCGATCAAATCAGTGGATGGTGATGTCTGGTGTCTATTTTCTACTGGCAAGATATTGCAAGATCATATGAAAGAAAGCACTGGAGTTTATTCACTCCAAGGTACTTTAATGATTTCTCAAATACTGCTTTTCGTCGTGAAGGTCACTTTGTAGTATTGGCAATTGAGGGCCAATTCGCTAGAAAGCCTGCAACTATGATTTCGTCAATAATCTACTTAATGGTTTTAGTAGAGAGAAGCTACATTACCAGTTTCAATCATTGGGAGGCAGGATGATTTGAGCTAATTTTGTCTGTTGCTATCCAAATCCACTTAATTCCCTTCAATTAAAGCGACTGTTACCGCTTAATTAACTGAATTCAGCCCAATTTTCCGAAAGTTGTCCCAGTTTATGGGAGCGTGAAATTAACAACAGACCACTTGGCCAATTTTTGCATGTGTAACGGAATGTCTGACGCCAATATCACCTAACCTCCTAATGTCTCTTTCATCCCCATTACCAGTATTTACAGTGTTTGTCAAAGTGACTTATGTTCCACTTTTTCATGGTGAAAATAATTACTTACTTCCCAGGATTAAGCCTTTCACTATTCACATGTTGGTAGCGATCTTGGTTTCACAAAACTTATGTTACCAACATTCCTGCACCTTTTGCTCTTGGGGAGTTGGTGGTTGATTAAGGTGGTTTTTGGATGTTCATTTAAATAGCAAATAGTATTTGAAAAGAGTGATATTCTCACCGCCGGCTAAGATGCTTGTGTTAATGCATGCATTACAGTCATTAACTTAATCAATTCTCAAGTTTTTCTTCACGGGCCGCGTCGAGGTATTTATCAGAATATCCAATCGAAAAGGAGATAAGGTAAAATGTCGAGAAAATGCAGAGTGTAAGTTCATAGTGGAATCTGTAATTCAAATCCCATCCATTATAAGTATATAAGTAAAGCAGTTTTTAATTAAGCACAATCACAAGAATTGTGTTGCGCTGTTTAAGTAGATATCAAGGCAGTGTCCCATGCATAAAAACGAAGTATTATTGGTCCCGAATGAATCGAGTTACATTATATTTCTGTTGAATGCGCGATATGTGTTTTAAGCAATGTCACTGGTTCTTATTGCGTTTTTAGTTGAGAAATTACGACGTTTACTCTCAAGCCGTTTTAACCCACACAACATTTTTCATGAAGTTACGCAATGTAGAGGAGGAATGTATTTCGTCTATTATGCTTTGTTGAACGCTTGAAGATCATTGTACGGAAGAAGCTCAATTGTACCTACATAGCGAGAATGTTACACACTATTCGAAATTCAACTACGAATTTCATCATTCACAACAGTGGGCATGACCAATCTCTTGACATCTGGCTAAACAAATTCTATTACCATTTATTTTCAATCTATCACTATTAATCAATCAATATCTCTGGAAGCCTCGTAGGCAATTGAAACATCTTATCAACTTAGGATAAACAGATACGATGTGCGTTCTTAGCGTCAAACGCAGCGTGAATTCATCTTTTTTGCATTATTTTTCTAGAAAGCCTGCAACTATGATTTCGTCAATATCTACAGCGGTCCTCAACATAACCAGCAAAAAATCGGTACATTTTGTGGAAACACTCTCCCAGCTCCAATAACGTCCCATACAAATGAGTTGAACCTGGAATTCTACACAGATGGATCTGTACAGAGAACAGGATTCAAGGCCGTATTTTTCACCGATCTTGACGAATGCGCTGACAACAATGGAGGCTGCCAGCATATATGCCGAAACACAATAGGATCATATTACTGCGAATGTCGACCCGGCTACAAGGTTTATGGCAGATTCAACTGCAAAGAAAGTAAGTGTCATGTGTTTCTATCGATCCATCAAACTACCACCAAGGTAATCAAAGTGATTTTGCGCGCATAATATGCTCCTCTTCCGACTAATAATAGCTTTACAGATTGCAACAGTTGCTACAGACGCTTCGAATAGCCATTTTTGCCTCATGGGACGAAAATTCCAGTAGTCGATTTACAAACTTCAGTCATAGTCTTGGTGCACACTTATATTCCAAAAATTGTGCCCTTGTGGATGTCGGGCCGACTGATTATTGTCGTTAAGACATACCTAATTATACTTAGGTGGGATTTTCATTGATCTTTTGCATTTATCGAGAATATTCTATTTTGTGTCTATATCATTCCTTCGATTTCATTGAATGGTTCCTTGATATAATAACGATCCATTGGTGCTATTTACTGCCAAAAGTCGAAGATTTTAGTTCAATTTCTGCACTGTTGTCATATCACGTGGGTATATTTTATGATGCGTTCACTTTTACATCATTTATTTTCTTGATTAAATTCCTCAGCTGAATGGACCCGTCCATACACGACATTTTAAGTTTGATGATGACACTGACAGGATTTGAGGATTCTGTCCATTTCGCTCTTCATTTACAAACCTCGAAGTTATCCAAAACTTGGTAAGTTGAATGGTATCTATACGTGTCGGTAATCGTCATGGCGATTCTATCAACCGGATTGACAACCTTCATCTCGGGGACTAGTCTTAAGTTCTTTTTGTGCTTGTCGTGGTCTCATTTTAACATTGCTAAAAGTTAGTTAAAGTCCATTATTCACAAGTTGCTAAGCTTCGATACCGTTTTCATTCATTTTTCTGTTTTCGTGCCTAATTGCCATGGCTTTTTATGCAGTTTGATAGTTCTGATTTGACTTGGACACTTTACCTCCTACTCAACCTATTATTCGAAAAATTTTGATTTAATCTGCTCTTTGATTTCTATTAGCGATTAAACTTTAAAATAAAATAAGAGTTCCACAGCAAATTGAAACAGTTCTGTCTGGCTTGAAATTTGTCATGCCACTTTTCGGAGATATCCTAAGAGGGGAGCCTTTGAGTAAGTGATATTGTGTATAAAGCTCTTAAATGAACTTGCTCAAAGTTTTACACTTGAACAGACTTCTGTAAATAATTTGCCACATTAACTATGTGCAATGAAAATATCCATTTATGGAAATCGTTTAGGTCATCAAATATTAAAGTCCATTTTCTTATGCCTTATTTCAGTCGGAAAAAGTGCTGGATGTCAACAGGAAATTTCATCACCCGAAGGCGAAATCCGAACTCCTAATTGGCCCAGCGAATATCCAGCTCGACAGAACTGTCAGTGGAAAATCACTGCCACACCTGGCCATAGGGTTAAAGTTGTGAGTTCGTCAGTTTAGTATTGACAAATAGCTTAGCTACTGAAATGAATTAAGTAGATGATGTCATTTTTGCTTGCAGGTATTCGACTCCTTTGAAGTTGAATCGCACCAGCAGTGCATGTACGATCGGGTAATCGCTTACGACGGATTAACTACCGATTCACCCCAGTTAGGACGCTTTTGTGGAAGTCGAAAACCTTTACCAATAATTTCAACTGGGAGTACTCTTTTACTAACATTCAATGCTGATGGATCTGTTCAACGGAAGGGTTTCAGGGCACAGCACTCAACCGGTATGTTCTACCTACTTCAATATTTACAGTTATAGAAGTAGACTCAACGCTTCTTATTTGATTATGCTACGATTTCAGTCTGCGGTGGTGATCTTAAGGCTGACGTATCTCCTCAGAATCTATTCTCACATGCTAAGTTTGGAGATCTAGACTATCCAGTCAATCAGCAGTGTTACTGGACTATTCACTCGAACCTCAAAAACACCTCAAATACACCATGCACCACTTTTACAGTCTCATCGAGAATGAGCAAATAGCTTGATAGGAAAGAATTATCATTTAATACTTAGATGTCATCCAACTCAGGTATTGGAAAAGAGAAGAGATATTGTGGTTAACCTAGAATTAACCCATAGGCATTATATTTCTCTGCCCAGAGCAAAGTTGTCTTAAATAATAAACAAGAACAATGAAGAAAATTATAAAATTAAATTTTAATGAACTTCAAATTTTGACGAGTAAAATAATAACATCCACTAAGCAGAATTTGTTCTGGGTTCTCCAAATTATCGAGCTTGCAGTAACTAATTATCGCAGCGGTATTTTAACCTATTTTATCCTTACACGATCATTCAAACGCCTTTTGGTTCAGTTTTATTGTGGGAACACAGCTTCAGCATGACTAATGCAGAATCGATGGCCAATCCCAACTACAATCAATCAAGGTCAATCCCAGTACACGATTTTCCGACCAATCAATGATCCAAGTTATGTGAGGTCATCGTATCATAAAGTGTATATAATGACTAAGTTCCATGTCATACATTACACTCCACGCCATGCATGTCTAGAATAAACGCGTTCTCTGGATACCTCTGTCTCTTCTTAGCTTTGCAACTAGCTTAGCTAATTCTGGGAGTCTTACGGACTAGGAGAATCTGTCACCGAGGTTTCTAAGTACATTCAGGCTTAGTTAGGTAGCTAATCCGCTACAACATTATGCTCCTTCCACTACAAAAGACATTCGTCGTTTAAATTCTTCCATTTTAAGAGCAATTAAGTTAGAGTTTTTCTCCAATATATAGAAGCAGCCAAAATTAAACTAAATGTATCAATGTGTAATTGAACATAATCTGAAATACGACATTACGATTGGCAGATATAAGATAATTATAAACTCATACTTGTAAAGCAGATTGGTCTATCGTTAAGAATGAAATAAAGTAATGGCTTAAATAATGGTAGAATTGAAATAAGTAAACTCTTTTATTTTATAGTCATTTCGCTAGATTCTTAGAATTAAATATTATTTCATAATTTTTCTTTGCACAAAGAAACTTCAGTGATTTAACATGCAAGTCAAATAGAAATAGTTATTCGTGTTGAATCTTCCTCTTAATGCGAAAAAAAATAATTATTTAAGTAAATAGCTCCATAACCACTTCAATTTTGGTGATTTCAGAGACGAATGCAATTCAAAGCAAGTACCATATTAACAGCTGAATAATTCATAAACTCTTTATTACTGTAAGATACAATTGGCCTTTACATGACTTAAGGAAATTTTTCAGTTTATTCTGCATTGAAATTATAAATATACTTCAAATTATGACTGATTATTAGAACAACATTCACAAGATGGTTTCGTCTGTAAAGTATTTTTGGAGGGGACTGCGAAACCATCGAAATGTGATGATGTATTAAATCACTTCATAAGTAATAAGTGAGTATAAGTAACTTCCACAGAAAATCAATTGATTGTGCATCCTCTAATTTAAATTGAATTTTCTGTATTCATATACTACAGCCTGAGATTGATCCTAACTATTGGGACTTCGTTTTTACTCACAGTGATTCTTTAATTGTAAGATCGATATAAAGAACTATTTATCTGAGCAAAACTTAGTGACATTTTACGCAAAGTGGAATTATAAGACGTTCTTTTGCAACTTCGTCCTTTTTTTAACGACGTATAAGGGAGACGTGCAATGACTTGTCTGATGAGAGTTTTATAGTTTGGAATCATCTTATGCCGGGTATCTTAATTGCGAAACATTTGAATGCGTGGCGCCTGTTGCCAAGATCACTATGATATGATAGATATTACAGATCATTAACTACTTCGGTTCTGGTTTGGTATTTTAAAGCATCGAAAGTGAAATAAGAATACAATTTTTAACATGCTACCTAACTATTTAAAATTTTGAATGATTTATTAGTAAAATAATGTTTACCTGCATCCACAGCAAAATCATTTTAGTTTGGAACACGCCTAGAGCTTACGTAATGAAAGAGAAAAGCACAATTGTAAATTCTTAGGTGGATGAATAAATTTAATTTATGCTTCGTTCAACCTCTTATTGCTCTTTTCATCGCTTTGATAACTCTGTTACGATCATCTGAATAGTCACTTGCATAAATATTGCGGTTGTGATAGGGGCTCAAGTAATTTTGATCAGTCTACTCTATTTGCGAAATATGAGTAGGCAGACCTCATTTGTTTTAATCGTGACAGAAACTTTCTTTTGGATCTGTAATCAGCTATAAGTGATCTAAATCCTAAGCAACATCAAGAGCTCTATCTAATAATTTGCAATTAGGTATTTAGGACAAGTCCACAAAATGCATGCAATATGGATTAGACTGATGAAATCGAATTATGCTCTAATTGTTAAGTTCAGATAGCAATGAATTTGGTGGTGAAATCTGGTGTGATGATGAAATCTTTGCAGTGCAAAGTAAATTAATACCGATTCTTTACTAGCAATATTACCAAATCAATATATTCATTATATGGATTGCAATGAAACTATTGCTTAACTGTATTTGCTCACATGATAAGCGTGTATAAAACATCTACTCAACATCGATCTGTTCACGGGGTCTATCAGTGATATTAGACCACGTGAGTGTGATGAATTTCTAATTCATCTGAACTACTTGTATCTTTGAGTCGCGTAGAAAAAAGCAATCTCTCCTGACCCTATGACAAACAAGATAAAACTTGAATCTATTTTCTACAAATTGTGCAATTTTATGCAATTACATGAAGGTGTGTAGAATTTTCGCCACATTTACCTTTTATTGGCAAAAAATTGGATTCTGGCTACCTGTAAGCATAAAACTTGCATATTGTATAGAAAGCCGCAAAACGTTTTGCTGTAATTAAAATTACGTGAATACTACTAATGAAATAACTGATCCAGCTGAACAGGAAATTCATCACATCTACGTGGTTCCTTATTAATCACAGACTCCCTCTTTATGAGAACTGTCTTGGAGCGTTTAAATCAAAACACTTGTTTGAGAAATAACCTTTTGCCAGGAAATAATTTTAGCATTGCATGATGGTCATATTCTGGTAATCGCACAGAAGTGTTCAACAACCGGAGCATTCAATTTTACTCTTTAGGTATGTGAACCGGTTAAATAATTATCCTGATAATTAGCACTATACATTGTAAGACGTCAAATGGAGAAGCGCATTAAGAGCATGAGTCTCTCCCTAATCGGGGATCTACGCATTTCGTTTCTATTTTATCCACTGAGATAAGGGGAAGCTCATTGACTTGGCCTACGAATGTAGGATTTTGCACTACCATGTCCTTCTCTATCAGACCTAACTATGACAATTCTCATAAAGCGCACATAATGCTCATGGTTGAAGTAATGATACTGCTTATGATACTGATTATGGGCAACAATTTCCGCAACTTAATTGTCACCCATTATCGCTCTCTAAACACGCATAATATATTTCACCTTGGTCAATTATACATGGCAATTAATGTGAACGTATCGTGTAATTGTGATGAGCATGCCAGAAACTCAAAGTACGCATTAAATTTCATCAATGCTCACTCAGAGAGCATGGCAACCTAATTCTTGTGTTTTTTGCAATGACTAAGATTTCTTCATTAGAAATTTCTCTTTAATTAGCCAATTCGGACTCGGATTTCAGGGATTGGACAAGGAATTGTACAAGTGCACCAAGTTACATAAGAGAATGAGCTCCTCTCGCTTTCTACCGTAATATTGATCTAAATATTTAGGTATTTTGCGCCGGAGCCATCTTAAAATGTTGTCAATTTTTTTGAACACCCATTTAAAAGAACTTTGGTGAGAGGATGCAATGGTATTTCCTAGAATAATCGACTAGAAAGAAGTGGAAACAAACCATACAACGTTTTATACTTTTTAGTATACTGTTCGGACAGTCCATAGTTGGAATATAAAAAGATGGCATTTTAGCGAATTTCTCGTTGTCTTCTCGGTGTGAATTAAACAGTTGTAGGCTTGCAGTTTTAACATTTGTCAATTTTGAATCATTATATACGACATTGTTCATTGCAACATTGCCAACTGCTGGCAGTTTATCATAAAATGGCCTAAAGCAAAATGAATGAGCAGTTAATGCTAATTGTCTATGATTATATTGTGTGTGTGAACTCTAAATATATCAGAAGAGTAGCAATGTTGAATAACTTGAACATTTACTTGTAGCCTCTGAGTTTGCAAACTTGACCAATATTTATTCTGAGAATTACCATGGCATATTTCCAAAAATTCAAACGCAGCGCCGTATTGATGAGATGGGTCGTGAAGTAATCAAGAGGTCTAGACATTTCGATAAACATTTGTAAAATGGACTGCTATTTGTGTAGATTTGTCGGTACCTTTGCATTAATTTGTGGAATAGTTTTAAAGAAAGACGGCTGCAGAAGTGTTCACTAAAACAGATTATGGAAATGAAGCATTTACCTTGATAACGTTTGACTTGTTCTTTTATCCAAACATACGAAAAACTGAATTTGAACTTGTTTGGAAGCTAATTACGTGGAAATGTCTCCTTTCTCCTGACATAAAGATGGTAGAAATTAAAGCTATAAGGGGCAAGACAAGTTTTGGTTTAATAAGCTATGAACAAAAGTACAACAACTGACCAAGTAAAATGCACTTTTAACTGATAAACAAGAGTTCAGAGGAATTAGCAAAAAGAAGTTTTGGTATCTCGCATTAAAGTAATCTTTAAACTGATAAAACAATTTGCAGCGTCGACAATTGCGCAAGTAATATCTCATTTATTTAACGGTTTAATGTTAATACAAAAGTGACATAAATTGGTAGTTCGTAATCTTCGAAGTTAGAGAAGTGGTGTCCTTCCAAGTTATGTCGAAAGCGGTTGACGGCTGGGCAGACAGTGAGCGGTTGTCTGGTAAATGTGTCATGTCTCAGGAGGCATGGGCTTCATGTTGTTCATTACCGCCAAGCAAAAGAGTAATTGGTGCCTCAAAATCAGACCCAAAACATCCCGCATCAACATATAAAACATGTACTAGTGACTCATTCCAACATAGTAAGAAGGCAAAGTCTCTTAAGTGTGGTGAGGGCTGCCCGCTCATATTTCATGGTAAATTGTTGAAAATTACTTAAGCCTCAATCTCGCCCGCTTTCTGTGCTTAATCTGGATGTCTTCTTTGAGGTTAAAGATTCTGCAGAACATTTTGCCACCGAGGGCCTGCATTTATGTTCAGGCATAGCTACATCCATTTGAGAATTAATACTTCATCCTCTTTTTCATTCATGTGCAAAATATATGTTTTCTCAACAACTCATATCGATCTAGTACTGAGTCGGTGGTTTTCATACGTATGACACTGTGAACTTTTCTTGTAAACTTAGGTTTCCGTTTAATGAACTCATGCAAACATTTTGTCACCCACGTGTTGGTAAATTTCTGGTTCAAAGAGAGCTAAAGTGAAAAAATGTGGAGAGTAGTTGTCGCATGAGTTTGCTAGAACATTAACTCAGGTACTGGTCAATAAGCAGAATATATTTGTGTTGGGGATGCTATTGAAGATGATATCCTGCTTCCTTTCAACCCAAATATTCTCGCAATCTACCCAACTTAAAAGTTGTAGTCGATTTCAAAATGTAAAGAGAAAAATTAGAAAAAAATTAGAAATTCGAACGATATAACCAATTACGCATTTGATTTTTTAAATCGTGAATGATCGGAATTTAGTTCTGCGACCCAACCAATGGTTGTTGGAATTTCTAATTTTTTTCCAATTTTTCTCTTTACATTCTAAAACCAATTACAGCTTTTTAAATCGGATGGAACTGCAAACGTTAATGACCATCATTTTGATCTAGCATTTATTCATGGAGTTTAGGATTAAATAGAAGAAATACGTACATTTAATTTTAATTTTATCTTAAAATACATTCGCCTATATTTTAGTAAAATTGTCGTAGTTGTATTAGCCGAAAACCAGGGAAACAGCGACTTATATTGACTGGTCTTGGATAACTCATTAAATTCTAAGCAAAATTTGTCTTCATTAATTCACGGTTGGCATATGAAGTTAGTAGTTTACAATGAAAAAATCATTATTATTAAGAGAATTTAGTAAAATAGCTTTGTGAAGGCGTATTCTAGTGACCTTCGTATTTGTATTTGCATTAGTGTAATTGACAACTTAAAACCCTCACAAAGTTAAGTATGTGTCGAAATTTGATTTCATGATTATCTCTTAATGAAACCTTGTCCTAAGTGAATTATTAGATTTGTTACTAGTGGAAGTTGAGGTGGATAATGATGATTGGAGCTTGACTTAGAAATACTATAAATTCATGGAAGAACAACTTTTATTGGTATTAGTTCATACGTTGCTATCATTTTGTCATTAAAATCTAATTTCGTAAATTTTGTTACTTTTAGATTGCATTCAAAATAAGCCCTGCCAATTGTTCCACTTTAGGCCGCAATGCGAAGAAGTTTGTTCGAGGGAAGTAAAAGGATGTGTAGAGTTGTAAATGAGAATACGAAGCATGTGTCTCAATTTCCCCAAAGAAGATGCATTTCCCTTGCATGTCAACTACATCGGTTTTGAAATAGTCAAGAACCTGCAAGTACTTGGTAAACCCTGGTTGCTCTTAATTAAAGGGCGGGTAAATTTGAAAAGGGTTATCAGTAAAGAGAACAAGTGGTGCTCAGATAATACAGCATGTAAGGCTGCTCATATACTCCAGAAAATCCCCTTTTACTCCTGACCAGGTTTTCCACTTCACCTATTGGTTTGTTTTTAAAACAAATACATATTGCTATTTCCGATTTAAATAAATCGATTTGGACACTTGCGCAAAAAGCATTGACAATAGATTAACAATGTGAGAAAAAAACTAAATTTATGACCGACATAATAATTTCCAATCCTCATTTATTTGGCCATCTATTTGCACATACTCTCATTCATTATCATTTAAATTAATTCAAAAGTTGGCCTCTTAGTATTCTGTATTTTAAAGTTGCCAATAAAATTCAATATGTGCAATTCATTCTTAGATTTGTATTCATTTGAAATTTCATTGAGGGATTTTAACAGCGACTAAATGCTGTAAAATCAATCTTTAATGATATCTCTTAAAATGGAATAACCTGATTGAGAAAATATATCCAATTGCGCAACCTATTGTGCTTTATAAATTACTAGGAGACTCAACACAGCATAAAGTTTACCCAAACAAATTTATTTAAGTTTATGCAATATTTGTTCAAGTTTGGTCACTTTGTTAAATATTTCATTGAATAAATTAAATCAGTGCGATTTTTGACCGAATAGTTTGGTACAATCAACTCATACATTATAAGTGCGTTTTTTAAAGGCTGAGGATCCGCAATGCTTGCGTATATTAAAATTATAATTTGCTTTTGAATGCCTTTAAATTTAAATCGAAATGCAGTTGAAAGGTTCGAAGTATTTATTTAAGGCAAAATAGTTTATTCGGCAATAAAAGCTACTGGTGAACTACATATGATTTAAGATGCGCTAAAATCTGTCATTTCTCATACAGACTTATCATTGCTTGTTGTAGTTACTTGTTCCTACAAAGTTCAACATTTATGACGAGGTTAACTTACTTCAACAGCATATTATATTGTTCAGGGAAAATATATTTATTATTCAACTTGAACTAAATGATAATCCTTCTTAAATACGGTGACAGTGCAACTTAATAAGGAAATATTTTCAAACGTCGTTTGAAAAGTGTATTTAATTGAAGTAAATGTCTTAAATAGATGTTTATAGATATTAATGGTAAAGCAGCAGAATTTCCATCAAAAAATGAGAAACACATTTGCATTCAATTATATCGATTGACATGCCTAAAGGGGAAATATTTTGTAAGTGAAAATGCAATGAAAAATATATCTATTTAAAAGTGGACATACCCAGTTTCTACCAATAGAGCGAAACTTGACTTATTGATATTCTTGACAAAAATTTAAAAGGCATTGATAGTATTAAATTATTATTACATTAAAAAAATAATCATTGCGCACGTGAATTCTTATCAAGACTTCAAACTAGCATAATCTAGTCCATGGTAGTTAAATCAAATTTGGCTAAGGAGTAAACACATATTTAAACATTTACGCCATCCTTTAATAGAAAACCTCATTCTCACAGAAGATTGTTCATTTGGAATTAAGCAAGCGATACTCCCGGTTTCACATGTTTTAAAATAACCAAGAAGGAATAATAATAGAATGCAACAGCTCAAATTTATATCCCAATATTATAAATCCTTTGTAACCATCTAAAGTAATTTGAAACTTTTCACCTGGTTCATCGGACACGAACATGCGCTTTGGGACAAAGTAGCGATACTTGAGTATTTGTCAACATCTTCATTCATTCGGTCGCATTTTGTAACGTCATTAAGAGTAATTTTAACGCTTTCCATATATTTACTTGACTTCGGGACACAGAAAAGATCATGGGCTTTATTTACCCATTTGGTGTTACAACGATTTTTGAACATATAGAACCTTTCAAATCAATAGCTTCCATTTCAAAATTCGATTTTATTTTCAGCAAAACTACAAGGAAACGATTAACAATCATTTGCTTATATGTGTGCTTCAACCATGGCCAAAATTATATAAATGTTCATTATACGCAATTAAATTGCTTCCGTGCACTTATTTATATGCGGATTAAGGGTAACAAAAATATGGCATAGTCATCGCAGTTAACGTTATACTAGAGCTTATGAATAACCAAAGAAAATGAGAAAAAGCAATTAAGAATTAAATTCGCAATAAATATAAAATATCATACCCCACATAGATTTCACACTTTAAGAGTCAAACTGCTGTTAGATGTGTTGTCACAGTAACCAATTCCATTGAAAATTATTAATCTGTCAAATATTACTTCACCTTGCATTAGTTGCCTTTAAAAAACTCGTCGTTAATTATGGAAAAAAACTCTGCACTTAAATTGTGAAAATTGGATTCCGCTAAATGCGTACAATTGGTCACATTTGAATGAATAAAAATAGTCAAAATGAGGCACTTTATCCTATGTAGCAAAATTCGTTCTTCCATCTAATGAAAATAGCTGACTTTCTCTTAAGTTTTAAAATCTGCGCTTCAATTCGAATTAAAATTAAAATTTGCTCATTCCTTAAAATTTGTGGAAGTCTACGAATAAATTTTTTGAATAGCTGAATGCAGGAATGTATAACTTTGAATCACTTAACTAATTTCTAAAAGAACATCGAGGCCTCCTCAGGCTGAGACGACTATGAGTTTGTGAGTTGGTACTGGTTGATATGACAGAAGATTTTAGGAGTGAAATGTAGGATCACGTTGATAGTGAGGGTGGAATATCTGGATTGAGACGTCGAAACGGGAATCAAGGTGCTTTCAATATCTGTTCGTCTAATTTACTTTCGTTTGTTGCTTAGTGTCTTTGAGGTAACAATTTACACTTGCATGCAAAACAAAGACAGCATTGTTTCACTCGTCATTTTTTATTGTCCTTATTAATTTACATTTTTATCAAGCATGTTTCATTGCGATAATTAAAAAATATATGATAATTGCAATGAAAGATCATACATCAAAAAAGTGTACATATAAATAATGACATATAAATCTTTGACATATGTGCTAAAGCGATTAGGAGCAAATGGATATCATTGCATTCGTTACTGCCTTTATGCAAATTAATACATATTTTGGAAGAGGGGGCTTAAACTTGGCAGATACGACATGCTCAAGAATCGTAGCAACACCAAATATGAAGTCAGATTTTGGTTCATTTGTTGCAGGCAAAAAAAAATTCAAGAAAAGTTGTCTGCCATTTTCTCCATTTCAAAGTTCCCTTTTATCCCTGAAAATCGTTGGCATGACAGAACATTTTCAATAATGGGCAGTTGTCGGTTGTAAGACATCTTGGTTGTTGAGCCCTGTTAAAGAGTTTCTGGTATTGGTTTCTAGCATGCACTTTGCATGTCGAGATTGTGTTCAATCCACATTCACCATTAGGTCCGTTTTATAATCACTGCTGCATCATTGCAAAACTGATTATTGGTTGAATAATTACATTGAAATATGCAGTCTTGAGGTGCAAGGGTTAGTGATTGTTTGTTTTGTAATTTAATCTAATGAGTCGCCAAAGCTTATCAACGAACTACATCTCTTCAAATACAACGAGATTTGTGTTGCTAAATTTGTTCCAAGTGGAATACTCAATCTGGTAAACCAGGTTAAATATGTTGAATAGCACTAGGTTATTTGTTAGAAACTATAAAGCAATAATCGTTTTGTTATGTTTAATTAATAACAATGCCTTCTGATTTATTAGACTTGAAGTAGGAAAATGTTCTGTTGCAATTAAGTTCTCCGTAAAAGGAACGCATAACAACACACAGGTACGTTTATTACCATTATACGCAAAAAGCAGTTGCATTTTAATTGAACAATAGAAAATTTCGACTTTTCAGTTGAAAAGAATAAGTATTCACTTTATAATAACTTTATGTTGAGGGATTATAATAAAGAACCTGTTTAATCGAAGATGAAAGAAACAATAAAGACCCATCTCGAAGCCGATATCCGCTTCAAAAGATGGTGATGTGGCCATAAATTGCTTGATTAGCCTTGGTGTTTTATAGATGCGTTTGTTGAAAAATGCACTTTTGCACAGCTTCCGTTTTTGGCTTTTAAACATGATGGACAATTAATTGAATCTATGAACTTGGATGAATTGGTCACATTCATCGAATGCTAACCCTCCAAAGTCAATTGCGATGTTAATTAGAAAGTGCATACATTTTGCAATCACTGATGCAATCTCTGGTCAGAAGTATCTAACACAATAATAGATACTAAAATGTGACTTCTTTGGTATACTTGATTGCTTTCATTTCATACCCTTGAAAGTTAATATACCCAACATTCAAACAATCTTTGTCATAACTGTAATTGAGCTATAGGATTCTGAATAACATTATAGAAAGAAGTTTATTATGTTCATTAGTTGTATTTCATAAACAAGTTCAGAGTACTTTTTAATATTTAATTTGTCAACCAGATGTAACATTTGATGATCCATTTACCTCAAACCAACTTCTGTTGTCTATTTGTATTCGTGTGATAGAAGCGTATCAACCATTCGATTTATCTATCACTTGCTGTGAATCATGAATTGTTGCCCAACTTTCACAACTCAAAACCACATCGTTTTTAGTTTCAACACAATTTTGTAAGGAAAAAATGATGAATTTGTATAAAATGAAGAGTAAAGCGTTATCAATTTGTGCGCACTAATGAATAGTTAAACAAACATAAATGAACTACTTCGTTCTAAAGGATGTGAAAGAGATTTCAATAAAAAACAGTTTCCATTGACATATTTGAAGTCTGAATATGCCATTGTCATGATTAGTGTACCGTGTCAGTTAATTTCATTTGCTGCATGAGTGGATAACAGACAAACACAAATTGAGTATTTTATAATAACTTTACGATTTATAGCAACCAAACTTGATAAAAGCGTCTGACATTAATCATGACGCTCTATTTAACTGTTTACTAATGATGGCTTCTTAATTCACTTAGTTACCATTGAAGTCACTCAAAGGATATTCAGCTGATTGCAGCAAATGAAATTCAGGTAAAGATTTCCATTCCGCACTCAAAGTATTTAATCGCCAAATTTTCAATAGACGATGTCACTATTACAATTAATGACACTGCACAATTCAAAAGCTTGTCTGTCTTTGGGGAACAGAGATGTTGTATTGCTACTTTTGTGCCAAAGTGTGAATTCAAGCCTGTTGAACCAGGTAGGAAATACATTAAAGTTAGCGTATATTATAAAGGATAAGTAATAATATTTTCAATTAATTTGAATATTCTTTGTCCGAATTTTAGGGGATCTTATACCGCAAGCAGCGTTTCCTTTCGCTAAATTTGTAAAAGGAAAGCGTAGCGTTAATATTACCTTTTCTGTGAAAGGATTGAATTTCACATCATGGGTGTGTTTATTTTTTAACAAGTTTAAAAATTCGTTGCATTGTAAATTTGATAGCATAAATGTGTGATTACAACTCAAACTTAAAACAAATCCTTGCTTATTATTACGTCAAACATCGTTGCCATAAACAATGGATTCAATTAAAATTGTGTGATATGTCAATATTGAATTTGCCAAAATTTCATGAACACTGATATGGATTGAAGTATTAAGCGTATTTTTTTAATTTACGGATGCATACGCATCTAAGAGTGGTGTCGGATATATGCAGTTGTTAGCACAAACCACTTTAACAATTGCAGCACTTGAGAACGAAATTGAAGTATTGTGAAGGAGAATACCATCCTCATCACATGGTGAGTGGAAACAGGGTGAAGATAGCTATTCATTTTGAGTTACCTTGGCAAGTCAAAATTGAGTTTGATCGTAGGACATTACGAGAGGATGTAAACTTATGCACGCCAACATTGGCTTCATCGATAAACAAATGTGGATGATACAACTAGCAATTCAAAAATAATATTGAATTAAATAATAAGTACTTAAGTACGCCAATATACGAAATTCGAAACTGCTTTTGAGCAATCGCGAAAATTCCCTAAGTGCCAAAATCTGTGTTGCTGAGTAGGTATTGGAATTGGAGTAGATAGAATTGTCCAAACATCTTTCATGCAACACTTTGGCTTGACAAATACCCTACTTTCCCGCATACTTTTAATCCAATTCAATCAATTTGTCATGATCAATGATTAATACAATGACATCGTCAAGATTAAATATTGTAGCCGAAAGAATTATTGTCCAATTATTGACATTTTACTTTTAATCAAAGAAAATTACTCTTACACTTTGTTCATTCAACATTTGCTCAAACAGTGTGAAAATTCGAATGAGTGATACTAAACCAGTCTCGGTTGAATCAAATGCTAGATCCAGTAAGGAGTTGTAACAAAGATCATGAACCTCCGCAAGCGTCCACGTAGATGATTAATTTTCCTAAGAAAACAGATTCGACAGTGCGACCTATTTTCAAGCTTAAAAATCCTATTTAAAGACGATTCGCCACACTTATTTGTAGTAGTTTGAAAGATGCTGTTTCCATTGTCATCCATGCTGAGAAGAATGTGTAATTATTAGGGATGTGATATTTACAGTGGCGTTCTTGATGCGCATCCGTGGTCCTCATACTGCTAGAGAAGAAGTTCGGTGGTGAATGCAGATATCTCCCAGCCAATCAGCAATCTATTAGCAATCTAAAATGGTCTTATACTTGGTATTGCTGCTGCAATCAACTTCGCCCAGCTGTCGTGCAGAAAGTGACTTAACGTTGTGCAATCATAAGTTTTTTCAATGGGAGAAGAGATAGGCTAATCTAAAATGTGATATGCTCTTATACATGTGGGTAATATTGTTTGACTGGGGATACTAAGAAAGCTTTTGTCTATGAGCTGAATTGGTAGCTTGATTTCACATTGCCTATTTTTGCCCCGCACTATCAGGATAATATACTGCTAGATTACTTGTAAGATGAACGCGAAAAAGGCTCATTAACGTTCATTTCATTGTGATTGTGTAAAAATGATTGATTTGGGGCACGTCATTAGCAGTGCGCTAATTGGCTGGAAAAATGCATCTCGATAAATTGGTTGATGCTTTTGATTTGATCAGTCAAGGTTAAATAATAACGCACAAGCTGCAAACTGTGCAATTAAATAATATTTAACACCTACAATGACCATGAACATTCTCTATTTTTTTCACGATTTCTAGTTTGTGGAGAACATAAGGCCAAAATGTGAGAACAAAGGAGTCTTACGATCCCGAACACTGGAGAATTCGCCGACACGTTGCCTATGGCTTTATAGTATGAGTGAAATGGCGTGAGCAGAGCTCCCAACCAATCAAAAAGTAACCGTTGCTCAGCCAGAATTGTATCTTGTGATTTAGCTCTGTGCCAGCTTTATCAAAACGACATCACACGCATTCTGTATTGTCAATATTGCTGAGATAGCTTGGCCAGCTTTGGGAACAATTTCATTCTACAGTGATGGTTGGGATTTAGTCAAAGCTTAGTTGTGTTGTATGCAATACAAGTTTCAGTAGTAGTGTACTAACGGGTATCTGTGGAAGTGATTTCTCTTGGTCTAATCGTTGTATTTGGTTAGAAGCAAATTGATGGTTCATTTTTAATAAGGATTTCTCAATTTGTGTGCCATTAATTTCAGAGTAAATGATGTATTTGGGGTTTTTGAACTTTAGTTGATAAATTACTAGAATATTTGGTGTTTTCCAAGACATTGCAGTTCCACGAAGAACTATTTGCTTTAAGCTAATGTAATAAATAAATTTTAGAAATAATAACGTTTTACACAAGGAAGTTGAATTTTATTTTAATGCATTGCCATACTCATCCGACATATTTCTGCTCTGTGCCAGGTTTATCAAAACTAAAATAATTGGCTGAATCAGCCTCAGATCAATTAGTTTATTAAACAGATTTATATCAGATGTCATCGACTTCAATAAGGCAAATCTTTCACTTCCATGGAAGTTATCATATTCGTTATATTGGAAATCTCAAACTGCCACACGGCATTTCCTCTTATTCTTTCTTAACACTATCATATTCACAATTAGCATGATAGAAATTATGCCTCTTCACTTAGCACAATTTCATAGAAGATAATTTGCAGCGTTTTGAAATTTCCATTTAAGAAAACGTTCCTATTCAATTCCATCTATTGCATTCTCTTATCATATTTTAAATTTGCTGAAGTATACTGCCGAAGATTGTACTCTTTGGCTATCATGAGCAGACAGGGTGAACACCGTAAAAAGCCAAATCTCCTTTTATGACCAATCATCATTCCATTCAAGCAAATCTTCGATAAATTACATAGTTGGTTGTAGTCCTTGGATGATCTACAGACAAAAATCTAGTATTTCTGTGAATCTATGCATGAAAATCGTCATATATCTCATCAAATGCTATAACTAATATATTGTTTTAAGCAAGATCTCTTACAGTATCTGGATAAATCCTTCTTAGGAGATGAGATTCTCAACTGCAGATGTGTGGTAGTTGTGCACAACGATTGTGTGCTCATTTTATAGACAGCATTAATTTATTGGTATTGTCAAGGCTATCAGTCACTTAGTCTACTATTCATTCATTTCTAGCCAAATAGGGGAATTGACGAATGTAGTCAAATGACCATGTACTCAATTCAATAGCTACTTTGTCAGAGACCAAGACAGCGACTCTGGTAGGATACATTTTGAAGTGATCTGGGACAACTGAAACAGTAATTGGCAGCCACTTTAAAGTCATTGCAATTTTCTGTATTTTTGTCTATTGCCTTCAATTAGTTTATTCTTCAACGGTGACTAGAGTCCAACTGTTATGACCGGACAATTGAATTGAACTCAACACGCCTGTGTGGAGTTATTGAATTGCTCATCTTGATCAGCCCCAGTTTCTGTTAAAGATGTTCTTAACAATTACAAATTGTGTTCCTTTAGGACGAGACCTTCACTGTTTATCAGTCTGCCGTTGGTCAGAGTTCCATGTTTCTTGCTTATGTTTCTGCCATTGATATAAAATGGATAGATCTGGCTAAAATAATTTGATTGGCGTTTGCTGCAAACACTCTTCAACACAGAGGACTTTAAATATCAGTCTGGTACAAGTCGACTCATCGAAATCTGTTCAAGTTTTTTAACATTTATGGAGAACTGGTCAGGAGGCTTAACCAATGTTGGATAAGTGGAAGTATTATATACTGACACTATCAAGGCTAAAACAACCAGCAATGTCAATTCGTGTCTCTAATAGGTTTCGTTTTATCTTCATCAAAAATTCAATAATTATAGTTACTGATTAGCCCAGTGATAATTGAAAAAATTAAGGTACCAAGTGGCTTGATAGTACTCCGGATAACAATTGTTTATCAGCTGCCATACAATTTTGGCCTTTTTATCCAAATAACTGCAATTGTTTGAGAAGAGTGAATAAATAATTTCCTCGAGAGAGGTTAACGTATGCAACCCCTCCCCCCCCCCCCCCCCTCCCTGCGTATAAATGCAAACTTAATACCGCATGTTATTACTCATGTGTTCCAATCTCTTCTAACTCATCAAAGAAGCGAAAACACAACATTGGACAATGTAACATATATGATAAGTAGATCCGGCTAAAGTATGAGATAAATGACCCACTTAATTCTTCAATGTCAACAGCCTCACCCATCAAAATGGTGAGGAATTTTTACAAAGCACTATGTTCCAATGATAATTGTAAACACCAATTGAACAGAAGGCAACCCAGAAATCTGGCACTTCAAAGAAAACGACAAGGTCAGCAGCCTGGGAGGTGTCATATTTGCTCTCACTCCTTTTGAGACGTTATGCATTTTCGGGTTGACATAATGTAAATTCGACAGTTTTAAGGATTTTCGGAGAGATGATCATGCAGATGAAGGAAAAAATGAAGTCCATTTACAAATGTCTTAAAACTATCGGTTTGATGGAAGCACACCAAAGTGAAGAACTCGTAATTCAAAGTCAATGGCAGAGTTACGCGCGAAGACACTTAAGAAATAACAGTAGGCCAAACTTAAGGGTGGGATAATGAATCACATTTGAGGAAGCCTAATATGACCTAAATGTCTCCATAACGAAGTACTTCTCATTGTGAAACACGCCTAGTGAATGCAAAGTTCGCAGATTTAGTAGAATTAAGATTGGATTTAGCAAAGTGTGGTTGGAGCTATACTACAAAACGCGTAAGACTGCATACATTAGCCTTATCGTTTTAATCGAAGAAACGTGTTGAGTGAAATAAAAGGAAATGTAGAGTGGAGCAGAAATGAATCGATGGAGAACACATGATTCGGAATAACGCATCAATAAAGTAGAGGAGAGATGGGCTCCTGTCGCTCATTCGTAAACAGGCTCATGTTGCAGTACTTTCGTTTGAATGAATAGTAATAGAAATATGAAATTTTAAAATAATAAATGATCTACTGCAGAAAGAAGGATTATCTTAATTTAAAGCAACGCCAAATGCGTAGCAAAAGTTGGAAGCCTTAGAGTTGAAACCTATGACCATTTGAATGTTGAACTGTTGAATTCATCAATCGAGTTTCTCGTCAGTTAATCGTCTATCTAAGTCGAGATTTGGGAAAAAAGTTTTCTAAGAGGCTTTTGAGCTTAAAAATGAATAAGGTCGGTTGGTGGTGAGTAGAAGAAGCAGATAAAGTTGAAGGATCAAGCGAATTTAACCCCACTTGAACTTCATCCAACCCTAATGCTACGAGAGCATAAAATTCTCCTATTTTGCCACAAAGTTTCTTTGATAGGCTTGTGACCTGGGTATTCCGAGTTTGCTGACCAATTGACCCCGGTTATTCGAAGCCGATTTAATAACATATTTTTTTCTACCCTATATTTTATTGCAAATTTTATCAACCACGGTTATTCATCGATAAATTTTTAAAAGTTAATGCTTAGATTTGAAGTAATGGAAGAATACCATTTTACTTCATAATAGTCGTTATTTAGAAATAGTAAATATTTCAATGATATAATAAACTTCTTTTCTCAGTTACAAATTCTTTCATGAAAGTTCAATTTTCCACCTCTTAAAACACTTCAGTTGAATTGAAGTGACAGAAGCCACATTAATTAAAGTGTCTCCTATTCCAATTCTTTGCTGTTCGAAGCTCAAAAACGTGTAGTTGAGATCACGTCTTCATGCGTGGAAATAGATTTTCTCCGAAATCACAATTTTCTTTTTCAACAATTGCCAAGTGACATGTAGGACTTCTTCACCTTTGCACTTCTTCGCCAACAGTTCATCCATGTGGAAGCATAACCTACTTTGATTTTTGCCTAGATTTGTTTTTCCTCTTTCTTTTCCTAACCTTGAAGCACCATTGTCCGGAAAAGCAAGGACATCCTTTATTTAACGTTATTGATTTGGTTTCTGTTATTTTTGGCGTATATGAATTTTATTATTGAATCCAGACGACATTTTTAGCATTTTGACCCATTTTAGTGACATATCCATATGGAAGGGGTTTAGTTCATTTAGAGGATATTACATAGCCGGAATTTGATTTGCGATTGTAAAATAGATCAAAGCGAGGTGAGAGAGGTGGGAACTGATCCATATGGAAGGGGTTTAGCTTTTGGCTGACTACATTAAAAATGCTTAATAAAATTTCATTATGCCGGTAGAGCACTGGGCACATTGAATAGCGTTAAAGTCAAGGTTGGTGGAGACGCTACATTTCTGCCCCAAAATTTTTATTCGAAAATGTACTTATTCGGATTGCATAAAACTATTCCTCCAAACACTCGTATGACATTGTGGAAATTTGAAATATGAAAATCATTAACAAATCACAATACTGTTACTTGATACTCTCCGCATCTGTACCGATATTTATTTTTCGTAATTTAATTCATAAAATCAAGTAAAGTTAACCGAGTATACAAATTATTGGTTTTATCTCCGAAAGTTGTGGATATAGTGAGTAGAACGCTACCAGAAACTATTAGGATACCACCGCAAACTGGGCATCCACTGTTATTCATGAATTATGGGGTATTTTTTGCACGGTAAGATTCGTAAGTTTGCCATCTGGAGAAAAAGTGATGCATCAATAGCCGAGTTTCCTTATGTGGGGTGTTTACCTTTTAGAGTTCGACGAGTGCAAAACGAATAAACACGGATGTTCACACATCTGTGTTAATACCCTCGGTAGTTACCGGTGCCAGTGTGAAATTGGCTACGAGCTCCATCCGGATGGCAAGCATTGTGAAGGTGTGTGTTTATTTTGAATATCTTAAAATCACTTCCATAGGGCTTACTTTTGCAGCTATGAAAGATTACTAAAGAAGTGCATGCAGGATAAGTGGATAATTTATTATCGATATCATTGGTCACCCACTTGGTTCAAATGTTCACCTTAGCAACAAAAAAGGGAAAATTACTTGATGTAGCTATTCATCACTGCTTTTGGGGCACGTGTGGGTGGGTATTTAACCCTTTAACGCGCCCCTAGGACTGTACGGTTCTCTTTCAAAATAAGCTCCATTAGTACTAGACTCGAAACAGTAGGCACTATTGCTATTTGAAACATCTTCAATAAGTCTATAGCCTTCGTCTGATACTACCGAAACTCATCACGTCGGCGGCATCAGTCTGCTGTGAGACACATGTGAGTGCGGTTGGGTGCATTTTTCAAAAAATAATTCCGGCGTTAAGGGGTTAAGTAAGGTACGGCTAAGATTGTGAAGATGCGAGAGGTTTAAGAAACTTTAGACTGTGGAAAAAGGCGAACACACACATAATTTGGTAATGACTGATGTCATATTTTTTTTAATTCCATGAATAGTTATTTTACGTGGTTAACAACAGGACAAACGAAATCCGAAACATATCCAATGAAAATTCCCTCATTTTCATCATTTCAGACAGCTGTGTTTCAATTGACGATTTACAGGTTAATAGATTATTGGTAAGATCATTCTATGATTTTTAAGGAATTTTGTAAAGTATTTCTATAAAATGTGCAAATAAAGAAGCTGGCAACTATTCTTTTAAAATAAGAATTGCAATTTATCTTAATGTGCTGAAATACAACCGTCTCAGATGTTTTTGAAAGACATTCCTGAATTACTGCTACCAAATACCTAAAATCCACCAAGATTCTTGTATATTTCACTAAAAACAATCCCATATGAAAACACTGGCCAGTTGGAGATGCAATCATAGTTTGTTAATGTCCTGTTTAGCGTCTTCAGAATTAGATTCGAATAGTTTGAATTCCATTCACAAGCAACTGTTTGGAAAGTTAAAGAGTAGAAAAGAATTGGTACTGGATTAATGGTAGTACCAGCAATTTATTTTAATTTCAGTAAATAATGACATTAAAATGATCATTTTAGATGCATGCGGTGGAGTTATAAATGCTGCCAACGGAACAATTCAAACACCAGGATTTCCAGCTGAATATCCGCCGAATAAGAATTGCATTTGGAAGATTATCGCCGCTCCAAAATCTACCATCTTCCTCAACTTCACTCATTTTGATCTTGAGGGCAAAAATGTACGTTTATCTTTAAAATTTTCTTGTTTCTTAATGAAAATCTGTGTTAAGATGAAAAAACATTATAATTGCGCTTATTTTTGAACAACTGTCTCAGTCGATCAAATCAGTGGATGGTGATGTCTGGTGTCTATTTTCTACTGGCAAGATATTGCAAGATCATATGAAAGAAAGCACTGGAGTGTATTCACTCCAAGGTACTTTAATGATTTCTCGATGACTACTTATCGTCGTGAAGGTCACTTTGTAGTATTGGCAATTGAGGGCCAATTCGCTAGAAAGCCTGCAACTATGATTTCGTCAATAATCTACTTAATGGTTTTAGTAGAGAGAAGCTACATTACCAGTTTCAATCATTGGGAGGCAGGATGATTTGAGCTAATTTTGTCTGTTGCTATCCAAATCCACTTAATTCCCTTCAATTAAAGCGACTGTTACCGCTTAATTAACTGAATTCAGCCCAATTTTCCGAAAGTTGTCCCAGTTTATGGGAGCGTGAAATTAACAACAGACCACTTGGCCAATTTTTGCATGTGTAACGGAATGTCTGACGCCAATATCACCTAACCCCCTAATGACTCTTTCATCCCCATTACCAGTATTTACAAGTGTTTGTCAAAGTGACTTATGTTCCACTTTTTCACGGTGAAAATAATTACTTACTTCCCAGGATTAAGCCTTTCACTATTCACATGTTGGTAGCGATCTTGGTTTCACAAAACTTATGTTACCAACATTCCTGCGCCTTTTGCTCTTGGGGAGTTGGTGGTTGATTAAGGTGGTTTTTGGATGTTCATTTAAATAGCAAATAGTATTTGAAAAGAGTGATATTCTCACCGCCGGCTAAGATGCTTGTGTTAATGCATGCATTACAGTCATTAACTTAATCAATTCTCAAGTTTTTCTCCACGGGCCGCGTCGAGGTATTTATCAGAATATCCAATCGAAAAGGAGATAAGGTAAAATGTCGAGAAAATGCAGAGTGTAAGTTCATAGTGGAATCTGTAATTCAAATCCCATCCATTATAAGTATATAAGTAAAGCAGTTTTTAATTAAGCACAATCACAAGAATTGTGTTGCGCTGTTTAAGTAGATACCAAGACAGTGTCCCATGCATAAAAACGAAGTATTATTGGTCCCGAATGAATCGAGTTACATTATATTTCTGTTGAATGCGCAATATGTGTTTTAAGCCATGTCACTGGTTCTTATTGCGTTTTTAGTTGAGAAATTACGACGTTTACTCTCAAGCCGTTTTAACCCACACAACATTTTTCATAAAGTTACGCAATGTAGAGGAGGAATGTATTTCGTCTATTATGCTTTGTTGAACGCTTGAAGACCATTGTACGGAAGAAGATCAATCGTACCTAGATAACGAGAATGTTACACACTATTCGAAATTCAACTACGAATTTCATCATTCACAACAGTGGGCATGACCGATCTCTTGACATCTGACTAGACCAATTCTATTACCATTTATTTTCAATCTATCACTATTAATCAATCAATATCTCTGGAAGCCCTGTATGCAATTGAAACATCTTATCAAATTAGGATAAACAGATACGATGTGCGTTCTTAGCGTCAAACGCAGCGTGAATTCATCTTTTTTGCATTATTTTTCTAGAAAGCCTGCAACTATGATTTCGTCAATATCTACAGCGGTCCTCAACATAACCAGCAAAAAATCGGTACATTTTGTGGAAACACTCTCCCAGCTCCAATAACGTCCCATACAAATGAGTTGAACCTGGAATTCTACACAGATGGATCTGTACAGAGAACAGGATTCAAGGCCGTATTTTTCACCGATCTTGACGAATGCGCTGACAACAATGGAGGCTGCCAGCATATATGCCGAAACACAATAGGATCATATTACTGCGAATGTCGACCCGGCTACAAGGTTTATGGCAGATTCAACTGCAAAGAAAGTAAGTGTCATGTGTTTCTATCGATCCATCAAACTACCACCAAGGTAATCAAAGTGATTTTGCGCGCATAATATGCTCCTCTTCCGACTAATAATAACTTTACAGATTGCAACAGTTGCTACAGACGCTTCGAATAGCCATTTTTGCCTCATGGGACGAAAATTCCAGTAGTCGCTTTACAAACTTCAGTCATAGTCTTGGTGCACACTTATATTCCAAAAATTGTGCCCTTGTGGATGTCGGGCCGACTGATTATTGTCGTCCATACCCGACATTTTAAGTTTGATGATGACACTGACAGGATTTGAGGATTCTGTCCATTTCACTCTTCATTTACAAACCTCGAAGTTATCCAAAACTCGGTAAGTTGAATGGTATCTATACGTGTCGGTAATCGTCACGGCGATTCTATCAACCGGATTGACAACCTTCATCTCGGGCACTAGCCTTAAGTTCTTTTTGCGCTTGTCGTGGTCTCATTTTAACATTGCTAAAGGTTAGTTAAAGTCTATTATTCACGAGTTGCTACACCATTTCGAGTTGCGAAGCTTCAATACCATTGTCATTCATTTTTCTGTTTTCGTGCCTAATTGCCATGGCTTTTTATGCAGTTTGATAGTTCTGATTTGACTTGGACACTTTACCCCCTACTCAACCTATTATTCGAAAAATTTTGATTTAATCTGCTCTTTGATTTCTATTAGCGATTAAACTTTAAAATAAAATAAGAGTTCCACAGCAAATTGAAACAGTTCTATCTGGCTTGCCACTTTTCAGAGATATCCTAAGAGGGGACCCTTCGAGTAAGTGATATTGTGTATAAAGCTCTTAAATGAACTTCCTCAAAGTTTTACACTTGAACAGACTTCTGTAAATAAGTTGCCACATTAACTATGTGCAATGAAAATATCCATTTATGGTCATCAAATATTAAAGTCCATTTTCTTATGCCTTATTTCAGTCGGAAAAAGTGCTGGATGTCAACAGGAAATTTCATCACCCGAAGGCGAAATCCGAACTCCTAATTGGCCCAGCGAATATCCAGCTCGACAGAACTGTCAGTGGAAAATCACTGCCACACCTGGCCATAGGGTTAAAGTTGTGAGTTCGTCAGTTTAGTATTGACAAATAGCTTAGCTACTGAAATGAATTAAGTAGATGATGTCATTTTTGCTTGCAGGTATTCGACTCCTTTGAAGTTGAATCGCACCAGCAGTGCATGTACGATCGGGTAATCGCTTACGACGGATTAACTACCGATTCACCCCAGTTAGGACGCTTTTGTGGAAGTCGAAAACCTTTACCAATAATTTCAACTGGGAGTACTCTTTTACTAACATTCAATGCTGATGGATCTGTTCAACGGAAGGGTTTCAGGGCACAGCACTCAACCGGTATGTTCTACCTACTTCAATATTTACAGTTATAGAAGTAGACTCAACGCTTCTTATTTGATTATGCTACGATTTCAGTCTGCGGTGGTGATCTTAAGGCTGACGTATCTCCTCAGAATCTATTCTCACATGCTAAGTTTGGAGATCTAGACTATCCAGTCAATCAGCAGTGTTACTGGACTATTCACTCGAACCTCAAAAACTACACCATCTTAATTCGGTTCTTATTCTTCGAAGTCGAAGAGGAAACTCTTTGCACGTGAGTGTACCATGATATGCCATTACCTTAAAAAGAAATAGTAACTTACCCCTCACCCCACCCACCTCCCTTTTCATCCACGCAGCTACGATTACGTGAAAATATTTGACGGTCCGGATGGGGGAGCGCAGCGACTGGGAGAGTATTGTGGCCGAAAGGTAACTTCAATTTTACGAATAGTTGAATTTAAAAAGTTACGCAATAAGTAACTAAACATTGCTTATTGCCACAGCTGCCCCATGATTCATATGCGGCATCTGGAAGCATGCATATTCAATTCTACACCGATGATACCATTAGTGGTAAAGGATTCCATGCACAGTATCAGCTAGTTCCCAACGGTGCCGTAGCTAATCAAAATCAGCTTAATCTTTCTCCAATTGTAAAGTTACCCAATTCACCACCTTCCCACTATCGATCAGAGCAGCCAGCTTATAGACACCGCCGGCAATCAGCTGCAATATCCCCTGCTAATTCCTCTCCAAAGGCTAAGGCTCCTTTCCACGGAACTCGATATGTTTCGAGAATTCATCGAGCTTCTCCCTGGATAAGCCAGAAGAGTCTTTATGGTAACTATCGACCTCAGCCCACCGCCCAGCCTACTCAAGTGTCAAATCGAGCATGGAGAGTCCCCTATAGACCTGAGCAATCCCCTCATAGATCAGCACGAACCCAAACTCGGATCTTTAATCCCCATGCAAGTTGGAGTGGTAGTGACTCTCGAAGATTACACCCTCAATTGAGACCCGACGTTGAATATGGAATTCATGAAGTTGGAGGAGCGACTAGTAGCTACCTTCCAGCAGCCACGTTTAACTTTCAACAAAATAACTATCAAGGAAGTAGGCAGAAATCATCTGGGTACCGTGGTTCAAATACCTCCTATCGTCGCATTTCAACTACCTAATGAGGCTTAGAATTCCCTCGGCTTCCCCTTCTCTTTCATCGAACTATTAATACATTTCCACCCACAATATCCCTTTGCACTTGTTTTCTCCATTTCACCCCTCCTTTCTCCTCCAAGCAGAATTTTTGCACTCTTTACTCGTCATCGTTGCCTCATATATATATACATAAGTTGAAATAACTCTTCAGCCTATTACACCCCTATTCTACTTTTCTCACTTCTAAAGAAAGGAGCTATAGAAACACTCGAGAGGAGAGTGATCAATTTTACCCAGAATTGGTTAAAATCACTGATCTTTGGGAGGTGCTGGGGTGTTTGAAGCGCTGTTGAACAGAAAAATTTAAGTTTGTTTTAGTAGTCAACTAAACTGATTACGCCACATGCTCGTCAACCTGCTTTGACAAATTAGCGCTACATCTTTCGAAAATAATGTCTATTTATTAAGAAGGCATCTACTGTAACCTTTCTTTTACCGTTTTGTACCAATTTCAAGAATTATTAAGTCAAATTCACAAACAGAAAGGACAAATTTCGTTAGCTCATAGGGCAGGTCTATCAAAATGCGACCGTAGCCCTAAACGAATCAACCCATGAGTCTTGAATAGAAGGTTAAATATATATTTTATCAAAACAGCAAAATCTTTGTTTAAAATCAACATTGTTATTTTCTGTGACGATACAAAGACACTGTAAATTTCAGTCATGAGGAAGCATCGGATTCGGGGAAAGAGGTTTAATTAGGCATTGAATGTTCAGGAGAAAACATTGAGGTGGCTCTAATCCAGTTAGTAAAGCTACTTTAGATTAAGAAATCCCCTTACAACATTAATGATCTGTCTTATGACCCTCAGGATACGACTGCTTTCTAAAATACGAAAAGTTGAATTGGACAAAGAGAAGTGGTTGAGGGGAATTGGGAAGACAGAACTATGTGCTCTGACATTTGAATAAATGTTATTGTATCTGCTCCAAAAAAATGAAAAATGACTGAGGCTACCCTAATGAGGTCATGTAAATTGTTAGGAGTAGAAGAGTCATTGCTTCAGAAGTCCCACTGTATCCAACCAGGACAATTAATTTTGAATTAATCCTCCACTATGTGCTCTGACACTTGAACTAAATTATGATTTTTCAAATACTACAGTTTCAATTTTAACACAAGCGACAAAAATGAACATAGTGAAGCGCACAGCCATTAGAAAAGTGGATACATCTTATGAGTAATTGGATTTAATCTTGTGAATAAGCGACTGACTGGGGTGAACTAACTCTACTTGAACATTTGTCTGCAACCAAGCAAACAACGCGTCATAAGTGACTCAGGACTCAACTAATCTCAAGACAGAACTAATTTTAAATTCACCATCTGTGTCCATTGTGATCATCTGGCCGTGTCGCCGTTGTCCAATAGCAAAACTCGGCGATTGAAGAACATTTTTTTCAAAAGTTAGAATGCAATAAATATGCATTCCTCGCGATAATTCGTGTGATTGTCATGTCCACCACCCATTGATTGGTTTCGCTGTCTGCCCAATCATATTCTAAAGTTCTTATTTTCATGAGAATCTGCAATCAATTATTGCTTCAACTTTAGTGATGCATTTTGAGAACTCAGATCTGGGTATTTGCCACATCTATAAAAACCTCCTCATATTTGTTTTAAAAAGTTAAATCTCTGGCTAATTTGGTAGCCAGCTATTTTCCGCTTTGCTTTTCTTTATAAATATACGTCCATACGAACATAGAAGTTCGATTGAAAACACTTACTAATTATGAATAAGATTAATGTTACGTTGCACGAATATTAACCGCTGATTGTCTGTGAGACCTCTGCATCCACGTTTGTGTTTGCAAGTAACCAATCGGTGGTACGAATCGATTTCAGAATGTTCTAGCGGACTCAAGGTCCTTTGGGGCAGCTTTGGTAGTGCTATACACTCCACACACTCCCCCTCCTAAGGAGACAGTCATATTATTTGATGTATTTTTTTAAGTCCAAATTACTATCTTATTTAGTTCTTTGATTGCATGCTTCCATAACTTGTAATATCGATTGGACAGTTAAATTAATTAAGTTAGGTCACGATATAATATAAGCACCGATTGTTTCCTCGTTTGACTAATCACACTCTGACACAGGTCAATCACAATCCGACGAACGCCAATTCTGAGGCACAAATAAACCACACGTGACTGATTAAATCCCTTTCTTCTCACTTCCACTGGGGTCTGAACAAAAGCAAACTGCTAAGCAGCGCTTCACACCACATTGCACCATCTCTTCAGTCTTCAGCATGCCCACTGAACTCGCATGATATCCCCCAAAATAGAGACGAATTCGACCACACTTAGTTCAATCAGCCGATCAAAGCAAGCTACGCCGTCCACATATACGCTCAAAACAAATAAGAAAAAAATAAGAGAAGATAAAAATGCACGTAATGCAGACAAATTAATGAAACTATGGAAAAAACAAACAAGAAGTGATACTACCCACACTAAAAGGGTAAAGCTCAATGCAAACGAGGTGAATACATTCACAAATAATGTATTTACAGAACAAATTAAGCAGATAATTAAACGACAATTCGATAAGTTATGTACCGACCGGCCGTTTCTGAGGGTCTATTGATTCGCACTACCTGGCCGCGTTTCAAACCATAATATCTGGCAACAGGATCACTGGATTGCATTTTCGGCAATTGACTCTCCTTCAGTCGACTAAGAATATTTAAAAAAAAAACACGGTTAAACACTTACTACGCATCCAAAAGTTCCTGCTTTTCATCAGCGGTCAAAACACGATGTTCTGGAACAAGTTTATGTTCGGTAATATTTACCATAAGCTCATTTTCATAGAAACACTCCATTGTGATTTTGTTGGCTAATAATTCCGCAATAGCCTACAAATAATCACGATGCCATGAAAAAAAGGTGAATACTTACAGACTTAGCAGCAGGAGTCAAGCCGACATCTCGAAGTACAAGAATGGCTTTTGTGCATGAATCATGTTGCATTTGGTCCACATAAGCGCGAATAGTCTTCATGTTTACACGATCATCATCAGGGAAAAAGACATATAACATATCGGAAGGATCCTCTTCGTGATTCACAACCACTAATAATCCTTTGCGAGGTGATGAATCACCCAATGCTTCCTTAAAATCCTCAAGGGTTTGCTCCAATTCCTTTTGCATGACCAAATAGCCTCTGTCAAGGCACATTTTTAGAAGCGTCTTCTTAATTCTCCACAATTTATACACCTCGTCATCCATAACACCCAAACAGTAAAACGCGATATGAAAGCAAAATAACCACAAAGTTAAGATTCATTTAAACAGTCACTAAAATAAATATTGTGCGCGAAGAAATCTAATAAAACGTTTTATTTGTATCATTATGGTTTAACTTAGAAAATCCTATACATTTATAAAAAATATTATTTATTTTATACTATGATATTTATTAATTCGAACAAGTATTATATGCACAACATCAAAATCGGCTGTCTGTGTTTGGAAACTAAAAAATGTGTCGGATCGCAATTCTCAACAAAAATCTTATGATCGTGTACTTTAGTTTAATTCCTTTATTATTCAACTGATAACAGTTCACGATGTGTATTTGTATGAGTTTCTGTGTTTAGCTAAAATTATTACTTATATACGCATTCACGTTCGCCTATTACTTAATTACTTACTTACCTTTATTTATCGCATACTTTCTTCCTTGTATCCCAGAAAATCCTTAGTATATGCACGAGAAACCTCGTCGTAATATATAAATACATAGGAGTCCCTAACATTTTGGCAATAATATGAGCTTATTTATAAATGCGTGCAAAGGTAGGCTTCAAAGACACCTGCATTCTGGGCTCCATCATGCCTGTCATTCGTGAGGTTTTCATCATGGAGTTCAAGTTATGCGGTTGCAGTTGTCTCGGGAGCACCTTTGTTAGTCGATTAGCATTCACTCACATTTTCCAAATTCTATGAATCGGATGCATCAGCTTGACGCTTCTATTAGGATGCTTGTTTAAAATACTTAAGAAAGGTGTTTGAATTTGTATGGACACTATCTTAGCATCAGCACATCTTTCTATTACTCCATGATCTACAAGAATCCACGACAAACTCTAAACATAATGTCCATTGCTAACCACTGTAATATTGTTACCAGACGTGCGTCCTTTAGAGCTCACAATCTTAGCCTCTGTTTCCTTACCGAAGTGGTTAAATGCTGCTGCAAAAAAAGATTCACCAAGGAACCTAACAAATTGGATTCCTTTGCACTCTCATCAAAATATCACAGTGTTCCTCAATCTGGACACATTTGAACATCATCTAACAGCGAAACTTTGATCCAAGCTGCTCACAATATGCCTTCATTAGAAAAGCCATAAACCACATCTTCCTGAACACAACCAAGAGTTAACACTTGTCTGTCCCTCACCCATGGCATTATTTCTGCACCGAAAATCGATTCTCCATCTCACCCTCACTTCTACTGAAAGAGTACATCTGCTCAACTCTCTGAATTTGTCGTGAAAGAACAAAACGGAATTGCCAATTGGCAGCCACTATTACTTCTCATAAGTTCATCTGATTTTTTATGCCACGATGACTGGACCACGCCTTCCATCACTATTTGCGCAAAAGTTCGTCGTTTACTAAGTCACGATGTTTGGGAATAAGATTGCGTTAACTGCCACCTTCATCTGTGTAGTTGAATTTCGATTTAATATTTCCAGCTGCATGTTTGTCGATAGACTGTAAACAAGCACCCCTTGTCACAGTACTTCCTTTTGGATGGCATTATTTCTTCAACGAAAACGTAATGCTGAATAAATGGCATGTGTGCATTAACAAGTTAGCTCAATTTGGCTTAGAAGTTGCCAACATTCAGTCAAGAGTGATTGCTTGAACAACAACAACAGATGTTCATAAAGGAGCTGTTTTAAAGGGTTTCACAAAGCAAAGGCATATGTTAGGAGAATTAAGTTTTGGGAAGCCAACTTATGGACATTATTTGTTCAAAAAGTGTCTGGTTTGCTTTAGTTGGCCACTAACATTTCGCGTGCCCACACATTGGCATGACACTTGAAAGCACGTGACCTAATGTGATAGAGAATGAGCGTGAGATTCACCTCATAACATCTTTTTTAGAAATAGGGGTTGTGATCACACTATTTATATCGGGGTTGAGGGACTGTCACCCACACACTCCCACTCTAACAATGCATGGCCTACTTCGAGTCACATGTTAGAATGTGCCCAAAATAAAGTATATAGAACTGATTAATTGACAGACTCAACATATCGATAAATTGATACAACGTGTAGAGTCTATACAAATCTTGTCTGACTTGAAACAAATTGAGCCAGTTGGATAGGAAGGACAGTAAGAAGCAGTCACGAGTACATGACACAATGGCATTTAGTATAACTCGTTGCCAATGGAAGGCAGCAAGGCATGAATAGGACTCTTCAGATTAGTGGTCTCTAGCGACTCTCGTGAGGGAGGATGGGAGGGCCCATATCTATTGAAATCATGATCGAATGAAAGAGACTCTGGTTAGTTGCGATCTAACAGGCTCAACCTATTTAAGAAACACTTCTTTACTTGTGTAAAGTGAGTCTGAGAATGCAAATGTGTTTGTTCAGAAATAGACAATTCTGAGGTTGTCTGCTGTTCCCTCAGAATTCAGCTTGGATAAGGAGAAAATTGCTGCAGTCATTCACAGTTAAATCCATGTTTCGAGATGAGTAAATTATATCTCATAGGTAGTCACCAACTCCCCAAACCATCTTATCCATCTGCCTCAAAAATGATGATCTTAAAGTTTTCACCACTTAACATAACCAGTCCAAACTACTAAAAAAGGTTATCTCTCCATCCTATCCATCTTATCAACGTGTGGGCACACTCAACTCTGTGTGTGTGTGTGTTTGTGAAGAACTTAATTGGCATGTAACTGAGCACTCTTCATATACACAAGATGTATTTGGTTCGTATCTACAACAGTCATTACCTCACCTCAATGTGAAGGCGACTCATCGAGTCAGTTGTCATACAGACTTTGGTCTTCCAGTGAATGATAATATAAGACTGAGTATCATGAATGCCACCTTCACTGCTGCACATATTCACTGATTATCTTCTTATTTACGATTTATCAACCGTTATCTATCATAAGGTGGATGGTAGCAAACCAAAGGTCTTTCAGAACACAGTTCTGTGGATGATACTGTGTCGGTAGAGCAGGCGACGAGAATGAGTGTTCAATTGCCGGAAGAAACGAGTTCCTTGGGAAACCTTGCCGCCGCACAAGTGCATCAAGATAGGCTTAACTGTTGGACAATTCGACAAAAATGTCACATAGTGAGTAAATATTTATTGTGCGTCCAGTTACTGAACTTGGGAAATAGAGATATTTCCTCACAAAGATCTGACTTGGCACCTCAAGTAGGATGTGAATGGGGTGTTTAGTGAGAAAGAGGAATCAATGTCGTGTTTACCAGAACATGTTAGTGGACGTTCAGTGTTAAGGATTATTGTCAAATGCGTGTGAGGTGCGAAGCCATTGGAGAGGTGGCCACATTTAACTGAGCGATGGAATTTCCTGCAAAGAATTTATTCAATCCAGGCCAAAATTCGTGCAATACAAATGTTGAACATCTTATGGCTCACTTAGTCAATATTTCATCGCTAAATAAGATAGGCCACTTGATACCTCCATGTCGTGACTATTATTTCGAAAACAACAGTAAGCTTATAATTCCAAGTGATACATTGCAAATCACCAACCGCTGAAGACTGATTGTTTGGAGGCTGGATATCAAAGAAGCACCTCACTGTTAAAATTTGAGCTCCGAGTAGCCATTGAAAAGCTAGTAATCTGAAGTGACTCATCAAATTCTCAATGCTTACTCTGGTCTTTGCAGATTCGAGTTATATTGTCATTTTCTGAAGATGGCAAGTCTAAGAGAATCTGTAATCGTTGTTAAGAAAATAAAGGAGGCCATCTGGGGAGAATATCAAATCAGTCAAGCACTTAGATCTCTGAACGTCACTGGAATATTCTCCTAAAAAGCTATGTACACTTGTCGTGATTAGACACACTCTCTACCCTTCATATCGCCCTTCAGAACACACACCTCACACTGTGTGTTTCCTACACAGCAGTCAAAGCACCAATAGACACCGTCCAAGAAGCCATAAATCCTATTATCGTCTTACAAACTCCAATTATCAAAGAGTACACGGCACTCTGCTAACGAATGAAGGAAGTGGATATGAGTACTTAAGTACTAAAGGAGTGAATTTTAATGAATTAAACAATCAGAGAGTAAGCAATAATGGAGAGAATAATTTATTAGAATTAATAAAAAGAATACGGATTTATGATTTACATTGATCCATTACTTCGCTTAGAAAATGTCATTCGTTGGAGCCAGTTTCCTCAGTAGAGCAAACAAAGCGTTGTGTCCATAACACCAGTACTTTCTTCTACTTTCCTCAAGGCCATCCATTTCAGCTTTCAAAACTTTCTTAAGCTCCACTGAGCCCTTTACTACAGTGTCGAAGTTAACCAATTCACATCCAGCCACATCAACACTTAAGTCACCAGGGTAAATACCATTTCCAAAGATACCGATGATATTATTCATCTCCAGCACACTGCATTTACATGTGCCTGACCATTTCAAAGTGGTATTCCATGAAGCCAATCGATTGCCGTAATTGAATGCATACATTAGTCCTTCGACAGAACCATCTCCAGTCTTATTGTACTTTTTGAAAACAAAGAATTTTCGACGATGAAGACACAAAGAATAGTTGAGATATTCACTCATGATTAGAGTCTCGAGTTCTCCACATGTTGGACAAATTGGCTTCTCGTTTGGTGCTTCGGTAGGAGGGATAGGAGTTGTAGTTGCTGATGGTTTCTCAGTAGGATCATGAGTAGGTCCTCCCATCGACGATTCCCAGTAGAGGTGACATGAGTCAAGTTGGAACGGTTGCTCCATCTTCTCATTTGGATTGTAGTAGTCACGAGCAGTAACCAAACCTGGTTGTGAGTTCTGAACGTACGTTCGTTGGTACAGAGGCACACTGAAGCACCTTTCAGCACTTTCCATTCCACCTTCAAATCCGTTAAGGTAAACACTGACCTCCTGCTTTGCAGCATCAAAATCCATTTTCTGTAGATCTCCATTAAGAGGTATCTTGCTCAATTCACTCACTGTTGCAGTCCATCCACTGGGGAGTCGAAGAGTCACTAGAAGCATTCCTGTTGCCTTCGAATTTGTTTGACCAATACAAATCGAGGTGTGAGCCGTCGTGCATAGTGCAGTAGCACTGCTGCCACTTTGATCAACAGATACATCCACAGAAAAGATTTCGTCCAACTTCTTCGGTTTTGGAACATTGTAGATTGAGGTGAAATGAATAGGGACACATATTCGCTTGGGAGATTCAATGTTGACATTGAGTCTACTGATACTACTCTCATTATGCCTTCCTATTTCAAAGTTGTTTGAGATAAACTCATTTTCTGGACCAATTTCTATGCTTAAGTTAACCCCCGACTTTTCTTCACTCGAAATTTTCACTACTGCAGACTCAGTAGGTGTTGGGAAATTACGAGCAGTTTCAATCAATGCTCGAACACCTATCACAGTATCCTGAGTAGAATAGAAGCCACCATTCTCATTTTGCTGTTGTGAAATCCACTTCACGACTGCAATTTGATCATCACGAGAAATGTTCTCGGGACTCAACGCCAACAGAGCGTATGCCGTAGTTTTCAAATCTCGCACTCTATCGTAATAATAGCTACTGATTCGCTTCTTCTCCCTCTCTGATTCAGGCCACCATTTCAGGGATCCACTTACCGTTGCCTCCGTTCTCGAGCGTTTCTCCAGTGCATGCATCATTGCATTCAGCATTGATTCCCCAGTGACCGACTGGAACTTCCTCGTGGCATAGAGAACTTTAGCAATCAGCGAAGTTGGCCATTCTTCAATGGGGAACGATTCACCAATTGACTTCATATTGGGTGCCTTTGGCTTCCTTCAGTGCAGTTCCAGCAGAACTGAATGCAGCAAGGACGTGGGAAGTAAGTAGGAGCTTGTTCCCATTTGAATCTGTGTTCCTCATGAAAGTCATGAATCTACTGCCTTCCTCAATAAAGCAACCATCAGTCTTTTGCTGACTAACAAGAAAGTCAAAAGCTTTACTTAAAACAGAGTGTGCACTGAGATTCCGTTTCGAGATGATTGACAATGGCAAGTCATCAGCCTCACTAAATACCTCAAACACGTAAGCTGTCAACCAAGTGCTTCCATTTGCACCATACCCAGGCCCGAATGTAGAGAAAGCACCGTTATTGGGATGTTGATATTTCAGTTCATTATCGAAACCACTGACAATATAACCGGCTGCTTTTCTGGCCAAGGAATTCTGGCGAAGTTCGGATGCATTCTGACGACTGAGAAGATACTTGAGCACGTAGACACTTGGTGCAACCTTAGCGAGATTCTGTTCTCCACATCCAGTGGGCATTTGGACCAGAGAGTCGAGATTGGAAAGAGCCCTACTGATTGCACTCCCACCCACAGCCACGTAACTTCGAAGTGAATCCCTAACTATTGCTTTGTCCTCAACACCGATTTTCAGTTCAACACCACCTTCTGAGGAATCTGCAATACAATTGGTTGAGAAAGAATTCATGTCTGCGGTAAATTATAATTGAGCTTGAAATCACTTACTACCAGGTGAGCAGAAGATGTCACCAACAGTTACGCGTTTCTCAATGCCCTCTGCTTCAACACGAATTGAGCGTCGAACAGCGTCAGAAACGGTGACCACCTCCTTCCACGATTTGACTCCCTCAGTATCACAAATGCCAGTACCACTTCTAGCTATCGCCGTTGCAGTCAGATTGAGTTGGCCAATACGAAGTGGTCTCATGGGAAGTCGGAAGGTCTCCTTACTCAGTTGGCCATTTTCGGATGAACAGATACAAACCGAAAAGGTGGAGGCACCAACAATTCTCCAATCCTCTGGATCAGATTTCATACTCACCTCAACTTCGTAGCAACTTCGGCTCCCAGCATTTTCATCGGGGTGAAGAAAGATGGTAATGAGTAAGTGGAGTGTTTCGCCCCTTCGAGCTACCAATGGTGGTGCAAATTCGACGAAGAAGGGCATTCGGACAGTCAGTGTAGGCTTTAAAACAGGCGCCCAAAGACCGCGGTCACCCAACAGGCACACCGCATTTGCTTCCCACGAAGTCAAGCTGTCGGGAACGGTGAGTGACTTCTCTAAACTTCCATTTGTCAGCATGGCAGACTCAAAGAGCCAAATTTCTGGGAAGAAATCACGGAGACGAGGAGGAGGAACTACATCTTTAGATGCTGATTCAGAAGGCGGTGGTTCAAATCCAGAATCCGGACGCCTTTGTTCAGAATCTTCAAAACCAAATCTATTGGTAATTGTAGGACAAGCGGCGAGAGGTTTGATCGAATCCTTGTTTGATGATACAAGGGTGAAATCAATTCCAGCTTCACGATATGCATCCTCTGAACCCGAAATCCAGTTCGAGTCATAATTCACTCGGTTGTCTTTAAAAACATCAATTATAGCTCTGAAATCTATCTTTCGGTTCCCCTTTGTGTTGAAATTCTTCGTGGCAACATCGATTGTGCTTAACAAACAAGTACCTGACATCTTATCACCGATAGAGTATGCACGAGTCAGATTCAGAGTCATATTCACCATTTCTCCAGGAGATGCCACTTTTCTACTCAATTGAAAACCTCCTCCGTTTTGAGAAATGTCAGCCAGGGCTGGTGAGGAGCAGGACTGGATATTCTCGATCTGAAGGTAATCTGTAGCCATCTTCCCTTCAACTGAAATAACTACTACAGCACGCAACTCGGGTCCGAAATCACTGTCCAATTGAAGATGAGTCACATGTTTGAACACTGTTCTTCGTGGAGTATTGTCAATACTGCTCCTTGACACTACCTCCTTTTCCTCAGACTTGCTTACAGTCGTCTCATTCTCGCCTGGTGTAGTAATCTTCTCGAAAGCAATAGCAGCTCGATCACAGAGATAGCCTCCAAATCCATTGTGGCAGACACAATCTCCACCCTCAATACAATCACCATTCTTGCAACCACTTCGGGGAATACAAATTTCACAGGATTCTCCATTCCATCCTGGTTTGCATGCACACCTATTTGGAGCAACACAAATCCCCCCTTTGCCACAGTCTTCGTTACAAACAGGAATAAGGCAATTGGGACCAGTCCATCCTTCCTTGCAAATTATATCTGCATCATCATCATCATCCTTGCACTCGTAATGACCATAGTCGTCGTCTCTTGATGCGCATGTGAAGTCAGATTGTAACTTGAGTGTTCTGGAAGTGAGTTGTCCACGTTTGAGGAAATGTAGCATCAGGTTAGTTTTTTCAGGAAGACGCTCATTCGAGAACACCAGCAATTCTACTTCACCTGGACATGTGATATTCTTCTTCTCCACCAAGTGCACCTGAATGGCCAATCCTCTGCTTCTATCCCAGAGTTTCAGATGTTTGTATGCCACCAAGTCCCAACGTGGACGAGGTCTTGGGAGCCAATACGAACTGGTATAAATGTCACTGACTTCAGAGGACTCATTTCTATTTGATTCATTACTTGTTCTAATCTGCTGCACGACTATGGAGGCAGAATTTTCAAAATCAAATGGAGGGAGAACAAAGTTGTATTCATCTCGGCCACTTTCTACTGCAATAATTCTTTTGAGGCGGATTGGAGATCTGGAGTCCGAATCCATCCATTCATCACAAGAGTTGATATCTTCTCGAACAATAAGTTCCAAATCCCCTGTTACATTTCCATTATTTTCGTAAATCACATGGCCCACTACTGGGAAACCGGGTCTGAAGGAAGAAAGCATTTTCAATGCCAATTTCGCCTTGGGCCACCTTTTGAATCCAACTGTGTTGGACACCACAATCGACACTCCAGTCGCCTCTTCAGTCACCTCCACGAAAACACCCAATTTATCATTCCAACCTGGCTCTTCTCCTCCAACTAACTTCGTTATGTCTGCTGTGATGTTAGTACAGGAGTCATCACGAAGTACACCATTGAAACGCATACATTGTCGAGTTAGCGATCCATAGTTACTCTTGCACTCATTTTTCGACATCATCCTCTTAGATTCCTCTTGACGACCAAGTTCTTCCTCACTGCAGATGCAGAGTTGAGCGTCATATACACCTGGCATAGCTGGACCGTTTGCATAAGATGCACAAACCCTGAATGTGACATTCACGTCCTGTGGTTCTATTTCTCTCGGTACTGTGACGTGTGCCTGAAAACGAGGAAGAACATAGTGTCTCACTTGAAAGTTAACCTCTTCTCTTTCCTCCTGAACACGGGCAACGATCGTCCACTTTCCCTCAGCAGCATCACTAATGAGATTGTAGGAGAGGTTGAGTGCTTCAGAGGTTTTAACATTCTTCCATTGTCGAACAATGTTGTCAAGTGGATCCTTCATCTCAATAGAGTCAAAGTATGGAACATCTGTACGTCTCTTTCGTTGTTCAGGTTCCAATTTCACCACTGTCTTCTCGCTCCAATATTCACCTAGTGCTTGGTAACTTGGCCATGTAGGGGGATTTGAAGAAGGCAAAATATTTTGTCTTGTGAGAGCAAGAAAACGTAATTTAACTGTCTCTCCTGGACGATAAAGTGGTTTATCTGTTTCTCCAAGTATGTATACATAATGGCTGACCATTCTAACGTATCTTTGAACACTATTTACGGCAAACTCTTCGGGACTCTGACAAGATTCAACAGGACAATGATAGAATGTAATATTGAGCTCAAAATAACTGCCAGATTTGAATTCAATAGGAACGTAATACTTCAAATCATAGACATATCCGTTCTCACCTCCACTTCTATTGGCATCTGGTTGTTCAAACACTGTCAATCCAATATCGTTTGATAAGAGATAGTGAGAAGTCATGTTAACTGTCACCTTCTCAATGGGTTTCAGAGAGTGAATGAGGATTCGGTTTGCACAATCGATAAGCAATTCATTGGGGAGGGAAATAGTGACAGTGTTGTTGGAGTTGAAGGGTTTAGGTTTTATTTCAACACCGTGGTAACATCTCACCACTGCGCAAAACAATGCTATGAGGAGCAGAGCAAACACTCGCATTGTTGGGCTAATTTGACATGCGGTTGATCCTGTTTATATACAATCTTATCGAAAACGCTGCATTCCAATTGGCTAAGCAGTCTGATAGGTCGGTGCGCTGACTGGCCAGGAATGTGTGAAAACTGTTTACATTCACTTATTGGTCCAAGATGTCTCAATAAGGCCCTCAGTGAACGACTTTTTAGAATTTACATCTGTCTCGCAGGTCTCCAGCAGGATGCGAAATGTGAATAAATACATTCAATTATGTTAAACATTTATTGTTACTGGGCGAATTGTGACGACATTGGTGTGGGATAAAGTAAAGTTGAACTACACTTGCCGATGGCCATATTTCGATTTCTGATGGAGACTCTACAGTTGGGATAAATTTGCAGATTCACTAAATAAATGAGGTAGTAAAGGAGTGGAGAGAAGCAAGGACATGTTTTCGCAGAAATATTTATTTAAGCAATGCACATTCACACGAACCGAGAGCATTGGTGGGTGTAATCACTCCTGCAGACAAGCGAGTTGTTTACTTTGTTAATGGGGGCGTTTAGATTGGTCAATGTGATCGAAATTACGATGTAAATCGCGTTTTTTACTCATAAGTTCAGTCCTTTCACTAGAGCGAGAAACTCGATTTCTGCCTGCATTTTAGTACACTGACTTAAACACTGATGCAACAATTCCTCGAGGTGCACTGTTCTTAGGAAAGTGTCTCAAACTAAGGGCATTTTCTAAGCGATATAATGAATCAGGTTAATTCATAAATGTACCTTTTCGCTAATTCTCTATCATTACATATTCTCTATTTTTTTAATTGATTAAAATTCACTCCTTTAGTACTTAAGTACTCATATCCACTTCCTTCATTTGCATCCAGAATTTTTGCCGAGAGTGAGCCTAGTGACGTGTAGACTTTGACAATTGGAGTTTGTAAGACGATAATAGGATTTATGGCTTCTTGGACGGTGTCTATTGGTGCTTTGACTGCTGTGTAGGAAACACACAGTGTGAGGTGTGTGTTCTGAAGGGCGATATGAAGGGTAGAGAGTGTGTCTAATCACGACAAGTGTACATAGCTTTTTAGGAGAATATTCCAGTGACGTTCAGAGATCTAAGTGCTTGACTGATTTGATATTCTCCCCAGATGGCCTCCTTTATTTTCTTAACAACGATTACAGATTCTCTTAGACTTGCCATCTTCAGAAAATGACAATATAACTCGAATCTGCAAAGACCAGAGTAAGCATTGAGAATTTGATGAGTCACTTCAGATTACTAGCTTTTCAATGGCTACTCGGAGCTCAAATTTTAACAGTGAGGTGCTTCTTTGATATCCAGCCTCCAAACAATCAGTCTTCAGCGGTTGGTGATTTGCAATGTATCACTTGGAATTATAAGCTTACTGTTGTTTTCGAAATAATAGTCACGACATGGAGGTATCAAGTGGCCTATCTTATTTAGCGATGAAATATTGACTAAGTGAGCCATAAGATGTTCAACATTTGTATTGCACGAATTTTGGCCTGGATTGAATAAATTCTTTGCAGGAAATTCCATCGCTCAGTTAAATGTGGCCACCTCTCCAATGGCTTCGCACCCCACACGCATTTGACAATAATCCTTAACACTGAACGTCCACTAACATGTTCTGGTAAACACGACATTGATTCCTCTTTCTCACTAAACACCCCATTCACATCCTACTTGAGGTGCCAAGTCAGATCTTTGTGAGGAAATATCTCTATTTCCCAAGTTCAGTAACTGGACGCACAATAAATGTTTACTCACTATGTGACATTTTTGTCGAATTGTCCAACAGTTAAGCCTATCTTGATGCACTTGTGCGGCGGCAAGGTTTCCCAAGGAACTCGTTTCTTCCGGCAATTGAACACTCATTCTCGTCGCCTGCTCTACCGACACAGTATCATCCACAGAACTGTGTTCTGAAAGACCTTTGGTTTGCTACCATCCACCTTATGATAGATAACGGTTGATAAATCGTAAATAAGAAGATAATCAGTGAATATGTGCAGCAGTGAAGGTGGCATTCATGATACTCAGTCTTATATTATCATTCACTGGAAGACCAAAGTCTGTATGACAACTGACTCGATGAGTCGCCTTCACATTGAGGTGAGGTAATGACTGTTGTAGATACGAACCAAATACATCTTGTGTATATGAAGAGTGCTCAGTTACATGCCAATTAAGTTCTTCACAAACACACACACACACGCACTTGATACAAAGCACGTATTTCAACGTCATGTCAAGAAGGAAGTATTTGTGTCGGTAGTTGACCCAGATCTTGCACCCTCGCTTTGTAAATATTGACACTTAGGTTCTCATTGCCAATTGGAAAAGAAGTTGATGCTTCCTTCATTCTGCTTTAGTGTGAACTGAGTGTTTCGTTGAAGGTGTAATAAGCTGGAAATCACTTGCTTTATGAGAAGAGTGGATGCAAACATGCAAATTCCGCCAATAGCTAGTTGATTCGAATTGGTTCCTTGTCAAGTGTCCTGATGTCTACGGTGTTGCATCTTTTATATCAGAGATTTATAATGTTGATGCTATCTACTTGGGGAGTCGAGTCAAAGCTCGATATGGAATAAGCTCTGTTGAGTAGTTATGTGAGTATAGGAAGAAGGCAGTGAATGAACTAGTGAAATTTGAAATGGAATTTGAAGTGCTTTATTTTGATAGTGTTGCGCTTCAGACACCATAGGACAATATTATATGATTGCGGTGAAGGGTTAATGTCAATAAAGTGGAGGATTAGAAGGCGACAAGTAAATATTTGGTTGATATTGCAAACAAATCCCACACATCTACTTTTACCAACGTCTACCAACGGAAGCAAAATTGAATGTAATTTGCAGTTGAAATATAGGATCCAGTGTTTGTGCTTAAGACGGTTAATAAGACTGCAAACCGCAAATGTATGATTTTGAAATCATTCCTACTGAATCAGTGATGTTCAGTAATGTTTTGTAATGTTTGAAAACGGGTATTCAGTGTGTTTATAGCTGGAAAAGCGTAGTTTGAACGGGACAAAAATGAGGTGAAGGTAGTGGCCTCTGAAGTAGTCGTGGTAGACAGAGAACTGAGCAAAAAAACGCAGAAGTGATGGACAGTTGTTTCGTAATTCATCGTGATCGAAACACCGGTTCAGAGATAACCTAGTTTCATCTGAACGAATGAAACCGAATATTTTATGTGATATCTGACTGTAAAATATGTCTTATAATACTCAACAGATATTTGTAGATTGTGGAATCAAGTAAACAGTAAACATTCACACGTACCGAGGGAGTGGTTTGTATAATCAATTTTGCGGACATTTAAGTCAGTTACATTGCTAGTTGGGGAGGGCGTTTAAATTGGTCAATGTAATCGAAATCTTGGCGTAAAGCGTGTTTTAAACTCGCACATTCACTCCATTCCCTTCGGTGAGAAACTCGATTTCTGCTGTCGTTCTAGCACACTGACGTAATCAGTGATATAGCAATTCCAATAGGTCTGTACACAGATGGATAATCGAATTGCTTTCCCCAAACTTCGCACATGAGCACGTAACCATTCTTTAACAACTTCAGTTTTGACCGCTTTCAACATCTGAGCAAAGTATTTGACTTTTGAGGAGATTAAACTTTCCTTAACAAATTTAGATCAGCCACAAGCGAGTGGAACTAATTCTCACCTATATAACTTGTGGCTGAATATGGAAACAAACTAGAAAGAACTAAGTAATTGACCAGAGTTGGGCACGCCCAGATGTTGATAAGATGGAGAGATTTGGTGTTTAGTAATTTGGACTAGTTACGTTAAATGGGGGGGGGGGGGGGTACGAGATAGACTTACCTCTACGTGGTGCACCCTGGGAAACGTATGCTCATACGGTAAAACAGTCTATAAACCGGCAGTTCACTTCTAACTACCATGACCTGCCTGAAACAAAACTCCAATAGGAGAAATCATCCTTGTCAGGGCGAGTCACAACTTCTACAGGTCCTTCAGTGGAATGTTGTAGGGGTGCCACAAGACCTTGTATCTGCTACTTGACGACCGGCAAGTGGAATATTAGCTGGCTTAAAAGGAGGCCTCACATCACATTGTAAAATAATCGAGTGTATGGACTCAATGCAGAATATATGGGAAATAATCGGATTAAATGTATGGAAAAGTCAAAACTACTTCAAAATATACGCGGTCTATAATCCACCCCAAAATAGATTCAACTTTGACCTTCTTAACATCTCACACAAAACTCTATTACTTGGAGACTTCAACGCCCAATCCACCAGAAACACAGCTGGGAAGGAAATCTAAAACATACTTAACAACTTGCTTAACAACATACTCCTGACTTGCTCCTGATTTCAAGCGACATCACCGACCTCACACAACGCAAAATAGTCGACGATCCTGGATCCGGTCGCAAACCAGTCATTGCTAGTATTAACATCAACTCAAAATCCATGACAGCCAAAATACCGACCAAACTATTGGGGAACTTCAAAAAGGCAGATTGGCCTAAATTCACAAACCTTTTGGAAACCGAACTGCACGCAAGTCCTATCACTACAACCACCATCCTGACAAACTATGCAACAATATCACCAATATTATATTCAAATGTGCGAAGAAATCTATTCCCCGTGGCAAGGTTAAACACTATAGAGTGCTTTGGTCTAAAAACCTTGAGGAACTGAAAAGGAAACGGGAAGTCCTTCACAACACTGCTGAACAGACTGGAATAACGGAAGACAAAGGTGAAGATATTTCGTCAGGCAATCGTGTCCGGTATGCGGTCTAAATACCACAACAGCTTCGATTCCTGGCCAGTCGGCTATGTTAGAGAGTGCCACTGTCCACTGCTTCTCTTTTGTTCGGGCTTTAAGTTCGTTGCTTCTTGAATTCTCTCCTGATTAAGGTCTCCACTGTGTAGAAAGATATTGGCCAGTCTGTAGCTTGCAAAATTGTGGTTCCCTTCTTAGCAAGTGTGTCAGTGCGCTCATTGCTTATAATGCCACAGTGTTCAGGGATCCATTGAAGAACTATTTTTTTGTTTTTTCTTTGGGTAGCTGATAGGTTTTTTTGCATTCGCGGATCTCAGCTGTTTTGAGTGGTTCTCTGTTTCCAACTGGCTGCATTGCTGACTGTGAATCCGAAAGAATTACCGCGTTGGTGAATTTAGTATCCTGGCAGGACAATTGGCCTAATGCTATCTTAATGGCCTCTATTTCACCTTCGAATGTAGATCTACTTTGTCCCGCTGCTGCAACGAAAGAGAATAGTTCGGAGTAAACACCTGCACCAAGGTTTGCTTAGTTTTCAAAGCATAACCCGTTAGTGAAGACTTCGAGCCATTGATCTGCAGGATAGTCGGTATTAATCGTCTCAAGAGCCAATAATCGCATTTGATCTGGAGGGATGTCTACTTTCATAGAATGGCACTTCGTTGTCTGCTAATGAACTTTGGGGTGAAGTAGGGCTTTCTGGTCTGTTAGCTTATAATTTATGAGAAAGCAAGCAATATTCGTTGACTAAATGGATCAATAAAAGCGGTAATAATATGTTAAGTAATGAGACCAATTAATGAAACACGATTTTGAAGTATGCATAAAGAGGGTGTTCGGGATAACTTTAACCGAGATATATTTGTCTGTTCTTTTCTACAAAAGTTGAAATCCTTCCATATTAATAGATTATATGACTACGAGAACGAGTGATTGGAACCTACCTGAGTCACGGGAAAGAATAACTTGTATCACCATCAAAATATGGCGATTATGATCGCTGCTCAATACTCCTTAACTGTACAAAAATGTCATGAGCTGAAGAATTATAATGGCGATTACGAGGACGCTGTGACTGGACGAAAGCAACATAACAGATCTTCTGATCCGTTCACGCTTGCACAGCAGATTTTGGAGAAGGGGTTTTAAAACATCCTGCTATTGTAATTTGGGCTTTGCCAAGACAATTAATTGGGTGCTTCAGCCTCTACCATGAAGTTTGCATCCAATGAAGACCCTCGCTACTGCTACTCGTATAAGTATTACAATCCCACACAGAAGAGGTTGGCGAAAATCATCCGATTAAGGGCGAAGAAACTTCTGAACAGTGAGGCATTCTACTGAAGCACAAATAACCTTATTCATTTCCAATGAGAAAGAGCTTTACCGAGATGACAACCACAGCATGCATAATAACAGGTGATAGCTTGCATTCAGTCCATAGGAAGCTCCTCGAGTCTTGCTGACCAAATCTCCCCAAACTGTCATGATTTTCATATTTGTCTTCAACCGAGGATGGTATGATAGCTCCCACCGCATTTTCCCAGAGGGGCCTAGATTGAATACAGACGCCTAAATGTGATTAGTGACCACTACAGAAGTCAAGCCCCGGGTAGCCAATACAAGGTCGTATATGTGGAGGCAGTACGATTCACCCTCGTGCCATACCCCATGGAAAAGTTGAAGATGGTTTTCGGTAAACTGTTACAACTATGTCAGTCCCAAAGTATACATGGCTTCCGATAAACTATTGCGTATGTATTGGATGCTGTCGAGTAAAACACTTACTGTCGTGATAGTACTGCGAAAGCCCAGTTAAGGAAAGTAATTTGATCAAATTTTTTGAGATCCTTCTCAGGGAGTGTAAGATCAGCACGCTCCGGGTTCCAGAGATGGAAAAGGCCAGTCACTTTGAATAAAACTTTTGACCAGCGTAATTTCCTCATTCATTGAAGTTCCCTTAATTCTGTCAAAATTTGCTGTTATCAACCTTCCGAGCATCCTGTATACATGTAAACATTCGGAGTTGCCGCACAACCTAGTTTGCCAGACGCAAGCCAGAAAAAGAAAGAAGTCAATTATAGAAAATACAAATAGAAATAACAGAAAACACAAGTTGATAGGTTAATCTCAAGTGTTAGACCAAGTAAGTTCAGCAATACATGGATAGAAGTTAGTGCCATCATCTTCAGCACCCTCGTCTGTAACCATTTTGCACAACTGAACCCTCTCAAATAGATCATTCTCCACTAGAGCCCGTGTCATAAATGTCTGGAGGATACCTAGTCCACAAAATGACTCTGACTTAAAGGAATCGGTAGGAGAGATCGAGGTAGTTAATCGGCGAGCTTGTCTTTGGGATCGTAGGCGAGAATTCAGGATAGTCAGATGAAGTTTGACTGGTTCCCCAACACGTCTATAACCACTGTGGAGTCCATTATGGGAAAACATGTCTGCAAGACCATTGGCTAGGACCTGTAGACGACGACTCTGGATGCCCTCGTGAAGCTAAAACGTGAAAAAATTAGTTGCAAATAGCTTATTTTTGCTTAATGCCTGCATCTTACTTATAAAGATACTAGTCGCATTCTATAGAGACAAAAATTTTAGTAAAATAGGGAGAAAGCTGAGTTTCTTTTACTAAACGAAGGAATACCTACAAAAGCAACGTCGTTCCATTGGTTTGTAAGATAACGTCAAGTAACTTCAATAAATCCCAGTGGACTAACGACAAAAAGTGAACGAAAAGAGCAGGAACAGGTAGGCTGTCAGCCCAAATAAAAAGTGAATTATAATCTAAGACAGCTGTATATGGTAGCTCTTTTCAGCATGAATACCTGATAATTCATGTGCGTTTCCATGCTGATGTAATTGTGGCTTTTAAGGCATGAAGAGTACAAAGGTCCATTACTTCGTAAACTATATTGGTGTTTTAGAGATAGTTAAATTAAAATTCTTTGGTAGAATATATTTGCAGGAACACTAAGATGAATAACCAATTAACAATAAACAAAAAGAGCCGGTATAATGAGCTTCAGGCAAATGCGAATCCATGATACCTTTCTTCTAACCATTTAAGAAGTTATCAATACTTACCTTAAGGAACGTTCTCTCTCTCCGACGTTAAATTGATCTAACGAGTAAGCAAGAGCTAATAAGCTCTTGGCCGGAGAAAAGTAAAAGTACAGTCAACATGACCCATAAAACAGTGAACGAAAGAAAATCCACATTTGATTAAGACAAGAACGTTGCCATCCTACTCAAAAATTGCGCCAATGTAAGTCAGATAAAGAAATAAACATTAAATGAAGCCTCAATAGCTTTGGAAACAGATAACTCGAGCAGAATAAACTTTTAAAAACTCGAAACTTAAAAAAACGTATCGTAACGTACACACATATAGAGAACTTGGACCGATCTCGGATCATCATTCATGACATCAAATCCACGAATAGTAAGATGGAGAGGAGATCGACCAAAAGCTCTTCCTTCAACCGTTCTATCTAAGAAAGTAGAAAGCAACTGAGAAGCCAGTCTAACTTCCCTATGATCTGCAAGAAACAATGTTGCAAGAGTGATATGAAGTTTGTGTTCAGACACGAATAAATCGGGTTCTATTCCACGAAAAGTCCCCGTTCGGTCGCTTTCAGCGAATTCCAGAACTTCATTTTTCAGAGTTAAATAATTTTTTTTAATCAAATCGCTAACGACCGGTAGACAGACAAAGTGAGTGGGTTTCATTTTGGGTCGAGCTTCGGAGACGATCCAGGCGATACGGCGTGCAACTCCCCGAACATCGTTCTCTGATTGGGCTGTAATTTCAATATGTTCCTGGGCTGATTGAAAACCGGGAACATTTAATTTACAGGAAAACTGCGCTTCCAGTTCCAGACGTTTGGAATGCTTGGCGCCAATTATGAAAGAATAGAAAATAGGTGGAACATAGAGATTAGCAACATAACCCCCACTAGTGGCCTGGATATTTCCCACAAAATGACAAGTTTTATCGTTATCAAGGTCGTCTTCTGCGGTCTGCTCATTAGGATCAAAATCTTCAACCAAGTGTCCAACCGGCACCAGGGGTGCATTTAAACTTTTACTGGGATTTTTCCGATAAAGTTTATTTCCCATTTTCACGAGAGGCGGTGACAATATGTTTTCAGCACTATCCAGGATTATAGACCTCATAATATACAACAAAGATCAAGTGTGTGTATATAGAAGCCCAAAATGCTTAATTAGTGCTCTCTAAATGCAAAGAACAAAAATAAATTTGCTTACTAAAACAGCAATTTCTAATTTAAATTCTAATTAAGTGAAACTGTTAAGGTTTTTTTACAATAAATAATTCCAAGTCATAAATTTTATCGGCGTTTGGATGCATGATATTTCATCAGATTTAATTGCATTTATGTCAGCACTAAAGCATTCGATCCATTCCAGGGAGAAAATTTAGTTTTCTTTTGCATTTTTTATAAGATTTTTAAGATGTTTTGGTCTTAGTATTTTATTCAGATGACAGTATTTTTACATTAGTTTTAACCATATTGAATTCTTTCAACTTTCTTTGATTAAGTTCTGGAGTAAAATGTTAACCTGACTAGCATTTCTGTTGGCCTTCTGAATTAATATCAGCACAATTATATATTATCATGATAACTATATGAATCCACGCGAATTTGAGTCGAAGTCATGCGCTGTTCTTTAAAAATCTTGCCAACTTATAGACAGTGTAATGAATAACTTGCGTAAGTATTGGCATTCCAATGGGATAATTTAGGGCTTCTTTTCTTCCACTTAATTTCATCCTTCTTCGTGTCGGGTACATTTACTTCAACCTGACGGAATTCCAGTGCAATGACATTATACTTAACGAAACAATATATCCGCATGAGCAAAACTTGTCATTAAGCCGAAATATTAAGCCTCAAGCATTAAATTAATTATTTAATTATATTGACTTTAATCATTAGTTTCCAATTGATACATGCAGCCTATTTCCACTCTCTTTAAGTTGATTCCAAAAGGGTGATTAGCTTTTTGACACAGGGAAGCACAAAATATAATATTATTATTCGAAACAGTAATTACTAAGTTTGCCCAATTTTTTGTTGACACACTGAAGTAAATAAAAATACTATAGTTAGTCCTCAAAGTCATAACCCCAAGAATTGGTTGTCATCTCCAATCAGCTCGATGATACCGGTGTAATGATCGATCGGTGTGTTTTCAACTGATCATACACAGTCGTATCCCTGTCCAAGGAATGTACAAACCTCGACTTCTGCAAATTCAATAAAGTGGTCACGCTCCACATCCGGATTAGAGTGGTTCGCTAGATTCAAGTTCATAGTCAATGCAGTTTATAAAACATATTTTAATAGTCATGTTAATAAGAGTAATAGAGACAAAATGATGTCCTAAGAGACATCAAAGAATAAATTTTCGATTAGAAGCTATCAATCAAAGACTTCTTGCATCTAAAATAACATGGACTTGTGCTTGAATATATCTGCACATTAGTTAAACGTAATTCCTCTCAAAAGCCTATCAAGATGTAAGATGCAAATAATTGGGCATGGTACTCTAATTCTGACTATAGGTAATTTATCAACTAATGCAAGTTTTTGACTTCTTGGTGTGGTTCTTCTTCTGATTTAATTGATGCAAGAGTTAAAGAACTTCCAATGAGGAAGAAATGATGCATGCGTTGATTTATTAGGGCGTTAACTACATTGGTACCTATTTTACTAAAAAAAGCACTCCTTTAATGCAAAAGTTTTGCTTATAGCGGAACATGGATTTTGTAGAATCATCGTAAACAACCAAAGCATAGTAGTTAGTCAGGGCAAATATGATGTATTTATAATCAATTTGTTTTGACCATTGGTTGCAGTTTTATCACAGATCCCAGTAATTAATGAAACCCAATAATTGTTGTGGGTTTGAATTGTCGCGGATACTATTCAATAAAGCTCTTATTCAAGTATTATTAATAATCTTACACTTGTAATAAAAAGTATAACAAACACCTAGCAGTGTCCTGTCACAATTAATCTGCCACAAAGTTACCTAGGATACGTCCAAAGTGGTGAGAACATAGGTGGCATCGGGAGGAGAGAGTTTGATTGAAAACATTTACTAATTATGAATATGATTGACATTACGTTGCACGAATATTAACCGCTGATTGTCTGTGAGACCTCTGCATCCACGTTTGTGTTTGCAAGTAACCAATCGGTGGTACGAATCGATTTCAGAATGTTCTAGCGGACTCAAGGTCCTTTTGGACAGCTTTGGTAGTGCTATACACTCCACACACTCCCCCTCCTACGGAGACAGTCACATTATTTTATGTATTTTTTTAAGTCCAAATTACTATCTTATTTAGTTCTTTGATTGTATGCTTCCATAACTTGTAATATCGATTGGACAGTTAAATTAATTAAGTTAGGTCACGATATAATATAAGCACCGATTGTTTCCTCGTTTGACTAATCACACTCTGACACAGGTCAATCACAATCCGACGAACGCCAATTCTGAGGCACAAATAAACCACACGTGACTGATTAAATCCCTTTCTTCTCACTTCCACTGGGGTCTGAACAAAAGCAAACTGCTAAGCAGCGCTTCACACCACATTGCACCATCTCTTCAGTCTTCAGCATGCCCACTGAACTCGCATGATATCCCCCAAAATAGAGACGAATTCGACCACACTTAGTTCAATCAGCCGATCAAAGCAAGCTACGCCGTCCACATATACGCTCAAAACAAATAAGAAAAAAATAAGAGAAGATAAAAATGCACGTAATGCAGACAAATTAACGAAACTATGGAAAAAAAGAAACAAGAAGTGATACTACCCACACTAAAAGGGTAAAGCTCAATACAAACGAGGTGAATACATTCACAAATAGTGTATTTACAGGACAAATTAAGCAGATAATTAAACGACAATTCGATAAGTTATGTACCGACCGGCCGTTTCTGAAGGTCTATTGATTCGCACTACCTGGCCGCGTTTCAAACCATAATATCTGGCAACAGGATCACTGGATTGCATTTTCGGCAATTGACTCTCCTTCAGTCGACTAAGAATATTTAAAAGTAAACACGGTTAAGCACTTACTACGCATCCAAAAGCTGCTGCTTTTCATCAGCGGTCAAAACACGATGTTCTGGAACAAGTTTATGTTCGGTAATATTTACCATAAGCTCATTTTCATAGAAACACTCCATTGTGATTTTGTTGGCTAATAGTTCAGCAATGGCCTACAAATAATTACGATTCCATTAAAAAATGCCGAATACTTACAGATTTAGCAGCAGGAGTCAAGCCGACTTCTCGAAGTACAAGAATGGCTTTTGTGCATGAATCATGTTGCATTTGATCCACATAAGCACGAATGGTCTTCATGTTTACACGATCCTCATCAGGGAAAAAGACATATAACATATCAGAAGGATCCTCTTCGTGATTTACAACCACAAGTAATTCTTTACGAGATGGTGTATCGCCCAGTGATTCCTTAAAATCCTCAAGGGTTTGCTCCAATTCCTTTTGCATGACCAAATAGCCTCTGTCAAGGCACATTTTTAGAAGTGTCTTCTTGATTCTCCACAATTTATATATCTCATCATCCATAATAACCACCCAGTCGTAAAAGGTAATAATCCAAATAATCACAGAGTCTACATTCATTTAAACAGTCATCATAATACAAATTGTGGGCGAAAAAGAATCTTATAGAAATCTTTATTTGTGTCGTTATGGTTTAATTTAGAATAATTTTACAAATCCATAAAATTATCTGCAATTATAAATTATAACCTCCATTAGTTCTATCAGGTATTTTATGCGCTGCATAAAAATCAGATAACTGTGGGGGAAAATACACATAGATTTAACTGCAATTCTCAATGAAGTTGCATTTTCATATACTTTAGCTTGATTCTTCTATTATTCAACCAATAACGGTTTACTTTTTGCATTTGCACAATTTTTCATGATTGGTGAAAATTATTCATTTGATAAATATTTACGCCGGTCTATTAGCGTTGATTTGCCTTTAATTATATCATACTTTTTTATTTTATCTCAGAAATTGTTTATTTTTTATGCAATATGGCTTTGTAAGTACACGAGCAAAATTGTCGTAATATATAAATATATACCACCTCCCAAACAGTTTAGCAATAATATGAACTTCATTTTTATTGGAATTTTAATGTAGACTTCAAAGCCACCTCTTTTCTGGTCTCCACCTTGCCTATTTTTCGTAAAATGTTCATCACAGATTTCAAACTCTGAGGTTCTCATTGTTCCGAAAGCGCCTTTGTTTATCTTTTGCTATTCATTCACATAATCTTATCTTTACTAGTCGAAGTCATCAGTTTGACGCCAACTTTAGGGTGCTTCATTAAAAATTCCCTGTCCTATTACCATCTGCACTCCATCATTTATGATCATGTTGATAAAGCTGGATAATCAACTGGAATTCTTTTGAAAAGTCGTTGATTTCGTAGGAACACTACCTTAACATTAGCACATCTTTCTATTACTCCATGATCTACAAGAATCCACGACAAACTCTAAACATAATGTCCATTGCTAACCTCTGCAATCTTGCTACCAGACGTGCGTCCTTTAGAGCTCACAATCTTAGCCTCTGTTTCCTTACCGAAGTGGTTAAATGCTGCTACAAAAAAGATTCACCAAGGAACCTGACAAATTGGATTCCTTTGCACTCTCATCAAAATATCACAGTGTTCCTCAATCTGGACACATTTGAACATCATTTAACAGCGAAACTTTGATCCAAGCTGCTCACAATATGTCTTCATTAGAAAAGCCATAAACCACATCTTCCTGAACACAACCAAGAGTTAACACTTGTCTGTCCCTCACCCATGGCATTATTTCTGCACCGAAAATCGATTCTCCATCTCACTCTCACTTTTACTGAAAGAATACATTTGCTCAACTCTCTGAATTTGTCGTGAAAGAGCAAAAAGGAATTGCCAATTGGCAGCCACTATTACTTCTCATAAGTTCATCTGATTTTTTATGCCACGATGACTGGACCACGCCTTCCATCACTATTTGCGCAAAAGTTCGTCGTTTACTAAGTCACGATGTTTGGGAATAAGATTGCGTTAACTGCCACCTTCATCTGTGTAGTCGAATTTCGATTTAATATTTCCAGCTGCATGTTTGTCGATAGACTGTAAACAAGCACCCCTTGTCACAGTACTTCCTCTTGGATGGCATTATCTCTTCAACGAAAACGTAATGCTGACTAAATGGCATGTGAGCATTAACAATTTAGCTCAATTTGGCTTAGAAGTTGGCAACATTCAGTCAATAGAGATTGCTTGAACAACAACAACAGATGTTCATAAAGGAGCTGTTTTAAAGGGTTTCACAAAGCAAAGGCATATGTTAGGAGAATTAAGTTTTGGGAAGCCAACTTATGGACATTATTTGTTCAAAAAGTGTCTGGTTTGCTTTAGTTGGCCACTAACATTTCGAGCGCCCACACATTGGCATGACAATTGGAAGCACGTGATCTAATGTGATAGAGAATGAGCGTGAGATTCACCTCAAAACATCATTTTTTTAGAAATTGTGGTCGTGATCACATTGTTTATATCGGGTTGAAGTTCCGCCCCGATATAAAGTCCATATTTCTGATTAATCGAAACTCAGCATATTGAAAAATTGAAGCAACTTGTAGAGGCAATGCCAATCTACTACGACTATTGAAACAAATTGAGGCAGTTGTATAGGGAGGTCAGTAAGAAGTAGTCAAGAGTAAAGGGCACAGTGGCATTTAGTATAATTAGTTGTAAATGCGTGGTATCTAGGCGTAAATAGGACTCTTCAAATTAGTGGTCTCTAGCGACACACATCAAACTGTTTTATGCTACAACAGAGGCTAGCAGAATCTTTTACTCATCTCAACACTCTTTTATTTCCGCATACTGCTCGTCCAAACTATACATTTACACTACATAGCTTAGTAAAATGGCAGCAGACAATACATTCGCTCCTCCTTGAAAACGCAAATGGAGTGTTTATGAAAGTGGCCTTTGAATTATTATCGCAAAAGGGGAGAGAAGAATAATTGTTTTAACATTCAATTAAATTGACAAACTTACTATGGTCTATTAGGGAACTTAGAGTTAATAAGCACACACTCTAAGCCCACTTAAAACGTGACTCTTTGTCCCGCAGATTAAGCATGCGTAAACAAAATCACCAATGGACATTTTCAGGTCGAAAGTAAGTGCAGAGATGGATGCGTGCAAGAGTCGAATTATCGTCAACAATTATTTGTGGATGCTTTAGTGTTAAAAGTGGAAATATTTATACAGGTGTCTTTTGTAATCACACTGAAATCGAACTGCACGTGACACCAAATGCAGCATTCTAAACTATACCGACTTAAAACTTTGATGGAAGTAGAGGAATTATCAGTGTTCCAAAACAGTGGAGGAGAAGTGCAGAGAAGTGGATGATGCAGAGACCGCATTGAACTGGACAGCACACAGGGGTGTAATGACGCTACTCTCGGGAAGCCTAATGAAGCAGTGTACATACAGGAGTGATTTAGAGGTACTTTGCACAGAGACTGGCAGTCAGAAATTATGCACTCTTGGCATTGGGTAAGATGACAAATGTGAGTGACGTTAATTTAATCAAAGTTGAGATTGAGGCGGGTGGGGGGGGGGGGGGGGAGGGGAGGAACCGCAAACTTGGGATCACAGAATTCATGTGCTGAAATAAAGTTGAAAGTTCCCGGAATCGTGACAGATTGGTGAATGAGTCATCTACTGGTCTGATTGGACAAGGAAATCGATATGAATACACCTTGGACAATGAGGAATAATAAGGGAGTGGGTGAATACATACCTGAATGCCAATTTTTATCTAAGTGAAATCGTGCAATTTTTCGTCAACATCTCAACGCAGTTCAAATAGTTTTGACAAATTCAATCCTGCGTGAATAAGGAAAAAATTACAGCTAAATAAATGGATATTATTTCCCTAATTATCCTTATTCTATTACTCATTAATCTTTAGTTTGTGTATTTCATGAAGTTAGACAACGACATCTGCTCAAATACGAATTTGGAAGTAATCAACAAAATGGAAAGTGATCGGATCAACATGCAGAAGTTTTTGTATTGTGGCCTAAATTAGGGTAGATAAAGGAGATTTGAGGTTATATACATTCAGAGTTGTGAGACGTGCAAATGCTAATTTGAGGCTAGAAACACATAGTAGACATGCCATCATTTTCTACTTGACTATGAGCCAACAGTAAGAGAAGCATTATTAGAAAACGGGGGATAATGCCAGTAATTTGCCAGCTTTAAATGGTGAGAAAACGCAAATAAATAAGCTGATGTCACACCCATTTGATCCTTTCTCTAGTAAATCATCGACTTGGCATTTATTTTGGTTCCACTTCCTGTCACGGTAACTATCCACACTTTAATCCCTGAGGCTTTGTGCTTGAATTTGCACCAAATACCTATTAACGAAGACGTAAAGTTGACTAATTGGCATGCAAGCTGAATTTGGTTTAGAAGACGCCAACATTCAGTCCAATGGAGAATAATTGAACAGAAGTTCATATAGAAGTTATCTTTAGTGGGCGGCACAAAGCAAAGGCATATGTTAGGAGAATTAAGTTTTGGGAAGCCAACTTATGGACATTATTTATTCATAAAGTGTCTGGTTTGCTTAAGTTGGCCACTAACATTTCGAGCGCCCACACATTGGCATGACAATTGGAAGCACGTGACCTAAAGTGATAGAGAATGAGCGTGAGATTCACCTCAAAACATCATTTCTTTAGAAATTGTAGTCGTGATCACACTATTTATATCGGGGTTGAGAGACTGTCACCCACCCACTCCCACTCTAACAATGCATGGCCTATTTCGAGCCACATGTTAGGATGGAATTTTGGGATCTGATCAATTAGAATCAGCGCTCAGAGCTAAGTTACCAAGTGGTTGATGCGAGATGGTCATGTCACGTTGACTCATTTGTTACTTTGACTAGTAAAAGAGGAGTGAGGCAATTTGGTCACTAATAAACACCCACCTTCCACACCCAGTTTCTCAACATTTCACGCTAACTTTGCCAACTATCATGAGTAATTATCGATGAGAGCGTATTTCCAAAAAATGCCTCCTTTGGTTTACTAAAAGTATGAATATTTACAAATTGGGCCATATCTTGTGCACGAGTATGCAAACCGAACTCTTGCCGAATGGTGTTAGTAAGTCTGTAAGTGTAGTTGAGGTGTACTTTCCAGCTCCCTCAGAAATCAGTTTGAATTAGGAGACAATTGTGATAGTCCTACTCGCCTGTCCATCTTATCCCAAAATGAATTCCATAATTATGTCCTTAAACATTTTACCGCTTAATGTAAATAGTCCAAATTACTAACCAACAAATTTTCCCATCCTGACTGTAAAACATGCCAAACAAGGCATAGAAACTATTAAGCGATTCAACATAGTTATTGAGTGAATTTATATGTGTAAAACATGATTTTTGTAAAGATTTCGATTATACTGACCAATATAAACACCATTTCCTACACTACTAATGTAAATAACTTACCTACCCGTAAAAGTGATTACACACACCACGTTTTCGTTACGTTATAATGCATACTGTTAACTTGTATCAAAGATCTACACAGAACCTTTCGTATTTTATAGCGCGTATTTCCCAATCTGATATCACAACTCGAATATTCGGTTTTAATAGTGCAGATGAAGTCACGTTATCTCCGAATGGGCATTTCGACGCCATGGATATAATTAATCATGAGAAAACTGTTCAATATGTTCTGCGATTTTTTGTTCAGTCATATGGTTATGGTCAGAAGAAGAACGACAACTTCTGGTGCCATTACCTTCACTCCCAGTATAAAACTAGCACTCACTATGGCAGTAATAGAACCTTTCACTCCCACCAATCCACGCTCCCCCATCCACCACATACCTTCCAGATCTCAGTAGGCAGAGACTGGCAATGCAATATCACAAGGTGGTTGGGCGTTTAATCATCCCACTTTGTTTAATGAGTGGTTGAATACTGTGAACACATCAGTCAGCATAAGTTAGTACTAATCCAATACCCGACAAGGCCTGAATACTATTAAGTATTAGCACTTACTTACTGACCGAACGACCCACTGACCGATTGACTGAGTGAGCGATTGACTGTTTCAACTGCAAATTACATTCATTTTTACTTGCGTTTGTGATCGTTCGTAAAGCGTGATTGTGTGGAATTTGTTTGCAATGTCAACTAAATATTTACTCGTCACCTTCTAATCCTACCTCTCTAGAACTCCACTTTATTTACATTAACTCATCACCACAAACATATAATATAATATCAAATCCCATTTCCAATTCCACTAGTTCATTCAGGGTCTTCTTCCTATACTCACTTCACTACTCAACAGAGTTTATTCAACATCGAGCACTGTTGCAACCCTCAAGCGCATTGCAGCACTAACATTATGAACCTCCGGTATAAAGGATGCATCACCCCTGACATCAGGACATCTGACAAGGAACCAATTTAAATCAACTAGCTATTGGCGGAATTTGCATGTTTGCATCCACTCTTCTCATAAAGCAAGTGATTTCCAGCTTATTACACCTTCAACGAAACACTCAGTTCACACTAAAGCAGAATGAAGGAAGCATCAACTTCTTTTCCAATTGGCAATGAGAACCTAAATGTCAATATTTACAAAGCGAGGGTGCAAGATCTGGGTCAACTACCGACACAAATACTTCCTTCTTGACATGACGTTGAAATACGTGCTTTGTATCAAGTGCGTGTGTGTGTGTGTTTGTGAAGAACTTAATTGGCATGTAACTGAGCACTCTTCATATACACAAGATGTATTTGGTTCGTATCTACAACAGTCATTACCTCACCTCAATGTGAAGGCGACTCATCGAGTCAGTTGTCATACAGACTTTGGTCTTCCAGTGAATGATAATATAAGACTGAGTATCATGAATGCCACCTTCACTGCTGCACATATTCACTGATTATCTTCTTATTTACGATTTATCAACCGTTATCTATCATAAGGTGGATGGTAGCAAACCAAAGGTCTTTCAGAACACAGTTCTGTGGATGATACTGTGTCGGTAGAGCAGGCGACGAGAATGAGTGTTCAATTGCCGGAAGAAACGAGTTCCTTGGGAAACCTTGCCGCCGCACAAGTGCATCAAGATAGGCTTAACTGTTGGACAATTCGACAAAAATGTCACATAGTGAGTAAATATTTATTGTGCGTCCAGTTACTGAACTTGGGAAATAGAGATATTTCCTCACAAAGATCTGACTTGGCACCTCAAGTAGGATGTGAATGGGGTGTTTAGTGAGAAAGAGGAATCAATGTCGTGTTTACCAGAACATGTTAGTGGACGTTCAGTGTTAAGGATTATTGTCAAATGCGTGTGGGGTGCGAAGCCATTGGAGAGGTGGCCACATTTAACTGAGCGATGGAATTTCCTGCAAAGAATTTATTCAATCCAGGCCAAAATTCGTGCAATACAAATGTTGAACATCTTATGGCTCACTTAGTCAATATTTCATCGCTAAATCAGATAGGCCACTTGATACCTCCATGTCGTGACTATTATTTCGAAAACAACAGTAAGCTTATAATTCCAAGTGATACATTGCAAATCACCAACCGCTGAAGACTGATTGTTTGGAGGCTGGATATCAAAGAAGCACCTCACTGTTAAAATTTGAGCTCCGAGTAGCCATTGAAAAGCTAGTAATCTGAAGTGACTCATCAAATTCTCAATGCTTACTCTGGTCTTTGCAGATTCGAGTTATATTGTCATTTTCTGAAGATGGCAAGTCTAAGAGAATCTGTAATCGTTGTTAAGAAAATAAAGGAGGCCATCTGGGGAGAATATCAAATCAGTCAAGCACTTAGATCTCTGAACGTCACTGGAATATTCTCCTAAAAAGCTATGTACACTTGTCGTGATTAGACACACTCTCTACCCTTCATATCGCCCTTCAGAACACACACCTCACACTGTGTGTTTCCTACACAGCAGTCAAAGCACCAATAGACACCGTCCAAGAAGCCATAAATCCTATTATCGTCTTACAAACTCCAATTGTCAAAGTCTACACGTCACTAGGCTCACTCTCGGCAAAAATTCTGGATGCAAATGAAGGAAGTGGATATGAGTACTTAAGTACTAAAGGAGTGAATTTTAATCAATTAAAAAAATAGAGAATATGTAATGATAGAGAATTAGCGAAAAGGTACATTTATGAATTAACCTGATTCATTATATCGCTTAGAAAATGCCCTTAGTTTGAGACACTTTCCTAAGAACAGTGCACCTCGAGGAATTGTTGCATCAGTGTTTAAGTCAGTGTACTAAAATGCAGGCAGAAATCGAGTTTCTCGCTCTAGTGAAAGGACTGAACTTATGAGTAAAAAACGCGATTTACATCGTAATTTCGATCACATTGACCAATCTAAACGCCCCCATTAACAAAGTAAACAACTCGCTTGTCTGCAGGAGTGATTACACCCACCAATGCTCTCGGTTCGTGTGAATGTGCATTGCTTAAATAAATATTTCTGCGAAAACATGTCCTTGCTTCTCTCCACTCCTTTACTACCTCATTTATTTAGTGAATCTGCAAATTTATCCCAACTGTAGAGTCTCCATCAGAAATCGAAATATGGCCATCGGCAAGTGTAGTTCAACTTTACTTTATCCCACACCAATGTCGTCACAATTCGCCCAGTAACAATAAATGTTTAACATAATTGAATGTATTTATTCACATTTCGCATCCTGCTGGAGACCTGCGAGACAGATGTAAATTCTAAAAAGTCGTTCACTGAGGGCCTTATTGAGACATCTTGGACCAATAAGTGAATGTAAACAGTTTTCACACATTCCTGGCCAGTCAGCGCACCGACCTATCAGACTGCTTAGCCAATTGGAATGCAGCGTTTTCGATAAGATTGTATATAAACAGGATCAACCGCATGTCAAATTAGCCCAACAATGCGAGTGTTTGCTCTGCTCCTCATAGCATTGTTTTGCGCAGTGGTGAGATGTTACCACGGTGTTGAAATAAAACCTAAACCCTTCAACTCCAACAACACTGTCACTATTTCCCTCCCCAATGAATTGCTTATCGATTGTGCAAACCGAATCCTCATTCACTCTCTGAAACCCATTGAGAAGGTGACAGTTAACATGACTTCTCACTATCTCTTATCAAACGATATTGGATTGACAGTGTTTGAACAACCAGATGCCAATAGAAGTGGAGGTGAGAACGGATATGTCTATGATTTGAAGTATTACGTTCCTATTGAATTCAAATCTGGCAGTTATTTTGAGCTCAATATTACATTCTATCATTGTCCTGTTGAATCTTGTCAGAGTCCCGAAGAGTTTGCCGTAAATAGTGTTCAAAGATACGTTAGAATGGTCAGCCATTATGTATACATACTTGGAGAAACAGATAAACCACTTTATCGTCCAGGAGAGACAGTTAAATTACGTTTTCTTGCTCTCACAAGACAAAATATTTTGCCTTCTTCAAATCCCCCTACATGGCCAAGTTACCAAGCACTAGGTGAATATTGGAGCGAGAAGACAGTGGTGAAATTGGAACCTGAACAACGAAAGAGACGTACAGATGTTCCATACTTTGACTCTATTGAGATGAAGGATCCACTTGACAACATTGTTCGACAATGGAAGAATGTTAAAACCTCTGAAGCACTCAACCTCTCCTACAATCTCATTAGTGATGCTGCTGAGGGAAAGTGGACGATCGTTGCCCGTGTTCAGGAGGAAAGAGAAGAGGTTAACTTTCAAGTGAGACACTATGTTCTTCCTCGTTTTCAGGCACACGTCACAGTACCGAGAGAAATAGAACCACAGGACGTGAATGTCACATTCAGGGTTTGTGCATCTTATGCAAACGGTCCAGCTATGCCAGGTGTATATGACGCTCAACTCTGCATCTGCAGTGAGGAAGAACTTGGTCGTCAAGAGGAATCTAAGAGGATGATGTCGAAAAATGAGTGCAAGAGTAACTATGGATCGCTAACTCGACAATGTATGCGTTTCAATGGTGTACTTCGTGATGACTCCTGTACTAACATCACAGCAGACATAACGAAGTTAGTTGGAGGAGAAGAGCCAGGTTGGAATGATAAATTGGGTGTTTTCGTGGAGGTGACTGAAGAGGCGACTGGAGTGTCGATTGTGGTGTCCAACACAGTTGGATTCAAAAGGTGGCCCAAAGCGAAATTGGCATTGAAAATGCTTTCTTCATTTAGACCCGGTTTCCCAGTAGTGGGCCATGTGATTTACGAAAATAATGGAAATGTAACAGGGGATTTGGAACTTATTGTTCGAGAAAATACCAACCCCTGTGCTGGATGGATGTATTCAGACTCCAGATCTCCAATCCGCCTCAAAAGAATTATTGCAGTAGAAAGTGGCCGAGATGAATACAACTTTGTTCTCCCTCCATTTGATTTTGAAAATTCTGCCTCCATAGTCGTGCAGCAGATTAGAACAAGTAATGAATCAAATAGAAATGAGTCCTCTGAAGTCAGTGACATTTATACCAGTTCGTATTGGCTCCCAAGACCTCGTCCACGTTGGGACTTGGTGGCATACAAACATCTGAAACTCTGGGATGATAGTAGAGGATTGGCGATTCAGGTGCATTTGGTGGAGAAGAAGAATATCACATGTCCAGGTGAAGTAGAATTGCTGGTGTTCTCGAATGAGCGTCTTCCTGAAAAAACTAACCTGATGCTACATTTCCTCAAACGTGGACAACTCACTTCCAGAACACTCAAGTTACAATCTGACTTCACATGCGCATCAAGAGACGACGACTATGGTCATTATGAGTGCAAGGATGATGATGATGATGCAGATATAATTTGCAAGGAAGGATGGACTGGTCCCAATTGCCTTATTCCTGTTTGTAACGAAGACTGTGGCAAAGGGGGGATTTGTGTTGCTCCAAATAGGTGTGCATGCAAACCAGGATGGAATGGAGAATCCTGTGAAATTTGTATTCCCCGAAGTGGTTGCAAGAATGGTGATTGTATTGAGGGTGGAGATTGTGTCTGCCACAATGGATTTGGAGGCTATCTCTGTGATCGAGCTGCTATTGCTTTCGAGAAGATTACTACACCAGGCGAGAATGAGACGACTGTAAGCAAGTCTGAGGAAAAGGAGGTAGTGTCAAGGAGCAGTATTGACAATACTCCACGAAGAACAGTGTTCAAACATGTGACTCATCTTCAATTGGACAGCGATTTCGGACCCGAGTTGCGTGCTGTAGTAGTTATTTCAGTTGAAGGGAAGATGGCTACAGATTACCTTCAGATCGAGAATATCCAGTCCTGCTCCTCACCAGCCCTGGCTGACATTTCTCAAAACGGAGGAGGTTTTCAATTGAGTAGAAAAGTGGCATCTCCTGGAGAAATGGTGAATATGACTCTGAATCTGACTCGTGCATACTCTATCGGTGATAAGATGTCAGGTACTTGTTTGTTAAGCACAATCGATGTTGCCACGAAGAATTTCAACACAAAGGGAAACCGAAAGATAGATTTCGGAGCTATAATTGATGTTCTTAAAGACAACCGAGTGAATTATGACTCGAACTGGATTTCGGGCTCAGAGGATGCATATCGTGAAGCTGGAATTGATTTCACCCTTGTATCATCAAACAAGGATTTGATCAAACCTATTGTCGTTTGTCCTATGTTTGCCGAAAGGCTTGATATTTCCGATGGCCATTCACAACGGACACCACAATCTAAAAATGTATTATATTCATCTCGATCAGGACTTAAAGCTGCTGTTCCTACCCCACGTCTCCGTGATTTCTTCCCAGAAATTTGGCTCTTTGAGTCTGCCATGCTGACAAATGGAAGTTTAGAGAAGTCACTCACCGTTCCCGACAGCTTGACTTCGTGGGAAGCAAATGCGGTGTGCCTGTTGGGTGACCGCGGTCTTTGGGCGCCTGTTTTAAAGCCTACACTGACTGTCCGAATGCCCTTCTTCGTCGAATTTGCACCACCATTGGTAGCTCGAAGGGGCGAAACACTCCACTTACTCATTACCATCTTTCTTCACCCCGATGAAAATGCTGGGAGCCGAAGTTGCTACGAAGTTGAGGTGAGTATGAAATCTGATCCAGAGGATTGGAGAATTGTTGGTGCCTCCACCTTTTCGGTTTGTATCTGTTCATCCGAAAATGGCCAACTGAGTAAGGAGACCTTCCGACTTCCCATGAGACCACTTCGTATTGGCCAACTCAATCTGACTGCAACGGCGATAGCTAGAAGTGGTACTGGCATTTGTGATACTGAGGGAGTCAAATCGTGGAAGGAGGTGGTCACCGTTTCTGACGCTGTTCGACGCTCAATTCGTGTTGAAGCAGAGGGCATTGAGAAACGCGTAACTGTTGGTGACATCTTCTGCTCTCCTGGTAGTAAGTGATTTTAAATTCAATGAAAATTTACTCCAGATATATATCAATTCTCCCTCAACCAATTGCTAATAAAACAGAAGAGGTAGGAGTTAAATTGGTAATGTATGGTGGTTGGGTAGTATTATCCACGATGGAGAACACTCTGCCTGTGTGGTTTGGATAACAGATGGTAAGATGTTTCATGAATTGGGCATTTCTTCTTCTCTTCTTGCAGCTCTTCTTTTCCCGATTTGTTCACTGCTTTCGTTATTACGGATGGTGTATCAGGTGAAATTAAGGCCAGTATTTCTTAGGATTGCGATCGTACTTTCTGTTTAGACAATTTTCTAGTTCTGTGGAGCTGTGACACTTTAACTGGATTTCCAATCATGCGAAATTGGTCGATGTGATGATTGGTCAGGCTGGAATTCAAGAATGTGATATTCAGAACTGAAAACTTGTCAAAATGGGCACGAAATAGTTTGCGTTATTGCGTTATCATTATCCTCTCTGGTTTTCACATTTGACGCTGGTGGACTTTGTACGAGTCTTCTGAGTTGACAGTTGACTCGATCAGATATAGGTCAAGTAGAATGATTACTATTCTTTAACAAACATTTTTGAACTGTGACCCACTATTCGAACAAAAGATGAACGTTGACAGATGGTGAAATGGTTATGATAACCTACTTGAGGGTTCGATATGATTAATTTGCTTTTCACAATTATTGTATTGCAGACTCCTCAGAAGGTGGTGTCGAACTGGAAATCGGTGTTGAGGACGAAGAAATAGTTGAGGAATCACTTCGAAGTTACGTGGCTGTGGGTGGGAGTGCAATCAGTAGGGCTCTTTCCAATCTCGACTCTCTGGTCCAAATGCCCACTGGATGTGGAGAACAGAATCTCGCTAAGGTTGCACCAAGTGTCTACGTGCTCAAGTATCTTCTCAGTCGTCAGAATGCATCCGAACTTCGCCAGAATTCCTTGGCCAGAAAAGCAGCCGGTTATATTGTCAGTGGTTTCGATAATGAACTGAAATATCAACATCCCAATAACGGTGCTTTCTCTACATTCGGGCCTGGATATGGTGCAAATGGAAGCACTTGGTTGACAGCTTACGTGTTTGAGGTATTCAGTGTGGCTGATGACCTGCCGTTATCAACCATCTCGAGGCAGTTTTTCAGTGCACATTCTGTTTTAAGTAAGGCTTTTGACTTCCTTGTTAGTCAGCAACAGGCTGATGGTTGCTTTATTGAGGAAGGCAGTAGATTCATGACTTTCATGAGGAGCACAGATTCAAATGGGAACAAGCTCCTACTTACTTCCCACGTCCTTGCTGCATTCAGTTCTGCTGGAACTGCACTGAAGGAAGCCAAAGGCACCCAATATAAAAGGAGTGCACACTCTGCAATCGAATGCATCAAGTCAATTGGTGAATCGTTCCCCATTGAAGAATGGCCAACTTCGCTGATTGCTAAAGTTCTCTATGCCACGAGGAAGTTCCAGTCGGCCACTGGGGAATCAATGCTGAATGCAATGATGCATGCACTGGAGAAACGCTCGAGAACGGAGGCAACGGTAAGTGGATCCCTGAAATGGTGGCCTGAATCAGAGAGGGAGAAGAAGCGAATCAGTAGCTATTATTACGATAGAGTGCGAGATTTGAAAACTACGGCATACGCTCTGTTGGCGTTGAGTCCCGAGAACATTTCTCGTGATGATCAAATTGCAGTCGTGAAGTGGATTTCACAACAGCAAAATGAGAATGGTGGCTTCTATTCTACTCAGGATACTGTGATAGGTGTTCGAGCATTGATTGAAACTGCTCGTAATTTCCCAACACCTACTGAGTCTGCAGTAGTGAAAATTTCGAGTGAAGAAAAGTCGGGGGTTAACTTAAGCATAGAAATTGGTCCAGAAAATGAGTTTATCTCAAACACCTTTGAAATAGGAAGGCATAATGAGAGTAGTATCAGTAGACTCAATGTCAACATTGAATCTCCCAAGCGAATATGTGTCCCTATTCATTTCACCTCAATCTACAATGTTCCAAAACCGAAGAAGTTGGACGAAATCTTTTCTGTGGATGTATCTGTTGATCAAAGTGGCAGCAGTGCTACTGCACTATGCACGACGGCTCACACCTCGATTTGTATTGGTCAAACAAATTCGAAGGCAACAGGAATGCTTCTAGTGACTCTTCGACTCCCCAGTGGATGGACTGCAACAGTGAGTGAATTGAGCAAGATACCTCTTAATGGAGATCTACAGAAAATGGATTTTGATGCTGCAAAGCAGGAGGTCAGTGTTTACCTTAACGGATTTGAAGGTGGAATGGAAAGTGCTGAAAGGTGCTTCAGTGTGCCTCTGTACCAACGAACGTACGTTCAGAACTCACAACCAGGTTTGGTTACTGCTCGTGACTACTACAATCCAAATGAGAAGATGGAGCAACCGTTCCAACTTGACTCATGTCACCTCTACTGGGAATCGTCGATGGGAGGACCTACTCATGATCCTACTGAGAAACCATCAGCAACTACAACTCCTATCCCTCCTACCGAAGCACCAAACGAGAAGCCAATTTGTCCAACATGTGGAGAACTCGAGACTCTAATCATGAGTGAATATCTCAACTATTCTTTGTGTCTTCATCGTCGAAAATTCTTTGTTTTCAAAAAGTACAATAAGACTGGAGATGGTTCTGTCGAAGGACTAATGTATGCATTCAATTACGGCAATCGATTGGCTTCATGGAATACCACTTTGAAATGGTCAGGCACATGTAAATGCAGTGTGCTGGAGATGAATAATATCATCGGTATCTTTGGAAATGGTATTTACCCTGGTGACTTAAGTGTTGATGTGGCTGGATGTGAATTGGTTAACTTCGACACTGTAGTAAAGGGCTCAGTGGAGCTTAAGAAAGTTTTGAAAGCTGAAATGGATGGCCTTGAGGAAAGTAGAAGAAAGTACTGGTGTTATGGACACAACGCTTTGTTTGCTCTACTGAGGAAACTGGCTCCAACGAATGACATTTTCTAAGCGAAGTAATGGATCAATGTAAATCATAAATCCGTATTCTTTTTATTAATTCTAATAAATTATTCTCTCCATTATTGCTTACTCTCTGATTGTTTAATTCATTAAAATTCACTCCTTTAGTACTTAAGTACTCATATCCACTTCCTTCATTCGTTAGCAGAGTGCCGTGTACTCTTTGATAATTGGAGTTTGTAAGACGATAATAGGATTTATGGCTTCTTGGACGGTGTCTATTGGTGCTTTGACTGCTGTGTAGGAAACACACAGTGTGAGGTGTGTGTTCTGAAGGGCGATATGAAGGGTAGAGAGTGTGTCTAATCACGACAAGTGTACATAGCTTTTTAGGAGAATATTCCAGTGACGTTCAGAGATCTAAGTGCTTGACTGATTTGATATTCTCCCCAGATGGCCTCCTTTATTTTCTTAACAACGATTACAGATTCTCTTAGACTTGCCATCTTCAGAAAATGACAATATAACTCGAATCTGCAAAGACCAGAGTAAGCATTGAGAATTTGATGAGTCACTTCAGATTACTAGCTTTTCAATGGCTACTCGGAGCTCAAATTTTAACAGTGAGGTGCTTCTTTGATATCCAGCCTCCAAACAATCAGTCTTCAGCGGTTGGTGATTTGCAATGTATCACTTGGAATTATAAGCTTACTGTTGTTTTCGAAATAATAGTCACGACATGGAGGTATCAAGTGGCCTATCTGATTTAGCGATGAAATATTGACTAAGTGAGCCATAAGATGTTCAACATTTGTATTGCACGAATTTTGGCCTGGATTGAATAAATTCTTTGCAGGAAATTCCATCGCTCAGTTAAATGTGGCCACCTCTCCAATGGCTTCGCACCCCACACGCATTTGACAATAATCCTTAACACTGAACGTCCACTAACATGTTCTGGTAAACACGACATTGATTCCTCTTTCTCACTAAACACCCCATTCACATCCTACTTGAGGTGCCAAGTCAGATCTTTGTGAGGAAATATCTCTATTTCCCAAGTTCAGTAACTGGACGCACAATAAATATTTACTCACTATGTGACATTTTTGTCGAATTGTCCAACAGTTAAGCCTATCTTGATGCACTTGTGCGGCGGCAAGGTTTCCCAAGGAACTCGTTTCTTCCGGCAATTGAACACTCATTCTCGTCGCCTGCTCTACCGACACAGTATCATCCACAGAACTGTGTTCTGAAAGACCTTTGGTTTGCTACCATCCACCTTATGATAGATAACGGTTGATAAATCGTAAATAAGAAGATAATCAGTGAATATGTGCAGCAGTGAAGGTGGCATTCATGATACTCAGTCTTATATTATCATTCACTGGAAGACCAAAGTCTGTATGACAACTGACTCGATGAGTCGCCTTCACATTGAGGTGAGGTAATGACTGTTGTAGATACGAACCAAATACATCTTGTGTATATGAAGAGTGCTCAGTTACATGCCAATTAAGTTCTTCACAAACACACACACACGCGCACTTGATACACGGAAATATTTGTGTCGGTATTTGACCCAGATCTTGCACCCTCGCTTTTGTAAATAGTGACTACTTCAGCATTCACAAACGATCGGTATATGGGAATTCTTGCCGACCCACCACCTCCATTAAAATTCACTAAAATGAATCTCAGTGAGTAAGTGCCGTTCGAGTGGTGGCTCCACTTAATTTGGTCAGAACGTAAGCCATTAACTCCAGCACAATTTTCGAGGTTTTCACATTTTTTTCCTCCCTTTTGCGTTTCGCCGAATTTTCATTTAAATGACCAAATTTTTAATCTCTCCAACTGATTCTTCTCTTACTGCAATTAATTTCTTTCAGATTGTGAGAATAGCAGCATTGAATTGCTCCTTTACCCTATAACAAGGAATTTATTATAATTCTCTCTCACTCACTCACACACACACATATACAGCAAATATTACTTAGATATGAGAAAATGTAAAAATGCATATTTCAGTCAAGATCAAGGAAAGGTGCCAAAGGGGAAAAGGAATTTCTTTCAGTTTTAAGTTAATTCCAATTAGTACATGAGATGGCAAGCACAATTGAAAATTGGTCAAAGGACTGGGATAAGTGCCTTGGATGATTTTGAAATGTTCAAGATAACTAAAACTCGCACTTGTGCACCGAAAATTACGCCCAATTGGCTCAAAGACTTCCATCAGTGAGTCATTTTCTGACCATCAAGTTTTTATATGCATAATGCCGTCAATAACTTAAAGCAGGAATTTGATAATGTACTTAAATATTACAAATATGGAGTAGTTTTACGAGTGAGTCCTTCTCAAGCTGAAGCCAAGCCCACGTCAGCGACCAGGTCATTGAATACATAAATTGTGCAAGAGTGTTTGGTAAACGACCACGTCACCGTCCCGGTCAGAATAGTACTTTAAGTATGTGCCAAGAAAATAGTTTTGTATGCTCTATCGCAAGGAGGCATGGATTCTGTAATAATCGAAATCATGTTCAAATCATGACTAATAAAAGTTATGCTTGCATTCTGCCTTATTTGTTCGTAGTTGTAATGGAATGCTTAGGGACAAAGGAAATGTGATTCCTGAAAAATAACATTGGCAACATTCTGAACCGAAAGCTCACTACATCTTGTTAGGCAACCATATATTCACAATCTAAATCGAGTACAACGTAGATCAACTCTAGCCAACACCTACCACTAACTCAGAATCCAATAATTCCTGATACCCAATTCAACCATATCTGAGTGTCACTGTGCTCATCTCTTGATGGCTCGAAGAGGTTGCTAAATGAATCGATGGTTAACATAAGCATCGTTGAACTTCCAGGGTTATCAAATAGATCCTGATCCTAGAATCTATCTTATTTTCTAGCTATAAAGTTGGTATAAGATCAAGCAGATATGCATACTGTCAGAGAGACGTTGGAGGAAAAATCAATATCTTGAACAGTTACCAGTTACCAAACTATCTCGAATGCAGAAGTAAGTCATTTAGTCTACTATGAATTAAATGAACGAATACTCAACCATATATTGAAGGACCTAGTTTTTACATCATTGAATGAGTGACTTGTCTTTGGAAAGTGTCACAAGACATTGTTTAAGTTATAAATATTTGGTCACTACTTTTACAACTTTGCGCTTTTTCTGTCAAAAATTCATCGTCTAGTGTCAAGTGAACATGTGGAAGCTCGGTTGATTTCCATATGAGTAACTTTGCAGAACAAACCACAACGAATTTTCTTCTCAAAGGAATCTTCCTACATCTTGGGGTTTCCTATTGTCCCCAACCAGGAAATCTAGCATTCTGCAAATAAGTTTGATATGAACTCCATTAATGTCTTGATAGGGACCAATCAACTCATACCACGAAATATAAGTTTTCTGAAAGGAGAAACTTGGGCGTACTGCACGACCCATGATACATAGATATCAATGTTAAGCTAGATTCGATTTCAACAGGTAATCTATATGCTGCGAATGACGTTATTCCAATTTTTCATTGAAGCTTATTGAGCAAATTCATTAATTTAAAACCTTCCAATTCCCATTTGTTGAAGGGGTTCCCAAAGGGTAAAGAAAATTGAATGAGTAATGGCGAGAGAAGTAGGGGAAGAAGAAGTGTCAACCCTTTCCGAATCAATAAAAGTAAAGACGCCTACCTCACATTTATGTCAATGAGAATGACCGAGGTAACTCCCTTCTTTATGACCTTTCTGTACCAACTAGATGAAACGGACTCAAATAATGATCTCTCCTTTTCCAACCAAAAAGTGCGCATTCATTCGTTCCAAAACCACACTCCCCCATCCACCACACACTTTCCGGCTCTCAGTGGACTCTAGAGTGGCAATAAAATGACACATGATGGTTGGATGTATAATCAAGTCACCTTGTTCGATGAGTGGCTTAAGACTGCGAACACACCAGTCAGAATAATTTAGCGACGATAGGAACTATTAAGCATTTCCACCTACTTACTAACCACAAGACAGACCGATTGAGTGAGTGAGTGACTGACTGAAAGAAAGAAAGTTGAGCTTTCAAATAGTCATCGCATTTATTGTCATGTTCAAAGTACACTTTTCCATAAACCAAAAGTACTATTTCCACCTATAAACACACTGAATATTCGTTTTCACACATAAGCACAGTGTATAACGCATTAGTGAACACCACTGGTTCAGTTTGAATGATTTTACAATCATATGTGTGCGGTTTGCAGTCTTGTTAACCGTTTTAAGCATAAACACTAGAACCTATATTTCAATTGCAAATTGCATTCAATTTTGCCTCCATTTGTGATAGTTCGAAAAACGTGATTGTGTGGTATTTTTTTGCAATATCAACTAAATATTTACTCGTCACTTCCTAAATATACCTTTCGAGAACTCCAGTTTAGTTACATTAACTCTCCACCGCAGTCATATAATATTGCCCCTTGGTATCTGATGTGCAACACTGCCAAAAACCCACTTCAACTTCCATTTCCAATTTCACTAGTTCATCCACTGTCCACTTCATAAATTCACATGTAAAGTATTCATAATTTTGGCAAATTAATATAGCAAGAGAAAAGCCATTGTTTAGGTAGGTTTGGCTTCAGCCAATAGCCTACTTGTGTCACTCGCAGTTAAGTGATAACCAAGAACCTGTGCTTTAAAATCAACGGGAGCATTTAACATGACCTCACAAGAAGTGGGATATTTGACATGAAGTGGGATTGACTAATCAAAAAGCATTCTCGACACCACGCAGTGTTAACCAGTTTTTGTTAGGCATTTGCTGATCTCTTTGCCTCACTCACGCAACTTACCTCACAGCACTGTAGTTGTAGTGACCAAACTCATTGTTCATATGAATACATACATTGTCTGCCTCGAGGATAATTTCTCACGAGAAAGGAGAAGCATTATTAGAATTGAACGTTTTGGAGAGTGGAGTGTGGGAGGAGGGGATGGGTGGAATGTAGGGATAGAAGAGGAGGGAATGGGAGGGGACGTTTGTTTGGAAACAATCTGAATCGTAACTAGACTTAGACATTGTTAATTTTCATTGGATATAGACATTACTCGCACATCTCAAATCTGAATCATAGTGACGCTCGTGTTAGTGCTAATTATGAGAGTTGGTTTAATTCAGTAGACGATTTTTCTATCTGAGCTATTAATGGAAGAGTTTGCCTCAAAGTGAGACCTTCCCATGGTGGGTTTTATTCATTTTATAATGAAAGCTAACCAAAATCCAGGTAGTATCAAAGCCAGGCAGTTAGAACTCGATCCAATCAATCGAATCTATCTGTTTCCATGACTCGGCGTATATCTTCAGAAGATCAGCGGTAGTGAAATTGATCCAGCATAGCTCTTGTGTTTTGAAGTCTTAAAGAAAGTGCGCTTGATAAGTGAGTATGTGGTGTGTGATGGACAACTCTAAGCACTTAGTTCAATTGCACTATTATCTTCCTCGACATTTTGTCTTTAAATCGCTATGATTTAAGCCCTCTTCTGCCATGTCTAGACGATCCTGTCGATTCCCCTCTTTCTTTCTTCTTTCCTTCCTTCCTTTCTATGACTCTCAGGCTATCTTCAAGTCATACACGCTTGTCATTTGTTTTGCTCGCAAGCTTAGCTCCCACCCCTCACTCACGCAACTCTATCTTAACGCTATTGGCTGAAACTGAGCTTATCTAAACAATGGCTCTCCTTTTGTCTATTTTAATTTGTCAAAATCATGAGTACTTTACGGGTCCAATTCAGTATTGGCCACTTTAAAAAGAGTGATATTTGAAGTTTTCCTTTTGCCTTTTCCAAGCATTTCCATGTTATAATGTAACACAGTGCCTAGAGAATCGAACTTATCAAATATGATCGTCACTACGTATTCCAGAGAGACGAGAGTCTATCATTTGATATCAGTGGTTTATTATGTTGGTGCAATCTACTTGTAAGTTGAAAGAGAGCTCAATGTAGAATAAGCCCTTTCATTGGTCATGTGAATTTATACAGACAACAGTGAATGAAATATTGAAATTGGAAATGGAAGTTGAAGTGCTTTTTTTGACAGTGTTGCGCATCAGATACCAAGAGGCAATATTATACGACTGTGGTTAAATAGTTAATTTAAATAATGTGAGGTTCTAGACAGGTAGGATTAGAAGATGACAAGTAAATATGAACAATCACAAACGGAATTAAAATTTAATGTAATTTGCAGTTGAAACATAGAATCCAGTGTAACGTCTCGAATGAACATCCGAATTATACTTTTGAAATCTTACAGAGAATGGTCAAGGTTAACTTAGTGGCGAGTGCTTGTCAAATCTTCCGCTTTAGTGCTTTAATCTTACCCATGTCAACCACTAAATTAGTAAGCCACTTTACTTCAGTGGAGTGTTGCATAGAAAATCAAGTATTATTGCACCATCGATGAGTTCACAGTTTGGCAGCTTTAACAATAAGTGGATGATTTGTGGAGATTCAGTCATTTGAATGCGAATTTGTTACTAATTGAAATGATTATCATGTTTGTTTGTAAATCGTCATGATTGTCAATTTTACTATGTGAAATTGGAGAGGAACTGAGTACATGTTAAGACACTTCATTTGGAAACCTCCAGTTTGTGTCGTTTTCAACGCAAAATCACAAATGCAAAAAAATGTGATATTGGCAGTACCTATGCGTGTTGCTTACTTGGTAGAAATGAAATTGCAAATGAACTAGTGGACATAGTTCCAAAAGTTGTGTAAGAGTAGTCCAGAGAATTGGATGGCACCGAGAATGCATTGAACTAGACAACACATAGGAATGAAATGGTGGTACTACTCGTGGGAAGCACTATGAAACAGGATGCATACAGAACTGTTTGAGAGGCACTTCATGTAGAGGCTGGCAGTCAGGGATTTTGCATTCTTGGCATTGGATATGATGTCAAGTGTCAGTGACTTTAAGTAGACCAAAGCTCAGAATGGGAGTGGTGGGGGTGGTGGTGGCGGTGAGGATGGGCGTGGGGGAGAGAGAAACCACAAACATGAGGGGGTAAAATTGTCGTGGAGAAATAAAGCTGAGAGCACATGGGATTGTGACAATGAGATGAATTAGTCGTGTACTGGCCTGATCGATATGAATATGCTTGGGACTTCGAGAGAATGAGATTAGTGGTCTCTTGCGACTAGCCAACAGACACATCTAAGTGCTCTTGTGTGGAGAAGGTGGAAGGAGCCACACCTTTTGAATGCCGGAACGAATAAATGAGATTCTGATTGGTAGTGTCTAAGTAATTATAAATCTCTTTTTTACATATCTCAGCTCAAAGTTTCACCCCTCTCAAATGGCCTAATATGTGCAGTAACTTATTACTATTACCAAAATCAGCGACCATGCATAACATTAAAAAAGTGAAATTATGGTTGGTATTAGTAAGCAAACAGTTAAGTCCGTCTTAAATAGCATTTAACTAGATTTCTTTTGCTTTTACTTGCTGGTATCTAATCATGAAATTTTGCTAATCGCCAACGCCTATGCATGTTAAACTGCACAGATCATACCATCATTTTCTAAAGCATTAAGGTGATTCAGGAGTGAATTTTTATTTAAGACAAATGGTTGTGAAACATATCCATTATACATATGATCAAATATTTGAGGCATAGCCATGAGTTTTAGAAAATATCAAGCAATATGGCCTGAGCTTATTATCTTTAAAATAAAAATCCTATGTAAGGATTTATGCAGTTCAGAAGTGATTAAGAAACTTAGTTTTTTCTCTTTACATTTATAGATCTTCTGAACCTGAATGATCTTTCAAAAGGTGAAGGTAATCACTGAGTTGAAATAGTACATAAACGATCATTAAATGAACTTGGTCCAAACTAAAAATTGAGTTAAATTTTGACGCATAAGACCTGTCCGAACCTGACGGTGATCAACAAAATGGAGATCATTTCCTTCCAGTCGAACTTATAAGATTTTCATCCAGTAGCACTTTATAATGACCTCGATTTTATTTGAATAGCTTAATTAATAATAATTAAATCTACAACTCTTAAAGTCAATTAGGTAATCTCCATTAATATAGGAACATTTTTATATATGAATAGAACAGTGATGTTGATCAATGACATTAAATACACGAATTCAGTTTTCTAAAGGTTCATTTATCTGATTTATATGCCCAAAATTAATCTTCCTAAATCTCTCAGAGGGGCTAGGTATTTATTCATAAGGGGTCGACTAAATTATATTTCTTTAAATAATTTCCTTTCAAAACCCTTTATTTAAATCCATTTGGTGAGTCGGTGTATGGTTATTTTATCGGTTATTGAGTCAGTAGCTCGTGAATGTGAGTAATAACTTATTATTTTGCTGGCTTTATTTATGTATATAACTTAAATTTTTATTTTTATATGTTTAGATGGAAAGCGATTCAACCATACCTTGTACTGATGAAGAGGGAGCTAAGTTATATGAAATACATGACGCGGACACCGAATATGTAAAACCTTTTCAGGCTTTGTTCTATCTCTGCCATTTTGTTTGTTATAATTGCGTTTACTTTTCAGGATACATTATCCACTGCCACTTTCGATAGTGTCGCTTCAACCTCGAGATCAAAAAGACGTGCATCAACTTTCAAGAGTTCATCTTCAAGGTCGAAACAGACCCACGTTTCTAAAAGAAGTCGTCCAGTACGACAAAGCCGTCGACCAGCACGGGTATCTGGAATCTTCACTGACCCAAGTGGTAGTGATGATGGCGTTGAAAACGAATCTTACTCAAGACAAACTCCGGTCATTCGTACACGTACCCGCGCCGGTTACCAAAACGGACAGAGTTCTCTCTGGACTCTTGAGGATGTTATGGCTACGCATCGTGGGAAAGCAGATCCCGAATCTATGGCTTCAAAAGATGCATCCGCTTCTACTCTCACCCCTGAACAATTAGAGATTCGTCAACGCAGGATTGAGCGCCGAAGGGAAGCCGCAAGGATTAAGGCAGAAAAGGAAATGCAGGAAACTGTTGAGCGACTCCTTAGAGTCAACACTTCCTTTGGCGATGGCGGTTACAGCAGTAGTAAAGGTCGTGGACGTGGTCGTGGTGCGACTGCTAAAATAGTTTCTGATTCCGAAGACTCGAATATGGAAAAGAAAAAGCGAAATTCCCTTCATCCTTCCCTGCCTCTCGATCCTCCCTCTGGATCCATACGGTTCATCTCATCTCAACGCATTCAACCCCACTGTGTTATCGCTTTCCCGCATGAAGATGGGACTACTTCAACACCTTTGGAACTACTTCATCGATTGCGTAGAGCACCCTCACCTCCAAAAGTGAAATTGTGCGATCATTGTAAATTGGCCCCAAGGAAGTATGGTTGTCCAAAAACTGGACGATCCTTGTGTAGCTTGCAATGTTTCAAAGCCTGTTGAAGTTGTTTTTTTCTTTTTACGGTCTGTATTTTACTCTAATTGCATTTATTATTATTTTTTCATAATTTAATTGTTTTGTGAGGCTTAAAAAGCCATTGGTCTTAGACATTTGGAATGTAAATTTTAGCACTTAAGTAGTTAGGTTATCTTGTGATGTTTTACGCATTAGTTTAAAATAGAAAGTGTTGGTTCGAAAAATGCACAATCGGATTTTGATTTACTGATAGCAATTAGACAGCTGGGCCTAGGATTTCATGTTTTGATAATATTAAAAGGTCAGTAAGATTAGGAGGCCGTCTGTTCTGTACTGGGTGATCTTCATTTTCCTAAAGAGAATTTGAATCAATTTACTTGGATCTCGTTTTCACGAAAGTATTAATTTGATATTGTCTTAAGGCCAAACATATTTAGCAAAACCAGGCGTAATTGGTTCAGAGGCCGTAGAAAACAAACACCTTGGCCTCCAAAAGCTCGTAAGGTATGTTTACCATACAAAGTTTGATTAGCTATTCGTAACATGATAAGGATATTGCCAGATCGGACTCTATATGTTACTAATTGTTATTTTGCTGCTGTTTAAATAGAAATCAATAATTATTTGTTTTGGTTGAGGTTTATCGGAATCAAATCTCTGTACCTCGATAACGTTGTGGTCAAAGTGCACATCTGTTATGTCAGAGGTCACAAGATCAGCAGACGTTCAGTGTCGTGGTTTGCCAACCTCACTAGTAAAATTTGACTGAGACATGAGGTGGTAGAATGCAAGTTCTTCATGGAGGATCCAAATCAATTCCACTTCATCCAGGTTTATTGTGCTAACACTTACCACAACGGCTTATGGAATGTTTTAATTTGGCTTTATCTTGTCGGTGTGGCAGGAATCATTACGAACGTCTTATTTTTCAATTATCTTTGTTATCCATTGATTGACCACATTGGTTAATTCTGATCTGCACAAGATATCGTAGAAAATGGAGTTCTAATTTAACGAATTTCAGGACACCCTTTTCTACATGTATGTATTGAATTATATTTTCTTAATCGGCAGATTTATTACTTGGTCCCAGTGCTAGGATAGTGAAGCTGTTTTCATACAAACCTGGGTTCTATAATAAACAATCAGGGATACAACATGGAAAATATGAATATGACAAGCGAGTTTTTCACTCATCGTTGGCCCCTATGATTTTCACCCCAATGTTTGATTCTGACATGCTCTTAGCGAGCTTATCGTAACTATGACAACAAAACCTCTAATGAAGCTCAGAGAAGAAAATTGAATATCACTAGCTAACTGAACTAAATATTTTAATATAAAAACTTTAAATACAAAATCTCGGTAAATGAAAAAGTTTATAGCTATAAGTATTTCTTTGAATACCCGTGCTAGCTCATTGGTGCTCTAATTTCCCACCACGTTTATACGGTTGGGTTGCAATTTTTGAGAACCGGAAACTTATTATTATTATATCAAATGGCAGGTTTTGTGATAGTTATTATTAGCCCTTTAGCTGACTTCGGGCTTCACAGAGGGGAGGAACATCAAAGCTTCAAAAAGTCGAGAGGTGCAACAAAAGAGTAATTCATAGTTTTAAAAGAGACAGACACAAATGCAAAATAAAGGTAAGGCGAGTACTATGGAAGTGGTCGAATATGACATGCGGTCGGGTCATGGTAGTTTGAAGTCAACTGCCGGTTTATAGGCTTTTTTGCCGTATGAGTATACATTGCCCAGGGTGCACCACGTGGAGGTAAGTCTATCGCGCAGCACACGCCACAGGGCCTGGCGGAACTTTGTCAGGGGAAATCAATATTGAAAATTTTGGATTTGAGTGGAGGAATTTAATAAATCAAATTATATAGGACAAAGAGTCATATAATTGCATATTTAAGATGTTTGTGGTAACATAGCTCGATACCCTATCGAATATATTATGATAGATGCTTGATTACCTTGGGCTAAAAATTTGATAAAATTTAATCCTTATTAAAAAATAACTCAAACATTAGTACACAAATAAGGTTAGTGCTTTTTTTAAATAAAAAGGCAGGAATAAATCCACAAACATTTCAATATAGGACGTGTTTAAACCTATTGAAAACATGAGCGCAGTTAGCGAATAGTTGTTTTTAAAAGTCGCAAAATGGGTAGGGTGAAGCACGAAAGAAAGATCAGTGACAGAAAATTATGCAGTGATACATTAGCAAATGCTGTTTTTACATCTTCAAAGGTATGTACGCGGCTATTATTTTATATGTTTTATGCTTATCTTTTAGCTCTTGGATTCTGCAGATATTTCTGATATGATGTCGAAAAGCATTTTCCTCTTTTACCAAAAGAATACAGGGAAACTTATTAAAGAAGCTAAATGTCTTCAATCCCAAAAGAAAGAACTAATTAGAGAATTAGTATGTTTAATAAATTATAACATTTGTCCTTAGTTTGCCGCTAATGAGAAGTTGGAAAAAGCGGAGGAAATAAATCGGAAGCTTACTTCCGAAGCTGAGCGTCTACGCATGAATTTAGAAACCATTCGTGACGTCTTGAAAGATAGTGACATTGATAAGGTAAAGGAAAGGCTTGCTCAACTTGAGGACAATAGCTGGATGCATACGCCTACCTCTAACCGAAGTCGATGTCGAGTTCAACATTCTGCTGGCTCTTTACTCGATTCAGAAAACACGTCATCAGGCGGTTCTGATGCAGAAAATCAAGTTCCAAATGGGCTTTTACCTATTCGACGTTCTGTACGACTAAGTAAAGGTGTCGATATTCCATATATCGATAGTCCAAAAACTCCTTCGCGCAAACGGCCAACGTTAGATGACGCAGAAGGCTATCATGATGTCTCATTTAAAAAATTGGCGATTGATCAGACTAATATGGAAGATAATGGGCATGGTTCTGATGATTCTTATTCAGTTAAGTGCCGTTCTGGTGCGTTTCAGACACCCGAACCACCAAAGGTATGATTCATATTTTATTAATCTTGGTTTCTTTTAGCAAAAGGTCTTCACTGAAAATCGTCTCACTCGCCTTCATGACTTTCATCCGATTTCGTCTCTTCGTTTGGGAATATGCAGTTGCTGTGGTAAACGGTTCACGTTTGGTAGACCCGCTTTGCGATGTAGAATTTGCAGACTTGTAGTTCATGTGCAGTGTCAGCATCAGGTTCGTTTATTTTAAACTCTTGTGATGCATTTATTCTATGAAATCTCTGGTTATCTTTGGTATTTATAACCTTGAGATTATATGGGTGTTCTGATAATTACGTACCATTTTGGTACTACTTAACTTAGACAGTTATTAATGTTTTGTCTAAATAGCCTAATAGACGGATTTTACTGTGGACACTTGATTGAATTAATTTTGTGTTTGTTTCACTAGTCGAATTGGAGTGGTTATGGTAATTGGTTTTGGAGAAGTTCGAGAGTTTAATAACTTCCTACTTGTGTTCATTTCGGAATAAGTGCGCTGATACTATCACTATATTCTCTATTTCTCTACTCCCTTCTTACACTAATACCTGCCTAATTTTGCCTAAACGCATTTGTTAATTATATTCATTTTAGTTCTTATAAGTTTCCGTTATGATGTAGTAGATTTTAATTCCTAGGTCATTTAATATTTTCTATTTATTTGCCATCTTTATATCTATTTCGAGATGCATCATTATTTCGCCCCAGAAGTCAATGGTTTGCTATTTTATGAAAGATTTGTTATTTTTATGAATTCCTACAAATGTGAAATTTCAAATTACATTGAGATGTTACTAACATTTGGTTACTGGCAGGACACCTTGGAGTTGTCAAGGCGGGAAACTCGCACCCCTCATGCTGATCACAATTAACCGGTGCATTTGACCATCTACTAGAGCGCCGATGTAATGACCTCTGACTCATCAAACGGGCATCTTAGTCACTTGCGCACTCAATCTTCAAACTTGGTTTTATTGCTTGCGGAAAAAGTCAATAGGCACTTTATCGCTTTAATATATCTTAAGGTGGTCTTAATTTGATCAGAGGTATGGTTAACATAGTGAAAGTGTTAAGCTAGTAATGATTTATTTCAAAATTAATTTCTATCGTGAAGCTGTTTTAAGATTTGGGCCAAGTTGGGCTTAGAGCTACCCCCTTAAAATTGGTTTTCTTAAGGTCATCAGCATACACCATATTTGAGTTGAAACGCTGCTGATGGTGGCGGGGGAGGTGGAGCAGCAATGGGGAAAGTTGGAAATAGGCAGTCAGCCAAAAATAAGGTACACTGAAAGGGTTGGCTGGTTTTGTGTTTGCGCCATTGTTTGACAATTGGACTAAGTGGATATAATCCTATTTCCAAATTAGGTAAATGCCTGTGTCTTAATTTTTAGCGTCGCAAGTAAATTCAAAATATCCGAGTATTCTAAATTATTGAAAATCTCTGGGCTATTGAACATCAAGTAAGGCGATTTTTCCTTATCGACTATTGAAAGAAATAGTGACTTGAAGTGGTGAGATCATTCTTTATCAATCCAAAGGTAAATCACTCTATGCTTCGGTCTCTAATTTTGAAACATAAGTTGCCTATTTTACAACCCAAATCTATTAATCAATTGGAGTAAGATTGGTTCGTTAAAGTTGGTCTTCACCTTGTGATTCCTTCCACTTTTTATCAACCGATTTTGGTCGCATCTCACAATTGGCATTTTTTATTACTGTGGGTATTAATTATATCGCATTCTCCCCTCTCTTCTTGTTCATATTCATGATTTTATTTTCCTACAGTTGAAGCAACGATGTGTTCCACCCGCTGATTTACCCCCTTTCAACTCGCCAAAGACTCCAAACGCTGCATTTAATTCACCAATGACGCCTCTCACACTCCATAGATTGAGAGGCGGTGGTGGCCCTTCACCTCTACCTCCAACTACACCTTCTTCGACTTTAAGACGTCAGTTGTATCCTTGGCATACCCTCAGCTTGGATGCACTTTGTCCCACCAACGAATCACCGCGTATTCCAGCAGCTGTCATTCTTTGTGTTAATGAAGTAGCCTCTCGGGGTTTTATCCAACTAGGTATCTATCGTGTTCCAGGTGGTGAAAAGAAAGTGCAAGGTGTGGAATAATTCTGTTTGATAAACTTAAGCTGGCTCTAGCTAAGAATAATGCGCAGATGACCGTTATTAAAATCGTCTACATGGCAGATATTGATTTGCTACTCGTTAACATTTCAAAATTCATCCTTCATAGGTCTAAAGTTGAAAATCAATGAGGCTAAAACAGTGAAAAAGCACTTACCCGGAATTTCGACAGAAGTAAACAGCAATCGTAAATTTTCGATCCATTTTAAAGTGTTCCCAATAAAAGCCTGACTAGTAGGAATTTTCATAGAGCTAATCCCTTATTACGGTCTTTCCACAATATTACAACAACCTTCTAAAATGGTAGATCTTTGACTTAGGCTTTCTTTTACTACGGCATGTGATTTGTTTGAGTGGATTCCTGTGAGAAATCCAGCTAGCAAGCTTTCATGAGCTGTTGTGAGATACCTTCCCGGTTCTCTTATCTTTATAGCGTTTTGAGTCATCAGATTTCAAGGAATAACCAAAAAGGAAGGTTTTTACTACATCATGCCTATTTCTAGTTGACCAGTTTTCCAGGAGAGTTGGAAGTTTGCCATCATGGCTAAAAACAACCAACAACGCGAGTTTTCCTGTCTCCGTCTTCCCTTTTCAAGAGAATTATTGCAAATATGATGAAGTGCAAAAAATAATTTTATGCAGACAGAAAGGTGATACTCTTATCCTAACGATAGGGTCACTGTTTCTTGGGCACGTTGGATAAACATATATATCGAACCCTTTAATATCCTAAAATCTCATTTAATTGAATTCCTTTTTTCCAACCCTAGATCTCTTGGATAAATTCCTCTATAGCCGTACAACTCCCAGTCTGGCACTGGTTGAAGATATTCATGTTGTTTGCTCCTGTTTGAAGGCCTTCCTTCGCTTACTGGATGAGCCACTAGTTACACTGCGTCTACGTCCTCAGTTCGTTGCAGCCGGCGAACTTTTCAACACTGACCCGGAAAGTGCCAAGTATCGTGCTGCCGAGTTGATCGAGAGATTACCGGTTGCTAATCGGGACACCTTGGCCTTTTTGCTACTTCATCTTAAGGTAAGAGGTTCATTTGTTTTAGTTCTGACCATTTTTAAGGGTGTTGCAAGATCAAAGGCATGCAAAATGGGTGAGGCAAATTTGGCCAAAGTTTTCGGACTCACAATTGTTGGCCACTCCTCTGTTGAACCGCCATTAGCTCTAGCTTCAAGCGAAATTCAGTCCCAGCAGGCTGTAAGTTGTCCTTAATAGCGATTTAGATAAAATATATTGCTAACTGATTGTTTATTTTTCCTATTTTAGACGGTTCGATTGCTAATGGCGGTACCTGACGCCGTTTACTCTACAATTGTGGGCTAATCGTGTCCCACTCTCAACATTCTATAATTATTTCTTTCCCCTTTTTTTCCAACTGTCGACATAAATAATCAGCATCACTTGGCCTGTGTCTATCGTCTGTAAATTCACAAATTAATTCTCATATTCATAATTGTTGGTCACGGTTCGACTGTATCTTTTTTACCACTTTGTCTATTAGCGGTAATACAGAGGTTTCATACGTATTATGTTATTTACTTTAAAGGTTGTATTTGTAGCAAAATATGTATAGGTTTAGCCATTGCATTGTGAAATTTGGTGGTCTTGCTCCTGGAATCAACGATTTTGACCCAATACTTGTTGTGAATGGTGCACTCTGTCCATAAGAATTCCATGGGTGGGGAATTTTTGCTTATTCTATTAAAACTCGTAAAAATCCTTGCATAGGAGTTGTAGATATTCGTTTTCAAAGTTGGGGTTTTGTGTTCATGTGTTTTCGCATTGATATGTGTGCCGAGTTCAATGAATTGATTGGTGGTGGCAAAGCCACAACGTAATTTACAGAGTTGAAACTAGCCCATTTAGTTCAATTTCGTACCTTCTAGTACTGGGTAAATTTCTGCGGCCTAAGACAGACCAAGGTGGGAGGAGTCTGGCTTTAAGGGATTGATTTTTATTTAACAGTAACCAACGCTTAGTATCATATTCGGATTTATCGCTTAGGGGATAGCAGTATTGAGTGATGAAAATTGCGGTTGAGCGTAGCCTTTCATTATAATACAATGTAGGATTGAGTAGAGTTGGTACTCAGGTTGTGTTGGAACGGAAGAAGGGAGGCCTGTGGACGATGGTAATTGACTACATGGGTGGTAAATAGCAAGCAAAAGGCGCAGGCCTTTGGTGGAATAACTCGACTGAGGCGTAAAATCGGTGAAACCCGCCATGTAATTCAGGGCGACTGTTGTCGAGTAGTCACTAGAGCCTATTGAAAATGACAAACAAGCAGGTGCATAGTTAGAATCAAGCGTTCTGGCGTATTAATCAATCCAAAAAGAAGCAATTACGTGCAGTCATTCAATCAAATTGAATATACTCTTGTAACGGGTGATTTTAAGGCAAAAGGTCATTAAAACCGATATTTCACGCATTGACTTCTTCATACGAGTGCCCTGTGTAGAATAGGGATATCTCATGGAATTAGTACACAATGTAATTAGTATGCTAGGAGTCTGCGTAGCTCGTGTTCGATTGATTGGCTGAATAATACATTCAGGTTAACTTGATCTTGAGATAACTAACGTATATCATTCCGGCATTAACCGAAGTTGGAGTTGGGCCAATACCCAGTCCTTTAAAATGGATCAATTTGACATTGAGCCTTCCTTTGAAGTTAAAGTAATTTGAATTGAACATACGTATGAAATTAAGCAAACGCAAGTGAATGTACATCCTTGCCTTTAAATGCAACTTCAACTGCAATTTATTCCTACATGCCATGAAGACCAAGCTGTATACAGACCTACCAATGCATCGCAGGGAATGAAGAGTGTGATGTGAAGTTTACCCAAAAAAACCATTAGAGATGTTTGGTTCTTTTGTGGTCAAGGCAGATATTTTCCTATTTAACTCCCGTAAATCAAATGCAACGCCATCGTTAATACGACCCTACAATCGAAGGGAGTAAAATTAACGTCAAATATATGCAAATGTTGTTGATAAAAGAGGCAACGCTGATATATTGTCGACGCTTCTAAAGAACAACCATCGAGGGAGACTTAAAGTGTCAGATTTTCGCTTGCGTCAAGTCCTATAAAAGACGCGGGTGTTTGACATGACACGTGTTAAAGTGCTATCATCACCTTTTAGTATCTAGTTCAAAACGATTCCTTTAACAAATCTTTTGACAGTGAAATAATGCGTTCTTCCAGGCGAGGAAGTGAAAAATTAGAAAACCCGGTTCGAATCATTAAACAATCCAAAGTCCACATATCTTGCTAAACATTAGTGACCTCTTTAAAAGTCGAACTAGATTCATCAAATACGGCGAATCCTCCTCTAGCTAGGCTACATTAAAGGTAGAAAGAACATAGAACGTATAAAGTGAGAAGCACTTGTTGCGTATATCTGGGCAAACTACCAATATGCGCACACGAGATTCATCTTATCAACTTTCATTATATATATATGAGCTTAGAGTTAGGAAAATTCGATTCCAAGTAAGACTAGCAGAACATAAACACAGTCCTTGTGTGAATCAAATAGAAGTTGCCAAGTGAAGTCAAATGTGAAATGAGTCCTATTTGAATTGACTATTTTCGAATCGGATTGTACAATCTCCACGTTCCTAAATCCAAATTATATTATTTATCAGCTGGATTACTGTCCGCTATGGACGGAATTTAGAAGTCGGTTGATCACATAGGACAACTTGTAATTTTTTTTGTTCTAGAGTATATGAGAGCAAAATTATATTTACATGGTTTTAGCAAGGAATAAATAACTAGAAATCTACTGAAGTTCGATCTTGCAATAAAAAAGAAGATAATATTCTGTGAGTATGGCTTTAATTAAGTTTAAAATCAAAGTCGAACAGTATTCATTAAAGTTTTATAATATTAAGCATATTAAATTCATTTTATTAAACATTAATTCAGTTTCGAATACGGTAAGACTTATAGCGGGTTGCTGCAGCAATAAGCCTTGACTTATGCTTACTAACCACCATGTCAAGTTCTCCTAGTTTGGAATGGCTCCAGGGATTAGTTACCCTACCTCAACAGTATAGATGAAACAGATGTTTATTTGGGCTGCGTCTGTCACAGAGACTAGTCATTAAAATACAATGAAGGGTTCGTTAAACTATTGATTGGTGGCTGACTAAGAGGCCTCTGGACTTATGACTGCACTTGCTCCCTACGTGAAGTATCACGGCTGCACCTTCGAGCCTGTCTGAGTGCGCATGAGATTTCTTTGTTCAGTCATGACAGCGTTGTGCACATCACAGACTCCAGATTCTTCTTACTTTATTTTATTACAAAACGTATCTTTGCGTTGAAATGAAAAGTGAAGTAATTTAGATTAGACGTCGTTGCAACTATGTTAAATATATTCAAATACGAATCATGTTCGTTGTGAACATACTTTCAGTGAACTCTATGCTCCATATACGTACGCTTCTTCTACATCACTGAAATATCTTACCTCACTTTGGGAGCCTACCCATACTAGGATATTTTGTCGAAGCTTAGCCGTCTAGCAATCCATTGCTGTGCTGATGTGAAGTAGATACTTAAATGAATACCAAATAATGATTTGGACCAAGTTGATCAATTATATTAATTTTGTAAAAATTACCAATTAGATAAAATAGCTATTTTCGGCATAGGGTTTGTAGTGAATTAGCTACCTAAGCCTGACTTTACTCAGAAACCTCAGTGGCAGATTCTCCTAGTTGGTAAGACTCCCAGATCTAGCTAAGCTATCGCAAAGCTAAGAAGAGACAGAGGTATCCAGGGCACACGTTTATTCTAGACATGCCTGGCGTGGAGTTGTAGCGGATTAGCTACATAACCAAGCCTGACTTACTCAGAAACCTCAGTGGAGTGTAACAAGGGAGGAAGCTTAGTCATTCAACATGGCGGATTAAGTAAAACGATCGGAGACTTTTGATTGGTCATTGGTTGTGTCCTCCTCCACTCAATCCGTACGCGAAGTTGAACGGTCGCGCCTTCAAGTCACGCTGTGCGCTCATGCGATGACGTGTCCCACAGATTTATGACTATAGCGAATTGTCCACTCAATAAAATTAATTTTTATCGATTTATAATAATAAAACATTTCGCGTTAAAACTCTTATTCAGTAATCGGAACTATGAGTATAAACTGTAGAGGATTCAATCCGAGACTTACCACCAATAATTTCTAAATTAAAAATGATTTATTTCACAAATAATGTCCACCAGCATTTTTGCTGACCTTTGGCAAGTAGGGTAATCACCCAATTATTGCATTTTTGAAAAATTTCGGTGTAGTAGGGAAATTTAGGAAAATTGCGAATCCTTTCTTCGAGCCGTCTTTTGAAAAGCAATTGCCATGGCGATTAATGCGGTTTAGTCCAGGCTTTTTCATATAGCGATCCACAACAATTTCAAAATTTTGAAATATACTACTTGTCGAATGAATGCCTGATATGCATAAATAATTAATGATTGATGGGTTTAATGATTAAACACTTAAAATTCTGGCCTTATTGATATGCATCAGGTTCTATCAGATCAGCAAGCTCTACGTAAGAGGAAGCTACAAGGCTAGTGCAGAACCACTAAGGAATTCAGCATTGGAATGTATTACTTTCGCTCCTCGACTACGATGGAACCACGTTTGATTATGAAATGTGTTCGTTTTGACCATTAGATCTACTGACTCTCATGGTTAGCACTTCCTACTGCATGCTGAAATGACCACAACATCAAACTACAAACCCTATTACTTTGAGGGCTGAATCCTCACACACATTGACTCCAAAATGCCATACCCATTTACAAAAATTTCGAAGACGTCTTGCTGGATGGAAGGGTAATTTTCTGGGGGCACCTACCTTAACGTTTGGTCGACGAGATGCTCTAGAAATAAGCAAAAATGTTCCCTTTTAGCTCAAATCCAGGAATATGCGCCGTTCTGTACGTATTGCGATTGAAATTTATTCCATCACCGTTTAACTACCATTTTTTCACCTCAGGATCACTTAAAATTGTTAATTCGCTATTTTCTCACATATCTTTCCTAATAAATCAGGATAATCCTCCCAAGCTTGATTCCTTAAGAAGGGGCTGCTGACGAACGGGAGAATTGATGACTCGGCATTCAACGTCAACGGCTGCCTGTCATGTGCCGAATGATTTGAATCTTTGAAAAAGAATAATAGAATCACCATGTTTAGATACTGAACTCCGTGAGGATCTTTGGGGTGCAAAACTGAAAACTTTTGCAATGAACATTTTGACCTCCGGCTTGGAATTTCCTACCTTTCAATACCTCCTTTTAAATCAACGACAAACATCAATTCCCATAAATAGGTTGTTTATTGTTTGCGAAATTGACTTTGTGGCAGTCAGTTAGGCATGAAACAATTGAATGAACAGAAATCAGCTAGAAATCCTGGAATAATAATAGACAGCTTAGTACTGTGGGGACACAACTCAGCATGACTAACTATGATCATTCAAGGTCAATCTCAACACAGAATTGATGATCAACACGAACGACGATCATCCAAGGTCATGTCTCAACCACACGATCTTCCGACAATGAGGTCAGCGTGTCTCAGAATGTATATAATGACTAAGTCCCCACACCCAACAGACACACACACAACCACAGAGACCCACTGCACACACCGCCCCCTAGTTACGGCGAATAAACGTCTCTTCTCCCACTCGTCTCCTTCTTGACTTTGCAGTAGCTCGGCTACTTTAGTGGGAACCAACAACCAGGAGATTCTCTCACCGAGGTTTCTGAGTACAGTCAGGCTTAGTTCAGTAGCAAATCCGCTACAATTGGTGACCCTGACGTGATCAAAGCCTGAATATCCGCTCAGCAGCAACACAACCTCTCAAGGCACTGCAAGCTCTCCTATCACACAACTCTTGCCATCTCAACATGTCTAAGGACACAGAATCGGCAATCCCGCTGCAAACTCCCGCATTCGATCCTGAAAACTCCGAATCTTGGTTCATGCAATTTGAAATGGTTATCCGTCTAAGAGGCATAACCAAACGAACAACCTGGTTTCAGCATCTGGTTCCCATCCTCCCAACCGCAATCGTCGCTCAGTTCGCAGAACTGACTCCTATGCCGCCAGACAACGACTCTTATGATCGACTTAAACAGGCGATCATCAGTCGTCTTTCTGTACCTCGAGAGAAGCGCCTAGACCAGCTCTTCGCTCAAGTTGAGCTCGGCGACCGAACACCCTCTCAACTCCTACACTACATGCGATCCCTGGCACTTGGTTCTCCTTTGAACGACGAAATCCTTAAAAAATTATGGATGAAGTGTCTGCCCAAATTCTTGATACCATCTCTGGTTACCAGCCCTTCGCGAGACAACCTGGATAACTTAGCGAAGGAGGCTGATCTAATTTACGATCTTCAGGACGGGCCAGGCATAAATGCAGTCAAAGCCCCAACCGCTGCAGACTCAATCATGCAAAGATTGAACGAACTCGCGGAGTAGTTGCAGGAATTGAAGGCATCACGATTCAGCACTTCACCACATATCAACAGACGGCGTCCAACCTCACCTAGGAGATGGAGAAACCCGGCGAGACACACTGATACAGTCTGCTACTACCACCGAATGTACGGATACAAAGCCAAGAAATGTCAGCCAGGATGCAACTACTCCAGTACTGACAGTGCTTTCTCCAACTTAAATCCCACAGGTCCGGAAAGGAACATTATCCCTCGCTCTGCGGTAAAATCCTATCTTCAACTCACCAATCTGACCTTACGTCCGAATAATAACCACCTTTCAAACATTTGTACCTCATCCTCTTCAGTTCATACCATCAAACGCCAGAATTCGGACATGGTAGAATCTACGGAGCCTAATTGTCAACAATCCGCAGCGATAGTCAGTCCAGTGAAGGAAGTTGACACGGAGCTGCTCCAAACAGATGCACAAGAATTCTACGAAGAAATTCCTGCTCACTCTGATGACTTCAACTCTATACCTGGGGATATTCATAACTTTCTGACGAAGCATCCTACCATTTCAACCAAGAAACGCAACAAACGCAAAAGAAAAAAGATAGCAAAACCAATCGCTGCAGACCATCAAAATATATCCAAATTATTCATCCAAAACAGAAGCCCTAAATACAAGCTTCTACTATGGAGACTCGCAAGCAGACGATCTCGTTTGATCCATGCATATCCGTCGCCGGATTCCAAGAATCACATTTTTACCAAAAAGTACGGAGCGCAACCTCCAGTACTACATAAGCTGTATAGATCAACCTGTGAACATTTTCAAAAACTCCCTCGCTCTCTACCATACTGCAAGCCATCGAGTATAAAAAGCAATCGTCAAGTTAATCAGAGGCAACATTCGAGAGGAAATACAAAATCTAGAAAATTCTTGCAGTTAGTGTTAAGCCAAAGTTCAGCTTGGAGCCGACGAAGAAAGAAGAGACTATGGATGCATGAAAATCTCAATCTGGAAATCAAGCAGCCGAACCGCCACGAACTAATGCCAGCTTCCTTCTGAGAACACTAATTTTGTGTACCTAACTTTGGCCTCCTTAGTATCACTTATAATACTTTCAACTCTTTCATTTGCAGTCTTTGTCCTCTAATTGTTAACTTTACTGTCCCAAGAACTTTCACATCTCGATTCCAACCTTCTACACTTTCCGTCTAACCGATTATGTACACTCATTAGCTTTCGAGCGTTTCCTTCCTCCTATTAGATACTTGCAAACGCTCTAGAGGGGGAGTATTGTGGGGACACAACTCAGCATGACTAACTATGATCATTCAAGGTCAATCTCAACACAGAATTGATGATCAACACGAACGACGAACATCCAAGGTCATGTCTCAACCACACGATCTTCCGACAATGAGGTCAGCGTGTCTCAGAATGTATATAATGACTAAGTCCCCACACCCAACAGACACACACACAACCACAGAGACCCACTGCACACACCGCCCCCTAGTTACGGCGAATAAACGTCTCTTCTCCCACTCGTCTCCTTCTTGACTTTGCAGTAGCTCGGCTACTTTAGTGGGAACCAACAACCAGGAGATTCTCTCACCGAGGTTTCTGAGTACAGTCAGGCTTAGTTCAGTAGCAAATCCGCTACAGTACCATTCACAAAAGTAGTATGAAAGTAGACTCATGAAGGCCTACGCGTATTTAGAGTTTATAAAATAACAGCTACCTAATATTTTAAAGAGTAAACTTAGACGTTATTTATAATTCTTAAGCCTAGTAGAGTGGATAGAGGAAGCAAAATTTAAAAGATAGTCATTAAAAGATATAATTTGCAAATAACGATTTTATCGACTTACCTGCAGAGACGAACTCTCAAGAATATACACAACGTGAGTCCCGATCAAAAGCAGTCTAGTGGTCAACAGTGAGCATTTGATAATTTACAATGGTATTATTATGAAACTCTCATATAGTGAGGAATTTACAATATTAGTGCAAGGCTGATTAACTCTCAGCTGCTTAAACAGGCCCAATGCGCATTCCATCCATTTTCAGAGGTCGTCGGGGTCCCAGTAAGTGCCTTTAGACACCTTGGCGATTGTCAACACTGCTATTACTCAACAATATTTTATCGATATGAAAAGACGGTCTATTTATTAACTCTGTTTAACAGCAGCCTCGCCTTTTCAACTTCCCAATGGCTACGCACTCACTCCTACATCCAAAAGTGGACTTGCATATTTTCCTTTAATTGTCTACTAACTCTACCAACAAATATTTTAGTATGCACTCTCTCCGTATCTGGCTCCAATATTGCTTGTTTCCACTTTAAATAGCCTCGACTCCTCTCCAACCAACCCATCAACTGTCATCGACTGCCATTCTGTAGGCCTCTATTGGCTTTCAATCCATACAATCAGTCTCATTTCTCTGGGTGGCTTTGAGTTCAATGGCCTTAGTAAAGAGCTCTCTACAGACTGTTGTAGCTCACGAATATTTATTTGAACTTATTTGTTAGTTTAATGCTCAAATGAATTTGATGCCTGATGACATCTACCAAAGTCAAGATTTTTTCACATTTCTTTTAATGATAATATAATTGTCTATGGGCCGGGCTTGTGGTGCCCACAATGCTGTTATCGCTGAACAAAGAAATCTAATGGACACCCAAACGGACTCGAAGGTGTGCCGTGCTAATTCGTGCAGGAAGTAAGCGCGGAGACCACCAAGCCAACCGCCAATCAATAGTCCTCGCTTGACTAAGCATTGTATTATAATGACTAAGCTCCCTGCCTGTAACACACAGCCCAAATAAACGTGTTCCACGCCTTACGTCAGTTTCCTCTATACTGTTGAGGTAAGATAGCTAATAACTCTAGTCATTCCAAACAAGGAGAACTTGCAATAGGCACTATTGGGAATAAGTCTAGTGCAGCAACATTGATATTCCCTCACCTCAAGTGATGACTCATAATTAATAAAACATACATTTAAGGTGCGAATCTAGAGGAGGTAAAGATTTCACGAAAAAGCAGAAAGTAGAGTAAACAAATGGCCGCTGTCCAAGAATTTGATTGGCAGATGCTAGCTCTTCTAATAGGCAATTTCCCATAATAGGTTTCGTGCTATCCTCAATTTATGCAGATTAAAGCAATGAAGTTAACAAAATATTTTAAATATTCTGTACCCGCTTTCTGTTTATTCGCCCCCTCCCCCACCTCCCCCAAATGATATTTGGTCGGAGTTTCTTTTCAAATATCTAGGACTAAACATTTAAGGTGCTGCTGATTTCGTAAATCCAAGGTCGAGGAAAAAATTTTAATTCCCACTACACTCTGTTGAATTCTCTTCGCATCGTCCCACAAATGTACTTCTGCATATGCTAAGACCCAACTTTTTCATCACAACTTAGTTAACCGAGATTCGGAAATCCTTTGCCAATGCAATATTAATGCGCTCGTAAGCAAAGTCAGAGGCCACGGGTTCATCGTGGTCAATGCATAACAGTGAGCCGCGCGATCGAGGTTACCAATCTAGTTTAGTTAATATAGGTGCTGGCAGAATACTAGTTCCTCATCAGAGAACTGGGGGATCAATGATGCCATTTATTAACACGGTTCTTTCCTAATTAAGCATGAAAAGCGGTATTATTAATTCTACGGAAGAACATTTAAAAAAATAGAGATGGAAAGTAAGTTAATTGGTTGTACATATTATGGTAGAATTAGATGTCACAATACATGGATTTTCGAAGGGCACCTCGTATAAACTGCGTTTAGATTATCTAAAAAACGCATCAGACGCTCTGTCTTCGTATTCAGATAATCAACAACACTACGGTAGTTATTGTGATCGGTCAGATTTTCTGAAGTTGAGAATAAATTCAATAATTGATACCTCAAAGTTTGCCCTCTTTCGAGAAGTCCAAGTACATCATTTAGCATGGCGTTGTATTGAAAATCGGAAAGAGTATTCTCATCTTCTCCTAAATAATCGATAAACGCCTCAAAAGTTCTCATTTTCTTATCTATGACCGCCATCAAGGAACTATATTCTTGATGAATATTTGCTAAGCTGACGGAATCGCCCATTTCGGAAGACTTTAGCCTTATTCTAGATATAAATCTGCAAATAAGAACAGAAACTTAATCTATCATACTTTATTAATCCATAAAAAAGAACCAATTATGTAAACACCTACTTAATGCAAAAAACATGGCTTGCCAGACCTTGTGAGAATATAAAGAATACTGCTCGATTTTGTGATTTACGTTCAAATAGGCTACAGCCGTTGAATATTGGTCCATTACCCATTACTAGAACTAACGTTGAGTGAAATGTAATTCGTCTTTGCCATAATCATGCGGTCAAAGCCCCAAGCGTGTTATACGTAAGCTTGCAAACTTGGTGGACTAGGATAGAGCATATGACTTCACGCACACTGGCTCGGTGGAGGATGAATGTTCAGCGTTTTACCAGCATTTGTGATAGAAGTTTCATGCTCATTGGATATATTGGTCGTCTCCCTCCCGCTCATTTGCCATCACCTTACTAACTTGATGCTTTTGGCAGAAAAAAATCACTTTTGTCGACCAGCCAAATTCACCGCTCAGTCAATAAGAATTGGATATCCGAAAATCCAATGCACTAAAGTGCGTTTACGCTGAACTATAAATCTCAGAATGAATCACACTTCCCTCTGAGAATCGTAAGCTAGACCTCTAGTCCACCTTTATGAATAACAGGACGATCTTGTCAAACTAAATGGCACATGTGCTCTCAAATTCCGTTTTAAATTGAGGAAAGCTGCTGATCTGCTATCAGATTATACAAGTGGCTTTGCTGACATTGATGCATCTCCGCCACTATAGTGTTCAAAATCAATTGGTGACATGATCAGGTCTGGATCAACAATACAATGGAAAAATGTCATTACAAACTTTCTGCACGCTATGAAGTACACAACGCTACCAAAGCTGGACAGAAATCTCGTTCGCACAAGAAAGTGCGACGTAGGGAGCAAGTGCTACCGTGAGCGCAGATACATCTCAGTAATCCCCCAATTAAAGAGCGATGCATTATTAGCGCATAAACGCGATTTAACTAAACGTTCTGTTTCCTCATTATTGTTGAGGTAGCTAAGTCAAGTTTTTGTTGCAACTTTATACTAGGGAATTTTGCAGCATAGATTGATGAGGTTTCATTAAGGGATGTATGTACAGTATCCTCCACAGCGCCAAGAATTCGAATTTTATCTTTAGCTACTCTAAGAACCAAATTAGACAAAACAATTACTAATAAACCATACAATTCCATACGATCAGTTATGTAGAATTCATGTATTTATTACAAACTTGGACACGCAAGGGAGAACCAGATAGAACCGCTCATTGCGGGGAAACACAACGAAAGATGCAATAAGCTTATTCGTAGAGACTACGCAGACTCCGGAAAAGGTCCTTCATAAAGGGTGACAAGTCCGACATTTCTATCTCCAAGGTATCCATATATGGATACAATTGATCCTGGTGCTGCATGAAAAAGAGAACAGTTGTATAAGGTGCCTGCTTAGATTCAATAGGTTACGGGATAAATTCATTACCTCAAGAACCGATTGCATGAGTCGACCCTTTATCCAAAATGCCACAGACTCGAGATTGCGCATGACGGTCTGCGATTCACCTAATGACTCCATTTTCTCCATCTCGTTTGACACATCATTAATGAGACGCATATTTCGATGGAGCAAGAGAGTGATAACAGACAGCTGTGAACGTAGAGCTTCTCCGCGCACCTCTTCCATATGAGCCAATCGATCAGGAGAGACGTTTGGCCGTCTGACACCATCATCACTGCTATCATGACTCCGACTTCTGAACTGGTAACTACGGTCTCTGTGGTGATGACGGCGACCTCTATTGATCTTCTTTCGAAGATCTGTGTCACCATGCTCGTCCTCACTAGAACTACCGTCTGAACGTGATCTACTTCTAGACTATTTAAGGCGGGCACTAATTACAAGCAAATTCATTGATTTACTTAGCTGTAATTGAACTGTTATCTTACTCGACGGCGGCTAGATCCCATTCCATCCTTAACGTCCTCTAATCCAGATGACACTTGAACGACCCTTTGGCTAACGCGGATTAGAGTATGCATCAAACATTCCCAAACGTGAGACCTAAAGGGGAAGGAAAACAGATTGGGCTTTTACAAAGTCGCCAGGCAATAGAACACATCTGAATTGGAATCAAGAAGGAATAGGCAATATAATTTAAAAACTGATAGGAACTTTTTTAACTCTTAGCGTCTGGTTGTGCATATTCGCATAAATATTGGTTACTGTGCAATGTCATAACGATTAAACCCAACTATTTTACTCCCTGTTTTATAGGTGAGATAATTACCGCGATAGAGCTTGTCAAGTAGTCGATTCAAGTCCGCGATTGATTACGTCACCTCATATCTTCTTGTACTCAAACAATTTATATTTCCTTCCATTGACACTATACAGGCCACTACTAAGGCTATTAGAAACCTATTCAATAACAGCGCGCCTAGAACTGTAAGCAAAATATTGAAATGTATCTGGGAGAGAAGAAGTAACATCAGAGAGAGAGAGAGAGAGAGAGAGAGAGAGAGAGAACAAATAAAGTGTGTGAAAACCAGGTATTTACTTCGAATATCTTTCAACTAGCAGAGACGGGCGAAATCGAAAGTCGCCATTCTGCACGTGTGCGCGCTTTGGGTGATTGGGAGTGAAATGCTGAAATTGAACTCACTTTACGTAAGCACTAGAACACTGTTGTTCTTCTCAATAAATCAAATTTATCTAATTGCACGGTTTCGGAATCTGTTCCATTTCTATTCATCATCTTCATAGCAAAATACGGTCCTCCAGGATATATTTGAACACCGACATTCTGATATTTGGCGTTTTAAAATAATCAAAAGGTAACTAATTAGGTTGAAACCTAACGTCAGAATGGACGTTAAATCAACTCAGTCTATCAAAATTGGATGATTAGAAAACATCTTACCACTTTACACATCAAAAAAGCCAAATATTCATCAGACTTCTATGAAGATGGAGCAAAATAGTGGGATACATAGGAATTCTCCAAGAAATTCTCAAGGCGTTCAAGATATTCCACTATAGAACTTATAAACCCCAAAATAGCTTGAGGATTCTTTAAGGCTAATACTATGCGTAAGAATGAATCAGTGCCAAGTAACCTACTGTAGCAATTGGGGACGAATATGAACACTTGAGGGTGGATTGAAGTCCGGATCGTTAGTAAAAGCAGACATTGAAGGAGAAAACGCCCACAGTACAATCGACTCCGGATCCAGCATTCCTTCACGGCTCATGTAGTTCGAAATCGCCACAACCATTTGTGATTGGTCATACCAAACGACTTGAAGAATATGCAATGCTTCTATCTGCAAATCCACCGTAGAGGCCAGTGCCCTGAATACATCGACATACCTGTGGTGGAAAGAAGTCGTTAAGAGAGAAATTAACCGAATTTTAAATAAAGGGAGAAGTGTTTAATTTACCGACTAAGAAGAGAATATGTATGGCTGATGGTTTTGTGAGCTCGTAGTAGGAGAGCAGCCATAAAGAGCTCTAATTCAAGACTACTAACACCAGGAATCAGACATTGAGCGAGAGGCTCGTCCTTATCCATCTCCTCATTCTTTCCACCTTCTGTGTCATTCTCACAAGATTCGGTAGGGTGTTCAGGAGAACCGTCGGTGTCGGAGAGGCTTCGAGAACGTCGACGAACGTGAATGTCGGATTCACCCATGTCTTCACCTTTTTGAGCTGCTGTCCTTCGAACTAGGTCAAGAAGGGCATCGGGGCTCAAACGTTGATTGAATGCTTCCAAAACTTTCAGGAAGGCTTTTCTTCGGGGCATGGCTTAAGGGAAAAGTATAAATTGAGTAGTGTCACAGTAGAAATTACATTGAAGGGCAAGTGCTGGATAGCGGTTAACCGCGTTGGTTAAGTTGGACTTAATAGGTGTGGCAGAAAAAAAAGTTTCTTGCCAGAGAAACTCCAAAATTATCGTTAAAAACGTGATCCTAGATGGGCTCAGAAATTATTAAATTATAAGTGCATGCAGTATAGTAATGTGGGCAACAAACCCTAATGTGTGATTTTCAATGGCAAGCGAGATGACAGAATGTGATGCAAAAGAGGAGTTCCAGAATATTTTCCTTTAAATGTTGTGAATGTTCGGTTAAGGCTTAGCTCGCAAAACAATGGTTGAAATGTAGTAGATATCGAATTTGAAGATTGAGAACTGGCATTTATCTGCATTGTCTCCATTTCGCAAATTATATTTTATCTACAAATTTTCTGATTGCATTGGTTTTGTCGACAGTGTACTTTCGTGCTCTTACTCGGAAATGGAGTCTTCTCAATGGCACATTTCTGGCCAATCATATCCAAACATCTTCATTTTTCATTAGTATCAAGGTGTTTTCGATTAACAGGTTGACTCTTCTTCTTTCTGGACAAAAACTACCGTAGCCACAGTGAGCGCAGCTTATATTACATAAGTGAAACAAAACAGTATCAGTGACAACAACGATTTTAATTAGAACTACAATATAAACGCTAGCTGATCACTACTTTGTTCGCATGAACTTAACATGTCCGTGGCATAAAAATGACATCGTCACCTCTGAAAAAAATAAGAGAGCTTGTTCAGGAGTAAACAAACAAGAGCAAATCCAAGTTGAAGGCTTCATTAAAGCTGTTTAATAAAGATGCAAAAAAAACTTTCAGCATGTGCTAGTCGAAAATGTTCAGGAGTATTCAAAGCGCGGGCAAAATTAAAAATGAAACATACGAGCATCATCATAGGGATTCACAGGGCCCGGTTTAGGTGGTAGAAGACAGTGAAATGACCTCGGGAGATGTTGTTTCACATTTTCAAAATACGAGTAGCGAACAAGTCGAGCCAGAGTCTCCGAGATAAACCAACGACGAGGAGACATAACAGGCTCCTCCAACGCACGAGACCAATCCTTCCAACTCCACTTGAGTTGATAATTAATCAGGTGGAAAGAAAACCACTCTACAAAGCGCGTAATGCAAGCCGGTTTCATGGAATCAAGACGATCAAAGAGAGTTTCAGTGGCTTGAGCGAGAACCAGTGGCATTGTGTTCATGGCATCATTGCAAAGTTGGATCAGGAGAGTGGAGTAGAAAAGGAGATTCCCATGACGAACTGGTGGCTTGGGCAAACGGAAGATATCCGCGAATATAGCTTCAACTATCATGTACTCCAAAGCTAGTTTAGCGCGGGTTTGGAGACTTAGAAGAGCTTTAGAACTAAAGAAGAGAATAGAATACGCTGAAATATAAAATAAAACATTATCAAGATAGTTAGCAGACTTCATACATAAAGGAACCTACTAACCCCATGATAAGAGAAGTGACATTTCGATCCAAAGGTTGTCATTAATCTCGGCTCTCATATTGGCTTAGAAACAAAAGTATTTGTGTGGTATTGGCTGCAACATACCAGATCAGTTGTATGAATCAGAATTCACTTCTCATATGAGAATTAAGAAAAATAGAAAAGAGTTAAGACGAATGACATTAAAGAAATAATTACTCACTTCCCGTACAAATACATGCTTTAAACTGTGGGCTGAATCATTCCACAATACTCAAATAGGTATTCCGACAAATATCGCGAAGGTGGTATTGTTAATATATTAGTAATACTTTAATATAATTTATGATAACAATGGAAAATTACATCAAATGGAGGTCAAGCAATTTGGAGTTTAAATTTAGTGAAATCTATTAAGGAGTCACTTAAAAATTGACTGCTCTTGGGAAGGGGATAAAACACCCTGAACAACGCAGACGTTAACTCACTTAGTACTACTCAAACCCCTCTGCATCTGTTCGTTTTCTTCAAGTTTAATAATAACATATATGCTATAGTCTAGTAGCGTATAACCAAGCCATTTCATTCTTTCCTAGAACTTTGTTATGGTTAGTAGGATACATGTCATTGAGAAGAGCTCGAAAAGAAATTTAAAAGTGTGCTCAAGAATGAAGTTAATAAAGTAACGATACGAATAAACGGAAAAATTTTATAACTCGACTAGCAATCCATCAAATTATCAAAAACTCATTTGGAAATTGCAAATAAGAAAAAAAAACAAAACGAATGTCAGCATTATGGCATTATGGGCAATCTCAATTCAGTTGATTTCAAAACTAGGATCGAATCAAATAGAAGATTCGGGCACAAAGAAAGTAACTTCATCTATGCAGTGATTTTAACAATTCATGGACGAAACCTTCAAATTTCATTTCTTTCCCATCCTCCGAATACAATATTGAAAACTGTATACGTTCCTGTCGAACATTTTTGTGATCGGATAATTGTTAATCAAGATGACTAATCAAAGGAAATTTTCTGAATGCTATCTTTAGCGAATGATTCTAACATAATTTAGTGAAAAAAGGAATACGGCCCGAGACTTCTACACGATAGTACGTTAATAAATATTGACCTTCTTTGTCATTCCTTGTTCATTTCTCAATCGTCTCAAGACATTTAGTATACTTATTCTAAATCTCCCACATTTATTTACTCAACCACGTTCGTTTAGACGAGCAAAAAAGCGGATGTCTGTACACACTCATACCCCACCTCTGATAGTTTTGAAAACCACAGTAAAAATTACGGTACTAGCCAAGCACTCATGCTATACTCACCACATTGTCCTGCTGAATTGCATGGTCTCCAGAATGACGTGAATTTGTTCATCGACCAGAAAACGTTCTATTGTGTGTGCACCGGGGAGAGATCGGGAAGTAGATGAAGTTGGCATACTGGCCCCTACCTCCTCCTCTTCCTCGGCGCTGTAAACATCTGTGTAATCAAACATCCGAAAAACGACTTGAGGATGAGGATAAACCACGTCTGGGTCGTAATCTGGCGGAGTAACCTGAAGGAAAAATAGAATTGATATATAAAGATCCTATGATGTGTTCATTAATACGACCATCCAAAAAACTTTTGCAGCAATAATCTGAATAATTTTGTAAATATTCTATACGTAAACATACGGATTTAGAAAAATATGATTGGGATGAAATGAACATTTCTTCATTTTCCTGTGACCCCAATGAAACTCACCAAAATCGTCTCTCCTTACTCCCTAAAGGCAACGGAAGGTTGTCATTAAAGCAGTCTTTAGGTTGTACAATTTTACCAAGGCTTGTGAAATTCTAGCAAACTTTCTAAACCCGAGACTGCTTGATGATGGTCTTAAATAACAAAGAACAAGAACACTTTAACCTCCCAATAAGTTTTGTGACATTATTTAGTAAAAGTGGAGAATTAAAAGCTTAACAACCGAATTATTATGACGAATAAAGCAGAAAAAATTGAAATGGGAAGGCAGGAATAAAACCAAGTGACTTACTGAGAGCTTTATAATTCGAATCTCGTAATGGCCTATAGTATTTGCAGATTATTAGCTAAACTTTCATAATACATCACAAGGAAAAAAAATTAACCAATGCGGTTGAGCCTTCTATTCGATGGAAAAAACATGATACCCTGACTTTGTATACGAGCACATCAGTCACTGAGCCGCCAACACGCTTCGCTCAAATTCAACCTTATGAAGCATTGGTTATTAAAAGGCGGTCGTGATGAAATTCTTCAACTTTGCAAGAGGATTTATTTAACGCTACTATCTGTTATTGAACTAACGCTTTAACGACCGAATTGTTTTTTTTTCTTTGAAAAAATGCACCCAACCGCAATCATGAGTGTCTCGCAGCAGACCGATACAGTGACGTGATGAGTTTCGGTGGTATCAGGTGAAGGCTATGCACGGTATTGAACATGTTTCAAAAGACAATAGCGCCTTCTGATACAAATCTAGTACCAATGGAGCCCTTCTAGAAAGAGGGCCGTACGGTAATAAAGACGTTAAAGGGTTTATTTTAGCGATTAAACTACAAAGTCAAATCTGGGTCAGATAAAAATAACGGTAACAAATATTACCATGCCAAATTCGCAGGGTTGACCTATTTCACGAAGAGCTGGAAAAGCATCAGATATCCTCCAGAGGACGTTTTCCCTCCAATTTGCCTTTTGCATCGCAGTTATTTGAGTCCATAGACAAATCAAATACTAAATAAACATAACAACGAATTATTAAGTCGAATATTTTCGAGATGACACACATTTTTATTACTAAAACTTACATCTTCCTGTGGATGAGGATCTGACGTTTCCCAAACACGCAACATAGTGACGTGATGTGTATTTCTTTTGCTATATAAGAAAAAAGTTTGTGTAACTACGTCAGTCTGATCAGCACATTACCTACTCCAAATGCGTCTTTCTTTTACCAGCATCGGAAAAGGAAGTTAGTTAAGTTTATAGAAATAAAAATTGAACACCCATGGTGTAATCCTATTGATTCGGCTTATAAAAGCACCAGCCAGAAATTTTTAATGTCTAAATTTTAGAAAGTGTAAAAGGATACCTTTTTAAGAACGTGAATGACCATCAAAAAGTAAAGTGGACCAAATGCTTCTGAAATATTCAAATTACAAAGAGATGAATGCTTAAATTCCCCACTAATGCCAACGAATACAGTTGGCCCACATTTGAAAAAAGGACAATTTGACATACACTTAGCTTAAAAATTATCGAGATGTTGACTAAAATCATATTTCAAGTTTTCCACCAATAAACTGATAAGTTGGGTCTGAAGTTACGATACAATTCTAATTAAACTAGGAAGACTCCATTAAATACACCTATATAGCAATAAATTAATCTTAGAAACTAGTTATGATTCTGATTCTGCTGTGTGTATCGAATAAATTCAGTTGTAATTAGCCATAGTTGGCTAAAATTTATATACTAGTCATTCCCACGTGCTGAAATAATGAAAACATCAAAACAAAACATTAGACTTACGAAAGATACACGCTGATGGTGCTAAGAATTGCATCAAGAGCAGCAGTATTATGCTCGTGCAGACGCTTGGCGCTCTGAACATAAAGATTACGAGAATAAAAATTAAAGCATACATATGGAAGAGAGGAGAGAACCACGTAGCAGTACCAATCCATTCGGCACTGAGAACTAGAAGATACATCCAAAGTCACCTCTACGAAGCTTTCATAGAGTGATAGCAAACTCCCAGGATGAATTATATTTCCATTAACAGAGTTAGACAGAAAGCGGACCAAATACTTGACATCGTCAAAACGACATGCTTTAAGAGCGTCCTTTAATTCCCGAATGATAGCATTAATAACGTTCATAACAAAATCGTGATTTTTGAGATTGATTAACCCCAAAAGAGTAGTGTAAATCTCCATGCGCTCAGGAATATCTCTGGCGCTAAATGAAAAATTTAAATTGGAATACCATATCTTACCATGTAGTAATAACTCTAACGCGACTATCTACATTTTTATCAAGATCTGAACAAAAGAGAATGGAAAGATCATTTACATCCTTGTGAATCTTATCCAAATCCTACAGAAAATACTTCAAAATAGACCTGATCAAACCTTGCTGCCTATTCGATATACGAGTGACTCAACAGTGTCACGGTCTGGACGGCCGCGTTTTGAATAGAAGGTATCTAATTACGCAATAATGGAAGGTTAATAAACAAAAGATTACAATCGTCATCAAATGATGAGTCCCTGGTTCTCTTTCTTGACATTGCAAATGACCAGATAGATCACACCGCTTAAATTCTACCCAAGGAAATTTTGCTATATAAACTCTTTCGATAAAATCAATTCATACTAAGAAAATAAATGTATATTTATTGTAAACATTTTCCATAGATTTGCTTAATTTTTATTTTAATTTTTGCCTGAGGTGTTTTAGACGCAATATCTTTACTATCTAATAAGGAAATCATATTCAAATACATTTCTCAATGGCTAATTTTTATGCAATTTTACGTAGTTTATGCATATTCCTTGTATATTATACAACCAAGGCATTTTGCCTTGGCTTTTAGTATTCCAAAAGGAAGAAGTTGTGTTAGTTTTTAACTACATATCAGGAATTGATTAACTTGGCGCTATTATTTTCTAGCGGGCCATGTTATGAGTTCAAACCCAGGCGGAAGATATTTTGAAAATCCTTTTTGATCTTAAGAAGAGTCCTGCTGAAAATAGTATACTATGGTGTGGAAATATGAAACGGTGGAGTGGCTTTGTGAACTCTATTCGTCATGGTCTTTCCAAAATGTAATTTTCTCAAATTATTTCAAGAAGCTAGATGGTTCATTTTACAACTCACGCGGGTATAGGAGAACCATATTGACTGTCTTTTATTTAGATGCTTGCAACATGACTCTCACATCTTCATTGGTGTTGTCTGGTTATTTCCATTCTCTCCTTGCAGGGATGGATGTCGAGCCCACGATTTCAAACCACCACGTTAGAAATTCACAAGTATTAACTATTTCCATATTGTATTTTGTATCCATAAACAATGGGCATTTCTTAAATCTGATTATACCATGAAGTATAATCTTGCAGTTGCATTCATCGCCCTAATGCTGCATGCTTACACCAACTTCTCAACCAATCTATAATGATCATCCTACTTTCGTATTACTTATCAATTTATTTACGCAAGGAAACATTTAAATAATGATCTTTCATCTACTGATGACCCATTTGCTTAACTGTTTAAAGCTTTTGATATTAATAATGAGCTCTCTTACTGACGTCAATAGCTGTCTTTGATGTTGATTTAAATTGACTCCCTGCTTTATTAGCCCAAAGACGTATCTTGATACGTTTACCCACTCAAACTTTTGGTAAGTGGGGATGATAGTTTGGTGGTTTTGAAATATGACTTTAGCCAACATATTTATTCGATTAGAGCTCTAATACTAGTATATCCCAATTAACAGTAGAAATTCTAGTCAAATTGCCACAAAACGGCTAATGACCCATATCTCCATTCGAAATACCAATCGAACAACGAATAAGAAATCATTCAACTTCCTTCCTTAACTCATTTTGCCTGTTGTAGACAATTCCCACTCGATACCGTTCACTTCCATCTTCATCAGAATTGCAAATTCTGCTCCTTGCAAAGATCAAAACATATTTGTTCAGGCCAACACTTGGTCCTCATTAAGGAAAATAAACTGCAGTATGAGAGACTCAGGTTAATTTTGAATAACAGCTCATCCAAGTAATTCTCAAATAATTATTGTTATTTTTTTATTAAAAATTGATGTACGATTAAATAATGATAGTTGTAATTTGCTAAACGAGGGTAATCTACTGCGGAGAAACATAGCTTTTTCTTTAAATTTACATCTTTGGGACACACTAAACTTACAGGAGATTAACCGCAACAGACTTTAATATCCGATAAGCTCCAACTACCACACTACAAAAGTATTACTGCATAAAGTGCAGCGTTTGTATGCTCCTCTAAACATGTACTAAACCTTCTAATCTAATTGCATTTTTGAAAACAAAGGTATCTCTTCTAGTGGCTTTACATGTCTTTGATTTGAGTGAAGGAAAACAGTGTTCTCTTTGGTATCCTTACTAGCACTAAGTCCCGTATTTTCATTCGCCAGCGATACAACCCCGATTTCCACTGTTGAAAAATTTCGTCATAGGTGAATTGCTTTACCAGGATCTTCAATACGTAGAACTTAAATTCAAGGATTAATTTTCTTAGCCATATTTAATGTCTTAAATAGTTCGATTTTCTTAGAGAAAATCTTAAAAGCCAATTCATTTGTTCACAAAAGTCGGGACCTACCCATTTTGGTAGTTGAGATTCACCTAACCATTCTTCATGACGCACTTCAGTTGGCACAGACGTCTAAACACTAGAAATTCACTGCATTCACGGAGATAGATAGTCAAAACGCATAACATTTTAACGTATCCAGGAAAGATCTTAACACCCGTTCCTAATATTCTACTTAAAATGCATACCTCAGGAGATGAAATGAAAATAGCAGAAAATCAATTAGTAAATAGTAATTTCCGACTCAAGGAGACCCCTAGTGTGAGGCACGATTTCCGTCAACACCTATACATTAGCCAGGTTTAATCGATAATGATTAGCCAGTCGCTCACTGGATGTGCACCGATAAGCATCAAAGCCATGACCTTTGCCGAGCACCGACCTACTTGCCCATTCAATATCAATCACTCCTCTTTACTCTTGGATAACTTAGCCTACAACAAGTCCACCATTCGTAGCAATCTTCCAATTCACTATACATGTCCCTCCACGAAGATTAAATACGCAAGACTAAAATACAATTTTATTTCACCTAATCAGTACAATTACAATTACAGTACAATTACAATTCATACAGTACTAGAAGTAAACTCACAAGACCAACTCATCAAAGTCGATCTCCGAAAAACCCACTAAATCATTTTCCAATGTGGTATTTGAGGAGACTTTGTGATCACGAGCAACTGACGTGGAGGTAAGATTACAATCCCTCCCAATCTTCGCTTCCTCACCCACAAGGCAGTTGGTGAGTCGTGTGCTGAAAGAGGAATCGTTATTAAAGTATGGAGAAGACAACACATACATTCATCCCCCAAAAAACTACTCCACTTACTCGGGTGAAATTGTTGTGCCAGCAAGAACAACACAACCATGGATTCTCACATTCTCTCCAATAATACAGTTTCGACCAATAAAACTAGATCGAATATCTGCACTGCTAGCTATTGCACAGTCATCACCAATATCCGAATCAAAAATTGTCGCCGTTTTGACGACTTCATCTCCAGAGTCCTTTGGCTTCTTTCTTCCTTGAGGCCTTTGTCCATGTTTTCCAGCAGCTCTAATCTGCAAAACCAATAGAGAGCGAGGAAGATTGCAACTCCAAACATCACATAGGGTATAAAGGGGTCAAGTACTAAAATAACCTGTTTCACAGCATCCAAGTAGGATTGAAAGCTTTCTATTCGACGACAGATAACCGCGTCCTCTACGATCAGAGCAGAAGCCTTGCAGTATTGCTTTTCGAATCGCTCTGGACAAAGTTCTTGCATGCACTTAATCATCACATCAGGGATTTTAAAGTTCGGAGGAGCATTTTTTGTGACTAAAAAGGAAAAAGGGTTGTTTTTAAAATAACTATCGTGGATAGAGGAAGGACACTCAAAGCCAACGGGCAATCATCCCAGCAATTCCGCCTATCCTTCATTATAGGATGATCATCAATGGGTATCAAATAGAAACATCTAGATCATACAAACCTACTTTCTAAAAAGTAAAAAAGAGATCAATTAGACACAAAACGCATGAATAAGAAAAAGGCCGATTCAGTGATAGCTTACGATCGATAATTGTGAACTCCACGGGATTGTACTGGAGTTTATTGACGATATCCGTAAAGAATTGTTTCGGCTCATTGTTCCGACTAAAATTGAAGCAAGACCATTAAAACTGAATATCGCAATACTGAGAAAACAGGGGCTAATAGAGCCTGATTGGTATAGCCTCAAACTCACACTACAAACGTATATAAAGCTCTACGTATAGAAAGATTAGATTATAAAAAAATATTGAAAAAGATAGAGGTTGCCAGAAGGAGTAACCTACTTATTATCTTCCAACATCTTATAACACAGGCCAGTAATGAGGTAGAAACCAGAGTCATGAAGATCAGAACGAATATTTAGCTTCTTTTGTTTAAGACTCTGAGGAATTTCGAACTGTTTCTTAGCGTTTGGAATATAATGCGCCAAATTGTCATTCTCATCGAGCATAATAATGTCGGTAGGATGATCTCGAAAGGCGGGATCACGAGAGAAGGGGGAGATGACAGCTCCAAAGTAACTGTTGTTGCGACATAGTTTCTTAAATATATCCTGAATGACATTCTTGGTGATGACAAAATCATCGTAGGTGACACAGATATAACGACCTCCATATGCACCAACAAGTTTGTCAACGCAGCCAAGAAGGCACTCAGCAATGGTAGCCTTCCCTCGTACCTCGATTATGTCGCAATTTGTGTTAGGAGGAAGACATCGCTTTATTTCTTCGCTTTGGTGAGGACGACAGACAACGATTGGCTTGGCAACACCGACTTCAGCAAAGTTCTTCAACAGTAAGCTGAGAATAGTGTGCTCGTTGCTAATGGGCAACTGCCCAACAACACCGGGATGAGTTAGCTGACGTAGGTAACGATTATCATGTAGAGCGATTATGATAGCCTGCATTGAACCCATCTAAAATTTCAGTGTCAAACAGTGCAAGTAAAGTAGATTTGTGTCATATGATAAAAAAAATAAAATAAATCGAAATACCCGTAGAATCTAAATATAAAACAAAATGCCAGTAAATTTCAGCTATACTGTGATAATAAATACGTCTAAATAGGATAAATTTGTACTTTTTGTTCACCCTTGGTTTAATAAAACAACTTTTTCATTCAAAGTTTATTGTTATATTAATAGTAATATATACTGAAAGTAAAATAATACATAAGTAATTTATTGGTTTCTACTTTTATCTTTTACATATTTTAGCTAATATGCAAAAAGTAGAGCCGTACACAGTATGTTTTAAGATATACGTATTCTGTATAAATCACCAGAATTATCCACGAGTTTTTCTTGAACGCTAATTTTGTTGCAGATTAGTTGCAATTGGAGTAATACTCTATTTATGAACTGAGAAAATACGTTTTGATATCAAATTCCCCCTGATTTAATCAGAAGTGTGTGTCCATCAACTCTTCTGTTTGTGCATATTTTCTTCAAATCAGTGTTTATCATTGAAGAGATATCGGTTTAAGCACCATATAACGATTCTGGAAAGAATTTCCTTATTACAGCATTTGCTGCTTCTTGATTAAGTCAAAAACAGCTTACGATTTGATTAGGATATATTGCATAAATTTTGGATGGAACCTAAAGTTAGCCGATTTTCAACTGTTCCTGTGAGGTAATTCTTGGAACACGCTTTACCATAATATTCGGTCAATATAAATCATCTCAAAAAGTAACGTTTCCTCAGAGAATAATGACAACATTGTAAGACCAGATCCAGTTAATTATGAAGCATGAAGCCGTTTGGGTTAGGGGCGTATCAAGCAATCGATTTGAATGGCACAAGTATAGGTTTCGTAAAGCTACATCTTTGAGACACACTAAACTTACAGGAGATTAACCGCAACAGACTTTAATATCCGATAAGCTCCAACTACCACACTACAAAAGTATTACTGCATAAAGTGCAGCGTTTGTATGCTCCTCTAAACATGTACTAAACCTTCTAATCTAATTGCATTTTTGAAAACAAAGGTATCTCTTCTAGTGGCTTTACATGTCTTTGATTTGAGTGAAGGAAAACAGTGTTCTCTTTGGTATCCTTACTAGCACTAAGTCCCGTATTTTCATTCGCCAGCGATACAACCCCGATTTCCACTGTTGAAAAATTTCGTCATAGGTGAATTGCTTTACCAGGATCTTCAATACGTAGAACTTAAATTCAAGGATTAATTTTCTTAGCCATATTTAATGTCTTAAATAGTTCGATTTTCTTAGAGAAAATCTTAAAAGCCAATTCATTTGTTCACAAAAGTCGGGACCTACCCATTTTGGTAGTTGAGATTCACCTAACCATTCTTCATGACGCACTTCAGTTGGCACAGACGTCTAAACACTAGAAATTCACTGCATTCACGGAGATAGATAGTCAAAACGCATAACATTTTAACGTATCCAGGAAAGATCTTAACACCCGTTCCTAATATTCTACTTAAAATGCATACCTCAGGAGATGAAATGAAAATAGCAGAAAATCAATTAGTAAATAGTAATTTCCGACTCAAGGAGACCCCTAGTGTGAGGCACGATTTCCGTCAACACCTATACATTAGCCAGGTTTAATCGATAATGATTAGCCAGTCGCTCACTGGATGTGCACCGATAAGCATCAAAACCATGACCTTTGCCGAGTACTATTCCTTAACGAATCGGGATATTTGCGGCAAGTGATTCAGTCAACCTGGTCGAAATGTGCTGGCTTAACGACTCTCTGAGCCAATTACCTTATCGCAAGGTATTGTGTGAGCACACACGTACTTCGTCTGCGGTACATTTTACCAAGATTTGATAGTTATTCGTCCTGAATTACGTTCATTAACTTCTTTCTTTGCAGCTTTGCCAACTGTGTCAGAGATATATATAGATATAATTTGTAGTAGTGTCGACGCAGGCCGATTCCTCACAAGATGACCTGGGCATCTAGGTTCTCCCAGAGGGTTCGTACTTTTTGATATTCCTACTATCAATGTGCAGACCCGAATTTTCTTGTCTCCTTCACTTTATCCTATTTTTGGTTTTTTAAATTATTCATTCACCAGCAAACACAGACTCGTTTCCTAATCTCCAAAAATTGATGAACAGTGGAATCACGCGTGATTTAATGAAATTGTAATAACGAGTTCTTGGGAATACATTCGGAAATATCCTCTGTGCTGTGGCATCCGGAATTTCGGTGTTTGGCCACACAATAAACTTCCTTTGAGACACAGATAAACGTATGGGATTGAAACGCCTCTCCCGTTTTCAACGTATCTTGATTGTTTATCTAAACCGTAGTAAATAACGCCATATGCTAAGGTATGGATCTTATTCCTAATACCTCACAGTTACGAGCTCCTATTTTGTCCTAATCTGTATATCCCCACCTCTTTGCTGTTCTTATTAACTGCACAGGCTGAATATCAAACTATAGTGTCATTACAGCCCACATTCCAACTAATGATGTGTTTGGTTGAAGCCATAAAAACACCAATGGTGGTTGCAGCACTAAAATGCTGGTTTCTGAATGTGCACACGAACACACAACCCACCAAGGGTGATTTGTGGGTGTAAATAGGAGACAACAAATAGTATCGCCTTAGAAGTTCCGACAAATATTGACGCGGGTTTTATAACGCGTTTCATCTTGATCCTTATTGTAAACATGATTTACGTGGAAAGCAATGACTTTTTGTGATTGTTTCTCTGGTGTTTCTTATCAAACAATTTCATCCACATTTGCATTTAATGATAAATTTCACATGCAAATTTTGTTTGGCTAGCTTTGGATTTAAAAATGAATAATTCTCAATTTATCTTAAAAAATGCTTATTAGGCAACTTAAATTCTCCTATTTCAGCTTAATGCGTTTTTGAGAATTAGTAGATACTTCAACCTTGATTGAACTCTGATAAACGAGGCATATATGGGCTTTTGAATCTCGGTATCAAGCCAACCGAAACTATCGCCCAGATGGTATAAATGTAATTTTATTTTTAAACCTTTTATATCCAGGAAGACAACCTAGCCTCTCTGTATTTTAGCACGTTTCTCTAATCCAACGCCTTCAAATATTAACGTCGGTGGCTGTATTTCCGGACATAATGCACTTTTTATTACAACCCGATAACATTAGACATAAGGCGTCCAGTATTATTTCTTAAATCATCATAAAGTAACATCATAAAAATAAAAATTGCACTTTTTTGGACTTTCTATGTGGCATTAGTCAGTATGTGGCAGTATCGGATAGTTCTAAATTGTAAAAGACGCTTATCTGAATACTCTTGTCAATTTTAGCCTTAGATTTTGGTGGAAAAGCTTCGTGTTTCGTCTCACAATTTTGAAATTTCAATTTCGAGGAAATGCCAGTGTTGTCATAAACGAGAGAGAGTTTGATACCGAATTGAAAAATTGGGGTTTTTTAGTAGATCGACTTGTAAAAATTGAATAGTATTTAAGAGTTAAATAAGCCATTTATTTGGCCTTATTATTACTACCGGCCAATTTGTCCATCAAGATAATGTAAATATTGAAAAAAATTAATTTTCACAAAATCATCACAGAGCAATTTGAATATACGAATTTTTCTTTAAGTCTATTATTAGATATAATAACTTCTAAAACATTCTGAGCTATATTTCAGCACGTAAATGACTTAAATGAACATTTTAAGGATAAATGTTACGATATGACCACTTACATCAGAATAAACTCAATTTCATCATATTAGCAGTTATTTTTTCACCATCAGCTAATTTTCTGCTTTTGGAATCTATCTAAAGATTTCATTGTCTTAATATCAAATCTCACTACAATACTTGTACTTTCATATCGCACTAAGGGTTCTTTATTTATTCACGAGTACAAAATGATGGACTTTCCATGCTCCATCAAATAGAACTCAACTACTCCAACGCAATCAATATAGACAAGTGTCATATCTAAAATTCACCATTCGTCAACATCGTCATTGTTTCTATTACTGGAACTTGATAACTGATTGGACTGTGCACTTATCCTGCTATCATCTAGAGTGTAGTATGTCGCTTTGTGGGGATTAGGTTCATGCTTCCTCTCCTGCGTATATATTAGTGGTTACTTGCCCACCATTAATGCTTCAGTCGACCATGGTGATTTGAGGTACCAGAATTAGGTGGATTGTTGAGGACTTATTTGACTAATTCAAATCAACAGACTTCCTTGGAAATCTTTATCTAAGGGAGTGCCATAAACGAAAAGGTGGAAGAAGCCTCGGATTTGGCCGTTTCTGCTGCAGTTATTTGGGTCTGAGATTGAGTGAACTTAAGTGCTCTTTTTCTCGTTCGCTATTTAAGTGACAAATTTCGCTTTTACAAACGTGTCTACAGACAATAACTTTAAATTTATTACTTTACTACGGGAACTCGAGATTTCCTTTATTTCCCCAATTAATAAACAGATATATCTTTAACGGATTTCATACAATGGGTCTACAAGTTAACAATCACACCGTAGGTGAAAAATAAATCGAAGGTAAATCCTTGAAAACAAAAAAAACATTACAAAATGGTCCTATGAAAGTAGAGAAAGACGCAAGCTCACACACATTTAATTACTCTAATGATGAGTTATTATTGATAAAGTATGACCGATTATTTCAGCCCCTATCTATCTTGTCATTATTTGATTAGCCATTCCAACGACAGAAAACAGTGTTAACGGAGTGTAAAACAAAAAGCGTTTTTTGTTGGGTTTAGTACTTAGTCAAGTTTCACATTTTCTTTAGTGCACACTGTCTTAGTTTTCATGTTATATACATCACCTTCATTGGCAGTTGGTAAACCTGTGGACAATCATTTGTTTTAGTTACAAACTAGTCCCACCTCTTCGCGTCTTCATTGTTGAAACGTAACCCAACCGACATCAATAGCGTGCATTCTCCTAACTCATATATATATATATATATATATATATATATATATATATATACACACAGAAAGCATTTGTCTATGAACTGTAAAGGGGGTGAGGTGTTTGACTGATGCCTGTGTTTGCCTCCGCTGTTACCAACCGGAAAATGAAAGGCCACAACTCCCAGGGCAGAGCCACAAACCTATTCCCACGCATACGCCGGTCTACAGGTGACGCAAAAACCTTCATAGGAATTAGCTATTGGGTAGTATTTATGCCGGGCCAGAGGTTTTTCACACAACTTAGGACAAATTTTCATTTCCAATGTTTAGGAAATCTAGAAATTAGGAAGTAATTCGCTGCTCAATTAAACTGCCTTCAATTTTCTTCATTCACGCTAAATACTTGCATATATAATGCTAAATTGTACATGTAGAGACGGAGATCTGATCTATGAGTTTAACGACAATACCTACAGCATACAAATCTCTTAATCTGCTACTGAATCATGGAGACCGATAAGAGCATAGTAAGCGCAGACAATTTTAAGGTCAGTGCTCAAGGGACTGGATGTTAAATTGCAATCGGATTGAATATATACCCATGACGATTCGCTAGTGTATTTCAAAGCGGTCACAATTTCAAATTCACCAGTACCTCTGCATAGTTAATATCAACAAGTGGTCGGATTTGTTCATCCTCAATCAATCAACCAACTAATCAATGGCAATAATCTCATTTTCCTTTTATAAATACAGATCTGGCCAAGTCTCACGATGCAAAACGAGCCCTGGTAATAGAGATCGTAGGTGATGAAGCCAGCATTTAACAAGTATGATAAGACTGTGTCCTTGAGCTATACCTGCATCTCTCATCATTTTTTATACCAACATACATAACTGCTGTACTGAGGACATTAGGTGGGATTATAGAGATATAGGACTCATATATATGCATATTTTTCAACTATCGCCAATGATTGGTATTAAACAAATAGAAACAAGAACCATGTTTCCAACTGAAGAGCAAGTGAATTATCTTCCTCGCCTTGGAAATTAGCTTTCGATATTATAAATGCTTATATGTGCAGCATTAGATAATTAAAAATACAAACAGCTACAGGCAGGAACATTTTGCCTCATTTCTTTGCCATTTTTTGTATTCCAAAAGGAGTTGAAAATGCTAAATGTACGTTGCAAAGATGGCATCATTCGCGTCGTATTTCATTTAATTTTAAAGAGCGCTTCCTTAAATTCTTTCGTTGCACTCCCAAAATTTATAGTCAGTTGGAAATCTTACTTGCCCAATAAAGCCAGACGGCTGATTTCATCTCACGAAAAGTTGCATAGCTTAAAATTTATTTCGTCCAACTTTTAACAAAGAAAGATGAGGCGAAAAGAGGTATTTGCTGGGTTTTGCCCTATTCGCTGTCGAAATGCCAAATATGGCATGCGAACATAATTTTTTCGTCAATATTAGCCCTGATTCGAGGTTATTCCATCAAATTAAATGTACTACACTTCAATCTTTGGTGTTTATTGAGTGTAGATTAGCATTATTGTAATAGCCAATTTTGAAATAATATGCTACATTTATAATACCCACCATATAAATATATATTGTTAACTGTTGATGATTATAAAAAATATATTTGAGTTTATATGCGGCACACCTTAAAACAAGATTCATTTTGAATGGCAATTTCATGTCTTTAAAAAGGTAATTAATTTCAGTAGTGTCTGCGTTTATTTTTGATGGGTTGAAGATAAGTGGGGCCTTTACATGACGGCAGAACTTTCTTGCCATTGGAAAACCGGCAAATCAAACCGGCGTTAGAAATAACATTTCCCACCCTCCTACCCCTTCCCATATCGAAATCACAATCACTGTGCTTTTACCGCCATTTCGTAGGTCTTAATTCGGGTTCAATAAATCAATCACTGAACTATTCAAGCTACTAAGTAAAATTGACGTCGTCTTAAACAAATGAAACGTCGTTTTTACTTATGTCTAACGCCTGGGGAACATTCAGAATAGCTCCGTTCTTGAAATATTTTCAACAATTTTTTGAATCTATATTTATAAAGCAAACTTTCGACATTGATTATTTAATTACTTTTTAAAAAATGATAAAGAATCAATGATTTAAATCCAGATTTAAAGAGGGATTCGCCCATCTATCCCCGTTCAGTTATTGTGTATGTAAAATGGAGAGGCTATTGATTATGGAAAGGATTTAAATTCTCACCTCCATCACGCAACATGACTGAAGGTAGTCTAGACAGTGGTTTATCAAAACGTGGGTCTTGAACAGAGTTCAGTGTCTCTAATCGCTGAAAGTTCCAGCTAGGGATGGTAAGACAAGAGGGAGAGCTCATTTTAATTAAAGGAAATTAATGAATAAGATTATTTCAGTTAAATGATACCTTTACTCAAATCTTTGCAAAATGTAAGTTTCTCAAATTGCGTACAATAAGCAACAAGAAGAAAGTAACCCATAATTGATAGGTAAATGCACGTTTTAATGAAGAGATTAACGATACCGTAAACTACTGCAAATAATGATATTGCTATACGTTTTTAAATATAATGATTGCATATTTGTTAGTTGTGGAAGGAAATTATTTTGGTAAGGTAGAGAGGAGAGGATGTTTGGGGGGCCTGAGTAGATCGTCACTCTTCTAGCCAAAAGGTTTCAGGATTACCATTATATCTAGGGTGACATTCGGTTGTCGTCGACTCAATCCAGCCGAATGTAAAAGAGGTTCAGCTAGAACCAGAGGCAAATGAATTTGTGGGCATATAAGAGGATTATTCTGAAAATGACGGAGAAATAGGAGGAAGAAGGCAACAAAATCGAGTATAGTTCACAATAAAACAAACAAAATAGTTAATCGCTTTCGAATTTTTGAATGCGTTACTGTAGGTGAGTAAACTGATAGGAACCACGTATAATGACCACTACCTTAAATGGTAATTAAATTCGTGAAATTTGTCACACACGCATTCGCATGGTGCAGACGAATAGAAAAAGATAATCTCTTTCCATTTAGTGCCAAAAATGACCTCAATGTCAATTTACAGGAACAACCCAACAAACCAATCAAATACCCATTTATTATCATGGACAAACATACGAAATGCTTTCATTATTGCCAAATGAAAATATTTTTTAGGGTACAAAACAAACCAAATGGTTGCCCAAGTGGGCGTAAACAGAATTGGGAAATCAAAGAGGCAACACCAGATCTTCAAATTTAGGATCAAATATCATGCGGCCTGGTGTTAGAAAATCAAATAAACCTTTGCAGACCAGTGGCTAAGTTCGAAATTTGTGCCAGTTAGAAAGCTTGCGTAGTCTTATATTCAAACTCAGTTTGTCATTATAAGCTTAGTTACACATTTAAGAGTTTCTGCAGGTAACGACTAGATATAATAAGTGATAAAATCGAATTCTGTAAGCTCACAATTAATTGAAAACCTAAAATTGGAAGACGATAAAGGGATCTTTCCATTTTCTCATGTGTTTTGGATAAAATTACTCGATATTGACAAAATCGGACCTTGCCCCAGAACCTTTGATGTATGAGAGAACGCTGCAACCCCAGAGTTAAGGAATAACCTGTACTGGTCGCATCTTTAAAAATATTCAAAAGTGATTGGATAGCCGCCCCAATTAATAATTTATATCGGTTGAAACTTCGCACTATCCTCTCCATATCTAAGCAGGAAGTCTGAATTTCAGAAGCTTCCTCCGTTTGTAACCACAAGCGTTATCGCCATGACCTGGGTCAAAAATTTCTCACAAATATTGCTGTTTCGATGATTATTTCCGTCGATACTATTCATGCATGGCTAAAAATCCTATATTATTTGCATTGTAGCATTTAAATAAATTGAAAAGGAAAGGGTCAAGAACAGTAGATAATGAAGTCGATGTGTAAGAAAGTTGGCCTTGTTTTAATTATGGATGAACTGAACTGAGCACTTTCAAAAGAGATTTGCTTAATATCATAATGCCCCTAGATGAACACCTGTCCAGGATGTGAAGAGATTTTTTGCCAGCAAATCTCTAAGTGTAGTTTTTTTTCATGCTAAATTACAACGGTGTCATTTTAAAAAAGCGTGTTCACTCGAGTTCTCTCAAGGTGAACTAAAGTTTACATATACTAGGGACGAAAATCTTTATAAACTTTGATGACATTCTAAATTGGATTATGACCTTGGAGGTAGTTATGGAACATTCAATTGACCATAGAAAATGATCTGGTAAATTAAATCTTGGAAATAGTTTTGTTGCCTACTAGCATCCTGCTTTTCAGATGACAAGATGGCAAGTCATTTAAATTACTTAACTGATCAATAAGCTCCTCATCCTGTGAATGGGAACCTACTCCACAAATGAGAAGAAAATCCGAAAATTTGTGATCATAACAATTAATAACACGAAGCAGTGAGCTATACTCATGCAATAGAAAGCGTATAAACTGAAATATAATAAAAAATATCTTGAGATCTGGCTTTATTCGTCATTTCAGCTCAATTTCCTTCATTAATCATTTTTTTGCATGATTTAGCTATTCGTAGACACTTTCCCATGATGATAAATAGGTTCTCCTTGCCTTGGGGAGGGTATTAAGTGAATGACTTACATGACTTTAATCTTTCTAATACACTTAGTTCTCATTTTAATTGTACTCCTGTTTTTTTTATTTCTATGATTTGCTTCACCATTGAATGTAATTAGCACTCGAATTACGCGAAAGTGAAGCGGGCAAAATTAGAGTGCAACGGTTGTGCAGTTTCAATGCACCCTAAGATGCTGACATTAGAAATGCCATCCAGGTGTTCTATGCTGTGCAGTGAATGTACATTTAATGTGGTGGGGGCTTCATTGATAAATATCTCTGTAGGCTAAGGGAACTGCATTCAGTTGTTTTATTGCTTCGTTGGTAAACTCAGCAGTGCTGAGATGTGATATATTCAGCAGCTGCTATTATAAGTACCTCAGTCCTCGAAAGAACAATCCAGATTTTGGAAAGCCTATGTGGTTTGTGGGATTGTTTGCAAAGAAAACAAATGCACTGGAGGCGATAGTCAGATGGACTATGATGATTTTAACTTAATTAACTGTTAAAATGCTCATTTCGCCTGATTACTTATAACCAATAAAGAAGAATTACTTGTGAATCAGGTTTGTGTCAAAATTAGAGTGCATGGTGCAGATAAGATGATAGTTTGATATTTAGACGGAATTAGGCAAATTTAGCGTAGCGCATTTTTGTACTATTAGACAACTTCGTTTGCTTTATTCATTAGCAAAATAATACGAGGTTGATGAGTGATTGGTTAAACAAGGATAACGCCTCTTATCGAATAAGAAAAGTTTTACACGTGTAGCATAGGAATGCGAACTAATTAATTGGCGGACAGTTATGTAAAAAGTACTTTTGTTCAATCTAGACTACATGCACGCGTAAGGTAATTAATTACACTCGGCTGTCGATTTATATTTGATAAGGTGAAAACTCTACAAAAGACCCCAACGCGCTTATCGGAGGGTGTCCACATACACTGGCTGTGAGAGCGTTAACAGCAAACGTGCTGTACACACAGTTTTAAGCATGTGTGTCTGAAATACCGGTTGTAATGAGTACAAGCTTGCTCTAGTGATTTATGTGGCAATGAATAAAACATTTACCTTCTCCAAGGAATTAAAAATTGTCTTATTAATCGTTAGTTAAAGGAGGTTATGCGCGGAAAGCCAATTTCTTTATTCAAAATGACCTGAGCCTCGCATGAGACCTCGAATGGTTAAGGAGAAAATGTCTTACAAAAGAAGAAAGAATCGAACCTAATCAATGAGGATATGCCATAGCCACACACACAACAGCGGCCACAGATAGTTTTGGAAAAAATGTAGGGGAATCCATGAGGATAGTCAGTGAAGCAGATGAGGACAATGAAATTTCCATGTTGTATCTAGCAGAAGAATGGTGGATTACCAAAAACAGACAGTCGCTAGAAAGAAGGCACAAATGACTAAATACTTGAACCGGTTCGTTCGACCCATTTTGTATCGTGCAAATTTGCCCATGCCATGTTTATGGGGGACTTGAGGACATTGAAGCAATTGACTGCTCGAAGTCCAAGCAAGTTGACCTCAAACCACCTTCTCATATGTTCAAACATTAATGACAAGGAACGTGACATTGGGAGAACTGGATTCTGAACAAAATAAAGTATTAACATGGGGCAAATACATAGACAGGATCTAGATTACGCTATTTCTGGTAGGGGGTGGGGGTGGGGGGGGGGAAAGGATGGAGGGGATGGACCTCTAGGGCATTGACACATAGTTTTAATATATTACTACTAACCAAATCCCATTTTGTTGCAACAGTTATTTCTCACTAAAATTTACTGAATATTTTATTCTAATAACTGCAAGTAATATGATTAATTCTTGGTAAAACAGCCTTGAGTTAATGGGTAAATTAGTTTTTTTTCAAAGGTATGCTTTAAGAACGTCGATTAACAAACCTTATATTTCCGATAAAACCATTATTGTCTTGTTTAAATACCCGAACATTCTATACTCATGCAGTTGTAAAGTTGATATATGCTTAAGAGGATAACTACACGAATAAGCCTGAAGACGTCCTCAGTAATCTCTATGACAAGATACTCTCAGTAATGCTGGGAAAACAGACGTACGGTGTGAAACACGTTTATTTAGGATGTGTTGCGTTTCACAGGGCTTTGTCATTAAAATAGAATGAAGCATTTGTTAAAAAATGCAGTGAAATTGATTGGTTTTTGGTCTGAGCTCACGACCGCACCTTCGTGTTTATCTGAGCTCACTCCACAACCTACACAAAACTCGTTTAAAATGAATCGTTTGCAAAAAAACAAGTGGATGTAACCTTTTGTGTTGTTCTAAATATCAAAATATTTTTAAAACACTTAGAGTCATGAAAAAACAAATGTTAAGCTGTATTCAAACTTTTAAGTGTTTTCGGCGAATAAATTGTTTAGGCTGTTTGTGTTAATTTGGATGCTAATTTGTAAATGCCATCAGCCTCCTTATTTGCCTCATTGTTAATCTCTCTAATGGAATACAATTCATTTTAAAGCACCGATATTAACCAGTTGCTCGGCCACTATATTACCAATGCACCGGTGTGAGGGTTTTTGGTTCTGTAGGTGCATAGATTAGTAATAAGTGAATTGCCCACCAAATAAAGGTGAGGCCCTTTTATTGCCACTATTTTTTATATGTAAACACTTAAACAACCATATAATATTAATTGGAAAACATAACCGACTGGCCTAGAATCGAAGCTGTTGTAGAATTTAGACTGCGTAGCGGGCACGATTGCCTGGCGCAACATCTTCACTGAATAGGAGTATACGCCCAACCATCATGTCCCCCTACGTGACCTTCAGGAGGAAATGGAGAAGACCCATCTGATACGGTGTCCAGCCCTACAGACAATGACGGAAACTCGGTGATACTGGGGAGCCAGAAGTCAACTAATGGGCCAATGATTACTATTATAAAGACTGACATTTGATATAATAATTGGAAAACAACAATTGGATAACGGACATATCCCTCGTCAACGCAATTAACTCTACCATATCAAAAAATACACTCAGTGGTGAGAATAAGACAAGGAGTAAATTAGATATTGTCTCCATTAGGGAGAGCAAAGAAAAACATATCAAAAATTTTGCGGAGAAAAAAATTCATTTCAAACGGAAAGAGAAGTGAGTTGCGTCGAGGTGGATAAATTTGTCTTGCATACGGTTTTTTTTCAATCCGATTATCTTGCATTACTGCTTTGGTAATCAACTGAACTATTAATCTCAGTATTGGAGACAGGAGTGCAGAAAGGTCAAACTTAGGAGCTGAGCACTTGGGTCATTGAGTTTTGGCAGGTCACTCTTAGTACATGTTAGAGGATAGCTAATAAAGTTAAACGCCTCTATCGAAATTCAATAATATCCTCCAAATAATTTCGCAGAGCACTGGTTAAACAAACTAGTTGTTTAGAAAAACATTGCTCTCAATTTGCCGGCGTACAGCAGAACGACACCAGTGTAGAATTTTATAAGACTGCGCTATAATAGGTCAGCTATTCGATTCATGACTATAAAGTGCTTCCAATGGCTAAAATGTCGCCATAAATCAAGTATCCTAGCCACGCAAACTATGAAAGCAAACCTATTATATTAATCAATATTTTTGGAACTAATTTAAACAATTTAACAACTCCTAAAGCTCAGGAATATACTCAAGAAGCACTAAAATTGCATAACAATTCCAGACTTGAGGCGAAAGCACTTCTCCAAAGTACGAAATAGAGTTTGAGTGAAGCAAATTGAAATATTTTTCCTGAGTGCCAGATGTTTCTCCTCCCAGTATCCATATTGGGGGACACTAGACCCTAAGAAAAGACTAGTCCAGCCCCACTTTCAAACTTGGAGAACTGAATTCCTTTATGCAGCCTTGAGATCGTTTTCTGAGCCTCCATGCTCTTCCACACGTTTTATTTATGCCCATTATGTGTCACTTAAAACCAAGCAAATTAAACGTCAGCATCATATTGCTTAGGAATTACTTTCAGCACTAATGTTGGCAAGAATGTCACGATATTTCATCTTTTTACCAATGTTTGCCGGATTTCACATTTCAGACAAATTTTTCATTTTAATATTAGACAATTATGGGGCATTCCTGTCATAATTTCGTAGTTGAGACTTTAGGTAATATTATTATCTCCGGCACAATTATCAAAAATGAATTTTTTGTTTGAAATGGAGAAACTTTATGGAAGGAACTATGGTATCCTCTTAGGCATCATTGAATGGTAACTTCTAATTAAAAAAGTCCATTCAATTTTATTCATACTAATAGGAATTTGTCATGCGTTAGCCATTTCAGTATATACTACACTTACCATAGATTTATTTTGAAAAAAAGGCCAGTGAAACATCGCCTATGCAGGCTACTTCAAACATTGATAAACAAACAAACGTTTCAATTTCATTACACTTTAAATCTTTCTTGAATACAATCAACACACTGCTTTACTGAAGGCTAAAATAAGCACCTAAGGTACCAATAATTTTCGCTTACAAGTTTGAAATTATAACAAAGAATGATAATGCATTGGAACCATAAAGGAGCTCAAGACTAATTTCATATTATTTAAATCAACAGTGTCTATATAATGAATAGTCTAAATATGGACGCAAATTAGTATCACATTACATTGAAAGAAAAGCACCTTAAACGGGCTTCACTCAAAACAGCACAAGAAATGTGGCCATTTGATTGGTGGAGACAAACCCAATGGGAGGTGGCGTTGGGATATGGGTCCGGCTTCTAAAAACGCTTATGATTATCTTTCTAATAGGTCACTTAGGATAGACTAGAATTAAAAACTAGATTTTACATATAAAAATTTGGAGAAAATATAGGAATTTTTCCCTTAAAAAGATGTCCAGCATGTTATGCCTCGTTTGTGGAGATATCGCCAGTGGAATTCATTATGGTGTTCTCTCGTGTGAGGGCTGTAAAGGCTTCTTTCGGAGGGCCCTGCAGGTAATTACCAATATATATTTATATCTATCTACCTATCTGTCTATCTTTATATATATATATATATATCATTTAAATAATTATGTTTACACAATGCTCATACTTTTAGCACCACAATACTCTAGGTAATCTCACATTGTTTAATCAAATTAATAGCCTTTTAAACATATTCTTCAAGCCGAACGGATTGTTGCTTTCACGGCGATAACATATTCTAAGGGCTCAATTGTTTAACCCAGCTAGCCAAATCAAAAGTAGACCTATCCCCATAATTCCTAAAATGATAAAAAATTATAAAGAAAAAAATTCGTATTGATAGTTCGTTCATATGAGTGCCACCTCAGGTGTTTTGCTTTATGTTAATTGGGATGCTTTTCACAATTGTCAATCCATGGGATCAAATAATTTCAAGATGCAATTTAACAAAACTGTAATGCTAGTTTATTCAAATAAACAAATTTATTATCACTGCAAAAACTTAGAAGTTTTAATCATAAAAATCATCTGAGCAAGGCAGTAAGGTACGAAATCTGGAAAGGGATTGGAAATAAACGGGTAATGAATTTAGCAAATCACGAGTCTTAAATTAGTTAAAGTCAGGAAAACTGCCTAAATTATGCATTATTAAAAATACCACAGTGCTGGAAATTCCAAATTTTTATTATTCTCAAATGATTGTGCTCATAATTCATAAAAATGAGCTTATTCAACTCTCAGAGTGAAAATTTCATACGCAAGAACGTTGTCCAATCTTGAGAAGTATCTCCAGAAATCTGTTGTTGTGGTAAAACAAAGCACCCATTTAATGCTTTAGAAAACAGGGTTTTAGTTTGAATTTTATCCAGTTTTTCCCAACACCAATATTTTTACCTCGTTATGCGTTAAGAAACCAAACGAATTTTGATTTTCTTAAAAAGAGCGGAGAGAAACATGGAGTGAATAACGTATTCGCTTAGGTCAGACGATTGTGATTTCATAACTTTTGTCCAGATAAATTCAAATAACGCGCACACATATATATATATATGTATATAAAGATATATTAGCTAATATGATTATATTGTTAAGGCAAATGATATTTATTGCCAAAACGTTATGCCAACAACTTTGATTGTTAGGCATTTATGAATTTCCAGAAATGTAATATCTTATGCAAAGTAAAACAAATCGATCTATAACATAAGTAGAATTCGAGAGTCAATCGTAGTTATTTAAAGGGCTAGGTGACGAATGCAAGAAACAGAAATATTCAATCATTCACAAAAGGGGAGTGTTTATATGCCTTAAATTGTTACTCAGACAAAATAAGTAGGCATGAGCACTTAAACAAGGCTTAGAATCGCTAAGAAACATTTAATCCTAGTCTCACAAACGGAAAGTTCTACTATTAACAGTGTCAACAACTTTGACAGTGATCATATTATTTATGAAATAAGTAGCAGTAATGAATGGTAGAAGTAAAAACAGGTCAGAATGTGAAGCATTCGATTATTAATGAAGTTTTAATAATAATAATAATAATTTTACTATATATGACTTATATAGTATTATTTAACTTAAGCAGTCATCTAGAATTTAAAAAGGGTTTGAAAATTCATTATTTTGTAATGCAGCCCTTAAAGAACTATTTGATCAAATAACAATCTACCTTCATAGCATGTCATTAACTAAACTAATTAGTAGTGAGCATCTAACTGGAAAGAGTTTATATATTAACGTTAATACAACAAAACGCCCTTACTTAGCATTATTTATTCTCTAAAAGTACTTTAAAATATGGCTTCCCGTTCTGAAAAGGATAAACGAGCGCATCTTCGAAAATGCATTCGTCAAGACTGTTGCAAAATATCCATTAAAACCCGCAATCACTGCCAACCCTGCCGACTACGTCGATGTCTCGAATTAGGAATGTCTCGTGAGGCCGCAAAATTAGGACGCAGATCTAGGAAAACGTGGAAGAATCTCGATCTATCAATAGCTCTTCATGGTCAACATTTTAATAATCCTGAAAACGGCAGCAAGTGTCTGAAAGTTCAAAATAGGGACTCTCACAGTGCTCAAACAAGTAAGTCCAACTAAATATCCTTGTATTAGTTAGTTACTTTGTCTTTATATTACACAAAAATGTTTTTTTCAAGTATAGAAAATATATATAAAATACAAAATATATTTTAATATTAGATTTTAAACATATTATTTTAACAGTTGTTGCATACAATAGTTCCATATGATTTGTAATTGTTTACCATTGGGAAGCATTTAAACGAAGACAGCATTAAAACAAATCGGTAACGGTAAAAGTTATTGATTGAATAGATGAAAAAATTGCACTTTATTTCTAATTAAATCATGAAATTTCATTCTCATCGCATGAATTTCATCTCCATCACATCTAAATACATTAATGTCCACACTTAGGTGTCAGTATCTAACGCTCAGGATTCCCTTTTACCTGAATGAATTAAAATTTGGATTTCTCACAAATTATTAATTGGTGTTTTTAATCTATAAATAGTTGAGATACTATAAGGATGATCAAGTTATGGGAAGTACGTTTGGTTAAAATATAAAATTTCGGTATCAGTGTCCCGGACTAAGCCCCATTACACCTTTTTTATTTAATGATAATAATTGAAACGGATTTACATTTTGCTTTTAGCAGAATCAATTTTTCATGCATTTATTTTAAAGAAAAAGCTTACGGTACTGAAAGTACGACGACAAAGTATAGAAAATTTTCCTAAAGTCTGTTTTTTACCCATGATGACCAATTTACATTCCGCAGGTTGTCTAAATGTTGATGTCATTCTTACCACTCACTCTACCTTTCGTATCTCGAGAGTCTGGATGAACCGTCGTCTGTTCGACGTTGAGTTCATCCACAATTACCGACAATTTGAAGAAAAATGTCAGTCCTATGAATTGCCTCTGTTACGTTAACAAAACATCTTGACGACAAATCAGTTCATATGTATTACTACCTTGAGTCCGAGTCAATCTCATCTGATTCTCTATTAAAGGATCATAGCACCGGATTTGCTAATGCAAAGGTGTAAACTTAGCAATCACATTCAAATATTCTTTCAACGGGTTGCCATTTTGGTATTAGAATGAGTGTACCATATAAGGAGACAGTCAACTAAGAGCAAGGAATTGTATATTGCTTTCCCTGAACAGCTAGGTTATTAAACACTCTTACTTTTTTCAAGCCGGGTGGGCAGGGGGTGGATACTTTCTGACCTTCAACTCTGAACTTGGAGTTTGCTTGATGGTGCAAGACTTTTAAACCCACTTGGACGAAGCAATATTTGCCTGTTCAAAAACTCTACTCGCATTCCATGGACCTCTAAAGCTAACTAATAATGTTATCTTTGCCATCTTTATGGACAAAAACAAGGACAAAACTTGTTATTATCAAACCGAGTTACTATTTTACTTGACTTAGCCATTTTCGGTCAGTATTTAGCTCCCAAAGTTATGAAGCAAATGCATGCAATTTTAACAAATACTATCAATCATTTACTTGGTTAAAAGAGAATGTTTTTATTTCATTACAATTTAGCTGAATAAATGTACTTTAAATTTTTAAATGTCACACAAATCTTGACTTAATTCGAGTTGAAGGAATTTCTTGGGGTGGGGGGGGGGGGGGGGTTGTTAATCCAATTCAGGTTTAGTATTAATTTATCTCAAGGCTGTAACTGCCAAATGCACCATGATTGCCATTCGCATCAAATAATATATCATTTTTCTACGCAAACTAGGCTGCATTCCACTAAAGCCTAATTGTGATGTTGAAATTAATATGCCTGCATTTGGGGTTGATGAATCAGTGTTAACAATTGGCCAATGTGCGTTCCAGCGACCTATTTGTTCATTTATTCTCCTAATGGTGGTTTAAATACAGAAATAACTGAAAAAAGAGGTGGAGTGTCACGAAAGCATATATTTAGAGCAGAATTAATAAGAAACAACAGAGTTACTAGATAGATGATACCTGATTGGCGGTTTCAAGGACACTAAAATGCTCCTTTCTGTGTATTTTAAATGATACGAAAGTGATGGTTATTTTAATCGCCAACTTCAAGAAGGTCACCTTCGCTATTGGGATTAAAATTAATGACGACCGTTCTCTGAAGCACTTTTGAAGAGTGAGTATGCAGGTGTAAAATCCCTAATAATGCCCAAGAATGTCAAAAAACGACCACCAATAAGCCGTTTGATCTGAGCATACATTCTCTTCCTAATATTTAATTAAACACACAACCATTTTCTTAAAACTATATTAATGATTAAAAATTTATATCTAAAAACTGGTTCGGCTTGAAGAACAACCACTATTTGCCTTCAAAACTTAGCTAATGGCAGTAGCGATTGTAGGAGAGATTCTTCAGCCTTTACGTCATCACTTAAATTGAACACGACTGTATAACTGAGGCAAAGTTGTTGCACTGTACACCAATTAGTAGATTTCGCCTAAAACAGACAATCAAACTTCTTCGCCTTTCCCATGAATTGCTGTTGGTATGTCATACAGCTTAATTTATCTCCACTTTATGAATTTTCTAGTTTGCAGTAAAAGGAACTTAGCATTTGGGTATGATTAGCAAATTTTTAGCAACCTACAACTTCAATGTTATATAATTACAGTTTGTCTGATTGTTATGGGCAATTAAAGGTTCATTAAGTGAAAATGTCAAGGTTGCATCGAAGGAAATTAGAAAAAAATATTTGTCGACCCTAGCTCGTACCATGTCCCGAAAATTTCGAGATATCTCTTCCTAAAAATTATTGTTATGTAAAATAAATGTCTTATATGTTTTTTTTTCATAATTACGCACATTCCTTCAAAATTTATTTGTTATTTTTTGTTTATTAAAATAGAATTCAAATCATGAAATATATGTTGAATATTAAAAAAACTACAATACAAGTCTACCTACTGCAGCATTAATTAAGTCCTGGAGTTCATAAGATTCCAGACAAAGAATTTGTTAAAAAAATTTAATAAAATAATATTGTGATGTGTTTTATTACCATTAATTTTTTAAGGCCATCAAACAGCGACAAAAATTCCGTTGGCATTAGATATACTTCGAAATCAACAGCCCCGACGCTTCGATGACGGCAATTCACCGAGTGGTAGTGATGCCACTTTCACAGCATTCAGCAGTATCCCATCTGTTGATACATCTGTATCGGGAGGAAGTGGATATGATTGGGGTGTGACCCCACTTTCTATCCCAACACTAGAAGAGGATTATCTTGCAACTAATGCCCATCGAAACAATGGCAATATGAACGCATTCTCGACAGGATCACAAATAATGGTTCGTTGTTTTGAAATGTGTATGAGACTGGATGAATTTTTAATCATTAATGTTATAATCAATCCTTTTCTTGACATATTAAGCACATTAGCTGCCAAAATGATTGAAGTTCTATATTTAAATATCGTGCAAGCAAAATAAAGTAAACTTAAACTTTTGCAGTTATATAGTTCCAAAACCAATTCATGTTATGATAAAATGAAATTAATGGATTGTCAAAATTTTAGAATGGTAAAATTCAACTCCTTTAAAGAAGAGCAGCTTGTTTAGGATATTTCGTAAATAAGCCCTTGACTTAACCTCTGCAATGCTCTTAGACTTTCAACTAACCAAGTACAAGTACAACTAGCCTCTATCCAAGTCTTCCAGATTAATTTGTTTCCAAAATTCCCTAGGCTACGTAAAAAGTAGTGAAAGCACATATGGTATGGTGAGAGAAGAGTACTTTTACTGAAATCGTTTGGCAATTGGGAGTATAGTCAACGCTATGTTGCACGAATATGGATCACCGATTGGCTGTGAGGCTTTTTGCACTCACGCTTTCGTTTGCTCGATATACGATCGGTGTCATGGCAGCACTATCTAGAATGTTCTGTTGCACGCGACAAACAAACAAGCAACCTTGATGGCGCTGTGTACTCCACAATCTATCCCATTAAAAATGCGTGAATAAGTTTAAAATTATCAGATTGAGTTTATTTCATTTTACTTTACAATTCCTGACTAGAAGAAATATAAGGAAATAAGTTGAAATTGTTTATTTATTTAAACCTCAGTTTAAAGAGTTGGAAAAGTAATGATTTCTTGCTATTTTCTGCACAAATTTTAAACTTTCTTCCTCATAATGCCACTCAAAATATTCAAGATTACATTTTTGCAAATAGCAGGCGTTAAAGTTATCGCCATTACGGCAATACGCAGTATTAAGCTTTACTTATTAAATACGAAGTCAATTTACAATTTTCATAAAATGTCCATAGCTGTTCCAAAGAGCCAATACTTATCAGAATTAATAATCAATCATCCAATGAGAACAATTTAGTGTTTTACCCAGGATATTACCCACAGCTAAATTTCCACAGTAGGAACTAATACAATTTGAGGCTTTTACTAATTTTATTCCGATTACACATACTATTTAGAAAATTTCAAAAGGTGCTCTCACTACCTTATTTTTGGAACCTATTTGAATGAGATGAATATTATTAGTGAAACTTGGCCTCTTATAAGCACTGTTTAAATTTAGCGAGTAAATGGCGGAAATTTCCTTAACTACCTACCCTGGGAACATTATGGAAATGTTAACTGTGATTTATCTTCCATCCAATGATAGATCTTGAAACAAAGAAAACAAATGATTCATTGAAATGTAAATACTGAATTAAAGAGCTTGATGTCAGTCCTTAAAGATGGTTGATTTTCTTCTAAAATTCCGCCAAATTGTATTTTGTAATTCGACAGCTTGTTGACAACACCCTAAAAAATTCTAAAGTATCACTGATTATTACTGTTGTAGATTTATAATATTAATCAAGGAATGCCTCCACACATCAGACCTCGGACATAAGTCATAATATAAATTTTTATTCTATTTAATTATAAAGACGCAAATGCAGTTGTCAAGATATCGACATCTAAATTATGTACTGCATTAAATATCATGCATTCGCTTTGGCAAATCAAAAGCACGATTTATTATTGGAGATTTTATTATCAGAAGTCATCACTACAAGCAGTGAAAAACTCTTCTTGAAAAGTGGGTACAAATGAAATGTTTGAAAATCTTCGTTCATAACTTTGCAGTCTTCAGGGTTCAAATGCCCTTGATTATAAAATAGATTCTGTCTTTTACTGCTCGTTAATCAACAACAATGAAAATCAAAATCTATTAAGATAGTGGAAGCAAAACTAATGAAATAAATTTTTCAATAGTTTAATACAATTCTTACTTTATTACCTATCTTAAGTATTCCAAATAGTCTATAATCTCCAAATACGTATTAATAGAGTCATAAATTTGGCTTTTATTTTACACCGAGTTCCCATATATCACGAGTATATTGAATTTAAAGGCCGTACACCCCTAAAAGATTTCGCAAACAACATACTTAACAAATTATGATAAATGTATCCTTCTTTGGAAACATCTTTTGTTCTTAGACATTGGTGTTAAAAAGGGGAAGGAGTTTGCGGAAAAGGTATGTCTATTAATTAACCTTAATCAATTTCCGGATTAACAGAAATAATTAATTCAGTGGTGGTGTAAAATCCGGCAGATGGGTTTTGCCCAGTTTTACACCACTGTAACCTTTTATCCGACTTCAACTTGTCGGACATGCTTTTCTTTTGTCTCTTCAAAAATGCCATGTGCCACTTATTTTGCCACAGTTAAGAGATTTTAATATTTTTAAATTAGATTTATATATATAATAAGCAAATTTGACAGTGGTCGTGGTTATCAAATTTTTATTCAGATCAATAGCTTTCGTGGTTCAATTTTGGCTGAGATTTCCTTTGCTTCCTATTACATTATCGTTACCTTATAAGAGAGCTAAACTATTGAATTGCAACTAAAAAGAATTTAGATAATCCTGTATACATAAATGAGAGAAATTTATCCACAGAGCAAATACTGCTTCATATTTTTTTACGAACAGTTAAGTATGAAATTAGTTTGGTCGAATAATTTCATAAAATTGAAAAAAATTAATACTAACCACATTATTTTTGCTTCTTGGTAGAAAAGTGGTTAGTTAATGATCCTATCAAGCATGCGAATTTGTCGGCAAGGTACTAACTTTGAGGGTTATATTCACTGATGGATAGAAGGTGAAAAGTGAAGATATAATTAGACTATCTAAACTTACTTTAGAAAAAAGTTAAATTTGATGAATCTAACAGTTAGAACTAAGTTTCTCGAACAAGAGCACTACTTCTGTAAAATTACTCTAATAAAACAATTCAAATCGTAATATTGACATTGCCAGTATGCCTTGCATGGTCTCACTTATGTAGTTGTGACGACGGAGTAAATGCATTTGACTAATTTTTGAACGTCTATGCAAAAGACCAACTCTAAATCATGAAGCACTCAGTTAAATTCTGACTGATTATTGGTATTTTTAAAAATGCGGGAAATAATTTATCCCCTCAAAATTTTGAAGTAAATTTGTCTCTGTCTTTTATATATATAATGCTACTATATCGTTCGTGGCAACCTGCATCAGAATTTTCCATAATTGATACAAATTAAGAGAGCAAATTAATTCAGAATAATTCAGAATAGTTTGAAATATAATTCGCTAGAAACAGTGATATCCAATTATATGAAAGTTAGATTCAAACATATTCCTTTCTAATTTCACAAATTACTTTCTTGTATCATGTGTTTTTAAGCTGATTATTGTAATCTCGATATGTTCAATGTAGAACTAATATTTCTAGACTTAATATTCTTTTTTAATAAATCAGTATAACTATGAAATACTATTGGAACCAGAAATAAATATTTAAAAAAATAAGACGTGATAGTTTAAAGTAGGTTTACACGGAGGTTGTAGCGGATTTAGCTACCTAACTAAGCCCGACTGTACTCAGAAACCTCAGTGGCAATTTCTCCTAGTTATTTCGTCCCATTGAAGTAGCTAAGCTATTGCAAAGCTAAGAAGAGACGGAGGTATCCAGAGAACGCGTTTATTCTAGACATGCATGACGTGGAGTGTAACAAGGGGGAAGCTTAGTCATTCAACATGGCGGATTAAATAAAACGAGCGAAAGCTTTTGATTGGTCATTAGCTATGTATCCTCGCACTCAATCCGTACGCGAAGTTGAACGGTCGCACCTTCAAGTCACGCTGTGCGCTTATGCGATGACGTGTCCCACAAGGTTTAGGACAACATTTAAGATATTATTTATCCTAATTTTGAAATAAACACTTAAGGTCCTTACTTTATATTTGTTTCAGCTCTAATAATTTAACTAAACTATTTCTCGAAACTTTCACGAGCTATAATCTAATATAATATTTTACTTACCCTCTTTTGGAAAAAAATGCAAAGAATGCTTCCTATCATTGTTAAAAGTCGACGTTTAGGTAAGAAGTTTTGAAAACATAGGTTGGTAATAGAGGGTATTTAATCGGATTTACGAAAATTTAATAATAAATTGAAATAATATTTAGTGTTAATTAAGGGGCAATTATTTTTACCACGGGTGTGACATACGCAGCATTTTATTTCTAACAAGTAAATAGCTTACTTTACAGTCAAATCGATGCAGTTGTCGAAGTTGCTTAAACACTATAAGGCGCAGTTATTGTTTTAGTTAAAGCGTTATTTTATTGTTTATTTGCCTTTAATCGCAAAACCAATAAATAATTATAAATCCTTATTTTAGTTTTTGTTGTATGATTAAATTATTAAAAACCTTTGCCTGTGCGTACTTAAAAATAGCAAATCTGAGACTATTTAATGGTGTTCAACTAAGTAGAGTTTATGACAAAATGATTTAAATAAATATGTAACATTTGAAATATCTGTTTGCTATTTGGCTACTTCGAGGAAATTCTGTTCGCTTATTCGATCTAATCAAAGTCTAAGCTATTTTTTTTTAATTTAAACAAAATTTTAACCAAATATAGATTTTGTCTTCATTATAGTTTTAGATATTTGTATATTCGCATTAATAGGAAAATCAGCGCAATGGAGTGATGCTATTCTGGATGAGTGAAAATGATGGAGGCATTCAACCAAGTGCCGCATCACTGAGGACTGGCAACTGCCCTGTTCAAAGTCGAAATCAATCAACTTCTCAATCAAAAAAACTCCGACTTATCAAACCCAAAATAAAAGATCACAGTTCTATAAGCCTACCATCAACACAAAGTCCTCCAACAACACCACTTATTCCAGCTTTCACTGCTGTATCTCCGGTTAACAAGCTCTCTCAGGAATACCACCAGATTCAAATTAATTCACCGAACCAGAATACTGGCGTAATGGAGACGTTAAGTATAGTACCTAAAAATCAGACCATTACGCTTAATTCTTCAGATAATGGCCATATGAACTCAACAACACGTACCTGTGCGAAAACAAAACGCAGATTTATTAGGGTAAATGAAGATTCAATTGTGTTACAACCATTAAATGCTATTTCTCTAATAAATCAGAAGCAGTACTTGGAAATAAAACAAACACGCAAAATTAATTTTTTAATTAAAATTTCCAATTGATATTAACAAAGAATCTAGTATCAAAATATTTATAGAAATGTTTGGGATTAACCATTGAGAATGGACAAATCATTTAAACTTCCGAGATGCTCATGTCGATTAATAAAATAAGAAAAATATATACCAAGAAAATTGTAAACTAGTAAAACAAATGAAGTTAAAACATAAAAAGACAAATACATACATACAAATACTATGTAATAATATTCAATTAATTAACTAAATGGTTTACTAGCAGTGAAAATTTAACAGAAATAATTTTTTTATAATAATTTTTACAAAATATTATTAACTCCAAACAGCCCTGCCATATTTAATTTTAAACAATAAAATCTTTACGTCGGCATGGAATTCAATGTGGTATATATTTAAATTTCATCAAAGATTGCGGGGAAAATTTTTGGCCAAAACATCATTGAAATAGCAATTAAGTAAAATATTAAAACAAAATCTTTTATACATATAGATGAAATACCCTTGTATGTATTAATGAAATATTTCGATTTCTGTGTGTGTGTGTTTGTGTGTGTGTGTTTGTGTGTGTGTGTGTGTATACTACAGGAGGCAGGCGTGAGAATTTAAGGGTGTAACGAAAGCGTATGACTAAAGATTAATAAGCAGGCTTGGTGGGTGCTGTCTAGCTTCTGACAAATTCCAGCACAAGCTTCAACTATAACACCAACTGCTCTTAGTACGCCAAATGTGCATGACAGTAATAAATGCTATCCTTTTTTTTTCTAGAGCCAAATACTAGCTGGGAAGAGAGATTATTGCTGTTTCAACTTGTTAGTGTGAAATACACTTGGAAGAGGAATGCCTTATTTAATTCTGAATACTGTTTTCTTAAAATGTCCATTAGTAATATGTGATAGATTGATAAGAAAATCATTTGGGATATCTTTATCATACGAGGCAGTAATAATCAGATTGCATAGAGGAAGCGAATTTTACTAAATGCAAGGATCAGATTGAATTTTTAATTCGTTTGTTTTAAGAATAAAAAAGAATAGGTAAAAGGATTTTTCACTTTTTCATTTGCAATCTTCCAAAGTTTAAAATTTATGGTTTAAATCACAAGAAGTAGCTCAAAACGTTTAAATCCCATTCTTCAAATCCTGAAGTTTATTTTCAGGGAAAGAACTATACTTTATTACGTTGAACAGCCTTGCATGCGGAATATTTTCATGAAGGTCCACAACTTTTACTACTGCAAATAATACCAACTATAGCAACGTTTTTCACAGAAACTCATATTAGGGAAGTTTTCTTTTAAAAAAATTGACTAACCACATATTGGATGCCTCGAAGTGTGTAAACCGCTAATCGATTGTCTAAATGGGGAAGAGTTTTCGTTTGGCAGTATAATTAATCAGCACACCGGTATGAACACCTAATGCATTCACACAATCCAGGCCCTCGTTTACATTGTTTCTAAAGACAGCCTGAAGAAAGGATTTGTAATTTTCCTAAATTTCCCCTTTTCTCGGAAGTTTTCAACAATGTAGTAATTGAGTGATTAATTTACGTGCCATAGGTCAGTGAAAATGTTAATGATATCTATTTGTGAAATAGATCATTTTAAGTTAGAATTTAGTGGTGATAAGTCTCAGATTGAATCCTTTTCAGTTTATACTCATAGTTTCAATTACTGAATGAGTTTTAATGTGAATTTTTTATAACATAATGTTTTATTATTATTATTAATCGATAAAAATTATCTACTTGAGTGGAGAATTAGATTTAGTCATAAATGATATTCAGAAAATAGATCTTTTATCTAATTGGAAATTTTTATTAAATTAATATAATTGATCGATTTGGTCCAAATTATTATTCCTAATTGTCCTGTTAACAACTGAACTGCGGCGTATTGCTACATGAATGAACTTTGAGGAAATACCCTAATATGGATAGGCTCCCAAAATGAGTAAAGCTATCTCAATGACATAAAGGAAGAAGAAGTATGACGGGTATAGCGTTTATTGAATTTATGCTCACAGCAAACACCATTCGTAGTTGAATACATTTAATGTAACTTGAATGAATACTAATAGCTGATCAGCTGTGAAGTTTCCCGCAATCGCGATCACACCCTCCATAATGCTCACGAGCGCAGTCTAATTGTGTTAAGATTGCGTATTCCACAGAATGATGCCATTTAAAGCCCACTTAATAAGTTTCAAGCCATTTAATATGATTTTAAGCAATTATTATATCGTGTCATTATTATTTTTACAAATTCATTTAATTTGCTTTTTGAAAATAGTTGTCTTATTTCCAAGTCACTAATTATTACCAAATTATAAACCTGTTTTCGATAGACATTCAATAAATAATCATTATTAAATCTCCACTTGACCAGATCGATATAAAATCGCCAAGAGTCGCACCATAAAATTCAGACTTATGTATTTTATTTTTACAATAGGTTTTCCTTGTGGTTTGAGCAATTTGTGTGTTTCCTATTCAATTTCGAAATCCGATTATCTCATATAAGGTAAAAGTTTGAACATGGCGTCGCTTCACATTTGTTCATAAAGTTGATTGATGGAGATTTCATATAGATGCCTTTTAATACCAGTTCCTCTGTTCTCTGAATTTCATATTTTGCCTCCACAAGTTTACTTTCTGAGGAAGTATGAAGTGTTTGTTTGATGGCTCATCGACTTCCATTTGCACGCAAGCGGTAATATCATTAACTGATATCACTGTCAAATGCCTTTGATTGTATAGAGTTCGAAATACCAGACACATTAATTAAAATTAACGCGGTTTGATGAAGTCTATAACATCAAAACACCCTTTCTTTCCTTTGAAACAATTGCTGCTCCTTTACCTTAAATTTAGTGTCAAGAACAGCACAATTTGTAATGGCAGTGTCTTACAAATAGGAAAAATTTGCCTTTAAATAAACAGATTTTCTTATACAAGTACACGGTTCGGCACATTTGATTTGTAATTTCCTCTTAATGTCGCCAGCAAAATGTTATTAATAAGCGAGCTTTCTGTTAACAAACCTAGTCTTAAATTGCTATTTTCTTACGTTTTAGTTTCCGAAACGGTGCACTGTGCCTTCTCCGAATCTTGCTCCGGATGGTGGATCGTTGTTGACAGAGCTTCTTAGGACGATAGAAAACTCATTCTCAGTGACATTTAGGGAGCACATCGCCTGTCCAGCATTCAAACAGCCACGGGAACAAATTCATGCAGCCAATGAAGCCACACTCCAATATCTCTTTGGGGTTAAAAATTGGGAGGTGAATATAACTACTAATATTAATAATAATAAACTTAAAAATTCAATTATGAACTCGAATAAACTTGAGCTCAACAGATGATAGAGGTTAGTGGATGGGAGGTGATTATAATTCATTCCTTTTCAAACATAGGTGTGAACTGTAATGTAAAATTGGATGAATTCCTATTTCAACCTGTGAAAGTGTGGAATGCGAGAGTAAATATAATTCATTATTTTAGGATGGTAAACCACACACAGCACAGGCCTCTGAAGTGCGATGTAAAACGTTCCGAGCCTTTCAAACCTGCTTTGATAGGATAATGCAAGATTCGGTGAAATTTGCCAAACGAATTCCTGGCTTCTCGGACCTACTGCCAGAAGATCGAATGATACTTGTTCAGTCTGGATGTTTCGAGGTAAGGAAGAACCCGTTTAACAATCAGTTTTTGTGAAGATGCTAAAATAAGAACACACAAGGCATAAGTTTTAGTCGAAATTCAAATTGCAGTATTCAATATTCTTTGAGCTAATTCTGAAATCTTTCAAGGCTCCAGACCGAGCACAAGGCTTTTTGTTTTGCATAATTGTGTTTGTACAGTGACATGAACGTACATTTCTGCATTTACCAATTATTGTTTAACAATGTGTGAATCTTGTATGCAAATGCTATAAGTTTGCAGTCACTTTGCCTCACAGGTTTTAGCTCCATTAATAAGATTAATATTGGAAATTATATTTGAAAATTATATTTGGGCTGCAATCACAATATGGATCGTCATAAGATATAGGAAATAAATTGAAGGAAGTGCTTCAACGTTTTATTACACATTGTCAGAGAACTATGCTATTTGAATAGAAGTAGGTTCTGATTAGATTATTCATCCAATCAAATCCTAGCTTTAATGTGGGAAAGATCTATTTTCCTTGACTTCGTCTATCGTTTTCAAAGTGGCTAATTAGAGACCACCCTGCTTATCAATGATGTACCTGAAAGTAATTAATGTCATTTTAGTGGTTGCGGTTTAGACAATTGCTGTAAATAAAATGGCCCGATACTACTAACCGAAACCTTAGTCTCCTTTTGCCTTGAGAAAGATCAGTTGTTTGAAAAGAGTTTCAGCTTTAGTATAGAAGAAGTAAAATAAGATGTACGAATTTAAGAACTTTATTGTTGAAAACAATTAAAAAGTGGATACATCATGACTTAACATTTTGCTTTGAGGCAAAAGACCACACTGAAAATGTATCCTTTAATTTTACATTAATTTAATAGTAGCGTTCGAAAGTAAATCCAGGAAAACACTTAATTTTAAATTCAAATTAGCGGAAAATTCTACCAGAGACAATCAGTCTCTTATAGGCACAAATTCTAATCAATTAAATGGCTTAGCTGCAAAACGTTTGTACAAGCCTTATTCATATGAAATTATCAAAATAAATAAAATAACAAAAGAAACTCTAAAATTATCTCCACCATGTAGGATGGTAGCCAATGCAGTCGGAATATCACGCGTTGTATATATATTTTTTTAAATCTAGAAGAGTTCATTTTCTCATTCCACCATGTTTAGTCTTTGTATTTAGACCCCCAAGTTCATGGTAAGATTACGTACACTATACCAATGGTCCATAGACCAGGTATCATTCTGTTTCCTTAAAATGGTACAATTAATTGAATGTCACAGTTCTAGTCCTATGGTTCAGCAAGTATTATATTATTTAATTTAAGTTGTAGCATCAATAACTGCTGAAATTCAATATGTCCAAGTCTGCTACCGTTTAATGGGGTATCCATTTCCTAAAAGGGACAATAATCACACACTTGAGTAAAAATGAAATAAATATGAATTTTATTTCAATTTGCTTTATAACCTATATTTTTCTCTGAACATGTCACGAACGAAGCCAGTAAAGACTCCAACGTTTGTCTGTAGAGTTATATGGAAAGGATTCTTCTAACCGCCTCCTCAAGAAATACAGCCCCACGTATCTACTGCTTGCGATGATCCCTCGTAATGATTACTTTTTCTTCTTCATAACAACAGCTCTCCATTTGCGATTTCCTCCTTTAAATAAACACCTAATGGAGGGTTTCTAGTTCAAAATATGCAATCACTTAAAATGATTGCCTTAAATGTTATTGAAGGGCAAAACTGATGAACTTTAAATCACTAAAACAACAAAATTCTCAGCAAAAACAACGACTTCATTCGGTTTGTCGAATTGACTTTTGGACCCTTATGCTCTCTCTAAAGTACTTTTTGCAATATCATACAAAGGCTTCATGATAGGCAGTTTGAAGGGCGATTTAGTATGCATTCATTCAGTACCAGTAATGAAATAATTGAAAGTATTTACGAAAATGATTTCTCCTATTGCAGTAATACTTTATAAAGCACAAAAAAGGATTTTCCACCTATTTAATAGCATATCCACTTATCAATAACGTGAAGGAAGCATGCTGTATTATTTACATATCTGTGATGGTTGACAGTTCAGTACATTTTCAGTGAATGATAGCGATAAACGAAAAGTGCACAAACTCATTATAATAGCTCACTGTTTTGGACTTGAACTTTGTTCAAAACTTTCAATTCAGGTCGAATTAGAAAAAATACGCAAAAGTGCAAACCCTCTAAGACAAAAATGCAAACGCTTATTTTGTACAGAGAAAAGGTACTATATGCATAGGTCTATGCTCCTCTTACGAATCTGTAAATTAGGGCTTAAATTTACTTCGAGTTCAGTAAACCTCCTCCTCCGGCAAAATATTTTCAAACCCCGTAAGACTACTTGTACGTCATTAGTAGCGTGTAGTTTAGGTTTCGATAAATCTCTAGGGCAGCGTGCTGCTTAATTAAGTTCGCTTTTACTTAATAAAAAAGGCCATGAATTTAAGAAAAAAAGAATTCAATTTGGAGAAAGAAGTTTACTAGTTGGCTAACAACAGGTATAAGTTCTTGGCGAAATCGATTTCTATATTGGTTAAATAGACCAAAAGCTTAGGATACTGCGGAAAAATTCCGAATCCGAACGTGGGAATTAAATCCTAAAGGTGGAACACCTTGATATTTCCAACTGAACCGTAACCCTTTTAAGTAATTAAATAACACATTATTTTTCTAAAAATTCAAGTAAAGTAAGATTTTTTAATGCATGAATTTATTAGATGTTTCGTTTCGCCCTCCCATTGTTAAGATAGCTTCCTTGAATCAAAGTACAAAGTGTAAATTTGCCATAGGCAATACAGACACGAATTTCAACCCTATTCTTCACGCTTTCTTAATGCAAAATTGTCCACTTCCCTTTGCAGTTGGCTTGCGTGATGTTTAGCTTTTATGTGGATGAAGAAAATCAAACATTTTGTGGTCCCGGTAACTTTACTCTCTCCCAAAGTCAGATGTGGCTAACTTTTCCAATGAGCAAGAAATTTGTCAATCTCCTCTTCGACTTTGCCTTCCAAGTTCAATCGTATCGATTGGGACCTCTAATACTTGGCCTTCTACTTGCAGTTCTACTTGTTACACCTCGTAAGTCGTCACATTTACGTTTACAGACGGTGCCAAATGATTTCACTAGAATGTAGCATCAATTTGACTTGTCAACCGAATAAAATTTTTACAATGCACTAATTTATGATTGGATATGTTCCAACAAAAATGCCTCGTTAGATCCACTTACACGCGTCGATATAAGCAAAATTCAGGAAATCTCTCTTCATTCTCAATTCTAATAATCTTTTAGGATTTCTTTAATTTTGGTTTTAAATTACATTGGGTAGGTGGCGAAGTGGTAAGCTAATAGGCATATTTTAGCTGTCATATATAGAACTGCCATTATTGCTACGTTCATATTTGTGCTGAAGTTTTATATGCCAATTGCCATCTTAACTAAATGTCAGAAATGTAAACGCTGGATATTTAGAATTACACGCAGCATTTGAAAGCGATAGGACAGTAAAAAAAGAAGATTAGTATAAGTTTTCACTCAATTATGTTTCTCTCGAGAATATTAACTTTCCGAATTTGGCCTAATTTGAATTTAAACTCCACTTGATGCAAATTTCCGACTTATTTCGGTGAAGCACAGAAAAAATCGATAATTTAGTGCCACGAATGCAAGCTATTGAATATATATGTTATAATTTACTTACAACAAATGTTCTCGTGTTAGGTGAATAGAGTTTAGCTTTCATCTTCTGGTTCATAATGCCATGACAAAGGAGGGACAGCTTGGCTATGAGAAAAGTTTATTTTGAAGGGGACTGAAATCATGAGAGGGGGAAAGAGAAAAAAAAGAGGAAATAGGCGGTTGGATTTGTTGGGCATGAAAATGTGCATGTAGATGTGAAAATGGAGACAAATGGTTCTATAAACGATATGACTAATAAAGTGCACTTATTTGACTATTGAAGTTTAAGCTACCGTAAAATGTTTGGGTAAACATTTCAATTTAAATGTACACACTAGGGGATCGTATTGTCAGACTAAAATTTATTTCTGGATAAAATATTACGACGTAAATCACTACACTAAAACAATTATCCAAGCTACGAGGTCTAATTTAACTATTGTCTATGAGAGCACAGTTAACGGGGACACAAACTGACACCAAAAAGGGTTGACATGTCATCCATTATTTTTGGCTGTGAATCTCTCGAAGTGATAAGTTGCCACCCTTCATTAAAATAATTTGACACGGAATATGCCTTGAAAACTCTGCATTCTCTTAATGGGCCATGCGTTTAAATGCATCAGCCTCTTGTATCTTCACCATAAGCCTATTCAAACATCGTTAGGCTTTAAATTCAAAAAAATTGCAGCTAATTTTTAGGCGATCATTTGTTGGTAATTCAGCTACTTCAGATAAAGAAATAAATAATTTTAAAGGGTCACTGCGAAGCGTCAAGGTAAATACTTCTTCACATTTGGCTCTATTGACTGGAAGGTGCTACTGAATGCGTGAATAAGAAACCCGTTTATAAGCACCTGGTCAATGAATGACCAAAGTTTGCATCACAAATATGATATTTAATATAAACATATAGTGATTTAAGTATTAAAGTTACTCTATAAGGAGAAAGGAGAGGAAGTGATAACATTTTGAGCTGAAATCCGAGTTTGAGCCTCTCTTCAGAATACATGATAGGTTTATTCCTATTGTCGAACAGTTAATATATACTTCAAAATGTGTAGACGAAACTCAGTAAGATCTTCAAAGACAAAAAAATGAGTAGCTGGTTTCAAAGCTTTAAATATTAACTTGTAATGGCCGAACTCTCTAGTTAAATGAATGGTGTACAGCCCATTCTTAAAAACCAATGTAATTTCAAATGTTATCATTCTTCTGGCATTTGCTAGATCGGGACGGATTAACGAGCCGTGAGGAAGTTAGCTGGCTTCGAGATCTCATCTGCCAGGCCTTTCGTTTCCAACTGATGATATCTCACTCAGACGGTGTCGGTCTCTACAACCACCTTGTCTCTAGCACTCGAGAGGAACTTCAACGTCTGTCTGCAGAGCACAGGCGCCAGTTAGATGGAATGCGAGCAGCAGGCTACACTTTTCAAAATGACTTGTATAGCGAAACTTTCTCCCTTGTTTAGTTCTTCTTTTCCTACACATACGCACCAAAAGTTGTTTTTTTTTTCAATTCAATGCAGTCGCTTTTCTATACACGCTACAAATAAACAAATTAGGACATTGTAAATACCTGAATTATTATCAGTTTTCTAATAGACATAGTCTGCCTTTTCCACTCATTCTAAGTACTAATTCTCCACTTTTCTATACTTAGTTTTAAATAAATGGTTATGTATTTTTGCAGATTCTTCAAGACTGTTTGTGTTTCTCCACACCTCCTCCCTCTCCTCACATCTACTGTAATGTCCTCGATTAATGCTTAGTAGTTTGAAAATAAAATGATGCATTTCGTTTCTGTTTCCTTTTTTTTGCTCCATTGAAATTGTTCTGGGCACTTTTTAACTCTCCCTCTCTCTCGACTTAAAATAGTGACTTTGAAAAAATTTGTTTTAATGTAATATTATGATTGCCTTTGAAAGTGCAAAAAGTGCCACCTTGATGTTGGGGAGGCTTTGGCTTAAGGGAAAATTGAGAGTGCGGTAACAGAATACTTTGAGGAGAGGTCAGATGATGGTAGGTATCGAAGTCAAGGAAACGTGATTTCTACTTCAGTTTAATTCTGAAAGCATTCAGTTGTCAATATTGGCGTTCAACCTCATACGCCAAGACCAATTAGGCACGGAGCTATCCCTAGATAGGAGTGATGATTTTCCTAAAACATATTCTTTTGCTCAAATCATATACAAAATGCAAGTTGAGAGAGTTAATAAAGAGGGAGAATGCGGATTGGAAGACAAAGTGGAGGAAAAACATCAGCGCCAGATATATGGAAACTTGACTGTGATAAAGTATGTGAATTAAGGTATACTGGTATAGGTTACGTAGATGATGATTCGTTCAAATCGGCATTAATCAGAGCCATTGTGATTAATGAATTCATCAAACAGAAGTTTTTTAGAACAATTTGCAAGCGTTTGTAATTGTCATTCAAGGGTTTTATAAGCGGATTTGCCCTTGTTCTAATATGTGGGCAAATCTAATTTACCTTCCATCACGGAAGAGTGGTTTTTTGCCATTGGCAAAATTTTAAAAGGATGGTGAAAGGCGAACTTCACAGTCAGGTGTATGGCTCAAAACGTGAATTTGAACCAATATACGGCTGAATGAATCCGCATATATTTGGAAAAAGACTGGCCAGACAAGAAACAATTGAGCGAATTATTTTCTCCGCAGTGTTTGTATAAAATTTTGTTCCATTGCGCCGTTTTAAGTGAGAGCTGCGTCAACATCAATTTTATAAGAGCACGGTATTACCGTTAGTTTTAGTCGATGTCTACTGAACTCGTCAGATTGTATTTCTTCAATGGGACATATACGAACTCATACCCTAACTACAGTACAGCAAAGAAAATATAAGCTTTGAGTTTGCACACTGTATGTTAACTAATTTCCTATGATCTGCCAACTTTTATGCATTTGAGGCTATGCTCAAAAGACACGCATGTCCCTAGAATAAATATGACTTGACCGAAACAAATTTTAATATATATGGTGGCAATTCCAAGTGTTTACATTGTCAAAAGAGACAGACATGAAGTGGAAGTGGAAGTCAATTACACTTTAGCAGTCCGGTCTTAATGGGAACCTATGATATTGTCAGAGCCTTGCAACGAAAGTGGCACGGTTTATACTTATCATGGTATAAAATCGTTGTTCCGTATGATAGTAATCACAGGGCTCACTCCGTAATCTTAGCAGTTCACTGAACAGTTTATCGTTTAAGTATGTTTAGAGGGGAAACGGAGAGAAGAAAAAAATAAAATCACGATTTTTATTATTCTGGCACAGTATACAGTAGATTTGCTACTTGGGTGACTAAATAACTGATTCTTTTTCAACGCACTCCTTGGCGGATTTACCTCGAGGAAGGCGACTTGAAAGAGATGCAAATTTTGGTGTCAGTCGTTGAATGGAATTAGGGAGTTCTTTTAAAACTTCGTTTCTTTTATTCGGTTCTGGATTAATTAGAGTGGTGGCCTTTTTTGAGGTTTTATCTGATTCCACAGTGACCTTCGGTCTATACTTCTGTGATCCTCGGAGGACTGGATTAGGTCGTTGTATGATTTGAGCCGGTTCGTTCTTGTAGTAAATGATGGGGTGATGACCATCACCATTGAATTTATTCTCATTTGACCATGAAGTCCGTGGAATTTTTATTACAGTACAAGTTTCTTTGGAGTTCGGTAAAAGTTGTTGGGCGGGAATTACAGTTGAGGGAAGAGTTGGCTCATTCCTAAAAATAAGTAAGAAGCATAATTTTTTTAAGAAGGCTAATCCACGAGACATAGATAATGTCTCATCACTCAGTCTGCCACCTGAGAAAAGCGACTGATGACATTGTCTCGTATTTAGTTCAGGCTATTATAACCAGGCTGAGGTAGCTTTATTGTGGTAGGTAAAAATTGATTTTTGGCAACCCCCCAGTGCAATTATGCATTACTCAAATGCATAGAAATGCCCAGCACTCGCAGACTTCTCTATGTTATTAATTGCAGATAGTGAATTTATAGTAGTACGATAATAATTGATAGGTACTGGGAGAATCTAACTTGACATACTCAACAACGAGTTGTTTGTTTTTTAGCTGAGTACTCGGCCAACAATTAAGTTGGTATTGTGATTTCGGGAAAGAGGGGGAGAGGGAAATAAAAGAACGTGATGAGAGCTTTTAACTGCTTCTGTGATACCTCCGACATCAAAATACCAGCCGTGAGCCACAAGATACCTATAAATCATAATCTCAGACAGCTAACTTGATAGCTGCTAGTTAGCTAACGGAAGGACTTAAAGTTAACTTGGTAAGTGTAATCAGTTGAGGTACAAAAATGAAGTCATTGGAAGTTCTGTTCACAGAGTTTGACTGGCGATGAATCTTACATTTTCCGCATTTAAGTTTTCACATTTAATTCTCCTCACTATACGACATATATGACCTTGGTAGTCATGTACATTCTTGACTGATACGCGGTTTTATAAAAATGGAGCCATACGCCATTGTCTACAACTAGACCAATACCGCTTTCCAGTCATAATTAAATTATCTTACTTTTAACCGGCAGAGGTGTCTTCCTTTGATTGAAAATGGTAATTTCTGACCTATCATATGCTTCCATTAAGCTTCTTTCGGTTAGAGAACTAAAAGTACTTGTTACAACTTTTTTTCCTTAACCAAGTTATAAATACAGAAGTCAAGACGTCTGTAATTTCCATACAAGGGGCTATATTTATGTGAATTAACTGAATAGAACGTTTTCAAACCCTATTAATCGAGGCCATATGGCTAAAGTGGAATCAAGGGTTTGAGAACTATGGTGTTCAAATCTCGAGGCCCGATTCTCATTCCTTAGTAAAGTTAACCTTGAAAGTAATGCATGTCATTTCCGAGTCAAATCCGTACTACAACTTGCAATTTAATGGGGTTAAAAAGTAATATTAGTGCTTCCGTCTACATTAGATAAAGATATTGTACCTTAACTGCCGTTTGTCCTGACCTCCCTTCAGGGAATTTACTTCATCAAGTAGGAATCGAAGACGTCGGGAGAGTTTGGCAATCTCCTGCTGATTTCGGAATTTTTCATTTTGGCAGGCTGTATTCTTGCACTCCTCTCGGCATCTTCTCATCCCGAACTTAGATTTTTCATTCATTTCCACATTGTCATCCAAGCTATTTTCGGCCGGTTTCTGAGGAGAATAAGATTCTATCAGCCCCTTTGCAACAGCATATTCGTCATGATAATCAACATCAATGCTAATCATTACATCGTAACCGGCGATATCTGCGCACAAAGATGTAAGCTAATAATAAAATTCCCTCATATTCACCCCCCTAAGGCATAGTTATGCGTATACTTGTGCTCTTATTTCTACAACTCTGTCATTAAGGATTCATCTGATAAGCAAACAAAGACAGCTATTAAGCTCTTTTCAGATATCTGGATCCGACAAAATGGATAGGTAAAACGTCCCCCTCCCGCTCCCTCCACCCCCTCCCCCCCCCTCCTCCCCAATAACAGGCGATGTTTTATCTCGCGCTTATTAGATGTTAAAAAAAAGTATTTGGGGAGAAAGCATTGAGAAGTATTGGCTCAATGGGCACTCCAACACATTAATCTCAACTTTCGTTAGGTGTTAAGATGGTAAATTATGGATATCCAAATTCTACCTAATTAGTATCTAATATTAGACTGAATATTATAGCAACTATTCTTCTGCAAATTTCATTTAAATATTTCGAAGAACAGAGCATGCTTATTCATTTTCTTGTTAAAATTAATTAAATATTCAATTTTCAAGTAAGAAGGAGATGAATTTCTAGAAATTCAATTCAAATCCCTCGCATTCATTATATTAAACCAATTAGCGCATTTCTCTCCATATAATTTGCACAAGTTCTATTCAAAACCCTCCAAAAGCATCTTGAATTATATCGATCTGCTAGCTTTGTCTACTATAAAATTTCCACTTCATGTGTTTGCTAGTTCATTTTTAAATCTTATTATAATCCTACCAAGTCCTCTAATTCAATATCTCACAGACTGAAATAGCTAGGGGTTTGTTTGAGACAATGGCAAGAGATTCGATTATCGAATTTTAAGGGCCGCATTAGAACAGTTAATTATGATCACGACGAACAATAAACACAAAAAACAGAGGTGTAATCTCAATTGACTATATTTTTACCAAATGCTATCTTAAAATCGCAGCTAATTCAGAACGAAGTATTGTAAAGCTAAGATTGGATTTTTCATTAAAAAATATTTGGCTGTTTATTTCTTGAAATAAGGCCACTTACTACAACAGCCAGCATACAGCACCCATACTGATCAGAATTGCGAATGCGCCGCCAAATATAGCGATAGAAGAAATGCTCAAGAAGGAAGATGATTCCACACAGAAGCATTCCACAGAGGAGCAGGATGAAGGCACTGATGAAATTCTTCACTCCCAGCGTCTTGTTTGTATTGCCTAGAGTTGTCACTTTCTTACAAACGCCACTCAACCAGAATTGTTTCCATCTATGAAATTTGCCTGAATTCGTCACAAATTAATCAATCAATATCATCAAATTCTCACTATCCGTTAAGCACAAAGAAGCTACATCAGTGTACGTCTTCTCAATTGCAAGACTGTTAGAGGTGGTACTTTAAGCAATAGACCAATAGAGCATAGATAAATGCATCTAGATGTAATTGGTCAAATCGATTCTTAGATATCGATTATTTGAGTGCCGTACAAGAGGAGATATGCCTAACATAACGCGAATTAAAAAGGCAAGCAAATACGAAATCTCGAATCTATTTAATGATAAAAAATTGGTTGTCAAGAAAGTCTTTAAATTCGCTAAAATCATGAATATGCAACCACTTCGATAACCGCAAACCAGAGTACAATGGAATTAAATAATCCGAAGTAGAAGCGAATCTCCACACAAGATCTCACTTTGTTTCAAAATCATATTTTAATAACTGAATTTTAACCATAGGTTTGATCAATTACTTATTGATTTTCTTATTTCACATCTCCACATCAGACACTCATCGTCCACACAAATTAATCCTCATAAAGATCTGAGTTTGCTCTGTGGACTGGGGTGAGAAACTGGCGCTACAGCTTATTCATGCTTAAATTTTATATAATTTTTATGTAAATTTTGGCAGAACTGGAAAAGGCGTCATAGAGACTTCTTTGTGAAAAAGGCCATTTCTGCCAACGCTTCCATTGGCCAGATTTGACTGGTGTGCTTATTCTCTTAATAGTATGTATTGATGAGAATTGAACCTCTTGACAAACACGCTAGTCGCTGTGCCACTGGAGCTTAATGAACTCTTTGAAATTTTTGTTTAAATTTACCAAAATTTTCAACCATAATAAGCCAAATTTATTTTCCCCTTTTAAAACTACCACCCATTCGTAGGCATTTAGGCATAAAGCTGTCAGGTCTGTTCCTGCTTCAATAATTGTATCGTTTTTTGTATAAAAATGTAGAAAAGGCGAGTTGAGGCCCATATTCCTTTTAAAAACCTAAATTTTCAAATTACATAATTTTGTAAGAGCCTAACAAAAAAAGAGAAATTAAACCATAAAATATGGATTCTTAATAATATAAAAAATATCTTCGTTCAATAGCAGAAACTTTCAATATATATACAGGTTGACATTAATTTAAAGCAAAATTTAGTTTTAAGAATTCACTTAGAATATTGCACTTGCTTAGGGTATAGGAGAAAACTGGGATAAAAGAGGTTTCCTTTAACAGGGGAGAAAAGACCGATAAAACACCTACTTTTCATTAATTCAGATATTCTTACGTTGTTGTTGCATGTTGCTATCTAACCTTCTACTAACCCGCTGGAGGATCTGAAACGTGCGTGATGTAGATTTCAACCCATTCAATTTACAAAGGTGTATATCAAATAGATTCCATGAATCATCTTGGAGAGCAAAAATAACTGATAATAATCATCTCGTCAGTGGTGGCGTGAGACGAAATCAAGATTTCAACGAGAGTACTTGTTGAAATTCAGGTAGGTAACAATTAGCTTTCAAAGCCATACTTCCTGTTCTCCATTAGGTATTTTTGATCCGCACTTCGAATAACTGAACACATTTAGAGTATAGGTGAAGTATGAAAGCTGGTACCATTTTTCAGTTTTGGCCGTCAGAATAAAACGTTTGCTCTATCACTGCAAAAAACGATTCTGTAACGGTATAGATAATTGTGGCGTAGCTATTCATGATTTTGGACGTGAATTTTAAGGATGTAGGCCATTTTGGACTTTCATACGAACCTAAACTAAACGAAATGAAAGAAAGCAACAGAAAGCAAATCTTGATTCCACATCAATTTTCATCCATTTGCTTTGACAGATGATATTACATACAGCGTCCTCAAAATATCAAGGAATGAATTTTTAGAGACAAAAGGCCACTACCCCAACATAAGCTATGCTGAAATCTTAGTTTCCAGGCTTAAAGTCCTCCTATTTGCTTTTCTTCTTTCTCAAATTAAAAAAAGTATTGAAATCTACCTATCTAACATCCAAGTTTCACCCTAAGTGCGAAATTCAGTATTTTTACAAAAGAAGAGAAAATTCCAAGAACTCACCATTTTTCTGGTAGTGTAAGATACGTGAATTGACTTTTGGAAGCCATTGACTGCCCTTGGGAAAACCAATTCCATATCCTGTCATCGCATACAAATTCCCCACTGTTTTCAGCTTACAGCCATCATCTCGTGAAGCCCAGTATTCCGAAATCGTGGCATCATAAATAAACGCGTCGATTTCTCTACAAGGTTACAGACCGTCATTAGCTATTCTGGCAGTGAGATATAAGTTCACAAATGAATTGAAGTTAATTAGACTTAGAAGAGTGAAGTTGCGGTGTTATAAGTTATAATTCAGTATGAGTATCAATAGGAGACTGAAGATTTAGACAGGGTGTATATTTTATTCAAATTCATACGAAGACTTTCCATTGAGATATGTTACCTGAATCATTCAATTTGTGCCAAATAATGGCGCGATTATATCTCGAGTACTGAATGGTGAATTATGGTCGGCAAAAGTGGCAGCTTGAAGCTCACCTCCCATTCAGTAGTCACTCCGATTAAAATTAAGTAAGTGAACCAGAAAATTTAAAGTCTCTTTAAAATCGGTTTTGGAACAAAATTATATTCAAAAATAGGAAGCATACACAATTCCCGATTAATTTACCTCGATGTTCATGCATACAAATATTTTTTTTCCGAGAGCTTCCTCAGGCTCAGGGAAAGCGTACCTCAGAAGTGGTTAAAACGCAGAATGAGTAGAGTAAATCAGTTTAAATAGACTCGTAGGGAACTTTGATTGAAAAAAGCAAATAATCTTTAAAAAACCTTCAAAATGAAAATGCAAAACGGAGGAGTTGAGCGAATATTTAGTTCTATAAGAGCCACACTTTTTCTCTTCCCCAAAGCACAGTTTCTTCTGCTAGTATTAAACGGGTGTATTTACATAAACATTTAGTTGGTAACACAATTTTTCATGGTCAATTGTAAGCGTATCCTCAACTCCGATGGCCCCAACTTGTGATTATACATAGAGTTGCCCTATACCTCAAAATCATTAAATATATATCCACTTTCGTAATAGCTGTTGCTCGACAAAACATGTTAGCAAGAACCAATTACGAATATTACATTAAGGTGGGAAAAGCGTAGGAGAGAAGTCGGGAGCAAAAAAAACGAAATAAATGCATTCATGCATCACGATTAGTGTTTTACCTAATCAGATCTACTTTCCCTGATGTGAACAGTCCATTTTGTGATATTAATTTTGTCATTTTTTTGCATAGAGCACGCGTTAATGCACGCATTTTCTTCTATAATATCTCCAATCTAGCCTATACGTATTATAATTAGTGTGCATAGTTAGTGTGCATGAAACATTATATTTATAGTATCGTGAGATCACCATGAAAATAAATCGTCCCTATCATATCTGTTATGTTAGGGCCATATAAATTCACATCACTTTTTACGAACGTCGATGAAGGCAATTAACTTTAGTGGAAGGACTGACCTTTAGAATGAAGTAAGCGATGGAGAGTATGGAAAGGAATATGATCAGTAATCCAAGGAACGACCCACTTGTTTTAAATTTTAAAGCATGAAATGGCTTTTAAAGAAATATAGTGCGATGCAAAATCGAAAAATATTCGAAATAGCACCTTTGAAGCATGTTTCCAATCTCTTTCCCCATCCCTCCTCCTCTCAATCAGCCGACAAATGCCATTAAATAAGTTGACAAGCTGAGTTAAGTAAACGTTTTTGAATGGTGCAAGAATAATGTGACGAAAGGATTAGCGAAAATGAGTTGATCAATGGGCACGAGTGATGAGTTTAAAGTTACCAGGTCAATGCTCATCGGTGCGCATTACGAAATCAGATTGGCCAGCCGCACTGTTTAATTCGGGTCATCAGGTAGATTGCTAAAATGGGAGTTTCTCCTTATAACCTCCAATTACTAAAGTCAGGTGGTTTTACCACTTTGTTAAATGGCTTTTGGAAACTTTATGGCTCAGTGCCTACAACAAGCTGGAAAAATGTATTTATATTTTGAATTGAACTGTTTCTGGATGCACACTAATGCTCCCAGATTCGGGTATATCCAGAGATGCATAAAGCAGAGTTTATCAAGAAGACTTGAAGACATCCATTACAGACTAACAAAAAGTGTTTCTACAAACGGGCCGTACAATTATCAGTGAAGTTTATAAAGATAATCTTTGGTTTTTGCTTTTCTATTTAACATAAACACTTGAAACTAGAGGGCTGGTCTTAATAGATACAACAGGATGGGGTCAACTAAGTGGTTGAGCCCCCAAAGTGTGAAACGGTAGTCTTGCAAATTGGGATTAGAGCACGAACTTGTCAGTTCGCTAGTTGAAGTCAAATAGGGGAGAACGCTAAGACATACAAAGATAAGGCGAATCAATTTGAGATCTCAGAATCTTACTCAATTGTCAGCTTATCACAACAAGAGTATGTTTGAAATTGCCGTCATGGCGGGATCACAAGCCAATAACACTAGGGGAAAATAGAGTATCAATTTTAATGGTACACAAGTAACACGAATTAGAGTATTTTCATTGCTTATGTGTGGATTAAAGACTTGAGAACTGGATGGGTGATTTTTACATGTGATTTTGGCAAAACTGTGGGATAAATGTGTAAGGGCGAAATATCATACATTCTGAAATTTTAGCAAAATTTCTTCCCACGATCGATTTATTTTAACTTGCATTTAAATTATTTATAAGTACTTGAGTTTCTACGCGCATTGTTAATCGAAATGGAAATTTTAGATGTTCACAACCAAAGTGTCAGTTTTAATAATTAAAACAAGGAAACTATTATTATTAATTATCAATTGATCTTAGGTAGAAAAATTTAAAATAAGCAAATATCTCGGTTCCAGAACCGAGAGCGGCATTTGATTGTTACCTTTCAAGGAATTTGGAGCTCATATTGTATGTATCTTTCAATCTTAATAAGCAGAGATCATAATTACTAAGTATTTTGTTCACTTCTAACTTCACAGAGAAGTGCTAAATAGGAAGGATCGTAAGAAATAATGAAAAGACTAGTAACATCGTCAGTTTCTATATTAAAATATAGAAAAGTCTGTTTTTAAACTTGGAAAAAGAATTAAGTTCAACTAGAGCAGTGAAGAAAAAAACTTTCCTTTCTCCATGGATCACATCTCTATAACCGGATCAATTGTCCCAATAATATAACAGTTTTAGCCGTGCAAATAAACGGTTAAATAAAAACCATATACAATACTCGGACAAAGTTGAATTGATCATTACCTTACAATTCCATTAAGTCAATATACGCATGTAGAAGAAAGAATTTACTCGGATTTAAGGGATTTCATGCCCTCAACCACAGTTGTTCGATTAAAAGCACGCATGTAGGCAGCCATTTCGGGAAAGTTAATTTTAATGTTCTCCTCGGTTGCGCCACTGGGAATGGTAGCAAATCTAAACGGCGGTTTGTGGTTCCACGGCTGTTGAAGCTGAAAGATAACAAGAGGAGGTGCTTTAAATCAGTGTATTTCGCCAGCTATTTGAGGTATTAATACGTCTGAGTAAGCGCAAAAGTTAGACATGTAAAGCATCTTAATGAATTAGCAGCTTCTGAGGTCCATTAAAATTATAGCTACTCTGAGGCCCTTATAATCTAACACCAATTGATCCTTTTCAAACTAAGCGTACAGCCGCTCACTTTATCCCTTCTTACATCTACTATCCAACTAAGCATGCATAGTATGTATGTATTCTCGTGCTTCATTTATAAAGCCTATTTTTTCCTGATGTTGATTCTAAATCACTCTGTGACTTAGAACTCAAATGCTTGTCGACTACCTATTCTATCGAGGCGAATCATCTTTTCCTTTCCATCGAACTTTGTCTTCTATCTAGCAAACAAAGCAGATATAGATTTTTTGAAGAAAAACAAAGTGCTACTCATAGTAACATCAAATCACTTGATCACAAAAATTCACATGGATCAAGCGATATTATCCTGTTTAAAACTGAGAAGCGAATCATAACGCACTCTCCAATCGTGAATGCCTTTGATGTCATAAAAGTCATCTTTCGAGATCATAAATGCGGCCAGGTTGGCTGTGTAGGAGGCAAGAAAAACCAATGCAAATAGTGCCCATATATTGGCCATGAATCGGCTAGCCATTCCGCGTGGATTATCAGCGTTGACTGCGGCTCCGAATAGCATTGACCAAATTAGCCATAGGGATCGGCATAGTGTGAATCGATGTTCTGCAAGAAAAAGGGCAGTTTTACAGTTGATTTATGCGTTAATTATGTGGTATTTTGATTGGTAGTTTTTATATGTAGGAGAGAGGAACATTTATTTACAAAATGTCGGGAGTTATTATCTACTTCTTCAAGCACCTTCTTAAATGTGCTACGGTATTGGGAGAGTAATGGTATTTCAGAGCTGGTATTGTGAGGAACTCGCCTTTACCATCTTTTGTGCTGACGAGAATTGACCGGTGGAGATATATATATATATATACATATATCGAGTCAAATTATATTGATATTATTGTTGTATGATTAATAAATTAAATCAAAGTTGAATTTGTCTTGAAATTATCACCAAACTGTGAAATAGAGTTAGATAGAAGTAAATTTTTTCGTGTAATCCGTGAGAATTCTCAAAATCTTTACTTTTACCATCGAGTAAATTTTTGGAAACTACCTCAATAGCATAGCAAGTTAAAATATCATTTTTTTGAAATTGAAAAAATTACACTTCTGAGGCATGGTCTTCGTAGAAATAGGTTCTTTTTATAGTTGGTTAACCACAGTCCCCAATATTGAGTATAGAAATGACAGAAAACCAGAGAATTCAAAGAAACCATTTTAATGCAAATCCTTAATGAACACATATGTATGAAACTGAAATACATGATATATACTAAATTACTCTTAGCGATACTCTGAATGATCGTCAATCGTTTACTAGCAGGAAAAAGGCCTTTGCAAGCACCCATCTTTTTCCATAAGACTCTGGTGGGAGCGCGGTTTCTTCGCTCGGTCTTGGTAGCATTGTGGTTTCTGAGGACGTACGATGGCTCTGGGGTCTCAGTCCTTATTTCCAAATTGTTGGACAATGAAACTGCACTTAATGCAATTAAATAACATTCATTTAGGAGCTGTGGTCTAGAGTGCTTTTTTCAGGGAGATATTAATTACATTCACTTTGGAAGAAGAATTTGACCTAGTCTTAAGAAATATCTAAATACGATTCTCATAGTTAAGCCATTAAGGTAGGTTTAATCAAACCCCTGAAACCCTATTCATTTTATAAGATTTCCTGTCCAGATGGTACCTTTAATACGATTTTTTAATCCAATGAACTCTTCACCAAGAGAATTGCAGCTGAAATACCTAAAATTTGCAAATAAAGACGAAGTAAAACCCTACTTACTAACCTCGTTCAATTTATTAAATGTAAGTGAACTGCTTATCAACGTTTAAGGAGTTATTTACTAATTTATTCCATATTTAAACTTAACTAAATAAGCATTTCTCCCGGTCTAATAAAAGATTAAGCTTGTTTGGGAATAGAAGAACGTTTCTTGCTGTCAGACGGCAATATTAATGGCACTTTAGCAAATAGACAAAAAGGGGGTAAAATATGCAATTGTTTTCATTAACTCGGACTATACAATCTAAACGGATCAATTAGAGCAACACAGAATTAACGTAGTCTTACTTTCCTAAGTAACATTTCACGCACTCTATTGAGTGACTAATCATTCAGCACGGGTAATGAAGTTGAACAACATAATTTCAAGCGTTTAGCGTTGAATTTATAGGCCAAATTCTCACTTGCTATGTATCTTCGCGCATGTATATCACCGGCTGAATATCACTGTTCTCAAGCTAAGCTTTAAATGGATAGTAAGTATGATATTAAATGAATCAATAATATATATACCTTGAGCAAAGGAGTCAACGTAATCTCAAACTGTCAGTCAAAAATTTTTCAGGCCTATGACAAAAGGAACGGGCAAAAACAGAACTTCTAGTAGGATGAACTTTCTTAAGGGTAGCCTAAATTAGTCTTGGTATTATATGAAATGTGAGTAAACTGAAAAAATATCGTCCCTTAGTTTTCAGGCGACACCTCTATTTTGCTAAAATGACCTTTGGCAAATTAGGTTACAAAAATGCTTTTCTCTCCCAAAGCAGTTGTCAGTTGAAACCGTTTGGTATAGAAACGTTTCATTGTCGGCATCATGCCACTCGAATAACTCGGATGTTAAGCCAAAGGGTGCAAGTATAGCAACTCTCAGACAAGGGAATTTTCTTCTTTACTCTGTTAAAATTACAACAAATCAATTTACGCATAATTTTTTTACTCATCTTGTTACTTGGTGTTTAAAGCAAAAAGTTTGCAGAACTTAAATGTAACGCAGGGTAAAAAACATGATTCACAGACAACTTTGCAGGAAGTAATTATGCTAAGTAATACCATAGCTCTACCAGGTTTGCAAACAAGAACGGAATTGAAGTGCGAGACTAAAAAAATAATAAAGTACGAACGACTTGCCAAAAGCATGAATGTTTTGTCCTGTTCACTGTTTAAAATTATGGCAATTGTCCAATATAATATTTTACAAATGTCGGTGATTTAATGACTACGTACTTCCTGTTGACACGGTCTCTAACAAAAGCTCGTTATGTGAGAAGTGGGAAAAGCGTATTTTATAAGGGAAAAGCATAAGTAAAAAAAAATAAAATAGAAGAAGAAGCTTAAAGACGATATTTAAAGCTATTTATCGTAAAATGAATTATTTCCCAAATTGGCAATTATGTTCATCAAAAAAACCTGAGAAATTTATAAGTAGTATTGGTGATGTAAAGTTATCCCAAGCGAGAAAAAGGTAATGCAATTACATATTTACTAATGGCCACCTGGGAAGACTGGTACTGTGTTTGAGTAAATATTAATCCTAAAAGGGACTGAAGAATTACAATTGGTTTTGTTATATTGCAAAAAAAGAGCATGAAACACAGGTTTGGCAAATTCAAAGGGTCAGGAAAAATCTTGTAATATGTAAGTAAGGCTTTTGTACACCTTAATGACTAGTCCAGCAAAAGGAACTGTTTTCCGTTATGGTTAGCATCAGATAGAAAATGTCTCTACACCAATGGTTTAATAGATATGTTAACCATTCTAGTCAGTAAAAGCTCAAATTTCTATTTTGAGTAATTCAGCATTTATGAAAGTAATGACAACTCAACCAATTCGTAGTTGAATTCAGAGTCAAAATTATAGATATCAAAGCGTGGCTTGGAAAGGAGAGGGTAATGAAGGACGATTAAACATTCTAGAGTTGGCATGTCTTGATTGGATTGGGCGTAAAATTGCATATATGCGACTTGTGTCAACATGAAGAGCTAGACGCCTGCAATTTTAGTGGAAGATCGGCGTAGTACGGCCACTTAATGGTATCCAGACACATAATGGCGCGTGGAAATGTCAGACAGAACAACTGCGCTGCAGTTCAGTATATAAATCAATATATATATATAAGATAAATTTAATACTCCTTAAGTTTCTATACAACAAATGCGTCATCAAGTGAAAGGCGGAAGGGAATTAAATTGATAATTTTACTCCCGAAATGAGAAATGCGTGTATGAAAAAATCCGTTAGTAAATCTTAGGTGGAGGTCAGCCTTTCAAAACAAATAATCATAAAAGTAAGCAAAAATCATCGGCATTCAGTATAATTATTGATTACTCATTAGCACGCCGCTGTAGAACTATCAAAATTTTGAAGAGGTAAAAGCAATCTAATCTTCCCAAGAATATTGCATATAAATAATTTAAAATGAAATCATATGAAACTAACGATAATCGTTGCTGAGAGGCCAGACAAAACTCTGTCAGAGCGTGGGAAATATGGTCTTCCAGAGCACATATGACTTGTGGACTAAGCCAATAGTTGCAAAACAGGACCTAACTGCAAATTAGCAAATAGCAAAGAATTGAAGTTCCCATTAGGATATTAGGACGATTTTCCAAACAAAAAGAAATCTTTACCTTCCTGATACCTTCTTCTAAGGGAGGAATGTCTAAGGGTTACAGTATCATTGAGCCGATAGCATCTTTTCTTTTGCAAATTCTCATATAGGCAAGCAGTAAATGAGGAAATAAGCGTATCAGATAATTTCCAAAGGAAAAAATAAGCAATTTGATGAGTCAAAATAAATGGAATGATTTTTCATCAGGTAAATGAGATTAGGTTTTTTTTAATTAATCGATCAAAGGGAGATATTCAAAAGATTTTCTTAATAATGAATGTAAATTAAAAATTTACATTGAAAGCAGTAATAAGCCATAAAAGGTTGTAAACACAAGCGAAAATATCACAACGAGCGTAGTGCGATTTATAATGTGATCTTATTGTTACTTTAAAGTAAATAAGATTTCATTCAAAAAGATTTGATGGAAATCCAACTTCGTAACAAAAGTAATCACTGATATGTGAATATCAGACTTTGTAGACGTCAATCAAATTGACGCAAATTCTGAGCGACCTGAAGTACCATGTTCGAAAGGAACAAAGACGGGAATGCCGATTGAGCATAGTAAGGATCCTGTATGCGGCTAATGCTTATGCTGGGGTCATCCGTTTATAAATTCAAAGTAAAAAATTCATGATGGCAACCTGGCCTCTTTCATAGAGTTATACGCTTACAAATTAGCCGACTTATTTCAACTTCGTGAAAATAATGGTATAAATTCGGTATTAATGCACCAGCTATTTACAAATAAAAATAAACCTTAATTATTCAAGAGTACCTTCCACCTTGGTTAAGAAGTAAAATTTAATAAATATGCAGAATGTACAAATGAAGTCTGAAATGTAGAGTGCAGAAAAAAATCTCTAGGATTCGAGTTTCTTCTGTGTTTCCATATTGTGCGTTCACCGAGCATTTGGTGCTCATATGTTGAGGCGCGTGCAACCGACAAGTTCCGATCAATAGGAGGAGTGGCTAAAAGAACTCCTCCAGAGTCCTTCCCCCTCCCCACCTCATACAAGCATATTATTGTCAATGCTTTCGTTTTCAAAAGGAATTTAGATAGGAATTTGCGCATTCAGTAAATATAATCTAAAAATAAAAAAAACGAAATATCGAAATTCTCTTACCTTTCAAATGACTGGATTACTAATTTACTAATTTCAATCGAAAGCAACTTTCATTAAATTCACCCAATTACCCCTGTTTTAACCTGGGGTGAAGGGGTGCATGAATAATATATTCAACAATTGTTTCCTAACTTAAATGTGAAGCAGTAATTTTAGTAAAAAGGTCAAATTTTTATATCATAATTAGAGGAGGGTTTTTTTACAAGCTGTGTACACTGATGACCCATAATATTTGCTCATGGTTAGTATTTCTCCAATTCCTTTACAAAACGGTGTAAATGCTGATTTTACTTTCCAAATAGGATTGCTAAGATAACAGTTGGTCTTTTCAATTTGCACATAGGAATCTATGTTGTGAAAATAAGCAAACACGTCTTTGGCTAAAAATTTTAGAATCTCACCGAGACAGCTGATAGCGTACGTCAATGTCAAAAATTGAGGGGTTATTTGTGCATCTTAGCTTGAAATGTGGTGCGGAACTCCAAACAAATTAATGCTGAATTCACCACCAACTTTGAAGTTGAGGAAAGGCGTTAGATAAACATGGTAGGTGTGAAAATGAATACCAGAGACTTGGGACACAAACTGGAGTGACAAACTAAGCATAGCATCTAAATCGTCCCTTAAGATAAAAGATTAATCGAGGTGTAAAACGCTTATTCCATTAATTCTTGTATTGCTAAATCTTGCGAGGTAGAAGTATTAGTGGGTCACAAAGTGCTTGTTCATATTTCATCAAATAGATCCCAGCCAAAATTTGGAAAGCAACCCTCAAACTAATAGAACTCTTCATACGAATGTCTAAACTGCTCTGGTACTGAATACACAAACTTCACGAAGTGTATCAACACGTGAGTATTACGTTGACTAATAATCTGATCGCAACATGCCAAATTTTATGACTCTGTGTACAGCGATGCATCATATGGCTTAATGCAAATTTTAACCGGCTAATTTATAACAGGCTAATCCAACAATGTCAGCGGGTTCTTAACTCGTGGAGAGGAAAATGCAAGCGTTACGCCCTTAAACAGCAAAAAGTACTTCTGACGAAGCACAGCAATCAGTGGGTGGGGGGGGGGGGGGGGGGGGAGGAAGGGGGAAAAACCAATAAACGGGAAAAATTTCATATCTCAATTAGAAAAAAAATATATATATATCTAGTGGCTTTTGAACTTGGCATCAATTTTTTGCGTTAGAAAACTTCTAAAGCGGAATGAAGGTGGTTATTAGATAAATGCCTTCATTGATTATTTATTCCCACTTTCACTTGCTTATCGATCTGCTGCTTCCAAAGTAATGAGCTTATTACTCAGCTCTACGCTTTGCCTTTTATATAAAATTTGAGTAGCCGCTAGCTGTGTCGGATTTGTAGTTGGTCGAAATATTAAATAGCCGATTATACGTGTTTAAATTTAAAATGTCAAAGGAACTTTCTAATTAAATAATTTTTAATATTAATCAATTTAAATTATATAAATGAACTTCATTCACTAATGAATGTCTGTAAGAATTTTTTAAATTTTCAATCGCAATATTTGATTCTAATCACCAATGATACAGGGAAATGCAAGTTTCTCATAAGATCAGCTCTCGAATATCCGGATTTTAATGTTCTCGATAATTTTCTTAATATGATGTGGATTTTGTTATTTACTGAACAGTATATTTATCTAGAATCTGATTAATTAAGGACAGGTATAGCTACTACCTGGGGTTTGCGTAGGAAAATGGCAAATCCGGCCAATTCTGGAGAAAACATAAGTTGGTTTAATAGCACATGTGCTAGAATGTCGACAAACGGAACTCAAAGCCACAGAGCGGTTTCTTGTCTCGAGATGTATAATTCCTGCAGGTGGTCTCCACGTCGCCAATTGGCCTTGACAATATGTGGTTGGACGACACCCCTACTCCCCCTCTCCCTCCTCCCCAACAGCTTGTCTTTTAGTGGAAAATGTCGTCACCGTCTCGGAGATGTTATGAACCTCAACAATGGTAACATGAAGACTTCATGTAAATGGTCTTCGTTGGAATAATAATATGCTTTGGATTTATCCTACCTCTCTCTCTCTCTTTCTTCTCACTATCTCTTGGCTTGAGTCAACTATACCCTGGTAGTCGCAAAAACCGTAGAAAGATCTTAACATTGAAACAGTACAGTCCTACTTTACAAAAATCAATACTCTATTCTACTCCCAAAACTCATACTGAAAAGTCGCAGTTGCATATTTTATAATAAACTTTACTGGTATAAGTCACTTTTACCTTAATAATAATACTCCGGGATTTTTAATAATGCCATTTGATTTAATTCCCACAGTATTGGTGGTATTTTCTATGAAAAATAGGGGACGAGGGGGGAGTAGAAAGTACTTTGGATAAATGTCACTCTGTCAATTAGCTTTAATGATATTAAAAGTAACTGGAAAATTGAATAACTAATTGAATACTAAGCATTTATTTAAACAGGGAACACAGTGTGTGCATTCCTGCTCAGACAGCATAATTAAGTAAAGAGAAAATGCTTTCTTGAACTGGCCACCTTTTAACTCCATTTTTCCACTTAATTAACACGAAAAAGGGAGGTTAGTTCATGCATGGAAAAAATGGAGTTCGCTAATCAAAATATGTTCTACGGAAGAAAGATATACATCATCATTAAGAGTCTAGGCTGCCTGATTTTTTTCAACATGCATATAAAAGCATTGCGAAAAAATGCGTAGCCAAAGCACTACCACAAAGTGCCATTATTTGGCGTAGGTCAAAGGACTACATCTCTATGCGATTTCCAAAATTACTTTTAAGTAAATTGTTACTTTATTCGATTTAATACAAACTTATTTCTGTGTTTAACTTCTGCGTCCATGGCATTCTGACCAAAACTCGACCATCAGTGTATCGATTATCGCACTTACATTGCTATGACTTAGCCAATGTGTCCGTGTTGTACGAGGGTTTGATGTACTTTTCACCGTCTTTCTCGAGTTTGCATACACACTTGGCTCTATACCTTGGCTCAGTTCTCAATTCGTATTCTCCCTTGGCAGCGTTTAGCTATTAGTCTCTGTGGTCAAACAGTTTAATTCATTATAAGCCGGAGATCAATTTGTCACAATTTGACATAGTTATTTAGTCTTCGCGTCTTGTTTAACTTGCCACAGGTGTGATGTTAATTAGCATCCATACATTTCGTTATTGATTCCTAGGCGTTCGGAGGGAATTATGACATTGAACTATGACTTATAGCAAACCGAAAGCATGGGTCCGTTTGTTGAACTGTCCTCTCGTAGGGTTTTTTACTTGAATAATTTGAATACCAGAGAGATTTCATGCTAAGAAGTAGTTTTAATTAATGAACCTTGTCTTTGCAAACAAAACTCTCAGAGTAAATTTTCTAGCCCGATCACATGGGAGTTCATTCCATTTAAAATGAAACATGATTATCCGATTTAACGATTGTGCTAATAGTAGTTTTCTAAATATGGACAAATAGGCTATTATATAACTAGTTCCTCCTCTAACTGATCAAAGTGGAAGATAAGTGATAGTTATTAAATCGAACGTCCTAATATTTGCTTAACACATAAACTCAATTCAAAACAACTAGAGTTTTTAGATAAGAAAATATTTTTAATCGGTGTTAGGAAGCTTCTAATCGCACACCGTCGTATACAATCCCTAAAAGTGGTGTAGTGTTGCCAACCAACCAGTATTGGTGTGAACCCGCACACAGCTTATATGTACTATAACCTCCGATTAAAAGCTAATTTCTTAACTGATCACAATGGCACCATTTATGCTTAACATGACCAATCATCATAAGTGGCTAATAAGCCAAGTGCAGACGTGTTCAATTTCATCCTGATTTTTCATTCTTCCGGGAATCTCAGGCTGACACCTTTCGAAAGAAGCCAAAGTATTATCATTTGAGAAAAAAAATAAAACCAACTCCTTCTTTCTAATCTGAATTGAATGCGGACAAAGAGCCCGTAGACGAAACTCGCCTCTCCCCCACGTTCAATTCAATTCTATACGCCATGTATTTATTCAACACTGCCATAAAGCAAATTTTAAACATTAGTATCACCTGGAGTAACGAGCCTCCCTCGATCTTGTCCAACAGGCGATAACCACTCATAGAGGTATATTGCAGCCCCAGAAGCATGAACGCTGAAGAGCAGAATAATGCACCAACATTGGTAATCGTAGGGCTCTAAAAATATGAAGAAGTCCCATTTAAATAATGCGTAAATGAATCTAGAAAGCAAGGAGAATTCCCTTTCCTATTTTCCTTAATAACAATAAAGGCTGAAGACTGTGTTTGATATGGATGTCAGGAGATGTCATATAACCACTTTGTTAAGTAAATATCAAATTTTCTTGATGCTAGTGCCCTTGATATCAAGAGATCGTTCCCCTTCCTTTATAAAGTAAATAATGCACATTCGTCTAAATGTTAAATTAGGAGAAATTAAATAGAATGGTTTTGAGAAATTCAATTAAAAGTCAATTTAAGTTGCAACCAAAGAGTTGAAATTATAAACAGTAAGAATAATTTGTATTAAAGGAACGTCTAATGAGCTCACCTATCGAAAAAAACAAATTCCTCCCTCTTGCCTATTAAAGGGCGAATGCATCATGGGTATTCTGACCAAAAATAGAAACCAATCAGGCAGCCAATGAACACCGAACTACGTGAGTATGAATTCAACCCTTAGGTAAAAAATAGATCTTAGAAGTTAAAGTTATGATAAATGCCCATTAGATGAATATTTGAAAATCATTTGCAGTTAAATACTTTCTGTGTGCTCACAATATTGCTCCATCTCGTCTCTTGTTGGATTCCTGATCTTTTCCACATATGTATGTGGTTTTCTCTGTTTAAAAAAACTTGATATGACTCCACTAACAACAAAGTTATGCATATTGGACAAATTTCCAACTATTTTATCAGCAGAATATAAGGATTACTTGTACTCAAACAAACAATTTCCACCGTTAATCGGGTAATTTAAATGCTTATCTAATGCAATATACTAAGAACGAAATCTCTTTAAAATTTGTGCATAAAATGAGCTTATCGTGGAAATAAGAAAACAAGGATAAGGATCCAAAGATGCCTTTCAATAGTCACCTTCATTTTAAGGTATTGTTCGTAAATTAGTTAGTTAAGAAAACCACTGTACAGAGCTATTTTTTAATCCAAATGCCAACGCTGCAATAATTGACACTTAATGGTTCCGTTGTGCTAGAAATTGGAACTGTTAGCTATCGCGAGAGCAGGAAAATTGAAAGAAAACATGTATTGCGTTTCTTACCCAAGAAAGCTGTTGGTGAGATAGCGCCCTCTCTTAGCGCAACAGTGATTGAAATGCCAGTTTCGAGAAACGGTACGCTGAAATCAATCTGCTCCGAGCGATTTGGTGTTATTTTTAGAGATGTAATGGCCATATCTGCCTTTTGATCCATTAGCTCTCTCACCAACCCATTCCAACCGTCTTTCTAGATTCAAAAGAAGCAGATATTTTAAAATGCCATAGTGAATTTTATGGTCAATATGACTCCTTTGCACACAATATTCTATAACCAAATTCCGTTCGAAAATGGTAAATAGAGTGCAAGTAAAAGCTCCTATTTGTCTGACAACGAAAAACAGGTTAATGTAATATTAATATCTGAACAAAAAAAGTGCAAACGCCTAAATACTTATTTAAAAAAGTAGTTTTCAATCCTCTAAGCTACAAAACTCCGGGTGTTGAAAGTAATTAATAATTGAATCTCCATCTTTGCTATTAAAACTCGCCTTTTTGGGGCCTTGTAAACTGCCTAATTTAATATGAAATCCAACTATTTACTTAGCCTTTGGAATTAGCAAGACTGACCATCGTTACCAAAAAATTAATTAAGAAGTGCCGAATACTGTGGACAGAAAGGTTGTTCAGTAGCGAATCGTGCAACTTGAATTTTGAAATGCAAACTACCTGTTGGGCAAAAATTGTTCAAGCAAAACTCAAAACTGAAATACAGTTTGAACGCTCTTTGATCCCCACACCTTTATCATATACTCGACCTTTTATTAACGGATTTACATTCTTTCCTTTGAATAAAAGTGGGTGAAATTTGTTTCAATTGCTGTGGAGTAAACCAAATATCCCATTCACATATTTTTAGCCAATAAAGGGGAGGTTGTCTACCTGTTGTTTTAAATTTACGAAGTAATTAGATCTATTTTTCTCCATTATGTGGCACTTGTTCATATTGGCATTTCGTCATTTCAAACAGTGATCCAATGCCTGGAATATTTGATCCTCTATGGTCATCTCTGAGTGATCATGCTAATATAAAAGGATGGTAAGTGAAATCTTTGATAGGGGGTGTGCGAAAGACGCTCAGTCTTAGTGGTTTTACTCATTTTATATCAACGAAAAATCTTGATTAGAATGGGTGCCGCGAACAATAATTTCAAGTGCGCGAGATCTGTTGCAGATTGGAATGAGATCAATTTATTTGGACAATACTGCAATCAATACACAACAACATTTGCACGAAACGTTATTTCGGAAAATTGGACCTAAATACCACGCTTTTATATGGATAAACCTCATAGCAAAGCAAAAATTGGCCTGTAAACGCTACGATTTATTTTCAATTGGTGATGATTTAAATAAAAAGAACACAAGAATTGGAGCTCCAGATACAAGTGTAAAATTCAATTTTCCCTTTGCCATGCTATCATACTTCCAAAGTCGTGTAGTTCACATGAAATGTAATTGAACATTCTAACATTGCACATCATGTTTGCTGTATAAGTTCCAAAGACAATACAGCAGTGGATAGGTTGTAAATCCCTAAATTGACATGGAAGTACAACTGCCTGAATTAGCTGCTGATTCCTCTCACTTGATTTCTGACTGCATGAAAAGCTTTACAGTGGACTTCTTCTTATTAAGAATTTGCCATCTCAATACGGACATTTTTGGTGTTTTTTAATCTGAACATGAAATTCGGCTGTAATCCAGACTGATCGTGTCAAATCGCTCTCAAGTAATGAGATCACTCATCAATAAATGAAAGTACTTACAGTCCAGCCACCCCAAAGACCATCATAAACTTCATAGAGTTCTACTTCAAAGTTCAAATCCTTCATGAGTTCAATGAGTAAGTCCATCGAAAGTCCAGTGCAACAAGCAAGTTTTCTTCCACGTCTTGTTTCTGAGTGGTCGGGGCCAGAGTAATTCCGAGGCACCACAGGGGGTTGCTTTGTCAATATTACCGTGTCAGATTTCTTCTTAGGCCTCTCGTTATCACCCCGTATCCAGCAGGGTATAGAGTTCGCGTCACAAGTACCATCTTCCTGAAAGCCAAAAAGAAAAATTCACATTAGTATCCGGACTTCCATCGTTCTTTCCGAGAGGATAAAGAACGCTTCTTATTCTGTCTGTCGATGATTTAGATAGTTCAGTCATGCACTAGTCGGTTTTCAAATCACACTGGCTTATCTTTTGCAGCATCTTGTAAGAAGTGACAATCAGCCTACGCTTTCACAGACTGAGCTAAGAACATGCGATTTCTGATAAGTTAAGACAGCAGGGGTAATATTATGTCACCGGCTCAAAATCCTATTCATTTATTTCAACAAACCAAAAGCTGAATCAATGGCACAGAGCGTTAAACAATCCAGATTGCAAAAACATGCAACTTTTCTCGTTTCGCTATATAGGAGATTATTGATCGTACTTTTGACTTTTGACATAGAACAATGAAGAGATAGGAACCCAGCTATAGATAGCTATAGCATATATACACTTCGCTTATTTTGCATTGAATATTTAAAAGGAGATATTTCATTGAAATTGATCGAATATAATCTGATTTCAAAAGCCCATTTTGAATAACAATAGTTCAAGTTATCTAATATGTTTAAAGCCTATGAACAATGATGGAAGTTTGCGTGGTCTCATAGTTTTGATTACTGCTTGCGGTTTCCAATACCCAAAAGTTGAAATATATTCATAACCAACCCAAAGTCATAGGTAATGATATTAATACCACTTTACTGTGAAAAGAGTTATGCAAAAGGACCAACCGTTTTAATTCAAAATAGTACGCAATTAGAAATTCCCAAGCGGCACACTCACCTTTCAACAAGGCAATTATAATACCGAAAGTGGTAGTATAATTAACAAAGTCAATTTCATTGTAAATTATGCAGTAAGCCAACTGTTTATACTCTCCTGCTCTCAACAGTTCACGTTGTCATTTCCCATTAAATTAACTGCCAAGTGCGAGCTGAGGGTTCGCTATTTAAAGAACATCAATTAACAATTCATAGTAGTGGAATTAGGTGGTCACGGATGCAATAATGCCTGTTTCAGCCGCCACGAGATTGACTTCGCCACCTACCCAACAAGTAGTGTAGACAATTACACCCTACGCTAACTAAAACTTACTTCTTAAAGTGAGTTTGAGAATCATTGCTATTTGAGGTTAAAAAAAGCAAATAAACTTTCTTAAATGTATTTTTCTATATCTTCTTGAAATTTTTAACATCTTTGAGTGATCGTTAGAATAGCTTGGTCCCTTTTACAAAATCTCATATTCCAATTTAAGTCTGGCAGCAAAAAAGGCAGTCACGCAACATCACTTGGGTTTGTACATCCTCTTATTCACTTGGTTTTCTCTCTGTCCTTAGATTTGGCTAATAACCCATTTCGTCTTTTTGGCGAAGTTTGGCATAGATAAGAGAACTAAAACCCCATGAAATTGATATGGATGCCTAGTTGCTAGTCTTGTCTAAATAGTATTCTGTCTCTATTGGCTATACGTAATGAGCAATTCCCGTTGCAAGCCTTAATTTATTCCTTGTCTGTTTCTACAATGCGGACCAGAGAATTGAGATTTCATGACCTATACCATACTGAAAGTGACCTTGGGCGCTTTTAAATGAAGACATATCATTGATTCATCTGCTTATATTCACACAAGACCTCTTTCATCTTGGTCACACTGTTTTATTCACTAATATAATATCATTAATCTTTACGTATTTGATAATGACATACTTGGGCTTATATTGTAATCTCCAAGTTATTAAGATGTCAGAACTTGAAATTCTATTTTAAATAGTTGTAACAATCGGCATTCAAAGTAAGCTATTTATAAGAGCAATATGTTGATAAAAATGTACAATTTCATTTGCTATTTCAAGAATGAATACTCTGTCGTTATGAGAAAGTGACCCACTCAATGCATTCCAACTGCAAATGCAACCTCATATTTGGCACGTTTTGCTGGTTTACTAACGTTTTATTGTCTTCCAAAAATTACGGCATGTAGAAGTAAAGAATTTAAAAATGAGAATCCATGCCCTAGGAGATAATAAAACAACCCGATATGGAGTCAACGGTGAAGAGAGAAGTGGGTTCATTGTTAATAGAGCATAAATTCGGTCACCCATTAGATTAGAAAAGAGGATTTTCTAAGTTGAAGAAGCTGTTGTGTTAATACAATACTTTGCATTGTGCGTTAGGTAATTTGACAGGATAAAGCCAAGTAATTGGATGATTGAAAGTATCGGTGCATTTTAAGCAGAAATGCAGTAAAAACCGGGTCATTTTACAAGGTTTATTGAGAAAGTATATTTAAATTATAGTTAACATTAATCGTTTTTTAACCCTGGGAAACCCAAACCTTAGTTTGTTCATAGGCGGGCGGCGGTTACACGTATGCAAAAAGAGGACGAGAGATGAACGAAGACATGTTCGCAAGTCAAACACATTTGTAGATTCCGGTCAATATAACTGATATTACAATATTGAATTCTGATAAGTGACAGTTTCTGTCAAAACACCACACTTCCAACAAGGTGTTTTGGGAAGTTTGTCATTATTCGAGAGTACAGACGCTTACTCTAACATTGAATTTGTATTGCGTAGTAGAGCAGGTGGAAATAGGATAATTGGACCCAAGTAAACACAGGTCAAGAGGATTGTCGTGCCACCATAAGTTAAAGGCTTTTTTTCAAATGATAGGAATCTAGAATTCGGATACGCCAGTTTAAATATAAGTGCTTATTGAATTAATCACTTGCTCACCAGCTTCTAACTTTTCCAGACTTCCAAGTTGGTCAATGAATTTGTGGAATAATAGAATCCCACTTGAAGGCTTTGCTGATTAATTATATATTTATTTGAGCAATGTAATTTTACCAAAACTATCCACACAAGAGTCATAATGAAAATATCTGTAAGTTTTAAATTTGCTTTCAGAATGCCAAAAAGAGGTTCGTGTATTTCATTACTAGAGAAATAGTAGGTCAAACATGCCTATTTCAGTAAAAAAAACTCGCACATCAAGAGCCTCAAATTATATTCCTGCTGTGACAAAAATGTTTCTTCCAATATCTATCAGTATTTAAACTTTGAATGATACGAATGAATTGATTTATTCCAATAATTATAAACAAGGCGCAGCCAATGCATATACAATATATTTCGACCGCATCCCAACACAAACGTTTCTTCACCTTAAAAGTGCAAAGTATGTACACTCTCCTCACGCTGAGTTTATGTGAACCTAATACATATATACTTATTCAATAAGTCAACTTAACAAGAATGCTTTGGGACGTGCCTGGAGGTTTCCATAAATGAGCATGGGTTGTTCCTGCAACATAACGGCCTTGATTCGGCTAGCTCGGCCCTTTGGAGGAGAATTAGCACCACCAGGCCAAGTGACTCCGTCGATTAAGAGTCGAAATCTTTTTCGTCCCCAATTGCTACTCATTGACCAAGTGCCAACCTGAAAGTGAAGGAATGCATACATTAACTGTGGAGCCGATTTCTCCGATACACACATAAAACGGATTAAAAAAAGGTAATTTTTCAAATTTGACAAATCCCACCCACCACCCGCTTCTTCTAATAAGTAGAAATCAAATTGAATGCAAAAATGAATCTATTACTTATCATTTTTAAGATTTTAAATGCTCTTCCTCATTATGCTTCGTACAAAATCCTTGAAACAAGTTTATGAAAGGGAGCTTGTTATACTCTATACTTCTAAAAATTAGCTTATTATGCGCTGAAAGAAGGTTGTTAGTTTGCCTGGTACAATTTTTTTTCTCTAAGACATGGCATGTACCTAGGAGCTGTAAAGAAGTCATGGAACATTCGGTGAGGCATATTTGTACATCGGGAATCATGCTCCTCGTTATTCAAAGTCCTAGTTTTTAACCAATGAAATTGAAACATGCGTTTATTTATAAAGGGTGATTTTGAATTATCTTTGGCCAACGATCCTCGAAATCTGTTTTTTATAAAATGCATTTTACTATTTTAGTTTGTATAAATGCTGAAGTTGAATTAGACAGAACTTCAAAGAAAATTAAACAATTTTATATATGGAAAAAAATTTCTCAAAATAACGCATGCAATTAGGATACACGCAAGTCTTCGTACTCTGATTATTTATAGCAAAATGGTGGAGAAAATTAAATGGCATATGGAAAATAATTCTGGCCACAGTATTCCACACTGCTTTTTATGTCCACGATGTTTAATATCTCATACAGACCTGGAAATTAGAGAATTTTTAAGCATAACAAAACATATTATTCAACTGGAGCAGTAATTTTTAAAATGTTATAAAAATGTCTTATTGAGTTTGAATCATGCTATTGTAAGAGAGGAGAAGTCAAAATTTCGCACTCCAAGTTAACTGCTGATCACCACTTGCGACTTGATCTTGATTTATTTCTAACAGCTATCTGATCCACTGCATCGATACAATTGTCGCTTTCGACAACAGAAAAGCAAAGCAATATGCGTCTACGGTAAGAGAGTATGGTATGAGAGTATCAAATTCCACTGCAGTAAAAATAAACTTGAAGGAACACAAATCATCCTCGTAAATCAGGAATCAGGGAACAAACTATCTGTTTCGCCTGTCCTGCATTTGGTATTTCATTCCAGATATATTATTTATTACTGTAGAAGTATTACTATATAACAGTGATGTCGCTCGTGCTATCAATTCATTTGGTGAAGTGACTGAATAAACGCAAGATCTTTCAGGATACAAAATGAAAGTAACTTGCAAGTAAATTATAAGACCGTGGGGATGCTAAGGTAACTTATGCACATATGACAGTGAGATCAACAGACTTTGCTAATCGAATGGCATTAAGTAAGCAGACATTTAAATATACAATAATAGCGCTATTTTAATGAAATCACCTATTGTTTCCACGCGACATCATATAATCAACAGCTTTATGCTTTTCAAACCTTGTTAAGAAGAGCATTCATTGTATCTCAAACCGATTTTCTGAATTCCATATGCTATGCATTCTCATTTCGGCATCCTAGCATGTCAAATATTATTATGAATGATGAATAATCGCACCTCTGTTTTCTGACATCCCAGTCAAAACACTACTACGAGATCAAAATTCTACTACTATTGCCAGGATTTATTATAAAATATACTTTTTTTATGAATGTGTAGGATTCAAATTTTTTGATGATATCTCTGGAGCGAATAACGTTATTGATAATGATGTGCTCGAAATTTAATTCCAATCTGATTTAAAAAGCGTTTAAATTTGTAGAGCTCAATTTAATTTAAATTTAATGAATACTACCTGGCTAAAAATCCAAACTATAGTTATTTGAAAGGCAATTAATGACCAATCAACACATTCAGAAATTTGAGGATTAGATACTGAATTTCAAACTTTAGAGAATTGGAACTTGATGCATTCAAATGGGTAGCTTGATATCTTTCAAAACCTCATTCTAAATATAATGATCGATTTTGTCCTTCCTAACACGTTTTTTGCTTTTGGGTTATGATTTATTATTCTTATTACCAAGAGTAGCTTAGAAACTGTCAAATTTATTAGTTTTGGGTGAACAACTGCAAATCGGTTAACAGTAAGTCTTGTGAGTGATTAAGACGAAGGGGGTGGTGAGAACAGTTCCAAGCTACCAGTTAGGTAAAAATGAATCAACTTTAGATAAAGAATACATAAATTGACAAATCATTGTACATTATTACACAAAATTCCTATATTTGCATAATTTTGTAGTGAAGCCTACCACTACGAAAGTTAGGTGTTTCTATTGAGTTTTGAGATCTGTCATTATTATTTAAAACAGAAGCAAAGCAGTTTTCACAGCATTCAATAAATAAACAGCTCATGCTCTGAAATTCAAATTTCATGATTCATTCCGTGGATTTGAGCAATGTTAGTCTACGACGCCCAGTACTTGTATGCCGTTTTCCTTACCATGATGGTAGGGCGAACTGTTTTGATTCATTATTTTTCCTCCAACTGCTGAAATCCAAATCTTTCTCGCATTATATTCACTTGCTTAGTTCTTGACATAGTGTAGGTGAGATAGCTCAATTATTGTCATTCGATCACACTGCCAAAGAATAATAATCAGTTTACAATCTCCACCAAAAAGATTACTGATGAAACAATTTCATTAATATTTAATTTTGTTATTATTTAAAAACAGTTCTCTAGAATGTCAGCTTAGATCCGGATTAGATCGAAGTTAAAATTTTTTCTGAGGGGGATTAAATGTGGGTAAAAGGTCAATCAGTCTGCAATTATCGAAGCCAAATTAGCGTGCTTATTTTTTGTTCAATTTTTTTTAAATTTTTCAGATTTTTTATCAACAAAGGAAAAAATACATACTCGATGCCATTTCATTCGGCCGCTGGTCGTCCTAGAGTTGAAGATTATTAACTTCGAGACGTTGAGTCCTCCATTTGGCAAAAAACTGACCCCCTCTCCATCAAAGTTCAGCTCAATTGACTTCATTATGCTAAACGAGACAAAATAAATAAATAAATATATATATATATATAATGAAAGTTAGCATGGAATGCGAATGAATTTGTCTTTCACTAGGCTATTTCTTCCGGTGTGCAATTGGCGTTTACTGCTTGTCTATTTTCTCACAACTGGTCTGTCTAATTTAAATGCGTTCATTTCAATTCTCCAGAGTAATCTCGAACCCTATTATTAGTAGATTAAAAAGAATGAATGGGAATTTTATAGACCACCCTATTAGTGACCTGATTTTTCTCATGCAATCTAAATTGAACGCCTACTTAGATTCATTATAAGGTGGCGAATTAGGTATTCAAATGACCCCGCCTCCACTCCCCTCCTCCTCCCCTCTTACCCACCCGACCTCCAATTTGAATTCAATTTGAAAGCATCAAGAGAGAAACATAATTAGCAAACGATCATATTTTCAGGTTTGGTTATAAGATTAATTTCCCCAAATATGTATTTTGTAACACATGTGGCAACAAGCTATCATGTCGGATAAATACTCGATCGCTAGGATATTATTTAATACTAGGAAGGATTTAACGAAAAGATACTTATAACTTCCATTAAACTGCAAGACATATACAAACATAACGTAACGTAACGCACATTTAGCAAAAATTGGCGGTTCGAGAAAATGGAGAATTAGAATGCACCTAAAAAGGGCACTTGGGGGTGAAGAAAAACTCTAAGTTGTGGACAGAAGGGATTTGGGGTGCACTTGCAACCAGCACACAAGTCAGTAATTCTATTTGAACTACAAGTTAGTCAGAGAGTTCTAAATGGGCTTACACATCTTAAATTCTTAACAACTTTTTTTACTTGAACAATTGATTCTTGAACTTTTTATTTTACTGATATTTCGAAAATTTATTTTACATTATCATTTTCAAATACTAATATTAGAAAGGAAAAGGTACCATTGAACAACTCAGCAAGCGATTTTGTGATTCTCTGTACAATGATATGTAAAAAGCACACGAAATAAGTACCTTTATTCTTAAAAAACAGCGCTTCTCTTGCAATTATAGCGTATTTGCTTGAAAGTTCGCAAAAATCTCGCGAACCAAAGCTGTTGAGGGCAAACTATCCTAACTACAGTGGAGCTGTGTCGAAATTTTGATTACAGGACTGGAACTCTCAGTTTGGCCTTCCCACCCCTCGGAAAATATTATATTCAAAACCCCATGACTCAAATGTACACCCTCTTGTTTTAATAGGATCAAGTGCATTAGCTTCTTTGAATACGTCTAGTATTACTTTCTAATTTTAATTTAAAAATAAAATGGATTACGAAGAGATGCACAACGAAGAGATCGTAATTTGCGTTTATCAAATAACCACTCAAAAGACCATGTTCAAACGCATAATGACCTACTTGGACAACCTTCGTCCCCACTGCCAAGCAACACTTTCGCTCTTTTCGCTGTTTTCGCATAGATTTCCTGGCCTGAGCCTTTCCAACAGTGAGCGATAGTACTCCACAGTTTCCGGGGAAGTAGAATTTAGATCAAGTGACTTTTCAGGTGGGAAGAGTCTGGTCGCTTGATGGAGAAGTTCCATCACCGACTTATGCCACACTTCTCGTGCCAGTTTCGCGTAGCGCCGACGATTGTCTGCGTCGTTCAGACACATTAGACCTATGCAGAACATTTAGGAAAAAACTTAATGACGGAAATTTATTGACTGCAGTTATAAAATGTGTCCAGTCTTCCGGTAATTTTATGATTTCACTAATAACGTAGTTCGCAGTTCCTAACATTACAACAGATGGCCTTAACGTTGTTTGTTAGTGTTAGTCAGCGGCGAGGGTATCCGACACTCCCAAGGCAATCTCTTTCCAGCATAGGCAAAGTTTTCGGCTAAGTTCTACTAATTTTGAACAACAGCCCGGCAGTTAACACTGACATCTGTTCATAAAGACGTTGCCAAAACGATTATCGAGGCACATCTGTTGATGTGAATCGCCAACCAATCGTGGATTCTATTGAAAGCGAGTTGTGACAGAAAGTGAATTTCTAATTAGAGCTCCCCCTCCCCGGATGATCATTTCTCGGTGGAGGATACTGTTATTAACGCTTTTCATAGTGAATTGGCCTGTTTTCATTATTCTCAACGATAGGAAGACGGCCATTTACAATTTTTAATCATCAAAAAGGATGAAAGCACACCCAACTGAAGAGAAGATAACATTTGAGGTAGATATTGAAGGTAGCCACAGAGCTTCAAGTATCGTAGTTTGTTTGAATTCTCGGTAGATAGGCTAAAGTGGACCTGTCTTGACATTAGGACAAAGTCCAAATAACACTATTTGGTTTTTTAATTTGTGAGTCAATTAAGTACTTATTTCTTGATGGTTCAGTTGAATGCGGCAGGAAGACGATCAGCAAAAATGAATGTCACACAGATTGTATTTGTCTCGCCAAGAACGATTTCTGGAGAGTGTTTCGAAATCACACACTGTTTATGGGAAATCAACAGTTATTCGGGACAAAATTTTTATTCATTCCGCGGTGCTCCAATTCTCGAGGATACTTATTGGAAGGCCTTTTACCTACACCCCTGTCCTATTTCCCTCTGGTAATCTAGTTGGCACCGAGATCGTAGAAATACTAGCCTCGCTATCAAGTAGAAGAGTCTCACTTTGAGAAAGGAAGATTGCTAATTTTTAAAGAATATGTTATTTTAGGGTAAGCAGATTGTAATTACCTCACAAGAAAGAAATTAGTTGAGGAAATGAGGACTTACTGTTATCCCAAACGGAAGCTTCATAGCTAAAACCTCGCATTTGAAGACTTCATAAAATATGTCGCATTCAACGAAAATTATTCCATTTAGACGAAATTGATTGTTATTTTCATGTCTTAGATAAAGTTATTTTATCAGACAGTTCCACAATTTTGCCAAGCATTATTTTCTGAATTAATATCTAACGTGCACAAATAGTGATTGATGGAATTAATGGTTAAACATTCAAAATTCTGGCCTTATCGATATACGTCAGGTTCTATCAAATCAGCAAGCTCTACGTAAGAGGAAGCTACGAGGCCAGTGCAGAACCACTCAGCATTGGAATGCATTACTTTTGCTTCTCGACTAAGATGGAACCACGTTTGAATATGAAATATATCCGTTTTGACCATCAGATCTACTGCCTCTCATGGTTAGCACTTCCTACTGCATGCTGAAATGTCCACAACATCAAATTACAAACCCTAACACTTTGATGACTGAATCCCCACACACACAGAGGTGCCAAAATGCCATACCCATTTACAAAATTTCGAAGACGTCTTAATGAGCTCCTCTAGACCGAAACTGTTTAAAGATGGTTTTTTAAAGGCCGCTCATGAACGGAAGTGAAATTTTCTGGGCTTACTTCACAATCTGCATTTGAGACGAAGTAAAAGGCAATATCTGGTACTTCAAATAGCATGGAATAGCAAATCTGCAATTCATTGCAGTTGGCTGGTTTTTGATAGATTTAAAATAATGATAGATGTTATCGGTACAGGCTTCGTTTAATGCGTCTTACGTTCCCTTAAAGTGTATAACAAATTAGTGCTTGGAATGACATTTTCTACTGAATGAATTTAAATATGAAAGAAAATTTGTGGAAAAGCCTACCGAACAGTCCAGGTATTCTCTTGAACATGGTAAATTCCGGCATGACAATACTGTCACGTGCGGTGAGGCTAACAGTCTGAAGTGGTGCCATTGTAGAAGGAGTAAAAATCCAAACAAACTCTTTTCCAAATACATCCGTCAGATATGCGTATTCAGTGCCTTCCAATGCATCTGCTAGGTATGTCAGCGCATTCAGATCAGCTCTGTGGATAAAATTACGCCAAAATTATAAGTTTGCCACTGTTGAGCTGAGTTAGGTAAGCTGGTTTCGTCAAAAAATAACATTTCAATAAGATAAATTTTACTGAAAAAGCTCTCTTATTACGGGGATGCAATAACAATGATAAGCAGTCATTTAACGTAGGTAACTGTGGGGGCATGACGTTTTTAAATAATCATAAAATTGCAAAACTACTTCGCTAAACGTAAAATTACAAATTTCAAGGTTTCATTCGATTTTCTCCTGAAAATCTACTTCATACGCGAGTTCTTAATTTAAAGAATTTGATGATAATGATTGTATAGGAATAAAAATTCCCTTTGTCTTTGAAATAAATTTTAAGTTCATGTATATTTAAAAGCTGTGAGTGACGCCACCACTCAGTTTGTAGACTCAATCAAACTTGACGAATTTAATTTGAATGAGAAATGGGATATTACTTAATAATAAATAAGTATAATACTCCGCTCTTGAAAATCAACATCGATCAAAGAATTTCCGTAATAACTTTCAACGTAATGGAGTGATCGAAGGGGAAATATCTCAAAAGCAAAGAAGCGATAACTACACTTAGAATTCTGAATAAATTTTTGTCCCAATGGCAAAATGTATCAGACCTGATTACGATACTTTTAAATCTATGAATCCTCCGGTTAACAGAACATATTTGTGACGTCATAAAAATATTTCTCAAGTTATAATTTATTCTAATCTATTTTTTGGCTTTGAGAAAGGATTTGCATGTTTGATGTACTTGGTATTCAGCATATTACTTTAAACTGAAGGTGACGCAATTGCGAGTGTAAGACGGAGTTGGATAATTATCAATTCGATCGAAGAGTAAACGCAAATGACGAAATGTAACTGAAATAAACACAATTGGTATTCATTGGAATTTGAAAAAAACTCAAATTTATATTTAAATAATGTTTCAACCAGATAGAAGTATAGGTATTTGAATTAACGGGCAAATAAAGCCAGAAAGCTATTTTAAATAAATTTAATGTTGTAATTCTCTTTGAAAATCTGTTAGTTTCTTTCCTGAGCAGTAAAATTACTCAGGTGCAAAAACTGCTATGATTTTCATGTCGCCAGCCATTCTTATAGGTAGGCTAACGCAAGGTGCTCTTAATATATGGCCAATGTGGAGATAAGAGCCCTAACTATCAGATTTTAAAGACTAAAATATTACCAAAGACTGAAAACAGGTTGTTGTGATTCTCAAGTGAGTACTCTAAGTGTTGAACATAAACTATGAGCATTGAAATTCTCAATCAAGCTTAAGGAGGAGAGCGAGAGATAGAGAGAGAACTGGAGCACTCATGAAGACCGTATGGAATTAAATTTGTCATAAAGTTTGCGGAAAAATAAGTGTGTGGAATCTGTGTGGCAAAAGGGGACTTATATGATCAGACATGGTGGATAATTCGCTCATCCATAATGATGACTATGATGTCGGTGACTCATTTTTTAGCGGTTCTCAATTATCCGGGATTTTCTAATAACTGAAAAGATGAATACTCCTGCCTGAGCAGGAAGATGGCATCCTTGTAGCTTTGTTCACAGTTAAATGTGGTAAAAGGCATGCACGTGAAGGGCGATCTATTCACAGTAATTGCGGTTAACACTACAGTGGTCTTAACACTTAAACAGAATGGTTGTATTGGTAAATTGTTAAACCAAATTCTTCCTTTTTGAGTACTCTAAAAGCCAATCAGTGTCCAAGATTTTGGGAATATAGCTGAAAAGCCTAACGACCCACAAAGTGGGTAATTTCTGTTTTATTTGGGCTCTCCTATCTCCTGCTTCCTTCTTAGGATAAGGGATTTGTATTTCATTGACGATTTCCTTAATAAACTCTTTTCCTACTTTAGGAGAATAAATATTTGGTTAAATTAAAAATAAACAATCTTCTTTTTGATTCTAAATATCACTTCGTGCATGAGTCATTTGCAGTTATGGCTAATTTTCTTAAACAACCTGATTTTCATTTAATAAATCATCAACAGTAAGGTACTGCAAACAGGCATTCTTTAAACGAATTATAATTGCTGGCCTCGTGATAACTGGCGCAAAGCAAATTTATATCTATTTAACGGAAAATAACTCACTGATTGCCGTTAAAAATAACGAAACGACTTTGTGCCTCCCAAATTTTCTGCATTGACGCAATCAAGGAGCCAAAGCACTCAGTATTTAAGCTTCTCTTCGGTCTAGTGCATTCGGACAACTTTGAATTTGTGAAACCGTCAAAACCGAGAAAGGCTTCAATTTCAAACCTGAAAGGGACAATATGAAAAGAAAAGAAAGGCGATTGGTTTAAGGGCTAAGAAAAACGTATTGACTTTGGAGTGTCCATTTAAAAAATATATCTGATTAAACTTAAACTAGCTTCATAGGTGAAGAACGCTTCAAGTTTTACAAGAGACGGAAATTCAAAAATTTGAAGATAAGAGGTCAGTGAAATAAATTTTAAAAAGTTCTATGATATGAAAAAACATTTTCAGTAAAAAAGTATTCAGCATCAAGCAGTAATTTATGAAAAGCAATTCAAATCTGTCACTACCAATTTTTATCTCTAATAATGTGAGAGGATCAAGGAGAAATTGGCGGGGAAGCGATGAACTATTGAATGGTCTAACTTATGACTCAACTGGTGCAAAATTTCTATTAAATGCGCAGTTAAGGTTCCGAAATAACAATTTCATTTTTTGTTTCCCGGATTTCACAAAATAATTGCTTACTTTTTTCAGTGCTTATTGAACGCCATTTAGTCAAGAGGAGTCGTGCTATTGCTCCTATCCATTTGTTTTACCGTCCAGTCGCTTAGACAACAAAATTACTTTGTATTATGTTCGGCAAATTACAGTTTAATGATAGTAGCTATGATGTGACAAAAATTCGAAGTTAGCAGATCTCCTTAATCTCTCATGGTAACGTATAACCGTACTCCACTTTTAGCATAAACACCCATGACATGGCAAACAATTTTACAATTACAATTAATAGCTTATGGAATAAGAGAAGATGACCTTAGAGAAATGGAACCTTGTCCTAATAAAATGTCTTTGACGCATCTTTTATAATCGGATCATTTGCTCTTTTATTTATGAGGTACTCTATAAATTTCAGGATTTGTACTGTATTATTTTGACAAGTTTGTAGGTGCAGATGAAGGATTCTACACTTCAAGTTCATTTTCTTCAACGTGGACATAAGAACTAAAATGCTTTTTCACAGAAGACGAGATCACCATGGTTTGCTCAATATGCAAATTGAGGATGGCATTCTCTGCAAATAGGAATTTTTAAATGCGGCGATATTTTGCTGAATCATCCCTGTCTGATTTAAATTTTCAAAATGCTTTCCAAAATTTTAGAAGATTGAAACGTAATAAAAATTGACAAAATTGAGGAAACTAGTGCCAAAATGCGTTTATAGGTTGAGAATGGTTAAGCGAAGAAAATTTGTTCCACCTAAAATAGAAAGGAACAACTGTGCGATCAAAAGCATTTAAAGTTACTAAATTGATGAAAAGTTCTCTAAACTTAAATTAAAGTGAATACTTAATTTAATTATTTAATAATTACTGTTAGCATTTTTAAAGCTTATATTTGCTATTTTGGGTTGTGCGATAGACTTACCTCCACGTGGTGCACCCTGAGCAACGTATAATCATACGGAAAAAGTCTATAAATCAACAGTTGACTTCAAACCACCATGACCCCACTGTATGTCATATTCCACTCACCTTACCTTACCTTTTTCTCTACCTTTGCGTCTGTCTTTTTTACATCTGTGAATCACTCTTCTGTTCTCTCTCTCGACTTGTTGTGACTCTGACGTTTCTCCCCCCTGCGAAGCCCGAAGTTAACTAAAGGGCTAATGGTAAGCATCATACTGCCTGCCATTTGATATAAATAAATATTTACTATTTCAAAATAATAAAAAAATGATATTTGCTTTTAACTATATAGCCATCCTTAAATCAATTTATAATACCACCAAATATTTCAATTTTATTCCTATTTTTAATGAGTAGAATAAAACAAGGAGCATGCAGTCCGTAGAAATGTAACCTCTCCAAACGTTGAAAAATTTGTATCACATGTACATTTCAACACGTGTGGAGGTCATATTGAATTTTCTGATTAATTACAACTCGAAAATTGGATCCACTTGCTAGCATTAGTCTGCCATGATGTAAACACCAAAGTTTAAATTTGTGGATTGAATATACGTGAGTAGTTAATTCAAGATACTCGCAGTATCATTTGCTCTGTCATACTTAAAAAGATGACCAACTTACTTCTGTCACAAATTTATATTCAAAGAGGATGGTTGAATTGATATCCTCCATGCTAATAGATTGGAGAATACCAAACAACAGCATTTTGATATAATCTAAGGTTACTATTACCAAATCATTTATTTTCAGTAAAGTTTCAATAAAGAACTTTGGCAATCGTAGCACTTAAAATAAATTAAAAGGTATACCTAGGTTGCTATATTCATAGATCTACCGTACTTTGTATCATAATACGAATGTGAATAAATTGCGTTAAAATCATATTATCACGGTCTTCTCTAAACCGAAGTTTAATTATATTTACATACCAATTATGTTAAGACTCTTAAGTATCAATGGTGGTTATGCACGTTTTATCCTCTAACTAATATCTATTACCATTGAAATGCGACTTTTAAGGAGCATTTGATAGAATTAAATCACCGTAGAAACAACTCAGCAATTGAATATTTGAATGCCTAAAATTTACGCATGAAGTCTGTGACTCAGCAGACAGGATGAATGGACTTATTATTCTAAAATCAATCTTTACTTTAGAACTCCCACTTTCTTGGATTTTGAAATGAGGTCAAAACGCATGCTACCAGCACGAATTAAAGACAAAGATTAGCTCCCCGTATGCATCAAAGGTCGGTTTCAATTTTTCCTTAACCTGTCTACATTCGTATTGACTTGAAAAACAAATATACTAATGAAATATTTGTAATCTATATGAATTTATTTTCCCCTTCGAGCAATTTCACATCGAAGTTTCCTAGCGCCCCCTTTGATCCCGACTGCAACGTAGATTGCTTTTACTACTTCGGGTTCAATATTTAAGGCTGTCAATGGCTAACGTCAGAATATGATGCTCAAAATTTTGGACCAATGGGTCAGTTTGATCTGACGTCAATAATTACTACATCAGTTTGATTCAGTCTTCCAAACCACCTCCATAGTTTAGAGCAACTAGGAGGTGTACAATCTAAGGCCACATATATTATTCTGAACGCCTTCAAAAATACGTCTAGATGACAGTGATATTTCAGTTATAACCAGACATTCAAATTACAGACTCGTGACACACTGGCCTCCTTTTTTATCTAACTGCCACTGACGTTATTGTTTGAGTTTTAGAGACTGTAGAATTTCCTGGTGGGATCTCAGGTTAAAATTTAGGTCGTTAATCCATTAAAAGTTGTATTTTAACGATATCTTTACTTCTCTCTCTTCCTCTGGTAAAATAGACTGATCATCGTATTCCCAACCTCGCTAAAACGCCTTCCTTTTAATAACTGTGCCATTAAGTGTGATGATTTTATCTACATTTAGTAATAAGCAGTGTTATAAATAGAATATATTTAAAATTTTTTGAAATCCTGATAAAGCGCGAATGGTGATTTAGTGACAATATTTTTTTTCAAGATCTAAAAACGGGACACAATTAAGTCGTTCTCATGCTTCCATATTACATTTATTTAAATGAATTCGAAGTGCTCCTATTCTCAGCTAACCCAAAATCACAGCTCAAATCGAAAAAAAACATTTATTCCCGGAACGATAAAAAAATAGGAATCAGTGACTACTATCAGGTCTAGAGAATAAATTATTGTCAGAAAATAGAAATAAAATAAGCCAGATTATTTAAATTCTAGCATATATTAATCAACCTATATTTCAATTATTCATTTTCGACATTCCACGCGTCTTTCTTTCTTTTCCGATTATGAATGTATCACTGTTTTTTTCTATAAACTTGTGAGAACCTTATTTCTACAAATTAATCACTTAGTCCAGCAGGTTGCACGAAGTAAATGAATGGTTTTATTAAAAATAACCATTCAATTAATTGTAAATACAACTTACATTTTCGTTAATGTACACACTGCCTAGCCAGCACAGTTTGTAAAAATTGTCAATTTACTTGATCTGCGACATCATATGACTGATGTATTAGTAGCTTTTATTGCACAATAAAAAATTAATGAAATAATAAGTGCATTTAAATTAATCTTGAGAGAACTCTTGCGAGCTTTGCCATGCTGGAATTGTGTTTGGTTGTAGCATCCACCAGCTTTAAACTTCAGCGGAAAAATTGTAAATGGATTAAAGTTGTGCGATCAGTCATTGATTTCAAGTGATTAATTACTTCGAAACTCAGGAATCTAACGATGAAAGTTGAGGTTCGACTCATTTGCAAATTGCAGATTTTGAGTTATCAAAATTCACGGAAGGCAAGAGAAAAAGAACATCAACTCTTCACTTTCGCCAACCACATTTCAGTGAATTTTAATATTTCTTACTGGACATTTTAGCATTGAAAGATAGGATTAACACTTGTCAAAATTTTGCTGACTTTGTAATAAATTGTGCATTACTTGTAGTATTAATAATAAGCCAAAACCTACTCATAGAAATTGGGATGAAATCGTTTGCCTCTTTCAACCTGAAGACGTTTAATTTCCGAGAGGAGAGGTTTGGAACCAGGTGCATGCTCATTGTAGAGCACTATGATGAAATTCCAGTTGAAGGTTTGGGCGAAATCCACCAGTGCTCTGGCTAAATGCCAGGTCAGTGGCTCTAGTCTCACTACAAGTTGGTTGTCCTCCAGCTGAAAGTAAAAAGAATCCCAATATCAGTATTCAAACATTTAAAGTGAAATGGATTATTGAAATTACAATTAGAATTCAAGTATACATAATGGTATACATAAAGTACCAATAGTCTTATTAACTCCGAGGTCCACTCAGAAAAGCGTTTTTAATTACTGACTCTAAGAAGAAGGGTAAGGTTTTCATCTCTTCCTTAGATGTACTGGACACAGTTCGGAGTGAACTGTTAGAAATATTTGCTATAAAAGTCGAAACTGGCAATTTTCGTTCTTATTTCTGGGATATCAACAACATAGATAGAAAATAGTTAGAAATTCTTGCTGGAGAGAAACTTGAAACCAGCTGTCTGTTCACCAGTGCAAAGATGGTTGCGTAAATCACTTCGCAATAGTTGCATTTCTTTTGTCCATTTGCCTTTTTGACACGAGATCACTGACTATTGCACTTCCTTAGTTTATGGCAAGATTTATCTGAGTTCAAAAACGTAGATTTTGATATTACCATGGACTAATAACATCTGAGCTCCTTTTCCATAGATCCATGAGAACGCTTTGTTGAACTTTTACAAGGCTATTCTTTAATACACCTAGGCATCAAGTGATGAAAATCTTCGTAGGAAAACAATAATTAAACTTAACCAACTGGGAAGATATTTCAAAATGATTTATTTGATAGTGTTCACGTTTCCTCTATATCTGCAATCAAACTTGCCTTAGTTTACAAAGACATCTTCAAATATAATTTCCATTTAAAGTCGACTAGATGTAAGCTATAACCGACATGGTCTAGCGATGATTAGAAATGAATTAAAGTCACAAATACTCTTTTTAAAATTGTCAAATAGCACAAAATGACGTCACTTTCCATTGTGTCTGATTAAATAGTAGATTGGAAAATATTAATAATAAAAAATATTCCGTTTGCTATCCCTCAAACTGTTGGGAAATTATCAATGGAATGGACTTATTTGCTATCAAAGATGATTGACCGGCCAATAATCTCTTAATATACTGAAAAGAGTCCATTCTGAAAGTCTGGATACCAATCATGATAGTCTAGACCCTGAATAACAAAATTAACGTTATGAAAGGCTATATGAAATACCATTTTCCGTAGTTATCTTGATTATGCAGAAACAGCTTTATCGATTAGAGGTATGAGCTGAAGTGAAATTCAATACGCTAATGAAATATTAACTAAAAATATATAATAAACAAGTATAATGACATTTTTCAATTCAAATTTATTGATTGTACATATTGAAAAGCATTATATTAATTTTGTGAAATATTTTAGTAGTTTAAATTGACATCTGTAAACCACTACCTTGCTAAGAATTTTTAGCATCGTTCTCTTAAGTTTTTACTAAAATTGACATAAATTTAATTTTTAGCAAGCACCTTCTTATGTAGGAAAGTTGGAGTAAAACTGGACTCATCCTCTGTATAAGTCTTCGTTCAGTATCAGAAGCATGCGAATTGTCTTATAAATTTTGAGACTACATAACTGCGAACCCAAGAATTTAAATTACCACTTTCACCGGGACAACAGAATGGAAAAAGACTCAAATGAGAACTATTCGTACCAAACGGAGCCTTATTTAATCCGATTTAAGAATGAATAGCCAGTTTACAAAGCCAGAGTCTTCATATTGCTCAATATGTTTCACTGCTAATGTCAAAGACTGTATTGATATAATATTTTCAATCAATTCACAAAAGATAATCGATAGTGAACATCAGGATGACTACATTTGCATTCAAACTTTGAAAATTTTTGAAAAAAATGAATTTATAACTTAATTTAACTTTGAGATTAGTTTCGTATTCCCAAAATTATTGTTTGGGCGAAATAATGGCACATTGTTTTTGCTATAAAACTGAAAATTTATGAGAAAATGCATAAAATCAAGTACTTTACCAGAACTATTATTCATCGTAAATCAATAAAGTCCCCATAAAGTTTGTGTTTTCAATTGAATTTATATGATCTAAAATTAATAATAGTTCCAAAGAACAATGAATATTTCAGTTATTATTCATCTTACCAATGCGACTATAATTCCCTTTTTAGAGCAACCTTTGTTCCATGAAAATATATTGTTGTTTTGAATTATATTAATATAGATTGACGTTAATTAATTCGTAAACAATATTAATTCACTTTACACGGCGTTTCTCGCTTTGCTACCCTTATAATATAATTAAACTCACATAGGTCGATATTGTTTTCTTGCTTGAGAATATATCGGCGGCACGTTGTAAAAATACGAAATTGATATTTTAATACAATATCGGTCGGTTAGAGGAGACAGGCAAGTTATGATACTTTACTTTTGAAGACAAAGATTTTACACATTTATCCTAAAGTTGGCGAAAAATGGAAATGTTGGTTATCAAGAGTGGAGGTGTGAATTTTTTCTCTCCTGCTTAGTCACGTTCCTTTGTAATCTAACTGTTAGCAGAAAACTTAATCCCAAATTGGCCATGCTTGAATTATTCAGCGTTGGTGATTCTCACATGTTTTATCGTTATAGAGCTGATTGTTGGCATAAGCTATATAGTGGGGGGCGTGGGGGCGTGGGGGCGTGGGGGGGGGGGGTTGAACTGACTTATATCCTATCTCTTCTTCACCGAGAACTAAAATTCATGAGGTTTATTAGTAATAAAGAAATAATTGCCGTTCATAAAACTTCCCTAGGATTTCGTCTTCTTTTTTTTGCCAATAGCCTTACTTTTAATGTACTGATGACTTTTTCTGATTTTTTTTAAATAAGTTTGCTACATCTGATTTAATTGATTATAAGATTAAAATAGAACTGCGCTCACCTCAAATGTGCCGACTCTATTTGGCATCCAAGTGAGTGTTGGCAATCCCAATGAAGCCGTAATCTGGAAGAATAGCTGCAGTAGCCGATCATGACCGGGTCGGTTTACCATAGTACCAACGTCGTTCACAACAAAAGTACTAGTCGGTACATGTTCGTTAGATGTTCTCGAAGCAGCCTGGAATGGTTCACATATTTGTTCCAGTATTTTGAGGGGGAAATAATCAACCATGACTGTGAATGTATAACCAGGATCGAGTAGAATTTGTGGATATGGTTTAGCTAGACGTCTCAAATGATCACTCGGATCTACTTTCTCCTGTTTGACATGACTTGGCACATCAAAGATAAAGGCAAGGAGTTTCAGACGCACGTAGCCTTGTTTAACGGAATTAGAAAAGGCGGCAGTGTAATACTTTGGCTTGGTAAAAAACAAATCTTTTGGAGAATATTTGGTGTTGTTTCGAAATGTGAAAGCAACGCAGATCTGAATCACGAATAGGAGGTATATCTTGAGCCAGTTCATTCCTACAATTGAATGAAACAAAGTGCTATATTTTAGCAAACATCAACCGCATGTAGCAAATTTGTAATTAAATAAAATAATTGTTACAAAAAACTCGGTGGAGCAAATATTTCGTCATTTTAACCTTGCAATTTTAATGGCAAACTTTTGGTTGATATCAATTCAGCGCTGCATGATTTAACAATCTATTTAATAGGTAAAGTGCAGATAAGAAAATGTTCAAGAAATCGTCTTGAATTTACTTTTTACTTAGAGTGAAGACTAACTAGTTCCGTTATGTTTGAAATGAGTCAAGGCTATATATTTAACTACTAACTTAATTTCACAAGTAAACTAGCTATCAAAATCGCCTACGCGAACTCATCGAGATACCCAGGGTTCAAGCGATGGAAATATTTGCATATTAAAGAGTAGATAATGTCATCATATATCAGACTTATCTTGAATGCACACGAAGCACAGATCTCAACTAAATTCGAAGTCTTTACCTGTTTCATTTCTGCTTTCAAGCTAGTAATAACAACCGTGTCCACTGGAAGGAAAATCGACCAAATAGGAAGAAGCAAAACCTGATAATATAAAATCGGTTAAAAAGCACCAGATATCGTAGACGCTAATTTATTGCAATCCTAAAGATGAACATTGAATTAGAGCGTTGAAGGGTTGCCTTCTAATTTAGTGAATATTGCGAAACTCATGTCAAAAAAATAGGAGATTAAGGAGGAATCTCTGACAAAATAATGTTTCTATTAGCTTTGTTCTGCCTACTCTTCCACCCTCCGCCCTCCTCTTTTCCCTCTGCCATTCACTGGACTTTTAATTAGCCTGTTTCATCAATATTATAATGGTAAATAATTGATAGCAAAAATTCACTCTGAATGAACATTTGTTGGTAGTGTTAACTGGGGATTTACATTTCCTCCTTAGATAAGTGGAGACGTGTAAAGACGACATCGACAATTCACTAAATCTTCCACACATGAGCATTTAAATAATTTTACCAAATTTAAGCAAACTTCACAAAGTAAAGAGAAATCCTTCCCTAAATATGAAACTGAGGACTTAGCGCCACAAATCAAAGGTAGAAAAAAAACCAATTAAAATAAATTTGACTCGAGATCTCTCTCTCTCTTCACAATCAAATAGAATTCTCAAGTTATTTAACCTTTTCAGAATATATATATATATATATATGCTGTTAAGTTATTAAATGTGATTCAGAATCACAAACGATATCAATTAATTGGAGTATAAAAGTAACTTAATAAATCATCATTTATTTCTTAAGTTCAGGTCTAATACTGTTATGAAGCTAGCTAAGGTGTTAAAATTACTCAGAGTTGAAAGCGAATATTTTTATGAAAGAATATAAAAATTATCCCGGTTGTATGATTAACGCGATTTTAAATGTGATAATGTCTTTCAACGATATTTTAATTGCTATTTTAGGTAAATGAAAGATTTAACCTAGTTGAAGTTTTCAACTTATACATATATTTTAAACAAAGTGCGCACTGATTTCGACCATTTAAAATACTTGCCTATTTAAGGCTAACCTAAGACAGATAAATAACTTACTTCTTGTTTGAGTGGATTGTTTTAAAAGCATTGCCCTTAAATTATAGCAAGCTTTGATTGCATTATAGTGGAAAATTAAATTTACACTACCAAAGAACAGAAGTGCAAAAGTAAATATTTTTTGCTAAAATACTGTTATATTAGCTGTGTGCTCGTGGTCATGCAAATGACAAATTAATAGAGATTTTCAACCAATCATCTTTACTAAATGGTCCGCAATCCTTAAGTGATGCTCAATTCAAATACTTAAATCGGAAATATGCAATTTTAGGTAGTGATACCGCAAAATATCTCTATTAGAACATTAAAGCAATTATATTTTATTCTTCAGTTTAGTCTGTCTAATTACATTTTAAGGTACATTATTCTGTATTTGTGTCATAAGATTGTAGTATTTTATTCACCATTTACTTGTGGTCTTCTAATAGGAAGTAGTATTCCTAGTACCAACTGGATGCAAAAATTCAGGAAAAGTTTGGCTGGATAAGACCAAATTAGTTTTATTTATGGGCTAAAAAGTCATTTACAGTGCAGTACTCTGAAGGGATGATTAAACCAGAGTTTTCCCAAACACATTTACATAATTAAAAAGAGACAGAGAAAGGCGAATCCAATAAAACTCAAAAGAGGAAGATAATCTACTTCTTTTGAGTACAGCCAGTAAGTGAGGGTAGTTCTGGAAACCACAGCAGCGAGCGAACGAAGTTGTAATACACAATATCCGATTACAAGCTAAGCTATTTTCAACACCCGATGCTGGTTGTCAGATAAGAGCACTAAAAACCAGACACTTTAGTGAACAGTATGCGGATAGTCAGCATTTAATATTTTTTTTCTTAAGAGAACAGTACCGAGGGACCTGACTACGATTTCAAATAGTCAAACTGATTTTACCTGTTAGCACATTACTGATTATCACCCAAGTAGGATGAAATTTGATTCACTTTGCGTCATATAAATGCAAACATCTGTGTTCACTACTATTCCCAACCTTAACGTTGAGACTTACTTACGCCCTCTGGAGTTGTCACTCATCAAGATATCGTGATTAACCTTATCTGAGGGAGACATATATAAGCTTAGTGAAGCCATGAAAATGTACAACAGCGATATAATCATCTTGACGTTGAACAATAAAATTGCGGTTGGGCGTCCTATTGTTGCCTTGACAAATATGTATGAAAAACAGCACGAGCTTATCGCACAAAATGCGCTTGTTAACTCTATTCACATTATTGCTACTAAAATACATCAGATACAGAAGTTGTTATCAAAGTCAAAACAATGCGATCATGAACTCTGAACTTACCCCCTTTTTTCAACTTACTTTATTCTTATAATTTCAACAAAAAAAAACATTATTTTGAATAATGTCAGCATTTGAATTAGGTTAAAACTGTTGGAAGTATTTATAAAATTAGTAAATCAGATTCATAGTTCATTTTTTTAAGTAGTTTTCTTTAGGCCACAAAATCAAGGAATTCCACTTTTTTCCATTGAAGAAATCTTCGCTAATCTCTTGATAATTCTATTCATTCCATATTTTTTCTGCCTTCTCTGATGACTACAGTCTTCTTGCCTCTGGCTGTGATCTTGACAGAACGGCCAGTAATTGGTCATTTGGTCCATTTTACACCAAATGAGAGTTTTAAAGAAGAACATTTGCCTATTGAAAAATTTCAAAGTAGTTCAGAGGCATACTAGAGTGCTAATTTATGTTAAGTATTGCTTATCATATTTTTTAAAATATTCAAAATGATGTGGATATTCTTCTCACGTCCTCTAGTTTATTTAATAAACCCGTAGTAATCTCAAGCCCAGTACTTATCATCTTATTTACCCTGAGCCAAAATGTTGGCCCTAATAATATCTGAATAAAATGAGAAACCAACTGCACACTAATCATCTCTGATACCTTTAAAATTAGAGAAAAGAGGTCATCTTTAAATTAATATCTTAAATTGATTAGTGTCTATCACATAGGCTTCGATTTGATACAGATAGACGTTTATGCCTATGAACTAATATAAAACGGTAGATACTGATTTGAATTCTTTTGTTTTTAAATTCTCAAACGTATTGGTTGAATTTATAGCTTGGAATGAATTTTATTTAAATTAATATTATCCCTTATTCGAAAATATCATTAATATTCAATCATTATTGACTCTTCCCCAGATAATACATTTCTGCGTGGGAAATTAAAGTGAAATCTTGTTGAAACGAAAGAAAGATAAAGAAAATTCGATGTCGGTAGGTTAAATTATCATCTTTGATTTGTTTTAAAAATATCCAAAATATCCAAGACTAAATGACTATAACTTATTGTACAATGCTCTGAAGCAAATAGATACCAAACCATTGTCTCGTTTTTTAATTAAAAAATGAACTGTTCGTTTATTTATTTTTTGAAGAAATTATTTCATTTTTAAGTGAATTATTTGTCAGCAATTAACACTTGAACAAATCTGTAGTCATTTCTTCCAAGCAAAAGACAATTCTATTTTGCTTCGATAGACAAAAGTATTGCATCAATGTGTTCTCTAAAATTGGATTATACATAATGTGTAGAACTAGACGTTAACGTATGAGATCAATAACTTCTTTACTATTTCAATTTTCATACATTCGGGATTATTAAACATAAATGATTTTACATAGAAAGCCTTTTAAGATCCCTTTACGGAGTACCTGAAAATATGAAAAGCACAAGGTCGCTAATAAATAGAAACATTTACGGCTGTCAGTAAAGACACGATATTTATAGATGACATTTGTGTACTTTTTTGATGTTATTTAATTGGTTATATCAAATAATTAATTAAATTACTGCCTTGTCAAATAATTTATACTTAATGCGTTGAGAGTATATAACATCACTATATCTTGCATGATCCATTCATTCTTGGGTTAACCAGAAGAGTTGACTATATACGCCAAATAGATTAGTTAATTATTTTGTAGTTATACAAAATTGCTTTAATTAATAACTAAAGAATTACATAAATTTCTTAAAACGAAGTAAGTGTGTGGGCATTGAACTTTAAACCCCAAGAGGAGATTTATGTTCAACCATGCTTAGTCATTTTTAAATTTCCCAACTTGCCTTCATGTCTATTCGGTCACTTCCACTAAATTAATAAACAATAAAAGTAGCTAAATGATTTTATTTTTTTGAGAGTTCCTATTCACCAATATACACAATCAATAACCTTATACAAACTAATGAACTTGATAATTATGTCGTGACAAATTTTATTCGCCTTCATGCGATTTTTGTCCCATTGGAGTTCAAATGGCATGAGGTCATTTCGGATTTGTTATGCTAATAAACTATTGCTTACATCGTACGACTTTCTTTGTTTTGTTGCGAAATTCCAATAAATTGATTTGGAATAAAACAAGGCGCCAACAATCGCGACATAATGCGAAGTTAACCTCATAAGCGAATATTGTTATGAAATTGCAAAGTCTTCGCAAAATCTGCTTCTAAATTTCAAAAATAGACTCTAAAATTGAATGGAAATTTAACTATCTATTTAATTCATATTAATTTATAGCATGAAAAAAGTAGAATTTGTAATTCCTGCAAACTGTGCTTTAAGTTTCTTAAACAAATGAAGACTTCATTTTGAATATGTAAAACATATTTGTGCACAATAATTTAAATTCGATATGACGTACCGTATTTGCTCAACTATGAAAAGTTGCTGCGTTTTAAGCTTGGATAATCACATGTTACACTCCTTGAAGTGCCCGCCGTTGTAATACTGGGAAAGGAAAGTAAAGGATTCGATTGCTAACTACGAGTTGTTGACAAGACAGTGAAGGGATAATTTGTTTAGTTCGAATTTGACGGCGTGAATCCACGCGTACGCGGTAAAAAGGCGTGTGGCAGCCGGCAACCCTAACTGATCAGCCATTGGACAGCTGAATTAGTGTTAAACTTCCGCCTATTAAAATTTGGACCACCTATATGGTTACAGGCTATTGTTATCGAAGGTCACCATAAAAACTGCAAGTACCTTGCTTTTTATTCGTTAAATTTTGCATTGAGCTTTAAAATATAACTGAGTACTAATTGAAATCCACAACGGAGATATGTGAAGAGTTATTTATTACTTATTTACTTTAAATTATATTCAATTGGAAGGTGTGAATCGTTTATTATTCTATTAATAAGATTAAAATGAAAATGCACAAAGAATGGATTAAATTAATTAAATTTAATTAATTAAATTAAATTAACTAATTAAATATCTTTGTATTTCCGTGAGTCTTGCCAGAGTTATGATTCTAACAAGAGAATGTTAAAATTTGCGTTTGGAGTATTGGCAACAAGCATTAAGCATTCATCATAGTATTAATTAATTATTAATGGTATTATGCACTTATTATTCAATCTATAATTTGCGCATTTTAAGAAAACATCAGACTAAGATTAAAATGAGAGATCTTTTTCTTTATGCTGATTGGTCCAAATGTTTTATTGCATATTGTATTTCAAAACGTAAGCTGGGGGTAGTTTGCTTTTCCTTTAAAGCCATATTTCACAAACTGTTTTAATACAGTCCACTAAATTTGCTTCTTTTCATAATAAAGTTGAACAGTCATGGCTTCAAGTCATCTTTTTTGCATATATTATTTTATAAATAACGCACATCATCATTTATGATTGAAGTAATCTTTTACCTTGCCAGTTTTAGTTTTCAATTTTCAAAGGAAGCTGGCAGTTTATGTTAAACATCAATAATATCAACTACACGCGTTGTATATATTTCTCCTCAATTTATTTAAATCTAAATCGTAAATTATGGCACAAAATCAAACAAACTTAAGTGATGATAAATTATCGCATATTATGATTTCATATCAATGTGAACAACCATAAGTTGTACTTCTTCTTGACAAATATTAGCTTTATTTGTTGCTATAGAGATTAAAAGCTAAAAAATTCAAATTGAAATAAAAAGATGCGCTTTGGTGCTAAATCCCAGCGAACTTTTCCATATTACTAGTGAACAGATATCATAATTTTGCAAGATTTATTATCTCTCATAATGGCAATATTAGCAGAAAGAATTTTAAGGACATAAAACATTATGCAATCAAAATTACTTTTAGGGAATACTCTTTGCATGAGAATGTCGGTTTATTTCCCCCTGATAAGCAGACGTATTTTTTAAAAGAAAATTAAAATATTTCATTAATTTTTTTTTAATTTTTACTACTTGAATAATGAAAACATTTTCCTAACTTGCGGACTCCTTTGCCAAAAAAGTATCACAGTTTCAGGATGGGTGCCTTTATCTAAAAATGGATATAATGTCTACTTTCACATTGTTTAAAGATGGGCTTTGGTTGTATTCAGATGACAAAGTGGTGTCGCTGGACACTGTGTTTAAGCTATAGTTAACGAGGGCGGCCAATGACAGAACATATGTATGGAGGTTGTAGAATTAGGCTCTACGCCACACTTTGTGGGAAAGTCAAAAATGGCTGTCATCCAATTTTATAACTTCATTAGTCCCTATACCTGTTTAAACCTTAAATTCCACTCTGTCAGAACGTAACCCAATGGAATACTATGTATGATTTTGGCGATGTCAAGGAATGTACCGCAATAGCCTAGTTACATGAACCAATTGAAACAGTTTTATGGTCCTTCCCAGGGAATGTGGAGAAATAAACTTGTTCCATGTCTTGAGGCTGGATTAGATTGAAGCTGAGGAAAACTTTGGAAAAAGCCCAATTTCCTTTTCTACTTAATTTCATTTAAATCAAGGAAACTTTGAGGTTAGCAACCGATATTTTTTTGGTTGGAGACACAGTCAAATAAATGTTGAACGCCCAGCTTATTGAGACAATGATATGTATTTGACGGAATTGAAATTACGTAGATTATTTGCTTATTTGAATATTTTAAAAAATTAAGCTCCTGATAAATGTTTATAAGGCGGCTATTAAACATAAGCTGCTTGTCCATTAAAGAAAAAGTTAGTTAGTTAAGTGACATCTTAAAATGTTACGCTCGTTTTATCCAGAGATTCTGATATTTAAAACCCTTTTTTATTTTCATAAAGAACTTGAATTTGAATTAATTACTTCATGTACCTGCTATGGCAATCAATGATAAATGCCATCCTTCAAAATACGTTAATTACTTGTTTTAACATGTTAGCCATTCACAATAATCCCCACACTGTTATGCCAACGCATGCAATTAGAATTCAGTGGAGATGAACTGCAATCGTTTAGTAGAAAGCTCCATAATTGCTAGAATCGTACGATATTTATTAACTTCACATCTCATTATTCCTGCTCTAGACTAGAACAAATACCTGTCTATCAAATTTAATGATTATTGACCGTTTTGTAATCGTTTTTTGTTCAGTTTCTTTCTCATCTCACTGCCGTATCTTCATGCATTGTCTGAGAAGGCAAGCTGATCTCCATAACATTCGGCCGCTTGCAGTCTTAATGGTGTAGAGGGACGAGATTGCCAAATGTTTTAAGTTAGCTGAGCTCCATTAGCTGTCTCCCCTCAGGATGAATCAATGTGTCTTTTTACAAATATTTTGCTGACATTTATTTTTATATCTTTCAGTTTTTATATGCCATGTAATATGGAGATGTTTGAAAATGTTGAAAGCATTTTACTCATAACGTCAAAAGTGTAATTCAGCCTGATTTCTCAGATTTTTTGTTGAAATAGAAATTAGGTTCAATTTCATTAACTCTCCCGACAATTCAGGTGAAATTTTTATGGCCAAAATGCAAAGATGTCTGGGCATTTAAATTTTGACGGAAATTATTTTGATTAAAAAAATTTATCTATTTAAACTAACATATTTTTATTTAAGAGTGCTGAATATGGAATATCACAAATAGCTACCTACTGAGCATTCAATTGTTCACAGAAAGTGTTGAAAGTATTCACAATTAACTTCAATATACAACTCAGCATGCATTAACATTATTATATATAAATAAATTTTTAAACGCTTCAAACAGTATTTACTATTTGATTGAAAAAGGAAATCATAAATTAAGACTGAAGCGAGGTGCGAATCAGTAATACTTAAAGACTGCGAATGCAATAGATTTGCCAAATCTAAGGTAATATTTGGCATAATTTCTACGAAGTAATTATCTATCAATTTAAACTTAGACATTTTGAATTTTGCTCAAAATCTAATTTATTTAACGAGATAGTATGAATCACGAATATCCTAATAGTTAAATTACAAATTTGATGCAATTTCTCGTTTATGTAAATACTAAACATTTTTCAGAATTTCAGGTGTCAAATATGTATTAATTCTAAATAATAAATGACCCCGGATAAGACGTAGAGTAGAAAGAACAGTTTTCAGTTATTTTTGTAGTTCTCAAATCATTATAATATTTCTTTCAATGGGAAATATTTTTTATTATTACCAGTGATAAAACTGTTCAGTAGGAGGGTGCAGGAGGTTTGAGAGAGTGCATAATTAGAGAAGAAAGTCTTTGCAGTAAGATAGTTTCTAGCACATTAAAGGTTCACTCACTAATTGGGAACCAAAGCCTTTCGGTTCGAATTGTATGACATACTCCATAAATATGGGCAATTTTTCGAAAGAGGAACACAACTTTTCTTGTTCTGTGACACTTAATTTTAACTAAAGCGAATTTTATTTCCTTTTATCTAAGTCTAATTCAATCTAAGTAGGTCGAAATTATGTTCAATTTTCTTCATTTCTGAAGTTCAATACTCGATAGACCTCCACATGGTGCACCCTGGACAACGTATACTCATACGACAAAAAGTCTATAAACCGACCGTGGACTTCAAACTACCATGACCCGACTACTGTGTCATATTCAGGCACTTCCACAGCACCTTACCTTACCTTTTTCTCTACCTTTGTGTCTGCCTCTTTTACATCTGTGAATCACTCTTCTGTTCACCCTCTCGACTTTTTGGGACTTTGATGTTCCTCCCCTCTGTGAAGCCCGAAGTCAACTAAAAGGGCTAATGATAATTATCATAAACCCTGCAATTTGATATAAATAAATACTCGATCACATTATTTTTTGTTGTATGAAAAATTGCCAATCTTAATCTCTCAAGTACCACTACCTGCATAGAATAAGTTCGTTTCAAAATCTGAGGCAAGTTAATTAGAGCTTTAGTTACGGGCTAACTGGGGTGTGATTGAAGCATTTTGTTGCTATTGCAGTTTCAAAATATTCAAAAATGGCAGACAGAAAAGAATAGAATGGAAGTGATAAAAGGAGATCGATTTAAAAGATCAGAAATTGAAATGTGGCTTAGCTGCTACTTGTTGGTAAACATAGGAAAACAATAAATAGCTTAAATCCGTTGGTAGAGAGAGAGAGCTCGAAAACTGGCTAAAGCTATAAGCAGTCGTATTTAACTCAAATGTTCACCACTTCTGTAATAATACGAATACGCTATGCTCTTATTGGCCCGTAAGCTAAGCCGAATGATATTGATTCTTAATCCTCTTTTAAAACTAGCAAAATATAATTGCATTGGATAATGTGCTGTATCCGAAAGCTCAATCGAATTAAATCGACTATTTTTAGTTCAACCTGCAGGGCGCTTGGTAATCTCCCATGATGCTTTTATCAGTTAATATATAATTGTTTTATGACCAAAGGCAAAGTTTGAGTTATTTTATATAGTGCCGCTTATTATCTAAGCAATTTCCGGCAAAATAAATTTTACCAAATAATTCAGGAAAATATTTCCCACTCATATAAGTAGAATATTTTAAAATCTAATAAACCGACTTGATATTTAAACCAAATAGTTTGTCATGGTGACTTAAAATTACTTTCAAAACAACTGTTGTGGTAATTAAGAAATAATTTTATATTATCAAAAATATATTCATTATTTGGAAGAGTATGTTGAAAATTTCCCTCAAAATAGATCTTTTACCCACTTTTAACTCATTGTCATTTCAGATATTCAAGAAGTACTTAGTGAAAATTGAAATTCATCAACCAATTTCTCTCGAATGCCCTTATTGTTTATTTAAAATTTTGTCGAAAAATCTAGATTTACAAAAGTTTAAATTATCCGGCCAATCTAGTCATAAGACATGAATTTCAAATAGCTTAAATTGTCCAGATATACGCTTTTATATTTATAGAACGTAATTTTGACAATTTTGAGGTTAGTTTAAGCTGAAAGCTGTCCTTGATTGTTGTCACAGCCCCTATCTGAAGTGGACCAGTTTTTGGCTGTTGGAGTTGATCTTATTGGGACAAATCTAAAATTCTTTATGCATTTAATCATTCAGTCTGCTAAGCTAATAGTAGATTTTCCGAATTATGAAGTTCTAAAATTGGCTTTCAAATTTGAATTAAAAAAATTAACTCTTTATCCAATTTTCATACACTTGTACCATATTTCCATCTTAACTATGGCATTTCAATGGTGATTGTTAAAAACACATTGCACTTGAAGATGAATGAGGGATGTTTTTATTTCATTGGAATGGGAAACTATAATTTGGATGTGGGTTTGCTTAATTTAAGTACGTTGTTATTGAAATAAATGAATTATGTGTTAGAAGGCCATCAAAAGGGAGCGTATTGATAGCTTTGATTAGTAAGACAATTTAATGGCCTCAAGTTGGCAATAATCTGTAACATATTAAAAAGTTAGTTAATAAAATCTCTATTATTATTGCTATTATTATGGAAGGCTCTCTCAATAGGTTTGGATTCTACTCTGACAAATAATCATGAGAATATTAAAATATGTCCTCCAATCAGAGATTAACGCTTGTAAGCGTACTCATGATTTTAAGTCGTTTTAAAAGGACTTCCGATTTTGGCGCGTTTTCAAATCTCTAATTTAGATAAAAGCAAGATAAAGTAACAATCAAACCTTTAAGCAATAACTCTCTATTTGCATTTAAAACTTTATGAATTAAAATCAAAATCTGAATTCCGTAAAATGTTCCTCCAAAGCTATTTGGAGTATCATATTGATAAACTTTTAAGCATCTCACTAAGACTCTGTTATTAAAAAATGATATTTTAATTTTTTTATTTGATGCCTGCGATGTGAAGGAAAAAGTAAAATATGTCAATGTCTATTAAATTAATTTCAATAGATTCTACAATGATATAGGCAGCCAGATAACTTCTTGTGCTAAAAGAGAAAATTTTCGAGCCAACATGTCAAGATATTGATGTCGCATGAAAATAGTTATTTGAGGGTCTTAATGACACATAACTTTAAACGGGAACCAGCTGATCCAACCGCATTATTCTGCTCGGCCCCTACTAACCCTTTAATGCCCTTAGGACCGTACGGTCCTCTTTCAAAATAAGCGCCATTGCTACTAGGCTCGTTACAGAAGGCGCTATTACCATTTGCAACATGTTAAATACGTCTATAGTCTTCGCCTGATACCACCAAAACTCATCACGTCGGCAGCATCAGTCTGCTATGAGACACGCGTGAGTGCGTTTGGGTGCATTTTTCAAACAATAATTCGAGCGTTAAGGAGTTAAAGCGGTCCATTAGAATGTAGCTAATACGATACGGCCAGATGATTGTAATTAAGTCTCAAATTTAGTCTGCAAATAGTATAACAGTTCAGTAAACTCCTCATGAAAAATAGAACCAACAGATCCTTTATCTTGATTCTCCGGATGCTCCATCTTGAATTCACCCTCTCAATATTACCTTTTCACCGATTTTAAATGTTTTAAAAGCGTAAATGTGTTTTCCATTGTTTTCTTTTATAATAAATCTTCAAACACATTTTAATAAGAATTTTGCACTTAGAAATTTGAATAGACTTTTAATTCTTTTAGATAATTTGGTCATACAGTATAGCAGAGAGATAACATTCGGTTTCGGATAATTATTTTGTATGTGTTTTATTTGAGTTTCACATGCACCCTATTAATTGGGATGGGACCCAGACCAACCGGGGGTCACCAAAACCATAATCGACCAGAGGCCAACGTTTATTGATTAATTTATCGACTTCGCTGCTATATGTAATAATTTTCCAAATTTTAATCTTATTATTCATATTAGCGAAGGAATAGCTTTGGATTTTAGGTTAGAATTGGCCTTTGATGAATTGTTAGTTGTTGAATCTTATTGAAATAATATATGAAAGCCATTCATATATGTGGGTAAGTGCCATTGTAGTTATTTCCAAGAAAAAATTATTCTCAATAAATCTTGATTTTAATGACAATTTATCGTTATTGAACTTAAACAAAATGAATCTATCATTCTTTCCTAATAATCGTCCCTTTACTACTAGTGTTAATAACGCCATGTTTTCTCATGTCGCTATTGATGAAGTGTCGGTGACGTATCATTATTATATAACTGAATGCATGGCATACGAACAAATACGCTAATTATTTAATTATTTTTAAATTTCATTAGCCTTCTTAAATGTAATAAATTCCACGAATGCAATAATAACACGACATTTAGACCACTCGAAATTCTGCAACACAAAATCCACCTAGTTTGAGACATGCTAACAAATATATAACTTTATGAATAATTAACAAAGAAATTATTAATTAGCGTTTCTTTGGACAAAAAAGGCTGATTTTCTAATTTTGGTCCATTGAATTGCTTTATTCCCTTTCAAAGAATTTATCAAGACTCTTTAAGAACGCTTTGCATGACATGTTATTAGACAGCAAGACCATTAATGCGATAATTTCTTAATATAAGAGGCTTGTCTTGCATATTTCTGCCATTCTTCTTAGAGAAGATAAAGCTCAACAACTTCTGGGATAAGCAAGACGTGTTCTATGGAAATGACACAATGTGCTAGAAATTATTCTCAGTCAAAACGCATAAGCCAGCTTACATATTATTGAAAAAAAGACCGCGCGTTTTTCGATAAAGCCTAAAGTCTAATATTGATGGATAACAGTGCCAAAAGAAGGGAGAAAACGACATTTTCAATATGCGATCCTAGATGTTTGGCAAGATTAGTAGTTTGCATATTTACGAGTGTAGTAGCTGAGATATGATAGGCTGAAGATAGATGACATGAGTTTGTGTCTACTAAAGAAATTTCATCTACCTAGATGTACATGGTTGGGTTGGAAAATTTTGGCAATAGTAGCCAATAAACGTGGCTATATTCTCATTCATGCATGTGAAAGTTGGAAGATTGATAATCCAGTGAAAGAGGAATTAATCAAAAGTATTGAATTTTCTTCTCGAGAATAAAATTAAATTTAAACTTCCCTAAACTCATTACATAATACTACTTAAATTAGCCCAACTATATGAATAATTCAAAACTTCTGACTGGCTATAAAGTCTCTTTGTCACATCCCACTCAAAACTGATTTTTCCTTTGAATTCCGAAAAGTCTTGACTTCATAGAGTATTCAGCCATTTTAAGCTAAATCTCACTCCTGGAAAGAGTAACTAAGAGCCTATTTCTTCGATATTTAGTCAATTTATTCAAAGGAATGAAGAAATCTCAACATTGGAAGGCAGTCGAAATTTGTCATTTGCTTTCAACACCACACCTTTCTGTAGAACCTGCTGCGCTTTTGAAAGTTTATGCTATAGGATTTGTAGCGGATTAGCTACCTAACTAAACCTGACCGTACTCAGAAACCTCAGTGGCAGTTTCTCCTAGTTCGTAAGACCCCCAGAATTAGCTAAGTTATTGCAAAGCTGAGAAGAGACAGAGGTATCCAGGGAACGCGTTTATTCTAAACATGCATGGAGTGGAGTGTAATGTGTAAGGGAGGAAGCTTAGTCATTCAACATGGCGGATTAAGTAAAACATGCGGTGGCTTATGATTGGCCATTGGCTGTGTGTCCTCTCTGCACTCAATCCGTACGTGAAGTTGAACGGCCACACCTTCAGGTCACGCTGTGCACTAATGCGATGACGTTCCCACAATACTCCCCTTTACGTGTCCCACAGATTGAATTGGCGATAAGTGTGCTAAGTGTCCGTTTTCACTAGCAAATGTTGCATTCATTTATATTTCGATAATCACTGCTCTCATACAATGACTTTAATACGTTGGAAAGCAAGGGAGCATGCAAATTCTTCGAAGGAGCTAAATAGAGAAGTCACGAAATATCGGGCCGAAATTCGGTAAATATACGCAGCTGTCATTTATTTTAACAACAAATATTCGTTATACTTAAAAAAATGGACAGGAAATGATAATATTCCATGAATGAAAGGAGACGAGTATCATTAAAATTATATTTAAGAGGATCCTAGCGAGTCGTCCTGCTTTTGTCTTGCCTTGAACAAAATACAAGTGGAGGGAGACTCCTGGTTGAAGTGTGGTTGAGAACACAACCTTTCATTGAATGAATATGATTTTGAAGTGCTATCGGCGAATATATTTGATGTTTTAGCTGCTCTCAAACAGTTATGGTACCTGTTTAATCAACCTGAGTGCTCCACTCATGTGGAAAATGTTGCAACATTTCGATAAAATACATCGATTGCACGACTTGAAGAACTTTCAAGTACTTTGATGTTAAAAATTTCTACATTTAAAATTACTCTTCTCCTTAAGCAATCTGAGAAGAAGCAAGAATAATGAGACTCACTGTGGGTCTCTAGATATGGCTCCCACTCGCTCACTGACAACGGCAAGGCCAAAGTAATTTAGAATGTTATGAGTCGTTTTCATCTGATGCGCTAACATTGAATTGGTGGCTAGTTGGTGATTCATTTTGAGGCGCACTATTTGTGTTTCTCGCTGTTAACCGAGGTACTCACAGCATTAAGCATCGATTTGTAAAATGTCTGGAACGCTAAACACCCATCTCAGTAATCTTGATAAATAATACCAATTTACCCAAAGAAAAATAATCTACAAGAGCAACTTAATGCGTCTAAGTAATTAAAACAAAAATTGAAATCATAGTCATTTAGTAAGTCAAAGTGAAATATTAAAATATAATGGATGTAGGCTGAATTTGATCAATGAGTCCAAGGTCAATGACAGAATAGAATTTGGAATGAGTAGTGAGTGAAGTGATAGTTGCCGTCAACGTTTATTCATTTTACTGATTTATCAAGCTGTTCACTCAGGTGTTTTCTAATGCTAATTTCCTATCTATCTAATGCAAGATCTATCCCCAAACAAACTCAACTGCCTCATGGATTGTCTACAATCGATAAAATTGTATATTATAATGAAGCTGACCAGAATTTTGAGAAAATCAAAGTACACAGGAGTGAAAGACGTCAAAATCTGTCAAATATTAGAATCTCATCCTTAGCGATGGCATCGTAAAAAGATCGTCTTGAAAAAATGCTGAAGAACGACTAACGATTGTAATCAGTGAATTATCGTCTTTCAAATACGATTTCAACCCACAACTGTTTGCCTTCAACTATTATAAATATGAATATATGAATATTGCATTTATTGCACATATGAATATGCATATTTTAAAAAGTAGATATCTCTGTAACTAGCTCTACTATTCGAGTTTCTTTGCCTTTAACGTCGTAGGGGTGCTTAAGAGGTTTATTTCTCTCTGAAAATAGCTTTCAATGCAATTGGGGAGGAGGACGACTACACTGATTTCCATATATGGATATTTGAGGTCGACTACTGATTCAGAGCCACTTCTTTCATGATTAAGCTCTCATTTTTATGATACCCAAAGGGGACTAACTTTTGAAATTGGGTACGTTTAAAAAAACAGGTGGATGTACCAGTGATATTCTCTATTTAGTAGATCTATAGGCCGATACAAGCTAAGTTTGGACTCATTTTTTGTTAAATCGATAAATTCAATAGTCCAGTGAGTTAGAATGGTATGCAGAAGTTTCGGCTAATTTGCTAGGGCAATTTTAAGCAACCACAAATTTATACTTTAGCCTCCCCTCCCCCCCTCCCCCCTCCTCTTCCTCTCCCCCACCCCACAGACACACGCACATATGCACACAGTGGTGATTGGCAATGACAGCATGGACAATTGAAAGGTTTTTTTTTGAGAAAATGATATATGTAACCGATCCACTTACTTGTATTATTCAAATTAATTTAGAACTTATTCTCTTGAAAACAAATAATAAAACTTCCAAAATTACCTTTGAGCATACATTCGACATGGAAATTGTAGTTACTGTACTTGATTTTATCCATTAATTACGAGTAATTTAATATTAAACTTTAATTTTATTACTCATTAGTGGTAAGTGTTTTTACCTGTTAGTAAAGTTCAGCGAGTCTAACGTACCTATTCTAAATGGTTGCAAGCGTGCAAGAATTCATATTATAATGCAAGGTAGTTTTTTTTCAAAATTCTCAAAATTGGAGAGGAAAATTAATTCAAGTGGTAAAATCGACCAAATTATTCAATCAGTCAGTGGGTGCTCTTCGCTGTGGAATAAAATGCGCTCCATCATTCCATAAAGCGGCGTTTAAATTTTGAATTCTGGAACCTGGAGAAATGACTTACACAGTAAGTGAATATTCAGTCATTAGAGTGAAAAACCTAATGATGTAACCCTTCAACTCATTTTCAATCCTCTTCCCTCAGCTCCTGATTATAATATTTTTTTTTGTTCCTCGTTTTTGGACTTTAACTCCGATTTCGTTTAAAATTGTTCAAACTTACATTACTTAGGCATCGCAATCGAATTTTCCCACTCTATTAATTACGTTCGCGAATGCAGTGACCTGTCAGTCAACCTGCAATCAATAGTCGCTGCACTGTTCTCGTACCCTTAATTGTGCCTTAATGACTAATCCCTGTGGCAACGACTCACAACAAGAACTAAAGCTATGCATACCATAAGCTCGGTTACATCGATCTTGTTGACGTAGCCTAGCTAATATCGGGAGCAATTTCATCCAAAGGGACTTTACCATAAATTTTGGTGAAGTTTAGTTAAAGCTTATTTGCATAGCATGCGCTACAGAATTCCAATTCTAGTTCAAGCACCAGAACACTTTCAGCTTCATAGCATTGAATTATACTTTTTATATTACTGCTTGTGAATGTAGCAAGATAGGCGCAGAAGCAGGTCTGATGTCTAATTTTATTTTTAAGCACGAAAGTACTCTGGGCCATTGGTTTTCTTTATAAAGCAAAGCAGCATATCTGAAGGTGACAAGAAGAACCCATTAAAATAAAAGGTAAATGGGTCGATGATTACTTAGACAGTAATCCAAGGGTGGGACTAATTTGACATATTTTGGTACCAAACTGGCCAAAAGTAGGGTTTAGAAGGATAGGCTATCAGCTAAGGTATCTGACTCTCCCTGCCCATCTTCTGATGCTCGTCATGATAGCAATCAAGCAAGAAAGGGAAAGATGACCATCATCAAGTGTAATGACAGAAAGCTTGGAAGTGGGAAGTAGGTGAATCAAAGAGAATTTTTGGTACTGAGGTATCAGAAGATGAGACTGGACGGCTGATGGTGGCTGTGGGTAGTGTGTGCATGTTAAGGGTTTAAATAGGTTAGTGGTAACCGAGAGAGAGATAAAGATAAGGAGTGTTGGTCGGGTGCTCACGTTATTGAGTTATCGGAGATATGAGTTTCAGCATAGGTGTGCTGTCACTTTGAATAGGTTGAAAGCATAAGTAACTGTCGTTCTACTTGAAGAAACATCGTGGTCTCTGTCGCTCGGTTGAGATTAAGCACTTCAAGGTATACAGCATGGTTAAGAAATTGATTCATGAGGACAAAAGAAGTTTTATTCCAAGAAAAGTTTAATTAGTTTTAAATTCCTTAACTAGCGGCAGGAGATCTGAAAATCTACGTAAATACCATAATTTAAGAAAGTATAGGACAGCACCTATTCCACGTTCATGGATGCAGATCATTTAATTGCTGTAAACTTGTTGTGCCTTATTCGCCGTTTATTAAGATGGTTACAGTAGTGACCTACTAACCGTAAATCCAGAGCCGTCTGAACCCACCATCCCAGGTCGCTACATTGCCAGAAGAGCTAAGAACAAGTTATTACTCTATTAAAATGTAATCCTCGAGAGAGAGAGAGATTGTTTATTCTAGTTTTTACAGATCAATGGACAAGATATAAAATTTCTATCGCTGTGCCATACCACTCCAACTACGACACGCACATATATACATACACGAAGTTTATTTCTAAATGGCAGCTCAAAATGACATATAAGTGACTTTTCTGCAACCTTCATGATATGGCTTAAATCGAATTGGTGCATTTTACTAGAACGTTTTATCGTATCTAGTATCGATCATTAATATTAAATACCTGCTAATCATTCAACCTGAGTATTCAATGTTGGTGATTTGATTAAACACCGACTTTTAAGTATAACTTTAATCAGTGTGTTCTAACTAATTGTTCTTCAAATATTAATATGCTTTAAAATGCTTTTCAATTTGAGTTGAGCTAAAGTATGAACTTTTTGAATTGATTTCGGTCAAAATTTAAGGATATTATTTGCGTTCTATTCATGCTGGGCGCTTCTTTAATCAGCTATTTAGATTCAGTAAGAGTGTTGGTGATCAGCAATGTCTGCTCTGCATTTAAATCTGATAAATGACTTGATAGAAGAGAGTGATATACATCCTTCGTTTTGCGAAGCTGTGTGTAAGCCTACTAGTATGGAAATCCCTGTGGGATGCGATTCCATTGCAATTGGAAGGTCAAAGTCCAATGTGAACATTAATTACAATATTTCGACTTTGGTAGGAAGACACATCATATCGAGAATTCACTCCGCCATTATAAGATGTGAGAGTGAAGATGTTTTCTATATTTGGGATTTCAGTGTGAATGGGACGTTTGTGAACTACAAGCGAGTTGATGGAGCTACGGTATTAAATGACGGTGATATCGTTACTTTCGGGCATCCTCAAGGAGCTTTAATTATGGAAGGCAGTGACGTTCTGCCGTATCTATGGGATCTTAAGTACAAAGTGGTGGGTCACTACATTGTCTATTAATTGATTGACTATTTCAGGCCATTAGTAGGAACTGACGGAGTTGATGTGGTGAAGATTCCGATGGTTGCTAATCAATCGACGTGCTTGTCTATTATGTTTATTTCGAAATTAATTTTTATACAATTCTTGACACCTTACCCTTGTGCTTGAACTTCACTTCCTTAAACGATAACAATCTTGACACATCAAATCATTCATTATTCTCTGCGTTGATGTTTCTGATCATTAGTTATGATTTGTACCTTTATACTATTTAAATGTCGACTCTTATCAAGTAAACATTAAATGAATTTGTCCATGACCGACGAGGTTCAAGCACCCCGTGTAAACTCAGGAATGTGAAAATAGAGATGACCGGGAATGAGCAATCATACAATCACGCATATTTCAGTGGTACAAGGTTACACTAAAGGGTCATTGGTTTTAACAGGGTGGTACGAAAATCAACTAATATAGAACTACAAGGAACAAAAAAAAATACACAAAAAGTAGTGGGACAGAGAAGAGAGAGAGAGGGAGGGGGGACATTGTTGTGGGATTTGGCAAGTTACCAATGGTGCTTAGTAATGAAGTCGGTGTCAGATCAATGAGTGATGGGAGACCGCAGTGCGAAGGCCAGGTGTGGTAGTTTGCATCAGGGTTTTTTAAACATAAAGCTAGTGGAGGCTGTTAGAATAGAATATGGTGGAGAATTCTGCTGAACTATTTAAGAAAAGCATGGCGACTAAGGCCTTGGGAATTACCGTATTGAACCTAAAGAGCCCACAGATTAGATAAGTTAGATTGAAAATTTGTCTAATTCAAATGTCCTCTTAGACTATCAGTCAATGTCGAATTGCAATTTTTGACAAAGATTCCTATTTTTTAAGTGCAATAATACATAGAGATGAAACACTCGTTTTTTCTCACGCTATTTGACTAACATATGAGTCAAACTAGAATCACAGCCAGTTTGAGATACAGGACATTGCTTTAGTGATGGTAACAATTTAATCAAAAGGGTGAGGACAAACGAATAATAGAGTACGTCTTATCCGTCCAGAAATAGCGCAGGTTTTAAAAATTGTTTTCTCTGAAACTCCTGAGGTATGACCTTCAATAAATGATGTGCTTTTGGAACTGTATTATTTCTAATTAAAGCTCGGTTCTGATCAATTTTATTGCCAATATAATTGTATTATCCAACAAGAAATTATTTGAAGAGCCAACTTTCGTTTGCATTTATAAGTGCGTAGTTAAATCGCTCACTTTTATGATAAAACTCGCAATCTCCAAATAAGATAAGAAGTTCAATAAATAGCACTACTCTATTGAAAAGCTCTCAATGACCGAAATTTAATCATTAAATGAAGCAAGCAGATAATCGGTCATCCCGAGGAATTTAAAAAAATGCTCTGAATTTACTGTAAGTTTAAGTTAATCAATTAGCTTCACGCAAATCGAATTTTTGTTAATTTTTTTCATAAATCTTAAATAAGCACTTAATGAACTTAAAATATTCGACCATAAAGCTCAGTTATAGGTAGAAATTTTTAAATAATTTGAGGTTAAACCCACAAAAATTAATTATAATTACACGTTGTACCCGTTGTACCTACAAGATGCTATGTAGCAAATAATATTGTAACTTTTTTAAAATCCTTCAAAAGCCATGAGGACATGAAGAAGCATGTCCGTTGCTACTTTACCACCTGTTAATTCACACATCTATTGGTTTAAATTCTCCTTGATAATATCCATCACCAGTAGTTTGCTGCTGGCGATCGCTCAATTTTCGAGTGGAATTCAATAGAGAAGGTCGAATCAAGAATTTTAAAATTGAGGAGATCAAACAAATCAGTATGCGCGAAAATGGCAAAATGCTATTTGAATAATATAGTGAGTAATTTTCAGTTAATTTTTCTATTAAATAAATATTATGAGCTTTTTTATTTTCCAATATAAAAAACTGAACTGATCAATAGAATGGTCTGATATTTTATCTAAAACGTATTAAACGTTCAATCACTCCATATAAAATGCACGTAGCGTGGTAAAGAAAAGACCTCTAAATCCTTACATGGCATTTAAAATGTAATCTTCCGTTAAGAAAAGATAGATTTTTTGATTTTTAAAACGTTCACGGTCGCATATACCGGAAATTTAAAACTATTTATTTCATATTTACAAAAATAACAAAGTCCCTCTTTTTAAACTTCTCAGTTGCCATTTGTTAAAGTTTGAGTTGTAAAACTCAAGGAAGGGGTAAAGATAAGACGAATAGTACAAGAGTCGATTTTGTTTACAAACAAAATTTACTTCCATAGGTTTGAATATACTGTGACCTGATTAGCTAATGATTGTAGTGACGGCTTCCCTACATATGGTCTTATCTGTCTAGGTGTGGGAGTGTAAAGAAAATAAAAGATATCGCAATACATTAGAGATGAGAGTTTCGAGTTTCTTTTGAGTACAGTGAAATAAGCTGATTGGGTCTCCTAACAAATTGAAAGTTTGACTCTGTCGCAACGTTGTCATTTTTTCAGCATCGTAGGTTAGAAGATAATAGTGTTTTGAACCACAGACCTTTTAAAAATGAAGATGAAACTCATTAAGCTACAATGTGATAGAATACTGTTAGGCGGGTGAGAGGTTGTATTGCGACCCACTTCGACGACAGTGAGGAGTCTTCGAGTTTGTCAGTGTGACAGTGAAGCCAATCTTATTTGCGCATGGCAATCAGGGATTCGCAATTATATTTTCGAAAAGGCAATTACTATTAATTTTCTATTAAAATAGATGAATTAAAACAACTGCTTTCATTTAAATTTGATGGCATAAAAGTTGTTTTAAGTAAAGAAAGATTTCGATTTTCCGCTACGATAAAAACAAGCTATCTAAATAAGCAACACAAATTTGTTGTCTATACATAGTAGCAACAACTTACACCACCTATTTATCCACACTTATAAAATTATGACCAGAATTAAAATTTAATTAACTCTAAAAAATATGTTGACAATTGAATATAATTGTGAATTTTTAGAAGGCCTAGGAAGTTATGTTATTCTGAGGTTATTATAAGATGATTCTAGATAGCTCAATATCGACGTATAGCATTTCTAGTTATAATTATGCTCTTAAAGTTATTGTCTTATATGCTATGCAAGAAATTTCCATTGAATTAAGCTTTCCCTTAAATAATCTCATGATATTTCCTTCGAAAGGTATAGGAAGATTGCAAACGCAATAATTATATATACAATTTATTGCAAAAATATATTTAAAATATTTAGAACCAATCATTAAGACGCAATAAAAAAGTAATTCAGGATAATGTGCAAACTTTGTGAATATGGTTTAATCTAAGACTATTTGAAGGGTAATACGCTTTGTTTTAAATTACTTATTATAGTTTGTGGGCTATGTAACCTTAGTCTATCAAATTATTTGCGTTTCATTTATTGATTGCGGGCTGTGGTCATGAACGTAACATTAAAAATAGCAAAAAAGTTGCAGAAGATGATAAATAATGATACAATTGTAATATTTGCGTGCGGTCTGTTATTTATTATTTTTAGAATGACGAGGTAGCATTGCAATGCTTACATCGTCTACAAGATACCGATATGAATCTGGACATTCTCACCAAGACCGGTGTCGGTATTCTTATCAATACCCTCAGAAAGAAATCAACCAACGTTCAGATTACGACGCTTGGTAAACAACTTATAAAGCAATGGAAGAAGCTCGTTCCTGGTGAGTTTTACGAAGTTTTTTCTAAATTTCTTTATTCCATATTGATAATTAGTTAAAACCTTTGACAGATTCGACACCTACAAGTGGAGGAAAGCGATCGCCTCCTGCATCTGGAGATGATTCTTTACAATCAGCTCCCTCAGAACCTAAGCGTGTTCGTAGACCACCTTCGGATGACGAGGATCAAAACAGTAATCACACCCCGTTCACTTCCAAGCCACCTGAATCTGAAAACAAGGGTTATTTTATGTCTAAAGCCCATGATACCGATGATATAGTTCGTTTAAAAGCGCGCGAAATGATCAAAAAGGCCCTCGATAACAAACGTATGTGGCTTTGTGTAACCTTAACTCTGGCACTTGCTAAATTAAGTGACTTGGTTTCTAAGTGCTACTTGATGCTTTAACAGCACCACCGCCCGGGGGTTTTGAGTCAGGCTATCTAGCAACGGAGATTGAAAGCGCCATTTTCAATATATTCAAGGATAACGGATCGAAATATAAGCAGCGTATTCGTACCCGGGTAATGAATCTCAACGATGAGAAGAATCCGGATCTGCGTCTCAATGTTTTTATGGGTCACGTTAAACCTGAGCGATTGGCCAATATGACTTCTGAGGAGATGGCAAGCAAGGATATGAAATTGCTTCGGGAGAAATTTATCAAAGAAACTATTGACGACCACCAAATGGCGCTTACTAGTGGTACACAGTCTGATCTTCTCACCTGTGGGAAGTGCAAGCAAAAGAATTGTTCTTATAATCAGGTTAGTTATCGATATTGTGCCTTCCGTTTTATTTCTCTTAATCTCGTTTTTGTTTAAATTTCTTCAATTTAGGTGCAAACGCGAAGTGCTGATGAACCTATGACCACTTTCGTGTACTGCAACAATTGTGGTAATAGATGGAAGGTAGGCTGAGCTTTCACTTGACTCCTATTAGAAAGTCTACTTTTATTTCTATACCCTTTTCGTTATTCATTTTAGTTTTGTTAAAGTGCTGTTCAATCTCGATACTCACGCATTTGTATATACTAACCTGGAAGCTCATAATATTGGTATTTTATATGATTGGTACAATAAATCTGGCTATATTGGAATTTTTCTTTATTTTATAACGATTTGGATTATTTCTTATGGTGTATCGATTAGTATACGCTTTTATGAAAGCGGAGGTCATCAGTTTGATGCCCTCTAAGGGATATGGCCAGCCCTACTTGTTTAATATGCTGACTCTTTACAAAAAACTAGTGCTGGAAAATGCTCTAAAAATATACTTCAGTTCTTATTAACAATTTAGAGGGTTTCTGAAAAGGCGATGAATTAATTAACATTTAGCTGGTTGATAGTTGGTCCATATTTGTTAACAACGTAACTGTTTAGTCTGAATGGAATGTCTGGGATATTACGCAATTTAAGAGATCGTCATTGAACTTGCAGTGAGGAGGAAGTGCATTTAAAAGTGAGTTATTTGATAGGGCCTCCGCCATAAAGGGGTTTGTGTATAATGAAGAAAAGAGAGCAAAGAAGTGGAGAGCAAAAGCTTTTGAGCCGATAAGTGGCGAAATGTGGGTCTATATGCGGGTGTTTGAAAAGAATGGAAAATTGATTAAGTCTAGAGGTGGAAAATGGATGAACGCATCGAAATCGATGGGGAATAAAGTCATTGCAGATATTTGAGACGGTGTTGGTGAACTTATTTAAAGATTATAGGGATTGGCTCTAGAAGTTGTTGGACATTGAAATTTCGCTTCCGCCATGTCAGAGGTCACAAAATCAACACATAATTATACGCCCAATGATGTGGGCGACCAACCGTCTTGTTTAATACATGTCCTCAGGAAAGGTGGCTGAAGTCACGTTTCTCAAAAGAGCAGATACCTCTCCGCCCATGTGAAGTACAGTGAGCACGCTTTCTAGTGGGTTTGAGAAGTTTTGGAGGTGGTGATCAGTAGTAACTTCTATTACTCGAACTCTTGTTGATCGAGTTGGTTTAAAAATCTCATCTCCTAAACAGCTAGCTCGTAAAGAAGAGAATAACCGTCAATCAATCTTATCACCAGGCGTGTGATTTTATTTAATCATGGCGAAAAACAGGGCGAAATTATGTGAACACCAGAAATCAACACAGTACTCAAAAATTGGAATATATACCCTGAGAACTGAAAAAGATAGCAGATAATTTATATTAATCGCACGAATGACGTTTCTCCAATTGAAATGTCCATCCAATTTACAAAGCGTCGACGAACTGGACAGGATTCCGTGCATACCGGTGAAGGCTAGGGGCATCTATCCAGATCTTTTAACTACTTTTGTATCACTGGCCTGTTTCCGTCATTAATTTTCAATGTTTGTGTAAATTGTGATTGGGTGTAGTTAGTGTAAATAATGGTCAAACCATGAAATTATATTTACTCAAATTAATTTCAGTAGCATAGAATAGATAGCTGCTAAAGAACTCGGAAAAGCCTCAAACTAACGGTGGTAGACGATTTCAATGGAAACGAAATTGAATAGTTCCAAAACAAGGCAAGATTTCTGTTGATTCCAGCAATCCTGCTAAACGCTATGCTGGACTATCATAATTACTCATGGCAGGTTTTGAAATAAGTCTGATTACTTTGGAATTATCCAAAGATTCAACTGGCTACCCCCAGAAACCCGACTGAAATAATTTTGGAGAGATAGTTGATGGACACCACTTCTCAGAATAGTATATTGGTTAATATTATATAATGCCTATGCAAAATACGAGAGCCTAGGAACATGGTGAGACTCGAATTGTCATCAGACGGCCTTGATTATGTAGCTGGTATGTGGTAACTCAAAGCAATCAGAATACGCCTCTTGATGTCCTGATTCAATCATTTACTTTCAATCACACTTTCTCATTTCTGTCCTTTATCCAGAATTTGTACTGTTTCCTCTGTTTCGAACCTTTCCTATGATAAAAATTAGCAAATATTTTTGTTTTAGCAAGCAACTCTATTTGATGAAAAGGTCTTATATTAGCTCGACACCTTTGGCATCACTAAATTCAACCTTCAACGAAATGCTTCTCTCGCAACCATCATAAAGAATTAACAGTGAGAAAACGGCCCTTCATATAATTGAGTATATATTTCTATTTTTCGTCATGTTATACAAAGTAGGTGGCGTAAGTTTGCAGCGATAAGAATAATTAAGCTAATCCGAAATGCTTCGATGTGGCAAAATCCAAGTTATATCGTTAGTGTTCACTGTTTGACAATTACGAGATAGTAAAGCCAATAGCAAGCATTGTAGACCAGGTAGCACAAGGGAAAAAGAAATCGACTGTACCCGTCAATTACAGATTCCGTGACCCCCGTGATAACCTTAATCCTCTCATTGATTCCATTATGCCCATTACTAGCAAGACGTCGTTTATGATAGAGCTCAACAACATCTCTGAATGCTACCATTGCTTCCATTTGAGTGTAATAATCTGCATGGTTCCCGGGTACCAGTGCACCGGCCGCTCTCAATCTTTTTAACTCCCTTTGTTGACAAGCTGTACACCATTTAGCCAATTCCTCGCGCACTATAGTTCGCACATCACTTTTCCATTGTCCTTTTCGCGTTTTTCTCAAGTAGGTGATTGCAAGAGCATATTCTACGAGAACGCTGATGACAAAGATGATGGAGAAGATAAGCCAGAGATCGATGGCTTTGATGTAAGAGACTCGGGGAAGATTCGATCCCATAGATGATGCTTGAGTTAAGATACCGAGAAGAGACATTAATCCTAGTGGAACACGAGCTGGGGCAGCATCAACAGAGACCCAGAAGCTCAACCAGGAAACCATGATGATGAGGATATTTGGAATGTACGTAGTGACAAGATAAGATCCCAATCTCCTGGCGATTGAAAACTTGGCTAAAAGGCATGTATAATTTCCTGTGGAGGTAGAAGACGCAGAAGTACAATCAGAAGTATAAAACTCTTCTGGAGTATTAAACTCAGACAATTGCATATCCTTATTCAATTCAATCGGATCAGTTTCGCTCCACACAAACTTGAGTTCTGATAGAGTGTAGCCATATGAACCAATATTAATATCACACTCTTGAACATCCATAGGAAAAGTCTGTAGGTCCATTTGACATGCAAAACGCATTGTAATCTTTTGGCTATAAAGAACCTGACCATTAGGATAAACCCGAAGGAGGTAATTAGGAAGGGTCATTTTATGTAAGTAACCTTCTTTACCATTTCGGAAAAAGAGATCTGGTAGCCATAGTATATTCTTCATGTTCGGTGAGACTAGAGGTTGAGTAAAGTTCTTGTGTTCTGGAATGTTATCCCAAGCAAGACGTGGATCAACCCAAGCCTGTCTTAAAAGAGCATCCACATAGTAATCCATTGTTCTAACATCGATAGAAAAGATTGATTGAATCTTCATATTCACCATCACAATGGTGGAAGTATCCAGCTGCTCAGTTGGTCGTTCATTACTCTTGTAATTGGTAAATATCTTTGCCTTGATAGCGTCTCTTTGAGACTGCACCTTCTTTCGAGTTATAATTTGTGGAGTTGGCTGAGGAGTGGTATTTGCTTGATTCTCCGAAAATAATCCTCTAGCCTCATAAACGTTGTATTCACCCGCAAATGAATTATCGAAATTTGACTCAGGAGGATCAGTAGGGAAAAAAATTGTAGGTACTGGTCCTGGAGAATATTGATTTCTCTGTGAGATGACAACTTTAATCAGAAATGTTATAAAAGGAAGAAAAGATAAGAGCACCATCTATCGAGTGTGAATGTATAAAGTCGCGTTTTATTTGTATTTGCAGTCTCTGACGGAAAGAGAGTTTTGAATTACGCTAAATGCTTATTGGTTACTCAGATGTGTCCGTAGCACGACAAATGCCCTTAACGTATTCTACCACTCCAGGTGATCCGTCCGCTTAAAGCGAGTTGTTGAAGCGCAAATATAACTGGTTTTAGGATTGGCACACTTTTAGGAAAAAAACTGAATCTCAGAGGTACAAAAGAACAGAGTTTGAATTTTCCTTACTTAATCAATATTTGAACCTCCCCCCCCTCCTAATCAGTTATAAATTGTTCATCAAATTGGCTAATCCTACAAATAGGAATAAATGGATGAAATAATTTCAGACATCGCCACCTTGAATTGCGTAAATATTATCAAGATTCCAAAATTTTAATAATTAAATATTGTCAACGAAAAAATAGCCATCTGCAAAGATAGCATACTTGGACAAAGATTTATTGGACTAGATGGCACCCAGTAGTAACAGAAGTAACATGATGTCATCCATTTTTTGCTGGGTAAATATTGCAGTCACTAGCTGTAGAGGCCGTGAGTGAAGTAATAGACATTCAAAGGATATTACTTCAATGAAAACTGACAGAGGGAGACAGACGAAAGAGTCTGCTAAAGCTGGAGCAAGTTGGGGCGTTGTTGGTAAAAGAAGAGAAAGGATAGAGGACTTTGTTGCAGGATTTCGAAAAATGGAAGTCGATAGTAAAGCGCAGTGTCTATGTACGACGGATATCGGAATGCTGGAGTCACTCCTGTAAATCTACACAACATTATTATAGTAGTAGCGTTAGTGACAAGCTGAAATAATATAAAGACCATTTAAATTCAGGTGATTAAAACAGAGGTAAGAATCTGCCATTTTAAAGTTTGAAAATGGGTAGTATTATATCTGACGGTGACTTGATTCAGCCAAGGAGTTGGAAGAACGGAGGCAGATGCAGTTCCCAAATTATCATTACTCTCCTTACACAGTGGCAATGAAATTGTTTGACCTTGTTACGACCTCAAACACCAAGTCTAGAACAATAGCCGAATGAGCTTATTAAGTGCGCCTTGAAAGGCCGCAACTAGAGGAAATTTTTTGCATCTGTTTATGCTAGTCCTTTTCTATGAAACACGGTGAAGAGAAGTGCGGGAGGGAGGGGAGAGCAGGTACACGCATGTCGTTTGCCAGCTCCTACGCTTCGTTGTCATCACCATCCCACTCTCTTGAAGTCTCATCGTGGTTCACTGTTTTATGCCTTTGGAACTGTCGTTTGCTACTATTTTTTGTCAGCTATTAGTAATTACCGAACTAGTTTAATGACCGATAACATCTCCAAGTTCCAGCAAGCCGGTTAAAAGCATACAAAAACAGACGCAGTGAAAACGAACAATCAAGTAGAATTCATTAGATTTAAAATCAGAATTTATGCCCAATTTTACCTTTTCAAACATCAAGGCCCCATTTTTTAATAAATTTGATTCCCGTTGTCTTCAGTTTGTCCGCTTTTTACCGATTTACTATAGTTCTTGAGTCGAGTTCTATGTGTTTCCGGAACTCAAATTTTGGTTTCCACAACCTGATTTCTCCCATGAGTTAACGGCAAGATGTTTATAGTACATTAGTGTGACTATTGGGTGGACTAAGTGATAGACGTATCACCAGTTCAGGAAGAAATTATAATCATTATTTTAGACTTTCATGCTTCTCATAGATTTGCCACCTTTAATGCTTAGTTGCTGCTTCTTAATTGTATGCATTAATCTAGATCACTTTTCCCTTGAGTAATAAGCTATGTGTGTTTCGAAGATTAAAAAAATATATGCAAAATACGACAGCTGAAAATGTTTTTATAAGGTCAGATCACTTTTTATAAGTGAAACTTTCAGTGCCTTGACCTTGCTCATCCCTTGGTTCAACTAGTAATAATTATTTCTGAAATATCTTTTCAGAGAGGTATCAGTAATACAACAAGTCAGCCTCTCCCAGTCTCCACATTATGTGTTATCAACATCATCAATACGGACCACGTTTAGAGCAAGAAATACCCCTGCATCAATGATAAATAATTAATAGAGACCCTGAAACGTAGCGTACACGAGGAAGGAGACGTTTATTTATCTTACAATGGTAAAAATTCTCTTTAATTACAGTAAGAGAATGGTAAATTCAACTTTGAATTAGAAGTATAAACTCCTACTAACTGAAAATCGAAAGTCAAAACTCCGGAGTTCATGCGTTATTCGTTGCATAAGGAAGTAATGGAAGAAGACTCTTGACAGTTTCACAAGGGTCCATCGGCTTCGTCTATTTGGTGGAGTACGCTGGCCCGAACAACTAGACGTCCGATGTAGACAGAATTTCCAACGATCTAGTGGTTTCTACTTAGAAGTTTAATTCTCTTCGTCCTATAAAAGCCCCTGTAATAAATACAAGAAATAAATAATTTTAAGATTGCTGTGCATTTTAGTTTCACAGCAATCCAAAAATCTTCAAAGCAATGAACTAAACACATCCTAGTATTTAAATAGAAACGAAATAACCGTGTTTTACAAAACGATGCTCATACGATGCATTAAGGTATTGGAGTTCCGAAGATTTATTTCGTCAACTACGACCAAAATCGGAAGAATAGCTCTTTAGTTATTAGAGCAAAGTGGAATACCGCTCGCACAAAAATGCTTTGCTTTATTGAAAACCTTATTTAATTGATATCCGTGTTATCATCACGTCATCAGCATGTTGAAACTAATCGGAGTCTAACGCCTCCCCTTGAGCTAATGTTATTAAAACAAATTGCCTACAGAGTTGCCGCTTCTATTTTATTATCAAAATTTCAGTTGGTTTGCGAATATCTTGCTGTTACGTGAATGAAATTGACCGATATAGCAATGGACCACGAGTTTTAGGTGACCCTGTTTAAGGTTAGTATGCAATAACACGAAAAGAGCGTAAAAAACTGGAAATATCCTTAATGTAAAGCGTTACTCATCAATTGGAAGCATATTCCTTCTTCTCTTAAATACTTTTCTTTTCTGTAGATTCAATTTAAGCAAAAATAGGGCGTGTATTATGCACACTATAAATTAAGTAGTTCAGTTTTATCAATTTTTCAAATATAGCCACTCCCACCCCCCCCCCCCTCCAAGACCCTTCCCCTCCTCCACCACCTCCACCAACCTCAGGGAAAACTAGGAACTTTAAAGCAAAATTCCTTATAAATTGAAAAAAAACTATTCATGATCTCTAAATGTATACTCTGTTTTATTATTAGCTATTTCATCTGAAAACCCCGCAATTATGTAATTAAAATTGAAAGACGATTAGAGACTATGTAGACCTGTACATAAATAGCTTAATTTAATATATGGCACTACAGATATATTGCCTTTAAATACTTAAAATGGAGAAATAGTCCAGGAAAAGAGGAGTAAAAAGAGACCCTCAACAAATTCAGGCGTTAGGAAGTGTATAAATCACATTCCAATGTACAAATATTTCACGGCTCAATTTAAATGACTTGATTTCTGAGGATCCAGATTGGTTCTTGCACGCGATATTCAGGTTGCCAACCAGCAAATTAAATTTGGCAATTGGTCATATCACCCTGATCTGCCTATACCTTCCCGAAGCAGGTAGACGGAACCAGAAACGTCAATTTTGCATATATATATATACATATATATATATGTACATATATGACCTGAACAGCTTTCCAACTTAGTCAAGTTAAAAATGTCATGTTAGCTTGGATCTCAAAATTTGTCATTTGAAGGGTCGAAAATTACTAGCTATTTTGAAATGCAACCCGTCTTGACCATCCTGACCTTACATACAATGATCGAAAGGTTGTATGCTACTAAAGAAGCTCTAAAGGCATGTTTGAACTTGTTAAAACTTGTAAATCTTTGTCCTATTTAAAGTTATGGCATTCGTCTGAGAAACATTTGAATCACTTTCGTATATGCAAAAAATATCCACAATCTGAAGCTTTATTTCACATTTCCAACAACCGCTTACCCTACAAGGATATTTAATAATAGATATATTGTACTCATGCCCTCTTTCCCAGTTGATGATTACTAGGCCTTAATAATGATCTGAGATGCATAGAAATCGAAGCCCAAAATTAGAAGCACGAGATAACAATAGGCGTATCCAAAAATAGAGTGTATATTTTACATAATACAAATTACCTAGTTAGGCTTAATGTTCTATTTTTTTGCTGGAGACATACCAGAGCAGTGTGAAGAGAGGAAACGTAAACAGTGCAGGCATGGAAGGTGTTCATGGTCATTACAAGGTGGGAAAATATTTTGAATCCGGGTTATTTTTTTTTAGAAAGCATACGAACTGGAAGAGCGGAAAGTTAGAGTAAGAGTGGTTTGATAAAAGATTTCTATGCAGAAAAAGGCTGCCATTTTGGTCGGAACTAAGATTTTGCAGCTACCAATTTAGATCCGTTAGGGGAACCGGCTTAATCACTCAGTTGAAGGGTCACGACTGGGTAGCAAAGATGCAGATTCGCGGAAATCCTCCAATGCACTCTCGGCGTCACCGAGAAGCTAAAATCCATGTAAAGGGAGAAAAAAGATCATCAACCAATGAAAAGACAGAGCAATCTCTCGGACCAGTCAGAGGATAAAATAAAAAGAAGAATTATCAAACAAAGCAAATTTTTCAGAATAGTAAGCAAAATGTGAGAATCAAAATGGTGAAAGTTAAATTCTACTACCACAACAGTTTTTATGAAATAACTAACCACTCATGAAACAAAAACATGTCAATTAGGCGGCCTTTTACATGTCAAATTGTAATATATTGAACAGAGGGTTTAAATGACAATAAACATACACATTGCGTTCACCAAGCATTTTCCATTGATTTATTTCAGTAGCAGTATATGGGGAATAGTATTGATCAGTAAACTAACTTAAGGCAAGGTGGAGGAGTGGAATAATGGTAGCTCTATGCGGAAGTTTGAAGGAATCTTGGTTGTCACTTAAAACTCAAAATAATACTATGAAATTTAGTATCCAGTCCATTACACGTAGGTGAGTGGCTTAGCAATACAAATGTGCGTCTGTAAATTTAGTGGTTGCATGGATCCCGTAGCAATTGGCACACTTAAATCAGTATGTCCGATCACACTGACTAGGGAGGGAGTTTATATGATCAAAGAGATTTTTTGATACTAGTACCCTAGCCAAGTGTGTTGGAAAATATTACTCAATAAAGGGGTTGGAACCTACACCATTCCTTTTCGTTTTATCAAAATCTCGTTTGGTAATTAAGGAGGAATAACTAGTTTGCAACCGGCAACTACACAGAGAACATAACAAAAATTAACGCCGACTGCATCTACAAATGTGTGCAGCCCTGGTAAGAGGTAGTTCAAGACCAACAAAAACGCTGTTAACAGATTTTCACTAATTTCCATATTCTTCTGCGACATTCAGAGCTTATTGACCACTATTATTTAATTAGGAAGAAGTGACGTCGCTGCCTCATTCCAAGGCACGTGATCCAAGGGGATATTCTGCGTGATAGAATTTTGGAGATATCAGTGCTCGATAAGCTAACTAAGCCAATCTCGTAATTGCATAAAATTGAAGCATTACTCTTATTTGCAAAGACCATTCGAGTTAGTAAGTGTTGAGAATTCCAATTAAATAAATTTTGTAGATAATATACGCCTATGTTAAAAAACTGTTAAACAGAACCCCAAATTCTAATAAAATATCGAAGTTCTCAACCTCTCTTCCGACTTATACATCGGAAGGTCATCTAACACCCCCCCCCCCCTCCTCCCCCTCCACACTTAATAGAGAGCAACTTAAAGCTGTGGATAGCCCAGTTAGCATTAATGGCATTTCGCAACACTACCAAGACGCTATACATAGCAAGCTTCAATCAATAGCTGGACATTAGGGACGACAAATATCTACCGACTTCAAAAACTGCAATCACATTCAAAATGTGAGCACCTAGTAACTATTTTGTGTAAAGAAAAAAGTTTAAACAATAAACCTAGGTGACTTGGGAATCAAACCCTTCTGATCACAATGCGACGAATTACTTAAAAATTAAATTCCCAACGTGTTTCCGGGTTATGACACAAGGAAATAATACTTGACAAAGCTAATCGAGAGATAGTTGAGATAGGGAGAAATAAACGAACCTCATCAGCCGGAGGAAATTGCCCAAGAAAAAGCTGGACTAAAGTTCGCGCAGGCCGGGAGTAATGGTAACTGAAAAGTATTCGAGCAACTTCCGTGTGAAGACAAGCAGATGAAAAACTGCAGTACCTCTCCTGATTGTCCTCTTCGCCATTCTTTTCGCTTGAAACGATTGTAAAAGCCACTGCTCGACGTGTGAGAGAAAGCAAATTGCCAAGAACACGACCCGAAAAAAGTCCATTCATCAAACTCTCTACCTCCTCCACTACATCATGTCGCCATTTTTCGATTCTTGCGTCCTCAGACGCTGAAAGCAGAATAACAAGAAGATTGTTTCACAACCGCATTGCATAACCACAATAAGACAACAGTAACCACTTCTTACCCTGAGGACAAACGAGGTCACCACTCCGACAGGCGGCAGAAATGCACAACCTCTGAGTGATATCGCTGGACGTTTCAATGGTTAATTTTTCGTCTGCTTCGCTGTTCGCCACTTCTCCATTTACGTGATTTGAAGAGTTCCTATTGACCAAAACGAGAAGTAAAATCTGCAATGACCTTGTTCAGTTAAGCTTTCAAACTTAAGTATATTGAGTAAAATTTCCAGATATCAGATTTCCGCACATTGGAAGTCACTCTGTTCTATCCATGTACCTCTTATTTTCATCGGTTACAAAATAGAAGACTTTTCGTTCTTCCCTAAAGCATGCTTAACCTCTTTGGTCGTTTTTGAAGAGTAGAGCGATGTATCTCCATTGTACGTTGAGCCCACGCTGACAGGACAAAAAAGACCAATCTAGCTATTCTGCCAACATTTAGTTCCAAAGTTCAGTTGATGCACGGATAAGCTGAATGCCAACAATATTCCGAACGAGTATATTGCATTAAAACAATTGCCGGTTAAACTATATTGATTTACTCATATTTGACTGCTTATATGAGCCGAGTTTGTGCTTTATGGACGGCTTAATAATTGCATAAACGGCTATAAATCAGCTTTATCTTATGGCCATATCCAAGCACATCACCACGCATACCAAACCTCAAATTGTCATTAGCCCAACAATCAAACTCCATTTCCAAAACCCCGGGTTTTTTGACGATTCGTAAGAACCAAAACAGCCCCATTGGAGGCAGTAGTAATATACTTTACGAGGACTACTTTCCAATGAAATATGTCAAATATCGGAGTATGGACGAAGAACTAACCCATTAGCAACAGGAGTGGGTGGCTTTAGAATCTGAGAGGTCTCATCTGGAAAGAAATGCCGTCCAAGATTGCTCACATCAGTTGGTAGAAAGAGACCCCGAAATGTAAAAATATCCGTTAATCCGGAAGGCTGCGCATTGGCGTTAGCTCCAGTAGGTGTTTCTACAGGTGAAGAACTCGTCGACTTTGAATCACTTCAAAAAGAAAAAGATTGAACTGTTAGATTTAATTACTTAGAGGTAAATCAATGTGAAATACCGAATCCTACACAACAGAATTGAAATTAGAGAAGCATCCGGGACTTGAGAGGGACTGAGCCAAAGGTGAGTGGTTCGTAGGTTGTATAGATACCCGGCCAGGAAGAACCGAGGTGACAGACACAGTTCTCTCTCTTTCTATTCTAATCATTGAGGTCTCTAAACCATCCACCGTATCTTCAATGCCCAAAGGAGCATTTGGATCTATTTCAACATTACGCCCGCTTTTGCCTCCACGTCCGCCACCACGAAATGTGGCGCCAGCTCGACGGACAATCCACCGAACTGGTCGAAGAAACTGGTCCATTGGACGAGAGGTGTGCGAATCTGCGATGGAAGACGAGGATCGAGAATGGGCCGATGGAGAGGCACCGGTAGTCGGAATCATTCCTGAGAACGCTCCGGGAGATAGGGAGTCTGGATCAACACAGTCACCCAAGGAAAACATGTTATGGCTGTGGCTATGATGATTGGCTTGATTCACGAACGATAGATCTCCAAATGGAAGAGAAAATTAGTAAAATAATAAAATAAAGATTGGCAGAGCGTAAAAGGTAAATACTTTATCTACCCGTTGATTAGTGGAAGGAGGGTCATCATAAGACAATGCCCTCGTAGAGTGAGGAGGTATGACAATTTCGCTCAAAGGAGACATACTAGCCTCTTAAGACGATTGGTAATAGGGCTATTTACAAAAGTATCTGGCATGGCAATCTTTAAAGCCCAGTTGGTCAGTGCAAAAGATACTCGCTTCAGGACTTGTCTCTGTGACCCGATGTACTAAAATCGGATGCTTACATAACCTCAATGATTACAGACCTTTCAAATAATCTGTCTTTGAATTGAATCATACACTGGCCATCTTTCTCATATCAGCTATTAATGCCTCTTGGATCTGAACCGGCTTAGATGTGAGTATTTCTGCAGCTTTCTTCCATAACGCAACAGCCATGCCTCATTTACTAGACTGCCTCCGAGTTAAATGTGGTATTACGTAAGAGAGCACAGTTATGCTAGATTGGCGTCCTAAGCATGCATTAAGAGCCCCATGGCTATTTATGCGACGCAAATCTTGAATAAGTACTTTCGTGATATCAAGATTTATGACTAACCAGAGATAAGGCATGACTGAGATATATACGGAAAAGCCGCCTAATGCATTCCACACAACGATTCCAACGATAACGTCAAGATAAAGAAGTATTTATGCGCAAAAGCAATGAAAGGCAGTTATCTCAATTAAAAGAAAATTGAAAGCGAACCCATTCAACCGGGAACTATTAATAAAATGAAGTAATTATGACTAGGTTTAAACTCACTAATACTCATAGGTGACTGCTCTTGACCTCTATACGGATTTGAAGATGCTGGTGAAAGTCCATTACCGCCGTCACTCTCATCCTGTTGTAATGGAAGGGGAACCCTGAGTTGGAGAACAGGTCTCTCTTGAAGTGGCCATATGTGATTCAGCCGGTCTGTTTTACTCAAAAGCCAATTGGTACCGATCGATGAGAAAGCACAAGAGTCTGAATTGGTTTCAGCGTCTCCAACTATCCAGGGTCGGAGTAGGCTTGCACCGGAAGAAGAAGAGGAGATGTAGCATACACTAAGCCAGGCTGCCCTAATGAAATCAAAAGTTAAATTTACTTTCGATTGACCAAGCTATTCTGTACATTGATAATTGTAGATTATGATTCAGTAATTTCTTTGCACTAATTTGTTCAGATTCTAGAAAGTTTAAACAGCCAATGAATTACTATGAAAGCATGCAAGCATTTTAGAATTCCTTGAACTAACTTTTTTTAAATCAAAGGTCAGAGAACAAAAAGAAGAGCAAAATTTGCAGAAATATCAGAAAAACGCTAGCCAGGCTGACAGTGTTCAAGGCTAGCGGTCCTTACACTTCTAGCAGTTTTAAGGGATAATTGTTTAGCCTATTAACCATCAGCAACAAGGTAACTAAAAATTGTGAGCTTATCAGAGCAAACCAAATTCTCGCTGCCTACAATTCCTATGAGGAAAGGGAAAATTGGCAAGCTAACTTTATTGCTGAAATGTTAACAAATAAAGACGCAAATAGTGTGACATGATTAGAAACAGGCTGAATTTTTGGCAAAGGACAAGGAAAAGTCTTCGCATATTTAGGAGCAGGAATAGGAATTAATTATGAAAAATTATTTTTCAATATCACGAACAGAAACAGTCGTGATGTAGATTTGGAAGATACAGACATATTGGCATTAGGAAAATATTCCAACTCACCCTCGAAGAGATAACGAATCTGCATTAGCAATATTCCAAAATATATCCTTGAGTACGGTCGACGCTTGATTCCACCTCATTCCATTGGGAGTTACTAGCACACTAGCCAGGGCCCAAATTGCTGATTTGACCTGTGCCACGCTGAGTTGACCTTCATTCGACTTATCCACCACCAAATTCCGACTTCGTGAAAGCACATCGGCTAGGGTCTAGAGAAATTGAGTTGGGCAAAGGTGAAAATATAACTTAAACAGTTAAAGTATTGCAATTATAGAAGCATTAAGATCGAACCTTTAAGTAGCCATTATCCCGGAGAATATGAAAACCAGCTTCTTGCATTGACAAGCAGTAGAAGAGATGAAGGGGAACATAAAGCGAACCTCGATTTTGATAAAAAAGTTCGATTGCGACTGGAGAGAGCTCTACAATCTCATCTAAGCGTAAACCGTTTTCTTCATTATCTCCAAGGTGACTAAAGAAGAGACGGTTGCTCTGTCGATTCAATAAAAAATCATCCTCATCAGTTTCGCACGCGGTGTTGTCACTTTCTGGAGGCGCCGATTTTTCATATTCATGGAAATTCACCAGTTGATTGCATGCTGGACAGCGCTGAAGGAATTTAGGGGAATGGTCTAAAGAAGGTGAACTTCTGCATTGTAGAGAAAGAGGAAGACGAAATGCGTTTTGGAGACTGCTTTCAATGCTATTTGCGAATTTTTCATTGTAGAACTACAATTGTAAAAGGGGGAAAATAGATAAATTCAATCTAATAACCCAATAATCATAGTCTACATTTAAAGTATTATTATTATTATTACGAGTTTTACATTCTATATTGCCCTAATTAATAATGCACAGAATCTACAAACTAGAAATAGGACTTGGATGAACGAAATCGCACTTCCTGAGATTGGCTTTAATAACTTCAAGTTTATAATCCTAATCTTCTAATAATTAGGTAAGATTTGGTTTTTTGTTAAAAGGCGATCAAGAATGGAGCTGGTAAAAAACCCGCCAATTTCCAACGTAAAGTTTGAAATAGAAGACAATAATAAGTTAAATTACTTGAAGCAAAATAAATGTGATGCCTTACTTACTTACTTGATAATAATAGCCTCCTAAATGAATTGATTTGAAACGAAGTCATATATGGAATAGCCGTCCTTTAACCAAAGAAGGCAGCACTAATCATACTGATCGACACAGCGGAAGTATGCCTTTAAGACCATGTATTTCGAGAGAGAAAGTGAATTTCTCTACTAAGTTTGACTTGTCTCTCGCGATATTAAGCTCAAATCGTGTTGGCATTCGTAAACTATTCTTTAGATCGTCCGTTGGATATGAATTTTCCGCATCAACAGAATCTCAAAAGCGGATTGGTGAAGACCGAAAATTTTAACAAATGTGCATGACATTCTCTGATAGGCTTTCATGCTAGAAGAAATTCTACATTTAAACTCATCAGAGCGCTGTGTTCATTTACTTTCGCCATTTATACCTCATCCCTTTACCAAATATTTCAAAGACATCGAATTTACAGACCAAACCCTTATACAAATCAGGACAAGGACCTACCAATGAATTTTTAATATTAAACACTTTTTCATTTAATTGAAGGGGAATTAGTAGAATATCAGATTAAGTCATTAGGAGCAAAAATAGTTGCCCCGAATCACATCTATGCGTAATAGCCGAGTTAAATCAAAATTACGACTAATGAAGAAGTAAAAATTAACCTACCTCCATCCAAGAACGAAGAATGACCTCGAGCAATGTTCCCTCAATGGTTCTACGAGGATAGGCACTATTCCCTGACAATTGAGAATTGAAGAGCCTCGGTGTGGAGGCGATCTTGAACACCCAAGTAGATTTGGCCAAGAGAAAGGCTACGATTCGCTGACTTGAAAGAGTACCGATTGACAGAAAGCGGACAATATGGCTAGGAAATGCTGAGCAACACCGTTTGCCAGTACCCTGCCTGCTTTCTGTCTGCATGCAGTCCAACAAGGATTGGAGATAGAGTGGATTTAGACACGCCTCCTGAAGAGAAAGGTAGAGAATACTTTTAGGAAAAAGGGTGTAAGATACCACGGTTATGTAAATATTTAAAAACTTGGAGTGAAATCATACACAACCACTAGAAGGAAAATTCCTAGCATAACAAAAATTACTAAGACAGTCTTATAAAAATAACCTGAAGAAATTACAAAATAAACTGGATTTCGGACAAGTTAAGAGAGACTATTTATGACCAAAAAGTCATAAATTTATTCAAGGATAAAGAAGAAAATTAACTCGACCTTGACCTATTCTAAATCCTAAATATGGTCAAAGAAGAGGCTGATACCTTGGCCTGGCCAAATTTCATCAGATAACTCCCTATTTAAATGGTTTTCCAATGAAGCTCAAACTAAGCAATTTATTTATTTCTCAGAATCAACCAATTTTCTATAGCTCGAGAATTGAGATAAAAAGTAATGGCATTCAAGAGCATTAATACTTGCACTCTCAACAAGTCAGATGGTATTTTTACCGTTAAATTCTTAAATCCGCGTTTAAGTCTAAAAAAATAGTAGCTCCACTATCTTGAATATGTCAAACTAAACTTGTACATATTAAAAATTTGATCACTCTACTTCATTCTTTCATTATACATAGTCAATTGAGTTGAACTATACCTCTATCGCACATCCTACTCATCTCCCAGCATGAGTTAAAGCTAAGCATTTCAAGCTACGGTTCAAGTTTAGAAAAAATCGGCTTCAAAACATTAAGGATGTTAACTACACCATAAATTATGCACAAGAGCAAAATCCAATCGATTTCGCCATTGGGTGGTTTTAGTGGAACGTGAATTTTCAAGCCTACCCAGAGGTAGTAATTGGCCACACTTCTCCGACCGCGATAGCCAAAAGAAACGGCCAGCCAATGACTACCCTCCTCCTCTTACTAGCAATATTTTCAAGGGCACTCATCTAACCGGACCTTAATAGCAATGAATTAAAAATAAACGTGGTTCTCAAGGCAGCGAAAAATAACTTCAAGACGGAATGAAAGAGATACTTTTACAGTTTTATTTGCTACTTTGAACACGTGCATTTCTGATTTTAAAACTTAAATGCATCGCGAACGTACCTCAAGAACAGAGATCGCTTCATGCATAACTCTGGCGTTCTGATCTGCCGTCAAACTGAGTAGTAGAGGAATCAGCCAGATCTCCCCGAAGGGTACATTCATCCTTATCAGTAAGCGAATAAACTTCGTGGTCCAGTGGCGTAGAGCGACATGACCATTAGAACAAACCGTTGCAAGAAGACTTCGACCGAAACCACTGCCTGTGTAATTTATCGACGAAAGAAGGAACTTGGCACATATTAAGCGCTGTTTTCTCACAGCTGAAAGAGAATCTGATTGTTTCAACGACAATGAATCGCGAATAGGTTCCCCAACAGAGAGTGTGATCAATAGATCGGGAATATCCATGGAATGAAGGAGTGTAGATCCCGTCTCACAGGAGAGGAGTCTTCCCAGCCCAAGTAGAAGAAAGCTTGAACAGTGTTCTCGAAGATGATTGGGTTGGAAGAGGAGATGAGTACAGGAAACAACGGGAGAAGAACTTGGTGTAGTAGCAGCAACAAGGCAAGCTCGAACAGCAACAAGAAAACGTCGTAGGAGGGAGCCGGGAAAACTATTCTGAGAATAAAGTGAAAGGTGTGGAAGAAGACCAGATACTAGAATAGCAGCTGCCCAAGCCTGAGGCCAATTTCGACTAGTCCAAGAGAGGCATTGAAGAATACTGTTGGAAGGAGAGACGGTATTGGTAACAGTTCGACGATTTAAAAGGCGTACATAGGCCGGAGATAGTGGAAAAGAATCTTCCTGGGAATTGCCAGATGACTTGATAAGAAGTGGGTAGAGAGGAGCTGATCCTGAAGGATAAGCGATGTCCATTGGAAGTGTAATAACATCAATATTAGGAGTAATGAAATCCATTAGACGCGTCAGAAAACTAAATGAAGAATAATTTTACATAGAGAGTTGGTGAGACTTTGGCTTACTCCTATGGTTAATATTTAATATAAAGATTAGAAAGTCGAGAATGATAAACTAGAACTTGTGCTCTTACAAACATTGTCTACGCATCTAGAAGGTTTTAACAGGAAAGAAAGTTCGTTATATATATATATATATATATATATATATATATATAATACAAATAAAATAAATTTAAGTCGTCATTCGTAGAAGATCAACATTCAAATAGACTGGGATTCAGTGGAGCACGCAACTTAAATGAGCTTGACGACGACTTCAAATACTCCAATCCAAGAAGGACCTAAGAACATGGAGACATTAAGGAGAAACAGAAAATCTAATAAAAAAACACTTTCCAAAAATAAACCTTCAAACATTATTTCCAAATGCTTTAGGCAAATGCTCCATTGAAAGTCATCTACATGGAATTTTTTGTGAGAAGGTTAAATGTTCATTTTATAGTAAGTGATTGAAATATGATACAAAGTAGGCTTTCAGTCGAAAATGGCTGAAATGAAATGAAGATGTAAATAGAATCATGTATAGTACGGAGTTCAAGCGAATGCCCTCAAAGCAAGAAGGAAATACTTCCTTATTACTGATGAACTAACAAATAAATAAGAGCTACCACAAAGACCTCATAAGATAATATTAGTGTTGAATCTCGAGTTTTACTGGTTAGTAGTGCCATAGAAGATATTAAATAAAACGCTAAAATTTCAGTCGCATAGCTAACTGAGAGGAAAAATAGATACAGTCTGAGGCAACATGCTCACGAATTCAAGGCGCAAATGTCATATACCACACTAAGTCAGTTTACTAATGAGTAATACTTATAAAATCCTATCCTCACTTTTGGCTGTTCTGATCCTTCCAAGAAAAGAGCACTGTATTAGATGAAGATAACCGTCGACCCCATGAGGCAAGGCTCTCCCAATCCCATTCATAAGGTGATGTCATTGAGGAAGAAAGTTGAACACCAGTGCTTAACACACCTGAAGAAAACGAGAGCTGAGAAAATTGGGAAATGCTTTTTGTAGCAGCCGATGTTACTGAAGTTCCAGATTGAATTGTCGTGTTATTTATGTTACTAGGAGTTGAGCATATACTACTAGAATTGATGACCCCTTCCAGAAGATTGTCCGAATACTAGGCAATATAAAAATTAATTAACATGTACTGAAATAATATAAGTAGATATGATATTGGAAAATGACTAACTTGAGTAGGAAGGGTTGTTCTAAGTGAGGTAGATGTTTTTCGAATTAGTGAAGCGAAACCACCAGAATCAGAAGATTTTGCGGCACTAGTTCCACTTGCTTGACCCATGGGCGATGAAAGGACTGGACAAGAGGTTGCCGGTTGGCGGGAGAGGCATTCAAAGAAAGGCGACACTAACGGAGCACGAAGTTTAGGCCGTGGACCAACGTAAATGCGCTCTGTCAGAGTTTGATTAAATCTATCCATGAAGTCAACTGCACGGAAACGGTCGCGAAGCAATGGAATACGTGACAAACGTCCCACGGAAATGGAATTTGGATGCAGTTGGGTATTTGCCTGTGCATTAGAGTAAAAATAATGAAGAGAGCATCAGAGATAGTAGAAGCACCTAGATAAATCTACTTCTCGGTTTTCTGACTCACGAATATCGAGCTTCTCTATACTCCACCTATAAATCCAACTCATTTCAAGAAGTAGTGGTTTGACTTCCTCATTAGCACAAAAATTTAACAAACAGTCAGGGTCCGTTTTCTATCTTACTTGGAATAGCATCTGTAAGAGTTTCGAAATTCATCCCACTAGTATCCGAACCGCACAAAAAATCCCACTTAAAGACACGAGAATTTGAAAATAAATGACGTCCCCCTTCCCACCCACATTTATGTAGACCTCACTTCCCTGTCTAAATAGTTGCACAAAGAGGTGACCGATTAAAGACGTGTCCTCTTTGGAGCCATACTGGCTCCTAGTAGGCAGTTTCAAAAGCGCTGTGTAGCTGCTTAACGAGTTGTCTTCCATTTTTTTAAAAATTTATTCTATTTGTAAGCTTATTTTTGCTCAACCTCATGGAATGGAAGCGCTACGATGACGTATAATTAGCTAATTTAGAGCAAAAATTATTTACTAACAAAAAATGGTAGGAGAAAAATAGAGGAGTTAATAATTCAATTAGGTGGAGATGATTTCATTTACGAGTAAATTAACTAGCAGGGTGACCCTAACCACAGAGCTCCAGAAAAAACACCGGCTTGTCATGAACGAAATCGTCCACGTTCATTCACCACTGAAACAAAGCTGAGCATTTCCCTTTCTAACATCTACATCCTGTTGTTCTTTGAACAATTAGCAAACTTACCCGAAATGTTAGAACTCCAAGTAACTGTCCAGCAGCGGCTGCCACATAGAGCGAAGGATCTTCCACTGCAGCAATTAAGGCCTAGAGACAAAAGTAAATAGGAACAAATAATTATGAGGACGATTTCAGGGTGTATAAATGAAGTGCCCTACTGATGATGTGTAGAATAAAATGCTCAACAACCCAGCTAACTGTACTCTGAAAAAAAGATTGACAGTCTTTTCAGTTGGTAGTCGTCTATTACAAATTTAACAAACCACCTCCTTCGACCCAAACAGGCGCGCATGCAATCAATATAGTCCTACCTATTACTAGGACATTTGGGGAACAGTTAAAACAGACTAGATTTATGGTAAGCGGATTAAAATGTGGAGGTTACAATAGGGCCACCAATCCATAGATGAATTGTTAATGCAGTGAGGTTTGCTATGATGAAAATATTTCAGCTCGCTATTAAGATAACATTACCAAGCACAAAAATAGACTAACTAGTAAGTAAGGTCTGAACGTGACGGGTGGACATGATTCCCCACCCGAGAGAATTGGAATCATATCAGGAAATTTGAATTTTATTAAATTAGGATGTGGCTCAATATGCACATTGTTAAAAAATTGAACAATTTAATGAATCCAGAAATCGAAAGAGGTAAATCTTTTCATGATATTACTTATTTCTTAGCGTTTACTAAGCCTCTCAACGGCAATTTTCTGGACTGGTTCATACATCTGATAATTACCAAAGATCATTGTGCATGTGTTACGATAAATGATCCCAATATACCGTATATGAAACAATATCATTATAATGAATGATTTATAGAAGGAATACACGTGAAATATTCTCTCTGAATTCTCCCTAACTACATGTTTTTTTTTCTTCCATCTGGTTGGTGATATAAATAGAAAGAGAACTTGTACGAATAATTAACTTATTAAGGCTCTGCAGTTGGTATAAACTGACTTCATGCAAAGGAATCGGCAAGTTTGGCAAACGTTTGATACCCTATTCAGATTCATTTTGAGCTCAAATAAAAGGGCCGCATAAGATGGGCCAAAGGGCTTGATTTATCTATATGAAATTTAAAAAAATGTTTGCAGTGGTAACTACTATAGAATAGCATCCTTTTTTAAAAAAAATGGTAAAATTACTAATCTATACTCCCCTACATGTCTAGAAAATCAGCTGATAGCATCAGAAACTCAACTCAAAATTGAGCACAATTTAGAGTGAACCATGCACTTAAAATAAAAAAAAACAGACCAAATAAGTACCAGCATTTTATCAAACACGGGCCGATTTGGGCTGAGTGATAATAGAATTGACGAAGTTTTGGGTTAAGAATAGTAACAAGTGCCAAGTAATGATTGGAGGGATACGCGAAGCAACCGTCAGAGAGATGTATTTTCCATTCGATTGCAGATGGCAGTCAGTACCAAATGACAGCCAGTATTAAATCAACTGTAGATTAGGAGAAACATACACCCACAATTTTTAAATGGCTTTGGCTTCTAATCAAGAGTACTATTTGCATAAATGTTCTATTACACTTATATCAACTCACCTCAAATAAACCAGCCTGGACTAAACAGGACAAGACCAGGGCAGAATGTGCCTCTAGAACATCTGTTCCAGCTAACTGGAAGAAAGGGTAGAGTCTCAATCCCTCCTCTACCACAAAATCACCATCCAAGTACGGAAAAGGCGGAAGACACTCAACTACACTCCTCTGAGATGATGAATGGTTCTCTTGACGGCCTCGACCTCGATAAGCGATTGGTGGATAGGGAAGACCTGTGTAAAGCGCAGATGAAAAATCCCCAATCACCGCATGAGCCGTGTCGGTGGCAGGAATAAATGGAGCAGGAGCGGGAACACCGGGAAAGAGGTTATAGAGCATACTAAGGACTTGAGCCTAGAGGGGTAGAAATTAGAAAACACATATACATATATATATATATATATATATATATATGTAACTTTATTAGTTAATAGAGAAACACTTGCCAGAACACAGAGTAACTTAGGCGTACCATAGACCAATGGATAAGCGAGAATGTTAGAAATATTAGACCCAATATCACACTGCGTTCGATAGAAGTAAAATTGACAGATACTTTACGTGTCCAGACTCGGTGAAGGAAATAATTCCGTACGTCTCTTTTCTTAGTGGGCAAACTGTTCAAGATTATTTATGAGCAATAAATTTAATTTTATTGCCCAGGATGCAAATGTCCAAACCAAGAGTAAAGAACACGTCAATAATTGTATGCTAAGGAAATGTATGCTCCAGTACTTAAAGTTCGTCGATGTCAACTTTGACTTAAAAGAATTTAAATAATGCACCAAAATCAAGATAGCCTACAAACTTTGATGATGATGTATTGAAATCTCTATTAAATCAGATAATCGATCAACTACGGTGGAAGTATCACAGAAATTGGCAATTGCTACTGAAGTGCATTGGCAAATTGCATAAGACAGAATTTTTTGGCGCCTCCGTATTAACTCACCTAGAGAAACAAAGAGGAATGGAGAAACAGATGCTCATTCTAATAAACAAAATTTGATATAGTGGTATATTTCGCTCAAGTTCACTGTCTACACTTTGATAGGTTTGACAACAAATCAATTATCCTTATTTGGTAATTAATTACATGCTTATTTAATGATTTGCGATTAGGATAAACATTAGTCCAGTCTACCATATCGTTTTTCTTAATTCTCTTTCTCAATGCATATCGAGTACCTCCTTCTCGCTGTCTTTAACAGATTCTCTTACCTCATTATTTTTCTTTTTGTCGTCTTGCTTTGCCCCCAGTCAGGTATGCTATTTACTCTTTTCAAAACATCTCCTTTTAGTAGTCAATAGAGTGCTGCCTCCCCTCTCGCCTTCCTTAGACAAAATACCCAGCCACCGCCACCACTGAAGAAAAAAACTACAGCTTTGTAAATTTATTCTGACCACCTTTGATGCCCTCTAAGGTGTGATAGGTAGGAGAAGTAGGAAAACATGTATTGAAGACTTATACGCTGATATAACTATACTATTTGCTAGTTTGTTAAGGGTCGCAACAACACGAAGTAGAATATTCCTTTCCTCCTGTCTATAACAACATTCAATTGGAATTTCATACAAAGCACCCGTGAATTTTTATTAGCGATGAGGGCAAAAGGCATCCCGTGGACGTCTCGATGCGCATGTGAACTCTATTGACGTTAAGTCATATTTACTGGTAATGCAGTAATAAAAACTGTAGTGTCCAGTTAGTGTCCAACCAGTTAAAATCTGGAATAATTTCTGACAATAACCGCTTTAAGATTTACTGCTTTGACGTCTCAAGCAGAGATTAGCACCGATTTCTCGACAAAATTCAGTTCATCGAAGTTTGAGACCATTAGGAATAAGTGGTGGTGGGGGGGGGGGGGGGGGGGAAGGGGTCATAATTATGAACTAAGGTGAAGTAATTACAATCTGCAATTAATGCAGAATTTGAGCATGTATTTAATCGAATAATTTTATTTCAAATGGGGAAATTTTAAGATGGAATAGTTTAAAATAACGAATTATAAAAATAATATTAATGTGTGGTCGAAACTCGCATTTCCATAGCCAACGGGGAAATTACACTTGAAGCACATTGACTAATCGAATAGGATGAGAATTTGGTTACCACCGCATCAACTCTTCCAATGTAACAAAGGTGGTTGGAGAAACACGTACATTTCCTTATTGTCAATTCAAAGAATTCGCCTATTTTTATACCAAATTGTCACTGGAGAAGAGAAGTGAATCGCTTACAGCAACGTTGGCAGAAATAAAACAATAGTTGTCGCCAAATCAAACACCCCTTCCAGTCTTTAAGTTAAGCTAGGTCTGACATTTTGGAAACTTCTTTTATGCATTTGATGGACTACTCCATTAAGAATGTCTAACACCGAGTGAAACTGTTACAACCGAAGAGTATTGACAACAATTAGGAAGATAAGACCAAAAATTAAAAGATAAACGCGCAGGTTTATTTAATACAAAGTGGAAAATTCTTCAATTTGGTAATACTCAATCTCACAAAGCAAGAATGATCTCGAAAGATATTCATAAATAAAACCTGAGGATTCTACTGCATTCCGCCCCCCCCCCCCCCCCCACCCTCCCCTATATTCGCCAGACTTCATCCCATCCCAATATCACCTTTTCAAGCCAATGGAGCATATGCTCGTAGAGAAAAGCATTTCGAAATGCGACTGAAGTCGAAAAAACAGCTAACTCTAAAGAGTATTTTACTTAAAGAATAGCACGTGTATTCAAGTAAAGGGGACGAAATAGGAAAAAACTGCAAATGATAGCGGAATTTGTGTTGCATAATAGTACCATATATATTAAATAGTTTAAAAACAACTATTATTATAGTGTTGATTTGATAATGCGCGATTTCCTGTTGATATTCTTAATATGTGAAGCTTTCTAAGATATATGACAACTATACACCCCCTCCTTATTCCTTTTCCTAATTCACTGCAGAAATTGAATACTTTCAGACTACTAAGAAATGGATAGCCCTTCTGCTAGAAGTGTTCCTTTCTTTGATTTAAATGGCCACATACTTAATGACCATGATATCGTATTCAAATGGCCCCAAAAAGTTACAGTCAATTTCAGTAGTAACTTCAAAACGCAAACACACACACACACACACAGAAGTGCTTACTCTAAGTTTAGAGGAGCCAAGTAAGAGAGATTGCATGAGCGTTTGAAGACAATTTTGCCCCTCACGAAGGAAGTAAAATAGACCTGAAATTACAACAACAACAACAACGAAAAAACAATGTGAGATAGCCTTTTCCACCAGTGACTCTCGTGTGAGCAGAACGTGTGCATAGTACGAAGTTTACTGAAATGAAAAAAAAAGAAAGTGGACAAGACGCTTGCCTGGCCAAGAACGTAGAATGTAGACAAAAGAATCTCGTGTTGCTGCGATAAAAGAGGGATTTCTAAAATGAAGAAAAAAGACAACAAGCAATAAACCTAGATATCTAATTTACCAAGAAACAACCAAGCCCATATTAGAGAAATAGAGATGCACATTTTATCTAATGGAAAACGCGAAGAGCCAGGCCTCGTAACTAAGAAGGACGATAATTACATAGTCATTCATTCAATGACGAGGAATGAACGAGAAAAATATCCGCGGTGCTAAGAATACAATAATGCGATGATATACAAGAGTCTTTAAAATCTGCAGGCGATCGATATGGACAAAGGTGAAGTTTGGATAGGCTTAATCAATTAAGCTCTCTAACAAAGTGAAGACCACCTGCGACATGAACCAAAGCGAAAAATACAGACGAACGCTAAACCATCACTATAAAGTAATTAAGGTCAACGTGAAACTAAAAATTCAAACTTGAAACATTTTTGTCATTTTAGGAGCCACACTAGCAGGCCTCATTAGTTCTTTCAGTATTAAATATGATATCAGAGGCTAATAGATCAAAAGTCAATCGATAATGAGAGCACAAGACATCACAGCCAAAGTAAGATCCTTGCATCATCACATTATTCATCGCCAGCACACTTTGGTAAGAAATGCTAAGTTTGAACAGTTTTGATAGTCTCAGAAAATTTGTTTGTAACTTTAGGATAACACAAATTAATTAAAGTAGCCTGATCAGCTATTCAGTTGTATATAATCTAGCAGACATAACCCACACTAGATCACTGTTTTAATTCATCTTCAAAAATTAAATTAAAAATAGAGAAAAGAAACTCACGAATCATAAGGGGATCTTGGGACGGTGACCATAGGGTAGGTGACAAGAAAGGGAACGATACATTTCTGCAAATACGAAAAATTATAAATTATAAGCAAAATTATCGATGAACTTTGATAAATTTGAAGTGAAATGAAGGCCCAATAAATGTTGATGTAAATCGTTAGATTATCCTTAGAACGCAATTTAAATGTTAGGAAACAACTATCCGAAACATCGCACCGTAAAATACACAGTAGTTGAAGTTTCAAGTCATCAGAAGTAGAGGTTTGTCGAACACATGCAGTGAGGCCGCTTTCTGAAACCTGGCACCGTGAAAAACGTATTTTGTCATATATACATTGACAAATTTTAAAAGCATGGTCGATCATCTAGTAAAGAGGATATGAAGGGGCGAATTTCTACTATATGAATAATGACACAACAGATGTCTTCGTTGGCCTCTACATACATGCATTTCAAGATACAACTCACGATTAAAATCAATTAGAAGTTCAACTAATTTATAAAACTTCATCAGAGAAGTCACTAAGAGATGGTACAGTAGCACAAAATAGCTCAATAAATGAGAAACCTAGGCATAGGCTTCAGCAATTCCATAAGAGGATAGAAAAACGAAAAAAAAGCAAAACTAGATTTGATCGAATGGTTTTACCATCAAAACGTAATCCTCGCTCTAATGGCCAATAGTTTATACCTGAAATTTTAACGAAAAACTGAAAAAAAGAGAAAATTTCTCGACAAGTATTGCAAGATAAATTTGATCAAAAAGGGAAAATTAACAACTTAAGAAGAGCCATGTACGTATTTTAAGGAAAAGGTTAAACCAACCTGAAAAAGCCAGGAGTCAACCACACGTCTTCCATGAGAGCTTTCTGCCGAGAGTCGTAAGAGAGCCAAAAGAATAGTTTCAAGCACAATCGCAGGATGTTTGTAAATCTCCCCAGATTCAGCACTACAAGGCAGAGCGCCTATCAGCGTCTTTACTGCCACCTCAAGAGGTGAACATCGAGACGCATTCATTGCTACTGAGTCACTTGAAGGACATGTTCCACTGTTACGTATGACTGGAAAAGAAGTAAATGAATGGATTAATTCTCAAGACAATCAAAATAATTTAGATGATTCCACCTTAACGTAGTTTTTAATCAATAACACTAGTACTCTAACAGAGTTGGCATAATTATCGGCGAAGTTTGAGACCATATGATCAATAGTCGTTGGTGTACATTTACTGAGCAATATAGTTAATAGCGCTAGCTAAATCTGATTAATTCCAGTTTCGCATCAGAGATATTGTCCCTTTAAGGAAGGTAAATGTTTGAACGCTATTATAACATTCAAAATGTTGTGAACTGCCCATTAATGACACTTAACTGCCCATTCATCTTGGAAGGTAATAGATGGTTCAATTGAATAATGGTTGGCTAGAAGGAAGAACTTTGAGCAAAGTCTGATACGCGACAAGCAATGATAATAAAAATAGCAAACAGGGAGAAATATAAGCTCATCTCATGACCTTAATTCCTTCAATATCATTGGGTATTGTAACACTTTTGCAAATTCGAAATGCAATCATCAGATAGTCATAGCAATCATTACTATCACCCATGAAAAGATGAATAAGAATTGCATTACTTATCAAGCAAAATTATTTAAATATGGAGAAAAGCAAATAATTTAACAAACTGATGAGAGAAGTAGAGTCGTAGTTCATTTCATTTTTGGCATTCATAAAGGCAACTTTGTTACACTGTAATAAAGTTTAAAATTCGTGATTTGGCGTACCATTTGTTCGACATATAGTTGCCTATTCTACTGTCAGAGGGCAGATATAGATATAGATGATCAAGAGATCTTAAGACAACAAAATGCACTTTGTTACTGGTTAATCCCTTTAATAACCACATTAGTATATAGACATCAACTAGCGTTCCAGACCCATATGACTGCTTAGCTATACACTCAATTCTTTATTAGTTAGAAATGTGAAGTGCAGATCATGAAATTAATCTCAAAACTCCACCTTGGTCTGAGTCTCCCGCAGTTTAGTAAGCATCTAAAACACCGATGCAGAAACTAGACACTTTATTTTGTAATGAGGAAAATCATACCAAACTCGGTAAGAAGAAGAAGATAAGCTCTCAAGCAGGTGTCCCGATCCCGTCCGGAGTTAAATTGAGCAGAGAGGGGCGAGAAAAGAGCTTGAGGAGGAGGTGGACCTACAACATCTCCAGCCTTAGAAGAGGCGGAATGAGGCGGTTGGATGCCGATAGGAAGAGCTGCTGAAGTGCATGTGGCAGAAACAGCTGCAGCTAAGCAGTGAACCAGGTGGGCAGTAAAGCCACCTTCAGAAAAACGTAAGAGGTGGCCGGCGAGTCGAAGAACTGCAGTTCGTTCAGTGGCATCGTTGGCGGACGTCAGTGTGGAAGATTCTGGGAAAAAAATATCATAGGTATTAGGACAGTAACCAATTCACTAGATTAAAAGGCAAGAGATTGATTAAACGACCAAGGTGTTTGTTTAATTATAGCAAACGGCTACTGGTTTAACTCAAAATAAAACAAGGTTTGACAAATATTATTAGAAACCACAAAAAAAATTTAGAGCAAACATTAAATAGCCAAATTATACTAGAAAAGCCATCTGAATAGGCCGCTACTCACTATATCAGATTTCTGTCGTTATCTCCTGCAGAAAGTTAAAGGCACGCATATTAGGGCTCAAGTCACTTCTGAGAATAAGAGCATCAAATAACCGTACTAATAAGTCAAATGGTCTTTAAGGCCCCATTCACATTTCAAGAATATGTGCTCTAAGCCTTGAGCCCAATTACACGAAGTCTAAGACCGGATTAGTCGATTACCCTCGTCACTGGATCGCCAACCAATCAGACAGCCAATTAATTCCGTATACCCAAAAGCAGACAAGAAGTTGTACTTTGTTAAACACGAAAGAGACGCTCTACTGGATCTGAGCACCTGGAAACACATAACATATTACGTTAATAGACACTCCAAGGTTTGATATGAGTACCTTTAACTATAATTAAGTTGATTACAACTGCATTAATGGCGAAGTAAAATTGAGATAAAATGAAAAGCTAAAACTTACCATAGAAAGGCCTTTGAAAGCCAAGACCTCGTCCACCGCGCTTAAAATCATTCAGAAAAAGTCGATAGGGACCAGGTAGATGGCGTATTCGCGGGTTTTTCGATGCCCATTCATCAAGGGTGGAAGGCGAGTCATTGCCATTAGCAACGCAGATCGGAGCCAAAAACTCATCAGCGTAGGAGAGATCAAAACATCTACAAATTTGAAATAAAATTACATTTAAGCAAAGAGGAGGTGAGATCTAATTCATTAAACAGCCAACAAAACTGGTCCAAATTGGGAATCGTATTCCCATTTAAGGATTGAAGTGATAACTGGAGCTCGGGATATAATTTAAATTAAAAAAATTGCCTTAATTGGCACAAAGTGTGAATAATACTGCAATTAAACACTGCATTTAGGCAACGTAGTACTAATATTAATAGGAGTAATACTTATAAACTTTAGGTAGAGAGTGAAAAATATATTAATTTTGGAGTAATTAAAGTTAATAAGAAGGCTATTGAAAATTAAAGGATCACCCGAGATCAAGACCGAAGTAGTGGCGACTTTCAATGAATTGTATAGGGGGGACAACAGAGTATTCAGCACTTAGAATTTATGGAAATTAAAATATACCATAATCATCAGAAAGGAATTCGTGTGCCATGCGCGACAAAATAGAGCTATGAACCAGACAGTATTGGAAGAAAGTTGTGAAAAGATTGTGGCATCCGGGATATAAGCATAGACAATCCAGCGATAATCCATATGCCCGTACTACAACAATTGTGAGCATATGAAATAGAGAGAAAGTACCTGTTTATAATATCGATCCGCACTGGCAAGGAATCAATGAACAACTCAAGCAGACAATACAATTTTGTTAAAACAAGCTTACTTACAGGAGGAGAAATCAGCTTCACTATACGAAGTGACTTTCAAAAAAACCATCCTTCAACTTGAAAATTATGTTGTAATTAAATTTTGATAGAAACTAAATTCGTCCGCAAAACCACTTTGATTCAGTGACACCTGAAAGTTAGTCTTCAATCAGAAGATTAGTAGTTCATCGTCAAATAAGAAATTCCTCATTAACGATTGCAAGGCGACGCAATTTTATCTTTCATCGCCAGCCCCTCCAATAAGCATGACTTAATATGCAATCAGTAATCTTAAAAGATACCGGAGTTCTTGTATTGTGCCTGCTAAATAAATACCTACATTCTGCTTTCTTTATCCCTTCTAGTTTATAAGCAAGAGTTAAGCGACCACTGACTGGGTCGGTAGTCACTGTAGGCATTAAGTTACTACATCAATATACCAATTAGCGCTAAAAAGCAATAATTGAGGCAAGCAACAAAAGAACCAATAATCTTTTGCAATATAGATACATATATACAATCATCGCTCTGAAGAAAATTAGGAAATCTTGAATTTGTCCATTGACCATCGGTGGACACGCTTCACGTACAATCATTAGATAAAACGCAAAAAATATCACTGACACATGCAAATAGTGTCAGATGAAGTAATTTCGTGATTAGTCAAAACATATTCAGTGGACTGATCTTAAAAACGATGTAATCCACCCCTAATTGAAACGAATGTGAGATTTTGAGTCTTAATTCGAAAGGCTACAGGTTGAAAATAAATTAAGACATCCAGTGACATCCATAGAGATTATAATTAATCCAGCGAAGAATAAATGTCACTACTGCTAGTAAGACTCCAAGACATCAACAACAGGAAAATACAATTATGAAAGGAGGGTCAAAGTGACTATCTGCCATGTAAAAGATCATGATTTGAACGTCTTGGTGATTGAATTAACCAACTGTGCAGGTTAACGTAATTGTAGGTATGTGATTTGTAAGCGTGCTCGTTAAGGATAATAAGTTCCAAGCTCGTTGGCATCTATATCCAGTGAAAGGTAAGACAAATTTTAATGGAAATTCAGAATATAGAAAAGGCTTGGAAAAGCTATGGCTCCTCAACGGATTTGAAATAGTAATAATAACAGCCATAAGAGTGAAAACTTCAGACCAGTGGATCGGAGATTCCAGAATTCCAGTTTTCTAACTAGTGCAGACTTGATACTTTTTACCCTACTTGACTACGTACGATAACTAAGTGTTTTTATAAGTCGACTGAGTGGCATTATGACGATTTAAATTTCCGATTGACGAGAATTTATGATAATAATTATCAAAAAGTATTAAAACATAGACACATATCGTAGAAAGCATGCCCACCTGGTAATGCAGAGATCCAGGCGATTTTCCAAGAGAATATCCACATCTTCTTTGGAGCGAACGTAGTATCGAAGACCTCGCAATCCAGCACAACGAATTGCACGCTGATTGCACCACAAAGCCAGGGAAAATCTAAAAAAACAGAAGTGGAAATGCGATTTAATTTAGGAATAATTAAAAATAAAGCATAGGAATGAGATAGAGATTACAGGTTCCTAAATAGTAGAAACAGATTGGTGAGATTTGAGGAGTCATGGGTGATAACCTTAGCTTATTTATTAGTATTTATTTATTTTTTGGAATCTGAGCCAACCCTATGTTTTTTATTATTACTATTTCAAATCCGTTGAAGAGCAATAGCTTTCTGAAGCCTTTTCCATATTCCGACATTCCATTAAAAGTTGTCTTACCTTTCACTGGATAGATGCCAACGAGTTTAGTACATTGGTTATCCATGTGATATACCTAAATAGACCCGCTTACAACAGAAGCATTAAATCGCTATCCATATAACTAGAAATAACAATAAAGGAATTCAAGACCATTTGTCAAGCTTTAATGTTCAAATATAAAATTAGTTAAAAAAGAACTAGAAGTGATCATAAATTATATTTGATTAAAAATAATTATAATCTCCTTCAGCCACTGCTAGAATTAACCAGATACGTAAAACCCCAGTAAGTAAAAAATAAACACCACAAATCATCATGCTCTAATGTCCCAATCACTTGAAATCTGAATAAGTTGAAGTTAATACAAAAACTGCCTAAGAACTTCAATATTTTTTTCTAGAATGCGGAGTAGCATCGAGAATCGACTTCTTACATTTAAAACCTTGAATTGACAACTATTTCATAACCATAAATTTCCCCCAAAATCTTCAAATATAATATTTTTGACAATTGCAAGAAAATTATTTAAATCTTTCTACGTGTAGATTTTGAGGAAAGGAATGCTCAATTTTGAAGATTACAGAAGGATTATGACGGACATAAGCAAATTTTCTTAAATCTGAACTGATAACTACATAACGGGGAGCCCAGAATATCCTACACTGAGTTTACTTACTTTCTATCCAAAACGAAAATCAATATATATACCCACCTGTCTAAATGGTATACGTTAGTAGACAAATATAAGCCTAGAAATAATTGCGACGCAATTAGATTAAACAAGAGCAGGGAAAGCGATTAGCATTACTTAACATATTTTAAAGAGGATCCACATGATGGCAAGATAAATTGTTACAATAATGATTATGGGAAATTGCATTTAGCTTGCTTCAGAATTCACGATGTATTAAATAAGACAAACAAATAGAAAATTGTTTAAGAAGAAGAATCATCAAATAGTTCCAATGAAGGAAACCAAAACGAGTAAAAACAGGCAATATTCAAATTCTAGTAGTAGAATCAAGAAAGGGAATTTAAATTCGTGAGGTAAAAAAAAAATCTAGACGGAGAGACAGAAGAATTAAAGAGAGGCTTGAATGATACCTTTATTTAAGTTTGAGTTTAGCTACGTTTCATCATAAATGGCTTGAACACAGAGCACATTCCTTGAACTGCCAATTAACAAGAACTTGTCAATCAGAGTTAACCTAATTATACCGGTTCAGAAATGAAGTCCAAATAGATGTGCAAAGATCGGTTTAAATCTAAAACAATCAGTAAAAATATTTTGTAATCTCACTCACATACACTTCACCAAGGCACACAAAATTAAATTATTCAAGGCAAAAACCGTTGGCACGTTGGAAGGAGCTTAATGTCGGCTACCCAGATCAAAGTTAGAAAACATATACACTCACACGCGGTAAACTGCTGTGAGTGTTGGTTGCCTCAAGGTGCCATCAGTGTTTTGGAATCGAGAAAAGACCCGGGAACTTAGTGTTACAATGGCATTGAGATGATTAGTTGCCTTAAGGTAAACCTGATTGCAAATGCCATTCAGTGAGTTTTCCGACGATTTCTGCCAGGGATTGTGGAAAGAATAAATCTCATCAAAGTCCGCTATGCACTGACCTAGCAAATCACTCAGAGATCGAAGAGGATCTATTTAAAGAGAGGTAAATCAGAAAATTGTACAATATAAAGAATAAAGTAAAAGCAAAAGTAATCGTACCTTCAGAGGCAGGCAAATCCATTAGCACAGCATTTGTTGAATGAGTAGCTACAACATAAAGCACAGGGAGATAGATTCAAGTGTTTAGCATTACAATAAGGTGAAAAATAGAGATATTCTCTTTAGGGCATTAACACGAATATTCTCATTATAAATTTTAACAAAATATCCTAAAATTTATATGGATCTAATACTGTTTAAAATTTGAATTTAACAATGAAACACTAAATTCATTTAAAAATGGTTACATTGTGACACAATTTTTCTAGGACATAAGGCAAACACCGCAATAAATAGTTGACCAATAGGAGCCAAAGTATGCAGCTATTGAGATTTTCAAAAGCCTGCACTTCTTTCGAATACATTAAACAACTGTAGGGCTCCCAAATTAATGAAACCTAAATCCATATGCATATTTTAACTTGAATTTGAAAAAAATTCATTGTCGTAACAATATGTAAATAGTAGATGAAGCGTAATCTTTTAGCAGAACTGTTGAATTTTTTCAAGTTTATCAAGTTGTTGAATGCCAAAAAGAATAAAATGGTTACAAATTATTTTATTTTAATCATGTAACTAGTGCGTCTAGTTAATGAGGCGAATTTATGCAAATAAATGTCACCTTAGTACTAAATTTCCAAGTTCCTTTAATCGTTGGTTTAAGGCGAAAGTGTTCTATTAAGCCACCCAATTTATTGGCAACGAATTTAAGCTTATTTACAAACGTTTTTTTAATATGACGTCAGTTATTCCTGATCATTTATGACTCCGTGTGACGATTGGTACCTTTAAGAATCTATATAATTAACACAAGGAATACACCCTAAATTCAATTGCCGAGAACTTGTGGCCCTTGACCGACAAATGTGGATTAATTTTTATTGCGTCTGGTCAGCTCAGTTATTTACTGTATGCTGCCTTCTTCACAATACGAAGAAATTATACTTTTGCATGCTCGAGTTTATGCAACCTGAATGGTTTGTCCATAGATTCTACCTTAAATATACAACATTAAGCACATATAAAATCTGTATTTCAACTCAGGTACCTAAGCTTCTTGACCGATCTCCTTAGCATCTTTGGAGTTCAACTATAACAACACTAACCTCTAACTTATTTATTTTTAAATGTTTGTGTTTAGCGCAACATTAACGCTGTTTCAGAACTCTCATATTTAAATAGTATTCAAATGGAAAGCTATTTACAAATCTAGACCAAACAAATTATTTTATTCTCATTTTTCGTCGTATTAAAACTAACTTTGCTTTGCTAATTTATTAAATAGAGAGTAATTTAAAATACTTTAACCATTTTATAATGAGAGAACATGACCCAACCTTGCGTAATTAGAAATACGTAACACTGATCAAATAATTTGTTTGGGAGCCTAATAAAGTCGAGAGGAATTCTCAAACTTCATCTCTTATAAAAGATATTGTCGTTTATTGATTGTTTTCACTTACAACTGGCTAACCAGGCAGCCAGTAATTTATCAGCTGTCCAGGTCTTTAAAAGTATATTTATTCCATGACATTGTAGTGGATTAGCTACCTAACTAAACCTGACTGTACTCAGAAACCTCAGTGACAATTTCTCCTAGTCCGTAAGACCCCCAGAATTAGCTAAGCTAGTTGCCAAGCTTATTCTAGACATGCATAGCGTGGAGTGTAACAAGAGAGTAAGCTCAGTCATTCAACATGGCAGATTAAGTAAAACGAGCGGAGGCTTTTGATTGGCCATTGGCTGTGTGCCCTCGCACTCAATCCGTACGCGAAGTTGAACGGCTGTACCTTCAAGTCACGCTGTGCGCTTATGCGATGACGTGTCCCACAACATAAACGATTTGTCCTTTGCTTTATTTGTCTTCGTCTTGAATCTGAGTAACTCTAGTTTTAACAAATAGCGACTGAGAAGTTATACAGTTATTGTTGCAGTTTCTAAATGCGATTTTGAATATTATTTTTAACTCGCATTTATATCGGTTTTATCATTAGTAATAGCTTTTACCTATAATTATGTGCTGTTTAAATACCTTGGTTTGCAATGGATTGCTACACGAATAAGCCTTGACTTATTCTCGCTAATCTCCATGTCATGCTCAAACTCCCAAACTTTGTATGGGAGGGATCCTGAATTTAGTTAAGCTACCTCAACGATATTGAGGAAACAGATGTATCTCGTGGAAAAATTTCATTTGGGTTCCATTTACTGACATGGAGCTTAGCCATGTAATACTGATTTGGCTAGGTTGATCCTGTGATGACTATTAATTGTTGATTGCACTCGCGACCTCATTCACTCCCTAACGTGATCAGCATTACGTCTGCACATCCCACAATGTTTAAGCGCACATAAGATGGCTTAGTTTTATTGTGTTAGAACTGTGTACTCCACAAGTTGACTCGATTAACTAATTATTAATCACTTGGTTAAAAAAATCTTTAGGAAGAAGTGCCCATTAGAATTAAGCAATAGAAGTCCAAATCGTTTTTGTTCTGTAATTGAAATTCTCAAGTTTAGTCTACTATTAGGTTGTATTTTGATGTTAAGTCCCCAGGAACTATTACCACAGGCTCCTCAAAGATAATATTCGTCTAAAATAATCAGCGGTGACTGATTGTTGATGGCAAAGCCAAGGAGCCTCGGACCAACTAACCGTGCATTATTTTATTGATACATTTTGCTTAAAAAATGCCATTAAATCACAATGGGTATCAGAAAACAATTTCTGGTAAAAAAAGAAATATTGCACTTAAAAGTGAGGACGGAAATATTAAGCCTATATTGATGCAAATGGAAAAAAAACATTTTAGGAATAAATGGTTTTCAAGGATCAAGAAACTCGTCCTCAGGATTGAAAGGCTCTGGTTCAAGTCCACATGGACGTTTGAATTCTTGACCTGCTGCACGAATCCACTTATTCATAACCCATTTGGTCCCTGCCATCACCGGACAGGCTCCATGACGAGAGCGCAAATCGCCATCACCACTGCGAAGAAGATTATACCAAAAGACCATTGAACGAGCCACTGGCCTAGCGACTGAACCGGTCTTCGTAAAAGCTGTTCCTCCTCCCAATTCCACTGGCGTTAGCTGAAAGTTCACCATAAATAAAGCCTTCAATTTCCTACATTAAATCTAAATATGCTTACATAGCAAAGAAAAGAAAAGAAAAGAGTTGGAGAACCGCTTTTCCAAATTTTTTGTCATTTTTACATCAGTTGAATACAATTGTCATTTGTTTTAAACACCCATCAATAAATGCCAGTTATTTCACATTTCATTTCTCAATGTAGTTAGTCAAATTGAGGTATCTTTAACTTATTTTTACAATCATTCAAATTAACGACATTGGTTCAAAAGCAAGTCATTAATAAATTCTTTGTTGATTATTGTCAATTAATAACCATAGTATCAAACCCTCATGCGACATTAAACAAAATTCGGGGGCGGATTTTGGAATGGTGGGACATTGCATTTTTGGCATTAAAGAGATCATTCCCTTGCATACCTGTGGAGTAAAGCCTACCGTTAAGGTATTGGCATGTTATTATTCAGTTCTGGTATTTGTACCTATCTTCGAAGGCCAATGGAATTTATGACAAATAGAGAACACGCATTAGTTACGATTTCTATTGATTTTAGAGTGGATTACCTATTTCGTTACAGAATGTGTGTAATCTTATCAGCGAAAATAACGGTTCTACAATGATTTTTTACATAGACAGCCAAAGAAGTTTCATCCATTTAACAGGGAGAGAGAGAGAGAGAGAGTGAGCGTGAGAGTAAAAGCAATGAATTCTATGCATTCTATGGAATCTTCCATGCCAGAAGTCGTTCCTGCACGACTTGTGTACAAGCCCTCCTTTCCCAAACACCAACCAGCCCCGACATACTACCTATTTGATCGCCAGACAAACCACATATATCTCCTAAAAGGGCAGAAAACATGGTTTTTGTACTCCTGTCTCTCTCAGAACTCCTAAATTGCTTACCAAGATTCAATATTCATAGTGTCTTATTTTATTGCGAGGTAAACCGAAGCATTTATGGATGATAAATGTAAGCAAAAAACATACAACTCGTTATAAAGAATGAGGTCTAAAATCTTCTGGGCAAAATTCGAGTGAGACTGCGCTTCCTTTCGTCAGAAATTCATGTACTCTCGAAATAAGGCTCTATGGTCTCTCACTGATCTTTTTACTACTGAGCTTATATAAAGAAGCCTGCAGATTCATATTGAAAGCGATCTAAGATTATAATCATTATGACTGCCTTAGCCGACATCCGCATCAGTGGACTCCACCAGGTATTCGCTATTCCTCTAATCTCAATGTTTTGAATGTGAAAACTGCCAAAAGAGAAGTTTCTTAATCCTTTGGTGTTTAGATCCTGAAAGACGCTTCATGTAATAGTCAACACTAGGGGACGCTATCGTAAACATTTCCTTTCTCAGTATGCAATCCAATCTTCTTATTTATCTAGGCATATATAACATCCCTTAGCCTCAGAATTCCAAAAGGGGTGAGACCAAGAGGCGTTGCACCGGATACTACGGAAGTTCTCGAACAAATTAAAGGTAGATGCAATACTCATTCACATGGGTTAACTGCAATTTACTATTAATTACTCATAAAATTTCTTAAATTCTGGGATTTTTGGCTACCTTGTAAGCTAAAAAGGTTATAAAAATATTATTGAAAAGGGCTACTTTGTCCCGACCACCTTTTTCACATGTCTCTGCTACATCGATAATAGTATTTTTTTGCTTTTTTGCCTAACACTCTTAAATTATCACCAGAGAAAACATGTCCTTATATTTACTTAAAGTAGAAGGCACTTATTTAAATTCTTGATTCCAAAAGGTTAAATTTAACTTCCAAGAATATATTTACATTGAAATTTTTACTTGAAAGTGAAAGGAGAACAATAAATTTATTAAAATGCTCTATTTTGAAAAGTTTGGAGCTTTTACTACCTCTCTTTTCGGCTGCAAAATCTCCTTTCCATAGCACGCATTAACAGAGGCACAATTTCCGATTTTAAAGCACATATCCAGTTTCTTTCATTGGTGAGTAAAAAAAAAGACTTTTCAAGGTTATCTCTATTCTTTTATCAACCGTAATTGTACTTAGAAAGATGTAAGGTGAAAGTTAATGAAAATCACCACAGTTAATTAGAATATTCCCCTTTTTTTATTAGTGACTACTTTATGAAATTGGTATAGGTGGTCAAATAAAAGTTCCCACCATTTGAAACATTTGCACTCCTGCGATTGCCTACTTCTTTGGTGTATTCATCTCTCTTGACTTTTGATTGTGCATATTACCGAAATGATATTATTCGTAAAAGCAGATTTCATCAACTATTGTAATAATACCAAAGCTGTAGATCAACGAGAACATCGTTGAACTAGTCGTTTATAGTGTCCATAAGTAAAACTGTCGATGTCATCTATATGGTGATGCTAACGAAGGTACATCGGGACTGTCAAATGAAAAAAGGGTATTTCAAAAGTTTCCCCATTTAACATAGTTGGCTAGTCATTCAGGTTAACAGATGTACACTGAAGGGTATCCAACACGCGTTCGTCGCGACAGACGTTCATCATAGCCACCGTGCTATCGACGCCTGCAAATTTTTATATCGTTTTAGTTAATGTTTACCTCCAACCATTAACATCATGGCAGATAAAAATACTTCAATATGAGCGGTTTTATGAAATGCTCCGCTGATTTTACTATTAGAGGAAGAAATGGCTTCTCACGTATGCTTCGTGGTAAATGCATCCGTGCTACTTTAGTGTACCGATCATAACTTCAAAGACTAAATGGGTTCCTCTTGTTTTTGTTTATTTCCGAATCTCCTTCCTGCTAAAATACAGCATATTTTGAAGTGGCTCTTTTTGCTGAGTTTCTGCAATAAATAATCGTTTTATGGTATTTATTGGAATTATCAAAAGAGCTTTCAGTCTCTATATATTTCTATGGCCTAATTTCACTTGAATTAATCAAAATTAAGTTTTATCATACTTTGTGAGGTTCATCATTAATGAACGACATTGGTATTAACTGTCATGTAAATTTCTAATGGCTTGTTTAATATCAATTAAATATTAAGTTATGATTAAGATCTCCACTTTTGCTACAAAGAAGTTTAGAGCTTTGAAATTAATCCACGACTTCTTAGATGAAATATGTAGGACGAAACATTAGAATTCAAGTACTTATTTGTACTATTCAAATAAATAACTGAAAAAATTGAAATATGAGAATTATAAGTATTAAAACACTTAAAAATTTGTTTTTTTGCACAACACGATAAACTTACATATACCATAGTTGTCGCTATACGATTACCATGGCGTCTATCATGAGCGTCTATTTCAAATCTCTAAAACAGATAAAAAGTTAAAAATTAAGATTAAATAAAAATCTTGGACATTTAAAAAAACTGTACATGAGTACATGCGTTTTATTCAAACCGATCATTTTCGGTACCAGATTTAATTTTTTGGCTAAAAGGAGTCACATACAGCTGAAATTCAACTGACTTATAAAACTGGATTGGGATAAAAATCCCATACTCATAATTAAAATGCTTCCCCATTCTGTTGTTTAAAATATGCTTTTCGCAGATGTAAACGCCGAATACATCTTAAAACTAGTTTTTTTTAATTCCTTCCACTATTTATTTTTGCGTTTGTTTAAATTAACTCTCTCAGACAAATGGTGCATATTCTGTATTGTCTATTGTTATATATTTATTTGCTGCCAAGATCAACATATCCAAGGGATCTATATACTACTTGCAGCACAATCAGCAGACGATGGAGGTAATGACACAATTGTGGATCAAGGTAAGGATACCAGCGTTGGGAAGGCGCACTCGCGATCTTGCTTGAGCGCCATTAACATTTTTTTCATGAAATTGGCCAACAACAGTGAGCATCCAGCTTTCTAACAATAACAATATCTTAGACTGTCAGACTTTGGAAAAATTAATTCTGCAAAATACTAGAAATTAGATTATCTTGCTAATGAAATTTAATTTTGAAATCAACGACCGAGCTAGTCACCTTTTTACGTTTACAAAACATCTGTATTTACCTGGAACCATTTTTTTCATGATTGGGGTGTTTCTTTAAATATGTTTTTAGGAAAATATATAGTGAATTTTATCGTAGGAGCCAATTTTAAAAGTGTGGAATTGCCAAACCTTTGCATATACCACAACCAGTTTTCTAAGCTCGTAATCATAGTAGCATGCTGAAATCAAATTCCATTTTTTAGAAAATTGTTGTAAAGTGAAATTTATTGCCAAACAGCCACCAATGCGTTTTAATATGACAACTTAAAGCTAACAAATACTAGGTTAATGAGGAAATGTCGCTTTGATTAAAGATTTAATAACCTAGATTTACATTTTACTCTAAAAGGCATCATTTATGGTGTGGGCAATTCAATGGTTAAAGTTGTTCACTATTGTCTAGTTTTGATTTGAACTCTGATGAATAGAATCGAACATATGAGTATGCATCAAAATTGTCTTTTCAGTTTTAATCTTATTTGCAAATTAATAAAAACAGAAAATTAATGTACATTATTTTATTTCGGTCAAAAAATAGTGTAAGAGTTTACCCTTGCGTAGTCGTAGTGAGGTGCGTAGTATCCACCAAGTCCGTAGTTAGCGACTTGAAGCTCTTCCCCGTGTTCAATGCTCAGTCCAGTAGCCATGCTTATGCGTCTGTTTATGCGCTTCGTTAATTCATTCAAGTCATCCGGTAACCAAACGCTAAAAAAATTCGAAATTTGAAGTTCATATTTATTCAAATAACTAACACAAAATCTAATTGCATTTATTATTTAGTTGTTTTTTCTTACAGTATTCTTATGGGGAAGAAAATGTTTAGTCAGACTGTTAAGCATCGTCATCAAAACACAATGCGCCAAGTTCATGTCTTTTAGTGCAATATCACTAATATTAGGCACTAAATACATGCTGAAACAGAAGATAAGAAAAGATTAACTTTCTAAATTACTGTAAATTCTTTTAACTCTCATGCCGAACTGTTTAACCGCTAATTTTTTGTTATTACCATTCTAAAGAATAAATAAAAATCCTTTAAAGGTAATAACAAAAATTTACCCGTTTACGACTCTTACCACTTTAACTCTAATAGGGCTTCACAGTCACTCAATTTAAGTAGCTTAATCGAGAGGAAAATTTGTGAAGAAAATGGTGAAACTTTGTTAGAAGCAGTAGGGAAGGTTTACTAAAGACGAACGGTTTTTTGATGTTTAGAGCAAAAAAAAACAGCAGAACCCAGTCAATAAGAAAATAAAGACGCTCTTGTGATGGCGTATTTGCAAGCTGATCAAAAAAATGGTGCCAATGACTTTCAAATCGATAAGGCAGATTGAGCTGTATTCGTTAAATTCTAAGAGTTGATGCGCTAAGATTTGAGAGTAACACTTATCTTTACTCTATTTCTTCAAAAGATCTAACCTACAGTCATTGACATCAGACGCAAGCGAATATGCATACCTGCGGTATTAATTTCCATAAATTTCTGTATTTAGAGATTAATAATTGTGCTAGTCAGCACAAGTGCTGATAAATACGAGTATCCTAATTGGTTATCCGTCTAAACGTCACCGTTTTATTCAGTACGATTGTTGGTAATAATATGCTTAATCAGTTCAACTAGACTTGGCCTAATTAGATGAATAAATGTCAATGGGTTGTCCTTTATGGTGCAAGATCACAATGGCTTTATTGCCCTTGTGGCAAAGCTGAAACGTGTTCGCCACGTCAGTGAACAATATTTCGGTGCCTTACAATCGCGATATAAATCTAATTGAACATACAGGTTAGTGTAGGTCATATGGCTTTCAGGTCTAAATTTTTAATTAGAGGGTCTTTTTTTAGAATTTAATCTATTAAATTTGGGAACAGAGCTGTACTAGTACCGACAATAAGCGAATAACATCAAATTTTAGCGCACTCATTATAATTAGAAAGATGCTCCTACCTAATTCTGAAAATTGAATTCATTAATAAATTGTAGACTATTTGATTACAATATTCGTCGGAAAAAAATAATCTTTTGTTAGTTTTTCTTAAATTTTAAATATTTGTGAAAATGTGCTTAACTGTAGGGTCGACGGTCTCCATGATTTTTGACCGAAGGCTACCTATTTATTTAACAAAATTTATGCAAACACAATCCTCGGATGCTTAAAGCGATATACGTTAACTCTACTCTTTTAGAACTCATAAAATTCCTCAACCAAGCCCATAATTCACAAACATCTCATGGAGCTCTGTTGTGTTAAAGCATTCATGTCAATCTCATCGGAAAACTTTTCGTATCCGTGTATTTATAATATAAATAGCGTTCAATAGAATGATTAATTAGTCACCATGTCAATTAATCATTTATCATTTTAGTCTACCTGAATTATTAACGCTTCAGGTTTATCATAACAGCATTTTTATGAGTAATCAAATTCCCCGTGTTAGTGGCATACGGCCATAAAATTCCTCTCTGTAACCTTTAAGATGCCAATATCAGCTGGACATCAACATCATGAACCTGACCTGACAAGGCCACATTTTCCTAAACATGGTTTGAATCAGAAAAGCTTTCACCTAAGATTTCCCATACAGATTTCCAAATCAAGTTCTTTAAATGCTCTAACATATTCGATATAATTAGCACTCAGCACCCTAAAAAAGAATAGTGAATTTCTGGCCAGACGAGTTTAGTTTAAAATTGGCAGTAAGTTGAATATGTAAACAGAACAAATTAAACGTAAGTAACTTGCTTTTTGGTCACCCGGTAGGTGGCGGGTTCAAGAACTCCACTTACGGGGTTGCGAACCAATGCTCTCCTCAGCTAAAAATATTAAAAAATCGCAGTAAAACATGCTATATTTGTTTTTTTTTAAAGTACACCTTAGTTTAAAGGAATTTTCGGGTGTTTACTCAAGGTAACTTCGATAACTCTAGGAGTTATCGTTTTGTAAATGTCTTTCTTGATGATCAATGCGGTAAAATCTCAAGATCATAGCACTTTTTCAATGTGTTTATCATTATTTCCGTTTCATCTCCTGTAATTTGGCCTGGTTTGTCCTTTATTTGGGTGATATTGTGATGAGGTGGAAATTCTCCTACATCTCGCAATCCTTTTGAAGGAAGTCTATGCACCTCTAAAATATACAGCGGAAATCAGTCATTGAATGCCTTATATGTATATGACATTGGAAAATAGATAACAAACTGCTACCTTCACCAACTGAAGTTAGATGTTTTGAATCAATCAAGGTTCTTTGGCTGTGCTGTCATTATTCTATTAAATTGTCTCATGATTTATTTGTTATTCTATATGATAACATAATAATCGATAACTATATTTAAGGTATGCCAGTGATATAATTTAGTCCGATTAGTATTAAATACAAATTCGCACAGTTAACTGTCATATCCGAAATTAAAATTCTCAAGTGATAAAAATATTGATAGGTGAGCTAAACTGCTTAACTAAATATTTGACAACGAATTTGCTGTCGTTACATTTTGAAGGCGTAGAGTAGATCATGGAAGGAAAGTGCCTAGACTTCAGTTAAAAGTACCTACAAACGCCATCGACCCTGATCGTAAAAATTTGACTTCTAAGTAATTAGCCTAGTTCCTTTTAAATTTTCTTCCTCTCTACTTCATTTTTTTAGATCAAGGTAAGTCCTGAATGTACTTGTTTGTCCACACAAAGTACGCCTTAAACATTTGTAAATGTGAAACAATAGAGCTTAACCGATTTCATTCCACTTTATACATTTTTTTACCGCCCATTAATAAATCGTGTGTCTCAACACAAAATAAGTCTAATGGCTTTTTCGCTAATCTTTTTAAAAAAAAATTTACTTCTGTAATCATATATAGCACTAAGTCGTATTATCGTTGAAGAGTGATATTATTCCGGAAAGCGAGTTGAAGACTGGCTCTTCTGTTAACAATAAAAAGACCCAGTTGGAACACCAATACAAACGAATGATGTTATCATCTGTAGTAAAGTTTACATTCAGTTAACTTTAACTCGTGAATTTTGAAATTTGACAATTTCTTTACTAGTAGCACAAGATAATTAGTTAAAAGCAAGTTATTTGTTGAAGAGAAACCTATTTAGGCTCTGTCTCATGGAGAGCATTTATGATTAGAGTTTACTAACTTTATTATACTGTCTTAAAGTCCGATCGAGCATTGAAAATTATTTGAAATGCATTGCATTTGTGGGACACGTTATCGCATGAGCGCACAGCGTGGCTTGAAGGTGCGGCCGTTCAATTTCACGCACGGATTGAGTGCGAGGACACACAGCGTGCTCTGGATACCTCTGTCTCTTCTTAGCTTTGCAGTAGCTACTCAGGGAGACGTACTAACTATGAGAATCTGTGTTAGAGGCTTCTGTGACTAGACAGGCTTAATTAGGTAGCGAATCCACTACAAATTCAATAACCACAAAACTGTTCAATCCTGAATACCTTTGGCTTGGCGATCTCAATAATTTCGTCAACTTCCTTTTGACTAACGAAATCATGCCAGAGTATAATAGGTGGATCTTCTTGAATGAGTTCTTCCTTGAGGGGTCCGATCAGGAAGTAAGGATGAGGTGTTGAATATTTACAGCTCAAGTTGGATTTAGGGGGAGTCCATATATTTGCCTTTCTGCAAAGGTCATCGAAGATGGATGATTCCTGGTCAACCCCCCTTCCACCTAAAATGCACAGAGGTTTTATGCTCACAGGGTAGGCACTGTCATTCATCGTATCAAGAGAAAAACTCCTAGTATGATACTTTTCGACACTTTCATTTTATTAAACCCCATTAAATGCAAATCTGTGATGTTTTTATCTTACTCGTTTACACGAATTTATTACTAAAGATCGAAGTGTCCGAAGTTATGATAAACTAGTTTAGAGACAAGGTGCCATTGTCATATTGTCAATTCAAACTTACTAATATGCCTAAGGCTTTGTAACCGACACAGCATATTATGATATAATCAAGTGAAGTCATGAGTTCTTTTGAGCCGGTATATGTGGTTCGCAATGTGGTACCAATGTCAATTATTCTATCACGATGGGTCCTTTGTAATTCGAGCAATGGTCGATTACGTGAGCTTATAAAAAATTAATAATTTAATTTGAACATCACATTTATGCTATTAATATTGAACTTGAAACAATAAAACAAGTAAGAAGATGAAATAATACTGAAATTACGTGAACTCTTTTTAACTGCCACTATATAAACCGTCCAATGCAACTAAACAGCGCACAGGCTCTGAATTCCGCTTATGCAACTTCACTTACGAAAGTGGAAACAATTCTAAAAAGAATAGACATTTGGATGCACAAGACAAAACCCCAATCAATCATCCAGTCTTATTGGAATCTTTTATGCATTGGATACGTTACCTACATCATACTTAATGCCATACCTTCAACCAATAGTGGCCTACTCCCAGTGTTCGATTTATTAAATATTGCTTCTTTTGAAAAGCACTTGGCAGTTAAAATATGAATATAAATATGATATTTAAAAAAACAAACAAATTAAATTACTTTCATCGTTAACATGAGGAGGATCGTTCTCACCAAGTCGCCGGAGTTCCATTTCATAGAACGCCTTGCTCATTACTCCATTGGTTGACGTTGGGTCTAATTTAAAGTCAGTTGAAGTAAATAATGACTTGAACATTTGGGGAAATTTGAATTCTTGAAATTTATTATCCAAATAAAAATGAAAATAATTGATTCACCAATTAAAGAAAAAAACTCTATTTTTCTCCATGGTCTACTTTATCTGCCAATGTAAATCAAGTAAAATAAGATTACAACCATAATAAAATCACCTTCGATCAGCAGTTTCTTTGTGATTTCTAAAGCTTCTTTATATCTTCCTGACTGCATAAATGAAAAAAAAACAAAATTAATTAAATAATAAGCCTTTGTTTCTATTAGTTCAACGTGATTTATGCTCCTACCCGACCGAGAGCGTAGGAAAGGTGATCGTAAAGCAATGCAAATGACACAGTACCCGCTCCAGTCTCCAGGTTGTTGTTCTTTCTCTTGGCATTAAGTCGATCCAATACCACATTGTACCATTCAATTGCCCTACCGTAATCACCCATCTCGTAGCAGAAAAGGCCCAGTTTCATGCATTGCCAGTCTAAAAAGGAGATACGAAGGTGTAGTCAAAGAAGTCATTTTATGCTAACCCAGCCGTAAAACAATCCAATTTATCTTGAGTGATTTGGAGACGCAAGCTTTCCTCCAATAGTTCGAGTAATTTCATTTTCTGCTATTCATTTTGGAAAGCTACTAAGAGAAGTGGATTTCTCAAGAACCAATGTGGTTAAGTTATCAAAGAGGTGTCATTAAAACTCTACTCTTCAAAATATTTTTCCTCGGTTTTAAAAGATTTTCATCTTTACATCCAAGTTGATTTATTTTTTCCGCCAATTAAATTAAATTAAATCATATGAACTTATCATAAGTTGAGATTAGCTAATCTAGCCCGTTTCAAATGAATAGTTCGTCCATAGTTAGGTTGCATATGTAGTTGGCATTTAGGTCATTCGTGAAATTACCTCTTCATTATTTTACAATGAGACGTCCATTGTGGAACTGTTTGCGTATGGTGCGAGGTGGTAAGGACAACGCGTTTTCCCGGCCAGATGGCATGTTGGCATCACCACCTGATTGCAGTCTGATGTTTCCTTGGATCTTTCATTTTTAGAATGAAATGAAGTTAAATTTTGACAGTTACATGCTCATCTGCTTTGGATTTTGTATCAACTTTCCTTTTCCTTCTAATTACGAGATCAAACTAAGTAATCATACTTGAGCCATAAAATGCTTTCAATGTATTCATTTATGATTAAGTGAAATATTGCCTCTATAGGTGCAGTGTCAAAGAAATTGGATAGCGAGGCAGTTATTTTTATCACAGTGCAAATTTAGACAATTATTTATTTATTTTAGACTTTTATTTATGTCACAGCAGTCACCTTCCATGCGTATTGAATCCAATAGAAAGCTAATTATTTTTGCTTTCCTTGGCGTTGAATAAAATGGAATATCGCATAGTAGGAGGGTGAATGGGTTCACATTTAGTCATTCTCCCATTAACAACTGCGAAATCCATTTGGGTATCAATATATTATTCAATGACTAATGAGTCATTTCAACTGACCATGTAATAGAGGAAATTTCGCTAGCATTTTGCATACCATCATAATTTCTTTACTTAATGCACTTCTGATGAAAGTTGATTTGGAAAGTAAAGGACTCTTATTAACTATGCTAAATACCCCAGTTTAACCTGCTCTAATTAACTACTTTTCCTCCAAGCGGGTATTGTAGAGCAGAATCATGTTGAAACTACGGTGACTGTAGTGCAAAGATTTATAAACATTTTCAGGCGTATAAGCCTTCAAGAGTGTTTCAAGTTACAGAGTTTTGGAACCAGTTATTTGATTACGAGTAGATGGTAGTTGATGATTGCAAAATCACGCGCCCAAAAAGTATTTTCATACAAAATGGGAAAACAGACTTTCCAGCAGAGGCCCGGACAGTTTAATAAATTGTAGGAACATTTAACTTGAACTCGAAAGCTGTGCATGGATGCTTCTCGATGGCCGGAACGTGAACTGGTTGACCTTAAAATGGTGATTCATTTCTTTTACCTTTCAGTTAAAAATACACCTGTATAAAACCTTTCATATTTTAATAATTCAAAATCAATATTGCCTGTTTACTTGAAGCGTGAACGGTGTAATATATTTTTTGTGGCATAAAAGCGGAAGAGGAACGGTTTAAAACCTCCACGAAGGTTTGACAAATTGGAACTATTCACCAGTTAAGGTGATGCGAAAAATGCCTGAAACATTTACTAGTGTTGATATTGAAATTTGCGTTTCTTAACAGATTCCTTGTCACCCTTAGTGAAGTATTTCACTTTGCTACATATTCATCTCATCTTGAAATAATAAATTCGCATTCAAATTATCTTATAGGACACAAGTAAGTGTGATTCATATGTGTAGTTCTGACTTGACGTCAGCGCGCATGGAACTTGTTTTATCCTATCTGCAGGACTGTTTGTGTCTAAAAGTAATTTATTTTGCTGCAATATTTCTTCTTTTTTTCAAATTTGACATCAGTCACTTTTTTGCGTCCTTAGTTTGTTATTGGTATTAAATACGTTTTTCTACAGTTTGGTTTTGCTTGCATTCGTCGAGACTTGTATTTAGATAATGTGATATTTACAACAAGGCAGACATAAAATAATATTGGAATTTAAATTGAAAAAAATATGTATTTGTCTGAAACTTTCAGTTCTTCCATTTAAGCCCCAGGGAGTAGGCGTAACGACTCGTAGAATTAATTCCTTTATAATAATAGCTATTTAATGTTGATGTTTAAAAGTATTCTGTTTAATGTATGATTGAGAGATGGCGATTTCAACTTACAATCGTATTCTACTGATCAGAGTCATGGAACATGGCACTTGAATATTTGTATGATTTATTGAAAGTTACCTGATAAACGAGGAGACGGGGAAGAGGGTAGAATTCTCCCTTCCGCTATTTCTATGGATGGAATATTGTATGTTTGCTGAAGTCTAATTACAGCATCCAACGCACCACGAACATCTCTGTCATCAGGAAGCATATTCGCATACCATTTTAACCTCAAAAATAGCTTTCTTCTCGAGTCAAATTCATTATAAACTCCCATTGATGTATCTTTATAACTAATTGAATCCACTTTGTCAGGGTCTACATTTGGGAATCCTAATATCACAGACAATTCACTTGACCAGTTTGCCGCAAGTCGAATAATAGCAAGAAATGCAGAAATCGGGTTAGCTGCTGCTTCGTTTTCAATCGACGGAAGAGACACTTGATTTGGATCGGAGACATTGAAGATCTCTAGCGCGGAGTCTAGTCGAAGGATAACTTCACGAAGTTTAGCTAGACGAGATTCTTCTTTGTTGAGAAAGCTAGTTAACTCCCTAGAGAGATGTCTGCCAGCAACAACGGCTTGGCTGATATCCACCAAGGATGAGACAACGTCGGGAGACTGAGAACTGGTATGTCTGAATGAGAAGAGGCAGAGACTAAAAATTAGGAAGAGCATGGGGAGTGGATCACACCTTAAGGGAAAATGTGGCCTCTGCCCTACAAGGTCCAAATTTTGTATGCGTATATGTGCGGGGGTGGGCAGAAATTGATGGATTTGCACCGTGGGTTAACCAATCAGATTTTGGCTTGGGTCATTTAGCTATAATTAAGAGTGCTTTAAATAAAATTTAAAGGAGTAAATATTTGTAAGGCTGATAGTGAAATAAAATAAGGTAAACAAAATTATTTTATTTTAAATCTTGTTACTCCAAACATCTCCTCTTCTATCACACGTAGCCACTGTTTTAACATTTTCCACTGCTATACGCATGCTTTCACAAAGTCAATTCAAGCTCAAAGCAACTTTATGAAACTCAATGAAACGATCACTTATAAAATTACTGTCAGACCATAATATTCTCAATGAAATTCACGCTGACGTCTCTCTTCCATATGCTGCTATTTAAAAGTATTCATTTCTGTTCAGTTCTTATCCTCGTTATGGGTCATTAGTACTTTTATTTCATTTCAAATTAAAGAAATGATGAAGGGAAGCCAATCATAAGCACCGTTTCTCATTTAAATTCTCAATAATTAATTGCAGATTTAAGTGTTGTTCCGTAAATTCTGTTTTGTGAATTCTGTCAACTAAAAGGAAATTCCTGTCATCTGCAACGAGCGTAGGAGGAATAGATAGACCATGCGAACGGTCTTATGATTTATAACACCAGTTATATGTTATCCTTATAAATTAAAAAAAAATGCGTCGTGGGGGAGAAATTTTGGATCTTAAAGCACTGTAACAGTAATAACACCATGGGGACATCAAGGTATTCGAAAGATGATCAATGTCTTTCCTTCTCGGGCAACTCAAATTAAATTGCTAGTTAGCAAGAGTCCTATAATAATTAATAACCAAAACAATATGCGCTATTAAGTGTATTTATTATTGCTTACACCAATCCATTTATCATTATTAATGAAATCCTAATATTTCCTCAAGATGGTTCAGCATTACATACAATGGGCCTCGTGCAAACAAAAACGCAAAACGGGTCACAAAAAGGAATTTCCTCATATTCGTTATTGATTCGTTTATTTAGCTAATTCCTCTTGATTACAATTAGACCAAAACCTGGCATTTCCGCTGTCAATAGCATGAAGAATCCCATGCCTTTAATGGGCCACGATTATAATTGTCATAACACCGAAGATTATGCGTCTAGTTTTATGATATCGAAACGGCTTATTTAAACTTCCATGCAGAAATGCATCAACAAAAGAAAAAATCGATTTTCATTTATTGCTTGGTGGTGTATTTCAAACAGGTAAAATCTAAAGATTTTTTTGCATATTTAAACGCCAGATAAATGTGAAATATTCAATTTTAAAACATCGCAAATTTTCGGTTGTCAATTCCGAATTCTGAAAGTGAATTAGCTTTACCGATTCGTATTCTTGTACACAAGGCTCTTGATATAAACTTGTCTAAATCGGCATTGTAGTGAATGGTTGAAATTTCGCCAAAAACCGTGATAATTCACTATTTCATGAAAGGAATAACGTTTATGCATTCATTATATATCTTTGATATAATTTACTGTTTCATATTTTGCTGACTGGAGCTTTTAGAAATAACTATTCGTCTATTGCTGTATTAATTCATGTTTGTGGAGTTCAGCATTTATTTAATAGTTGAAAATTGTAGACGATTGGTCATCAACAACTTGTGGAGTACACAACTCTACCAGAGCTGATCACAAAGGATTCACACGCGCACTCGAAAAATTCGGAACATGCGGCCGTCTGCTGATCGCGTCGTGAGTGCAGAGACCTCTCAATTAAATAACAATCAATAATCGCCTCACGGATACTGATATCAATTATGATATCGGGCACTCTTCTAAGGCAGAATTTTTTAGTGCTGCCCCATGACTCAATTACTTTAAATCTGAGAATGGGTTCCTATTTGCGAACTGATCTGCTTAAAGGAATTGATAATTGCCCCAAATATTACATTTCACTAAACAAATCAAATTCATTTGCCAGCAGAACAAAACCTTCACGCAGAATTAACCAAACTTGTAATATTTATTTTTAGACGCAGTCATGCCTGCTCCTGGAGGATGTTGCACTTTTTAAATATTTTGATTGATGAAACTGACAATACACCGGATTAGGCATGCATTTTAACTCATCGAACCATTAATACCAGCACAAAAAGGAGGTTGAACAACTCAAGTTCTTGCACATATTCCTAATTTGGTCAGCTGATATAGTTGATATAACATTGATTCTAAATAGCTGATGTAAGACGCTCACTGGTATAAGAAATGAGTTTTACACCTAATTAGGTGAAAGTAATTAACTAGGTCAATATTGATGAACTAATCACGTGGGTAGATAATGTAGACAATGAAGATAAGAAGGATGAGAAGTTTCCTTTTACCGTACTGTATAGTCTGACCTTGAAGTTAGAAAAATCCTGAATGGTAAAATCAAGTGTCAATAATTTGAAGTTACTGCAACTTTATTTAATTTAACTTAATTTAATTTTATTTCAAATATTGAAAATAAGCTTACTTTCGCCTCCGCCTGATTTCATCTAAATTTTCTTTTTTTTAATTTAAAAAGTCTGAAATATAAAAATTAGTCATTATTAAATGCGTTTCCATAACGAAATCACAATTTTATCTCATGTTTTATTCCTATTATATTAGTGTTGACAATTACTCCAGTTTTAATGCAAATTCCTTCTTTTGCTGAAAATGTATAAAATTTAGGCAGCTAAGCCAAAAAACGGCGGAATTTGAAAGAAATATGACAGTTAGCTCCTCCTCCTAAGTGTTACGCAATGACGTGAAAAGTCATAGCTTCTTCAACGCATTCCTAACACGTTTAAACTGCGTACCCGAACATTCTGGAGAGTGCGACCGTGTGTAGAGGACTTCTCAGCTAATCAACTATTAAGGTTCATTCAAGTTATGTTAAATGTATCCAATTAAGAATCGTGTTTGCAGTGATCATATTTTGAATAAATGCTTTACTCGCGATACGTCTCCTTCCTTTTTATCATGCTAGAATATTTTTCAATAAAGGTTAATGAGGATAGATCAGGCTTACTTGTGTAGTAATCCGTCACAAACTAATTCATTTTTTATTCAAACGTACTTACTGCTTTTATTCGTTCTTAGTTCGGATCATGAAGTTTTCAAGGGAAAATGTACTTTAACTTGAAAACACGCGTTGGTGATGCGAAAACTTTTACTTTGTTTTATTTATTAATAATAAGTAATAATAATTATTATTAATAAATCGGTGTTTTCTTTTTTCTTTATTTTTCCACTTGAGTAAGAGGTGGTTTTATAAATGTGACTTGAATATCACTTCCAGTAAATCGATTAATTTCATCACAATTTGGAAAACGCCTAGGAACTCTTTGCCCCTAAAATCTAAATTGTCAGCCATGTACCAACCGCAGAGACAGAAGTGCCCCTCCCTCATTAGTCTTTCATCGTTTTTTTTTCGAATTTCAACCTAACTTTCCACTGACCAAATCGTCTATCCCTCATATTATATAGACACATACTACTGCTCTTAATTAAAATCGAACTGCAATTAGCTTTTGAAAGTAGCAATGAGAGTTTGTGGTTTTCTTCTTCTTCTTCTGCGTAGATAGAGTTGTTTGTCGATCATGACACCAGCCATTTAATTAAATCAACCTGTCAACGAGACAGAACTGATCCAGAGGAACACAGAGTAAATCGTGAAAATAAATATCTCAAATATTTAGATATTTCTTAACTTATGCACCCTATTAGAAGGCAAATACATTTTCTTCGTTGATGGGCTAATGAAATATGGCATGTTAAGTTCCACAAGGATAAGGGTAAGGGGTATAATAGCAAGTGACAATTGATTTTTTTAATTCTTGTTCTAGAATTTTCACTTTACATATCAGAATCCATGCTCCCTAATCTCTTCCTTGCATTACTAGGTAAGTTTTTTGCCAAAATTGGGCCATTAATTTTGACAGTATATTTTGTCGCATCAATGCATGGAAGGTCAAAAGGCAGATTGATTTATCATAACATTTAGCAGTAACATTTTCTTAACATGGCAATGTGGTTTTCATTTAATATGATCTCTGTAAGACTTACGTTTCATAATTTTGACCATTTATCATTCCTGTGGATTGATGAAACTATCTTTGTCTAAAAAATTACCACTGTTTCATTAAATCTTTATTGAAATTTAATCAAGAACCTATGTAAAATAAAGTTGTTGTAGTTGATGATGTCCAGATCATCATACTTCTTTTAGTCTTCCGCCGCCACCAACTTTAATCTAAGAAATTTCTATCCTCGAAATTATGACCAATGTGGATGCTTAGTCATCACGACACCAGGATCACATGAAGCAACTAAATAAATAGCGAAACATTGAAAGGAGTTTTTGTTCCTCGCTTTATTAAATAATTGAGACTGTAATAGCATCATTTTTAAAATTTTGAATTCATTTATCTCAGAGAGAGGAAGAGAGTGAGAAGAGAAGAAGTAAAACATGGAAATAACACACTATTGTGGCCTTCGAAGGGGCCAAACTTTTTCCTTTTTACTACCTTCATTACCACACTAGATTTTGATTTAAAGTTTGTTAGAAGTTTCAAGGTCATTAATACACAGAATACTAGATATCCTTCCAGTAATATTAAACGACATTATTTGTAATGTATTTGTGAAAGTATTCTTAGCTTGGAAGGAGTCATGAAGAAGTGCCTCCAGTTGCCGAAAACATGGAGCTAGACAAACAAGAGGCTATTTTCGAGTTGGTACAACAAGCGGAAGATCAATTAATCTCTCACATTGTTTTGACGGAAGCAGCAGAAGTTCTTTTATCACCCATTATTCTGGAAATTTTAGGGTTTCCGCGTCAAAGATTTTTTTTGCATCTAGACATTAAGAAAAAGTATTTTTTTGCTGCAATCCCAGGTACGATAAAGCTGCCATTCAAATAACTTGTCAGTTTCAAACCTTAACAGCATAAATAAACTTTCGATGTGGCAGAGTACAACACTTCACATTTTCCTTTACACGATTTACCACTCGAAATTAAATTAGTTCCCTTGGGTTTACCTTCACTATTTAGCCAGAATTTGAGTTGACTAGCTGTTCTCCATCTCAGTGGTGGTGATTTTACATTCAACTTTAAGTTGGTCTGACCTTTAGGTGCAAAATGTTTGTCAGGTGTCTTTCTTAATGACCACGATGGTGCAATGGTATTAGCCAGCATCATTTTAACACAACAGAGTTCACTAAAGTCAAAAAATCAAATTACTTGCTCCCATATAATGGAAAGGGTTGGTTCATCTATTTCCATTTCGATCGTGGTGGCCAGAAATAAAACAAATGACACACATCAATGTTGCCACGTGTTCAACACACTTGCTGTACAAACTGGGTGGAGGCAACTTCATTTCCAAATGCATTCCATTTTACAATTCCACTCCACGCCTAATGATAATCAATGTTGGCATTTCCCCCCTAATAGAAATTTCCATGTTTACATTTGCGCTTCAACTGCAGATGTGACTGACAGGTGGGAACTGAAAGTGCAACAACAGTCTTCCTTGACTTACTTCAGGATAGGAAATTGTAATGACGACCTGGATGGATGACACCAACTTCCCATGTTTCCAGATCGCACAAGTTAGATTTGTGTTGTGTGTTAGAGTTATGCTAATTGGCTGAATTCATACGAAGTTCAATTATCACAAATGGTTTTTTTAAGTTCTCTCTAATTATTAAATTACCACTGACCTTTGAGTAACAACGTTGAACCTACCGCCCATCATACTTAGTGAAAATGAATTTCCCAACAAAAAGTATAGAAACAGCATATTTGCCTATTCGATTGGTTCAATTGAACGGAATTTGACCGAAAATATGGAAGATAGGAAAAGTTACTTTTAATATTATATATTACTAAAATTTATTATATATTGGTAGCTAAATCCAATTGATTTTAATGCGTGTTTCGTGGCCCAATGGGAAAATAATAAAATGGAATTCCAAGTAAAAGTTTCTTTATCCGTAAAAAATTAAACTTTTCTAAGTAATTGGGTTTATGGAACGATTTTTCGCCGTGGCTATACCTTGGCGAGACACGAAAATACTTCTTTTCAACCTTTTACCTCCAAACTCCCAATCGATTTCTTATTCGCTATTCCAGACGCCTTAGCCAACTCCTTGTTTACATGAACTAAGTGAAATCTCATAGTTGACTCAAATCCCACTTTCCCTTTCCTACTGCACATCTATTAATGTCTCTTCTCTCCCATTCTTGCGGTCAACCTTCCTCTCCATCTACCCTTCATCCTATCTCCGACGTTTTATCCACTCTCCGCTTTTTGAGCCCCTTCCAGATTTATGGATCACAATGAATGATTATGAGCATGTAGCGTATACATTGCATCCTACTCAGAAATAAGTTATTATCGTCTTGAGTTTTCTTCCAAACTCTTTTATCTCTTTACTGATAGATCTAACTCTTCATATAGTAAGTCACATGGCAATTTTAGCCACAGACGCAATTATTAGACTTTTGAAGAACGTTACCATATTAATTCAACTGTTCTTTAGTTTATTCAGAATTAATCAATCATTATCCTTCATTGACAATAGCTAAATACAGAGATAAGCAGTAGTCAAAGATATATCATAAAAATATTATGTGCAGAATTTTATGGCCTATGAGTACCTTTCTCTGCAATCAGATTTCAAAATTACTATTACTTTACTGTACCATTGCTTCATCCCCAAAAGTGCCTATGATATCGGTTTTAATTTAAACATGTTCAATGGCGATGACTGCCTGGACCTTAGAAGTGTTAATATCAAACCACTTACTTTGTTCAATGCACTTGTACTAGCGTAATGCCAACACTATTGCATAAAAACATTCAAGCAAATCAGCATGTGGTAAAAGCAAATACTACGTGCGTTCATAACATTATTTATCGAAAATAAGAGAAGATCGCGGTTGCATAGTGTGCGACCTATTTTTAAGTTGCTGTTCAACAATAAGTTAAAATGTACATCTTTCTATTTCAACAACACCAAAATCGCACATTAGAAAGGATTACAGTAAGTAGTAAGGGAGGATCTATATATATATATAGTTTTTACATCAAATCATTATGATCAAATTTGAATTTCGCCCACATATAGAGTAAAACTCGCTGTAGAATTCAAAATACTTATTTGTGTTTGAATTTCAATACTTACACTGGATTTGTCCGATTGTCTATTTTACCGGTATTCTGTCAACTTTGGAAAACATTTTAATGCTATCTTTAAAAAGTACATTAGACAGCAGAAATGATTGAGACTGTATAAAGAGAAAGAACCTTTTTTCAGTTCAATGGGAGGAAATAATCATTATTCCTGTACTCAGTGTTTTTTTTCTTTCAATGAAGATATAATTTTCATTTGCTCATCGATAGCCCTTTTTATTTATGACAATTCCCTTTTGTCTAAGCTTATTCCAATTAAAGTGTTTCATTATTAATGAATTTTTTGGGCTGTGGTCTAGGATATTGCCACTGAAACTTCCTGACGTGTGTCCATTTAAGTCAGTTACATTACTATAAGCCAAAAATCAGTTATACCATGCAATATTAACTAATATCTCAAAATACTTAAATCATTTGATAATAGTTTTGACGAAACTAAATTCTGACTAAGTTTAGTTTAAGTATTCTTGGTGAGTTTTGGAGAAAGTAATGTGACTTATCACTTACTAATCAACCCTACACTAATATGATTTATTATTTATTTGAATAGTAATTTGTCCTAAGAGATGCATAAGTAAGCTGAGTCGATATTGAAATTCGAGTACCCAGTAAAAATAATGCGCTATACATATTGGAAATAATGTGCATCCAACATCCAATGACTATCAGTAAAATGTTATTTAAATTTTGCTTAAATTACGAATTCTACTCCACGAGAAATGATGTTCAACCACAACAATTTAAAAATGGATATTAAATTAGTAAACTCATAGATGTGCTTGCGATTTTGGGTTTTTCGAAACAAAATATGGGGAAACTAGGAAATGATCATCCGAAAACAATATCCAAATCTGATTGTATATTAATGAATAAAAATAAGTGGATATTAAAATTGTGGCTCATTAAAAGCTTGTGGCACACGTCATGGCATGAGCGCACAGCGTGACTCGAAGGTGCAGCCGTTCAACTTCGCGTACGGATTGAGTGCGAGGACACACCGCCAACGGTCAATCAAAAGCCTCTGCTCATTTTACTTAATCCGCCATGTTGAATGACTAAGCTTCCTCCCTTGTTACAGTCCACGCCATGCATGTCTAGAATAAACGTGTCTTTTGGATGCCTCCGTCTCTTCTTAGCTTTGCAATAGCTTAGCTAATTCTGGGGGTCTTACGAACTAGGAGAAATCTGACACTGAGTTTCTGAGTACAGTCGGCTTAGTTAGGTAGCTAATCCGCTACAAGCCCATTGATTCTATTATCTCAATTTGTCTTAATGTCGAAAAGGAAAGAAATCCACAAAGAACCACAAAATTGATCAATGTATTAGCAAGACCGAAGATAGGTAAGCATCAGAAAATTGATAAGTTTTTGAGATAAGACAGAAAAATTATAATATTTCATAAACGTCTATTTAATAATGTATAATCAAAAAAGAATCACGCTCTGGACGAAACTAAGAGCTATCACAGAGATAGTGCTAGTTAAAATAAAATACGTGCTGGTGCTTATTCAAGCAAAAAATTAATTTCGAACTTGCCGTCAGAATTGTAATGGTAATTAGTTTGAAATGTTAACATCTTTCTTGTTTGCTTACAAATGTAAAAGGTTATCATAGACTACCTTCTTCTAGATGTAATTAACTTTTAATTTTTAACGGTAACACTTGGACACAGGTGGGGTAATATTTTTTGTTACAGAAAAAAAAACTCGATACGAAAAAGAATCAGTTAAGGAAAGGCTCTTATATTCTTACTTGCTTTATAGGAATTGTATTTTCGAATATTTTGAAAGAATTTGACAGTAATATTTGCAGTAAATATTAAATTTACAAGCTACATAAATAACAGTCATTCGATCAACTTTATTGCTAAGAGCTCAATTTCAAAATAAATTTTTTATCTTTTAAAATTTGTATAGTTTCAAGGAAGTATTTGCACGACGCGTATATTTTGACACCTTGTTGTTGTTTAGCGCATCTAATTGAACTTTCAAGCTCATGGAGCGACTTTATGAATGTTTTGCTGGTAATTCAGTTATAAATATATTTGCCTTATACAGGTAGTGACTATTTGCCTACAATGTGGCTAATAAGTAAAAGCATATTCAGGCTCAAGTTTCATAATTTTTGCGCTTTTAAGAATTTTAAATACTATTTTTCGCAAACTAAATTCATTCAAAATTATAATAGTTACCTTGCTCATGCAGTATCTTTTCGTCTGTAGGGTTTTTATATTATGGTTCTTGAAACAATGAGCCATATTTTTCGAAAGCTTAAACGAAAGAAGAGTGTCGATAAAGCAAATGAAAACGGGTATGTTCCACCAAAGCCTGCTCGCCGGTGGGAAAGGCGAAAAAGGCAAGAGGAAAAGATGGACCGGGAGAAAAAGGAACACATTACTCAGACTAAAATCAGCCCCTGGCTACAATTATGCGGTGATCCTCGTGAACGACAAGCAATGGCATTGTATTCCCTTTCTGGAGATGAAAAATCCGGAGAACTTGATGTCAAGCAGGGTGATCATCTCACAATTGAATCCATCAACCGATCGGATGTGTGGTTGGAAGTGTACAATGACAGAACGAATAAACTCGGCTACTTGCCCAGGAATTTTATTACTGAAGAGAATGGCATTGATGATGTCTTGGATGCCTGGTTTGATATTGATCGAAGAAACAGCGAGAATAAACTACTAATGGCAGATTATCCCAGTGGAACTTATCTACTGCGGCCAAGTTCTAGTAAGTATACTATTTTTTTTTCATTTGATTCGTTCTTTGCAAATGCTGTTCGCATGATTAATGTTTACTTAAGATTCAGTGCTTCATTAGTTTGCATGATAATAGGGACATTAGCGGAAATATTTAAAAGCAATTGAAAGCCTGTACTACATAACGTTAATCGAATTTCCTCTCATCGTGAAAAATTCCGCTGTTATTAGTCAAAATCATTGAAAGTTGATGATTTGTGTAATTGGTTGTTATAATTTCGGTTTACTATCTTATTTATGATTTAAAGTCTTATCTTAGGCATTTGGTGTCTTTTTTCTTCAGTATTAATAGTTTTGTCTAATTTGCGCACTATGTTTAAGTTATTAGGATACGTGGTCATTTATATTAATAGTTTGGCCTAGTGTTTTTTGTTCGTGTCTCCGTAACAGATCTTCAGGAATTTTGAACCCAGTTGTCCACGTTCGTTAATTAGATTTTTGTCATTCTAGGCCAAATCTTTTATTATTTTCGATTATCTTTGTTTCGTTTAATCGGATATTTGATTGTGATACGTAATTTTTTCCTCAGGAAATAATTAATCCCACATCCTTTCGTTTTAAGGCAAAATAAAAATAGGAAAATGAAAACTTCTTTAAAGTAAGCTCTAGTTTTACCAAGTATCTCAACCTTAAAGAATTCATTGGTTTATAAATGAGAAACTGGGCAATAAAAGTATTCACTGTTGAACAGGTGTCGGTTTGACCACACAAAATGATTCATGCAATGTTTGCTTCGAAACACATTACTTCAACCGTTATGTCTAAATATTCTCGGCTTGTGGATGCATTATGAGCATTGGTTTCTGATGCATTAAATGTCTGTCTTTCAATCAAGGAATAATTAAGATGTTTTATTCGAATTATTTATGTTTAGTTATTGTCTGCATATTCATTTTCGGTGTTGACGAATAGCACTTCATATGTGAGTGTTTAATTTACTTAATTGGAGGCTTGAAGTGGATAAATTCTTGTCTTAACTGTCAGTTTCTGTGGACTCGAAGTTCGAATTCAGACGAGCGAAGATATAATCTCATTGAGTAGATTCAAATGTAGATCCCTGTCACTTTAATAGAGTTCAGCACAGAGGAAAAGAAGTATTCTGAATCGTATAGTGGGTATAAAATGCAAAATTCATAGTAAGAATCAATAGATTGTGCAAGTATGAATAGACTGTAATAAATTATGCCTCTTTGTTTGGGTTTTTTTTTCTCAAATCTTCATTAGCTGTTTAATCCTACTAACCTTTGGAAAATCTGTGAAGAATTGCACTTATTAATTTCAGAAAAAAAGTTGATAGTTGGCCTCTGTTTTATTATTGAACTAGTTTCACAGTTCAATAACCGTTAATATTCCAGTTAGAAGACTCAGGCATCAGTCCGCCTGACTTAGAAGAAAAATTTGAGTCACCAATATAGGTTTAATGTTGATCAAAAGGATCGCAAGTAACGGTTAGTCGTTGTTAATTGGTCCCTTCCTCCTTCTCCTCCGTTACTCAACCTTTGGGTCTAAATATCGATTAAGTTGTTTTTTAGAGTGGGAATATTCAGTCTGTGGAAGTCAAGGTTTACTCGTGTACCTTTTCCTTTACCCTGCTCCAATAAACGAACATGTTGTAGATAATTAAAATAGTAGTTTTTGTGTTGCCTTCAAAAGTTACTCGAATTAGTAGCTTTATTACTCTACGGGTTATCGAAGGTCTATTCGAATGTGCAGTGGTTCAGCCATTTTATTTCAACCTTGATCATTTATTGTCCCTTTATTAAATTATGATTCCACGTTAAACGAAAGTGAATATTTGCTCAACATTGATTTCCTTAGGTACTTTTCCGTTTGCATTATGTCTTGAGTTTACTTTCGATATTCGAAAGCTCACGCATATACAAAAATACACTCCTCACGTGTATGTGTTTAAAATATTAATGATAACAGAGTGGCGATGCAAATACATAATGCTCAAGCGAAACGTGAGGTCTCACAATGGTCATGCATCATTCCATTTCGATGGTGGTAGTAGTGCTTGTGTATGTGTGTGACAGACTGCCGTGTGAGATGACAATTCTCAATGCCTCGACATTTTCACGAGGCCCATTTCACAATAGAGCTTTCAAATGTAATCCATAGGTTCATCCCACAGTTACTTTCATCTGATCTCACTACCAAGAGAGAGTCCGTCCTTTCTTTTCGAAACATTTTTTTGGAATCTCAAACCACTGCAGGCTATTGCATTTGGACAAAACACGTACGAACAACATAACGCAAAATAATAAGTAAAAATCTTTATTTCTGAATGCTTTCAATCTTCATTCTGTCAACTTTCAGATGTTTCTGCAGGTATTTGAGTAGGAGCAGATAGGCATCAGTACGCTACTTCTCTGCTCAAGTTGAATGGTGAGAAAATAAATTTTTAACGGACTTGTAAATGTTCTAGCCCATCAACCCTATTTCCAGGACTAAAGGTTTCTACTACTTAATCTCTCGAAGCTTAAACTAGGATATCAAATCCTTTTTTAGTTATCATTATCTAAATATTTTCGGTCTGGCTCTCTGACATTCCACTTAACGCTTAACCACTCATCTACATCGCACATGCTCAGGCATAGATAATGGTCTAAAATACTGTTTGATTCGGTAGAAAATTTAAAATAATTATGTGGATCAGATATCAGCAATAAAAATGAATTAAAATTCCTTTATTATTTATTTGTAATAACATTAGAAATTGCTAGCATTTTTGTTGGGTAACATAATGAATATGTTGTGACTAAAAATGTCTACCAAGCTCTCTAAATGCCCTTGAAAGTGGCGTATGATGCAGCGTCCTTTGGGATCAGATAACTAAGTTATTTTGTCAACTTTCTAACCATAATAATATGCCTTTCATTACTACCATTCATTTAAGAGAAGGATTTTTTTGAAATCGGTGGAGCTTGGAGCATTATGGTACTTGATTTTGGATCCCGTGCGCAATTATCTAGGTGTGAGGGCGGGAGAGAGACGGAATCCAATCTCGCTTGACAGGAGCGTGAGCGAATGCTTTCTAAAGCTGTCGAACGCTAAATTCTCCCCTTTGATCTATTTGTTGATAGACTAAAGACATCCTTTCAGCAAGGGAACAGATTCATCCCATTCTTTTGATTTCTCTATATTTCTCAGATCCCTTCCGGATTGCCCTCTCGGTCCTCAGTGTGGTCGGTTCCAAAAGAGCAGTCAAGCACTTCATGATCAAGTATAACAGGATCACTAACGGTTACTACATAAATCCTAAAAAGACTTTCAATAATCTCAAAGATCTCATTGACCATTATAAAAGTAAGTTCCACCTCATGCATTCTTTATGATATTCGTTATCCATGAGAAATGAAATGATGTTTACGATTTTTTTGTATCTTAAGCAACTGGATGCTTAGTAAGAATGATTGATTATTCCTCCCTACTGAATCCTGTTTTTTGCAAAATCATTTATATTTCTTTAATTGAACACCAGAGAAACAAGATTAAGAATTGAGAATTTACACAGATCAAACTTGAGGACCAATCACTTGGTATTTAGGCTAATTGGTTGCTTATTGTGTGCCCCAGTTTGAGGTAATTATAAAGACTTTTGTTGTCGAATCTAACAAAAAAAAAAAATTCCTGAATTTGCAATTTAGATTAGTTTTCGCAAAATGTCGAAATGAAGCACGATTATCTAAGTATTTCTAGATTATGAAGTCGTCTTCCCCTCTCTTCTCCCTATCTAATTTTTTTAAATTTAACTGATTTGATTATTACGGTTACTAATGAAACGTATTATACAAAAAACGAGAATTTATTATGAACTTAAATTGTGTATATATATATATATATATATTATAGTTCCTTTAACTCTAATAATCACAAGTCTAATAGCTTGCAAAAGGCTTTCATGAGTGAGATGATTAGAATTGTACATAGGACTACGTGCCTATTGGATAAGGAGAAAGTAGAAAAGTCTAGGAAATATAATCTGAGAGGCGTGAAACAGGTGTAATGGGGTATGATAAGGAAGCCAATAGACAACTGACAGTTCGAGCAGAGATATAAGCCAATAAGCGAGAGACCGAGCACAGGTGCAAATACCACAAGTTATGTTAAGCAGTTCTTGTTGGTCTTTTTCTCAATTTGGGCATTGATTTCTTTAACAATTCACCATCATCTTTGCGGACGGGCAAATTGTTTCGAGACACCAATGTGGACCGATGACTTAAAATGTGTCGTGATTTGTTTCTCTTGTTTCAGATGCACCTGCTTAAAAGAGATGCCTTTAATTGAATTGCACGTGATTCCTCTTTTAATTATGTGAAGAAAATGAGTAAGCTGAATGTTGAGTTTGTGGTTACGTAAATCGTAACAGCTTTAATGGAGGGGGGGGGGGGGGGGAGGTTTAACCGCATACATTTTCATGAAGATGAATAATTAGGCATTTAAGTTATCAAATCGGTTCTCATGAGCTAATATTAGTATATTTAAAGAAATTAATTTGCAGGAAAGATTTCAAATTTTCAACCCACACGGTAGATTAGCCTACGTTGAAATCTTTTATTCGATCTGTAAACTCCATTGTGTTAAGATCATGCCTGCTTGAAGTGGAAATAACGACCATCATAAGTTAATGATCGGCTATTAACTATTGGAAATTGTGGATAAGACCTCAATCAATAATTCTGAGAACAGGTTATGACATTTGGATTTTGGAACGCGAAGCAGTGAAGTGCCTATTAAGTGAATATTCTAAAACTCACTCTCGATAATCAAATAAACTAACTCATTGAGGTTCTTCCTTGTTGAGCTTTACTCATCCGATTCATAATATAATAATGAATTGATTGAGTTGTGGCAACGAATTGTGGGAACTAATAAACAAGAACCAAATTGTAGAAACTAAGATTATGGATATCAGCTAACATCAGCAAACAGCATTTCCAAAAAATATGAACACAGAAATTTGTGGTAGACGAAGCGTATTTATTAAAGCACAATGAAGATTCGAGGGAGCAAAAGACGGCGTAAGAGAAAGAGGCATGCAAGCAGATAAGTGACCGGTGTGTCACTTGGCAAGGGCACGCGGAGTTAGGAGTACAAATGTGCTTGTGAATGTAGACTCATCATTAAGAATGAGGTATTGAAAGACTTCCTTTAGAATAATATCTTAATATAGCAGCAAAATATTATAAAATAAAAATGGAATTTTTTATGGCATTATTGCCGGTAAGGACTTAGCTTTATAGGCCTTTGGGCAGAAAATTGAATTAGATTGTAGTTATTTTCTAGATTTGAGGTGTTCATTCGTGTTCTGGTTCACTTCAAAGAAGAAAAAATGCGTAAACATCCTCTCTCTTTCGTTCCTTCAAAATTTTGCGACTATAGAACATTCCAAAGTCAATGTAGAAAGCACTAACATGGCCTCATTTGAATAGAGGTAAGACATCTTGAAGACGCTTTTATGGGAAATTTGCATTCTACCAGCCCCCCCCCCCCCCCACCCCCCTCCTCCCTCTTAGTAGAATTTAACCGATGTGGTTGATCTTCTACCTCGCTGGAAACGCATCACTGAGTATTGATATAGTGGACGCTAACATTACGACACGTGTGAAAACTAATAATTATCACAAATTTCACCTTTGTCCCGATATTTCATCGACAGGCTTTCCACTATTTGTGCTTTTGCGCTGTTTTCTAATCTACTGGACCCAGCGTTGAATTAGTATTTTTGAGGTGTTTCTTCGGCAATACTTTGAGTAGCACTTTCAGAGCAGCCCAATTCCCACGAATCTGAGCGATCGCATGAATTCTAAAAGTAATGACAGTTGGTAAATGTTGATTTTTAGTTAATTGCCCTACGTATTATTCATGCAGGATAAAGTATCCACATAAATGACGCATTATACTATGACGTTGCAAGATTGAAAATTAACTGAAAATGTACATTACACTGTATTTATGAACCTTTTACACTGACGCCATTCAAAAATAGGCTTATCTTCATGTCAGGGATATAGTGCTTTGTTGTCAAATGGTCATATCTCCATGGACAAAAAGCTCCTCCCTCCCATGCTCTGGTGATCGGAATCAAAGGAGGGAGAGAATTGAGATTTGATGTTAGAGATAAATCCAAAGAACAGGTCCAAATGCCTCCCTCTCTATTTACAAAGGGTTTTGGGAATTGGAATGAATTTTAATGGGTGTTTGAGAACGCATATGTCAACTAGCACGGAATTACCTTCCATCCATTTATTGCTGCAGTGAGAGCAAAATGTTTCATGTCTCGTTGTCAAAGGTCTCATTAATGCTGCTAATGTGAGTAAAAAAATTCGGTGAATCAGGGAATAATTAAAACTCTTTCAGACTCGCCGAGTTAATTGTTCACTGAACTTATATTAGATACGTCATTTTGCGTTTTAATTAAAAACCAATTGAAGTCCATTATCAATAGATGATCAGGAAAGAGCCGTTTGTTTTGAAAATGTATACTTCAGTTCGACGTCATTATCCTTATTGTGCTTTCTCTTGGTGGAATTATCCTTTCGTCTCAAAACACATTGACCCGGGGTAGGGGTGTGCTTTACTATATTTAGTTCATATTTTGGACATTTTTTAAATATTTTAATTTTGGTTAGAAATTGACCAGGAATATATAAAATTCAGTGTTTGGCCAGAAGAATGGGATACCTAGATGCAATCAAAAATAGTTCTTGCTTGGTAGTAATCGGCTTGGTTCACCAACATATTGATCAAAACCAAGTTTTTTTTTCGAGTGAAGTCAGATGCGTCAAACCTCTTTTTTGACTTTGCTTGATGCTTACCCGCTATAGATTGACATTTAGCAACTGAGTCTCTTGAATGGATTGATATAACCCCAGTCTTATCGTCTGATGACATTAAATATCGTAAGAGAAGATTCAAACGGCCCTGAAGATTAGGCAGTGGTATAAACGTTTGTGTTGAACCTTGATAATCTTCACGGAATTTTTTTCCCAACAATTAATATTACGCCTACCGCTGAGTTACATTTCGACAAATTGTGGTCCTTCCCACTTTTCACAGGGTTTCCGGAAATGAGAAATATTCTTTTTCCAATGGTTTATCAGATGACTTTTACAGCTCATACTGTTAGATTAGACCAGTATGTGGATCAACAGCAATATTGGCTTGGAATTTTCGTCACCTACACTATGCTATTGAAAATTGTCAGAGTGTGATTAAATTTTCGTGCAATTGTCAGATATTCGTCAAACCTACTCCTTTTGTTGTGAAAAGCGGTAAAATACAGGCCCGAAACGTGCAACGCTGTTGTTATTCCTAGCTTCTATTAGATTGACTGTGAAATTTGTAATGCACAAAATATCGGGTGGGGAGGGGTTGAAGATTCTTATTTGGAATAGTCAGAGATGGAGAAAAGGCGTTAATTATCTAAATAAAATACCGAAAATACACCATGATGTAGCAGAATGATACACAATGTATTTGAGAGGGGTAAATAGTCGGCAATTTGAGTCACGGGCAGAACAAGTTGAAACTTAATATATGGTAGATGAGAAATCGTGAATAATACAGTTTTCATGGCTAAGGCGATTTCATTTTTGCCATCAATAAAAAATCTAAATGTATGGGGAAAGCTGTAGAAACTCACTTCTGCTAGCAATTCAATATCTAAGATGTCCAAGAGTATAAACACAGAACTGGAATGATAACTCTATTAAAACTAGAATACGAAACATCTGGGATAATCAAAATTATGATTACATAGGCCAGTTAATTGCGTTCACTTTTGGAATGTGTGGGACATATTATGATTGCCAATGCGCCACTTATTCACAAGAAGGTTTAAAAGGTGGAATGGCCGACAAGCGCAACTTAGAGTCGTCGAGTTCAGGCTTTAGCTCGAGATAGGTCATTTAAATCCAACAGACCGACTTCAAGCCGTCTCAGTATTCTTGAAAATATGGGGGGTCGCCGCAACTTCAGGCCGTTTTAAGTTAGTCTTGAGGAGAAGTGTTTTCAGTTCTAGTATTGTACAATCTTCAAATGTTACTTTTATGAAAACGAATTTTATTCCTATTAAAAGCCTTGGAAAATTGCCCAGTCATGGATGGTTTCTTCAATTTTGTTCTCTCTTTCTGGGTTCAATTTGACTGTAGCCTACTAATATCAAATGGGTGCCCTAAAACACAGCAGCGGTAACAAGACCACTTGTAGATTCAAATTGCATAATCTCAATTTGCAGAAAGCGAGCTCTCCGATCCCCTACCCCAATACCCACCCGCAATTCAATCTCGGCAATTCTGGATTCCAGCGAACAAGATTGATCTCAAATCGCATCTCTCAAAAGGTGGTAGATTTGGGTCGGTCTATAGGGCCATTTTTCGAGAATCCACTCAGAAGGCGGTTGTGATTAAAAAGCTATCTGCAATCGAAAACCCCGATCTCATCATCAAATGTGCTCGAGATTGTCATAAACTCCAAAATCCTGCCCTCGTTCAGTTCCTTGGTCTTTCAATGACTTCGCCAACGGAGTCTTACCTTCTAGTCTGGGAGTACATGTCTGGTGGAAATCTCAAAGATTACCTCGTAAATAATCAATCGGATATAGAATATTTCAAACTGCAACGTTGGCTTCACCAAGTAAGAGGCTAGTCAATATTTTATTATTTTTTTAGAATTAATAACTAACATCTCTTATTTGCCTTATTAAAAGTTTTCGGCTCGAAATTATTAGTTAGCAACAGGGGGTTCGAAATGACCATCTGGGTTAGTTAATGCTAATATGTAATTTCCCTTTCCTGACTAAAACTTTTCACTGAACTCAACACATTCACTTCGGATCAAATATGCATGTGAATGAAAGAAATAGATGACCTTGAACAGTGTCGGATTTTGTTCTTCTCCAACAGATCACTAGTCCCAAGACGTTTGAGATGATGCTTAATAGCCCAGTACAATATTTTGCATTTGTAGATGACTGCTCACTTGTTGAGAAGAGCATTTGAGCAATTTCCCTTCGAATAACTTCTCTTGAAGGTTGTGTAAAGGAGACGGTTCTCGGACGAAGGTATTGCCTACAAAATAATGAAAATCCAATGCTCTTACTCACTCTGGAAACAAAAAATTGATAAAGACTTTGTACATTGCATTAGTGGTTGCCTTGATTTCCCTAACCATTAGTCCCCATATTGATTATGAGCGCGCTGATTGGATGAAGAAGTAAATGTCTATAAATTCAGACATAACGTGGTCGATATTTTTCTATGTATATTCGGAGATGCTGATATCCGACCAGACTGATAACTTCTGTTCTCTAATGAGAACGGAAAGCACTTCAGGACATCAACCTTGGAAACAACTTAGGTGTTGTTATAGTTTCATTAAAAGGAGGAGAAAAAAATAACAACTTTTATTTCTCCAATGATATGTGCCGACCTTGTTCTCAATTAATCAAAAAAGTTTCCAATCAACATCGTCGGTACTTCAATTGCTGAAAGGCGCACCCTTGTATTCATTTCCATAACTTACTTCTAGTTTTCTATTTAGTAACTGGACTGCGCTGATATTCCTTTCTGTGGTTGTCAATTTAGCCCCTCCAGATTTGCGATTAAAATGGTACTTTAGGCATTTTAAATTTATGACATTTCAGTGATGATGGTGTGATAAATATGTAAAAGATAACACCTAAGGCCCGATATCAGTCACACTCTTCACCATAATTTCATGAAAAACCCCCCATTTTTTTATTACAACCTTTTATTTAGACTAACTCCAGAAGTCTGTTTATTGGCCTCAGTACCGTAACCTTTAATAATGATCTTAGCTCAATATACAGAGATGCATACTAGATCTTTCGAAATGGTTATTTCCAAACTTCAAAAAGTTAGTACCCCTATATTAATCAAATAGCGAAGAGGATATTTGAATAGTCAAAGTCTTTTGGAGGATAAAAATACCTGCGTCAGTTTACCACATTGTCCAATACCACGCTAAATCATTGCGTTTTTAATGGACGGAGTCACACGAAGGACTGGAAGCTTAGGAATAGTCCAAAGGTAGTAAAAGGAATGGAAAGCTGGGCATGAGGAGGAAACCCACGAGGTTAAGGGGATGGTCAGACATTAGTTAGACATAGATCTGCACTTTGGACAGCATCTAGATCATTTTATGATGGTATAAACATTTAATTCTCACTGGTCAGCTATTAATAAAAATGAATAAAAGGGATTCCAGAAAAAATTAATAAGTATTATAGAAAATGCTCATTCACACAGCTTCACTATCGATTTTGCACATTTCGCTACAGTCGAGCAGATGAAAACTATTTAAAGGACCTCGAAGTTTCTCTCCGACTATACCAGAAAATTTTATGGCGTCCTGGTAACAATGGCAGTAGTGTTAGACAAAGAAAGCCCATAACTTGGGCCAATGTAATGTAGTACTATATTTATTGAAGTGATTCTAAGGTAATATTTGCATTTCAGGTTTTAGACGGTATGGACTATTTAGAATCCGCTGAATTCTTCCACGGTGAACTAAAAGCCGATAATGTCTTCCTTTCCCACGACCTCTGTGCTAAATTGGGGAACTTCGGTTTCAATGTGTATTTTGGAAGGTCGCTTGATCTCACTCCCGGTAAGATTGTTAACCTCACTGTCATCATCCATATTTGCATCAAGCTTCTGTCTGTTACTCAAGTGAGCACTCTACTTACTTAAGCATTTCAAAGTGGTAGTGAAGATATTAGTTGGCTGATGTGAAATATAACTACATTGGTTCGTGCTGTTGGCATTAAATTCGACCAATTTCTCACTTAATTATGCCTGATCTTATTCTTGTTACTCTTTAGAGTGTGCTAACAGCCTCATATACGCCTTCTATTAGGTCTGCAACTTTGCTCCCGCCGTTTTTTGTTTAATTTGAGGCTTTATTACAACGAAACGATTAAGTTTTAAAGTATTGTCCATCGTTAGCTACCACTTTGGCCCATCTCTTAGGCAGCAGGCGAATCCCGCGACGAATAGATTTTTCATCTTTCGATAAAATCCATGAGTCGATCCAATTTTTCTCTCCTTCATACGAGCTCAAGTGCTGGTCATCCAGGCCGTGGTGCCATTGAGCGAGGTGAAAATCAGCAGACGGAGCAACATCTGGAGAGTACGGCGGCGGGTGAGGTAAAATTTCGCATTTCAACGTTTCGAGATATTTTTTTCACCATCTTGGTCCATCTCGTGAGGTCTAGCATTATCGTGCTGTAAAATAACCTTATCGTGTCTCTCGTTGTACTGTGACCGTTCTTCTTTTAAAGCACAGCTCAAGATCAGATGCATCAATTGCGTTTCATTTGGTCTTGATTGGTGATAAGTCATTGAGTTATATCTTGATGTTCCACGTCGGCGATGTTTAGATCTTAATGGGCTATTGATGAAATCGAGCATTTGCCCATTCCATATCAATGCACACTACAAGATGGTTAATGGTGATTGTGGAAAGTAAATATAGTAACCTGACTTTGTTACCTCTGTCTTTTCAAGCGTAAAGTATCTCTCTCAGTGAAATTTGGCAAAAAAAGTGTTTTGGGCACGTCTCTAACGGTAACATATTACGGGTGGAAGATAATAAAAGGAGATTTAAAATAATGAATTAAGCTGAAGAGCAATAAACTGTAAATTAAATTTTGTGTATTCAATTATCAAGGCTGATTGTTCTAAAATGAGTGCAGTTAAATTAAGATGGTTTTAAAGCAATAAAAGCACAATTTGAAATATTGCTTAAAAAGGGCCTATGGTTTTGAAAATGGATTTTCATTTTTCATCTCTTTAATTAACTTAAAATGGGAATGTTGAAAGGCAAAAGAAAAAAATATTTTTTGTGTTGAATTTTTCAGTTCGATTTTCATGACCTAGCTTGAACGTAAAAGAATGTGTACATCCTCATAATTTAACGAAAAGGCTCATGGAATAAATTTGAGATTGCATCGTTTTTAATGTGTCATTTCTCAGTCATAATTGCTGTTACTTTGGTAATAATTTCATTTTAACATTTTTAAGTTAAATAAATTCGAGGTCGGGTGGAAGAAGACCTGCAGAGAATCGTTGCGTTTTAAAATAATACCTCAAATTTGTTGTCAAATAGACAGATAAACTCTAGAATCTCATTACTACATTGCGAAATCACAATAATTCCATAGTTTACAAAGAGGAAAGAGGACCGTACGGTCCTAAGGGTTAACTATGACACCTCTGAGTGAGGGTTGCGTGTCTTTTACCATCTTAGACCACTTTTCACAATGTGCCATCGCTTGGTTTAGTGAATTTAATAAGACAAACGAAAACGTGATTGATGATTTCCTTCGCGGATAAGTAAGTATGAAGAGTTGGATGAATTCGCTCCTTACTTACAAGGAAGAACGTTATATGGACGAACTTTGAAAGAGAAAGCATTTGAAAATACTTGTACCAATCAAAGGCTAGTGATGATGGCACCTCAAGCACTATTTGCCCCTGTCATATGGTCGACAACTTCGGCGAGTCAATTGCAGACTAAGTTAACCGGTTATCGGTCGATTAGATGTGTTTTACTTTGTTAATGCCTGGCAAAACTGTTGGTTTTTTCTCGAGCTTTTAAATTGTATTTTTGTGGAAAAACGGGGCCACACTAATTCTCAAAGCACTAATTAGATAAGATTTTTTATCTTAAAATAGTGCTTATTTTAACTACATACTTCATTTGAAGCATTTTGCGGCTTAAGAGTTCAATAGAATTTATGCTACTGATATTCGCTATTTAAGTATAATCTTCAGTTCGTCGCTCTGGCATTGAAATATTTTGAAAATTCAGACTGCCCGGAGTACTTGAACGTTATTAACATGGACTCTCGATATTGAACAATTTGAGTGGTTAAATTGTCCGAATCTTCATTAAAATTATTACTCTTGGCGAACTAAAAATTGCTCCCGTTTGAATCAAAATAGCATTACAGTTTTATTTAAAAGTTATGAAAAAAGGCGAATATTCAAGAGTTCCTACTAAGCTTTGAAAGTTTTCACTATGTGCTTTGATACATTGCTTAGCACTTCTCCGCACGTCTCTTCTCTATCTTGCCTACACTGTAGTACATTATTCAAGTATGGAGTTAAACAAAGTGCTGTGTATGAGCATGTCAATGAAATCAATTTGTCAAGATTCCTACATTATCGCTTTCCCATAAGGAGAAAATTACCTTTTAATTCCCTACTGTTCTAAGGCCCAATTTTCTTAATCGAATCTCAGAATTTCTGGATGAATTCGTGCTTGTTGCTCGAGCTTGTTGATCAGTTGGTTTATGCAATAAGTTGATTTGTTTCATATCAAATTAATAATTTATTCTTTAGACCACTAGTGATTAAATAACACTAATTGGAGCATTTTAAACAAAACAGATCTAGCTTAATTTTACTCAGTGTAAGCTTCTATTGTATTTGTGGATCGCTGTCTAATCGAATTTCTACAATTTATTCAATTACAAAGCTTTCTTCATACTGAGCAACTAATTCACCAAACCCATTCATTAGTTTAACTGGAGGGAGTTGAGGCAAAAGTGAATGAGATTTTAGCCTAACTAAATTCTTTTGCTTCGAAAATTATTTAAATGGCCACTGACCTCAAATATTGAGAGGATTAATCTACTTAGTAGCCTTGGGGCCTCCTCCTGAGTTTGAACTCTGAAACGAGCTGATGTGCACGAAATTATATATTTGGAAATTCTTTATTCTCAATTTCCAATAACACACTTTATTAATAGCGAGAATAAATCTAAACTTACCTTTATGCTTTTCTTGACCACATAGAGGACACATTGTTTTACACTTTGCAAAACACTTGTCCTAATTTTCTTCAGAATTGTTCACTTTAATTGATATTCTTCCAGTAAAGTTTTATGCATCATATTCCCTTCCGAATTTAATACACGATCGTTGTATTAAAAATCCACCCATTAAGCAACTCTTTTACTTCTTTTTAAGAATTGTCCAAAACTGAAGCAGTAAGATGGACTGCACCTGAGGCCATGGAACCTGATCACGTCTTCGATATCCGTTCTGATGTCTGGTCGTTTGGAGTCCTCATGTTTGAAGTTTTCACCTTTGGCTCGAAACCATATGCAGGTACATAATTATATTAATTTTCTTTTACTGTGTAATTAACACTAACATGGCCTCTGTCTGGTCTTGTGAGTGAACAACCACATCGACTAATCCTGTTCATTTGCCAATGTACTTTATATGTGAAGGTTAAAGTTATCTTTAATGTGACCCATGGGTCGTATACTTCCAGAAATACTTCCATCCAATAATGTTACCTTGGTTAACGTAGCTGTCTGGGTAAATCTAGAATCTATTGCGATGAAATATTATCTGTGAAGTTTCGTGAAAACATTTTGTTTTCTCTTATTTTCAGCTTTTGAAAATGATCAGATATTATTATTAAAGTAGACACACACCGACCTCTATTCGAGTTCGTGAAAAATAAATCCTTTTCTTTCCGATGTCAGATCTACTAATTTCAGCCATTAAAAGGTGTTAAATTTGCAGCTGTGTACCTCTCCGCAAAATTTGCTTCTTCACTACTGACTGTAGTCTGTTTTATCCATCAACTTTAATAACCCATGTAGGCAAAAGTAGTTCTCTGGCAATAATAATGGATTGACTTATCTTCTTCAATAACTGATTGATAAAAGTACATCTGCAATTAATTCTATTACTCCATATCTTGGTAAATACATGCCTTATAATGCCTTGTATCCTTGAGTGAACCTCAAACATCTCTGTGTGCAAATAACTTTGTTCAAGTATGCATCGATTGGTGGAGTTGTGTTCCATTGAACTAAGAATAAAGCAGTATTAAATGCCCTTTAACAATTTCCAATTGAGGAATGAAAATAACTTTGCATATGAGTGACAGGAGGTATTATCTTGCGCAACACGGTTGTCAATTGCATTGCTTTACGCTCATTTTGAATAAAGGTAATTTTCAGAGCATGACACATTGGTTATTGCTGCACACCCAAATCGTAATGTTATAACGTCATATTCAAGTGTTTTTTGGTTAAAAGAGCATCATGTCACATTTCTTCTTGCTGTCTAGATCAATATTCGCTTAAAATCCATTTTTACATCAAAATATAGTTTCTGAATTGATCATAATGGTTTTAATAGCTAATTTGTCATTCGTTTATACTCAATTTGTTTTGGGGTGAAAAAAATACGTTTCATTTATTGTGCACTCCTATAAAAATCGTGAGGTGAGAGGGGGGCGGAGGGGCAATTTTGTCGAGGTTAAGTCTGAATTGACCTTAATTGGAAGACTGTTGAGCTGAAACTTTACCTAGACATCAGACGGCACTTTGCAATCATGTGTTTTCTCTCTGATGGAAGTTTACAGACCAGTTCTAGTTATTTCTCAGAATTGAGTGTTTATGAATTGATTTTCTGGTTAGAGGGCAGTTTAATAGGTGAACGTGAAGAGTTGAAGTTTTCTTAACACTCATGCAATCCTATATACTGGCTTGCATCGCATGAATTCTGTGATTCAGATATTTCTGACCCCACACCTTTTGAATATTTAGTAAGGCAGCGAATTACGTCCCAAATGAGTGTCGGCTCAGAATTTTCCACCCATTGAGCCACCCATTGACGTCTTAGTTAATATCTTCCACTTCGAAGAAATTGATATGGAGATGGTAGTAACTGTGGCTGCGATAGGTGTGGTGATGGAGAAGTGACTTGTTATTTTTAAAGTAAACAAATATGACCAATTGAAAGTGGATTTATTTGGTATTTGCTGCTCAGTTTCAGGAGCATTATAAACTCTAAGGATGGGGTTTTGTATTACAGTTCTTGGTAGTTTTGGAGGGACATTTAATTTAGCCATAATCATCCACAATCCTTGTATTCAAGCCAATGATGCCAAGGCTATATAATATTTCAATCAAGTTCCGGGAATCTTCAAAGACGTTTCTTCTTCATTACCTTCCCATTAAATTTAAATCTAAGCCAAACATGTATTTTTGCGATCAATTATTTGGAGTGCACAAAATGTGTGGTTCCACATTGGTTGTGAATTCGCAAGAACGCAATCAAGAAATCACGAATGAAAGTAATGGTCTAATTGCCGTTAGTCACCGTTCACACTGTACGATAGTGGATATGAAATAGAATCCACATACTAACAAATGGCGAGTGACTCTAGCACCAATGCCCATTGAATTATCAAATATCGCTGTTGCATTTCTCTGTTGTGTTGATAATAAATGCGCTGTTATTTTTAGGTGCTTACTTAAGGGACAGGTACTCTATAGTTTATTTCAATTCCCAATGCACTGACACATATTTAGCAGTTTGCAGAAACTTTTCGATCTTTCTATACTCTACATTATTGAGTATTTGAGACCCCTGGTAGTGGTGCATTAGACCAAGGGATTTTGAAGATAAGCTGAGACAAGTTTGCAGTCTCTTTTGATGATAATTCGAATTCGAAATGACGTAAAAGCTTCTGGAATCAGATATCGAAACCATACTTTTGAAACGCATTCAGAGTTATATGATCTGTCCATAATATAGGTAGGCTCATTAAGTCACACGTTTCTTGATCAATGATTTCATGAAACGCAAAGGTATCTACGTGGATGGACTCACAGAATAAATGCCAATCATTGCAGTATATGGCTTAATCGTTTGAGAAGACTTATCGAATTTGCAAACCAAAGAAGCCTAAGTTAAAAACACTTTTCAAACTTGACTTGGGCAGAGAAAAAGCTTACTTTAATTCGTCTGCTACCTTTCTCCCATCCTGATCAGTGCGATCGGTCACCAGATGTGTACTAATGGGTACTGAATCCCAGTGATCTCGGGGATCTCAACCACTGGGCGAAATTTTAATGCAATACCTACTCACATTTTCTGGGAGAATATTTCTTAGTTTACGTTGACACTATACTCGTCCGCAATTTGCATGATAGTTCGCCCCAATTATTCTGTCTTAATAAAATGCAATGATGGCATTTAAAATTCACAGTTATCTTATTTCTGAATGTAAACATTTCGCTCACAGTGGAGCAAATACGTAGTACACAGTTGTGTGGAAATATTTGTTCGAAACTGGGCTAGAAAGTTTGAACTTTAGTATTTGGCCCCTAGATGGTTAATCAAGCAGTTTTTTTCTAGAAAATGTGTTCATTATTCACCTTGGTATCTAAATGAGCTGAAATTTGTGCTGATTATCTAGCAGATTCAAATTATGCGTCTATTTTTCGACAATCAAATTGGTTTTTGTTAATACCAGTTGGGATGTCTAATTTTCATCTCAACGCCAATCTCTTTTATTTTTGGAAACGCATTCCATATATTTCTTTCCAACTCCATTAACCTCGATGATATAATTCGACTGAATGATTTAACTAAAACATGTACATTTTATTTGATTCATCTCGTTCCAATTTTTTTTTTATTTCAGAAATTGATACCAGAGATGTTCTAGAACGCGTAAAGAGCGGCTATCGCCTTCCCAATCCCAGGGATTTGGGGTTCGACTGTGAATACACAATGTACGATGCAATGAAGAGCTGCTGGTTTATCGATACCACCGATCGTCCCACTTTTCGAGAGCTCTGGTTCAATTTTGATGACAGTATACCTAAGAACACTGAATATGCGGATCTCGATTAGCGGAATTCAATGATGCCTACGTAAATATCTCTATTTAACTCCAGCCTTATTTTTGACAAAGATATCCATTTTTTGCATTAAAATATACGCCTATTTATATGTCTGTAAGTGTAAGAAAACCCGAGTGGGGTTTTCATCATGGCATTTTGTGATAATAACGTTTGCATTTTAATTTTTCTGTTTTTTGGGGGGTGACAATTTTGTCTTATTTCGAAACGAACATATATCGTACTTACCTTCATTGTTAGCCTTAAATAATTCGAAGCTACATTTTTTCCTTATTAAAACAGAAAATTTGTAGAGTACCTCTATGCAAAGAGTAAGCAGAACAGCAAACTGACCAAATACGTGACGGGGTGTTAGAAGGGCAAGTGTCAGTAGTCTAGCTACGAGTGACTTATGGGGTCATTAAAGTCATAAGGAGTATGGAGTTCGTTCTACTTTTTTAGTGTTCGAATTTAATGAATTAGCTGGATTTACAGACCATATCCAGAGTGTGCTGGTTTAAATCCGGGATTCATGCATACCTCGTTACATAGTAATGAAATTGCAGCATAATAGCACTTGCTAGGGTCTAAATCTGTTTATTTATTGTGACTACTCGTAGCCGTCTTGATATAGCTAGCCCATAAATAGAAAAGGTAAGTCATTTTTTCCTTGCAATTAAATGAGGAATAGCAGGTTTCGTCACTTAGAGTTGGGTGATGCACAATTTTTAAAGAATAGTTCTATCTAGAAAATTCTCGTAATAATAATCAGGCGACAATGATATGTACCTTTATTCCGTGAAACAATGTGAGCGTTCTACCATTTTTTCGAGATGTTTTTGTTCTTATCACTTTAAGTGACTTATCGAGTGCATTTAGGGTATTGTATGCAAACTATTAAGACTGAGTTTTCATGAATTTTGAGAGTGCTACTCTAAATCTATAATTTTTACCATTTTTGAGAATGTTTATCTGCCCACTTGAAGAATAATTTAAATAAGATTGATTCCTCTATCAGATGATTGGTTAAAATTCAACGGCAAGAATCTTTAATTCAGTAGCTTCAGTTATTAGCTAGATTTCACCAGCTCTGATCAACGGGTATGGATCGCTTGACAGCTGGTTTCACAAGTTACGACGATGACCTCAGTTAACCAGTGCACTTTCAATAGGTGAAAGCAGGTAGTTCATTCCTTTTATAGGTGTTTTAATGAGAAGGCCCACTAGATTTTACTCAAGACAAAGTCTATTTGGAGTAAAGTCCTTATTTGAGGGCGTGATCCAACTAATTATCAAATAAAGAAATTTCTAATTGATAAGACAGTACAAAATGAGTGTTCGTAATTGTCAGCAGGAATGCGAAGGATGGAAAATGATCAGAGGCAGCGATCTCACTTCTAAGCTCCTCATTAATCCACTTTATTACACGTGCTAACATGTGCTTTTATATATATATTTATAAGTGACTTAATACCAATATTGAAATTTAAATTAAAAAATCAATACCGGCTTTATCATTAAGGCTTATTGCATTGCAGTAAACCAATTTCCTCTTTTAGAGATTTCATCCATCAAATGTATTCGTAATTTTTTTCAATAGTAAAGTTTATTTCGAACATTGAAAAACCCTATTAATTTCTTTAAATGTTATCTATTTATAATAACCATAGAACCAACAATTTTTCAGTTGTTTCTTCAATAAGGCAGAACTTAGAACTTACTTTGAAATTTGCGCCGTGAAATACAATAAGCTGTTCTTGGGAAGTCGTAATTCTTATTGGCATTTTTCGGCCGGGGAGGGGAGGAGGATTATAATTTTGATCCTGAACTAAATTGGCTGTTTTGACATAAGTACAGAGGATCTACTACGGCTTTGAATATATTCTGATTCGATTCCATTCTCAGGAACAGAAACAGTTTTTTCATTTTCGGCGTTTAGTGCACCTTCTGTCGATTTTGGAATGTCAATTCTAATTCTCCGATTAATTGATTCCATGAGATTAGGGTTGATGCCTTCTCCATTGAGCATGAGGCTTGGTAATTTGATTGGTGAAATCGATTGCAATTCTGCCATGATATTGGAGATTAGGTTCACATTTTCTTGGTTTCCCTCTTGAGATATTCGAAGCATTTCCAAGTAGAGTTTTGAGGGTAAACTTGACCATTGATCTCTTTGATAGAATTCCAGCTCAGAGGTGCTATTTTCAGGCGATTCTGTATTGTTCTTTTCAGTAGTTCTTGGCTGAAATGTTGAGCTGGCGACCTCATTAACTGTCCTATTAACTGGCAGAGTTTGACCATCCGATTTATCCTGTGCTTTTTCAAGTCTTGGGCAGATATTTTTCGCAAATTCTTCCAGTTCAGTTAGATTTTTGACAATCGCGTAGATGATTCGAAACAGGTGTGTTCGCGTCACCTCCTTTCTTCTAAGGATTCGACACTGGAAATAGTGTATAAGGAATGGATGTGGGACATTGCACAGAAAGTCTGCCAGTGCGTAATATATGTAACCAATTACACGGAATCTAGGCTCATAGAAGTCATAGTCTTGCCGAGGATAGTGAAAGGTTAATTGTGTCGATTTTGTCACTAAAAATTCCTTATGCAACTCAACAGCTTTTCTATAAGACTCAGTATGGTTTTCTGTTGGAGTCATGGCAACAGCTAAGGCAGCAACCATGGCAGTGATCAGAGTTTCTGCCGATCTGAGAAGAGCAAAGTGTAGATTTCTTGCAAGAAATGATATTGTCACTGCAGTTTCTTCTATAATGAGGGGATTTTCAGAGTTCAGGCAGGAGATAAGAGCGTCATGGAGCTCTGTAGCATTATTCATCGACCATTCCTCGAAATCTTGGGCATATCCAACGGTATTTGCCAATTCAGAAAGTTGTCTTAAGGCTGAAATGTGTTTCTCAGAGTTAACCATCTTACTAGGACTCTGAATATCTGGATCTGCAAGAATTGTGAGGTTTTCTTTAATAATTGCAACGGTGTTAACTTTGTGAGTTCCTGAATTATATTCGCTGATAGCTGTTAATCGGCAAAGAAAGGTACTACAGGGCAATCCAGCTACAGACGACAGAGATCTGAGAACTGGATGAATTAGTGGTTGTTCTAAATTCTGAAGAAATGCTGCAAAAGTAGCTTTGGTATGTTTCTTAGCTTGTGTATTTGCACTGTTAACAATATCCACAGGAATGTCAACACCTTTAAATAGAGTGAATTCTGCAGTCATTGCTAATGAAAAAGCCTGAAATAATTCATCTTTATATTTTAAAGAGGAGGTTAGCAGAGTTTGTTGAAAAGAATCGATAATCACGTTTTTTTACATAAATCAATTAATACTTTACGCCGCATCGCTGCTGCAATTTTTTCCATTTAAAATTAATTTAATTCTATGTTCAATTTAATTATCATCACGCTTCACTAAAATATGAACTCAGTAAAAAATAAATCATTCTGGTACGAGTATATTTTAAATGATAAGTTGCACTTACGATTAGACTGCCAATTATCGACCTTCATAGATGACCATGAACTTAAATAGTTTCGAAAAATTTTATGGTGAGTTCTTAATAAGTTCTTTAATAGGCATTGGAAATTGATAAAAAAGAAAAAAATACCTGAAATATTTTTTTCGAGCTAAGTGGATTTGACTTCAATGTTTAGCGTTTCCTAACTATGACAAAAAATTAGCGCCACCTTTCAGTCATTTAAACCCGTGTTGCTGAAGTCATACATCTGTTGTAATTGTAAACATGTTAATACCACTCATGAAAAGGCATAGGAATGCAAACTCTGAAAACCGAAACCAAAAATTTCCTTACAATTCTTCTTCAGTAGAATTCAATCCCTTGAGCATGATATTGAGAGAATATCTTATTGCCATATCGAAAGCAATTCAGCTCGACAACGATAATTGCAAGTGAGAACATTTTAATCTGAATACGTATAACGAGAAAAGGAAAATTTGCTAACGCAATTATAACCTAACGCAGAAACCTAAAATAGGATATCTACTTTAATTTAGATCAATTTACAGGACTCAAATTTTCGTTACAATTGTTAAATCTATGATTTATTTTTAATAAATGAATGATTTTGTATGCTTTATTTTTTTCAGTTACCTTAAATTTGATTTGAGCTTTCAATAAAGCAATTTAGTAAAGTGAATTATTGTGCAAAGATTATTTTTACTTCTTAAGACCTTTCGCTGATAAAAGCGTAAAATGAATTGTTCGAAATCATTATGTCAATCCTGGCATATTTAAATGGGAAAAAAAATTGTAAAAAGAAATATGACGCCAAATTTTTAAAGCAGTATTTTTTACTGTTCTACACTTTCAAAGGAAAAATGAAAAAGGACTGCTTGTTTATTTATTTTTGCAATTTCCATGGATGTAAAGCATAATTTTGTAAATCGACCAGAAGCTTGTTTATCTGGAAGCCTCAGTCCATCATCTGAAAACCCAAAATTTTCCATATGAATGCGTCCTTCACTGCTTGAATCAAGGCGGCTTTCATTCGGTACTGCAGTTCTGTCAGTTCCTGTAGCAATTTTTCTGATTTAGTTACCTTTGTATACGTTTGACATTACATTTGCGTAAATTCCCATTGATAACCAAGTTTATTTCATGGTGACTATTTTAAACTTTTTCTGTCCATTTAATCATTCATCTATTGATGTCCTGAAATGAAATTGCTACATTGTAACACATAACGCTGTACGAAAATTACACGCATTTGGCAGATTCATTTGCTTTTGTGGCAACACAACTTTAGCATGACAAATGCAGAAGCATCTCGACCAATCAATGACCAATGCCAAGACGATTAATCAATGGTACACGATTATCCGACCAATCAATGACCAAAGTTATGAGTTCACCATACCATGAAGTGTATATAAGGACGAAGTCCCACGTCATATACACACACGTCACGCTTGCACGCTTGCACGCCAGCATGCCGTACTAAATAAACTTGTTCCACGGTATACTTCTGTTTCTTCTATGGCTTTGCGGTAGCTTAGCTAATTCCGAGAGATTTGCCAACTAGAAGAATCTGCCATAGAGGTTTCTAAGAATAGCCAAGACTTATTCAGGTGGCTAATCCGCTACACTTTCAAGAATTCCGTGACACAGAGCTTGACCACTTATTTATAAAAATGGATTACTTTTAAAATCAGTCGATTATAAATATTCTAAACAATTTTCAAATTATAAGAGCTATGTGAAAGACTCTCTTTCGTAAGAAGAAGTATTAATACCAACCTTATTGGTTTAAATCCACTTATAAAGTTATTCTATTATTGTCGACACTCTTGGCAGTCAAGGCTGTAATTTCAAAAATGGACTTCACACGATGCATTTTTTCCCCATACTATATTATCAATTTTGATTGTGGAATAAAGCTACTTTAACACAAAGCTCAAGATTAAGAAATTACCAATCACTAAAATATATAAACAACTAAAAAAACTCTAGGAATGGCCCTTCAGAGTTGCACTTGAAGATGGTAAATTGAATCATTTCTACTTTTTAATAATCAATATAGTCTAAAATCCCATTAAAAGGAATAAAAAATATCTCTTTGTTCTTAGGCGTGTCCTTTTGTCAACATTTTGCGATGTTTGAAAACCCGTTTTCGACTGCAAGGTCATTGCAGGATAATTACCGATGTAAATACTCAGACTGTTACCCAGACCGCTGACATCCTTCCGTACAAATCTCAAGGCCACTGGGTTTGTGACCTAGTTCCAAGGTGTCAACGAATAAGTTTACTCAATATTCAGTGTATATTCAGTTAATGAGAGTGGTAAAAGGTTGGCAGTAAACTGTGTCTCCAAATAGATTATTCCAGAAAAATATGCCACTCTATTACTTACTCCCTATCATATTGAGAACTTTTGTTATTAATAAAATAAATTTTGAGTATTCGTATGGATTTGCGGCCTTAATCATACCCAATATTATGTTCTCCACTTTGGCGAACTTCTTCGCAGTATTTTACTTCTCCTGATATCCAACTGAAATGCAAATAACATTATCATATTAACTATTTCCCAATGCTAAATGGTATCAAGCTTTCATCATTCATCACGTGTTCAGATTGATCCCTTATTTGGTAGATTTTTAAGGATCTTAGAGTGAAACTTCTCAAGAAAAAATCACACAATGTAAAGTGTAAAGTCAACTTAGGTGAATTATACCCTAGTTTTAAGCTATATTTTTTGTCAGGTCATTGCCTTGGATTTTCGATATTAAAATGAAATTATATTCTGCACATTTATGGAATTAGGCCATACAAATATAAGGAACTTCAATCATCTAATTCACTTTTTCACTGCTATTTACTGAGAATAAAAAAATGTTCATTATCCAATTAAGAATAATTAGCGTCAAAATATAATAAGCAACTGTTAATATAAATAGTCAATAATCAAAGCAGACAAATAGATCGACAAGTTGAAGGTTACACTAAACAAGATTAATGCTACAAGTGGGGTTCATACCTGAAGCGGAAACCAAATACGTTAACTCATAAACCATTGATTTACTTCATTTCAAAATTTCAAATAAGATTTGTGCAGTTTTTTTTGCATACTTTCATCTTAATTGAACTGCTATTAGAAACTCTGTTAATTAAATTAGTAAATATACTACTTTCGACAGTAGGGAGATTTGAGTTAATCGAGATAGCCAGGAGCTTCTGAATAGTGAAGGTGTAATTTCAGTCAAGTAATTAATGTAACGCAGACTAGCGTATTAAAAATTAAAAAAAACAGCTAGAATTCATTGATATTTTAACTTGATTATTGATTATTGACACATCTTCGTTATTCGAATTCTCTCCTGTAATTAAAACTCGTAGTTATGACCTTTAATTGAATTTTTTGCTTAAAACTTATGCTTAACTAAATCCTCTGATTTATATCTGATGTGACTATGCAAGATAAGTCAATAAACGAATCAACTAATAGAAATTTTGTATCTTTTTATTTACTTGATGATTTCATTAAACTTAAAATGATCTTTTAAGTTTACTTAAAACATTTTAAGTATCTCGACTCAACTGTATGCGCAACTTCATTTAGAATATGGTATTATTGCTAAGCCAATTTTAGCAAAAAAGGTCACTGTTTTAATAAGAAGAATCAAAATGTGTAAAAAGTTTACATTCCAATAATTCATTTCACTTAATGACCTTGAATGGCTTCAAAGGCACTCATCTATGTCATCTTAAATATTCGAACAGTTACATTAATCAAGTAACTAACCGATTTTTGGAAGAACTGAAATTTTGAATCGCTACAAAATCGCAATGAAGAAATTATTATTCCATCGAAAGACATTTCACAAAGCCAACAAACTCCACCAATGTCACTTCTTACACTAGTAGAAAAGAACGATTGAACACCCTTTTTTATTACAAGCCACACATAATCATGATTTATTTACAAAAAGAAAATTTTGACGGATCTTATAGGAGAAATTATTCCAAGTGACAGAAATTAAGATAAAAGTTTTCATAATAGATGAAGAATTTTTTAGACCGCGATACATTTCGGCTCATAGGAGTAATTTTGTCGTTTAAGGAAATCGTAGTACCTTCTGCGGTTATACGCATTTCTTGCGATTTTTGAGAAAATAACTTCAAATGATAGGACAATTTTCTGAAAATCAATGAAAGAAAATACTAAATTGAAATACACAAATACTCCTCTTCCATGAACTCTATCTATGCTTGATTTGTTGTTACCACAGCATTGGCATACATGAACTGATTGGATGGATATTACGGAATGAAATATCATTCATTGAGAAAGTCAACAAACAGGTGATAGACTAGGGGGTGGATGAATATTCCCTTTGAGAGAACTTGGTCGACTACGACGACTTGCATAGCAAAGTTCAAAGTGATTCGTCCCGGTGCTGTCATCTAGGTTCAGCAGACTTACATGTCTTCAAGTGGTTGCTGCAACACTACGGTTTGCTCGCAGATAGTCACTGATTTTGCGATTTTTAACTTGATAGGTTAGCACAGATCTGTCCCTTCGTATGAATTTCCACTGTGCTCTCTTATAAGCCATAAATTGCCCTTTTCTATTCCTCATGCGAACATTGATGGACGCTAGGCGTTAAAACGAGCATATGATTTTTAATACCTTACTACGAATTTAGTATAACGTGCAAAACCAATTTTTAATACGATTGGCACATCATGTTTAACCAAAACACAAAGTTTTGCATAGTAATTTATTGCAATCTTGCGCTTTTGGCAAATGATTTGAAAATTATTCAAACTTCGAAATCAGCTATTTTATGGTCATTAATTGGTAACACTCACGCGGGCCTTGCTGGTAGATGCCTAGTTAGAATGCAATTGAAAATCCTCCTTTTACTTCAGCCATCATTAAAACTGTTAAGTGCTAATACCTTCTTGCTGTCATTTTAATCTTAAAAAATCTGGTCTATCGAACTTGTTGTTTCGAAAATGAGCTTAGCAATTTCTAATGTGACTAAACAATGTGAACTTGGCAACTTTTCATCCACAGTAATAATAACTTCAAATATTATTTATTAATTGTCTCCTCTCATTTTCTTTATCTTATTTTTTTTCTACGGTAGTAAAATTGCGAGTTCAAAGTAAAGAAATTATGTGAAAATTCTGCATTGAGCTTAAAACGGCATTTTAAATGGGAATATCAGCGATGCCTGGTTGCAAAAAAGTATGTAACTGCTATTATCCCAACATGCTCCCTTATTTTAAAATGGGTACTCTACTTGTTCGCTTTACTCTTTAACGCACTGTTCAGACTCCAAAGCTGTTCGCAATTAATTAATGCCTTATTTATCACAATTGAAAGAAACAGTAACCTGTTAACAAATCAATTTAATTGTGCAAACGCCTAGTTATTTTTATTGCTAAGACCCAAGATGGCATGGCCAACTTCAGGCCAAGTGATCAGTCAGTCAGCTTTATATATGTTGGTCAGGCATATTGAGACATACCTTGCAATTTCAATTTTGAAATTTCTGATCATAATGCGATCTACTATACTCGGGTTAGCTAATAATTCTATTAAACCCTAATGAAATTATTCTCTCTGAAGTCTTCGGTGTCTTCCTGAGCCGTTACTTTTATTATCTCCTTTCAATTCTCATTGCTCGACATTATAGAGAAGAGGGTTCATTGAAAGGCAAGTAATATTAAGAATTGGGGGAATTTTCAGGTGACGGTAGTGACTTGTGAGTGTGAAGATGTGAAGTAGTTAAAAGTGAACATGGATATTTACAAAGGGTGATAGACAGAGAATAAAAGAATGAGGGAGGGAGAGGGGGTTAGATTTGGACTATATCTAGCAGAAAATGGATCGATCGATTGAGTCTGTTAGTCTTGGTCAAGTATCCCACTGTGGTTTCAAAAAACTAGGTAGATGTAAGTGGCGTTTCTTCTCAATTGTTGTAAGTGCATATTTTGAAATCATCTTTATCACTTTACTTTTAACGAATTAAGTTTGAATTGCGATATCATGACAGAAAAGTCATTTCTTCGCTGGCTAAAAGCCTTTTAACTATAGATATAGATGAATGCATATTTAAAGCCACTTATATCATCGCCTAAATAATATTTCCAATTAACTTAAATAAAAGTAGGCTGATAAGTTACTAATTTCCCAGTCCGTAAAATTAGTTTTCTCTCTTTATTTGAAATTAAACTCACTTTATGAAATTGTTCGCCCTATTGAAAAGGGTATGTGTGATAACTATCATTAACAGTATAAGAATAAGGTTCCATAATAACGTTGGTGTATGAGAGCAAGCAGAACTTGTAGATTACTATTTTTAAATTGTAAGAATGCATATTGATTATGTATATTGTATTGATACCTTTAATCAATTAGGTCACCTTTGAATACTCTTGGTTATTACCATTCGTCGTTAAGAGTATAAGATAGAGAAGCGGAATGACGACCACTTTTTGATAACAAATAGAAATGATGGAAGCTTAGGAGTTTGCTGTCTTTGAAATAGAGAGATTATAGGCTTATGAATGTGATAATGAGACTGTCCGGGAATGCAAAGAAGTTATTTCAGTTACAATGAGGACATCAGTCATGGATGGTGTCCCCGTATCTATGATAATTGGGAAAACTATGCGTTGCGCACCTGCAGACGCCACTGCACATGTGCAACAGACAGTTTACGTGGGAAATTGAGTCAATATGTCCCAAAGCACTTTTGAAGAGTATGTGAAGAGTTCACTATCCATGGTCATAGATGAAGTCAAAAAAAATACTTTGAGGAATTAGGAACCTTTACAGGCCCTTAGCAAAGATATTATCTGAACTGGGATGCATGCGCATAAATGCAACAGTTTCTGGTCGAGAGAAATTAAAACAGGGCTAAAGAGGCTATTTGTATCACTACGGTTTGACAAATTTGAGGGTGTTCTGTTAGGAACTAGATTAGTTTTGAAGATGATTAGTAAAAATTGCACAAAATGCGTTCCATGCGTTCGCTTTTCAGAATCAAGCGCGTTATAGGAAGTGAAGTTAATCCAATTGATATCAGAAGAGGGTTTGCGTCAAAAACTGCGCAAATTTAAGAGCTTAGTTAGTGGGAGCATTTCCACAGCAATTACCTAGTATTTGTGAAGCTGTGTTAAATTCGTTTCCACAAGATCGTTATGATGGTAAATAGTGGCTATCGGGTTGTAACGCCTTAAGTGATTTTGAGTTTAAAACGAATATGAAAGCAATTTAATGTATCCAATAAATTTTAAGAATAGCCTGCACTTTTGACCTAATAGATCATTGTTCTAGGGGTTTGATTTCTTCACGACTCTAATATTTTTGAAATTAATAAGTATTTTTCGCAATTTTATTAGTTCTTTTTGTAAACGTCTTTCTTATTTCCATTATTTCCCAAAAATTTTAAACTTGTTATTGTTTAAAACATTCCCTGTTTAGGTTGCAACAGAAAGAAAGAATTTACAGTTTACAAGTATATTATTAAATAGGAAATATTTCGATAGACCTTCTTCTCCTCTTAATACCTCGAACTTATTCTGATAATGAGATTGCTAATTTTTTGAAATGATTACAGAGAACCAAATAAGCACTCTAAACTTAAGTTGAAATAAGTCACAATAATTAAGTTATGATAATAAGCTTAGTATATTTAAAACCAACTGACCTACTTTTTAGGTTCAATGAAGTGTTTTGTAAATATTAAGAATCAATGAATTAGCTCTCAAATCTGTTTACTCAGTCCTGTGCGGATGCTGAGGAGAAAAGCCTTGATTAAGCCTCATTAATCCCTGTGGCAAAATTCTCTGGTTTGAAAATAGCTTCAAAAATTTGCTTATCCACCTCAACAATATCGAAGAACCGAAGCGCATGGTGTGAAGGTCGTTTATTACGGTTTGTGATATCATTAAATACAGTTTTGGCAACGCTGCCCATGAAGTGACTATTGAGTGTTGGTTGGCTCAGAGGTCTCTGCACTCACGACTATTCTGTTCTTTAATGCGTTCAGTAGCGCGGCCGCATGTTCCAGACTGTTCGAGCGCACATGAGACACCTTGGTTCAGCCATGTTAGCATTGTGGTCTTCACGATCTCTTCCCGCTAACGAAGTATGCCAACGGTGAGTTTGATTTTTTGAAAAAACTAGAATTGATTTGATCCAAGATCATTCTCAAAGCGAAGTCTCAAAACTTTATTTTAATAAATTATTTTTCAAAGCTCATCTTGTTCGAAAACCTCGAATTGTATCACTACCTCCCCCCCTCCCCTCCCTTATCCTCCCTTTATAAGTAAAAGTTAAACAGTGGGACTGAGTTTGTTAAGATGGATAACAGGCATATTGGTTCTGACAACATTAGTTTAACAAAAAGTCGTTAATAATTATAAGTAAGTGGCTCAGTCCATGAATGAAAAGGCGCAAATTGTTCATGAAAGTATGAAATATGGATCAAGAAGACATTTAAGGTGGTAGAAAGGGATCATATTAAAATAATTCCTCCTAACTTCGTCCTAGCAGCATGGGGAACTAAAGATGGGTATATCTTGGTATGCTGCTTTCCCTAGTAGTTTACGCTCTGTAAGTGTAGTATTGTGTACACTGGTGGGCGTACGTCTATGGTAGTGTAGAGGTTGTTAATTCAGCCCAACAATGCGAGCAATTACTTGTTTCTTACCAAATAATTACCCATTTAAATCCAGTCCACCGCCTGACTGATGACAGCATCTTTTCGGAATAACCATAACGATGTCAATACCCATATTAATAGGACTGGCATATAGCTCGGAGACCGTGTAAAGGTTGTCGATGGCTCATTCCGAAACAAGGCAGGACTTTACAGAGGAAGGTGAAGTTAGTGGACTTGATTTACCCATTGAATGGTTGGCTTTTGAGCGAAACTGCCTCCCCTCTCAAGTTGGCTTCATGTTAAGTGTTGATTGTCAAAGATAAGATTGCAGGGGCATCCTGATACGAAGCAATAATAATTGCTTTTTTAGCGGTCTCTCAAAATGCTAACGTTTGAGCCCTCTCTAAAATGTAAGCCTTGATAAAGGAAAACTTTCATCGAGAAGGGCATTTATGACTGTGTGATCCGCAACCTAGATAGCAAAGTTTCTTCTTATATTGCACTCAGTAAACGAATTCACTTCCTTTCCAAAATTGTAATTTTATGCCAATTGGAGCTGTTACATTACCTAATTTACGATTAGCGGCTTGATACTTTTGACGCATCTTTTAACAGTAAAAGGTGCCGACTGTTAGTACTACGGTAGATCCTAGAGACTGTAGAAATTACAGCCACAACTAAAGTTTAAACTCGGTAATGCATTTATAAAGACAAGCAGGCATTCATGCATCTCCGTTATTTTTTATGTCCGAGGTAGAATGCAGTCAAATGACATTGGGTTGACCTCAGTTTATTTACAATTAACCCTTTATATGACTGAAATGACAATAATTAATTGTTTTTATCAAATTGATATCCAAATTACACGCAATGGTGCAAGCATATAATAAATAAGAAGAAGGTCACTTAAAAGAACTTTCTCGTAGTATGATTTTGTAAAGCTAAGGTGAAATTTTACTATCCTTTTGCAGCTGTTTCATTTGTGGTTTATTGAGATCATAACAATCACGAATCACAAGATAAGTACAACTGTAGCGTCGCCATGAATCCAATTATAGTAGTTAACAAGTACGGGTTTCAATGGATCTTGATATGTCAGTTGCAAACATGTCATTGAAAATGGAGAAAACTAAGAAGAGACAGAGGTATCCAGAGAACGCGTTTATTCCAGACATGCATGGCGTGAAGTGTGACAAGGGAGTAAGCTTAGTCATTCAACATGGCGGATTAAGTAAAACGAGATGCGGCTTTTGATTGGCCATTGACTGTGTGTCCTCGCACTCAATCCGTGCGCAAAGTTGAACGGCCGCACCTTCAAGTCACGCTGTGCGCTCATGTGATGACGTGTCCCACACAACATTGATTATCGAGGTGCACATATGCTAAATGACCTTAATTGACATTTTTCATCCTGTACCATATAGTTTTCCTTGTATCTCCACCCTCCCAGATCACTTAAAATAAGTTTAATTCTAGTGTGATAGAAAGACCAATCACTTTACATTACAATGTTCCTATTTTGTTTATTTTACGTTTGTTAAGCGCCTTTCAAACACTTGACTTCTAACGTTTACTCATATTACAATCACTTAGCTTCTTTGTTTTGAACTAGTGAATAAAATTTCGTAAGATGGTTAATCGCAATATTATGGAAGAAGCAATAAATCAGCAAAAACAAGTTTTGAATCAATTAAATGTGATGCTATAATGCCTTTCGAATCTAATTCATTTTTCATTGTGCCTTCTCATTCATAATCTAGCAAAGTTAACCATTTTTTATTATTTTATTACTTGCGCATATAAAGGAGAGCTATGTATGTACAATCGGCGGCCTCCTCAAAAACATTGATTAATTAAGATTAGTTGTCCATTAACATTCTTTAGCAATATGCTTGCTCACCATTTCTGATTTCATCATATTTTTTAGGTAGTGCTGTAGCTCAAGAGACTAACTTAAAGTCAGTTATTTAATGTCATTCCTTAATAGCACTTTTACTGATTCATTTCACTGATTAAAACTAGAATGTCTCAAGTTGAGCATCACAACATAAAAGAAATAATTGAATTTCTCAAAGTATCCAAGAGCAAAATCATATTTTGTTGAATCCTTCAAACTTGCATTTGTTTTTACATGATTCCTTTCTCCCTCTCGCTAAAGTTGTGACTTAATTAATAAAATGAGTAAAAAGAATCTAAGTCAGTTAATGATTATTCGTTCCCTTAGACAAGAGCAATAGAAATAACACCTCTCAAGTAATGCCATCTTCCACGATTGCCCATAAATAATATAAGTTTTTATATAAAGGTTTATTAGGGGGGAAAGGGAGGGGAGTGGGGGTATTGAAATGTAATAATCTGAATTTAAATAAAATTTAATTTTAGAATGTTTGTCAAGCATTGATCATTGTGAATGTCATTACAGAGAATAATAAATTACATTAAAAGCACTACGGACTTAAAATATATTTTGCAAACTTGAAATCGACAAACATTATTTGAACTCAAGGCAGAGAAACTTTACCTGTCCACATGTCTGCGAGTACTTGAATTCGCATGAATTTTCTTAGTTATGAAAGAAAATCAATTAGAATGATAATAGCTAACAAATGTATATTAGTGTAAGGGGTGACCATGATTTACTATTTTAAAAATTTTAGCTGAATACTATGCAAAAATATATATAATTCCATATAGCTTAAAATACTGTGGACATCTTAGAGCATAAATTGTGTGATAAAATGGTATTGATCCTTATTTTTAAAACAACAGAATGAAAATAGGATAGTTTCCCACAGTTGAATAAACTTGCATTAATAGAGCTACAATTTTCGATATTTTAATGTGTATTTAACTGTTTCTTATGAAATATTTCATTAAAAATATTTCAATTGGCGATAAAAAATCGGATAGAAAAACGAATCTTTTACATGCAAAATATATTGATCTTGTTTGTTTTTGAAAAATCAAGTATATCGAAAAAATTTAATTAAAAGCTTGTTTAGATACCTTCAATTGGCGGTCAAGTTGTATTGTCGTATCTACGTTTGCTCTTCGTCATTGTCCTTATGAGTGGGTAGGTTTTAGTGATTACCTCCTTTACCTTTGCGGACTGTTCTTTTTATTTATTTTGATCACTAATTCCATTGAAATTTCATAATTGGAGGAATCAGCCCTTAAGGTTTTATCTCTGTTTCCATTTTAGCTATAGAGAAGATTCTTATAAAAGCTTGGATAGGGAGGGTCGCTATTCAAGGGGCTATAATCGTCAATTTGCTTATCGTGATAGTAGAAGTCATCGTCGTTCAAGAAGTCCTTACAGGTCTTTACATCGATCAGAACGCAATGATCTGAGTTCCTACTTGAAAGATAAGATGACTCGGCTACAGCAAGGTTTAGATGACACCAATAGAGTCGACGATAAACATTCCGAAAACTCCCATAGACGTGATCGTCATTCGGAGGAAAGAAAGGAAAGATCGCGTCACCACAGGCACCATAATGATCACCGGAAAAAAGATAAGGACAAAAAGCACCACAAGAAGCATCATCATCATCATGAGAAGGATCGTAAAAGGTCTTCACAAGAATTGAACAAATCATCTGAACTTAGTGATGTAGATATTATTGTGGAAGAAGAGGATGAAGAGGCTCTAATCGAGAGACGTCGTCAGGAGCGCCAAAGGCTACTCGAAAATCTTGGTTATAAGACAAATTCCCCTCCCTCTTCTTCAGATACTGAAGCATCACCTAAAGAAGCCGAAGAAGAATTCGATCTAATACCTGAAAACAGCCTAATGAAGACCAATACGAAACCTGTTTTCAAGTCAGATTCAGCAATTTTCGCAGATGCTGTGGATAGTTCACCAAACGGACGCATGTCTGGTACTCAGGCTCCAGCTGCTGTGGCCTTTCTTCAGGAACATTCTGCGACAAAACTGCCAGAGAATGCTGATCAAGCAGACGGTGGAAAGAAATTCGCCTTTGATATATTCTCGGGTGAGGTTCCTACTGCTCCAGCCAATGGTGTGCCTGGAATTATGGATCCAAGGGCCATGGCCTCCGAAAATCACGCTCTGGTCGACAATTGGGATGATGCTGAGGGCTACTATTGTAAGTTCATTGATGTAGTTTTAAGAGGTACTTCTTATTGATCCATTATTTCACTGTTAATACTCGTATTGAGAAGATACAATCGATTGCTGGCATAGAATAGTTAATATATTGTTATGTAACGGTTTACTTTGTTTCATTCTGTATTTCAAGGTTATAATCAGTTTGTCTACAATTAAAATGGTCTTTTTTCAAATGTTTTCCCACTGTGTAAGAAATGAACTTAACGGATATATTGTTTTACACTTGTTTGATTGCCCAATCTTATTGAAGATGTTTGCTTTTTTGAATAATTCCCGGAATTTTTTTATTTCTTAGTTATGTTCATCATTATCCACCACCTTTATTACTACTTAAGGAAGTTGCATTTTCAAAGAACTTGATCGGATCATTCTTCGACTAACTTTAAACCCCTTTGCTTTCTCGTTGTTGAATGGTAACTATTCACTCTAAATTTAGGGTCTTAGGCGAGCACAAGAGCCTTATTTCATGTTCACTGTTTTCTTGTTTGTATATCCAAGTGTGCATCGACGTATTCCATTTCTCTTTTGTGTCATCAAACATTTTGATTCAATCGAGTAGCCGTGTTTTACTCTACAGTATTATTCTAAACTATGGTGCTTCTTGTGATTTAGTAGCTGTAATTGTCCTTGCAGGTGTACGCATTGGTGAGGTACTTGATAATCGATATGCTGTCTATGGTTACACTGGTAGAGGTGTCTTTTCCAACGTGGTCCGAGCTCGGGATAGCGCGCGTGGACATCTTGAAGTAGCCATCAAGATCATACGAAATAATGAAGTTATGTAAGTTTAAAATCTTTTTTTCTTTATAAGAAGGTTTTTAAGTAGTTATATCCTTATAGTGCTTACAATAACCTAATAACGTGATCTAATTCTTCATCTCTCTTTTAATGCACGTGCGTGTGATAATCTAGGCACAGGTCAGGTCTTCAAGAACTGGAAGTCCTAAAAAAACTCAACGACACAGATCCACAGGACCGCTATCATTGTATGCGATTGTATCGGCACTTCTTTCACAAGAACCACTTGTGTATGGTCTTTGAGTCAATGAGCATGAATTTGCGCGAAGTTTTGAAGAAGTATGGACGAGATGTAGGTCTAAATATAGCTGCTGTGCGTTCCTATGCCCACCAAATGCTTCTGGCCCTCAAGTTGTTACGTAAGTGTAATATCCTCCATGCTGATATCAAACCGGACAACATATTGGTTAATGAGAATAAAATAACCCTCAAGCTCTCTGATTTTGGATCCGCTTGCTCGGTACTGGAGAACGAACCCACGCCCTACCTCGTATCGCGTTTTTATCGAGCCCCTGAAATTAGTAAGTTCGACTCCGTTCTTCTATGCATTTTTGGCTTCTCCCATTCTTGATTATGTGTTTCGTCCGTCCCCATTTTTGTTTTAATTGCTTGTTTTGTCTTATTCACCAGAAGTATGACGAGCAAAGCAGTATGACATCTCAATCCGTCTTGGCCACTTAACTGGAAACTGCTCAGAGAGAAAGAGAAAATTCTCTCTGGTTCACTCGGTATTCATTTTTTATGGTAAAGCATTAGGTCAACATACCCTTATTTTAGTTTACTTGTATCTTACTTTATTATTTTCCATAGAGATTCGTGTTTCAAATATTTTTTGTTCTTTTTTGTTTGTACTTTAATTAACGTATACTTAAAGAAAACACCTGGACCCAGGAATAGGCTCTGTGGATTTTGTAACACTTATGATAATGCCAATGAAGTAGTAGTGTCGTGTTTATTAGGGGAAAAGTAAGGACTTCCTTCATAATTCACTATTGGCCATAACGCATTATCATTCTAATTGGCAGGTTTTTGAACTCGTGCAGTTTAAAGATTCGCTGGTTTTTCATTAACACCCCCTTCCCCTTTTGTAGTTAATTCCAATACCTCAAAAGCAACGTTTTTACTAAGTCATTTTGTGTGGTGATGGAGACCAGAACAAGAGTTTAATATCCAGAATCAAAGTGTCTGGAAATCATAATTACTATTAGTTAAAATATCCTTGAATTTGTTGACCTAAGTCGTAAAATGACGCGGCTTGGGTAGAAGGGAGGTGTCTTAGAAATCTTTTTCTTGTATTCCACTTATTGGTTAGAAGTGGTCGTCAACATTTGTGAATGTGTACTGATGAGTGTCAATCTCTGGCTTGACGTGTTGTTCAAAATGCATTGTTTGCACATTGTTGTAATGGAATCTTTTTTATCGATTGTGTCAAAATGGAATGACCAGTTAAAATTGACATCTAAAATGCCAGTTGAATGGGAAGAGTAGAACCCCATATTGTGTTAAATAAAGAAAGAGGAGAAAAATTGAAAGAACTGTGCTCAAGATTCATATGACTCAGGTCGGTATTGGTGTCAATTCCTGATGTGAAAAATGCAATATTCTTAGCCGTTAAAGCTTAGTTTTGAAGCCAACTGGATCATATTTATAGTCATTTTTACTTTCTTATTAGTAGTTCTATCTCTTGGGAAAATGGGAAAGTTTACGTCTAGAATCGTTAGAGTCTTAAACATTAGGCTTTTTATTAGGCACAAAGCTATTAATATAGGTCGAAATTTACGGATGCAGTTTGAAAAAACTCTTAGCTGACATGGATAATTGCTAAGTATTACTTTGTAATTTCAAACTCTTGTCGTCTAATAAATCGTTGTGAAAATTAGATATGGAAGGCTTGTTAAGTAATGGGTCTCTAGGGCGTAATTGGTTTGACTTCACCAATCTCACCGATCCGGCTTCTTTTTCCCTTCTCGTCAATTAGTACTGGGTCTGCACTACGATTTCAACATCGATCTGTGGTCAACTGCTGTGAGCCTCTACGAACTTTACACTGGCCGAATTATGTTCCCGGGGAAGACTAATAACGAGATGCTTCGGTTGTTCATGGAGACTCGAGGTCGCATTCCCAATAAGGTTATCAGAAGAGGAACTCTACGTGCTGCACACTTCGATGATCAATGCAATTTTCTCTATCATGAGATTGATAAGGTTACTCAGAAGGTGAACATTCACTTTACTTTTATCTTAATAGTAGTTGATCAGTTAATGGTGTTTGCACTTGTTCCATTTCAGCCCAAGACCTCAGTCATCAGGAATATTCAAATCACGCGGGATCTTCTTGGGGATCTTACAATGGACAGTCAATTGACCCCAGGTCAATTGAAGAAGGTACAGCAGTTTAAAGACCTTCTGGATAAATTACTAATGCTTGATCCAGCTAAGAGGATTGCTCTTAATGATGCTCTTAATCATCCATTTATTAAGGAGCCTATTATAGAAGACAAGAAATGAACTCCACTGTTTTGATGTTTCATGTTATTTATTAATTTTGTACAAATGACTCACTAATAATATATTTTCCAAACTTGTTACTTGGAGGTAATTTTGTTGGGGCAAATGAGAGTCATGTTTCAGTATTGGTAAGCTATCGGTTATTAACTATATTATTATTTAATATTACTTTTGATCCAGGAAAGTTGCGAACGTACTTTTATACATAGAGTAAGCAGATCTATTCTAAAATATCTCAATAATTTTACTTATATCAGTGGTTTATTTGATATGTGGCGGATATTGTATCTTAGTGGTTATCACTATGTTTCTAGTATGTATAGATTGGCTCGTAAGAAGACAGAGAGGAGAGCGATTATTGCAAATGATTATCAAGTGCTCCGGCGCACGAATTCTGACAGTTGACTGGGAGTCAATTTTGCACAATCAGCGCTTGCTCAATATGCCGTCGTTAGCGCTTCACACTTTCCGGAATGCTCCAGTGAGTAGGGGATTCCTTGTGGACATTCTGGATAGCTTGTGCTTATTGCAGTTCGAACCTTTATTCTTTCACAAATATACTGAAGCTATTTTTGGAAAAAATGTATTCGAAGATCTGAGTGAATTTTCGTTACGATCAGAACTCACGTAATTTCAGTCAAATTGTCCAAGGTTAATCCTTGACCATCTGGTGCACAACTTTTGGTCGGCTAGTCTGCAGCTTACAAAGGCCCAACATTTAATGAAGAAGTTTGCACATGAGGTTCAAAATTGTTAGTTTTAATCGCACCGTAGTACGTAGATACGCGAAAATCAAGGACGCTGACAGATTAGAGTTTGTGGAGGGAACAGGTAGACACTGTGCCACGCCAGCTGTGCGATGACTTTCACACATGGCTAAGCGGTTAAAATGCAGTGCAAATTCGCAGATTTAATGCCCACCAAAGCAGATAATGGAAGGCTCCATAATGTGCGCTGACTCTTCGAAGGAGACTTGAGTCATATGTCAAGCAACGGTCTTTGATATTCGAAGCGATTAGAAATCAATTAGGGCTGTCATCTTATTCTGCAAATTCATGCTATAAATTCGACCTTAAAGTGATATGCTCTAATCATCCCTAATCAGTCGAAAATTTTGTCACAAACTAAATGATGGGAAAGGAGTATCAATACCGTATATTCTATTTAAAGTCCATGCGTTGATAAATTTTTAATTGTAAGTGCACTCAACCAAGTCGAAAGGAGTAGAGATTCAGCTTATTTTAGCATTTGAAATCAGTCTCTTTCTCGGTACTTGTTTAGAAACAATTTCAGATCTTCATCGGGTCACACAGGTATTTAACTTCCAGTCATCTAACAAATAAGCGTGAAAAATACCAAATCTTGTTAAACTATTGGTAACTTATTGTCGTATTATTTTCTGAATGCGGTAGTATTAGGCTGCTAGGCGCTGAATCCATGATGGCTGTGCATCCAGTTTCTCGCGCTGGTATTTTACCAGTTCAATTCCATTCCACTATCAAAAGGCTGCTACGTCTACTAGCCAGCCAATCAATTACTCCAATCCAGATTCTCTATAAACGCTTTTTTTCCAAAAAGTGAACAGTTGTCTAGGCGACAAGTCACCTTTTTTCCTTTTTTTAGGCTCTTAATAGTCATAGTTTTGATAAAATGACTATTTGGCCAATTTTTAAAACAGAAGATATGCATAGGTCAAAGGTCGGATTTGCATCTTAGAAAGTAATGTGAGGGATCGTAGATCTTAGAAGCATGAGTCAGAGGAGGAGCATAGGCTATGGTAGGTAGGAAACTGTAACAATTCGATATACAGTTTAAAGTAACTCCGTGAATTAACCAATAGCAACCGATGCCAATTTAAATGCACTTTTAAGCAGAAATGTCCGCAGGGCCACGGAGCATGAGGCAAATACACGCTAAGAGATTGTGTTTACGATTATTTACTAATGGATACACTCTCAGGACATTGCTATCGCATGACTTAAACTACACGTGTTTTCGTTATGGCCAACTTAAACTTAACTATACAAGTGCAACAAGCAGCCTGGTATTATGCTGGTGGCAATAAATTGCTTTGTATTCGCACGAGTCTAGTATTGAAGTAGTAAAGCGATTCGACCAGCCCATTCAAATTATTTTCGCCGAACTGTGACATAATGCGTGGCATAAATTATACATTAAGCACATAAACGACTCGTGCTTTATTACAGCTACTGCGACTACTGGAAGTGATTCGGGGTTCAGTTTATCCTATAGGGCACAAAGGACGTTAATTTAATTAGGTAAAAAGAAGTCAAATCCCAATAAAAGAACTTAGAACATGTAATAATACTCATTAAGTAAAAACGAATGACAGAAATTAAATGACTTAAAACTTGTTCCGGGGTAAATGTGGTTATTGAATGCGACGAGTAAAAAGACGAATGATTCAGTCATGATAGGATTTTGAAGAGATTTAGTAGAAGGAGAGAGGGTTGGAAAAAAGCAGATAAGTGGAGCTGTGGATAGAGAGAAGTCCGCCCAAAGACTTGAGTGAATGAGTTGGCTGGTGGAAGTCGGAGAGAACTGAGTGGTTGTTATAAGAACCGGAGTCAAGCCCAGGATTAGATTATGTCTGGTACATAAGCACAAAGAGTTGGCAAATGCAATTCGAACGGTTGAAATAAGGATGGAATGCAACTGGAAAGGTAGAGATAAACTCAACGTGACTAAGGCGAGTCTCCCTTGGAATTTTGATACGTAAGTGGATTTAAGCATAATAGCGATTCCGAAAACGATCCTTTTAGAAACAATCGAAAAGCAGTTATGAAAATTTACTTTAAAAAATATTCAGTAATTTAAGTCTTTCAACTGAAGTCATTCCTTATCCTTATTATATCCAATTTCACTAGTTTATTGGTTGATTTTGCCATCTCCCCGGATTAAAAGCTATCTTTTGTAGTTAAGGCCAATACTCGATAACTGCATATTTGAAGCCTCCAGGCACAAACAGCCATAAAGCAAAGAATGGAAAAAGGATGGGAGGGTGGAATTTATTTCAATTTGAATGCCTCTATTCTCTCCTGTAACCATGTCACGCCTCCTTTATTCCTATCAATCCATTCATATTCTATCCAGTTAGACATTAATCAACCACACAATTTGCATTCCAAATTGGCTTGTATTTAAATTAATTAACATATCAATACGATTCATTCATTGGAAAGTTCAAAACTATCACATTTCTGAGCATGATTCAGCATCTCGTTATATTCTTGTCTCTAATATAATTAATTGGTATTCTCATTTATTAATTGACAGCGTTTTTTATTCTATTAGCACTTCTAGCAAAACATTAATTAGGTCTACAACTTTACTCCCATCGTCTTTTGTTTACTTTACAACAAAACGGATGCATCGTTAGCTACCACTTTGGCCCATCTATCGGGCAGCAGGCAAGAACATTTTTCATCTTTCGATAAGATCCATTAGTCGATCCAATTCTTCTCTTCTTTATACGAGTTCAAGTGCTGGTCAACCAAGCCGTGGTGCCATTGAGCGAGGTGAAAATCAGACGGAGCAATATCTGGAGAGTACGGCGGAGGGTGAGGCGAAATTTCCCATTTCAACGTTTCGAGACATTTTTTCACCACCAACTTGGCCCATCTCGTGAGGTCTAACATTATCCTGCTGTAAAATAACCACCTTATCGTGTCTCTCGTTGTACTGTGACTGTTTTTCTTTTAAAACACGCTCATAATGAATGACGCTAAGCTGGTCTCCCCACCAAATGCAAACGCAGAGCATGACTTTTGAACCATGGATATTCGTTCGGCCGAGGTGTTGACGTAGCAGTGTGACCACCGGGCAATCTCCATGATTTTCTGCGCCACTTGGGGTTATTGTAATGTACCCATTTTTCGTTCCCAGTAACAATACAATGGAGAAATCCCCTTCGTGTTTGCCTTTTCAGCAGCTGTTCACAAGCAAACAAACGTCGCTCCGCATCTCAACTCGTGGGGTACCCAATATCCTTCTTTCTCAATCATTCCCAACTGCTTCAGGGAAGTTCCTTGAAATTGTTTGCTGACTGATACTCACCCAATGATTCTGTTAATTCTTTTTCAGTCTTCGCTAAGAATCGCTCGCCACCAATTCTGAATCTTCAACAACTTTCCCCCCTCCACCACTTCGACACCAAAATCACCACTCACCACTTTAAACGTTGGAACCATTCCCACCCGACACGCTCTGTCACTAATAGCCAGCCGTTTCACCATAAGTACCTGAGATAACCCAGTGAGCCTCAGCCAGTCCGCAGATTTTTTCATATTGAAATAAAAAAAGCAACACTTCCTGCAAATGACGAGAATTCGAACTTATCTAATTAAAAATTATATTATTATGCAAACACAAATTAAGTTAAGTCAAAGTATGGTCATATTTACAAATGTCAAAACGGTGTTCGACATCTGTGATTAATATATTTCAACTGCTACCACCATCTTTTTGAAAGCGGCCGGAGCAAAGTTGTACACCTAATAGCAGGAGTAATTTCTAATAACACAACTGGCATAGAGGAAAACCTCAATTGAGAACATTTGGCGTCGAATGCCAGTTAAAACTGCCAAATGCACTGAAATAAAATTTTATTTACATAATGTTAGCGTTTATTCAAATATACGCGTACTTTCCCTTTCGCGTATTCCCTATTGGTGAATTTATCAAATTAAGCAGTTTTTTTCTTCATTCCCTATTGGTCAACTCAAGGACACTGACACGCTGTTGGTCATCAAACTAAACGCTACGACTATCCACCCAGTATACAAACCTAGGTCATTCATTCCTTCCACAATAGCGCGCAAGTTCCCATTCAACACTGTTGGACAAAAATGCATAATTATAAACCAAGAAAAATGAAATATTTATTGCTAATTATTCTTAAAACTAGCATATCTGTTAAAAATGTACCAAGTTGTGGAGCAGCTGTGGCACAATTTGCAGTAAGCTCTACATTTAAAGCGCTTACGTGTCTTTACTGAGTTCTGGAATTTGTGGAAATTTTTGAAGACTAATTAGATTATAACAAACAAACACCCAGTGCTACACAAGTCTATACTGCAAAATTTCAATTCGTGGGTACCATGCTATTACCACTGAAGCCATAGTGGTGTGTACATTAATATCTTCAACACAATAATTGGTTCTAAAAGGAAATATTGAGTACATTGAAAGCGTCATAAGTATTGCTACATTCAAGGAATTGGTGTAGAGCCATAGGGAGTGGTGAGGAAACTCACACTACATATCGTTAGAAAGTACAATTGTTTGACAATTTAAAAAAGATAGGAGGTAAAAGAGACACCTTGCACATCCTTTTACTCATTTAGAGGCGCCGCCGCAACAAGAGATTGGACAATTGCAGGGGGCATTCGTTTGACATACTCCTCATGCCAAGCAGTGTTAGGAGTGACGATCAAACCGCGGAAGTCCATTGGTTGCACGCCGGCAGCATAGCTGTACTCACGTCCATCGATTCCTGTCAACTTGCCACCCACTGCATTGATGAGGGCCTCAACTGCACACGTATCCCATCGCTTGCAACCAAGACTAGCATAGATATAAGCATGGGCAACACCTTCCAAGAGCATCAACATCTTGTAACCGCAACCACCGAGTCGGTAGAGCTGAGGATAAAAAAACGAGCGTATGAAATTATTTATATCAATTTTAGCGTAGAACAATAATCTTAGAAACCATATCTGAGGACTATCAGGTAACCACCTTATGTGTTTTGGTTCATCAGGCACATTTTCATTGAATAATTTGAAGCAGGCTAAGCCAATCGGTACGGAAACACAAAGACAAATATAGACGCTGAGCATAGAGCAACAAACCGAGATACACCCATCATTACGTCCTTCGCGGAGAAATAGACAGTAGTGACCATTGTGGCAAGATGATCGCTTCCTCTCCTATTTTATACTTTATGCTTCACGGTCCGACCATCAATCGTCCACATCAACTTGTCCAGCTCGAAAAAAATCCATTTAATTTTCAAAGTTAACTGAATTCCATCTACTTAATATAATTAAATTGGTAGATCGTACTTTATTCAGGATGTATAAACCTGCATCAGCCTTGTATTAGTCGAACGAAAAATCGGGCGCAACTGAAAAAAAAACTTTGATAAAAAGACGATAATTGCCTCCCAGGCTCAAATAAAATAAATTTACCTCTTAGCGTAGTATATAATTAAAATTCTGCTGTGATTAATATTTAGAAAAGGTGGTGTGACCAGCACCTCACCAGTTACTCACTTGGTTCATTCATTTCTTTGCTCACTAGCTAGTATAGTTGATTCTTGAATTAGGAAATGCATTCACTGCAATAAAAAGCCAAGAGCGTCAAGACACCAAAACACTGAACACGAAAGCATCTCCCTGAGAGAAGAGCCCTACCAATCGACAGTTCAAACGCAGTCCATTTTCTCTCAAACTTCCCCGATCATATAAATGAGAATCCGATTAATATGTTTGCTGATATAGTAATATATGAACATGTTTTATGGAAACTTTGATAGTAAGCCAGGTATTTTAAGAATTGACTGCTACTACAAAAGGAATACTTCAATTTTTAGTATTCACAAGAAAACGTCAGAACGAGTGAGCGAAACTCCTCAATAAGGGCTAATCTAATTCTTGCATTTAAATTCTAAAGTCCTCAAGTTGTCCTCTGTTTGCTTAAGGGGAATACTTATTTCAAAGTTCAAACTCAAGTGTTAGACACCCCGACTCTTTAATAGGTTCATGCATGCGATATTTATCTGATTACATTAAATGGCTGGCCACTTAAAACCAGGTTGAAATGTATAAAATAATAACAAGGGGCTAAAGACTTATGCCAATGTTTCACTACAAAACAACAGCCAGAACAAATAAAGCATGAGTGTGCAATCATTTGCTGTACAGCTATTACGCTTATTTTAATCTATCAAAATCGGAATGGAGATCAATCCATAAAGCGGACTTCTTCCATCAAAACATGATGAATAATGAGGGTAGCTAATTACTGATGGGGGGGGGGGGCAGTTAATTCTTAATTGACGTTTATAGACTAACAAAGGAAGCGAGATGTACTAACTCCCTTATTGGACTCCCAATAAACCCCCTTTTACCACAGCACAAGTTGCCTTCGCTCAGTGTTACACTCTCCTCTTTCCTATTTCTTTCCAATTCCTCCTCCTAATTTTCTAAGGTATCAAGCTTCCGGATAACCTTTAGAAAGATAATTAGTTAACAAGGCCAATTTGGCCCGGGATTAAAGCTACATTAATTTCAAAATAACCACCACAGTCTGGAGCGCGTCAGATATAACTATCGGCAAAATTTTAGCGTACCTTAGAAGGAAGACACGCATTTATAGCTGCAGTAGTAACGGGCGTGGACCTCGACCGTGTACAAACAATCCGATTGGTACCTTTATCTTCCGATTTCACGCCTAATTCGTTAAAAATAGGAGCTTGGCTGATAGGCTCTCCGGAAAGACCAAACACACCCAAACCCTCCAGACCCCAAATAAGACGTTGGGTGGTCTCTTGGACAGAAGGTCGACGATCCTGACCATCATCGGATTCCAAGACATGGCGGAAATCAGGCATATAGAAGGGCTGGCAGACCACACCTCCTACGGCTCGGCCATGGACCGCTACACCAATTAGGATCGTTACGTGTTCCAGTACACCCTGTAAGTGTGAAGAACAAAAGTGTGCTCAATATTTAACCTTGACAATAGTTAAATTACAAAAGATAAGACAATTGAAGTTTCTAAAAAGCAAAATAAAAGTGAAATTTAGTTCGGGATTAAAAATGTACTTTCATCTAATTCAGGCATGCAAAGTGATCTTAGTGACATGATAAAGATAAGATTGAAACTGTCAACCAGACTGGTCAAATGAAATTATTGTAAACTACTCGATTAACTCCCCGGGAATCCCCATCATTTATTAAGTTCATTTACTCAAGAGAAAGTTCCTAGTTAATATGCCTACTAAAAGATGATTCGGAGAGGCAGATACACAGCGTTAGCTTTAAATTTACCAGAAGGAATATATGAGGAGTTTCATGGAAATAGAGCAAAAGTGAATCGAGATCTTTAATTTCAATTTGTGACTCAATGTTGTGAAGAACTTTTGGACATGTGAGAACTGCAATTTAAGTCGGAGATTAGCTTCAAGAACACACAAGGATGATAGCATATCTACACAAATCATTAACCGGTTTGATAAAGAGAAAGAACGCACGTTTCAAGATACATTCGAGTAAAGAATTGGATAGTGACTCCAATCACACTTTTACACCTACAAAGCGTTTAGGCAGCATTTGAGGTGTTGGTAATGGATAAGATGCGTTCAATTGGACTAAGCTCAAAATGCAGAGTTCATTGCTGATTTGAAAACATTTGGAGTAAATTGCCATGACGTCGATAGCAATGATGGCGGCAGATGATGACATCAGAGTACGCGATGACTTATGTAAGAATGCAATGCATTGAATTATTTTGTACTATTTAAGAACCTCATCGCGATCAGTGTACTTCATCGTCGTCGACAGCACAATCTGTCCGCAAATCCGTTGTTGTACTGACAAAGTGAAAGACTTACAAGCAAAGTGCATAAAAATTAGACAACGAGAGAACAGATTAAGTGGGAATTATTTACTGACCCATGGAAGAGGTCATCATATTTTATCTAAAGAAAATTAATATGAATTGTACTATACATTCATTGCACTTTTTAAAACATGCATGTCTTAACAAAAATACTCAAAACACTTCATACTAACAAAGCAAGCCATTTAAACAAATTGTCCATTAGGAATAACAAAAACGACCGCAATCGATCATGAATTTTTGACGTTCAAGAAGGCATAACTTTAAAAATGAAACATAGATGAAAAAGAGTGACATTTTTCACGCCTAAGAATTGCGGCTAGTGGAATGCAATCGTACCTAAAGCATTTTCTTCTGAGACAAAACCATAAGAATGAAATACTAAATAATGGTAAAGGGGCAGGCAGATGCCAGTGCATCATTTTCTTGGGGAATTGAGATACAGCAGCCAATGGCATACATTGGCCGAATTGCCAGTTCGATGTCTAGTAAAGAAAGAGGTTACCAAATATGAGTTTCTTTCCACCTGACCAAAATGAATATTGTACCCGAGAAAATCCGAATTAGCACAAGTCTTTTCAGAAGCATTAGAGATATTGTGAGAACAACAATCATAAGAAAATGCTCTCAAAGCTCAAAGCGACGTTACATGCATACGAAGAGTTAATTCAGCAGATTGCTCGGGAAAAAGAGATCAGGTGCTCGTAAGCACTTTGAGGGGAACATTTGCAAAAGAAACAAGGAAAGAAAACCGAAGAAATGGGACTAGAAGTAGAACTACCTAAAATCACTTGGATTTAAATTTAATTTCTGATTAAAATGGAATTGCATACGAGTCAAATTAGGCCCACAGCATGATGCTTGGATTAACGCCCGGGATTACATCACCAAATGTAAATAGATTGCAAATTTATAACACATTAATACCCATTGAATAGACGCTAATTTTCTCCTTCATGAAAAGTTTAGGAATGTAATTACGAGCCTGTTGACAAATATTAGCCAGTGAGAAGAGTAATTATAGTATTCGCACAGAATGACATTATATACGAAAAAATAAGTTGAACGAGATAGACATATCAATTCCAAAGAGAATGTAAATAATGAAATTGGCAAAAAGAGAGCAAGCTAAATAAAATTTAAATAATTGTAACGAAAGGTTTAAATTATCTGTATAAAATTCTTACAAAAGCACAAAAATTGTTAAAAGAATACCTAGAAGAGCCTACGCACTATACAGAAGAGAATTTAAGCGAAATTGACAAATTAGTAAATGTAACACGATATAAAAAAATGAAAAAAAAATAAATACGAGTAAGGTTATGTTAAGCTAACCGAAGTAAATTCACTAGTTCCGTCCAAAGGATCCACCCACACTACAACATCTTTTAAACCAACAGTGCGCAAGTTTTCTGGACAAGCTTTAGATAACACCGCAGAATCGAAATCATCAATGATTCGAGAATGTGGTTGCTCTGTGTCGCCCAGTTCTTCTTCGCCTGGATAAATAATAATATACCAGTTCAAAAAGAAAAGGACGCCCAATTGAAAATAAATTATTAACGTACCAATAATGCAAATTTCTGGAAAGTTTTTGGAGAGGGAACTGACAATGCAGTGCTGGACGCTGCGATCTGCTTGAGTTTGTAGATCGTTCACTCCTTTGTCAACGATCCCCAGTTCACCGCTTGAGAGAACTTTGCGAATAATAGAACCTGCATAGTTAGCTATGGAAACAGATGAGGCCAGAAGCCTCATTACGAAAGGTGGCTCCATCACAAGCCTTCTTCTATGTAGGAAACGTAGTTGCAATAATCTATGTATAAAAATATTAGACATTTGATTAATCCAAAAAATTATACCCTGTTTCCCGACAGCAAACCACTGATTGTAGTGAGAAATGCAACTAGCCTATGAAATTCGTCCTTTTAAATTTTCTCCTGTCTTAAAATTTTTTCAAGGTCGGGCATCTATGTCATCAATATCAATTATTTTTCTAAGTTATGAAATTATTAAATGACACTACTAATTTCAAAGTTTTCAAACCGCTAAATCTATGAGAATACAGACTTGGGTGAAGCAATATCTTTTCCAGACAGGTCATTTTGTGCCAAAATAGGTTGTGGTTCCTTACCTATTTATCTATTCGAATTTTACAATAATTTAACAGAATGCGAAATCTCTAGTACTATTTTCTTAGTTATTTTGACACTGAGCCGTAATTCAGTTACAATGGAACTATTTTCCTAGGTGTTATGAAATCAATAGAATGCATACTTGTCCATAATATTGATTACATTCCTAAGTTCAGTTATTTGAAAATGGAATTTCTTCGGACAGCGCTACCAACTACCTGGGCTTTCTGTTTATTCTTGGTGCACTTACACTGTCATTAGACAATCAAATTTTTTTGCAACAAATGCTGATGAACCCACAAATGCCCTTAGAACTTTGAGCTAGTGGCATTATTTAGTTCTGCTACTCTGAGACAACGAAAAGCATATAAAATCCGTCTGAAACAAATTTATAAAGAACAATTTCAATAAACACTTAAAACAATTTCAATTCCGTTGAACCGACCTTAAGAAAGCACTAACTTCGACCAGGAATATAATGTCCTATAAGTTAGCTCCACCACAAATGATTTAGGCATAAGCAAGTAAATATAATCCTATTCTGTTGTAGATGACAAATATCAACAATTCAACTGTTATTTCGCATTAGAGATTCAAGGAGGTCCCAGAATTTATTATCTTTGGGTAATATTTAGATATATGAATTTTAATATTGATTCAACTAAAAGAACACTATAAAAATAAATTTTGCTCTGAAGATTAAGCTCCCAATTCTTCACTTGAAAGGATTTTCTAAAAATTCTTTCTCTGCTATTCAAAATGATACAAAAAGTATTTTGTGTAGCGCTTTCTTTAATTCCAATAGATAACGTCGTTGTTTTTAAACTTGAAACTCCCTCTATTTTAAGAATATCCAATTTAAAAAATTGAAGGCGGTATATAGCCTTTGATCGTAGGAACATTTAACATGATAAAGTAGAATTTCTCACTCACAAGACAGCAACCAAGAGTGAAACAAAATAGTGCTATATAACTGGAAAGTTATCATGTTTTTCATTCAACAGTATTTTGTTTTAAGGTTTAAACACAATTTTAAGCATTGTTTGGCGATTGATACATTTACCATATATAAAAGTTAGTTAAAAGTTAGTATTATTAGTTAGTTAAAAGTTAGTATTATAAGTAGAAAGGTTCTTAATGAATTATTTAACTTGTTGAATCGATGAAAAATCAACATTTTCTTTATATTACCTATAGAAGGTTTTCTTTTACAAAAATTGCCATCTAACTTAGTATACCAAATTTACACGTTTCAGTATAATGACAAAAATAAATTTTGTCCAGTTTTATACTATTTTTATTTGATTCTTCGATTTACTTTCTAATGTATTGATAAAAATTAAATAAGAGATTTCTTTAATGGTGCTTTGCTCTGTCAACTCTCAACTCCCCATGACTCAATTTCGACCTTCATCCACTTTAAACCAATTGGATTTGACTAATCATGGGCGTATTCATGTGTCTTCATTTGCCTCGTGTAAAGTGTTTTTATTCCTTTCTATCTTACGGTTTTTGACATGAGAAACATCATTTCCTTTGATATGCCTTCTCCAAACTTCTGTATTTCGCATCTCACTACAAAGAAGCTTATTTTAGCATTCATCCCTACGGTTCTAGTATTTACAATTATTTATGTATGTTGCCAATTAATGTTATCTATTTAAAAATAGTTTCATATACTTTGCCCTTCAAATATAAATTACCCAACTAAATACGATAGGCAACAGCTGCTATGGAATTTTTCTCGGGAGGAATGTTCTACTATTGTGGAAGAATTAGCCAGAAACGGGGAATTTGTTAAACCAATCCGAGTGTCTAATCGATGTCCTAAGTCAGGTACGTATTTGGTATCACTTTCCAGTTTTTATAAATTCTTCTTCAAAACTAAATAAGTTCTTGTCATGTGCCTGCATCTCTCCGCTTTATCAATGTATCTCGACTAATTTCATTACCTTTCAAACTAAATAGAATTTATTTAAATAATAAAAATGTCATACAATCAGTTACCAAACACAGCATCAATATCGCTTACATTTTGTCTTTAAAATAATGCTAAAAATTCGAAGACTTAATTTTTCGAAATTGCTTTTGTGTTATGTTGGCGTAGATATTAGTTAGTAATGGTTAAATTAATTACGGATGTTTCGGAGTTTTCCACTTTTGTTACGAGCTGAGAGAATCTCCTTAAATATGACATTTTTGCTCTATATTTGAACTCTCCATAGGGCAAATTTTTCATCGGGTAGAAATAGTGGATATGTTTATTCTGAGGCAAAGCAAACATTGGACGAATTTTTAATACTTAAAAGCATTTTAGATGTTCAAGTTAACTTAATTCATCTCCATATTTAAGAAGCCACTTAAAGTCAAGGGGCTACTGATGTTTACAATAGTAGTAAAGTAGCTGAGAAAGTGTTGTATATGCGGTATAATTTTATTCAATTAAACGTTTGGTCATCCCCATTTTATTAATTTGTTTCTTTAAAAACTGGGTCAAATGGGGCTAGATATCCAATGACCTGCCTAAGACTAGCATGTAACCGAGCCTTTCCTAAACGAGAAGACCATGTGTTTATTGGGCAATAGAGCTTAAATGAGAGCGGATTAGAGGGAACAATCCAGATTGTGGAACAGGCGAAATGAGGTACTGTAAGCTGGCTGACTGATTTAACTGACAGTTAATGAGAAGATATGAGTCATGAATATAGAGACTGAGCAGGCCTATGAGCCAGGCACTTTCATTGAAGTTAGAAAAGAATGACATTACGTACAGTCTGTCTTAAAACACTTATTCACATTTCTCCATTAATTTTAAATGGATATGACGGAATTTCTAAATATTATGAAGTTTAATTGATGCACGACCTTGCAAATTAATTTCTTGTTTTGTTCGGTTCTCTTGGTTTTTCGAGTCGATTAGCTTTAACAAGTATTTGCACAACTGATTCATTTCCTGTTATTGTTTTTCTCGAAATTCACACGATTTCATTTGCCTTTGACATGCTCTTGACGCTCTGATGCTATAAATACTAACAACAAATTCATCTTCTTACTCAGAGCTCATTATTACCAGGTTATTCTTTGTTATAACGCCCTGTAAGATAAGTAAGTTATGTACCTTTGCATTGTGTGAAAACATTGGAATTTACGTAGTGGTATAGAGGAAGGAATGAATAGAAATTTGCTTTTAAATCACAACATCAGAAGTGCTTTCCTGGAGTTTTCCAAATGCAGTTAGCAGTTAGTTAATCTCTTCATACTACAAATGTCATGTGCTCGGCGTCCAATATTTATTGAACATTGAATTAATTAATTAGGATGGTTGGCCATATAATTTCAATGCACTTTTATTTTGAATGAACCGGTGTAGTGGGATGCTGCTAGCTTGGGTTATTGTAATATCATTTAATTTCCTCTTACCTACTTTTCAGCCTCCCTTAATGAAGACTGGCATCACGTGGGGTGTTATTACTATGAACGTGCCAAACCGCCTCTCAAGTTAGTCTTTTACAACGAGACTGAACGAAATTCAATCCGTCACTGTGTCCACTCATGTAAGTGGGCTGGTTTAGCCTATGCTGGCCTAGCCGAAGGCACACTGTGCTACTGCGATCGCCAACTGCCTGTCTTTATGCTTCCAGCCAAAGAGGATGATTCAATACCCTGTCCCGGTGCGTCTTTGTGGGAGACTTGTGGTGGAATGAACGCTATTGATATATACGCTACAGGAGTCGCCGAAGATTTGACGTTGTCTGCGCCAATTTTATGTAAATCATTAAAATTTAAACTGTATCTCTGCTGAAACTGCATCAGTCAAATTAATTGTTTTTATTAAATTTTAGCTGAAGTTAACACGATTGTATCTCCAGGCGGGATGGCCGCTATTTCGGATGATTTTAACCACGTACGAGTAGTCTACGTTCTCGTTCTCACAGGACGAAGCTGGAGACAAGTTCAAAGAATGTTTCGACTGCTCTATCATACATCTAATTATTTTTATTTACATGTTGATCTGGTTAGTCGATTTGGTCTAATTTACCACCGTAGAAAAGTGAATATTTGTATTCCCGGTGCAAAAAGCTTGAAGAAGTCTTTCCGTATAATGTGCACGTGACATCAAATCGTCTAAACCCCTTATGGGGAACGCCTAGACTCCTCGATCTTATTATTAACATTCTTCGTGATCTCTTCAAAAATTTCCCCCATTGGAAATGGGACTTCTTCATCAATCTGAGTGAAACTGATCTCCCTGTAATGTAAGTTGAACGTACAATTAACTAACCCTCTTTTATCTAGTCCTGTTGGGAAACTCATATCGCTATTGGATTCTCATCGCGGTCGGATATTCTTGCGACAATCAAGTGAAGAGATATTTAAGTAGGTTGTTTTACTATTATATTAACCTCCATTCCACTTAGGTACATACATGCTGAAGGGCTTGGGTATGCCTTTCTTCATTGTGGGGATTACATATGGCGGGTGGGTCAACGGCCCCCATTAGAAGGTATCATAATGCATGGTGGTTCAGATTGGCTAATTCTTCCGAGAGAGTTTGCCTACTACTCTGCGTATTCTAATGACAGTCTTGTTCGTGAACTACGAGCCTGGTTCCACAATGCTCTTCTTCCTGTAGAAACTTTCTTTCATACTCTGGCTTATAACTCGCATTTCTGTGATCGAATTGTAAATACCAACCTCCGGATGATTAATTGGCAACGACCAAGGGGTTGTTCTTGTAAGAAAACCAGTGTTGCCGACTGGTGTGGTTGTTCCCCATCCGTATTCTCTGGTCCACAAGCCATAATCGGGCTTCTTGATGTCCTCAACATGAATGCTAACCCAGTTGCATTTGCTAGGAAATTCGACTCAACCATTGACGTTACTATGGTGAATTATATGGAGAGGCACTTGCTAAATCGTCAGCTGCCACTTTACGAGGGTGTAGACTTATATATGGAGTCGGTTTACTCATCACAATTTGATGGACAGAGGGCACCCTTGCATATACTTGAAGGAATTAGAAAATTGATTCGAATGGGCTGCAGTGTGTATCCAAGACCATTATCAAGTGTGTGCAATGGTAAGTATGAATGTGTGCACGTGGTGTAACCTACCAAAATTTAATCATGCAATAATGACAAACAGAGTAGAGAAGACAACCTCTTGGCGGTCTTTAGGACAGGTAAAGCTAGTGTTTTGGCGACAGACCCATCCAGGAACACGAAGACTACCTGTCATATAATTGCTCATATTAAGTAGCGGTTGACTTACTAGAAAAGAGTAGATAAATATAAGATTTCAGGCTCATGGAAAACGGCATTTTGCAATCTTTGTTCAAACAACCGGAAACTTTTCAAATATCCTAAGACAAGGAGATCTTTTCTATAGAAAAAGGCATCAATCGCAACTCAAAACATGCAAAGTCCTTCACAATTTTAAGCTCGAGAACACCTAATTTATCTTTCTCTTCCTTTTAGTAATGCTACATTTTAGGGTCTAAGTGGTATGCGTGGTATAACCTTTTTGATCAAATACGTGTCTCGGACGCGTATAGAATTTGGAGTTTCGATACAGTAGAATACAATTGTGGCTACTTTTTGTAATACATAAACAAACTGTCTTGGTAACCCAGAATCCCGAGACAAGAAATGGAAGTACTTAGGGTATTCAAGTTAGAAATAATTGAATTTGAGTATTCACTCTTTTATATTATGAGTCCATTAGCTGCTAGTTGCTATCTGCTGCCTACGTTATGCCTATGCGATAAAATTTGTGTCTAGAACATACTCATTCAATGTCCATTTCCGAATAGGAGGATCACTCAAACATCTAAGAAACAAAATCCGTCAGTCGTAACTCGGTCTAGTTAGGAGTCCTTGATTGTGAGGCCGAAATCATCATAATAATTTTTCCCATTCATTTGCATTTAAGACTGTACATCATCTGAATGAATCCTATCTGATGTTTTTTTTCGCTCAAATTAGTGTCCAAACCACAAACAATGTTGAATACTTCAGTCCAATAGAACCTAATTGACATTATGGACAGCAGAAGCACTTAGGCAACAGCCAGAATCTAAATTAAGGGAAATACTGAAATGCATAAAAATTGGGTAAAATGCAGGTCAGTCCATTTGAATATAAGGAAAGGTGTGTACCCGAACTCCATACTCATATTGGGTCTCATATAATGGCTCCAATAAAACGGTTCGGTGTAGATAGGGCTGATTTTGATATTTAACAACTTTGGAATGCGGACAGTTTGGCTTTCCATTTTTAGTTTATCTTATTCAACCTTTCGGTTTCACTTAATAACAGCGTATTTCGATGCCTTGGTTTACGTTCTTACGCTACTTAGAACATTATTGAGTTCTTTCTTTCTCGTCTCTGGAAATGCAGTGTTCCCAGTTCTGCATTGATGGTTTGCCAGGTAGTCGATCGATTTCCAATCGTAGTTATTACTTTTTCGAATAAAATGGGTGGAAACAGTTCTTTGATCTGGGATTTTTCCTGCTCTGAATAACTATAGCCGTTGTATTAGGTCTACAACTTTGCTCCGGCCGTTTTCCGAAAGATGGCGGTAGTGGTTGGTGGTAGTTGAAATATATTAATCACAGATGTCGAACACTGTTTTGACATTTATAAATATAACCCTACTTTGATTTAACTTAATTTGTGTTTGCATAATAATATAATTTTTAATTAGATATGTCCGTATTTAAGCCGAATTCTCGTAATTTGCAGGAAGTATTGCTTTTTTATTTCAATCTGAAAAAATCTGCGGACTGCCTGAGGCTCACCGGATTATCTCGAGTACTTATTGTAAAACGGCTGGCTATTAGTGACAGAGCGTGTCGGGTGGGAATGGTTCCAACGTTTAAAGTGGTGAGTGGTGATTTTGCTGTCGAAGTGGTGCCGGCATAGTGGTGTAGGGGGAAAGTTGTTAAAGATTCAGAATTGGAGGCGAGCGATTCTTAGTGAAGATTCGTTTCAAACTGAAAAAGAATTAACAGAATCATTGGGTGGGTATCAGTCAGCAAACAATTTCAAAGAACTTTCCTGGAGCAGTTGGGAATGATTGAGAAAGAAGGATATTGGGTTATTGGGTACCCCACGAGTTGAAAAAACGAGTTAAGATGTGAAGCGACGTTTATTTGCTTGTGAACAGCTGCTGAAAAGGCAAACACGAAGGGGATTTCTCCATTGTATTGTTACTGGGAACGAAAAATGGGTACATTACATTAACCCCAAGTGGCGCAGAAAATCATGGGTATTGCCCGGTGGCCATAGTGCTACGTCAATACCTCGGCTGAACGAATATCCATGGTTAAAAAGTCATGCTCTGCGTTTGCGTTTGGTGGGGGGACAATCTTGGCGTAATTTATTATGAGCTTCTGATACCGTTCTATAACGTTAACCATAAAAGGTGAGCGTTATAGAACGCAATTGATGCGCCTGAGTCTGGGCTGTGCTTTAAAAGAAAAACGGTCACAGTACAACGAGAGACACGATAAGGTGATTATTTTACAGCATGATAATGCTAGACCTCACGAGATGGGCCAAGTTGGTGGTGAAAAAATGTCTCAAAACGTTGAAATGGGAAATTTCGCCTCACCCTCCGCCGTACTCTCCAGATATTGCTCCGTCTGATTTTCACCTCGCTCAATGGCACCACGGTTTGGCTGACCAGCACTTGAGCTCGTATGAAGAAGAGAAAAATTGAATCGACTCATGGATTTTATCGGAAGATGAAAAATCTATTCGTCGCGGGATTCGCCAGCTGCCCGATGGATGGGTCAAAGTGGTAGCTAACGATGGACAATACGTTGAAACTTAATGTATGCAATCGTTTTGTTGTAATAAAGCCTCAAATTAAACAAAAAGACGGTGGGAGCAAAGTTGCAGGCCTAATATATCTCTACAGGCATAGCTCTATGTTACGATTACGTTTGAATAAAACGGAGGTCGCTATCAAATGTACAACTTGTGGTAGTGGGCGTATAACTCTTAATATGATTTTTGATGCGTGGAGAAAGTGGAGTGTCAAATTTTTCGACTGAGATTAGAATCCCTTTGTCCTTAATAGTTCATTTCTTAATCTTTTATTTATTGAATGCGTTTAATTATTTATTTAAAGGTTCCAATGAGATAGACCCACGGTCGCAACCGACAGAAGTCTATGCATTGTTCAACGCGACCCAATCTCTTGGTAAGCTGAACTACACAAGCATTGGGGAGCAATACGCTGTGGATGGTTTTCTACCCGCTTCTCTCCTCACTACTCCTCTACCTCTTCGCCTCCTTAACCGCCCGAGCCTGGTTCTGCGCTTTTCAGACAAAGAGGTACTTTACCGGGCACGTAGTACTCTAGTACAAAATTGGATATCACCTCGATCACTCGAGGATATTGAACCTGGCGAAATTTACTATTTCGAGGTGGGTTTCAATTGAAAGAGCTATACTGTTTTTTAGTGGATGACGAGTTTTGAATACACCTTTCCTAGAATCACTTAACTATTGGTCCAGTTTTTTATAAGGCTCGAATTCGAGAAAGTGAATAACGCTTGGATATGTTTATCATAAAATACTGGCAGGTTTATGATCAAGTTTGCGGCCAGTCAATGGAGTTATAGATTGTTGATTGAGCACGCACCCACCCTCCTATATTTGGTTCCATAGTCAACACAAATTTACAAAGGTCATTTGGAACACAGAAAGTGTTTCATGTCAATGAATTCGATGAGTTAGTGCGTCATAAAATTGGGAACTCTACTTAATGAAAAAAGCATCAACGGAGGCGCACATTAATATTAAAATGCATCAGAGCAAGGCTATATTAAATTACACTAAGTGCATGTTTCGAACAGCGAAGATTAGCGTTCCTTTGTAGTTGTTTGCGTTTGCACATTTCACCACTGTGTTCAAATTCGTCTCAGTGCAGAAGGTAGCTTACTCTAATGTTATGAAGATAAATGAGTGGTGATATTACCTCCGTCTTTAGAGTTGGCATAAGCTAGATTGGTTTTATTGTGTTTATTCAAACAGAAGGTCGTATCTAGTGTACTATCAGGATATAAGCTACATTTAATTCGTGTTAATTTTTGCAAAGTGGAGGAGTGTACCTGTTGAAAGGGTGGGGGGGGGGGGGTTCAGTCTTGAAACCAAAGCACTTTCATTACTTGACAATGCGTAAGGGTTCGTTCGGAGCTCCTTTCAAAACATGTAGGCCAATAGTATAGAGGTGCTTGTTGTTAATAGCAAACGTTTGCATCCATTTGCAGTTTCTTAACCTCATCCAGTTCAAATTTGTTTGATAGCAAAGAAGTGTGCACAAGTGCCGTTGAAATTTAGAAGATTCTGTGTGTTGACGTTCCACTCTCATTCTCAGAATTGCTAGTCATATTTAGCTTTCTTATTTTTACTTAAAAGTGCGACAATCGGGAAGGCAAGTTAATTACTGAATTAAGTCAGCCACAAAAATTGGTTTTATTATTCATAGAGTTATTTTTCTCAACTGTCCCTTTTTTGCTTCCAAGGTTGGTTCTAATTTCGATGCCAAGGAGCTGATTTTCCGCAATTATCTCCGATTTCCACCCCGCCTCCGTCCTGCCACATCTCCCCTCACCCTTCTTGTGGTTTGGCGAGTTTCAAAAGCCCCGCCTTCTCCCCTTAACATCACCCTCCGTTCTTTAACAGGAGATTCTTCTATCTGCAACTTCAGGCTCCCACGAAGCAATCAAAAGGATCCATTATACCCAGGGCTTCCAAATTTTAGGTCCTCTTTTCTAGAACTAGATTTTTCCTCCTGCACTCTTTCCAACAGTAGCAACGTTTCATTCGAGCTTTTTGTTAATGAGCTCGCAGCAAATGGTACTGCCATGTCAACGATATTTCGTGGATACGTGGAGGTAAATAAACTGTGGAAAGCAGTGGACATCTGCAATACAGACGAGTGTTCATTGAAAGTCTGGAGCTCATCACGAGTGGATCGAAAATCGGCTCTTGGATGCTTGGATGCTAGAACAGGACTTTTGCATGTTGGAAACACAGCCACCAATTTTATTGATTTTCCTATTTGATCTTTTTTTATTTATGTAATTTGCCTTTTTGTGACTCATGAATATGTCGCACTCCTTTTTTAGAGATCGCTTGTAAGAGCTTGGTTTATTTTCGGGAGTTTGGAAACATCAATATGGCTCATGTCTAATTATTTGTAATAGGGAAATGAATTCCCGAGTTTCCTTATTTATTTATTCCCGGCATGAATTTTTAATACCCCATAGTAGCAGCGTGCCTGGCGGCCTAAGCTCCTGTATTAGAAATACAATCGAGGGGAGACGGCGAGTATACACTAGCAATAGTTGAGGAAAAGGTAACGTATCATAAGCGAATGAGGTGGGGTCTGAATGAGTATTTACTTAGAAAAACGTTATTAACAAGGCAAAATAAAATGACTGGGCTGAAGTTCCTACAAGACCAAGTAAGAAAGAAGATATTTCAAAGGGCGCCAGTATGATAATGATTGAACTGTGGGGCTCGTCATCGCATGAGCGCCCAGTGTGACTTGAAGGTGCTGTCGTTCAACTTCGCGCACGAATTGAGTGCAGAGAGGACACAGCCAATGGCTAGTCAAAAGCCTCCGCTCGTTTCACTTAATCCGCCATGTTGAATGACTAAACTTCCTCCCTTGTCACACTCCACGCCATGTATGTCTAGGATAAACGCGTGCTCTGGATACCTCTGTCTCTTCTTAGCTTAGCTAATTCTGGGGGGTCTTACGAACTAGGAGAAATCTGACACTGAGTTTCTGAGTACAGTCCGGCTTAGTTAAGTAGCTAATTCCGCTACAGAACCAAATTCGCCTCCATATCCATCAATCACTTTCAATTTGTACCTCCCCCTTCCCAAAAGTACAATTAGTGACAAGATAAACTAAAAAAAGGTGTAAGTTATTTGTTTCCTTGGCATAGTAAGGACCCAATCGTAAAAGTGAATTTAATGTGAAGTTACATAAGAAAGTTAAACACCCTTGAACAGGTAGTGGTGGCATTTAACACTAACAAAATAGTGCTTCTATTGTTGCTTATCTCAATTCATCTTATGTGATCCTTCAAGTTAGCTTCGTTACGCACTTAAGCATGATTTCCCTATTTCTAAAACCGGCATTTAATATGCTTCAAGCAATATGTTTCAGGGTGAGAGAATATACTGTTTGACTTGTTGGCTTTTGCTTTCATCTGTCCTGGGAAAAGCACAAATAACAGACATAGTTAATGAGCGAAATTCTACTCCCTATCATCTCTAATGAGGATTGGGTTGCTGTTAATGATCTATATCCAAATCGACTGCCAAACCATCCCATTTTGATCTGTATTAAACACAAATTGCTACACAGGTCAAAGGATTTTCGTCAACTTATGAAGATCGATTGCTTGAGGTTATGCATCTCCATGAGGATTTAGAAACGTCTATTGTTATTACGTTCGAATACTCGATAGTATATCATTAAAGTATAAACTTCTTCCGACTCCAAAAGGCATTCGTTCCAGTAGCTTGAACCTGTTGCGGATGCCTGACAAATAAATTTCCATTCTCCCTGGTTTGAAATGGTCTCTAAAAGTGGCTTAGCTACCTCAACTATACCGAGAAAACAGATCGTAAGGTGTGAATTGCATATTTTATGGTTGTGTAGCGGACTAGCTACCTGAATAAGTCCTTACTGTTCTTAGAAACTTCTATGACGGATTCTCCTAGTTGGTAAGTCTCCCGATATTATCTAAGCTACCGCCAAGCTATAGAAGAAACAGACGTATACACTGGAACACATTTTATTTGGTATGGCATGAAAGTGTGTTATATGATTCGTGTTGTTATGACGTGGAACTTAGTCATTATATACACTTTATGGTATGGTGACCTCATTTAACTTTGGTCATTGATTGCTAGGGTAATAGTGTTCTGAAATTGATCAGTGATTAATCGTCTTGGCATTGGTCATTGATTGGTCGAGAGGCTTCTGCATTTATCATGCTAAAGTTGTGTTCCCACCCGTTGTGTGTCACTCCACATGGCTTAGTCCCCACTGCCCACCCCAATTTTAAATTGGTTAGTAAATGATAACTATTGGGTTGCAAATTGTGAAATAAATTGCAATTTTAATTTTGAAGACGTTCAACAATTCTCTGAACTATTTTTCCCATTTCATTTGATTCATCACGAAGTTCGTCAAGTATTAGTAGCATGCCTATTATGTAAATAATCTTTACGATAATCGTTTATTACTTGACAACAGCTTTAAAATATATTTAATAAATCAATATACTTGGTATTCGTAAAATAATATTAACGCATCTTTCTTTGAAGCCAATATCAGAATTTGGCATTATTGCACATAAACACACAATTAACAGTACAAGAATTGAATATGCATACAACTTTTGATCGCTTTCAATATTAATGAAATTAGTGTAATGGTGGCATTAATTCACACTTGGTATTTAACGTGCCTGACTAATACTAAAGGTCTTTGAATGCCCATCCTGTATTGTGGCAGAGGTCAGCGGTTACGGGAAAGGTAGCATATGGCTTCGTACGATGACACCTAGTTACCCCTCTCCTATAGAAAATGATAACCTTACACTGGGCAAAAGCAACCGTTCAACATTGTCGGCTGCAGAACATCTTTTATAGTCGGTGATCAATCTTCACTACGGCGGTGACAACCGCTTCAATCCTATTCCTTATGGTTTCCTTAAAACGGATTGATAATGAATGTTACTTCCAATTCAACCACACGTCTCCACCAACTAATATATGACTATCCATGTCCGTCTTACAGCCGCAGTAACACGGTACATATGTTTATTTTCCCTCGAAGAAAGCAAACTGCCTATGTATCCACTCAATGAACGGGTAGTGACATCATCTTAAACACGAAACTTGACAGCTAATGACAAAGTAAGTTGCAAGAATGCACAAACGATTTTAAAAAATCCCAACTTTACTATCTCATTAACTTTTCTTCCTGATCTCAGATTGATACGATGGTATCAAGGCAGATTAGATCGTTCAGCGTTAGAGCAACGGCACTGCCATTAAAAATACATATAAGTTATATATATGATTGTAGACGCTAATTTTGAATTCACAAATGACTTAAATTAACTGGGTTTGAACTGAATTTAATATGGTATGATTTTAGTTTTATGCAAAAGATTTTGGATGGAAATTTTCACATCTTATTAAAATGAAAAAATACCTCCAGTCCACTGGTTTGGTTAAGACATCATTCACAACCAAAATTACGACAAGTTTATAGACAACGTACTTAATACTATCGTGAAAATTCCATTTTCATTGGTAGTTGTTAAATTGGTGTACTCTTCAAGCTCGAATTCAGCTAATTTTCCTCTGGCAATATACAATCTGCCACACAGCTGTCCATGGGCTGTAACGGATGAATTTGGTAGATTTTAAAATATTCCAACTATCATTGATTGGAAGCAATGTTCACTACTGGTCAATACCAAAGGGTATGAGTTGACAGAGGTCCAAGCAATTAAAATTCAGCCAATAAAGGAATTGAATCATATTAACCGTTTAGAAACACCTTGGGGTATCGTAATTGTAATTTTGCAAAAATTCAAAAAAACCAAGCGATTAGGAAAAGGAATAATTTATATGAAAATAATTACCGAAATACCTATTTCATTACTGCATAGTTGAAAACATCACCGCCGAAAAAATTGATCTCATGCGCGCTCAGACAGGCGCGAGGGTGCGCGTGCTACCCGTCGCGTAGGGAGTAGGTGCGTACGTGAGTGCGGAGAACACCCAGCCAATTGCCAATCAATAGTCCTTGCTTGGTTTAGCAAAACCACGCCATAGTAATATAAGGACTAAGCTCCCCGTCTGTAATACACACCACATACACAGCCCAAATAAACGTGTTCCCCGCCATATGTCTGTTTCCTCTATTGCTTTGCGGTAGGTTGGCTATTTCTGGGGGTCTTTCCAAACAAAGGATAATCTGTTATAGAGATTACTGAGTATAATCAAGGCTTATTAGTCTAGCAATCCACTACAAATTAAATGTGAGTATTTTTCCATGCATTAAAACATTATTAGGATTCAGGAACTATTCACGTCGGTTATCCATTAACGGTATTTAATTGGAATTCATACGGTTCAAACAGACTACAATTATTATCTGTATTTAATCGATCTTACTGATACGAAATCAGTAGCATTTATATATACTTTAGGCTTTCATCATTGCTCGGAAAAGGCGGTTTCGACATTTTGTTTCGAGCTGAAAATGACCTATTAACTAATTAAAACCAAATTTGAATATCTAAAAAAATATATTGTAGACGTATAAGTTAATTAGGAAAGTGTCAACAACATTTCACTTGAAAAGAGAAAAATTTGACAGAAAATGCCCTGATAAGAAAACTATGTCATAGCAACAGACCCGCATATACGAACACTTTTTGATGGTCTTGGACCTATCCCAAGCCTATTCCATCTGTATTGAGCTGGATTTGGGTCGATTTTTTCTGAATATGAGAAAAATGCATTTTTGCCTTCAAAAAATCGGCACAATTTAAGATCGAAAAATAGTACACTTTTGCCACGTTTCAAGTCACTGAACTTGGTCATTGTTTTAATTAAGTGAAGTTAATTGTGTTGAAATCACAGCCCTCAATTTGGCTCAATTAAGTAAATTCTCATGATTAAATTATACAATGACTTGTTGTCTTAACAAATTAATGGGAAATCATTTTAGTCCAACATAATTCTCGTTTACTTTCTCTGATTCTATGCTACTGTAATCAGAGCCTACCTCTGCGAGCATGTGATACATTATTCTAGTTGTTGTAAGGTTTTGCATTTTTAATGAATTAGGTTTATATTAATCAACTTCGGCAAAAATTTAATCGCCATCCATATATGTATAGTTACGGTTAAAATCTATGTTGCCAATATTTTAAAATAAGGAAAAGTAAAGATAAGAATAGAACTGCGAGGTGGATAACGTAATTTGCTACATTCAAAAGAGATTTGTGCACTTTTAGAATTGAGTACACTGTTAAGAACTAATGTCTTTTTGAGACTAAGATCTAAATTGAAAATCTTTTTACATAAGTAAATAAACCGTTCGATCAGTATACACTTTGAAGAACTGAACTGAAAGAGATATCAACCTTGGAAAAATATTATCTTCCAATATTCTGCCCTCCTTGTATTTGTAGATTTATGGAAGTACTTGAGACTTGTTTGGAAAGTGTATTATTGGGAAGAGGAGGAGGAGAAAGCTTAATTACAATGCTAACTGGATGTATTTGCTTGTGGCCTTATGCACATAGCAAACAGTATTGAAGCTAGGTGGGTAGAATTCGGCAAAGGGAATCCGCTACGATTCCGCATTATTGCTGTTTTAGAGTAAGGTAATTACCGAATATTTGCAGCATCAAAGCTGGTAATGCCATTGGGGGAGGGGGGGGGGAAGGGGGGGAGGCGGGGTGGGGATGGGGGTGGACATGGAATAAAACAGAGCATTACAGGCATTTAGGCAAATGTCAGATGACTAAGGGCGGTAGTCTGAGGATATAATGCTACCTCCACAGGCGCCTGTCCGTCATAAACATATGTGTGTGAATATGAATATTAGCTCTTATCTATAATTCTAATCATTAATATTTCAAGAAATTTCAAGAAGTTATCTCTAATGATAAATCTTGAGAGTAAACAAGCGCCAATTGCAATTAACTCAAGCGAATTTTCTTTTACTTAGTATATATTGTCTATTTAAAATGGATTTGTACTTGCGCTAAGGAAATTATTAGTAGCCATGGGATTAAAAGAATTGTGTAAGTTTTAATAACAAAAAATAATGTGGTCAAGAAGGATTGCTAAATAGTTCAATTGGGTATAAAGCGAGGTTGAGGACAATGGAGTCATCTAAGGAGTCTCAACCACTTTGAATCCTGAATCAATATTTTTATGGGAATTAATATTGCTCTAAGGCATAAACTTCTTAAAACAACTATCAGATTCAGGAGAGCGATTGAATTTATGTTATTCCGAGTTCTGAACGGATTTATTTATTTCTGTCATTAGTCATGGCATATCGACAAAATCTACAGCGATGAGCAGGCCGCTAAGATTAGAGACGATTTTTGAAGGAAATGATGATTTTTTTTCTGAAATTGGGATCAAATAAATTTTTAAAATATTTGAAAATGAGGAAAAAAACTTCGACCAATGATCAAAATGCATTATGAGTCCAACTATTGCTAATCGTAGCCTTATCGTCATTAACCTTCTTTCAAATATGTACATTCATTCGCATTTCCTGTAATAAAAGCGTCAAAGAATGTGCTACGCTATCTGGTATCAATGAAGTTTGAAAAGAATTATCGAGTAAAGAGAATATTTAAGACTATTAAAAATCCCCTTGCTCAGATCAGTGCAAAAAATGCCCAACATGCTCCATTATAGGATCTGGAGTGGTTTAGGAATCTGAAAACAATTTCTAAGTTGAAAATCAAACTTGTGCAAAAATCTAAATCAGCCTTTAACTTCTATTTTAAATTATAATAATATAAAGCAGAATAATAATCAGAGTATTTGGGGTTTTAAAATTGGTAGCTTCTTCGAATATTTTTGTTATAATTTGCAAGGCTTGAATTTGGCGCGCATTAGATTGTCTGGATATCGATCGGCCTTTACCCGCCATGATTAATGGTCTTTGCGGCGCCTCGTTTTCACGAATATGCATTATACACATTTAGTTTGCCCAAATTTTCAGTTCATTAAAATGAAATTTATGAGACAAGTTAATGTAAACACCCATTTAAAATAGGGAAAAAAGAGGTTGAACTGAAAAACCAACAGTAACTTGCCATTGGACGACAACGAGAAAAATTATTTAAAATCAAATAGACACAAAACGGTCTAGCTTCCGACCTTCCAGTATGGATCATGTTTAGACTTTAGCCCATTCGACTAATGGCCCTTATTTTGATTAGCGATGAAGGTGGAAGTATCCTTTATCTAAAATGACTATCTTTTAAAATGAATACGGTGAGGCTGATTAGAAGAATATAAGTAAGCCATTTAGCAATAAAATGGCCAATACAGAAATCAGCATGTATACTTAAAGGAGGTTACCAGGAAATTCTGTTCAAATAAAAGGTGGTTGGTGTTGTATTTTTACTCAAACGAGACTGTTTTTGCCTCTCCTCATACAATCCGGTTAATTAACTAACTAAACTTAATACAAATTCTATGATTGTGCTTTAGATGAGATCATAGTTTTTGTCATGTATCTTCTGACTTAATCCGATTCTACATCATTTGTGTAAAGTTTATATTCCTACACATTCTTATCGCCTTCCGTCACTAATTGAGGTGCCAAGAAAGTAACTTTGGTAACCACATAATCTGGAATCGCTAAACACCATACCAGAGCCGTTAAATTACCTGCCCTTAACACATCGAAAAAGTTTTCAGAAGGTTGGGTGTAGGTGTAAGAAATAATCGTGCCGCCTCAGCGTTAAAAATAGCTAACCTGGTCCGAGATTAGTCAATGAAAGCAACAAAATGAACAAAAGGAAATGTTAGATTAGTATACGGTTGAGGTTTCAGGAGAGGATTTTGCCTCTGTATTCTTAAGAATCTCTGAAACAGAAACAGTCTTTTATGACAGTTGAAACTAAGGCTCTCTTATGGATTGCAGCTTATTTATTCCGCATTTGTGATTTAGCCTGGAAGTGGAAAGCTAATTTACCAATGTTAAGTAAAATATAACCAATTACGCCAGTTCTAGGGAGCCTGACGAATGTTCCAACTTAGAGTGTTGAATAACTGCTGCCGTATTCATTTTCACTTCCACCTTTAATGCATTTCCACATCTTTATGAAAGAGCTCCTTATTCACTGACATGCGCATCATAAGAAATCCATTGATGTTCAAGACCGATCGCCGATCTCTTTAATCAATTATCTTTGCAAGTCTCACACTCGGAGCCTTTTGCTGACCCCAGTCTGGTCGACTATTAGTTTGTGCTGTTTGTGTAAACTATCTTCCAGAACGCTGATCCATCCCTATACTACCCACTTTCTCTTTGGACATCTAACGTGAACATTTTTTCAAATTGGATGGTAGTCTAATGTAAAGGTCTAATGTTTGTGAAGTATAGGGGTGGAAAGCACCGATCGCGTGTAGCGACAAATTAGATCTCGTCATGAAAAAGACAATAATCACTTGATTAGCAACAATTGAAAATAAATATTATGAAGTATAATGGTAAAGATAAAGAGAAATGCTAGAGGAAGGGGCCCATCAAAGCCCTAAATCGTAAGTTCACTAAAAAGACTAGAACTTGCAATTATCAATTGGGGCAGGTAGATGCGCAATAAATGCATGAATATAACGAAAAGACTTGTTAAGCAAGATCTGCATTCAAGTTGGCATATCTACAACGGTCCAATTTACTATTGATACGCAGCCTATAGAGAAGAACTGTGACGGTGAAATGGGGGCAACATTTTTGCATAATTAATCATGAAGCTCCAAAGCTCCGTGCATTTCGAACGCACCGATTAAATGATAGAAGTTCACTTTCAAGGCTTAAATGAAGGATAAGATACAAATCAATTTAGACAGCGCTTAAAGACGAGTAAAGGGCTATTAAATAAAAAGAGGCCGAAAAAATCACGTCTTTTTTTTTCATTCATGAAGTGAGAATGTCAGAGAAAGTTATTGAGTTTATTATTAGTTCGATATTTTCTTTGAATTTATAATTTATCCAAACCGACAATGTCAAATACTCTATGGGGCCAGCTAGTCAACATGCAATGAACAAGGAACCTGAAATGACATCTTTTTCGTGGAAATACCATTAGTTTATTTTAATCGACGAGTTTGAAAACTCAATTTCGCACGAAACTCTTGATATGGTGAATTATTTTTTCCTTTCCAATTAATCAATTTTTGTCCGTCTCCTCTCAGAGAAAAATTTAATTCCTACCATTTGAAGATGCTTTATCTGCGTTTGTACGGAGTCAATGCAAGCTTACATAATGTCCGACTCTCTCTCTCTCTTGAATATTAGGTAACAAATAACGCATCTAAAGAGCTTTTGAATCTAATTAATCGATTCTAACTGCGACAGAAATGACACTGAAAAAAGGCGATCAATCTAGGAAGCCCGTCTTTAAACATCAAAACATAATGCAATGGGCTAGTTTTGAAAGCTTAAAGCATAAATTCTAAACTCAAAGATCAAAAGAGCTTGTACCTATCTACTATCTCATTCCCCCTAGCCTAGATGAACGCTTTTGTGGTCAGTTATATTCAAAAGATGTGCCTCGATGAAAAGTAAGCATTTTAGCGTGGTTAACCATTTTACTGAATAGCCGTAGTTTCCATTTAACCGACTTACCCATTCGTACTTTTAATCGTGAAAGCATAGGCGTAAATAAAGTTTAAAATAGCCGCTACTTGGAGTGGCTCTAAATGCCCCTAGGCATTGAGCCAACAAGTATTAAAGCAAATGCATTTTTAACTGGGAAAATACAATGCTATACTTTTTTAATAGTTTTTAGGAGTTAAATTTACTTTGTTGATTGTGTGCAACACCGTTTTCCACTCTTGTTTAACTTAATTTTACATTAGCAATTTCAGAAATTTAAAAAAATTAGCTTTAAATGGGGGGAGGTGTGGATAAAGTTTCTCAACTTTAGCACTCTCTTCCCTTAGCTCTCTACCAAATAAAAATATCACTAAGATTGAATTAAAGTATAAAATCGATTGTTTGTAGGAGCTGTTAACGTATATGAAATCCAATTTTAAAACGAAATATTGCGGCTGATTTCAGTGAAGCATACAGCACAATCAAGGTCAACCTCTCACGCGCTAGAGTATTCCGGAAAGTGCGGCCGTACTATGGATCGCTTAGAGAGTAAGTGCGTCGTGCTAACAGAGACCTTTTCTGCTAATGAAGGACTAATGTGCATTCGGAGTAGCGTTAAATGCATTCCCCCACTGAGTATGCCTGCACTCAGACATGATTTGCATTAAACTCTCTTTACTCTATACTCTCTGCGTTCTCGCTACTTTAAAGGTAGCCTGGTTTATTTAAGGGGCAGAAATGCATGTTAGAGGACTGCGCCAGAGCGTCAGTGCATTTGTCTGTAGGTAGTTGGACTTCTCAAAGAATTGCCAAGCTTTAACAAAAATGCTTATTCGTATAGCAACCACTTCGAATTTTATTATTATCTAATGGGGCGCTTTGCAACTGATTTAAGATAGTTAAACAGAAACAATTAATAATTCGTTTCAATCGCTTATTCGAATGGAAAAGTTCCACCTCATATCATTTTAAATAATAACAATTATTTTCAAATTAAATTAAGTGAAAAGGAAATTAGACAAATTTTGTGGAGAAGGTTGCTTATTCTGCACTCTGCTGAGGGGTTATTCATTTTTAATTCCTATTAAATAACTATTGCCAAATATAAAATCGGTGAATATCAAGTTGATGATAAATTGACTTTTGTCTGATTTTCATAAGGAAAAATTTCAAGTAATGCAAACTTTTTTCATTGATGCCGCTACGCTTATTAGAAAAGCATGGGCATTTTTGCACACAACCTTATATCTAATGCATTCTGAGGTAGTTTCAGACTGTTAGTATGAGAAATGAGATTTGGTCGTCACTATCATGAGAACAGATCTCCATTAAATTGTTCCACCATGTAGCTCAGGTTTTTTTTTGACCTTGGATCAAAGAAATGAGATTTTGCAAAGGCTTTAACTAAACACTTTGATAAAAATTAAGCTCTAAATTTAATTGTTGATTTATTTTAGCAAAAATATTAAACAAAGAGGATCTTCGCTTGGGCAAATTTTAGCCTTGACACGAGGATCAATGAATTTGCAAGGATCAAGAAGCTTTAATCACAAAACCCCGCTGATAGTGTTAAAATTCTTTGAGAGAAACAGCACTACTGCTTTAATTCATGCATGCTTTGCCTTAAGATATTTAAAATGAAAAGGAAAAGTGTAAATTATACCAAAGAATAAGTATTTACTCAATTATTGAATTTTCGCAATAAGAAGAAACGGGTTATATTAATCTTATATATTATATAATATATATAATATTATATATATATATATATATATATATATATATATATTATATTCATGTTATATATTAATCTATTTGGATACAGAGAATTTTTTTTCTTGTTTGTTTTGCTTATGCTGACAAAAACTCCTGCATTTGATACAAATATCAATTATTCACTAGCAAATATATATCGAAATTTATTTGGGTAAGGAAGGTTTCATAATAACATATTCCTTCTTACTCCTCTTCCCTAATTTTTCCCAAAAGTGGAGTCATATGACAACTTTAATGAGCACCTAGCAATAGTAGAGAAAGCCATGGTTACTTCAATGGTTAGATGGTTTTGATATGCATTTATTGTTCGTATCATAGATACGAATTTGGCAATGGAGTGCATCGCTTTCAACTAAGCGAGCATTTAACAATGATCTCCTCAATATTTTATTATTGTCATTTCTGTTACTGAACACTAATTACCATTTTTAAATTGCTGTGTTTAGTGTTGATGCTTGCATTCGAGGCGCAGTCTTAAATTTAGAATAATTATGTAAATAGTACGTAGTTTGGTAAGGGAGTTTCATCTCATCCTTTTCACAAAGTTTATTTAAGATAATATTTTCACTATAAAATAGGCAAAATTAATAAATTCTTAGTGCTCCTGCCAATTTTACGGCGCAGCTAAGGCAAAACAGGTAATAGACAAAGTAACTGAAGGAATATTTTCCTGGAAAAGCGAAAATAATTTGCTAATTTTGATGGCAGTGCATTCAAAGGGCAGGATCAAAGAATACCTAGAGAGGGAAATTTTTTTGGAAATTTAAATAATATGAAAGACAGGGGATGGTTGAAACGTTACATTATCGTAGTATCGTTCTCCAAGTTAATATAAACTTCATAGTAAGAATTTTATTTAATCTTTTTAAAAAGTTGCTGTACATATTCCTCCAAGATGAGAAGTGAAAAATTCTTATCTCAAAATCCATTGATCCTTTTGCACAACTCTGGCTACAGATTCATTTATTTTATTCGTATATTGCGTACTTTCTGTATAAATACACGTGCATATTATTAACAATTAGGAGGAATCGTTTCTCATTGCTAGTTTTAGATGACAAAGTGAACGAGTAGTACTCATTCATTTGCGAACAGTAAATCTAAAAGAAATTGATGGGAAATAGCTAACATCCCAAGTTCGAATGCTTTGCAAGTCATCTTATCCTAAGTTCATATTTTTCACACTAAGCCAATCACATCAACAAATACTGCTTACGAATTCGTGCGAAATTTATGCATAAGACGGCCTGGGAAAGTAGTTTATTTCACTCAAGAGAGCCATCAAATTGCATAAGTAATTAGAATCGATGTTAAACGTACCAAATTCGAAGTGATCTGGGTAAATGAGAAGCGGTGGTGAACTTACTAGCTCAAGTCTTGTCATTTTGGGATAGGAAGAAAAGAAGATATCCCTTTTCTAACATCGGATTGCTAATCTCGCCTAAATTGATGATTGAAGTATGGACGTGAGATGGAATAGTTAACTTATCAGTTATTATTCTTATTACCACTAACAACTCTAAAGCGATCTTCATTGTTTTAAATGGAGGAATTCTAAAAGGCATATACAACGAAATCACAACGTTAAGAGTCCGAAGTTATTTGAATTCAAATATTTTTTAACGATTAATTGCCCCTTAATATATTTTACATTGTCCAAATATTTCGAATCTCACTTTTCATGGATTGAACCCAGTATACTTAGATGTGTTTCTTTCCAATGTTATATTGGAGCTTATTGAATAGCTAATAGCATCTTCTGGTGGCAAATAGAGTAATTGAAACTGAAAAAACATCGGTTACCTATCGATTCATACCTCTGATCAGTAAATTATCAAACGCCACGTCTATCAGAGAAAACATTTTCCAAATCGGCCATTTTTAAGGGGTGGCATTATTGATTCTAACTGGTTGGAAACCCCATTTTTTTACAGCCCTCTTACAAACTACTCTTAGGGAGTGTGGCGACACATTCGGCTTTTTACATATACACCAAAGCCTCCAATTAGCCAGAAGAGAAAATTAACTTTTGAGTCACTATTAGTGATTGATATGTGCATAACCTTCTGATGACAACTTCTATAAATCGTGTGATCAAAACATAAAATTAAATAGAATGAATGATTTTTAGGATCCCCTGGAATAAAAGTATCCCATTTCTCACGAGTAAGTGCTTTAAAATTAGTTTCGCTATACTAAGTATGGTGAATCCACAACAAAGAAGACTGACTCAAGGAAGTAGGACCAACCAAGGTGTGTAACAGGCTCAAAACCTTGCGAACGAGAACGCATCGAATAATCCTGGAACGTTTAGAGCTGAATGCATTCGAGAAAATAAATTTAGACACTTGAACGAAAGAAATAGTTATAAAAACTCTAATTTACACCTATTCCACGACCAAAGAACAGTTTTAAGCATTTTGTTTTGAGTAGACCAGAGATGCTCGAACACTCCATTAAATGAAGTGAGGTTGTATACTTGTGTCTGGAACGGTCTTTTCATACGCCAGACACATAAATCATTGATAGGTACGGATACTAGTGTAGTCTGGTCATGAAATTCCTCATCAAAAGAACTCACTTTAGTATATTCAATTTGTCAGATGATTTTATATTTCCAAAATAATCTAACTCTGAGAGAGGGATTTCGAAAGTTTTATCATCATATCAAATAGATTTAATAGTTCAGTCAATGTGACTCAGTTAGTGATTTCTTTAAAATTTCCAAGGTGTCACTCTTAAAAGATGGGAAAAACGAACTTATATATTTGATAATATAAGTTGAGCGTACTCCAATAAAATTCTGCTTGCGAATGCTTTGAACCAACACACGTCAGACAAAACCTTTCTGCTAACTACGTTGAGACATTAAACATTAAATGCATCTCCAAGAATGGTTCACCCCGGGAAACATAAATTAAACTCTGAAATAACAGTTATTTTTACAATGAATTAAGGAAATTCTCATCTGTTAAGGCAAATAATAAACAAGTATTTTTGTTAGGAATAATACATTGAGTTGATATGCAAAAAATATGCTAATCCGAAAGGAGGGGGGAGGAGAGGGGGAGAAGTAATATCCTTGTAATGCTTTTTCTGATTGGCAATATTTTCTCCTCTTAATAACCAATCAATGAGCTATTAGTAAGACTTTAATAAATCTCCAGGTCAAAGAGGATATTATGCTCTTGGCATCAAATTTATTCTCTCATCACAAAAAAAATTTACTAACAGCCAAAGAAAGGTTGGAGAATGGTTTTCGAGAAAAGAATGGAATGCTTTGAGAGCAAAAAATAAATTGACATTTTCTTACATAATGAGAGGTGTGAATTGAAATAAAGACCACACATCAATTCTAACTTGTGATTCACACTATGAAACTTCTGTGGTACCTTTGCAACCAATATACTACTTGGAAAACTGTTTACTGCAATGGGGATTGGGTATTTTGACACTTTAAAATAAGAAAACTGGAGATTTTCCATTTGTCTGTATATATATATATATTTATGTATAACCAATGAAATTTATTTTCAGTTCAAAATTTTTGTTGAAATATGAGAACTTAGTAGTTCTTTCACACTTTTCTCAACCATGTAACAACGGAAGATATTTTTAGAAGCTCTGAAACGTTTGTCATTTCTTTTGCTCTAAGTCAGCACGCATTGATAAAATTTGCTTCATATATACTTTTGATTTTGCTGTGATTTAAACAAATAAATTGGTTGATTATGAAGCGTACATTTCATTTAAGTTTATATGATGTCAAATTATCATGCTTAAATGCCGCAACGTGCGACAAATTCTTCAACAATAATTAGATTAACATTTAAGAATAAGCTCTACCAAATTCGAGTTATTTTCAAATCTAAATATTACATCAAAGAATAATCCCGTTGAAATACACAATAAATAAGCATTTCTGCATCACGAGTAAACGCAATATTACCTGACAAAAAGTTTTAGTATCATTGCAGTCGGTTAGTTAGATTGATGTTAACTAAGTAACGGTGTCATTTAATTTCACCTTTTGAGTTATGTTCAGTAATCTTCAGTGAGACGATTTTTAAAATGTATCATTTAACTGTGTCGTTCCAATCAATAAATTAATTTTTTAAAATATATTTTAATTCAACAGCAATTCACTTTAGCAATGTGCATACGCATTAGTTTAGCAAAGCAGATTACTAAAAGATTTCTAATCGTAGTAACTTGACAGCAATGGGTTTCAGCGAAGATGGGTAATGAAGAGCGTGTCATTAAGTTTTTAACGGAGTGTTGTAATATCTTTCCCTAATGGGTGACCAGAGTTTTTCACTGTAATGGGCACATTCTTATCGGGGAGATTAGGTGCTTACTGTGGGTTTGGTGCATTTGGTGATGCGTTATTTTATTGCTTTCGTTTCAAAGACTGAGATAGATTAGTACTTGTAGAAGAACCTAAGCACCTTAGATTAGATTCTTACTGCAAATCAAGTCGAAATCTATCTCTGTAATCATTTTTGAATTGGTCATATTTAGTAATTAGTTTGAGAGCATCTAGTTGGAAAATTTTGAGTAAAAAACCCTAACTAAAGCAAACAACCGGATTCTGTACGATGCATGGTCAATTAAGAGGCCCAAAATTATGTGATTAGTAAGTATGAATGCGATAGCACCTTTCATGAAAGAGATATTTGGAGGAATTCAAAGATGTATGAAGGGTTGTGATTGAGGAGAGTTATTTTACTATTTCTGAAATTTTTAGAAATTAAAGTGAAAAAAAATGACACATCACTTAGGTTTGACAAAATCCTCTTTCGTTCAATTACCTAATTTTCAATGAAAATTAAATTTGCTAATAATGCGTAATATGTGATAATAATAGTTCAGCAATTTATTCTCACATCTTAACGCTTGCTTATTCTATGACTAATAATCCCAAAATTTTATTTATTTCACTTAATCCGCTTGGACAAAATGGGCATTCTGAGTGGCGTTGGCTTCAAGTATCGAATTTTTAATTACCATTGGGCTGAATTCTCACCATCTAACGTTATTTAATCGTCAACCATTCATAAAAATACAGCCAAAGGGAAAAATGACCAAATTTAACAAAACTGTACTTAATATATGGAGTTCTAAATCATGAGAAATGGCACACGTTGGGAATCATGTAGAATTATGCCACATTTTTCATCCTTTATATAATAAATGCAGTAAAGCAGCTGGTGAACGGACATAATTAAACAACCAACCAGTGAACTGAGATTACGATTAATAATTTATTCAGTAATCTTAAGGCCAAATATTGAAAGTTTTAACTTTGAAATCTGAATCAATTGATCGAGTGCTTGACACATTGAATCCGAAAGCTCGAACCTCTTACCTTCGGTTGATTACGCAAGATAACATGCTGGAAAATTTTTCTGCAAAATCGTGGGTTGTAGGTCTATAAGGATCTAGGATATATGGATGCAAGTAGACACCACTTTAAACATCAACTCCTATCATACTGTTCCTCGCTATAAATGGCTAGAAGATAGATCGATGTAGCATAGACAGATATTCAGTTAAAATAACGAACCAACCAGCTTCGTAGCACCTATGTTCAATATTCTCCCGAAAACGACTAAAAATTTCGAAGTGAATTTTACACTCCAGAAAAAATGAAAATGCATTAATTTTTTGCATGAGGGCTTATTAAGCAGCTAATAGCTTCTTCTGGTGCCAAGATCGAGTAATTGAGACTGACAAAATCATTTAATTATCGATTAAAATCTCTGATCAGTAAATTACCAACCGCTAAGTCTATCTAAGGAAACGTTTTCCAAACTCGGACTTTCTTTAAGGGGTGACATCATTGATCCTAACGGCTAAGATCAAAGTGGCTTAAACAGATATTCAATTAAAATAGTAAACCAACCAGCTTTATATCATATCTGTTCAATATTCACCCGAAAACTTGTGAAAATTTCAAAGCAATTTCACATTCCTGGAAAGGAAAAATGTAATAATTCTGCAATTCTAATCCGCGTTCTATTTCCCAATAATCTATTGTGCGTTTACGGTGTTATTTTAGCATTGAGATTACTATAATTGCTTCATTATTATGGATTAAAATATTGCTAGAAATCAAACGAATTTATTATAAATTGGAAAATTTTCTTTTTCACTGCTTTCCGTTAAATTTTTCAAAATCTAATTTTATACAATTTACGCATATTTTTTACATTTATTAAAAGAGTTGCAAAGCTATTTTTCAAAATATTATCACACTCAGCAACAAAATTCCTGATTGAAAAGTATTTAAATACAAAGAATATATGGCATTAAAGAGTAGAAGGTTGAATAGACAAAGCCGATCAACTTTATGAATTACAAAGTAAATGAAGTTCATCTGATCTCTTAACATAAGTACATGCAGATGCGTATCTTTGAGAGCGGGTTTTGAGGCACATACTGTAAAAATGTCCTCAAGTGAAATATTCTTATTTGTGATGGCAAATACGTAATAGTTTCCTTTAGGCCATGTCTTATAAAGGCATGACAAGACAGTGGCATTAAAACATTAAAATACAACGCATATCAAAAAAAAATTTTGGAAGCATCCTATGTCTCCTTTCTAAATTACATCCTAAATGATGGTATTTACAAAGTCTTTACATTAAAAAAACAAACGAAGAAAACCGAAAAGGATAAATGGAACAAGAAAAAGGCCGGTTGAAATCCAAAATTACGCGAAGTTTCAAATTTTCTCTTAAAGTTGAATTGTACACCCAGACATGGTTAATCAATTTAATGGAAACTTTTGAAATTATAATTGGATTTTAGTATGTACAAGCATAAATCTAATGAATTGCAGGGTCACTGCATACATCTTTACTAATTCATATCATAAAAATGACTAAAGTTTCTTAAATCTAAACCTGACTAATTTTCGTTATGATGACTTTAGTTCAATCTGGACCAAATTTACAAGATACAGTCATGAACTTACGAAATACTAGCCACATGCCAGTTTGGCTGAGAATGAGTATTAAATTTGGGAAGAAATCTTTCATATGTATATATATATTCTAATTTATAATTTGGTCGTTGTTAAAAGTTGGTGTGATTTAATTTTCGATTTCGTTATGTTTATTATTCAATCATCTAATAACATTATATCAGTTTATTTGACATAATCAGTAATTATCAAGGTTACGATGATGTAAAAGAACAGCAACCTTCAAAGTCGCAAACTCTTGGGATATATTCTCGCCGAGATTTAGAGATTTCGATTATTTTTCTTTATTGTATTAGGTATATTAAGGGCAACATTTAATGTGATTAATTTCCAGTTTTATTTTGCAAGTTTGTCTTTTAATATTGAATCAAGTTATTTTAAAATTGGGTATGTTTCCCCACTTCGTTAAGAGTAATTAGATTTCAAATTCGATCTGCTATATTTCTGTATATTAATTGTTGATTTATCTAAAAAAACGAAATTGTAAATGTGAAAATGCGATAAAACGGTGCCCTACTGATCATAAACTTTAAAGGCAAATAAATTGAAATTGTGATTTCTGCTTAACGTTACTATCGTTCCTACTTAGATAAGAATGAGACAAACAAACGATGTACGCACAGAGAAAATTGCAAGAATTTTTCCAAAATATTTTAATGAAAAGAAATTTCAATATTGATTTTAGTATGTTAACAACACTGGTAAGAAAAGGAATAAAACATTTTTTTCAACTAAAGGAGAAAGCTAGAAATGGCTGCTAAGGGATTAATGAATGTCACATTGCCATGAAAATTTAGTCTTTTTTTCAATTACTCATAGTTGAAATGGAATTTGGAAAATTAGCTCTACGTTGAAAGCAGACATGGCTAGATATATTAGTGCTGAGTAAAAATATTCACCTTCGTTTGTGACTGAGATAAAGATCGGTTTATGAAAAGCAGACGCATTTTTAGGCCGTTATGACATGCAGTCCATCGTTATGACAAATAGAATAGGTTTTATTCTGTCTAGATTTCAGTCTAAGGTGGATAAATAAAGTTTTTTTTCAATCAAAACTGAATGGGAGGTTTATTATTTGTCTGGTAATTAACCAAACAGAATCTCGGGACCGATTGTGGATTATGAGTGCTAAGTTTTCTAGCAAAGTCCAGAAGGAATGACTCTACACATGTATGATTTCATAATTTGTTTGAATTTCAATTTTATATCATCTTTGACGAATAAGTGTAGTTCCATGCCAGCTTTGACCGTCTCAACAGGAATTGCAGTAGATAGTACTATTGAAAATAATTATTCAACAAACAATAGAGAATAATCTTCGGCAAAGACTGTTGACCAATGACAAGTAAAGTGAGAGCAATATCGTGAGACTATTTGACTTCTCTTTTTTTGCAAAAAGAAGTATTGTTTGTACAATCGACTGTGCTTTTAGAAATGGACAATATTTTGGCATTGTGAAAATTGGTGGAGATGGTGAATATTAAGTACTTCCCACGTTTTGGAGCCAAATTATTCCCCCACCGCCCTCCGCCAAACAGCCTACAGATGCCAAAACTCATTAAGCCAACTTTAGCAATTTTGCTTCAAAATCTACAAAGCAACAAACTATTATCTTATTAAATTTTAACAAAAACGCTAACCCAATGTTTAATTAACTGCACATAGTATAGTTTTTTAGGATTTAAAAAATGTCCATTTTTATTAAGCACATCTTGAAGATCTTCTTCATAGGGTAGAAATCGAGACAAGAGAGGCAAGTTCATTGACATGTGCGAACAAAATTTGCATACGTCTGAGGTGTGAAGAAAAACGGATTAGTTCTGACAATGGTAAGCGCTCGATTAGCTAGAACACATTGGCTCAATCAGATATCCGGTTCAAGTCTTCAATCTTCTTTTCTTTTGACCCTTATGACTCACCAGTGGAAAATATAAAAGACATTTACAAAAAAATAACAAAATTTTTTTAAGTCAATATTCATTCAAATGAAATATAATTCATATTTATCTCAACTTTGCAGTATTAAAACTGTAAACTGCGCAGTAGCTTTAAAGAGCATTTGCCTTTAATCATTGAAAAAACTAAGTGGCGCGGCACGATTAACCCTTCCCGATAAAATAATATTGATCGACAATCTATGAATAGTTCAGATATGCATTCGATTGAGTCCACGAGATCAATCGAGAAAGTTAAACTTCAAAACGTGATCTGCCCATTTAGTAAATATTCTACAACTCAAGCCTCGAAATCAAATGAAGTTAGATCATTCGATAAGCTGGCGCTGCTACACTTCTTCAAGAGCCTTTGCCCCTTATAATGTGTCAGACTTCCTGTTATTCTACGTCAGTTGTTTCCTACAGGTAAAGTTCTAAAACTTATTTGTAGTGGTGTGTGTAATATTTAGCTTCATTAAAATAATTAAAGTTTTGATATAATTTTGCTGTTTATTAAATTAGAAGGGTGCTCCAATAACTAATTTCAGGGTAGTTTTAAAATTATTCAATAAAAACTGATTATTAAGAGAGAAAAATAAATAAAGAGGGTAAATCCAATTAGGAAGATTTCTAAACTGACCATTGGACATTAAACTTAAAAATAGATTCCGTGCAAAATATTTTAGCTCGCAATTGCATTGAGCAATATAACATTGCCAGACCTATAAATAACGCGTAAGCGTTCCACAACTTTAATGGCGTCGGTTTCAGAAGATTAGTTTGGATTCAATTTGATTTCGATTAAGGTACAAAAATCGCAAATTCGGTATAAATTAAAGTGGTTTGTCTTTACTGGCACTGACGACAAGAATGATCAAGGGAATAAACAAATTATAAAAAGTAAAATTAAGTAAACAAATTACCTCGATTTTTATTTGAGTCTCAAAATGTCCTAACGAAGTCTCAAGTTTATTGCGCCGAATATGTGAAACTCGCTCTAAACATATGTAAAAGCTCTATATTAGACTAAATTCCAAGGAAGATATAGAACTTGTTGTTTGACCTTAAAATTAAATTTTATATTTTTATAATTTGGGGTAGTTAAGCAAGCCAAAATGAAAAGCTTAAAATTTCGGAAAACTTTTTTCCCAAACATACGGCTCTCAGTCTCAAATAAAATTAATGCAATATTTACAAAAAAATATTAGAACTTGATTGCATGTTCTTAATAGACGTTGCAGTTTTTTGGTGAGTTGAAATTTTACCCATTGAGGAACTTACATTGAACCAATGAAGAGGTGGAAGAGTTTTAAGTGGTGGATGTGTCCTAAGGTGGTAATGCTAACAGTCCTCACTGCATTTGAAGGGCATAGTAAATTCCCCTCAAATAATCTTGAATTGTACTGATTTGTGAAGGCTGAATCAATAATCCTTAATTTACTAAAATACAAATTACTATAAAATGGAACATATTTATACTGTTAACCTTATTGTCTATTTATATTTATTCAAAATGTTAATCCTCCCTTAAAATCAGTCCAAAAAATGTATTTTCGGTAAATTTTGGATTGTGTAACACTAGTGCACTTAAATTTGAATAGGGCATTTGCCTCTATTGCATATTTAATTAAGCCAAATAACTTTTTACCACTATTCAATTTTTTTTGTAAAGCCAATATAAGGTTTTTAATTTTTCAATTACTCAAATACTTTAATTGAAGAAATAACCCTTAATCAAGGAACACATACGTGGTCTAGCTGTAGATATACATACGTGACATACCTACACGTTTTACTCCTGTTTTGTGCAAAACATGTTGGAACGGCAGCAATCTTAACTATGAACGTGTGTTTTGATAGGAAGGACGATGCTACGTCGATCAGAGAAGAAACCAATATATCACCATAATTCGCAAAATTAGCTTTGAATTTATGTCTTCAAATAAAAGACAGTGAACATTTATTTGCTTTCTTCAAGCAATATCTTTGGAACAAGCTTTCAGTCTAAGAATAGGCGAGAGAGAGAGAGCGTGAGGGAAAAATGACACAAGTCATGGAAAGGTGAGATGAAGGAGAAGACTAAGTGTATTAGAGTTATCTGAAAGTACTAATTGATACTGTGTAAAATGTTAGCAGAGGATGGATGCTATGAAGATCTGGTGTAACATCCACACTTATACAGTCTGTATATTTAAGGGTTAAAATAAACCGTGTGCAAAATTTGAAGTCCCCTCCCACCCCATTCCACCTCAACACCCCTACCTAATGGGAAGAAATCGATAATTACATTTTAAAACCCAGAGTAAGCCATTTACCGCATCATGGTAGTCCTGCAATAAAGCTTGAGGTCGTATTAAGGATAAGGTAAGCCTAGCACCCACCATGGTCAAGAAGATATAGTATTAGAGCAATTAATATTTCATTCGATCATATATTTCGTATTCGGAAATGCAATTAATTATAAGTAAGTTGTCTAATTAGACTTCCAACTAAACATTGAAAAATACCACTTAATGCCTATTCACTATGACAAGGTAGCTTCAATTGCTAGTCTAATTTAGAGGAAAATTTTTATTTTAAGCCGAAATCTCTGAATCTCCAACATTACTTCGATCCTTTGAAAAATTAGCAAATGGCAGCTTTTCCTTTTGCAAATGAAATCTCTGTGACAATATTTTCATCAAATGAACTGGAAATCGTAATTCAATTTAATGAGCTTTGGGCTCGCATTTATAAGGGGTAATACGACTAGTTTTATAAGCGACTATGTACTTCGGAAAATAATTGAAGCCATTCAAGATGACTAATAACCTTTATCAATGTTGCTAAGCATTATGTGTTCGGATGGTACGCAATTAACCCTTTAACACCCTTAGGACCGAAGCGTCCTCTTTCAAAATAAGCTCCATTGGTGCTAGACTCGTAACAGAAGGCAATATTGCTGTTTGAAACATGTTCAATACATCTATAGCCTTCGTCTGATACCATCAAAACTCATCACGTCGGCATCATCAGTCTGCTGTGAGACACGCGTAAGTGTGGTTGGGTGCATTTTTAAAAAAAATTAATTTGGGCCTTAAAGGGTTAATATAGGAGTGATCAGAATAAATTACGCCAAGGATAAATCGTGTTATAACTTAATTCATTTAAGGTAACCAAACGAGAATTAGGAATACTTTGTTCCAATTAGGTTAGAACAAGAGATGTGTTAAACTGTACTGCATAAAAGTCTACCGTAACTCACAAAGCTCACCATAAATGGGAAAAAGTGCAATACTGAAATAATTGATTTGGTTGGAGAAACAGGCCATTAAAATATTTGAACGTAAGTAAGAGTGGTTATCGGAGAAATTTTGACCTTACCTGAAGTTTAGTTATTTCAATTCCAATACACTTTCGTTCTTCACCTTTTTGTCTATTTTCAAGCTTGCCGTTTACTTTAATGTTATAGTTGAGAAAACTACACATTTCGATAAAAATTTGCAATAACTCCTTAATTTTTCAATTAAAATACCTTTATTTGATAAATCTTTGCACTAATAAATTATCCAAGCAGGAAACAAATTCACAAACGTTTAATCACCACGGTTGGTGGAGTTGGAGTCATCAACGCTGGCATTCATTCAACCATTTATTCCACTTCCTCTGTTCCCAGCCTGTCTCCCTTTAAAAACAGCAATTTGTAAACGCCCTCACCCCTGTATCCTTGTTCACTTATAGCACCCTCTGCATCTATTTAATTACACGCCCTCTCATTACTTCCTAGCATGTATTTTCTTTCCGCTTAACGCAATAAAGATCTAAAGTGGACGAAATGCTTTGCCTGCAGTAGACATGCAAATTCACTCCCTCCCTTCCTTTAAGCTGTAGGACTTATTGACAAGTGAGATTTCAATCTCTTTAATAGTTACAAATATAAAAATATTCCTCACAGGTATGCACAGGAGATATAAGTGCCTATCAATTGATGTTATTACGCAGCTGATAGTACTTCTTAAGATCCAGGCGATAGGAGTCATCGCCTTGAACGATTTATTGCTATTAAAAATTGCAATAACACACCTGCTTGTACAGTTTATTCCAAATGCACTTCGCAGCACATTTTGGATACGTGATTCTCATTGGGCGAAAATTCATTTAAATCGTTGAATATCCTTTCAAATACAAAAATCTAAAATGAATAACGTAAAAGTTATTAAACAGTAAAAATTTTAATTTTGATATAAAAAAAACAAAATGCAAATTATTTCATTACTAAATAGTTTTAAACAGATTGATTTTATCTAAAAATAGGTTTTGGTGGAGGAAGAGAGCACAGATAGGGAATGGGGAAAAGAATGGATCTGATTGAGCTCCACATTCACAGATTTGTTCACAGGCTGCAGTGGGACCCAACATGGGGTCTTACCTCCAAGTGGTAAACCCTGGACAACGTATACTCATAAGGCACAAAAGTCTATAAACTGGGAGTTGACTTCAAACTACCATGACCCGACTGTATGTCATATTCGATCACTTCCACAGTCTCACCTTGCCTTTTTCCCTCTACCACTGTCTCTGTCTCGTTTACATCTATGAATCACTCTTCCGTTCCACCTCTAGACTTTTTGTGACTTTGATGTACCTCCCTCTGTGAAGCCCGAAGTCAACTAGAGGGCTATGGATAACTATCATAAACCCTTCCATTTAATATAATAAATAAATATAAGCCAAAATCACCATGCTTATGTTTGGTGCACGGGGACTTTGCAAATAAATACTCGTTTTGCTGCAAAATAAGTCGAGGTTCGTTTATTTTCAGTGCCTCCTTTGAAATAAAAGCTTCTGTGAACAATAGTTCCGAAGTATAAGATTTGAATATCTGAAAACCAGGGAAGACTGCAGAACTAATTCTCAATAAACGCCTTGTGTTCGCTGCCATTTGTCATATCTGAGAGTATTTACAACTCATTTGGATGAAACTTAAACAGAGCGACAAAATTTATATGCTCTAAATCTGCTCTTGGGATATGTTCTGCAGTTTGAATAAGAAATAGAGACGTTTTTGGTTATGTAACAGATTTATCTGCGAACACTTTCAAGGCTTGTTCTATGGACTGTTGGATGCTCAGGAAGTTATTTTACGTAATATTCTGTATTTATTGCTTTTAAATAAGAAAATGTCATTTTAATTTACCTACCTGTTTCCACACGGAACCTCCTCCATCTTGGCCACCCGGTATTATTATTATTATTTGAATTGCTTAAGAGCCTCTAAGATCACACCATCTTTCGCCATTTAAAAGAGAAAGGAACGGCGCTCAAAATTGGTTTAAATCGCCTTAGATTAACATTATAATATTAGAATATATTATGAAATTAAGATAAGTTTGTTTACATAAAATGAAATTTTTAACAGAGGCCTAGATAATCTGTAATTACTTAGGCATACAAAATACACTCCAACTAGAATTCCTTGAAGACACTGGGAAAAAATATTGAACGAGAAGACGATTGCTAATAACCTTTCGCCAACTCTTCATGTGTGGTGGAATTTTCCTCTGCGCAAACTGAATACACTTTCATTCTTCTTGAACCAAAATGCCATTGGATAATGCCTGTGTTGCCAATGAAAATTATAAAATTTTGTAAAATACTAAATTAACTTGTGATTAACAAAAAAATTAAGGCAATTTGAATTAGACTCTGTGGAATGTAAAGCACTTTAGTAGGAATCTTTATGGTCCTGGGAAGAGTGCTTATCCCTTCCCTATAAAAAAGACCCTTTAAAGCATTTATTTAAATTATAAACTCCATTAAACCTCCACGAAATAACCAAAAGATTCCAGGAGCCAATAAAAAGAATGCAAGTGCCTTGGAGATAGGCTTTACTCCAAAATTAATTAAATTTGTAAGGACATGCAAATTTTATGACCACTTAAAGATATAGAGTTAATCTACTTTTTCTAGAATAAAAATTTCCCAATTTTAGGCAAAACTTACTAATAGGATACAGTGGCATCCAGTTAGCTTACTTGCAATGTTTTATTTTCATTTCAAAATTACAATTTAAGTCACGAATATAAATGCACAAAAAATTCCTACTGCTTAGCCCATTGTTTTCTTTTTACTAAAAGCGAATTACATCAGTGAGTTACCGCATTAGGTTTTGAGTAGCCTTAGCCACTAAAAGAGGTTTATAAAAAATTAACATTCCTTAAAATTGATCGTTAAATCGCGGTCTCCAGGTACAGAAGGCCGCCCGAATCATATATTTCAACTTTAGTAAGGGCATGTAAAAAGCCACTTTACGAAATGATTAAGACAAATTTTTGGTACAGTTAAGATGAGATTGTGACTAATCCTAGTATTCTAAGAATTATCCCACTGTATTTCCACAATTTTGAATTTTTTCGCTATCTACCCCAAAACCGTGGTACTTTTTGATTAGTAAGGCTACTTTTATCAAGGAGCAAAGTAAACTTTTCCCCAGAGTGGAGCCTGTCTTTTTGAAGTTCACTCCAAAGGACTTCAAATTACCGCTTGTACCTTTCTCCAAATTACTACTGCTTTCCCATTCACAAATTTTAAATAAACACTTGGACAAAATTTCCCATTAAGCAACCTAAATTGCATTAAACTTATACGTAGTCGTTTTAGTTCCCTAAAGTTCTTTTGAACATGAAAGTTGGCACAGTTCACGCACCTGTGCACAAATCTCTACACGACATACATGCACTTCACTCTGTACTTTGGCTAAACCTCAACTGTACTCTAAGACCAAAACTCTGTGCTAGAAGATGAATGGGTTCAGGCATGCATGCTCTGAGTTAAGTGATGTGCTCTTTTAAATTTTCTTGAAAGTGGGTATCCACCCACTAATGGAGTGAAAGTCGATAAATGATAAATGAAACATCTTGTTGTCATTTACGCTTTTACGTGAATAGACTTTTTCTGCCACAATGTCAATCTGACTCAAGTGTGAATGGAGTAAAATAAGTCGGAAAACCAAAATGACTTTTCATAAAACACTTGGAATGCAATTATGGGATATGTTTATGAAATGCTTATGCAGTCACAACGTTCATTCCCAATTTTATTTTTTTAAATGGGTGTATAAAAGTGTTTTGATTGATTTTGTGAAAGTGTAAGAGCCCTTTGATAGAACATTAAATTTAAAAAGTCCAGTAATTCTCCTAAAAGTTCAAAGTAAACACATGAAGAATTTAAACTTTTATGGTTTACAGTTTTATTTCCTCTGCGTTTGCCTTTAAAATATGCGCAATTTGGGGGCTGATTTAAAACCAATTTATCCTCTTCCTCCTGCTTCAAATTAAATAAACTTAACTTTCAGATTATCGAATTTTTCTAAGTGAATCACTTGTAAGTCTAAATATTACACTTAATATTATAATTTACATATTTTTTACGCATAATAAGAACTTTACTTAATATGAAATAATGGCAAAAATAAAAGAACTTTAAAAAAGTGAGAACACATTTTGGTGGAATCTTAGCGTGAATTAAAAGTTGCGGGAAAAATCTCCTTTTGGGGTTAAACTATTCTCTACTATAGTTTCCATAAAATTCTGAACAATAATGACTTTAATAAGAGTGTAAAATCACCTTTTACTATTATTTTTCGTTGAATTACAAATAGTAAAATTAAAATTTTGTTGAAAGTATTTTCAATTTAATCAGTCTGGATGTTAAATATATGCTTCGTTTGAGAGTAAAGGAATTTTCCATTTTCCCTCGGGCAATTGTGATTCGCTAAAAAGGATTTGACTACTGGCATAAATACGACATATATTTCATTTGTTATTGATAAACCGAAGTACTGAAAGTCTGAGCTCTGCTTGAAACACCTCATTTAGGTTCTAATTAACTTATAAAGGCTGGTGCGAATTAACAATCACCCCATGAAGTAGAGACTTTTGAAATGGACAAGTTGTGTATTGAGAGAGATCAAAGAAGGTTTGAGAGACAGAGGTATACTAATAGCATAAACTTTAAAAAAATAATATATCAATGCTTATCTACGCAAATCAGTAATTTTACAGAACGTTCAATGACCAAAATTTGAAATAAAAATTAATTTTGACCTACATTATGCGGGTTTGACTAAAGTTCTCAAGAAAGCTTGTTTATCGACCTGAAGGGAGGTCACGGATTGTCAACTTGTTTGAAAATTCAATGTTGGCTTCTCCAAAGTATTAAAGTACTTCGTGTTTAGTCACAGTTCAATTTGGATTTAAGTAGACTGAGCTGATGCATGGATGACAATACAACTCTGGGTGACCGTGGCTTACGGAATTCTGTTAACTTAAAATTGTATTTGCCTATTCTCTTCTATGTTAAGACTGTCAAGCGAAGAAGTTCATGTAAAGAACTTGGCAGCTCAACCATTTGGAAAGGGAACCGAAACAATGTTCCAAAAAATTTGACAGTCATTGAATCACGTGTCCTAGCATTTGTTTGAATACATTAGACGAATAATTGAATTAGAGTACTGGAATGCAAGCTAATTATCTACTAATTTTTGTATAACCCAAGTCAAAAATGGTTTGAGACAAGGCCCTTTGATACCTTGACATTGGTCTCACTATCTTATCAATCATCCGTCGTTCGTCTTCAATTGATCTGTTCAATTACAATTGTAAACCACTTTTGGGTTTCTATTGGTAACCATAATAGTTATCTAATCATAATATTGAAGGTGTCTTGCTGCAATACTTTAACCCAGATGCTTCAAATTCACCCATATTAGAAATTATCTTTAATGAAATGGTGTGCGAATTACTGTTAAAGTTTAATCAGTTTTACCATCTTGCCATTTTTGGGAAAAAAATTGAAGTGGTCGATCAACTAATTAAATCAAATTAAATGTGAATCAAAACACGTAGGTTGTATAGCAAAATGGGGAAACAGGCGCGAATCCTAATATTTGAAAAAAGGACTATTCAAGGATTGAATAACGAACTATAATTCAGATTGCAAAAATTTTGTTGAAATTCCTTCCCTCTAGACTCAGCTTTTTAAGAATATATTTGAGCCCTTTGCCATGGAGATATCCAAATGTATTCCATAATAAAAGGCATAATTTGTTTAAAGAACTCTTTAATTTTGACTGCTTTATAATAATTCAAAAACTCACACTGGAATTTTATATTTTACGTTTTTTCTGTTAAAGTATTAATTGTGAATGGTGAAAAAAATCCTAATTTCTTTTTTCAGATATATATATTGCTAAAATTTATCATATTCTTAAAGGTTTTAACTTAGATTTGGCAATAGTATTATGTGGAAAGGAAAAAAATTATTTAAAAATTCTATCAATGGTCATTTTTGTTTGATCCAATGTCCATTGTCTTTCAAAATGTCATAGCGACAAGCCCATCATTTTATGGTAATCTGCTTAAATACATATTTGCCATAACTTCGCCCATTATGGCCCCTTTTTATGGTTAAAACGTAAGGCTATATATGCGATAACGACGTTAATCGCCATACATCCATACACTCATTTTTAAAAAAAGGGTCAAGTCAGTTTTGGAAAGCCTTTTAATTTTTTTCGATTATTCCAAATCGAAAATGCCTTGATTTTTCCAATGTTTACAAAAGTGACTTCAAATCAACGTATTTTTATGAATAAATCAGTAGTACTTACCAGCTGTTTTGACATTAATTATTTATGTAATTAATTTCCCACTCTATTTTGCACGCTCAACCTGAATAACAAATAATACGACAATTTGTACCAAATAATAAATGGTTAACTTAATTTAATTAAAATAAAAATTACGTTAAATGACCTCAGACGAAAAAGGATTTTCTAGCACATTTAGATGCAATTAATATAAGTTACTGTAGAATATCATTAAAAGAAAACAATTTTTAAAAAGGAAAATGAAGAATAAATCATCCTAATAATTTTGAGATTTATTCTCAACATCCGTGTGGTCATTTTATATCAAATTTTGATTCCACACAGAACGTAATACATAAAGATTCCAAGCTCACTTACACTTAAAATTCTTCATAATGTTCTAAAAGCAATATTTAAAATAAGGTGAAATTTATTTTCTGAGTTTTTTTTACTAGTCAATAAATGATCTCTAACCAAATCATTCCTTACATGAATGCATATTTCCCACCAATTTTATTTACTGAAAATGGAATGTTTTCAATAACCCTGTTGTTGTCTTGGAAATACTTATCCACGCTTTATTCGACACTATTAATTTTTTTAATAAAAGATATTGTTTCATTTGATTTTCGGGTTTGGGCTGCATGATGCTCACCAAGTAATTTGCACGTGTTCCAAAATTACACGCGGTTCGTGAGCCTAAAATAAGATTCAATTTAATCAAGTTTTTTTATGAGTCTTTCACTGCGTTAATCTTTGCCAAAATATACAATACCTGACGTTTTAAGTTATCTTAGTAGTAATGCCAGGTGCGTAAGGCCACCATAACTGTATTTGTGCCAAAACAGGTATTTGTTTAAAAAATGTGCTGACTTATTTAAAATGATTAGTAGACCCAATTAAATATAAACCGAACATTTTAATTTGTCATATTTGTATAAATGTGACGTCAAACTTATTCAAAATACAAAGTATTAATGGGATTTTTTATTACTTCCTGATTCAATTCGAACTATAACATCAAGGTCACGACTTTTGTTAAACATGAAAAGTCTCTTTCTAACACCTAAGTTGAGCTAGCATTAAGTTGGGTTCAATATTTCTCATTTGAACAAATGCTGGTTTGATATCGAAGGGACTGGTAAGTAAACATAAATCTACTGTTATATCATAATTCCGCACAGTTAGCTTGCAGCAATCACTGAAAGACCAAACGATGGCAAGAGTAAGGAAAACAAAGGATTTTAAATATGACACCAGGGTTTCTTCCAGTCGTTTCCAATTGATTTTGGGATTGGAGTTGTAAAATACTTACCACTGGATAGCGTGGGTTCCTAATTTCCTATTTCATGATTCGACCCTCTGGATTTTAGCATATACTTGTTCTCTTTGTCTGATGTTTTGACTTGTCACGTCTATTAATTTGAGGTCAATTTATTTTATATGATATGGGGAAGCTAACCGTTATAAAATAGCAGATACGTGATTGCGTATTCCCAATCAACTGAACTCAATAAAATGCATTTAAAATGGAGTGAAAATAAAAATTCAAATTAGGGCTTCTTTAAGGTCTTATTAAAATGCCAGTAAAATTCAGGTCTTGACCTATTTTCTCCCCCGTTATAGCCTCCCAATTATAACGTTTCAAAAACGGGAGAGTGCTAGTATAACCCTCGTGGAATTCAGTACTTCTTGATCAGTTGATTAAGTGACGTAGATGGTCATACCTCTTCAATTCACGTGTACAAAGGGAAGTACTTGCGGAATCGATTTGTGCATAGCAAAGCCTTTGTATTTTCCGCCAATATAGGGTCTAATTTGGAAGAAACGCCGAATCTTTATTTGCTAACACACTAAAATAACTTTTTAATTTGACGAAATAATGACTTCTGAAATGCAAGTCCAGTGATGGCGTCTGGAATACTTTTATTCAACGACACCTAACTCTAGTTTTACAATTCTTATTTCGACTTGTAAGTCGTTTAAGGTGAATAGTCTTAGTCCTGATGCGGATATCTTAACTAAATCTCAGCAATCTCTATGACAAAATCTCCTAGTATGAAAGTTGTCCCGAAATTAGTTAATCTACCTCAACAATATCGAGGAAACAGGGCGCAGGGTGTGAATAGTGTTCAGTGTCTGTGCAACAGGGAAATAGAGCTTAGTTATTAAAATTGAATTAGAGCTAAGGTGATCATGCAGTGACCATTGTTTGGTGGTTGGCTAAGAGGACTTAGCATTCACGACACACTTGCTTACTACGCGATCAGCAGTACAGCCGCGTGTACCAGACTGTTTGAGTGAGCCTGAGATTCCTTTGTTCAGCTTTGGTAGGGTTGTGCACTTCACAGTTTACTGTCTTGCTTTAAAAAGCTACTCTGTTTAATCCAATGGAAAATATTTTCCCAGTCTATTAACTTCAAAACTGAATTCTTGTGAACTCAATCTTATTTAAGATTTCTAATAAAATTTGATTAAACCTCAAATATAAGTAATAAATAAATTAAAATTTTTCAATAACAGTTTGAAATTTTTATTGCATTTCATTAATATTTTTCTCACTCCTAGAAACAAAAAAGCATATAAAGCATTTGCGTTGGATTATTAAGCCTACATATTTAAAGCAAATCCATTCATGAAGACAAAACTATTCGATTTGCTATCTCTTTACATGTGAGTAAAGTGATAATTTTAAATAACCCTTCTGAATTCAATTCCTGGCATAAAGCTGGGACATTTTTTAATTGTTCTTGCATTTTAAATGCATTTCAACATTGTTTTCATATTTAACACCATTGACATTGCGAAAACGCATTACGGAAAGCACTCGCTCTTGTAGCGGATTAGCTACCTAACTAAGCCGACTGTACTCAGAAACCTCAGTGGCAATTTCTCCTAGTCCGTAAGATCCCCAGAATTAGCTATGCTAGTTACAAAGCTAAGAAGAGACAGAGGTATCCAGAGAACGCGTTTATTCCAGACATGCATGGCGTGAAGTGTGACAAGGGAGTAAGCTTAGTCATTCAAAATGGCGGATTAAGTAAAACAAGCGAGGGCTTTTGATTGGCTATTTGCTATGTATTCTCTGCACGAAATTGAACGGCCGCACCTTCAAGTCACGCTGTGCGCTCATGCGATGACGTGTCCCACACTCTCGCAATATTTGAACACGGACACAATCATAATCAATTTGCTTTTCAATATTTTTTGCAGCTATAGGCTTAAAAATAGCTAATTTTCTCAAAATTTTTCTAAATTAATGCAAAATATATGAGGCAGCAAACTGGTGGTCGCCTTTTTTGTGAGAAGTTGGAACTCTGCCTAATTCATTGCTGTTGACAATTTCACTTACGCAATGTTCAGAGTTTGACACTGAACCCATGACCTGCAGTTGGCAAATGACTCCTTTAATCACTGCGCATCGTAAAAAGCAGTAATTTTAGTAGCAGATTTCTTTCAGTTTTTGGTCAACACATTTCTGTACCTAAAATATTTAATAGATTTAAATGGTACAATAGTTAAGATTAGTGCACTGAAATGTAATCAATTTTTCCCCTCACAAGAATTGATATTAGTTCTGCAGAAATCATTTTTTCGTAATTTGATTAATACTCAACAATAAACGCCATTTCTTGTTGTTGGAAACATCTGAGTGCCAAATATTAATTGAGTCGATACAGGCGAGGAAATCATTATCGAAAATTACAATGGAGTTCAAGAGAGTGAGAAAGAACAATAGGAGAAAATGGGAATTAAGAAAACCAAAGAAGTGGATCTGAAAAGTTTGTAGGGACACAAATTTAGCATGACAAATGCAGAATCAATGACCAATACCAATACGATCAATCAATGGTCAATTCCAGTACACGGTTTTCCGACCAATCAATGATCCAAGTTATATGAGGTCATCGTATCATAAAGTGTATATTAATGACTAAGTTCCACGTCATACACACACAGCACACAACACGCCATACTAAATAAACGTATCCACGGTATGCGTCTATTTCTTCTATTCTGGGAGACTTACCAACTAGGAGAATTTATCGCTGAGGTTTCTGAGAACAGTCAAGGCTTACTAAGGTAACTAATCCGCTACAAGTTGTTCTGCGATGGAAGGGAAATAAATCGATATCTTCCAACTGCAGTTTTGGCGATTGCAATCCTTTTATGCAAGTATTAAAAACAGAATTACAAATAGGTGTTAATTTAACATTAGGGGGAGGATTTATTGGTCTCCTCAAAATTTGACCAATTAGAGAACGCGAGGCATAATCGAATTTCTCAAAAGGGTTTTTTCAGATGTAAGCGTTTCTTCATGTTATCAATTTTAATAAATTAATTTATAATTATTGGCAGCGACAACACAATTTCTCTCCGCCCTGTAGAGAAAGAGATGTTTGAAGGAAAGAAGTCTACTTGTTTTCCTTAGTGGACAAATTGTTCAACTTTATTTATGGGCAATAAATTTCATTTTATTGTCAAGGGCAAAAATGTTCTGCCCCAAGGCATAGATCGCGTCAAACATTGCATGCTATTTTCCTTGCATCGGAACTTGAATTTCCGACAAAACTACCAACGGATATTTATGGTCAAGTGCCTGGATTCAGCCGATGAGAATGTTGATTTAAAGATTTCAATCGGGTAAAAGGAATTTAAAATATGAGCCAAAAGCAGGATGAGCTATAAACTTTCTGGTTAAATCCTCGGCCAACTATGAAAGAATTATAGCAACAGCCCGTGTGTCTGTGCCCTACTGTGAAATTCCACATGAAGAGCATTAGTAAATTGGATATGATGGAAATTTGGGTGCCTCCAAATTAGCTCATCAAGTATAGCAAAAGGGAGCCTAGAAACAGACGATCATTCTAATAACCCAAATTTGATAAAGCGACATAGCTTTGTAAGTTTTCTCAGACCACCTTTGATGCTCCCTAAGGTGTGATAGGTAGGAGAAATAGGAAAACATGTATTTGCGACTTATACGCTGATAGAATTATGTTATCTACAAATTTGTTAAGGGTCGCAACAACACAGATTAGAATATTCCTTTCCTCTTGTCTATAACAACATTCAACTGGAATTTCATACAAAGCAACCGTGAATTTTTATTAGCGATGTGGATGTCTCGATGCGCATGTGAACTCTATTGGCATTAGGTCATATTTGCTGGTATTGCAGTAATAAAAACTGTAGTGTCCCGAGCCAACCAGTTAAAATTTGGAACGATGTTATGCCTTCAGGTTTCCTTTACGATATTTATATATTGACATAAATCCCAGCTATCTCTGTTTTACGTTACTATAAAATTCATTTTGATCGTTGGTGTTTGAATACCTTCTCACAGAATACTATGATTTCCAGTGACAACAAGTACTATAAAATTTACTGCCTTGGTGTCTCCATTACATTAACAGGCTGAATTAATTTATTTAAATTTATTGATAAAGAAGTGTAATTTAGATTAAGGTCAACAGTACAATTATTCCCAAAAATATCCTACTGAATTAAACCCGAATTTTAAGTTTAATGGTAGAGAAAGTGAACTTGGACAATTAGATACCACTCACGAATGATCAAAGTTTTGCCGTTTTAATTAAGAGAATAATGATATATTCATTCATTTACCTTTATATGAATATAAAATTGGGAAAATAGGTTACATGACTTTTCAATTTAACTAATTTGAAAAGAGAGAAGGAGTTCTGTCAGATTTATGTCATTTTTCTGCAATTTGACGTTCTTTCTTCTGATGCAATCCTCGGTGTTTAGGCGCAAAATCATATTTTTCAAAGCGATTTCACTTGATTTCACTGAACGGCCTTGAAGTTGGTGTATTTGCGCGAGGATGGGCATTTGGATTAAAAAAAATACTGCAGAGTGGTCACATGACCTATTTCTTCCCTAAAATTCTACTGTATCAAACACGTAGAGTTTCGAGCCAATAGGGCTCACTGGCACTCATGTAGCGGTCAGTTCTACTAGGAAAATAATTATACAAATATGACTTGTTAGTATTAAGGTTTTAGAAGATATTTTTACAAAATTTTCCGTAATAAATTAATAAAATTTGGTTTATGAACAAAATCTATGTGTCGTCTCTTTATCATAGTCAAAATGATCTAATTTACACTTTACCATCCAATGACATAAAAATCTTGGACACACCATTTTTATGAATTTCAAACAAAGAATAAATTAAATAAGAAGTAGGCGTTCATATTGATTTGGCATACACTTCTAAATCCCCTGTTGTTTTATCGAAGGGATCATAAACTCATTATGTTTATTTCCCCTATTTATTTAATTGAGAATTGGCTTCCAGACAAATTATGTGAATTGGAGATTGGAATTTGAATTTCAAGCATTAACATCAAGTAATCATGCCAATACTTCTATAGCAGCTGTTGTCTAAACTACCAAAAGATCGGTAAAAAATTCTTGGAAGTTTTGTTCAGTGGAAAGTCATTCTACATCCCATTTGGTGCAGTTATTTATAAATATACACTTCAAGTTAACTAAATTCATTCTTTTTGCCAACAAGCCAAATGATTTTTTTGTTCGGATTTACATCAACCGTTAATATGCCCTTATGCCTTTGAAACCATTTCCTCCTCAGCCTTGCGAATCCAGGTACATTCCTTTCATTCGCTCTAAGAGAATGAAAACTGAAATTTTGAAGGGCTCAAATGAGAAGAACAAAAAACTTTTAATAGTAATTCAGGAAATGGGTAATTGAGTAATTTTTATCATCAGCAAGCGTAGAGTTAGAATCTATCTTCATTTTATTTTTGAATTTGGTTTGTATAATAAATGATTATTTAACTATTTCATGCACAGTAGGCCAATGTTACGACACCTAAACTGGAATACATGCCGGATTCTTCTTCATAATACCTGTTGGTTATCGATCGGTCAATTAATACAATTCTTCTCTCAAAAGCAGAGTAGAAAAGGCTCTTAAAAGAATTAAAAAACTCACCAGAGTCGGATATTATCGAATGTCTCTAAAAGAACTTTTATACAAAATGGCATTGAGAGCTTCAAACACTATTTAACTTTCTAATTTATGGAAAAATTTGGAAAATTGATCAAGAAGTCAAGAAGTCTATATTTCAACCAAGTCTGAAAAACCAACAGTGTCAATTCCTATTTCAAAGGGATAAGTTCTACCTCGGCTGTTGGCGAAGGTTTCCAGTAATTAAAATAATACTCTCTCACAAATGAAAGAAACAAAATTCCTCAAGTACTCTGATTTATATCGATTTTCAATACCTAATTTCCACTTATTTTAAGCATAATAATTATGTATTTTGTATCCCCCTGTTACAGCTGTTCGAATTTAGCTTCCTCCAAGCGCGATTTTACATTTTTGTAAGTTCACATTTTACAAGGAATGTTTTCCGTCCGCTATTCAAAAAGGAAGAACTTTAGAATATTTACTTGTTGAAATTTAAAGAAAAGTTTCATTTTAATCATTCAATTTTACCAAAGTCATTGTTAAATTGACAAGAATTGATGAATGCTTAAAATATCATTAAAAAAAGGGTTAAATTTTGATTAGTAAATAGATGTGAAATATCTCTAACTGTAAACAAGATATTCCTTTCCAATAGAAATGGCAATATAACGTATTAATTTTGGTCTTAAGCCAAACCACTCATGTCTTCGTCATACGATTGTTGACAGTTCGTGATGAACTTCACATCCATTTAAGCAATTTATGCAACAATGATCCATTACGTTCAAATGTCATTCTTAAAATCACTTCACTATGGTACCAACCTGTTGGGATGTACATAAATTTTGAAATGTAAACGTTAAGTGCATGAAATAGAAGTCATTTGGAAGGAATTTATAAATTAATTGAGATTTTTCTTTTTGAAAGGCGTCGCTTTCAATGACAGCTATTGTTCATCTTTCTTTGATAGGATATTCACACTAAAATTGTTGGTTGTTAGATCGTATACACGCATGCGAGAGCAGCCCTATATGGATTATTTGTAAGGATTTGTGTAGAAGGGTAAAATAAAACCTTAAGAGAAGCAAAATTGTTTTAAAAAACGCAACCTTTTGATACATACAGCAGGACTTTTAATTCTCCAACTTATCGGATAGTTTTATGGATCAATTTTGACCATCTATATCTTATTTCTTGGATTTAAATATTTTTTTTGGGAGTTCAGACTCTATCGATGAGTTGATTAATGCCATTGGTTACTTAGCTTCTTAGTTATACATTTCTTCTACGAGACGAGATTAAATCAGATGATAAGAGCTCGTGTGATTTCAATCAGAATGGTGAATATGCGAACGTTGTACTAAAACAGATATGTTTACCGTTTTTATTCGAGCCAGTCATCGTAGATTTGGCGCCCATAGGTGCACATCTTCTGAGCTGTGTTAGTAGCAAAATAAAGCAATAAAATAATCGAAATTATATATTTTTTAATCAGAGAAGCTTTGCATGACAAATAATAATACCCTTTCTAACACAACAATCAAGAAAGATGACCATGCACAAGTTCACATACAGCTCATTGGCTTTGAAATCTAATACCACACCCTCAGTACTCCATTGTATTCAGCTCACAAGTCATTTAACATAACATTTAGCGTAAGTTAATGAAATCGCTTTGCAAATTGTCTAAATTCGAAGGTACGGAAATATTTATCGAAATTATAATAAGTTCGTTTAAAATAAATGGCAGGGTTGCACTCTTTAATTGTCAAAATTAACTCTACCTTTATCGCCCAGCAGGACCGTACGATCTGCTTTCAAAATAAGCTCCACTGGTACTAGACCTATAACAGAAGGCGCCATTGCCATTTGAAACGTATTCAATGCTTCTACGGCCTTCGCCTTATACAACTAAAACTCATCACTTTGTCTTCAGTCTGCTCTGAGGCAGGCATGAGTGCGTTAAAGGGTTAAATCAGCAGACTCCAAGTCCAATAATTGGTGAAAGGTAGTGAATGGAAGAGTCATTGTGAGCAACTTCAAGGTTATTAGAAGTCTAACTCCATTTGATATTTGGATTCGACTCGTGCAATTTTAACTAACCTAATTAATTCTCTGGAGGGCATCAAATGCTTGCTAATAGAGTCGATTGTATGTTAGACGATTTTTTGTGCTGATGGTTGGACAGATACATTTTTCTCCCAGTGGTTGAAAACCCAAAATGACCTTAAATGCAATTCAGCACCTTCCATGATCTTCTGAATGCAGAAACATAATTTCCTAACCAATTTAATTTCCATAGCTTTGGAAATTGTATTTATTCAGGAAGGATAAAAAAATCTTGACAAATTTATTTATCCAATAATAACAAATCCATGTTCAGTTTAACAAAGTGTTCACTAAATTCTACAATTTTAGCTTAGGGGAGATCAAAACTTATGCTTCAGGTAGTCGAAAATTAATTCAAAAAAATTATAAAATGCTTGATTAATGCGCATATATCACAATATATATATATATCTATATATATTAGTGGGTTCATTTTGTTTAAGTTGATCCCTCTCAGTTCTTTAAATTCTTGTCATTCCATTGAGATTTTTAAATGATTTGCTTGAAGGTTTCATGCCATTTTAACAAGATTTAAACAAATTTCACTTTCTTTCCTCTAACTCGCTGCATTGTGGTTCCAAGTTTAGATTTATGACAAGCCATTATTTTGACGTTTAAGAGTAGAGTGAATTTCACTTTTTATGAAGTTGGCAAATTCTTTATTTACAAAATTTAAAATAGAAAATATAGATTTCTGTTTGCAAAAAGAGCTACTGGAACCACTTTCTTCTCTGCTGAAGAAATCAATTGAAGTATATTTTCCAAAATGAGGATCCCAAAGGAATCACTTTCTGTGCTATTCAACATGTATAAATTGTATTAAAATTGTTATTAAGAACTATTGAAATATGAACAGTTTGCCCCGTTGCAAAATTATCTTCCCCCGAGATCAGAAGAGCAGAGTGGATATGCATAAATTCCACTTTATTACCCAATTAATTTTTCGATCAAAAATTTCCTTCTATTGTCATAAATCGTTCATTGTAGTTAAGATATATCTTACCATAAGTTTTATTAATTCAATTACCTTCTCTGAGCAGTTGGTTTAGCATAAGAAAAGTTTAAATTGTATTTTTCAGTGAGTTTCAATTACAAAAGTCTTTCATTGAAACATCATATGTCATTTCACTTGCTTTTATTCAATGGAAATTGAGTAAATAAAAAATATGAAAACAAGTATTGTGTCTATTTTTACCTCTAAAGTCGGTGGATCATTATCTGTAGTATATGAAAATATGGATTTCGATTATAAATATGATGACCACTTTAATTGCTCGAAGTATTATAATAATCTCTAGCCAGGCAAAGTGTGGACATTTTTTCATTGTAGAAAGTCTACTACGCGATTGAAATGATAGTGAACATATAGTCAATATACCAGAGAGTCTTATCCGTTTTTTATCGATTTAGGTTTTATACCTCCTTCAAAATTCGAAATTCGAATCCTGAGATTCATTGCTTAAGTATTAGAAGTACCCTAAAAGTAAAACCGGGAATTAAGTGGATCGTACTTTGTGACGTCAGCTATATTTTTAAGATGTCTATTTTGCACTTTAGCGTACCGAGGGACACAAAGGAAGGAGGAAAATTTTTACTATTCTGATAAGTGAAGCAAGATTGGTATCTGCAAGGCCCATATTATTTTCTGTTGTCAAATGGCATTGTTTATCACCTCTAGTGGGGCTAAAAGTCAGGATTACCATAGTGGCAGCTAATTTGATTTCAAGGAACTATAAATCAGTTAGAGGAGCACTAATTCTAACAGTGAAGCTGCTTTCATAGAGCTTTTGATATTCTCTAGGCCAATAGGATAAAAAAGAATGGAGGAAATGTCAGTGTTGAGATAGGAGGGTCAGGGTTGTGAATAAAAGGTAAAAGGAGGTACAATAAGGCGGTTGACGGAATTCGCATTCTGTGTCCTTTGATGGGTAGCTGACGGTAAAGGCAGAGATATGAATCTACCTTTGTGCAATACGACTACTCCCCAGGCCAACATATGCTTGTGAAAGGGAATTAAATAGAAGATCTATGTTTGGGCTTTAATGTCCCTTCTTTCTGTATTCGTCCTCTTGATGTCAAACCTCTTCGAAGCCCCGAGTTTATCGATCTGTTTATTTCCATAGCCATTCAACCGTCTTAGGAACCCTTTTTCCTACAGTCAGGAGTCTTTAAAGGCAATAGAATCCTCCCAATTTCAGATAAATAATTATTTTTCCCTTTTTTCAATTATGCTAAATCATAATATAATTTAAACGCCTGAAAATAGAGCATCAAGTCACTCTTTAAACTAAATTCTTTACCTAACCGGTCATCAACGCACCAAATGAAGTTTAATTTGAAATAATTCTCTCTCAGAGATTCGACTTCAAAGTGGCTTCGCGCCAAACCCTTAGTCGCCAAATACAAACATGCATTGACTAAATTCCACTAGCGCCCATCATAGAAGTGGGCGCAATTAAGGGGTTTTCCCAACCAAATAGACGCCAAACATCTTTTTCATGCTATTTTACATGCATATAGTTGCATTTCTTCGACTTAATTGCTTAATCCTTAAGTATTCCCTTTAATATGGAGGGGCAAATAGATAAACCGCGTTTTCCCCTTGAATTCCAATTATTGCATTTGGTATCTGGTGCTCAAAATGAGAGGAACTTGGTACCTCGATATCTTCATTGTAGAACCAGTTGAGAAATGCGTAGCTCTATTACGTATAGGGATAATACGAAATGCTCTTTGTTGTATGCGAAAAATAGTGATACAAACAGGCGATGATGCGAAGATTGACTATGTCTATCCCACGCGCAATTCCTATTGATCAATCGTTGGCGTGCGCAAGTGCTCACGTTCTGCAATAAAGCGACGCACGCTTAGGACTAGCTGTAAGGCAATTTCGCGCACAAAACGCATACTCTACGAATCGGTTCTTGTGTGCTATAGCGACAAAGCCACGCACCCAAACCGATCACATAGATCTTTTCTAACAACAAGAGCTACCACACGAAACTACTATCACCTCTCCCCCCTTTGGACATCACACTATAGCACGCACACACATACAACTTAAGGTGCAAACGTGCTATCCCACGACCTCTATCGTGTGCAAACGCGACCTACAACGAACCTGAACGAGCGATTTTCCTAGTTCAATCCATTCACCGTGGATCTATTCAAGAGGCATAACATGAGCTCTGGCAAGAGCCAAAAGCACGAAAAATGTACGTTCAATTCCGAATTTTTTAATCATACATTTCATTATTCTGACGCCACATATTCACCAGTAATAAACTTATGATTTATTTTATTTTGCTTTGCATTATAAAATTGCCATACGCCTATACGAATAAGGAATCATATTTCCTTCTCCACTCAATGTCTACATATATACCCACCTATCTATCTACTATGCATTTCATTTAGCTGAAAAGAATAAACGATCAAAGAAAAATAGTGGTAAGATATCACTAAAATACATGGAAATTACCTCACAAAATTAAATCATCTCGCACATAGCCCTTTCTAAATTCTCCCCCATTTGGTATAATATTCGACGACATCATCTGCAGCTTTGATCAAATCGCTTTTCTAATTTATTTTAAAATATTCAGCTGAATCAAGTGGACTTAGCGAACTTGATGGTATCTGTACCCTTCAGAAGTAGTTTGTTAACAGTGTAGTTTTGGAATATTCTGGGAGTTAGTAATCGAAAGTTTTTACTCTAAATTGAATTCTAACCGCATTTAATCAAAAATATTATAACATGGGTCATTCTCACAAACATTTTTTAATGAGCAAAATTGACGTTTTGTCTGATGTTCTAAAGCTCTTATTTTATTCATGCGTTGGTTGTGCTGATGAAAATTACCAACTCCAAGAGATCAAACATTTCTTTTAGCGAGAGATTCCTCGTCCCCTCCCACTCTCTTCTCTCATATGCATAATTTCAGTTCCCTTCCAGCATGAAGCCGTAGAATATTAAATGAGGATTCTGGGAAAATTCTGGAAAAAAGACCCGGAAATTTCCCTCGAGAAATTGAAGATTGGATCACTAATGGTTGACTATCACCATGGTATTTAAACGACGCTCAGAGAAAATTTATCTCATTTGTTATTTTTTCATGCACTACTAGAGGGAACAAGGAGGATATTGATTAAATCGAAGTAGTCTCAATAATTGGGTTGGTATTTTTTACGATTCTCCTCGGGCATCACATGGTAATTTAGTTTTAAAAAAAGCTGTATTCCGCTACTCTTCCTCCTCACCATTCATTTTGTTTCTTCGTTTTTTTGCATATCCTACTCTAACAAAAATTTTTCAGAGTTTAAATATCTGCAAGTTTTTAAGTATTACCTTAGGTCCAAAATTAACGCTGCAAATCTACTCAATTCTAAGCATAAGATGAAATGTAGGTCATCCTTAAGATTTAAAGCACGTGAATATTTGAAATTTATTTGTTGAGGAAGCATTTTGTGTGCCTTAGGAACTCCATAGATCAATACATAATTAATTAATCTAATGAACCATTCACATATTTGTGTTGTCTACAGCATCATGAATGGCCTTGAGAATAGAAATTTAATAAATGGCCTTTTATATATAACCAAATCATGTAAAAATATTCGAGATTTGGTCAATTCGCACTTTTGTTAAATAAATTAAAACAGGAACCAAACTATTAATATAAATCGACAGTTCAGTTACTTGATTGTCACTGCTACGATACCAGAGCCAACTGCAAATTTCACGTTCGAACGAGTTTTGAAGAAGTACCTATAGAACTTAAGCCTGAATAGGCCTATTCGAGATTTATTTAAAGAAAATTCTGCAAAATAGTTTTACACAAACTGAAAATAATATGAATTCGTTCAAACGGATTTATCGCGGAGTTAATCTGAAATTCAAACTCTAGATAATTCCTGTGTGAATGGAAAAAAACGCATTTAATAGAAAGAATCTCATGCAATTGAAACGAACTGTGATTTATCACCCTTTGGTGGAAATCTTGACGAAAGAAGTTTATAAATGCAAAATTCGGTTCTCCTTTTAATGTGCAGATTCGATTAGACTTTGGTTGATTTCAAATTTGCTGTTGAAAATCCATCTTTATCGGATTTTCTGTAATATACGTAAAGGTTCTCGTATTTTTCATATTTTTATTACAACTGACAACTTGATATATTATTAAATAAAGATTGGCATTTAGCTAAAGTATCGATGTGCTATTGAAAAGGTATACGTTTTTTCCCCAAATTTATGGCTTTTTGTGACTCAGTTGACTTTGATAGACTGTCGCATGTTTCAATGAAGCACGTGTTTTGGGTTTTGATTTCTTCACCGAAACGTAATTTCAAAATGAAAATTGAGTGTTTATACAAATTTCACCTTTTGCTTTAATATTAAATTGAATTTTTGTTTGACCGTAATTCTAGGCAAAGTGTCATCGATTTTAAAAATCAGAGTTATTCATCTAATCATAAAGGACAAAATGCACTTTATAATACCCTGGCAATCTCGAGCTCACTTTAATCGGCTTGGTACCTACTTTTCTGAAGGAGTTTTTAACCACGATATTTCGCTTTATTGACGAATAAATTTTATTGGACGATCAATCCTGCCACTTCAATTAATATTCTTATCTTCTAACATGTCTTGCTCAGATGGGTAAGACTATCAACGGCTTTTTTTAACATAACATTGCTTAATAGAGCTTGCTCCAGTGTGAATTATCTCCCAACCTATCTTACGCATATTTCAATAATAAATTCAAAATAGAGAATTTTCTGTTTATATTTTTTCTTTGCTTGATGACAAATCTAGTATTGCACAATACCTTAGAAACGCTTGCGTGTATTATTTTTGTTTTTCGTAATTGTGATAATTTTCGGAGAGATTTTCAAAGTGCTTATCTCAATTGGATACCAATGTAGAGACACTTGTTTTTGTTTGTGCTAAATTATATTTGTTTTCATTCTACTAAAAAAATAGCCCTCCTTCAATCGTTTGTTTGCGCTTTCTTAAAACTTAGCTTGTATGGGTAATTTTTACGGTTGCTAGTTACATTTTGTCCAGTTTGATTTATTTATTTTTTTTGGTCTCAAATCCCAGGAACAGCATTTTAGAGCTTTCACAATTAATGATTTTTCAAAAATTCGAGATTTCTCCTTAAATCGATGCGTTTATATATTTTTATACCTTATAAATCTTTTTTTGCTGCAATTTTATTACCATTGGTGCGTTTGAACGTATCTTTGACCGGGCCATTTCCGATTGGCTCTTCTGTCAGTTGCTGAGAAATAACAATATTAAACTCTATCATAATGATAATGAAAATGCTTCACAATAATTATTTTACACATTAATTGAATCTCCTACTTTACCCTATCCGCTGCTGCCCTAGCATTTATGGTATTGAAATTCGCCAAAGGTATCATGAGAATTTATCAGTTTGAAAGGGGAGCAAATCACTATTTTAATATGTCTTTATTCATGCATAATTCGAATTCGTCATTTAAGTTACTCCATAAGCCCAATCTCTGCTCAAGAAAAGGATTGGAAAATTCTTTCCCAAATGTGCTTAAGGGCCTTTTATCATTCGAAGGAGTCATTTTTTTCACTAAGTTGGATTATTCTCAAGAATCATGTTTTTAACAAAATACACCATAGATAAACGTATTCTACCTTAATCACTTTCGTTTAATACTTAGCCAGGATTTTTTCCGTTATACATAATTGATTAAGGACTAAACTTTATAAATAAACACTGTGAATTCTAAACCACCTGGTTATTTTGAGAATCGTTTTTAAATAAAAACTACCTTTCCCAACGCTATGGAGCAGAAAAAGATGTATCTTAAATAACTGTGTTTACTCTGCGAGTTCTTCACCTTTTTCCCGTTATTGCAAATAATGGGATGTAAACAGTTTGTTATTTGAATATTGGCCTTTCGGATAAGTAGATTAATTAGTATTTAATAAATCCCTTCAAACAGATTGCTGATAACATAACTCTGAACAGTTAGTACTTTTACAAGAGCACTTATTAATAGACTACGATTATGTTAAAATGCTGCCATTTTCTTAACTTGTGGCAATAAAATTTATGGTACCATGGAGCTTTATAACATTCGAGGCATCGTTCATAAAAAATCCGCCAACATTACAAATAAATCATTTGAAATTTTCAAGTATATTACCAATCCACACCCGTTTAACCATTTTTGCCTAATTGCGTCATTAACGCAATTTAATTCTATTGCTGCAAAAAGAATATTACTCTACAGCTATAATAACCTTTCATAGTAACAAACGGGGCTTTACCAAACTCCTATCATCGAAAGTACCTCGTATAATGTTAGCTTAATAGGATTATGAGAGATAAATATATTTCACGTTTGAAGAGGATTCAGCAACGGGTATTGTGAAGAAACGTTTTCATCTTCCTTTAATTCGATCCGGCGGGGAAGAACAATCTCCAGAGATGAAAAAAGATTATACGGATTGTAAGTTCTTTACAAGTATTTGTTCAAGATACAAACTATCTAAACCAAAATTGTTAATATTACTCAAATTCTAATCCGAAGTTCATTACCTTAAGGTTAAGTTACAAAAAACACCTATTCTTATCAGTTCCAATCGTGCGTACAACGATAACATTAAATTCACTCTACCGGTTGAACAAGCAGTTTTTAACTCACCGGACTTAAATCATTGCGTATTTCATATTCCTTAAATGAGTTTATTTTTGTTTCATTACCTAGAATGTTCTTTTTTATAGAAGAGACTTGCCTAGTTTCAAAAAAATATTACTTTATCTTTTACTGATTCCTTCTTAATTATTAAATTCTGTAGATTTTCGAAGGAATAAGTTAAAAATGAAAATAGTTGTTACTTATTAATATTCAATAATATTTACAAAATAGGACCGATGTTAGGTTACAAAATGGCACCTAAATATAACATGTGCATAAAGCAATGACCAATAACATTTTTTTAAGAGCTGAATGCATAGATTCTTAAAAATCAACCTTTTAGTAATTGATATTTAATTTGCCGAAAAAATCATGGAATTTTGAAATAACACACTATAAATTCTATTTGATACGTGTATATTCAGTTAATGATCTTCAACGGTGAACTGATCATAGACAGTATAGTAAGTTTACCAAGAATTGGAATAACAAAAATGCAGGAAACGCGATTTAGCCATTTTCTATAATAATAAACTCGGTATAATGCAATCTACTATATATATTTCACATCAGCTTTAATAATTTTCGTCAAGTCAAATTTCTGTCTTCGTATGGTATAATGTGCATTGTTTTATCCATTTCTGTTTGTCTATTTCTGCGTTGTTTATTAATTAAAAATGGTTTGAAAATTAAAGTGTTTATATTGATTATTTATATCAAATTAATTTTAATTCGCATTTATTTGACTATTTTTTGTAAAATTACTATAAAATTGACATTTTTAAGAAATTGTTTAAATCAACCAATGTTTGCGTTTTTCAAGGTCGCTTACTTTTTAAATAGTTTGCCTCAGCTAATCTTCTGATGGGTAATGCTAGCTCCATTAAAAAAGGCGAACCCGCAGATGGTAATTAATCGCGGATCTATTTTATTTCCTTACAAAATTCATAAAATTGTTTTTATTTTAGTCAAAGCATTTTTGGATGATGCCAAGAAAGAGTTTCTTGACAAATGGGAAAAGCCTTTACAGGTAATTTTGATTTTCAAATTATTTTTTTTTGTCTTAGAATACCGCCTGTTTAGATGACTTTGACAGAATCAAAACTCTTGGGACAGGTTCATTTGGGCGTGTTATGCTTGTGCAACATAAAGCCAAAAAGACTTACTATGCTATGAAGATCCTAGACAAGCAGAAGGTGGTGAAACTCAAGCAGGTTGAACACACCCTAAATGAAAAGCGAATCCTACAGGCTATCAACTTTCCTTTCCTTGTTAGGCTTAATTATTCCTTCAAGGTTAGACTTATTTATTCACTAAAATTTTATTTTGAGCTATTGCCTATTGCTTGTATTCTTTTTGAACAGGATAATAGCAATCTGTACATGGTATTGGATTTCATTAATGGCGGAGAAATGTTTTCTCATCTGCGAAAAATTGGCCGATTCAGGTTTGTTTTACTTTCTGTTCAATTACCTGCCCTAATTATCCAACTTTATTACCATTACTTCGTATTAATATGAGGACTTCTACTCATTTTGATATCTGCGCAGTTCATTTAATTATATTTAAAGGAAGTACGTTTTAAAAGTACCACTTAAATGTGAATAATTATTAACAAAAACTTAATAATCTGCTTATTCGCCTTTATGCATAAAAATAGTTCAAGATAATTTACCTGTTTTTAATGCAGTGTCGCTTTAAAGTGGAGCTCACCTAAATGAATAACTTTTGGTTCAATCTAAAGCTTTTCGTTTGCAATAATCTGGTGCTACGCTTGTTGTTCTGATCGTATTAGTCAAAATATGCATTTAAAATGACATTTTTTTCCTTATTTTCACTAATATCGGTATCATTAAGACAGTTTAAATTACTAAACAAAACAGTACCACACTTCGAGATATCTAAGGGATTTTAACATAATCTCTTGCTAGCTGCATTAATGCTCTCTAAAGGAGATGATTGTTAGGATGATTTAAACTTATTACTTTTTTCTTTTAGCGAAAGCCATGCACGTTTCTATGCCAGCCAGGTAGTTCTAGCCTTTGAATACCTTCATCACCTCGAACTTGTTTACCGCGATCTCAAACCAGAAAATATCCTGATCGATGAACACGGCTATCTGAAGGTTGGTCTCGATTATTTTACTACGTGATATCTAATCAATTTATTTTGCTCCTACTAAAATTAACCCGATTTCCATTTGCAAATATTTTTGCACTTACGTTGATTTGTGCAAGATGCTGGAAGAACTTGACCTAAAAACCTGACTGGAATATTGCCGTCTGATTGCACTATTGCGAGCCCTTGTAACTAAGCTATCTTTATGGCCTCTTTTCGTGTTCTCTCTCATTTTAGATCACAGATTTCGGCTTTGCCAAACGAGTAAAGGGTCGAACCTGGACTCTTTGTGGAACTCCCGAGTATCTTGCTCCAGAAATCATCCTTAGCAAGGTTAATTCTCTACTAAATTCTATTTTCCCTAATCCTTCTAGTTAGACAGGCATTTTTTATATCTTAAGAAAAATAATAAAACTCTAGCATGGTTAAAAGTAAATTTCTTCGTAGTAAAATTTGTTAAAGTGATGTCGACATAGGACACAAAAAGGGGATACAGCAAAAGGATAAGCCCAGAAATCCTAGTGGTTGCGTGCGATGGTACTACCTTGCGTGTAGACATGGTTGTAGTACAGACGCACTTGCAAGTGCGGCCATCTGTGCTGTTTTTCATCATTGATTTCTCCAGTGGTATGGTCGATGTCACGCGTATAGCTAATTTTGCTAATTTCTATCTCGTTTCCTGCCTGTCTATCCCACTAAACTAAGCCGGTGCGTTCATGCGAACGTCTACCCCTGTTAACCAATCAACTCCTCACGGACATGTGCGAATGTTTGCACTAACGTCTACCGTAGTTTAGTGGCTGCTGCCCCTTTTCCTCTGCCTAAATAAGCAAATGCTTCTAGACTGACTAGAAAAATTTCCAATGCTTAAATGCTTGAAATATAATTTTGTGATAAAGAGGTCTTAATTGAATGCAAAATCTCTCATTAGTTAATAAAATGCAAAATTAGGTAATTAGCATTCAATCGCAAAGTATTTCTTCCATAGAGATTTTAATTGGTTTATTGCATTGTTTATGCGAATGAAGGTTTAGATACAGCGAATTATGACGTTTCTTAAAAGCCAATGTAAAAACCACACTATTCGTTGTAAAATTTCTATTTTTTAAGGGATATAACAAAGCTGTAGACTGGTGGGCACTTGGTGTTTTGGTTTATGAAATGGCAGCGGGATATCCACCATTCTATGCTGATCAGCCCATCCAAATATACGAGAAGATCGTTTCTGGAAAGGTAAGTTAACTTAATTTAAAGGTTTTACTCAAAACGTAGGCACACAGTGAGGACTTTTCATAGTCGTCTTAGGTTTGAATGAGAAATTATTCTCTATATATCTAACTAACAACTCCAAATTCTCCTGCATTTCATGGTTCTAAATTTCCAAGTTAGTAGCAAATTTTAATAAGAAAATTGCTTCGACAAAAAATACACGAATTGTTTACTTTTTAGGCCATGCGTTTCTAATTTCTTCCAATTCCGTCTTGGTTTTAATGGCCTATTAAGATCCGAAGATTGATTATCAACGATGGAGGAGATGATCTGTGGATGAGAAATCCAGTCAACTCGCCTTTTATTTGTACGGAAATCAATTAAATAGATGAATTTATGAATGGAAAGAATGCCTATGAATGGTTTTGAACCAATCACGAAAGAATTTGTGCTAATGAGTCGTCAGCATATTGCGAGAACCCATATTCAAGACCTAGTTAAATTATTCTTCTACTCTTTCTGCCAGTTCTAGTATATTCAGTTATTTTTAATATATATATTACTGTTAGTCACAGTCAATTTGTAACTGTTGAAAGTCACTGACATTGGATAGCACTAAATCCAAAGGACGCAGAGAACAATATCAAGATAGCAAATAGTCTGCCTTCAGTTGGTTCACGGACTCGAGTTCTAGAATAGCTACTAACTGGGCAATTAGCTTTGCCAGAGTTCAAATTTCACAATCCGTCCCTTGAATTTAAGCAAGTACTTGTCTGTGATATTCGCTGCTTCTTGGTTAGTATTATTTAAAACTGAAGGGTCAGTTTTACCACTTCATTAAACATTTTTTAATAATTTAGAAGGCAAATTATATTATAAGATATTCTGTAACTTACAAGTTAAAAAAGTGGAGATTTAATAAGCTTTTTTAAATTTAACAGAGTTGTGTATGCTGGGTTCATTTGAGGTGAACTCAATTTTTATGAAGCAAATAAAATAAGCGATTATGATTATAAGATTTGGGCTTTGTGTTGTTAAGTTATATTTAACCTCCTCTAAATACAGGAGTCTCTTAAGAAAATAACAAAAGAATTTTCGGTAGCCGCAAACTAGTTTCAATGCCGGAATAGTGTACGCCTTTGAGTTGACCACATAACTCGAATAAATGCTAGCTGGAAGGCAGCTGGTTTGTCAGGGTCATAAATAATCTCTGGATGCAATGAAATGCTCAAAATCGGGTTACTTAAATAGTTTAGATTCAGTCTTTGAGAGTGTCTTTGCCTCATATTATCCCATATCATCCTCTGCATTACTCAATTCTGCAAAAATTTCTTTTCTAATTTATTTCTACCTCTTTGGAAGAAAAATTGAAAGAAACATTAGTCATCCATATTATCTAAGGTAGGGTGCGTTCATTGGAAGAATGATATCGTTTTGATTTACGAGCTACTGTGATTTCATTCGTTCTAAATACGATTTATCCATCTTTAGAATGTATGATCACTACTTTTCCTATAACTTGGTTGAATTTAGTCTTATTTTACACCAAAAAACATGTTCACAAGACAATACCCGCTATAAGTAAACACTTTCGACGAACATTGTTTATCGCTGTGATGGAGCAGATACTCCAACTGTGTTGTGGTCTAGTCTACGGGTGCCTTCACTCTGTCTCTCTTGTGCCTTTTTGTCCAAGTGTTATCAAGAGGTCTGTGTGGTATTTTTTTGCGAGGAATTTCCCCACACTTTTGACGGGATGGAACATTTATTTTCTTGGCCTTGAGTGGGTGTTTCGCCCTCTCTTCCTCTCCCCATGTTGACCCTATATGTAGGTAATTTATTCAAAATGGAATAACTAATTCAGAGAAACTACAGGAAAAAGTGTCTCTCGCTCTGTTGTGGTATTTACAAGTCAGATGAGTAGCTATTTCCCTGTCAGCTGTCACTTGTCATGACATGGTTCCATGAAATGGTAATTCCAAAGCTTAAAGGAGGGAAGTAAACGATGTTATCTAGAAGTTCATTTTCTTATCTTTACATGCGATTTCAGTACCGCTATTAATAAAGATCGAATTGTAAGCTCTGTCACATTGACCTCGGGCATTTTGATTTTCAAGAGTGGGGATTAAATTTGTTGTCATCTTTTTTAAATCTCATTCAGCTGAGATTAGTCCAATCTCTGAATATTGGCAAGCTTTAAGAAGAATAGGCGGGAGCGTCGTTCTTATCCCAAAAATTTACAGAGTTGTTAGTTGGGGAGGAATTTTTGTCTTCTCACCTCCTTACTTTCCCTTAGCTAATAATATGTTATTTCCCATGGAAAGGCTGAAAGCAGAAAATAGTCTGGTCTTCAAGTGGATTGCTTCCAAATACTTTCAATGAAATACAGTCCTATCATGCCCTAGAGATCAAATGTCAGTGTATTGTCTCTGAATTTCCTTCCGCTGTGTTCCTCGTGTTTATTGAAAACCTGAATTGTTTACTTATCTTTTTCTATTATCCAATAACAGATGTTTCGGATTATTTTAACAGCTTTTATCTTTCTAGATTTCATTGAAGGTCAAATCTAATTTTAGGGTATTCCCATTTTCTAGGTTCGATTCCCTTCACACTTCAGCTCGGACTTAAAGGATCTCCTGCGTAATCTCCTCCAAGTCGATCTGACAAAACGTTATGGCAATCTGAAGAACGGAGTCAATGACATTAAGAATCATAAATGGTTTGCCTCAACTGATTGGTTTGTCATCTACAAATGCGAGGTAAGTTAACATCGTTGTACTGCCCATTTAGACATGATTTGGTCTTCAAAGGGGTAATGTGGAATTCGCATGTATCAAATGCTCGGACTAGAAAGGAGGGGCGGAACGATTTGTTCTAATTAGGCATTCGGTAGCGTCAGATATTGACAAAAGAGATAATAATTTCCCTCTGTTATTGGTTGCCCCCTCACATGCAATGTTTTGTTTGCACCATAGCCACGTGGTTTGAAGATCATTAGAGAAAAGCACTTCCTGGTGTGTGGACTCCATATCTCCATATCTCACACACTGTTACGATTTTCACTGAAATGTTGAAGGGGCGTCTTGGATGGAAAAATGATATAAAGATTGACGCAAGTTAATTCTCCATCCGCTAGGTATTTCCGATTTGAAACTACAAGCTGTCAACTGCATAAGGGAAATTCTCCTATGTCCTGGGTCCCTGTTGACTAATGACGCCAGTCGTTCCGAACTATTTTACTGGTGGAGAGAAGTTAATTAGATGAACGACTCAGAGCACTTGCCTCAAAATGCATACGTACTTTTTCCTACGCCAGTTAAGAGATATTAATTTGCATGTCTCATTAGTTTATTGCAATTTTATTCCTTGAAAATGGCAAAATGAGCTCATTCTCTCTTTAGTATCATGACGCACAGTGAGACAAGCGAATTTGGATTTTTTACCCTGGAAAATGTAGGATATTGCTACACTAATAAGCTTTGACTTACGCTCAGTAATCGCTATGGCAAGATCTCTTAGTTTTTAATGTCTCCCAGAATTAGCTAAGCTATCTCGACGATATGAAGGAAAAGATGTATGACGTGAACGCGTTTATTTGGGTTATGTGTTGGGTTGTGTGCATGATGACATGATGCTTAATCATTAAATACTGTTAGGGTACGGTAACGCTGTTAACGACTAGTGATTATTGATTGGTCGAGATGTCACTGCACTTGTGACCTCATTTGTCCCCTAACGCGATGAGCATCACGGCCACACCTTCCCGAATGCTCGAGTGTGCAAGGGGCTCTTTAGTTCACCCATATTAGCGCTATGATCCCTTCAAAAGGTAACTGTAATCAGTGAAATTTAATTTAAATCGCAAATTTAATTTTTAAATTCGACTTCAATAATACTAGCTTCCAAAATGCAAGTTTTACTATTCGTCTCCTGAATCACTGAGCAACTTCTTATCTATAATGTCCATTACTTCTTGATTACATAGAATAGTTAATTGTACCACTTCAAGTAATTCTCTCTTCAGAATAGGAGCAAGCAAGATCATTTTAGTTGATCTTAGGCAACATATAGAGTTTGAACATACCAGGACTGACTATGCTCACTCCAGTATTCACGAAGCTAACTTTTTCGAGGTAAAATACGCTGGTTGACCAAAGAGAACACCGAGGTTAGCTGTCTTTTTCTCAAGGGCAAAAAGTCACTTAAAGGTAATATATTGAAATCTACTAGAACAAAAGTTTGGCCTTGTCATATTCATTTTAGCCCTCCCATCTAATCAACCAGGAAAGGAGATTTCGGAAGAAAAACACAATCCAATCCTCCCCCCTCCCACCTTAATTGAGAGTAGACTGATGCTCACTGTGGGGGGGAGGTGGGGGGTGGGAGAGGGAAATAGAATGAGGGAGATCGCATCTGACACTGTTGTTTGTTTATGTGCAAATTGGAACAATGTGATCTTCTCCCTCCCCCCCTCCCTCTGTCCTTAAATTAGGTGAGTAAGTCATTGGAAAGAAGGCTACAGGAGTGAGACTATTTTTCTCTTAATGCTGTGATATGCTATGAAGGGGTAAACAATTTTGACGTAACTTTGTGTTGCCAAATTTTCACTTGATCGTGTAATCAGAATTTTGCAAATTCAGTCTTGCAGTTTCACTTTTATCTGCCTTTTTATTAATGGAATCATTAATCCATTTCCTGATACTGATTGCAATTGTAAATCAACAGTACAGAGTTTGTAAAGTTGTCCTTTTATGCATTAGATGCTTAGTCTATTGATTCACATTCTTGAAATTATAGAACATTAATTAATCTTGGAAGCAATAGTGCTTAAATCTGAATGCCCATTTTGGTCGTAGTTATAAGAAAGTACAAACTTTTCTTCCAGTATTTCTATCTTGGTCAAGACGTTGAACTTATCTCAGCTGGTTCCTCTTCCTGAATTCAGAATTCATTACTCCAATTCTCATTTAGTTATACGAAGGATCTTTTTTTGTCTCTGAACTCCAGAGTTATAATTTGGAACATCAAATCACCCCTCAGTGCGTTTCATGCATTTACTATGAGTAAAAACTGTGAAATACATTCACTACTGCGTTCGCGCACTCATCTATTCTTCGCATGTTCTGCTTCTTCTCCAATCTTCTTAATGTGTCTCTTCTGCCTATCTCTCGTGCCAGAGTGTGTTACCGTTCCGTTGCTGCCCTATGGATCATAGAATTCCGTTGTCAATATTGCGAAAAATCGAAGCAGCAAGTGAACCAATCTTGCTTAGTTTTAATCTAGTATTCGCACTCTATTTCTGTTTTTATGGACTACCTAAATGGAAGATGTGGAACTTATTGCACTCGTCGATGTTCAGACCGATCTGATGAGGTGCCTAAAATAAGATGGTCTGAATATTTCAGAGTTATTAATAAATAACAATTGTTTTAGTAAGTTTACATCTTCACTTTGTAAAGCTCTCATCGCTGATACACCGAAACAAAGAAGCGATGCAATTCCCAGACATTGATTAACTTAAGTTAGTCACTATTTTACCCGTGAATTTTGTTATGACTGGCTGAATAAGACTGCACTAACCGTTACTGTTAATTGGAAGATCAAAATTGCTCAAGTAACCGTTCATAGGAAAAGTGTCAGTTGATCTTGCCATGCCTAGACCTATCATGATGCGACGATAGGATAGTATACACCTCCTGTCAATGACACAGAATGAACATTTTTTACCATTTACTAGGTCGTCATGTGTCATTCCTCTTTCATTAACCTCTTGTAAAATGCTATTAAATCAGTAGGCTCTGAATCATTCTGTATTTGAGTTAATTTTTTTTACAAATTCAGATAGAAAGGCGAGGGTATATGGGCGTTAGGGTGTTCATGGAGTAGTAAGAGAAGAGCTAGTCTCGAAAAGGACTAGAGTTTAGCATGACCTCTACTCAAAAGATTGGTTAGCAAGTGATATTGGACCTAGGTAACCTCGTGCCTCTGTACTCAAATACACCTAATGTAGTGTTTAAAGAAAGCATATACCCATTCATGTTCCATGTTGCTTGGAATGGTAAACTTACCTGCTTTAAATAAGCTCCAGTGATGCGAAGTTTCTTGCCAGTATATTAATAGACATCATGAAATTCCCACCATCGCAATTTTTTTTGAGACATTTCTAGCCCAGCTCAGTCTTATGGTTAAACGGTAACGCTAGCTCTTGATTATATTGCTTAGTTTCTTTGTTATAAAAGCGTTGCGGGTTTTTTTTTAGCGTTCTGATAGAATAAGAAGTAAGCAGAAGTTTAATTGATTTTAGACCGAAGCACCGTTTGTGCCGAAATGCAAGGGTCCCGGTGATGCGGACAACTTTGACGAATACGAAGAGGAGCCTCTCCGTATATCGGCCACAGAGAAGTGTGCCAAGGACTTTGCTGACTTCTAAAAGCACAGTACACTGTTTGGACATTGCACTCTCGCTGATTTTTTTGGAAAGGACACTCCGTCTACCCATCATCACTGCTCTCCGCATTCATCACGCCTCTTTTCTTTCCCCTGCTCTCCGCATTCTCTAACATTCTCAAATAGGTGTGGATTACCACAACGAATTATAAACTGAAATTGAATCTCTCACTCAGTGCGTTTCATGCATTTACTACGAGTAAAAACTGTGAAATACATTCACTACTGCATGCTCGCACTCTTCTATTCTTCGTATGTTCTGCTTCTTCTCCAATCTTCTTAATGTGTCTCTTCTGCCTATCTCTCGTGCCAGAGTGTGTTACCGTTCCGTTGCTGCCCTATGGATCACAGAATTCCGTTGTCAATATTGCGAAGAATTGAAGCAGCAAGTGAAGAGTTGACCTTACTTCTCTGACGTCTGGCGAAATTATAATTGTTGTATATATACACTATTAATCCCTTTCTTTCTCCACTAGCTTTCTTGGCTATAGGTACTCTGTCACTTCCTATCTATCGAGGCTCCCTTCTACTCATTTCAGACATAATTTTTCAATGTTTTCATTTGTTTTTTTTCTTTTTTTCTTCCCTTATTTCTCTCTGACCACCATTGTTGCTTTTGCCTTCACTCACACGCACACACACACACACACTCTCTCTCTCTCTCTCGCAATTTCCCCTCTGTATCAACATCATGATCGTTTAAGAAGTAGTCGTGTGAACTCAGTGCACTTTTTCTTGAACGACTATTGAGGTTTTATGCGTTTTCTCAAACTAATCGATGCTTCAAATGGTTCCGTTCAGGATTATAACGAATGAGTTTACGCTATCAGGGTAATGGAAAATTTGAAGTGGTTCAAGATTTGGTAGTTCATTCTTAGTTCCATTTCGATACCTTCCTTAATTTCCCCTTGAATACTAAGCTTTACTACACCTGAAATAGTGTCTCCCTCGTAGTAGGCGACAGGTCATCAAACGTATTGAATATAATATCTAAAAGCTTTAAAATCTGATGCCTCATCCAGATCAAGACAGGAATAATTTAATAGATTTAATCTCTCGGAGACGTTAATCCCAAAGTTGGTAGTGAAAGCTATCAAGCATAGATCTCAGTAAGAAGTTCTTTATAGTGCCAACCAAGAATGTATAGAGCTGAAGCGGTGGTCAAAACTAATCTCCAGGAGCATTTTTTGTGTACATTTGCCAAGGATACAAAGCATTCTTTGCTATTTATTTTCTTCCTAAAACGTAACGCTTCAGATAGCTGCATTACCGCAGTTTTCGATTCCGTCTACGCATCTGATACTTTTAAACAGCTGGGAACAGTTGCGCCATATGACTTCCATTTTATCTCTCATTTGAAACGACAAATAAATTTGGGAAGTGGAATATTGAATTTTTAATTCATTCCATTTGGTTCACACTTGTGTTCCCTTTAATAGATTATAGATCTACGAATCATAAATATCAGATGGCAGGCTTTATGATATTTATCATTAGCCCTTTAGTTGTCTTCTGGCTTCCCAGTATCTCTGGGTTTCTGTCGTTGTCTGCAGAGCTGAACACCGTATCAGGTGGATCTTCTCCATTTCCACCTGTAGGTCACATAAGGGACATGTTGGTCGGGCGTATACTCCTATTCTATGAAGGTGTTTCGCCAGGCAATCGTGTCCGGTACGCATTCTAAATTCTGCCAGTCAGCTATGTTGGAGAGTGCCGCTATCCACTGCTTCTCCTTGTTCGGGCTTTAAGTTCGTTGCTTCTTTAAGTTTTGAATTCTCTCCTTATTAAGGTCTTCATTGTGTGGAAAGAGTGAAAATTGTGGTCCCCTTCTTAGTAAGTGTGTAGGTGCGCTCATTACCTATAATGCCACAGTGTACAGGGTTCCATTGAAGAACTATTTTTTTAGTAACTGTTTTGGGTAGTTCTCTGTTTCCAATTAACAGTATTGCTGACTGTGAATCCGAAAGAATTACTGCATTGGTGAAGTTAGTATCCTGGCAGAACAATTGGCCTAATGCTATCGTAATGAGCTCTATTTCACCTTCGAATGCAGATCTGTTTTGTCCCGCTGCTGCGAAGAAAGAGGATAGTTCAGAGTAAACACCTGCACCAAGGTCTGCTTGGTTTTCTACGTATGACCCGTCAGTGAAGACCTGGAGGCATTGATCTGCAGGATAGTTTACATTAATTGTCTACAAATCATGTACTTGGACATTTTTTAACCAAAGATTTGTTTTTCTACTCCACATAGTCAAATGACACAATTGATCATGAGATTAGTAGTTACCATTATGACATTTGCTAAGTGATTTCAAGGCTGTAAATTTTCGCGAACTCTCCACTGAAATGAAGACGGTGGGACACAATCACACATCATTTGGGCTCACACAACCTCAGATGAATGTTTTCCTCTGGTATCACACAGCTTGAAATATTTGTAAGCATGAAGCTACTGCAGAATTCAACTCACAACAGAAATCTTGCATCTCATTTACTCTGAAAATGTTAAGTCCAAGGTAAAGGTATATCCTTCATTTTTCAGGAAAGACACCTCCTTATTTAACCTTTGACGAACTCAATTCTTCGTTCATGACGTCAGTGCAATTATTCTCAATTGTCTTGAGAATTATTCCGCACTGGAAACAAACATCCCACGTATTCAGGCGACGTCAAATAAAAATAGCCGCAATTTGGAATAAAGGAACATGCGTCATCATGTCCAAATTGCAAATGTAATGGTGACACTGGATGATCAATTGTCTGTTGCTCATATTGATTAACTAATTCACCATAAGAAATAGTATATGAGTGTTAACGATTTTAATCATGTAACCAGAAATTACAACGCAGTCCTGACTGTGCTAGTGCCTTTCTGTCTTATAGATACTAGTGGCTTGGGAATAATTTATGGGAACTCAGCTTTGAGGGCCAATACTTATGTTCAAGAGCATTGTATTATTACTAAATATTAAAAAAGAGTAGACGATAGGGCTATTCATATTATTAAATAAATAGAGCTGTTGTCAATTTGGAAAGTGTCTGATTGGTTGCCCGTCTTGCGACCATATACTGTCTCCACAGGACAAATCCCATTAGTGCCTCCAAATCCAACTGACTTCGCCTGTCTAACACGAACGGGATTGTCATCCATCAGTATTGACGCCCTCCTATTTCCTCCTTCCTCTTTTCCCTCTCATTCACTTTCAAGGGTCTAAATAAACAGGCTACTGTTGCCCCTTAGCCTAAGGGAGATCATTGGCTAAATGAATGCATATCTAGCTTAACTTGATCTGTATTCTGAAGTGGAGTTGGCCGAGATTAGAGCCGTGTACGTTCATTAGGGTGCTATGAATATTATTTCACTCCCAGCATAGGGAGATAAGCCACCTACTACTGCTCATATTTAGCTTATTGCGAATTAACTGTGTTGAAGTGCGACAGTAAGAGGCGGAAATCGGTTGTGGACTCACTTCGATGCATCTCGAAGAGAGTCTATCGTGTAGTCAGTCCCAGTAGGTATAGATATCTTGCTAGCCAATCCACTCATGTTTCCAAAATAGATAACAATTCTAGAGGCAGAAAAACATTTCATTTTCCTATTAGAGTACAATAATAAATGAAAGTATTCTATTAAAACAGCCATTTGTGCCAATAGGACAACGACTAACATACATATCAATAAAGTTGGAAATCACGGGTTTGATTCCCACAGATAAACACCCCGCAAGCAAAAGAGCCATCCACACCAGCTAGTTGAGGAGTTGGCAGAAGTTGAATTTCTCACAGGGAGACTTCTATGATGCCTCCTCTCTACCTCCACTATTGTTAAAAGGGAATCCTCCATAGGCTGGGGAAGTTGATTTCTTAATCGCCTGCACTTCATATCCTGTCGTACTTAACATCTGAAAGTACTTTAACCGCATCAGCATACTCTGTATAGTGCTTGTTTAACCCTTTAATACCCTTAGGACCGTACGGTCCTATTTCGAAATAAACTTCATTGGTACAAGACTCGTAACAGAAGACACTAGTACCGTTTGAAACATGTTCAATACGTCTATAGCCTTCGCCTAATACCACCAAAACTCATCACGTCGGCGGCATCAGTCACACGCATGAGTGCGGTTGGGTGCATTTTTCAAACAATAATTCGGACGTTAAAGGATTAAGATAGGCAAACATGCATTCGATTACGCTCTATTTTGAATTCACATCAGATTATTATTAGCTGGCACTGACTCTTTCCCTTTTTTTCTTTGTTTTTTCTTCTTTAACCAGGCAGTTAAAAGCTTGCATCTACATTTGCGGTGACTATCCCACAGTGGTTAACCTATAAGCATGACAACTTAGGTTGGTGGAGGGGGGGTTTGAAACCGAGGTTAATGTACATCAGAGATGTAGTTGGCCTACCTAAATGCTTAACTCTGGTCGAAATAACGGCTAATAAAGTGTTAAATTCTCATGGGAACAACTGGAAGATATTCTCATTGCTATGAGCGCCAAGGAATTACTTGCCGCCTACTTTCCTGCAAGTTGGAGACTAATGCAATAAATTAATGGATGCATATTAAAATTAATGACCGGAAACATCGTTAAACTCATTTGAATATAAGTACAAATGAGGGTTATTTGTATAAGTTGAATTGAATTTGTTGAAGTTAAACGCGCAGTAACTCTGAGAAATAGTTCAACCGGAAACTAAAGTTTTACAGGCAATTGACTTTCAATAAAATGTAACGTCCTCTCAAGTTCACTTTCCGACTATGGCTGATTGCTACTTATATATATATATATATATTTAATTCAGACTAAAATAGGCATTGCATGGGACTGTATAAGGCACCTGGATACACCGATTTTTCTCAAATTGATCTTCTTTTTTTCACTTCAGTAAATTGCTTAGTTATTTGGCAAAATCAACAGCCCCAGTGTCAAAAAAAGTTGGAAATTGTTGACATCATAGCATGATTTGTTTATGACTTCAAATTCTCAAGAGAGAGTAAAACGAGAATTAAAAATAATCTTTTTGTGTGTGAAGACAGACCCTGGATCTGTTTCAGAGGAGCAAAGTAAAACAGGACTAAAATTTTAGCGTTTTTTTTTGGTTAAGATATGATATTTTTCTATAAGCAAATTATGTTGCCCGCAAGTTTCTAATATTCAAATAAAGTGTATTTCTTAGTCCGATCGTAAGCCATTTTCCCACTTGTAATTTCCAACTTGACAGGGCCATTTTAGGGCTGGTTATTGGGAGATGTAGGAAACCACTCTCTTCGCCTAACGCTTGCGTGTTGCTAAGACAGCTAGATAGTATTGATGGAACTTTTTACAAACTTTAGTGACGCCCATCAAATGGTAAGTTGAAAAGGTCGAGAGGCCAAAAGTGGAGACGACAAGGCAAGACGGTTGAGTAGATTGCAACTTCAAATTCCCTACTTACCTTTGACTGCAAGAAAATGTAAGTGAATCTAAGTAATAATCATTTAGTAACACTCACCAGTCAACGTGCTTTGAATGCCATGAACAGAAACTCACCTTGAAACCAATAGTCAGTCTATAAAAAAATTGAGCACTGAAGTATTTAAATTGTACAGAGTCTGATGCTCGTGTTTAGCCAATTCAAATTAAGAGAATATAAAGTTTAAGAAAGTTGGTTCCTTCATATCCGGCGTGATTTTAAACTTCCATTCGATCCTATTAAGTACCATGATGGATTCGGTACTTTGTTATTCGGATTATCGAGGTCACATCATATGAGAAGCTCCTTTAGAGGCATTGCGACCTCAAATGTGCCGAATTTACTTAACTTATCAGTTGTAACCGACCCAGTATAAACTGAACCAAACGTGTTGTCAATATTATTCTCTGTGTGTTTCCAATACGTTGCGGTTACCGCATGCAAAAATATAAAAAACAAATTGTTATTGGATGGTCAAGTTTAGGATACGAAAACATTTATCTCTAAGTTTGTGTGGGATCTACTACACTGGGTTTCAACTTGGCATTCATTCACACTGAGCCAAGTAGTTTACTTCAGTTCCCCTCCCCCCCCTCCTCTAACCCCACCTCCTGTCGAGAGTTTTGGCAACAGGATTTTTTACCCTTTTGACATGATAGATTTGGTGAGTCACAAACAGTACAACTGAAGGCCTTCTTATTCTAGTTTTATTTTGCAAATTAAATTAGCAAGATCAAATGCGAGGGTAGATGTTTTGTGCCAGTCAACTGTAATGGAAGTTGGTCATGGGTGAGTTCAACTTCTGCTAAGTATAGCGTATATCTATGCCCTATATTAAGACGCGAAAATGGAACCGTTTTTTTAAATTTAATTTATTAAGAGTCAGGGCTTTGTATTAACTAACTTCATTTTAATAAAAAAAATGGCTTTAAAATTCTTATCCTTCATTGTCGATTTCTTATGTTAGGTACAATTAGGAGAGTTCTAGTGAAGAAGTTGTGGATAAAAGCAAGGGCCCCTTCCCAGATGGTCGAAATCAATTACTACAAGACAGGAATAAAATAGAATAAACAGGCAATATTTTTATTAGAGATGAACAGAGAGGTGTCAACAAGTTTGCATCCGATAACCTGAAACAGAAATTAGGCGAAATAGCAAATCTCAATATGTAGATAATACATTATGGAGAAAATTAATAGACTACCAAAAGGAACGAGTCATAGTCGGGCCAATTAGATAAGGTCGAAAGTGGTGAAAAAATATCGAAAATTGAGTCTTAATAACTAATAACGTATGCGTGAAACAAACCAATAACACTGGTTTGCCATTACTGCAGTGTGCCCAGGATAAAAGGGACGTGGTGAGTTGTTTCGAAGTTCATGGTGGCGAACGCTTTCAAAACTCGGTGTGAACTACTGACTGTTCAGTATAATGTTAATCGTTAGATTTACTACTGTAACCTTAAAATATAATATTAATTAACCTTTCTGTATTCATACTGGACCGCATTTTCCTTGGCCATCTTCTACAAGGGTTGATGAATGTTGTCATAGAATAATGACTATCGAAACATAGTCTTGGACATGAGGAGCCCGGGGACTTACTATGGCACATAGAGAAATGGGACTGAATACAATTGTTCAATATGAACTTTATTGAATATATGTGCAAATATTACTCAAACCGAAAAGAGTTGCTCTGATTACGATTGGCCTTTGTTCATTTGGCAGCTAGACATTTTAATCTTGAGCAGTTAAATATTTCTGACTCAAATGCCGTTTATCAGACGTGTTTTATTAAAACATATGTTATCAAAGGAAATGGAGGAAAAATACTCTAAAATTAAGTTTATGGAGGAGAAAGAGAAATCTGTCAATTTAGACAAGAAACCAATTTACAATACTACCCGTTTGTAATGCAGATCCTCAATAATTGAGAAATTTAGGGAGTTGGCGTTGGGGAGGCGGATTTTGTTCGACTGGCGCTTGTTTTGTAATTATTTGGTTAAAAGAGCGTGCTAGTGTTTTCTAATATAAAAACGGTGGGTCGTTTAATCTTACCAAAACAATAATCATCCAAACTCCTACAGAGGGATTACATGGCTGAAATTGGTCTTATTTAAACAATGGGGGGTGTTGATGCTTCTCCGAGTTTTTTGCGAATTTCAGATATATTGGCTGGCTAAAACTAATTGAATTTTTCGGCTAATGCGCCTAACTCAACTCGAAGTTAAATAAGCCTTGAGGAAAAAGATTTATCTCGAGTGCATACGCAGATACGCAAAAAAAAGATATCGACTTTCCGATAGACAATATCACATTGCAATTTTATAGCTAGTGGAATTCAATGTTAGCTACTGTTTTATGCCATTGAGAAAGGTGAATTTTCAAAAATACAGAAACATCCCCTAGTAAAAGGTGAGCGTTACATATGTATATTTTTTAACTAACTTTTCAAAAAGGAAATCCTTAAAATTTGAAACCTATAAAGCATAATAGGCTCCACCCTCTAGTATTTATTCATTTTGAATTGATATTGAAGGGTACTAATGTAATAAAACTTAACTATCATACTCTAGTTATTGAAATGTTGGCGTCTAGTTCAAGGTGTCAAGGTTTACAACTGGATTGGGCGAATTTAAAGCATGATATCCCCATTCCTTCCTTTTTTCCCCAATTTTGGGTATTACATTTAAATTTAAATTATTCAAACGTCTCGTCATTCTATCAGATATTGCCTAGCACTTGATTGTGGCAAGAAAGTCTAGGCATTCAGTATATGTCCTTTACTGGAATAATGGAAGTTGTAAGTTGTTTAAGAAGTAGAATTCCTATTGGCAAACCCAAAGGGCTAATTATCATGAACCGCGCCTCATTTTCATGAGTGAGATATGCAGAGCTTTTTGATCCATTAATTAACTCTGATTTAGTTTTATTGATTTACTGCTCAGAGCAGGAAGATTTAGTTAACAAAGCCTCTCTTAAATTCTTCAATCGATTGTATTCATTTTAGCTAGATATGAAGGTGGAATACGTGCAGATATATTGTGATGAGTCAACCTTTAGTGCATCAATCATTGCTAGGGTAAAACCACTGATCCATAAAAGGGTGTAGATCCAAACTTATCGACTAATAGCAAACGTGGCTAAGCGCTTAAAATACTGATGCAACCAACTTAAATGGCTAATGGTGTATGAATTCAGTTATTACAGCAAATGCTGGACGAAAATAGAAAATTGTATTGTTTTGTGGCTTCAATTGCCTGATAGTAAAACAAATCACTCTAATGAAGTTTACTCCAATTTGACCATTTTAATTAACATAACTTGTTACTAACTGCATTCATATATGAGTATTTTTTTTTAAACCGCCACAAGACAAACAATTGTTACATTTTCTAATGAGATAAAATAATTAACAGATAACTGAATGATACGAGGATAGGAATTAAAAATTAATGCACCTAAGAGAGTTTTACATCATTTATTACTTGAGTTCAGGTTATAAATAATTGCTTAACTTAATATCATTACTTCAGGTTATACAAATTCAAATTCCATGATTCATGTCGCGGATTAGTGGGCTAATTCACATTCACTACGTTTAAAGCTATTTGACGCTAAGGCTTGTCTTGACACTTCAAATCACTTCTCTCCAAAGGTCACTGATGCAGAATAAGCTTACAAGATTAATTAAGCACGACTTATAACAAATATGCCACTTGTTGGCACAACTTAATTTGGTTAGAGAGTAACTAAATGAAATTTGAATCAATAGTCGAGTTATCACTTATTTCTGGTCTCCTAAAGATAGGCAGACGATAGTTCATTAATTAGTTCTCAAAATTAGTCTGATATTAATTCTTCAGCTTAATCGAATAATAAGCTAGACTCTTATGGTTTGTTTGGTACAATTTGTACAGTAGGTTTGAATTATTTTAACGTCAGGGTTATTTGACACCTCTGCCCAGGAAAATATGCCCATATTTTTGGATTCACTTTATGAAGGTGCCACCATTTATTCATATTTGAGGAAATTACTGATTTGCTGCCAGCGAACACCCGCCATTGATTGGCTCTTAGAAAATGAGACCTAACTTGATAGAAGAGACTAGCTCTCCTCATTAGTGTTTCCTTTACCCCTACTTTGCCCTAAATACCTTCGATTCCCTCTCTTCGATCATCTATTGAATCCAAATTTAACTGAATTCACTTGCCGTCCTGCAATGAAAATGAAAAGTCTTTGTATATCGATGGGTTAGTGTAATAAATGTAAGGATTTATAAAAACAGAAAATTTGACAGTTTTTATTGCATTGTGGAATTAATGTACTAATCAGAGAAGGTTTTCAAATATTTATTAAAGTGCAATACGTTTATGAAGTCGCTTGATATTTGATTGACTCATCTAATAACTTGTTAGATGTCGGCAATTATGAAAGCAACAGTTTCTAAGATGGTCTATAATAAATCCAATTAGGAAACATAATTTTACAATAGTATGTTATGGTTTTTAATAGAAATATAATTTGATCTAATTTTTCCATAAAAAATGACTGATACCTGATCATTATTTATTAAATGGTTCAAACTCTTTTTGACAACAAAAACGGGCTTGACCTTACTAATTATGTTTTTCAGACGTCTCCTCGGAGTTTTAAGAGGCAATTTCCTGTCCACCTTCAAAGAATTATTGCTTCCACATAAAGCTCAGGCCCAAATAGCTTTTTCATTTAGGAATCACCAAGATTTGCTTCCCGGCAGTCGAATATAAAAAGATATGTTTGTGCCTCTCATTTCATTCCCTTTCTCCACAAAAATTATGTTTGAGCGAAGTCAACTTCCAACATCATTTCGTTTGTTGATGGAAATATTCAACTCGAAGTAGAACTTTACAAAGTAGATCCATTATTCTTGAGCCCATTCTTTTAATAATATTTCAAATGGCGTAAGAAGGTGATTACGGAAGAAAAGGATAATTTAAGGAGCATGTCTACTGAATACAATGTGTCGAAAAGAGGAGAGGATTATAAGATGGAACTACTAAACGATGAGAAGGTAATGCAAAAGAGATTTCGTGATCATAAATGTGAAAATGAGATTATGTTTACTTTGAATGAACACTCACAAGGCCAATAACACTATTGAGAAGAGGCAAATATGCACGTTAAAGACGTTAAGGTTATCATCAGCACTGCCAACATCAGATCTTAACAACGTTGCCATAAATGAAAAGTCGAAATTGAAGAGGTCATAGTATGTTCATAAGAAATGTCCTAAAAGAACGTAGGGCAGGGATATTCTATTTCAATGATTTTATTGTCTGATAAGCATTCTATGTCTGATGTATTAGTAATTGACTAAACTAATTGGCATAGATTTCAACGCTCACGTCTGCCAGATCAGATATCACGAAAGTAGAGCTCCCCGAAGGACCCCCAGTGATATGAATATGCAGCAGAACCAGTTAATTCTGACCTTAAAACAAATGCGAGTATACCAATTCTTAATTAGAGTAATTCTAAGGTACCTTTCTACCCAAATCGAACGCTGTAAGCCTCTTCTTCGACCAAATACCCAAATAATATCGATTAGTTAATTTTAGAATTTCAAAGTCAATGACATAACAGTTAACTTTACTTGTTAATTCGAAATAGCAAATGCAGTTAAAGACGGGCAGAGCCAGATAATCAGGAAGATGTTGTGAAAGATGCTAGCCAATCAGAAATAGCCACTGTTTAAAACAACCGGAAAAATGCAATTGTCCCAAAATACCAGAGAACCAATAGTCATAGCCATAGTAACCACTGTCCTTGGAATTCGTGAGAATTAATTGAAAATGCTGGAAGCATGATATAATTTAAACCACCCAAATAAAATGCAATGGGGCATTTTTAAATTGTTTTGATATTAATGAAAAAAAATCCTGTCGTGCTGATTGGTATTTCAGTAAAAAAATATTCCAAGACTATCTATTTTATTTAAAAACTATATTTTAACTTCCATTAGTATAAAACTTATATCTGGGAGCACTTTTTCAATTAACTAGATTCATTTCATTTCGTTTGATGATTGGAATTTAATTTCTAAAATCAAATTTAAATCGCAGTGCACCTCTGCTTATGTCATCTAGGTGTCCTTGATTCTAGATTGGCACAACGAAAGAGGGGTGAAATGACCACCCACGTACTAGGTCAACCTGTTCAACGAGTTCTAAATGTCATGGACATAATCTCAACCATGAACTTGGGAGTTAACTCAATCATCCGACATTCTTTTTGAAAATAAGTGAAACTTAGCGCTCTAGAACTTAAGGAAATCGGGAATTATGAGATTCTAACTTCATTTCTCCCATAATTTTGACCTTCTTCTATTGTTTCATAACTTAGTATGCTCTAACATATTTAAAACCATGAGCAATAATAACATTACTAAGGAAGTTACCGGTTTAAATTAGTCTATTTATGACTAAAAGTGCTGATATTTGCCTTGGTTTTTCATTTGGTTCTGCGCAAATGTTTCAACAACAACGTTTACACGATTCATGCTATAGAACGGTAAGTACTAATTTCAAATTCGTGGTGTCTTCATCAAATGATATAAAGCTATCTCTCCTACTTACTACAGCTACTACAAATAAAGTGGGAAAAATATCCAAAAGATGGAATGATATAAAACGGAAAAGTTGACGCTCGGTTGTGCCCAAAAGTAATTTCCATTACGAATTGGTGCAAACGCTTTTTGAATATGTAAATGGAACACACTAAAGATAAATCTTGTGCGGATTAGCTACCTTAATAAGCCTTGACTGTTCTCAGAAAAGTCAGTGACAAATTCTCCTAGTTGGTAAGTCTCCCAGAGAAGAAATAGACGTATACCAAGGATACGTTTATTTAGTATGGCGTGGAGTGTAATGTAATATGTGTGATGTGGAACTTAGTCATTATATACACTTTATGATACGATGACCTCATATAACTTAGATCATTGATTGGTCGGAAAACCGTGTACTGGAATTGACCATTGATTGATCGTATTGGTATTGGTCATTGATTCTGCATTTGTTATGTTAAATTTGTGTCCCTACAAACTCAACTAATGCTTTGCCCTATCAAGGAATTTCGGTAAAATGGAAAGAAATATTATTTACAAAAAATGATTCAAAAGTGAAATTATTGCCATAAATTTTTTCCCATTGCCAATTCGCTTGCTAACGCGTGGAAACATGGTTGAGACAATTGCATTTATTGTTTTGTGGAATGTTGAATCGGCAACTTCTAAAAACCCGCAAAGTCGAAACTGAAAAAATGGAAAAATCAATCTTATACCTAAACAAACTCATGTATAAGATTTAGATAAATAAACAACTTTAAAGCAAACGTCAAATTAGATTCCTCTTTCATTGCTTATACTGTTTTCAAGCCGATGTCCCAGTTACAGCGAGAAAGCAATACACTTTTTCTCAAACGCCGCATTTCGTAATTCTTTTTAACATAAAATGAAGTATCTATTTCTTCTATGCGAAAGTATCCAATAAATTTTCACAATTGTATTTTCATTTTAACATGTGGCATTAATTTTTTTGGGTAAATTCAGTTAATGATATTAGGATATTTCTTGAAACTGGCTAATTCTTAGTTGAAGGTGATTGCAAACGAAACAAAGGTGCGTTATTACTTCTCTTACGCCAAAACACCTTCTGAAATTGTATCCTGATAGAGATAAGGAAAGTGAACAAATTAACCTGTCAAAGGACTTTGAATATTATGGTTACGATCTCACGCATAGACCACGAAGGCAAATGATTAAGATTGGACATTATGATATCGAAGTGGGAATTCTACCACTTTTTAAAACAATTTGGCAAATAAATGGAGCTGATGAAAGGTAAAATAACCCGACCACATTACCCACCTATATTTGGACACCACCACTGTTTTATACCCTTTTGAGCTCATTCGTAAATCCCATTTTCAGATGATTTTCACTAATTAAACCTCCTAAAAGTGCTCATTTTGACATGGGCAATAATAATTTTAAAATTGTGAAAATAACCAATGTGAGTAAAATAGATAAAATCGAATTTAAAATTCTATCAGTTCCAGCGAATAAAATTAAACCGAAATATATATAAAGTAACTTGAATTGTTTTTAATACGAACAAGTATATTTTGAACCAAATATACCTCGTCTAATGGCTGATGGTAATGTGTATTTGTGCTCACAGGGGTATTCGTCAAATCATTTTGATAGCGATCGTCATGGTTATTACTCGAAACCATACAGTTATAATGTAATAAAGCTCAAAGTAAATCTTCAAATTCTACAAAATTACCTATTTCTCAGTATGTTGAGGGTCATAATTGAATCTTTGAATTTAGGAATGCCTTGTTATTAGGCCATGGGTAAATAACTTAAATATCGGCAAACTTGAAAGTGTCCGCATTTATTGACATTTTACTGATCACTTAATTTATGAAATTGGAAACCTCAGTACTTTTCTTTAATTTAACAGACTTCTAAAATCAATACGTTTGTTTAGTTAAAGCTTTTATCTTATGGCATCATCAATTGAAGCAACAAAAAATTCTAAAAAATGGTTCTGTTTGATTTTTAATACTTAACTTTGTGAATAGGCCAAACTGACTTTGTTTAATAATGACTAATGTTGTCCAAACGTGTCAAATGTTTGAATGCCTTCGCCTATCGCATCAACCTGTTCGTGGCTTTAAAAAGATTTGAGTGATCCAGTGTCACTTTGTCAACCGCTCAGTTAAATCAACCCTCAGTAAGCCTAGAATTTCTCGAGCCTAAACTCACCTGGAAACTAAATCATACAAATGGAATTGGTGAACATTTGGATACTGCAAACTCGATCATTCTCACTAGAGAATGAGAAAGTGGATTGTCCAATTTTACTGGTCTTTAAATAAAGACAACTAACATTCAAACCAAATGGCGTATTTTTAATGGACTTCAGTGTTATTGGTTTTTTTTAATTTTCTTGCATACTTAGGTACTCTCTTTTCCTTGGCCAGGCAGCTATTTATTTTATATCAAATTTTTTTCAGTGACTTTTAAATAAAAAATTTACGTTGCAGCGGAAATAAAGTTTTGGCAAAGTCCTTAAATCCTAAAAGTGGAATGTGGGACAACCTATGTTCACAAACTGTTGGGTTAATTAAAGAGGTCATCGTTGAGGCCAGTTACTAGTATTTCTTACAAGACGATGCTGTGGTAGATTAGTAGTAATTAGATGAAAGTTTGGCTTTTTTGTGAATAAATTAACGTTTAATCAATTGATTACGATTAATGAGTTGAAACAACGAGTTAAGATGTGGAGCGACGTTTGTTTGCTGGTGAACAGCTGCTGAGAAGGCAAACGCGAAAGGGATAATGCTAGACCTCACGAGATGGACCAAGTTGGTGGTGAAAAAATATCTCGAAACGTTGAAATGGGAAATTTTGCCTCACCCTCGCTCAATGGCACACGGCCTGGCTGACCAGCACTTGAGCTCGTATGAAGAAGAGAAGAATTGGATCGACTCATGGATTTTGTCGAAAGATGAAAAATCTTATCGTCGCGGGATTCGCCAGCTGCCCGATAGATGGGCCAAAGTGGTAGCTAACGATGGACAATAAGTTGAAACTTAATGTATGTAATCGTTTTGTTGTAAAAAAGCCTCGAATTAAACGAAAAATGGAGGGGAGCAAAGTTGTACACCTAATAGATTACTTAATAACCCCTGAACACTTTCAGGAAGGCTGTTTCTAGGCTAATTTATTTTGAGTTCTGGGTAATACTAGGGAGGCTCCCTGTTGAGGCAGTTAAACTCGGTCACTTCCTGCATTAAGAAGGCATAAGCAGTATTTTTGACCATTCGCCTCATTGGATGGACATTGATAAGCACTTTGCTATGCAGATGAACGCATTAACCCGCTAATTTAACACCACAAAGTTAAGTATTACTAACATTACGGAATACCAAACTTCATAGAGAAGTATACGTGAGAGAAAGGAAAGAGGCGCTCATAAGAAAATGAAGAGAAAAGGTTTCATCTTTCTATTTCAAGTCTGTAAATACATATTAACTTCATTCCTTTGCAAAGTTTTGTCATTTTCAACCTTCATCTAATATTATAAAGGAAAAAACATTGTTCAAAAATTTTATTCAGTTTAGTTTCAGGGTGTATAGATATCTCTGTAACTGTAAACTTCTAAAATAGTCTTAAAAATAAATTTTCCCAAATATATCTTATGTATTTCTTCTCAGTGAGCTTAAATGCTGGGATAAAATGGATTTGATATAAGCCGATTAATTCATTTGTGAGAAATATAACACTAGGGGAAAAAAAGGTGCATTTAATTTACACAAAATCGTTCATATTTTGTGATCGATACTTCAATAATGTTTGTCCACTTTGTCGATGAGCCGTATTACGTATTACATGATGCTTTATGCCAAAAAAAATTATTCCGAAAAAAGGTTTGAGACAGGAGGAGTCAGTAGACAACATAAGTCCTTTTGATTACATCATTTACTAGGAGAAAAGTAAGAGGAATCGACTAATATGACACCATGGTCACTTAAACGTGAAGCAGTGTGAGACCGTGTTCAATTACCTCACGTTCTGACTTCCCATTAGCCCGATGAGGGTCCACCGGCTGGTGAAGTTGCTAGCTCGGCTGCAACTTCCTGCAACTGCATGTGCATATTTGCAGAAAACAAGTCAATATCTATGTACTCTAGACTGAATCAACATTTCTCAGACAAAAAAAATTCGAAATCCATTTTCAGTGCCCAATTTCTGGTCAATTTGGTCCTATAATAGACGACAGTGATTAAAATTCCGTACATTAGATCGTTATCCTCAACACTTATATCAGATTTCTTCAGTTATTTTATTGATTTTCTGGAACGAATAGATTGCATGATTGCAAGATATATCTTTTTGACTCACAGACAAGTCAGTATTGGTCTCTCAGGCCCAAAGTGTCATTTCGATGGACACTTTCAGTCTTCTTGGTGACGAATCGAGGCTATCCTTATTCCATAGTCACTTCACCCCTGTGTCATAAGCTAGAACATAGCGATTACTTGCACTCAGTTCTTCTTTCTGCCCAACACATTCAAAATTTCACATTCTCAGTCCTAAGGAATAATAGTGGAACAAGGGTATCAAATCTCTCATAAGTTTAACTTATCACGAATGCTGTTAATTCACCAAACCATTAAAATCCCTGTGGGTTTTTTCGCTCAGTTGGCAGAAATTAAGACTTTCACGAGGGCATTTGACGAAAATACCAATGTAGGCTACCCGTTTACAGAGCGTATGGCTTTATTTTGACAAGACCGAGATAGTAAAGCTTAGAAAAACAACTTCATTAGAGAACTGCTGTACCAACGAGATTCAGTTAAGTGACAGTGATAACTTCGATTATAGCGAAGGCTTCATGCACTTTGAAGATTATTCTTAAGTTGCATTTTCTATGGAAATGCTTTGGAGTTTCGTTCACCGAGCCGCAGTGATATCCTTATGTTCGCATGCCTCAAACCCCTATCCATCATATCTGAAAGAGTTTATCGATTCTTATTTTTTCTGTAATTGTTCCGTAGCGCTTAAAAGTACTCATGAATTCATACCTCACGTGCGCTAAGTGCCTTTTATATACTGTCCTTGTACTTCTACTCGTACACACCATAGCAGACTCACTCATACCATTTATCTCGTAGTCTTATCTCTCATCTCTCTTACTCTCCGAGTCCCCATTATGACTTTTCAATACATTTTGGCCTTCAAAACTATCTGAGTTTTGCTTTTTGCTACGTTATTTGCTTCTCTGATTTAGCTTTGGCCCATTACTTCAATTTGATCACCATCAGCATCACAGAATTAACATGTTAAATCCTACTTTTTAATATAGTCATACAGCAAAATATCGGTAATAATAAACATTTACGTGGAAACAAATTCTTGGTAAAGGCTGCGATATTTGGTCTCAGGTTGAAATGCCATGTTGTGTTGACCTTAAGAAGTTTAATTGTGGAAACTCGCAATGAATATAGGATTGAGGATGACAATTTAGTGTGCGGAATCTCATACAATTACATATGTATAGGGGTCGGTAAGTAACTGTATATAGAATAATATTAGGGGAAAGCTAGAATTCAATTTTACAAAATATTCCTTAATCAGCTCAACGTATTTGAAATGTTTCGATCACTTAATTGTGATCCAAATGTACTATTTTCTGCAAATACTTTATACTCTCCTAAAAAGAATTGTTTGACCTTCAAATGTCCATTCCTCATAAATCTATACCCTTGTGCTTAATTTATAAAAATTTAATTGCACTCTGTTTAACAGTAAAAGTTTAAACTATGGAAATCTTGAAGAGCTAATCGCAAATCTTCCAAGCTGCCTATTTTTAGCTTCTAACCTTCCAAGCATTGAAGAGTGTACCAGAAAATCTATTTTATATTGATAGTTGAAGTAAGTATAATCGTAACTTAGAAGTGTTCAAGATGATTACCAGTTGAAGCAGACTGCATATTTTTAAAGCTAAAAGTTTCACTGATTATGAGATTTTGGTATTAATTGAATTCGAATATTCCTCTCAATTCAGTAATTTGTGCGTTTCACATACTTGATGAAATAAATTCACCTATCCGAATGACTCTCACAGTTCATGAATATAATAAATAATCATTCTCAAAGCTGTGGGATGGCAGCGCAAAAAGCTCTCTAATTTATATTACATGTCGCCATGTTGCGTCGCTTTGCAAGCATTCATCTCATTTGTCTAAACTCCACAACAGTTTCAGTCTATACCGCAATGCCTGCATTTCGCTATGTTAATGATATATCACGGTTTAATCATGGTAAACATTTGTATTAGAAGATGACTGAGCTGGTGTTTCAGCATATCTTTCTGATGGCAGTTTAGAGGTTGACTTCTATGACTCTTTACACTTTTATTTTCAATTTGCATTTAAAGAACTATTTCAACCAACTTATTTAAAAATGTCAAAAAACACAACTCTGTCAGCCAATTTTTATGATAGAAATAAATTCTCACAAACTTCTCCAATATCTTTTTCAACTGTCCATGTGAATTTGGCAGGAAATTGTTGCAATTAAAAGTGGTTTTATCAGATCACTGAAAGTTCCTTCCGATTTCTGCTTCGATACATCTAGCTGCACTCAATGCCAATGACAACTGCCAATTTTTCATTTGTGTTTATTCATTTTTGGTACCATATTAAACTGAAAACGCAACACTTCTTCCTAGCACTTACTTTGATTAAATGCAAACACACTCAATAACCACATATTTATGCCATAAAAGTCATTCGTTCGAAAATATTCCTTTATCTCACACTTATAAAATATAAGCCATCTTCAAGTTCCTTATTGGTTCATTCCACTTGTCAGACTTCCGCTTATCTTGAACCTCAATCACAGCCGCCTATTTCTTAATCTTCGAAATTCAACTAGTTTATTCATTTTCCATACCTTTGGAAAATTTCGTACTACGAGCTTTCCGATGCTATTCGGCAACTTCTTCATGTTTTCTCCACTCTCTAGAAATATGATTATATCTTTCTACCTACTTTGACCTCTTTTTCTTTTGAGGCAGTTATGTTAAGACAACTTTGAAGTTAACATTTTTTATTATTTTTTTAATTATAGTTCTTAAGTTCAAGTTTCCTCCCATATCCTCATTCCTAACCGGAGACTGGGGATTAGAAGTTAATCAGTAACCCATAGGATAAAGAATAATAATTGAATGTCGGAAATGGAACTCGCTAACTGCTTGTTAAGTGAAAATTTATTAAGTCGACTCCTTGAACAATTCCTCATACTTATTTCCTATTTAATGCAATAAATTTGAATTTATTCGCTTTTCGGTTATTTAAGTTAAACAATTATTATTCTAATATGACAAATATACTATAATCTCACATATTAAAAATATGACTCATTGCAATTGAGTACAAAATATCCGTCATTTTAGCTTTAACGGTTCTATTTTATTTTCTTGCAATCATTTGGTGTGTATTAGGGGGGTAATTGTAATTAGGGAACACTTATTCACACCATTTTGTGGGTAAATTGCGTTTTACTTTGACGTGTTATCCCTTTATCACTTCCATTTACATTTCCCGTAGCTTTGTATTCTAATCGGAACTACTTCTGGTAGCGTTAATTCCGATTAGAGTTAACAACTCTCTTGCGTCTGAGCTGATTTTCAGAATTAATGCAGAATAATATAAAGGCCAAGACCGGTCTGGTCAGTGCTTAAGTGACAACATTGGTAAAGCAGGTCCTTAATTTAATTCGTAAAAAAAGTGAATGCATATGGACGCCTAAAAATATTGTTAAAATGAGTGCTTTTCTCGCTGCAAAAAAAAATGAATGGAATAGTTAATATCGTATGAATATAAATGTTTATATGTATATATATACCACACACACGCACACGCAAATTAATTATTATTTAAGGGTATGGAGACGAGGAATAGGTTAAAAGTCCCACCGGCAAAGAAGATTCTTAATAGCAAATTTCCAAAGTCACATTCCCATTCGCTTACTTTTTAATTACTTTACAACTAGTCTGTATACACGATGACAGTGAAAGATTTAGTCTGACTTGTTAAAAGCTGAATGTTTTTTAATGTAGTAGTTTAAGGATAGTTCAAGCAAAATGCACCAGAAATGAATACAATGAGCAAATTTTCCTAATTTTCTTTCACAGTTAATGTATAAGGTCCACTTTTATTGGAAAATTACTTGGCTAATTCTCTCATTACCCTTGATCAGGTTAATTATTAATTTATACGTATCAAATATCCTCTTTCTTTCTATTTCTATAGCAGAAAAAGTAATTTAAAATATCCACAAAATGGTTTTAGCCATATATTGAAAACGGAACTATATGGGAAAAAAATTAAAGTACTTTAGGTGAAACCGCCATGGAAACAGAAAAATTCGCATGGTTTACATTTACCCGCAGCGACCTCAACTCTTCAGCTAGATTTAAATTTGCACTAATTCTTGAACTCTTAACCACAAACAACCTGGTTATGCTTATCGGTAACACCTCTAACCTTAACAGTTAAACAATTCTTAACCAGGAATTCGCTGATTTGTTAGAAAAGCGCGTGCACACACACACACACCTTAGATCCATATAGCTTTAAAATAATAAAATTTTTGAAGGACGTTTACAGTCAAGATCTGAACTCTTGCAAAGTGGAATAAGAGTAAAAGTTAACAGACAAGAGAAAATTTTACTTAAAAACACTAAAATTAATTTTTTCCACCTGTTCACGTTTAAGAGAATTGGAAATGAACTTTGGTACTAAAAACTCATTCTGTTCGCAAGTAATATTAAGTAATTTGTCACGAGTTCTTGCAGCGCATTAAAAGTAAGAAATTTTTATGCGCTTCAGCGTTTACTGCTGACTGCATAAGCGTAGATTTGTTTAAGAAAATTAAAAAATTTTGAATTTACCACAATCTGTATTGCAGCCAGCGTTAGCTAAAGATGTCAAATTCAAAATCGTATTATGACTTATTGTTAACTCAACAGAGCCCATATTTAGTAACCTTAAAGTTTATTTCTAAATTAACAGTTCATTTAATTGTAGAGGTTTTGAATTTTTCACTGATATTGCTGTCGTTACTTGTGGCGAGGAGGAGAAAGTGCAATATGTTATCACAGGAAACGTCTGTGACGACTGCCAACAACTCGCAAATGATCTTCCAACTAGTAGACTCCACTGTCTGTTAAAAGGTCAATAAAAGTATGTAGGATAGTTTCATCCAAATTTTGTTACATCGAATTATTTTTTGTACCATAAAAGAGACAAAATTCTAATTGCTGACCCATGCGAGGATTTCCGATTCCTACGAAGAAGATATTTTTAGTCTTCAATTTAAATATTTTCTATTCTGAATTCCTAGATCGATCCTATTTTACGGGTTTGTTAAGACTAGTATTGGCTTTATTAAGCCTGTATATTTGAAGAGAATGGATAAGCCTGTTTGTCAACAACACTTTTATACGCTATAATAATATGGTGCAAAATAGTGAAGATGGTTTAAGGAAAGCAGCCTTTCCACTTACCTGCTGAAAATCGTGCACTAAATCTCATTTCTAAACAATGGGTTGCATTTGGAGACTTCCCTTTTTAACCATTCTTTTCTTTACTGAGACCTTTATTTGAGCAGAAATGATCAAATTTGTGTCTTGCCGTACATGTAAAATGCAGATTACACCCTATTCATTCCAAGTTAAAACTATGTAAAACAGTTCCCTCTCTGAGTTGTGATGCAATGAAGATGATAATTTATTGAGTATGTAATCACTCCAGTTGTTACTATTAGTAACCTAATACTATAGAAATCTCAGTTGGTAGTTGGGTAATAGTGTACCACAGTCTATTCTTAACTAAGCAGCTAATATGAAATTATTTATTATTTACAGGTATGGAAATAAAAACTCATGCAAATAATTCCAGTTTGTGGTGATTAACAATAACCACCAGTCTTGACAAATTTAGCCTTCCTGGAGCTAAATAACTTATTCAAAATAGTTCTCTGGAGACTTGCCTAGTAACTTAATAAAACATTTACATCCTCAAGGAAATAATTATGAAAGAAGTTTTCAAATTTCATGACCTCATTGACAACGAGATACCCAGTAAAATTTGCGTCAATGTTTGCTTACTTTATTATCTTAATTGTTTCCTAAAAGTAAAGCGCGAAATTCAATTTTCCTTACAGATAAAAACCAATTTAATGTTTCAACGTCTGCCTATTTGTGGAGAGCTTCTAGGTAAAATGTGTTATTCCACCTAGGGACAATGTGATATGCTTTCAGGAATTTATTTTTGCATGCGAAATAAAGCTGCCAGTACAGATAAATCTTATTCAAAGATAGCTTGACTCAAATCATCAGATGGTAAATACATAACTATTTTCTGCTGAATGTCTTGAGCAAAAATCCACTATTTCGAACACTAATAGTTGAGTCAAATTGCTGTAAGTAAATAATTAGCGGGAAAAGAATGTGAGATTTGGGCAACAAAATGCTGAAGGAAGCTGAATACCGAATACGTGAGCAATGTAAGTACAAAAGAAAGTGATCTACGTATCACCAACTTTTCCCAGTTGAATTTGAGTTGAGAGAGCACGGGTGAATTGGGAAAAGGTCATGGCGTCTACATGCTTCCCTTGCTGGAAGACAAATCAAGTTCTTAACATTGAAAAGCTAATTAAAAAACTGATATCTAAGTGATTCCCCTTTAGAATCTCTATTCTCATTGGTTGATCATCTATTTCCCACCACCTGCTTACTCTCAATTAAATACCATCTATTGTTCCTTGTACTAAAATGCAAAATTTAAAATTTTAATTGTACTCCTCCTTGTCATTGATAATAATGTCAAATCTGGCTTTCACAATGGAGAAGATTTCATTAATTACAAGAAATAAAGAAAATAATAGATAAGTTAAAAAAAAATTTTTTTAAAATGAAAGGAAAATTAGACTGGGAACGGCTGACCTTAACATTTCGGATTATCACAAATAGCGAGCAATATTAATTAAATTCCCTGACTTTTAGCACTACCAAAAGTGAAAGTTTCATAGGCCACTAAAAAATCATTTGATTTTTCGTAACAGTTTAAAATTTTCGAGTTCGTATCTGCTGAAGCAATAAAGTTCTTTTGAATAAATTTAAAGGTTCTGACCACGTGATTTCTCTTATTACGTCTGTATCCTATGCTCCACCTATCTTTTTCTATGAAAGAGTCAGCATTTATTAAAATTCTCAATCCTGCTGCTGTTGCTCAAGACGCCATTAGAGTGTTCCTGAATTCATTCATTCTCCTAATTTTTTAATCGTAATAAAATAAACATAAGCATGCACTTACGGTGAATCGTATCAAATGTAGTAAGCAAAAAAGAGTTCGTTACCTCGTCAGGAAGCTGGGTCCTATCACATATGAAATTTAGTCAAAACTAGTCTCTTTTAAAGTATTCAATAAACTTAATTACATTGAAACCACTCAGGTTATGGAAGAAGGTGTTGGCCGGAACTGCCAACCTCTCAATGCCTGTTTTAGTCGACCCAAACTTGTGATCGGGCATAATGATGACCAGCATCAATTTACAGGCACTATGAGCTCTCATTGTGATAAGCTTGGTTTCAGAAAATTAACAAACTGAAAGTTCATTTATATAATTTTCATTTCAGGATTTCAAACGAACCTTTCTTTGCAAATATGATTTGTCTGGTAAAAATAAATGAGTCATACCCGAGTCTGAGACTGAAGAAGTGGCTGGACGTGGGGTTAAAATGTCCAAACTCACGCATAATTCACCTCTCATTAAATCGAACACCATGTCCACGCATTCTTATGCACAAAATATTTGCACCAATGCTTCAATCAGCCAAATTTGTGGCGTAGCCGAATCCTTCTGTCCATGTTGCCGATAATGGCATTCCCCTTAGTGATGTCTTTTCAAACAGTATCTGCGTAAATAGCCCCAAAAAATTGGACATAAAAATTTATTTTGCTCACAGGCCTCCAACAGCACTCTACTTTGTCCACCAACAACTTGAACAGATTTATTTGCGGACAAAATCATCAAACTTTGGACTGTGTGGTTAGTGGAGTCCTCTCCTATGGCTTCAATGATTAAGTAGATAAAGCCGCTGCTCACGCATCTCAACCTCCTACTTCAGCCAAATTAGAACTGCAGATCGATTGAAAATGAACTTTTGGTCATTATTCCCTTAGTGACAACGTTTAATGAATTCCTTTATGATGGGAATTTCACACTACTAAAGCCTCAAAAACCACTTCTCCCTATCCACAAAGTTCGCTCCGCCTTACAGTGAAAGCCGGCTTCACCGCTGACTATCTTTCCTGGCTATGATTTCAATGTAAAATATCTGAACACAACTGAACTCAGACAAACTGATTGAGTTTTTCGTTTCATCCGCAATCAGAACTGTTTTTGCAAGTCAGACTATGGAAAATGAAACCCAGCCCGCATTAATTAATGGTGTACAATATTTAAAAATAGTTTTCGCGATGTGACAGTCAAAGATTCAGTAGAAAACTGAAAATATTTCTAAAGTATGCGGGTTCCAGTCCTTTCAATATACGGCTGTCTGGAAAGACTCATATGATAACTTGTGTTGTATTTGGGAAAAGAGCTATTTTTGTCAAATTATTTTATCAGGCCCGCTCGTTCTTAACCCAGGACGTATTGGGAATAATATTTCAGTTTAAAATCTGGGAAACGTCTATTCTGACTTTGCTGTCAAAGATAGTTTTTAAAGGAATCATTAGTCACTGGCTGAAGACTGTCGGTAAGTGATTGATTCATACTTCTGAAGGGAAGTATGAAGATATCAAACTCTAAATTATGCAATCCGATGTTTGCATCTTCGGTCTAGCTGACTAATGTAATATTATAAGTGGTATTTCCTTGTCTGACTTTATTGACAATTAGAATTTTCTCGATTTGTCCTGTTTGCCCAAAATATTTTCAATACTAGATACATCTTGAGGTGACTGGCGCTCCAATTTTCTGCAAACACATGGTTCTACCTTGTGGGATTCATAGGACGGGTTGAAAAGGAGTTAAAAAGAGTAGTTGGTGGAGGAATTCTAACATCTGTCAAACCATTGGAGTGAGCTACTCCGAGTGTTACTGGAATTAAAATTGATTGATGCACTCCAAAATTTGGTGGAGAATACAGAATGGCATTCAACGGTTGTATAAAACAACAGACCGTCTAAATCAACGGCTTGATTTACGGCAGACATTCAGCCAAATACAACTGGCTAAGGAGCTCTGCGTATTGGTTATTATTAAATTGCCATTAGGACCATTTAAGCATTATTGATGTTATTCGTGATGGATTGAAAAGTGCAGTTGCTTGTCACTTGGTTTATTCTTAGGTGCTGATGGAATTCGTCAGGCTCCTATAAAGTTGCATTTCCTATTGATGTGACAACTCCGAATAATGCAATTCTACAACGGTATCTCCTGGATGTCTAACAGTATCACTACAGATTCATTCCTAATTTCTACCCACTGCCTATCCTTTATTCCAATTATAGAAAAAACATGAGTTCAAGTGAAAAAAAAATCAATATATACTAAAGTGCTCCTGGAGCACAAATATAAGCTCTCTTCTGACGCCGTCCGCATGAGCTTTTTTCATGCCATTAAACTTAGAAATAGTCACACTATTCTGTGCACAGGTTACTTATCCAGATTTTAGCATACAGAAGCGGGTGATAATAACGATTCCCAAATTTTTTTTACTTAACCTGTGTCTCGCAGCCGAAAAGAATTAAAATTTGAATGTTGCAGATATTATCAGCAAATAACTTGTGCATTGAATTCTGTATTCAGTTCCCAAATTAGATGACTTTTGCAGAAGTTCTATCGGAAACGAGAAGAAGAATATTATAACGGACAGATAAAACCATCATACCTCTATCACTTCTGGGGGTAATTCAAAAATGTTTCATCATTATCATTTGTAAATTTGGAAAATGAATTCATTGACAGAGATGATTGTATGGCTGACACAGATCCAAACTGATATCATTCATAAAGTGTGGGCATGGCTTCCATAAAATCCAATCTACCATGTTCAAAGTGGACGCTTCGGCTAATGAATATGGAAGTGCGGCTAGAAGTGCACACGAATTATATCGATTCATCCTTTGTTAAGCACAAAGCTTTACTTGCCATTGGTGTCTATTCGAAATGACCAGAAGTATATTTTATCATTTCTCTCAACAGGGAATTTACCATTCGCATTAGCACATTATCACAAGTTCCTTTTCTACACTGTCAAGAAACCCTAATATTCCGTTAACACTTTTCCACTCAGGTAGGTCATTTCCTTCCCAATCCCTTATTGGTTTACAGGCAATTCAACCAATAAAATCTCCAGTCTGCTGTCCAATTCGCTATGGGTATAAAGTCCTTTAACCAAATCCTATCAGTGGTTCTTGTGCCCATTCATTACTGCTTAGGATGCATAATTCTCTTTAGGAATTATCGTCAATGTACACCAGCTTAGTTCATTAAACCGTACAGTAACAGCGTGCGAATTCTTGTTGAATATTTCTTTGGCATCATTTAATTCCATGGACCTTTGTTCTGCAGATTTTTACACCTAGTTAATTCAAACATTACCAGTGGTAAGGCTTAAGCGATATGCCTAATTTTATTATTTAATGCCACAAGCAAAAGGACTGATAGTATTACATTTATAACTATATACAATATATATATATATATATATATATATATATATATATATGGAGAGTAAGTGGACATAGGAACAGAGACCAAGGTGGTATTTGCTTTCTAGTTAACGAAAAACAATAATTTAAAAATAACTTTGCCTATAAAAAGTTATACTAATTTATAGTGTTTGTGGTTATATTTTAAAGGAAAAAGGTATTAATTTGGGATTATTAAAATAAGGAGGTTTCTCAAAAAATTAAAATCTCAGAAAATTAAACTATCTAACATATTCTTGCGCAAATTTATTTATTTTTGTTAACGCTATAAGTTATGCTAATTATAAACATTATAATTCTTAAAAAATGCTAATTTACCAATAATCGTAAAAACACTGTCTTCGAAAAATTAATAAAACAACTTTGAAGTAAATCTTGTTATTTTTCATCTCTATGTCATGAGTAAGCTGTAAACCAGAGATCTAGGTGGCAGATACGTCATAGTAGCGGAACTAGCTCTCTAATCACCAGTCGAGCATAGAGTGAGCAACTGAGAAGTGATAAAAGAATCCGAATTTAATGAGGATTGCAACTGAAAAACTGTAACAAAATTAGATGGCGCGTAGTCGGAAAGAAAGGTAAATTGAGTGCTAAAATTTTATTGCTTGAGACTTTTATTATATTTTTTTCCCTTTCAACGAAGAGATAAGCAAGCCATGGCTTGATAAGGTGATTTGATTTGATACTTCGAACAAAAACAGTCAGTTACATAGATTTTTTCGAGTAAGTAAATGGCCGGAAAGTGCTGCTATAAGGTAAATAAACGTTTAAGTTGCCCATTTTTTTATAATTTTGATACTCACTGATAGGCAATAACGCAAACAATGTGAGATCTAGGTTTACTGAAAGAATGATTGAATCCAGATAAAAGATGCAAATAAATGAGCTACTGCTTATAAATTTATCAAAATAGGACAAACTAATTGGAGAGTCAGTATAACATATTATATTTATCTGCTGTAAATCTGCAAATTCAAGTTTGTAATCTACTACAATTAATTAAAAGTTTCAAATATTAATCTTGGCTGAGACAGTCGAATGTCTAACAAATAATAGTGTGACCCTGAATGAACACATTGATGACATATACCATACTCTCTTTTTTAAACGTCTCATATATTTCATAACAAATTTATATTTCGATTTAGTGGATTGTATGAATATTCTAGATTGGCTTATTATGGTCCTAATAGAGTTTTACCGGTAATTTCACTGCTCTCTGTTATTAACTCCATTAATTATTTGCTCTTGTTTTTAATTAAAATTCGAAGCTATAAAATAACAAGTTGATTTCATAATTTAGTTAAGAAAATCGTTAATCATTAAAGTCTAAATTTATTTATGATTAAAATTTATATGTCAATGATTAATAAATTTAAATATTTACACTTTGAAACATATTAGCTTCAGTTTAGCACTAACTGTTGAGCTTAGTCGTTATTTTCATCATGTGGGTATCAGCGGACTTTAAAATCGTAATGTATGCAATCTTGTATTAGATCTAACGGCGAGATATAAACGCCGAAATTTTATCTATGCTCTCCCTAAAATAACCAACATAAGGTCACTAGGTTACTTTTAAACCACATTAGAGCATATGTTGTTTCAAAAGTCACGTCTGAATTTACAAAAATCTTATTGTGTAAAAATACAGTATTGATAGCATCATCGCAAAGATGGTAGAGTTTAAACTTTATAACTCTTGGCATTATATGAAAGCGAGCTGTAGAGCGATTTGTGAAGCATGTATCTAAATCTTAACGATGTTCAAAAACAGCCATAATCAGCATTATAGGCAATGTTGTGGATCTAAGGATAAAGACTTGGAAGCGAAAATTGTTTAATTTTATCGTGTGAATATTGAAGGAAATGCAGGAAAAAAATATGAAATAGCATATCGGAAAATAATTAAAATAAGGCTTGTATGGTGAATAAATTTTTACTTGTGAGTGTTTTAGTAAAATGAACAAATATATTCAAATAACACTCTACAAAAGATATAACAATTCTACCAATATAAATACGGCCGATTTTTCAAATATATATGTAAATATTCTTTGAAGAGTTTATATGCAGGCAAGTAGATGTGATAATGCTGTTAAAAATGAACAATTTCTAGATGATAAAAATGATTTAGTATCATTATTAAATAAAGAATATCGCCATGACTGTTTCTAAATTTGAATGGAAAAAATTTAAATTTAAAAGTTGTTTTAACGCACAGTTACACAGCCGGCTCATCCAGAATATTTTTTGCGCATAAAATATGGCTGAAATTGACGGGGGTGGCGTAAAACCCTATGCAGATATGAATGAGAACGGCCCTGGCAGTCCGCCTCTAAGTAAAAATATTTATAAATTTATTTACTGTAGTACCACTGTTTTTAATGGCGTTTTCGCTTTACTTAACCTATAATTATTCGAACTGATTGACTTTAATGAATATATTATAGCTATACCATTTATTTCTGACGAACTTTTCCTTTTAGTGAGTCATTCACCACAACACAGTCCATCACCAGCTTTGAACACCAATGTAGTTTCCAGCCAACAACTATCAAATTCTAACTCCATTAAGAGTGGTACTAGTAATGGAATGACATCGGAACAACGTCGGAAATTAATATCCGAAGCTGAACAACAACGAACCGAACAAAGACGTCAACAATTTCTCGAGGCGCAGAGGCGAGCTGAAGAACACCGGGAGAAGCAACGTGAAGAACGTAAACGTCGAATTGAAGAAAACAAAAAACGTGAAGAGGAGCGGCAGAAAAAAGCACTAGAGACGAAAAAGGAAATTGAACGTCAGTATAAGGTGAATTTTGAGTCAGATTTCATTTCCTATCTTATTCATTGAGTTTTCGTAAATGAGCTAGAATTTGCCAATGATTTTCTTCCTCTATTATTGTGTTTCTTGTAAATTTTGTCACCCATCTTTGATTATGTTGGAAAATTTTGTACTGTTTGTGCATCCGCCGTGGCCTATAGATAATGCATTGGAAAGTTTTTTTTGTTTAAATACCTTTTTTATTGCTCTCATTGCGTTGGTCGGGGGTTGTGTAATTTCTGGTAGCGACGTGGAGCGTGATTAGTGTTTTAATGTTTTACTTTAAATCAGAAGTATATTTAGATATTTTTTCCACACTAGAAACTCACTTTTGGCATTTCAGAACTGTGTGCATGCTTTTAATTTATTTAGTTTTAGCTTCTGTTAATAGTCAAGGGAGTTACCTAACTTTTTGTAACCACGAGGGATAGTCCATGTTTAAGGTCTTGTATATGATCTATTCAAGTCTGCTTATCGATTTACACTTCACTTATACTTGAGTATCATTACTCTTTTTTAAATCCTACTTTATATCTTCAATTTTAGGTCATATTGTAGAAAATATTAATATCTTCTCTTAATCTTTAGTGAATTCTAATATAATTGTCTATAGACCAGTTGTCACTTTTACAGTCACTAATGTTGTCAATTCGCATATTTTTTCATTTGAGCAATTCTATGTACATCATAAAGCAGGCTACCCCAAGTGTTATGGCCGTTTGGTCCACAGTTGTTTTTAATAAAAGCTGAAGTCGCAATGTTGGCTTTTTCTATTTATTTGATATTCGATTGTCTACTTCCGATGGGTTTTGAAGCTTCATATTATTAGAGGAAATTACTCAGATCACTTTCATACCAAATTACCTATCACCTTTTGATCACATTGGATTCAATTGAAAAAGCCGATCTGATGTAGTTTGATCGGTCACAGTTTGGACCAATCCTAAAACTTCCTAACTTAGACTAAAACCACTTTTTTTTCTAATTGCCAAGGCTATCCGAGTCTACTTCCACTTATAATTGGGAGGCATTCTAAAACCTTTGCTAAAAAAATTGTTATACGTCTGTACTACTCGCTGTGTACTAAATGGTCCCTAATTTATGACCTGTATTACGGGCTCACATCAGCCCATATAATTGTCATTCAAATTTAGCCTCTGTTTTAGATGAGTTCTGTGTGCAGATGACGCGACAATATGTATCGATGAAACAGATGGATTTCGTTTAAAATTTTTCTTATGCCATGATATGTAGTTATATTAGGCTTTAATATTGATACTAATGATTGGTCATTTATTTTTAAGCCTGATACACATTTTACGATCCAGGTACGTGGATGTACTCAAAGGAGTGGGTGAGCAATGGGTTTCGGGATTCACTGTTTTGCCCGATTTCCCCCCATTTTAGTTTTTTCCCACTTTTAGCGGTAGGACGCTTTAATAATGGATTGGCCTAATTCGAAACTATTGACTCGCCAATTAAATGGTGTCTTCATATTCTCTTCAACACCACATGCGTCCAAACTGGCTGTATAATCATGATTTGTAAACGAATTTAATTTTAGGCCCAATGAAATTCACATGCAAGTAAAAGCTCATATCAGATGCTCCCCCTAAATAATCCTTTGACTTATTTCACGCGAAATTCCTTGGTGCTTGGTCAATTCTAATTGCTACTCTTTATGTAAAGTCGGTTAAAATTAGTCAACATAACTAGTTTTCTACTCTCGCGAATTTCGAACCGTTTTATTAATGGCAGCTGAAAATGTGAAGCTTGATGCAGACCAACCCAACATCCATACACTTCGTTTTACTTTAGATAAAAAAAGAATTTCTCTTAAATTATCGCTAATTTGCAGGTGCCTCTTGTTCCAGAGCCTATTTGACGAAAAACCTGTAATCTATCTATATTAATCATTAATTGTGACACCTACGCATTAGGTGCATGCATTTAATGTCTTTACTTCACTATTCGAGAATTATCCTCTTGGTTGAGTGAGTTCTACTTGCAATTTATTATATAAAATAATATGTATTTTCCGAGAAACGAATGCTTTCATGCGACTTTCCTTTCTCTGGTTCAAAACTATTCCCTAGGATTATATTAGGCTTTGCACATAGTCATGCAAAACTAGACACTGCACAACTTGTAGTAGAATTTAATTGAATTTTATGTTGTAGTTAGGGTCATCAGTTTTGTAGGACCTCGACTCTGTTATGCTGAATCATCCCTTTAAGTAGCTGCAACATCAGCAGTTGAATCGAGTCATAGTGATTCAATGCCAAATGCAATTTATAAAGATCGATGCGTAGGCGCACTTGGTCATAGAAGAGAAAGACCAGAGGAATTAATAGTTGCTTAAAACGGTTCTCTAGTCACATTAAACATCGTTAATGTGTTCCTTTTTCTTCTGCTTTCCAGGATCATATGATGATGCTAGCCCAACGAGGCTCCTCGGCAAGTAAAAACTCTGAGCAAATGCCCGCGATAATGCGTAACTCCCAACTGTATACCCGTTCCCAAACGACCGGTCCCACTTCAGTAAACGGTGGTGATCGGATGACAACCTCCTTTACCGTCGCATTCGGGAGTTCCTCACCACGTTCAATCTGTACGAAATCTAATGAGGCAATTTTGCGTTCACAGGCTGCTTTCGAAGCACGCCTAGCTAGTTACCTCAATGGCAGACATAGCGGTTGCTTCCTCACCCAATCTTCAACTTACACCAACTACGCGCTCTACGTTAAACCTGATCTCTTACCCGAAAACCATCCCATTCGCAGGCATCTCCTTGACGGTCATCACCATTTGAGCTCCCCCAGGCGAGCCGCTTCGGCTAACCCAACTCTTCATACTGCCGCTGTCAAGAAACCGGCTCTAATTACTGGTGGTGAGTAGATACATAGTCTCTTCCCTTGACCTTATGCTCTCCTGCAACCCTTTCTTGGTGTAGTTTGTGCACTATTATTATGTATCTCCATTTGTCTTTCTAATTTTTATGCCAGATGCATGCGAATGAGAAGGGAAACGGGGTGAGAGTGTATCGGTTTATCACGCAAGCAGCATTCACCCCCTTATTACACAAACACACACACACAGCACCGCTATATCTACCTGTCGCGCTTTGTTTTCATGTTAAAATTTTAGTTTGCTAGTGTTTGAGTGTTATAGTTGGCTTGCCTTCTAGCTTGGTTGCTTATTTGTTATTGGGCCCTCTTTCCTGATCCTTTTTACCCCCACCCTCCTCCCCTAGTTGTTATATGTTTTTCTCCACTTCTCCCAATCCGTTATTTGTTTCTTCATTGTCGTAAAGTGGATGAAAGGGGACTGCGAGCAGGAAGTGTCACACGTCAGGCACCACAGGCGAAACATCGCTCAAGGCCAACAGTTCGACTTCCACCACCTGATAATATTGATAGTACAGCAACAACAGCAAATTTGCCACAACCAACTCGAAGGGCCGCAAGCTCTCAGCACTTTGCTGAGCCTACAATCGCTTTTGCGAGTAAAGTTAAGGGTAAGCTAGCTAGCTACCTCTTCCATTCGGCGGTGTTGGCCTTCTACCGATTTTGTTCCGCTTCCTTAACACCCGCCTTGTAGTTGGTCTTATATGGTTACTTACCGGACTTTAACCTCCCTCTTCTCGTAATAGTGTTTACATGTGTTTATTTAATTATTAGCTAACATTAGTAAGTGACTTGAGACGATTTGCCGTGTTTTTTGAATGTGAAGAAAGCTACTTTATGCTCTAATAATTAATACCTCATCACTTTTTACAGGTGCTCTTCCTCTTGAGATTTCACGAAAAATAAGCGGGGATGTAACTCCACCAAAGCGAAGGTCTATTCCAGGACGTTCTACTATACCTCGTAAGCTATTGAAACTTTTCCACTTATTCTTCTTGAGTCATACGACTGCTTAATTTTTCTGCTACATATTTGCAATGACGATCTTGTCATATGTAGTTCGAAATGTGTAGGTGTTATATGGAGTCTGTCGTGTGGCAAAATTGATGCAAAGATGTGCCTGTAGGTAAAAGTGGAGAAGCAGTCATTTTGAACCGATTTACTGTGATTTGTTATTATTAGAAGGAAGACACTTTGTTATTCGGTTATTTTCTCTTTCTTAAAAAGAGCATTTTGCTGGCTCTATTAAAACTATCGTTCTTGCTAATTCTCTCATGATATTCATATAACTTGTCATTAGTTCATTTTCAATAGTCTTATACCTGAGCACACATTCTATTTGACGCACAAATGGATTTATTTCTCCATATCAGATTAAATTTCTTCATACCCTTGATTTAACTAAGTTGAATTTTTTCCTAGCTGCTTTTCGAGAGTCAGTGCTTTGATCTAGATTAATTTATTACTTCATAATTAGCGCTTACTACAGCTGACTGAGATGTTCGGTTAAGCTGTCAAACCGAAAACCTGGTATGGCCGAACAATCACTTCCCAGTCAGTACGCTGGATGTGCATCGGACCTCTGATTGCGGACTTTACGAATACATGTATGCGATTCTATTTCCTCTGGATTAAGTTGCACATCCAGAGGAAATACACAATCTAGTTGACTTATCTAGTCTTGTGCACTTGTATCGGGTATTTACTATGAGAAGCCAAATCATTGCATAAGTTTTAAAGTTATGTATTGTATTATGGGGAAGGGTGGTTACAGTAGACGCATATGTCCACTATAACGGCTATTGCTGTGACACATCTAAGTCCTTTCGAATAACTTAATTCACTTATTTAAAAGTAATTCAGTTTAATTTCTTGATTGTAATGAATGTTCAGTGTTGACTTGGACGCCTAGTTTGATTAATATATAAAGTAGGAAAGCATTTCTTATTTTGGGATGGATAGATAGTATCATGGTGCCTTCCCGGCAAGGAACAAGAATTGTGCTTCTTTCCTCTATTAGTCTGATTTAATCGCTCACTGTGTCTGGCTTTACACGCACACGCCTCTCTCGGTCATTTAACCAACTACCCCGAGTATCTGGTGCCGAGACCTTAACTTTTTAAGTTTATATGCACACTGACCATATCGATCACGCAGTGCACCACACTCGTGCTGTGAAACACCGCATCATTTGTGTTCCCATATAGCTATTGAATCATACAAAATCGTTTTTCACTTACCCACTTTCTCCAATATGATTGGTGCTTTATCAAGGTCATACCATATCCTGCCACCTTGCTTTCCGTGCCTTTTTGTGTGGGTGGGCTCAAGGTCGTGTTTGTGCTTCTTGGTAGATAGTTGATAGGCTTTTCTCAATTTCCAGTGCATTGCCTAGATTGTTTACTTTAAATGGATCCAATATGTTTAATATCACCTTTCCTTAATTAGTTTGTTGTAAGGTGTGTGGAGGTTTGTAGTTTTATGTTTTTTTGTGGCATTCTTTTTATATAGTTTATTGCAAATCATCCGTAACGTCCCCCATGAGATTGCGGCTCAGTTCAAAGATAAGGAGTAAGATTAGTGCTAGTTTTGTTTGACTCACATTCTAGTATTTCAACTCATCAATATAGTGATTGCTTTTTGTTCGATTTAGTTCGACTTTGAAATTCTGTTGATAAATGTAGCACGTTCAACCCTTTGCAGTGGCAGCAATTATCTGACTATTCTTCTAACTTCTGTTAATTTGCCTTTTCCTGAAAATTTATAGACTTTATTTCACTTATTAATGCCTCGACAGAAATATTTGTATCACTCATTATATGCTTTAGATCATTGTAATAATAAGTTTTGTAATTTAATTTTTGGTTTCAGGTCTATTTATAATAAAGGGGGTGGTGTAGACTACCTGGTAAGCAGAAAGCGGGGTAACAGGATTAACTGTCGAATTTAATGTAATTCTCCAATCGCTTGAATGGCAGGTGTTGAGCAGCCTGCCATCTATTTCCGGAGTATCTAAAATCCCCTTCATAATTTCTATTGTATTAATTTCTTTCGAAGTGGACGCTTGCTTCTTTTGTCATTAAGTCGATCTCTATATTTTATCCTTGAAACCCTCAAATTTAATTCGATTGAGGAAAAATTAAGTTGGGGTTAATTTTATTTTTGGGTTTCTAACTTATCATAATACTTAGAAGACTCAATCATATCAATGAATAACTTTCGCTTTCCAACACCGTCGCTGAGATATTTTTTGCTATTTCTCCTAAACGGCCAGCTTTCATCTTATGGAGTAGATATTGTTATTTTGTTATCGTGCTTTGGCATAATATACTTCTTATGCTGCATGGACGGACTCATTTAAACGCAAAGATGGTGAATTTTTTAATGCCAAAATGCCTAATAGTTCCCTTAAAAGTATAATTTAAAGATAACCAAGGTGTTCCTTTTAGTTTTCATTTAATATTGAATGATTTCAACTTCTCCTTAATTTACACCTAATGCTTTCATTACTGCTAACACTCAGTATTTTAACACTCCTTTTTGACTATATTTCCACAACTGATGAACGTCTTCAGTTGTTTTTTTTTATCTTTAAATGGTGTCAGAGACACATTTGCGCTCCTCATAGAAGATGATTGAGGCTTTTGCAGTGAACGAACATTTGACTTTGTTTTTCACCTCTCAACTAGTTTCGTAGAGATTTGGAGGCGTTGATTTTTCTTTCTTTTTCTATTTAGTACAAACGTTTAACGGGCCATCATTTACTAGAACTGAGACAAAAGGTAATACTAGAATAATAGTCCATAGTTTAGTCTAATTAACCTGCACGATTCAACTCTTTCAGTTAATATCCCCATTGCTGTGACTATTGTAGTATTGAATCCAAATGCCCTTCATGGGAGGATTTCTCGCACTTCAGGTTCATATTTACCTTGCCTTAGAGTTATCACTTTTGTTAGCTAGAGCTCAAGTAATTTGGTGCTCTGTTGTTTAAAATCATAGTACTCGTTAAACTGCCTCTACAGCACCTCAATAAAGCACCATCCAAACTGAAAACAAACGGTAAGGTCAGCTAGTTGTTCAGCTTAACTCCCATTGCATTGCTAATTATCCTTTAACGTGGGGGCGGCTTGTAGATATTTTGGCTGTCTATACTGTTTTAGTCTTATATTTACTATCGTGTAATAATTTTAGTGCTTTGATTCCAGTTTGTCCATTGTACGTATTTTATGGGGAGGCCTATCTAATTTTCCTTATTTGATGCTGTTTCTGTTTTATCTCAAGTGAGACCACTTAGGAGGTCGGCAGCTAAACGCCCAGTTGAAGTTGGTAAGTTCAAATAAAAATCCTTAAGTTGGAGATGGTTAAAAAGCATGGGGTTCGTAAGATAAAGTTATTTGGGTTGTATAATATCTGCCTAATGAATTCCAAAGCGAAGGCTTTATTCCTCCGCGATGATTGCAGCAAATGCTTATCCATCATGGCCAGTGCTTATTGCCAGTTTCTATTAGTGGTCGGTGCCGCTATTTCAAATTCACTTTACCCTCATCGATCGAAAAAAAGCAGAGTTATCTTTCTTCCTATTAAGTACCCTACATGCTCTTTTCATGCCAGAATTGCGAAGGTTAAAATTGCTATCTCATCAGGGCAGAGATTGCATTCACGCAGATCGAGTAGGTGCCATCCTCCATGATGATCTTGAAATGAAGTGCTGGTAAGTATTGATGAAGTACAATTACTTTTAGAGTTTCTGTAATTAACTAATACTTTACTGTATTCTACGTAGTCACGCTAAAATCGGTGTTCGTACAAACAAGTTTAAAATGCCTTCATCAATCAATATTTTAAAGTATTGCTTAAATGGGTCTTATCTAAACTGATTTCGAGCTAACAATACATATATCTCATGTCTTAATCTTCATTGATTCAACAATATTTGAACTTTCTGTCTCTATCAATGGTAGATTGTTGTATCAGTGCTATAAATCATCTCTATTTGGATTCTCACCGTGTTTATCGCAATCTTCTATGTGCTAGTTTATCGTTTTATAACAGCGACTGTAGATTTCCTTTCCCGTGGACACTAAGCATTTAATTTATCGTTCTGCTTAGCCTGTGAATAACTGAATGCGCTAGAGTTAATGCCGTTCACCACCTATCTTTAACAACGTAAATCCATTGATGTGTTCTCCTTATAGGCGGTCGATGCAACAGTTATGCTGCTCCCACAACCGCGTGGACAAATCGTCAGAGGGCAAATTCTCAGGATCGAAAAACAGCGACTTCAGCTGCAGGAAGTGATAATCGAATGACAACCTCTGTTATTCTTCCACGTCAAAAGCCTGCTATGGCAACCTCCACGATGAAGCCAATGCAAATTGAAGGAGATGAGGCACGAGGTCGTTCGAAAATAAAAGAACAAATGAAACAAAACAGTGCACCAATGCAACCACCACAGCATAAGGCCCAATCTACTAGGACGGCTCCGCTGAAAGCAATTCCAGCTAAAAGGACCGCTACTAGTAAACCGTCAAATGAACCAATCAAGACTAATACCTCGGAAGCTCATGTTGCGTCTAATGTGAAATCGAAACCTATCGGACCTCTGAAAGCCGACGAGTTTGGTATTTCAATTTTATTACTCATAATTATCTAAAAATGAGCTTGTTCTGCGAATTAGCTTCCTATAACATTTCCGATATAGTCTTTCACATTTCTCATTTTCAAAGGCCTAAAGAACTTTGCTCCATTCGAAGGTAAATTATGCATAACTTCCAAAGTCTGAACTCTTGGTCAGACACGCAGTTCCTATCATCACGCGTGGTTCAAAACCCCGCATAGAACTGTTAGATCGCTTTGGACAGGAATTTAGTGGATTTGGTAGGTTATAATCGTTTGGTAGTCGGTGAGAACATGTATTTGGATAAGCAGGATTGTACAAGTTCTCATACTCATACTGCTTGGTGGCTAAATCTAATATTTGCTGTTATTATTTGCAATTTTAACTTTCAGACCAATCTAGGAAAGCGTTTGCCAACTCCTATCTTAACTTTTAGTGGAATAACATTCTGATTAATATTATTGCATTTGATCCGATTCATTAAGCCAATTATGGGAAGTGCTATAAACTTGGGCCGAAGGAAATGCCAAGATGGTAGTATTACAATAATACGAGATGAATATTTTATTTAATATCTTCCGTCGGAAAAGTAAAACCTGAACCGTATTTTCATATCATTGGCCTATTTGCCTATTTCACAGTCTTAATTAAAGTTTGCTTCTTTGCCTGACTTTACATTCTTCCTCACCTCTGTCTTCAATTGGGGTTCCTACTTGTATATCTTCAAGCAAAGGAATCTGAAGTCTTCCAAATTAGTGTCATTGCGCTTCTTCATTGAATGTACATCAATCTCATCTTACGTGGCTTGACAGACGTGCGGGCTATTCTTTTAGTTCTGCTTCTTATTCTGTTGAACCAAGGTATTTTACATATTTCTAAGATGTGTGATTGCATAAACTCATGTTTTTTATTTTCTTAAATTTTAACATCACCAGGGCTGAGTATTCGCATGCGAAATCATGTGAATTTGTCATTAGTAAAAGTGTCATTGTTGCCGTGAGATTCATATGTTCCCTTCCACCGTCTTTGCTCTTCCAATCACGCGAAAGAGAGAAGTATACCACATGCTTTGTAATCTACGTGCTTTCACATTCCCCATATTGCACTTAAAGACACCTTATAAGTCATTAAAGTGGTTTCATGTCGTCTAGGGAAAAACTGTCCAGTGTGTGGTGAATTGTTACAATTTTAGTAGTGCTTATTATCAGTGAATTGAGTTTGTTTAATTCCTTTTTTTTATGATTTTGACTGACATTTTAAAGTTGTGTTTTACTGGAATAATTGTACGCAATTTTCTATATAACACTTCATTGAACAAATCAATAAAATCTTCAATCTATTGGTCATAATCTGGGTTAGTTGTGCTGTAAACCATATCACGTTCTTTTAAACTGACCTGTTCATTGTTATTAGGGCTTCATTAGTATGAATATTTAGGTTTCCTTGTAGAATCCTTTTATTCGATCAAAGCAAGATTGTCTTAGTTAAATTTGCTGTCATTAAACCTAAGCCTATTTTACTGTTTAAATTTGAGTTTCGGCAACCCGATTCATCAAAGATCAAGTTTTTTCTCTTTTCTAGTTGCGTTCTTGATTTTGGCTTCTAGTGTAACACTTGAGGGAAATTTAGGTATTAAAAAGCTTGAAAGCGAAGCGCGACTTGTCTGACAAATTTCGTTTGAAAACTGGAGTTTTTTTGGTTTGCCTTAAGTACTGGTACCAAAGCATGATTGAATAAATTCTTCAAGTGTGGCACTTTCTCGTCTTGCTTACTCGCGAATATTGCTCAATTAATTTAATTAATTATCTACTTTTCTTTAAGTACATGCCTTACATCTTATTGTATTATCGGGCTTATTATTTTTAACCAAGTAAACGAAAATTTTCCGCTTTTACTTTTGAGTTACAACTAAAATCGGTTAACAGAAAGTGTAATAAATGAGACATCCTCTTGTTTTCGAGTTTGGGTTATACAATATCTACTAAAGGGCTAGCTCACGTTTCAAAATTCATTGTTCATCACGTTGGCTGCAGCGAACGCGTGTCCAAATGTTCCGTCTTTATTGGCCGATTTTGCAAATGGTTGTGATGGCGAAGTGATCTTGCTTAACATTCAACATTTGGCAGAGATGAGATGGCTAAAAATTAAGTGTTGTTTTAATGCTATCCATTTGGATACTCTGCGAGCTTCTCATTCGATAACTTCCGATAAACCGCTTATCACAAATCGATTCCTTATATTGGATTTGGAGAGATTAATTATTAATAAAGTGTTTTATAAATGAGAAACATTTAAAAATTAATTTTTCACCCATTTATGAAGTCTTTGCTTTTTAATGAATGGTTTTTTTCTTATGGTGCGCATAACTAGAGTTATACGCATTTAATATATGAAACTCCTTAATTATGAATCTAAAATTTATTTCTGGCATTGAAAGGATCTCCGTTATGTTTTAGAAATAGTACTTCCCTAATCCTGTGTTGGAATTTAGTATCAGACTTTCCAATAAACCCTTATTTTATAGAATATCAATCAAAAGGAAAGTCACTTCATCACTAATATGAATATGTGCCTCATTTTTTTGTGTTGTTGCTCAGATCTCGGGGGTAGAATGTCTCTAACTTTTACTCACAATATCGGTAATAATTGGCTGATTGATCGCACAATAATGCAGCAGGGGGTAGGGGTGGCATATTTCTACTCTGAGAGATGAACATGAAAATCCAATAATCGATATTCCCGTCGTCGAGGTATGAAGCATGTGATCATCGCTCAGTTAACCCGAAAGTATTCGATTTCGTTTCTCAACGGTGACGTTATAAACAATATAAAATGCCATGGAGTTTTAAACCCTTCATCTTTTTGAGGTATCGGTGGCTTATCTAAAAAGTATGCCATTATTGCTACGTATGACTACTTTAGAAGACCATGGTAGCGGTGGCTAAATTTGCAGCAAACTAGGTAGATGATTACAAGATTTATATATTTGCATTAATCTTTCTTGAACCTAGAGAAGTATTTGCTAGTTCACAGAATCTGTTCAGGTTGATCAGAGAGTTCCCACTCGTACTATTCGAGAAATCGTTCAAATCATCCGCTGATTTCAGCAACCAATTTAATTTAGATTGTGAAGCCGCTACATAAGATGGTCAATCAGAGAATAGTGGGAACTTCGTCATGAGACCATTAAGACGCTGGTAAAGGAACAGTTATTTCAACTGAACTAATTCCTTAATTAAATTAGCGTAAATTAATCATTAGGGACTAAATAAAAGTTAAAATTAATTGGATACTTTTCATTAATTCCGTTTATTTTAAATTTGTCTAGAATCAGTATCTGAAGCTCCAAAATTGCCCGCTGAACCAATTCCAGTGCATCCAACTGGAGGCCTCACACAGGAGCCTCAGGAGATCTTTGGTGAATCTCCGACAGAGCCCATATCATCTTCCCAACCCCCTAATCTTGTCGCAGAACTTAAGGAATTATATACTCCAGCACCACCACATGAGCTGGCTGCCGAAGATCAACTATCAAGACCAATTACTCCATCTCCGCCACCTCCCGAAAGTCCTCCACCGGACCAGTTTAATGAAGACGCCGGTGAAATAATTCAACAGCAGCAGACTGTTGATGAAGAAGAGCCTGTTCAAGAGCCACCTGCTGCTTTTGCAGACCATGAAGAAGCTGTGAGTGTAAATTTAGCTAGCATGTATTTAGAGTGTTTGATTTGTAATCTTTGTTAATGTCTTCCAGCATTTGCTTGCCTCGCATGTAAGTTTTCGCTTTACTAACTTCAAAGAAAAGATTGTTTTGAATAGTAGAGCTGAACCGCAGTTGTGTTTAGATAGATGAGACGCTGAAATTAATGTAGTTTAATTAGTCTGTCCGAATAAGGTTGGTTAATAATTTAATTAAGAGTGCGAATTTCATATGGTGTACGATTCTTGATATTGCATTTTCCTAAAGGATGGGAAGATATTTGAATTGGGACTATTGCACTGGATTTTGATTTTCCATGCACTTGTATTACCATTGACATCAATTTGAATTCGTCAGACAGCGAAAGTAAGCATGCATCTCAATTTTCATGAGTTAATAGTTTGGATGGTGGCAACGCTATTTCCATCTTCTTATTCTCATGTCGTTTGTCTTGTTGTTGATTTAATTTTGAGCCGATATGATTGAGTGTAAATCACTTTATTAGTAATCGTATCAAGTATAAAAAAATTGACAAAAGTATTGAAGTTCCGGCACACAGTAATTGGAAAGGTTGACGAAATTTGCTTATCACTTTCCGGCATTTTGCCGTTCTCCTCCTTAAATTTCGTTTTGATAGTCATATTCACATTACCTTTTTTTGTATTTTCATTTTGTATTCCACAAGGCAATCTTAATTTTAAGTCATAAGAAAAATTTCCTTTTGTACGTTTTTTCAATTAGCAAACCAAGATTTAGTTTTTACTCTTTTCACTATGCAGCCGGAAGCTGCAGCTGGAAATGATAGCGAAGGACTTTCAACGGAACGATGGCACCATCTCGCCAATGCCCCCTATCACGAACAGACTAAAGAGACTCCTACATCTGAATCAAAACCAAAAGAAGTGGAGGTACAAAATGGCCACCAAGGGATCCAGGCGGAGGACCAACGGCAAATGGCTACTCACAATTTCGATTACCTGGATAGTGTTCAATCTGTAATTAATCATGAACCACCACCACATCCGAGTAAATCTCAAGAGCCGGAGGAGAGAACAACCGCAAAGTTGCCTGCTGAGTTGTTGAGCAAACCTCTCGTTGCTTCTACAACAGGGTCTGGAGAAGGTGGTAGTTTAACCGAAGAGGAAGCGGCGATCTATCGGGCTAAGATGGCTGAACAGAGGCGTCTCGCGAAAGAGCGTTTGGCAGAACAACAACGGTAATTTTCCTATTAAACAATGAATTTTATGTTGGTAGTTCTATACTTGACATTAATTCCCTATTCTAGATTTTACATTTCTCGCCATTTGAAGGGATTGCCTATTCACAATCTTACAAAACCCGTGTTATTTCGAACCTTGCTTTTTTTGTTGGTGATTCATTTCTCTGTTTATTGATCTATTTTTGGCGAAATATTGCATACATTGTTTTCATGCCCTATTGCTTAATATTTTAGATATTCGCATGGTCTGGGCAAGAGAGTTGTTTAAATATTTTGTATAGAATCCAATTACTGTTGAAACGAAGTCGGTTTGATAGTAGCCTTGGTGTGCGAGAAATTGGAAGAGCCAAATAGATTCGTGGAGCTGGCTTCAATTTGATATTTTATTATTCAGGTTTAGTTATTTAACTGCCCCTTTTGGACGGGATTATATCTACAACCGGATAGCTATTTGCGCTTTTGATCATTCTCTCCCAACTTTTATCGCGTAACTCAGAACAAGTAGGAGAGATTTTGCTTACTACAATCCAAAATAGTGATCCATTAGGCTGATTAAAAAATATTCGTTCTCTAAATTCTGCAACTGTAAATAACCGGTCTTCATTTTAATCGTCGACTTACTTAATCGCCAGTCTTTTCCGCACTTATTCTCTTTTTTCGCTGTTAGAAAAGCTGCCATTGAAATTCCTTTCGGATCAAGTTTATTTAATTTTAATTTATCTATCGGAAATATGGATGAAAAGCGCGATCTTTTTTATGCTCGGTTTAAATGAACGTTTTATTAGCCTCATTAATTTGGCAGTGGGTTTTATTAGAACCTGGCTGTTTCGATATATCTGCAGAATGATTGAAAAATAATCTTTATAAGTCTTCAGGCATTTAAATGATGAAGTAATTCTCAAGTTTTGGCACACTATGCATTGAGGATATCAGTGTTCTTTTGTACTGGTTGTGACGAATAATTAAAGGTGTTTATACGCAGTTCGATTCAAATTTCCTCCTGAACCACCAGGGTAGACTTCGAGCGTTTCCATAAACTGCTCATCAGATAGATAAAGTGGGCACACCTGACGGCAGAAATATCATTCATACCCAAGTCAATGTGCCTCCAAGGAAATGTATCAGGTGGTCCGATCCAGTCTGGAAATTACGTAGTCAATTTCTTAAAATTGATAAATGTTAGTTTAAACTGGCACCAGAAGTGTACTATAGACGTTTATTTCTTTTCACAACTCATAAGTTCCATTTTTAAGCACACAAAGGTGACTGCAAGTTCCATTTTCTGGAAAAAGCCCTCACTCCTTCTATTGTATATGTATGCACTTATCTTGTCATTGTGTCAAGTCTTCTTTAATCTAGCAGTTCTTTTTGCTCGCTCGTCAGCCAGTGTTACAAACTCGTTATGGGAACCATTTTTATTTATTTTTTGCAGCTTCTAGTGGCTTTGTAATATATTGGTGATAGTTGATATGGCGGCATAGTTTATTAAGTAATTTTATACAACTTGAAAGCTAGTCGTAGAGCATGTTTATGACTTACTTTCCTCAGCACTGTTCATAAGAGAGCTAAATTGAATGATTTATTTCACTGGATAGTCTCCAAGCCCCACTACAGCTTAAGAGTTACTAATGTATGATAGGGAAGTGGTCAGTTTTTTCCTCTTTCAAATTCATTTTCCCTTGCATAATTTAAAAATCTGTAGACCTTTTATTCACCGGGAGCATTCAAACACGTGGCAAGAGAAAGTTATTTTACATTTCTCTCCACAGGAGAGCAAAAATGATCTGGACAAATAATCAAACCAACTACATTCGATTTCTGCTTTTAGTCGATGTACTATGTTAGGGTAACCGGGCCCTTTGTAGAATTCTCATTTTGCACTTTTTTGAAATTTCATGGCTAACCACATTCAGTGTAATTAACCTAGTCAATAAGAGCCTTGAATATCGTAGGCGTAAATCAGATCTTGAAGTTTGAACTTTGTAACGTGAATATGTCGCGGTAAGTTAGATCCGTTAAGTAAAATGTGAACAAGTGAATTAGGAGTTTTTGATCCCATGACTTTATTCTCTGTTTCCACTTGAACCTCTATCCTCTCTCACTCTTAAGACATCGATCGAATTAGCCGCTCTTCCTACCAATGGTCGATCCAAATCGGAATGTCAAGAATTGGGGGAAGCCCGAGTCATATCTTATATCAGCAGCCTCAATCCAAGAATGAGAGCGGAAAGCGGATCACCACTTTTTTGTAGCGAAATGAAGGCGAATGAAAATCGATAACCTACCGCTACGCTTTGTAGTGAAATGCAATCATTGTACTCAACAGTAATTTTCACTGAATGCGGTTTAAGTTAACGTTGGATTCGAAATTTATTTTGAGCAATACTAAGTTATCAATCTTTCCAAACTTATGTGAAAGTATAAACAGAAGGTAGCGGTTGGGATATAAGGAAGATTCCAATATGCTTGCTTTGGGCTTCACTTTTGTAACCTTCTTTTACTTTCCTTGCAGACTTGAGGCGGAGGCTGAGAAAGAGCGCAAGGCGAAACGTGAAGCCGATCGCCAGGCAGCTATTGAAGCAGCTCGAGAGAAAGCCATTGAGGAAGCCCGCTTGGCTGCTGAAGTTAGAATGGCCAGAGAAGCTGCTGAAGAACAAGCTCGCCTTGAAGCTGAACGCAAAGCTCAGGAACGGGCCGATAGAGATCGACAGGCTGTAAGTCATCTAACTGTTTAATCTCAGCTCTTCATATTTATTACATCCAAAACAACTCAAATCCACACTTTAAGAGCTTTACCAAATCCCCTTTAAAATCTTATTTTGGCAATCTTTCCCAAACTTGAAGAACGAAAGTTAAGGAGGTCTAACGGTGTATTGTAGTAATGGGAGGGATGTGGGTGGATTAGGAGTGTTGGCTTACACGCCCTCGTTGCGTGTATGAAAGTACCATTTCAAATTAAAGCAATATATTTAATGCTTATGGGAGTAGGCTGTTTTTCCCATTGTGGGTCACTTTGTAAGTTAGGCTTTACGAATTTGTCGGTCATCATTTGTGGTACTACGGCTATTTATTAGGGAGAGGGCGAGCTTGAGAGGTGTAACTCGGGCTCTCAATGGCTTATTCGCTGCTATGCGGAAACCAGTTGCGAATTGACATTCACTAACCCACCGCTGCGCTTTGGAATGATTTTCATTCAGTTTTTGCAAGCGATCAAATAAATAGTTTGTAGTAAAACTTGTTTAAATTAATATTTTGATCAGAAATAAGTAATACTGTGCTAAATTTTGGTAGTAATCCCTCAATATCCTTGCAAATATTCACAAATTTTGATGCCCCATTAAAAGACTCAGGTTCGTCTCTTCAACTTCCTGCATGATCAGCACTCGGTAAAACTAATTCTAATTAAGTTTGTTTCTTTGGTATTGAATTGGTTTTGGGTGCTTTCCCGAATCATTAATTTCCTCCATTTAAGTCTTGAATTCTCTCTCAATTTTCACTGCTGCTCCTCGTTGGGTAAATTCTTTGGGAACATCCTTGTCAAGTCTGATTTCCCTTACTACCAGTTTTTGTAAGCCTTATCCTCTTTGTCATGGTAATGGGCTCATTTGAGTGATGCATTGTAGTTGCAGTCTCTAATTGATGTGTCAAGTTCCCTTCTATTCTTTAAGAACTTAGATTGGTCAAAAGCTGTGGCGGATTTATCTGAAAGTGACGTGGAAGAGGTATGTTTGTTTCATTTTTTTTTCTACTTCAACCTAATCTATTTGTTATTTTGTCGGTTATCGGGCATGGTCAGATAATGGCATATAATTTACTGTGGGATTCTATGACCTAATTTTTATGGTTTGTCGCTCAAATGGTGCTATTCTATGGCAGTTTCGACATTTTCTTTCCATATTTAAAGCTCAGTTGTCTTTAGTTAATTTTCTGAATTAATAACCTCCGGTACTCACAGTGTTAGTGGTAGCAGGGATCAGAAATATAACAACTTTCGCTAAACACACCTAACCGTTGTTTTAATCAGACAAGAAGTTACACATTTACATCTGCAGTTACTCATCTTAGGTTGATATTTGGCGGCAAAATAGAACGTTTTTTTGTTTAAGGTATGTAGAAAATGCCACAAGGCATTTGCTTTTGTATGCGGCTAAATGGTCACGCTTAGTGGCTTACTCGAGAGGCTTCGGGCTCAAGTGCTTGTTTGCTCGCGAGACAGTGACACCGATGGCGAACTCTAAATGATTTTACAGGAACTTTGGGGGGAATTGGAATATAATTCTATTGCCATTTTTCCATTATCTCAATAGAGGATGAAGTTTTAGCCACAATTTGAACTCGTAATTAATTTATACTTTCTATTTTCTTCAATATCTTATTTTTCTATAGTGCGAAGGGGGTTCTAGCTTAACTACTAGTCCACTGCCAACAGTGCAAAGATACTGACAGATTGGTGCAATTTTGACATAACCTTCCTCATTATGGTTAAGTCAAATTTAGTAGTAAGAAGAAGGAAGAGGGGTGCAGTCGAACCAAAATTTATAGATTTACGACTGCGTAGTTTGATAACCCGAGTTATGGGCCGTTAATTGTCGAAGCAGTTAAATGGTGGTGTGACAAGTTGCGTCAGACATTGAATGTACCGGCCTGTTTTTTCTTCTCCTATGCTGTCACCTTTTTTGTTTATAAAGAGGCATATATGCAGTTCATTTTGAGACACAGGTTTTGCAAAACAAATCAAATGTTAAAGGACGCTACTGATTGTTTGTAACTGAACATGGCAACGATTGTTCTAGGGCAGAATTAAATTAAAGACGCCTGATGGCTCTGCAGTCGAGTTTGAAGTCACATCAAGGCATTAAATGGTCAAACTACCCCACTGAGGTCGGAGCAAAAGGTTTGAAGTCTAAACAACTAGTGATCGGAACTGGATAGTTCAAATTGAAAAAGAAACAAAACAAATTTCACTACTTTAAATCTTTGCCTTTCTCAGATGGAGGCCATGATGCGCGAGCGTTCGGAGCGAATTCGCAAATCTGAGGAGGAAAGGGAGATGCGACGAAAGCGTTTGGAGAGCATCATGTCTCGGGTGAATCGCAGTGACCGTTCTCTCAGTCGGGGTGTTCCCAACTCAGGCAGTACAAACAGTCTTACGAGTAGTGTGACAGGTGCCGCCAGCACTAATGGAATTGATGATGATGGCCCCAAGAGTGGTGCTACTGTCAATTTCTCTCTTGGTTCTCATAATGTAAGTTAACTTTGTATTAATTTTATTGGATAAGCAAAATGACTAACTAACGTTTGTACTGTAAATAGGTGAACATTAAGTTGTATAGCCTTAAAATATGCAGGTTTCATCTTGGCGAGCATGGTGAAATTTGAGTTAATTGATGTCGGAGATTAGTTTAGGGAAATTGCACAAGCTTAAAGATAACATTGTTGCACCATTGAAACTGACTTTTTTAAAGTCAGAATTTTAAGAAACAAATCTCTTTGAGTTTTTTACCCATTGATTTATTCACTTTATAACATAAATATTTCAAAATTAAATTAGCCATATTCAGAGCTTCCTGGTCGTTTGTTTGTACTGGGTGATTGGCTAGCCCGCTTGGATTCATTGGCATCTTGCTAAACATAATAGATCTCATCAAATTTTTTCGGGGTAAACTCTGAGTTCTAATACAATTATCATTCTTATTAATGCCAATTATATTTGATTGCTATTTGCTAAATTTTGAACGATTGAGGAGTTTTATTTTTCATTTCTAGATTATCGTTTTCATAATTGCGTCGAAACTCTTCTCCCGTGTCTATGCGTAAATATGCTTTGAAGGCTTATTTTTATTTGATCCAATTGTTACGCACTTGGGTAAATTTATGATTCTGAGCACACCACTTTTATTTTTTACCCTGCGGATTTAGTTGTGAATAAAAGAGAGGCAAAGGAAGAAATTTCGAATCAAAGTGGTATTCTAAACTTATTTTACTGGCTTAGGCTGCAAGATATTTATTGGTGAATGAGAGTTTACGTTTTCTTATCATCCATTGTATTACAGCCCATATCCTTTGATCGTTAGAGGAATGGAATAGGTAGGAGTTGGAATTAAACCCGAAGCCAAAGATTTAGGCATCAACCTTGCCTTGCATAATTTGAATTCGGAACTCCACGGATTGTCGGATATTTTTCGTTACACTAATTATGGTTCCGGTGGATAGATTGGACATTTGTCTTTCGAAATTAAGAAGGAACCTAATTCATGTGATTCGTCTAGCAGATACGGTCCTTGTCAATTATTTACCGCATTTTCATTTACCTACCTATAGGAGTGTCCAAACAGATCGAATCGGTTAGTTTATGCTGCAGTATTTGAATAATTATTAGATCAAAATAACCTTTATATAAGGGATGCGATTTACTAAACACTAGTACTGTTGCAGTTGCTTCAAGTTGCATTTACAAGCATAATAAAGTTCCATTACTTCTATTTTGTGCGTTATATATAAACGCGTGAATTACTACTTCCTCTGAAAATTTTCTATTACTTTTGAAAAAGGTCTATTTCTGGAGGATGGCGGAATTTATCAAAAAGTAGCACCTCCTATCATTCACTTGCTCATCCTATTCAAGTTTCTAAATTGATTTTTCTTTTAAGTTTAAAGTCCATCTTGGCAATTTTCAATTACAGATGAGATGAAATACTCGGATTTTTTTCAAATATTTAACATTTCTTTCACATTGTACTTTATTCTGTTAACGAAATCAAGTGAAATTTCAGGTTGCTTCTACTGACAGCCTTAGGCATCGCCTTCCACCAACTCGGAGTTTAATGTATTCTGAGAATAATAAGTCCCCCCCCCCCCCCAAAAAAATGTTTTATTTTCATCAACATAGTGTATGTAAACCTGGTTATATTGAGTTAGGGACGCCATAAAAGCTTGGCATTTCGAAAAGAAGCTTGCTTTTTTGCCGTTTATTGGTCGTAATTGGATTGATGGGTAGTGCTTTAAGAAGCATCATTTATAATCAATGTTAAGTTGATTTATGTATAGATAGTATCAAGGGTACGAATAGGGGATAGTGATATATCAGTTTGAACGTTTTATGCAATTCATTATTTATCATTTCAACATCTTGATTTTCTCTTTTCTATTCCGGTTTGTCGTTGTAATACTTTCTTTTTGAAAATAGTATTTTTAAAATTGGACAGCCCTGTAATAAGATAGCTATGAAGCAAAATTTTATAATCTTTCAGTGTTCCAACTAATGACTCGCATCCTACATGCCATTTTTTCGTTTTCTACTTCTTTCCTATTTGCCCTTCCGCAAAAGGAAGACATTTCTGGGAAATTTGATTTTCACACTTTTCTGCATGGCTATTTTGAGCTTTTTGGTCTATTGATTTTATTGAATGGTGGTAGGTCTTTCTTTTGTATCTGATTTTCCCACCTCTTTCGACATTCTATCAACATCTCCAACTGTACTACGATTTTTTCTCTGCTTCACGCGGCGGAGCATAAACAACAACAAGTCCTTTTTTATCGTGGTCCGTTCGGTCCTGGCTCGGCATCCAGAATGCGATACACATTCACATACTGTCTACTAGCCTCGCAGTTAATCTCAGCAATTAATCCATGTTCGCTCCCTCTGCATCAGCAGTAGATACTGCTATTCACTTCTTCTGGTTAGTATACTCTTGTGGGTACACTTATACGAAAATTGAAGGTAAGGCACATCGGTGTACTGCTTCCGATTTAATCGATTGATTCACTGATCAGTAATTATCTTGTCGGTTGGGAAGACCTTACCACTTTAACCCAGCACTGCTTTAACAAATGGATACGACTAAACTAAGTCCATTTTTAGCATAAGGTTAGTTTGGAGGAGATTTTTATCGATGAAAAGTTTAATAAATATATGAGTGTGTTATTTGCGGATTTGCCAATCAAATTTTATTTGACATTTGCTAGTAGTGGGATTCAATCGTTTTCCTAAGCAATTATCTCGTTACAATTTCCTTCTGGGCACCTAGGACTCGAATCTCAGTTTGGATGCCCCTTTGTCAAGGTAATGTATTCTTATTTGTTGCGCTCTAGTCTGCGAAATCAGAGCTCTCCAGGTTGGTGAAAGAATGCGAATTTCTCTTTAGGCGGAATCCACCTATTCCACCCATAAATAAGTTAAATAACACCTTGCTTAGTCTATTTTGGTGGTATTAGTAACAACTTCGAATCTCTCAAATATTATCAACTCAACTCCAATGTGATTGGTACTAATGAATCGGAGCACTTGCATGATGTATTCCCTCCTATTATAAGTCAGTGAAGAATGAATATATCGTTTTACAACAATTATAGAATTTGCTACAATTTTGAGGAAGATGGTATGTTATCATGAGAACCAAATTCACATTGCAGGCATATGTTTAGCCACTTGGAGAGGTAGAGCTATGTGCAGCTTGCTAGGAAGCTAGGAAGTCACCAAATGCATTGTGCTGAGGAATTAAAAGTAAAATATGCTAATTCATTCCATGTTTCCTTGTCTAAGATTTTCTGAATTAAATCCTTATTCTTAGAGCAATGTAATTTCTTTCGAAACGATTGTATCAGGAGTTGGCTGTTTAGCACCTTAAAGATGTAAAGCTATCTGTTCTCCGGTTGAATAATTAAAATTTCCAAAGTAAATCACTTTTTTGTTCCAGTTCACACTTGTTAAGCCCCACTTTGCATGTTGACCTTATGGGAGAGTGTGATATTGACCTTACGGCTATTGGTGTGGTATAGGTTTGAGTGACCAGAGTGGCCTGCGAACAGGCATTTACCTGATTTGAACCGACTACTGCATTGGTTTGGCGTCCTTTACATAAACAAGCACTACTGGCATCGGTATATGCGTAGCGTAATTGCATTTTTTATGACCTTGGAAAGCCAGTAGTTTGCATGTAGCTCCTCTTTCAGTCCATAAAATCAAAAGCTTGTATCAATGATACTATTTTATCAAGCTTAGCTATGGCTTTAAAATATAGCATAGAGGGATGGATTTTGCTCATTAAGTCAACAGCTTTCGTCTAACTCGAGTTGTGACTGGCTTTGGTATTTAAGTGTTTACTTTCATTTACTACTCAGATGCAAAGGTGGCTGGGTGGCACACTTCCCCCTTTTCTCGTAGCCCAGATTGTGACCCTCTCGGTAATTCGAAATTCCATAAACATTTGGCGCCCGAATCGCCTTTCTAATTTTAGCCCGGCTCTTCTCTATTTGTGCAGTAAGATAGACCTGTTTGGTCGGCCTTCTTCCTGCCAGCCTCTAGTCTGTTATTATTTCCCAATCATGTTAGAAGCAAGCTTGCAGCCTTGGCTAGCCAAAGAGCAGCATATATCCCTGCGCCACAGTATACTAATCAATCAAATGGGGTAAATTAAGACTTATACTCGGCTTCACGACGTTTCCTCGAGTTGAATGATTGTAGTCAATAAGAAAAGGGATGGCCGCTACCTCTCATCCTTTGCAATCCCTTTATACTTCTTGGTTCTTATTTCTGTCTTTGACACACCTTGGAGGCCTATTTGTCTTACTCACTTTAAGATAGAACGTATTATTAGCATCTTATTTTAATGTGCGAATGCTTATTTCGAAATCTCTTGATTTCTTCATCCCCAGGTGGAGTCATCAAATGGAGTCTTTCAATCGGCAACCAGCAATGGGGAGGGCGATGGTCCCGCACTTCGAGGTCAACAGCAGAATGGCTTCTCTGAGAATGCTCCTCGATCAACAACCTTCAATTCTCCCCTTCTGGCCAACCTCTTCTCAGGTGGTGGACTTGGTGGTATTTCCTCGCAGCGTCTGACCACATCTGTGACCGGTGCTATTGCCGCTGATCCCTCAACTGATAGTGCTGTGTCTTCTCAAAACAGCAATATGTGAGTTCAGTTTGCAATTGTTTTAATCAGTTATTGCCATTATTAGTGCAATACGAACGGTGGTCCATTAAGGGTTATTATATTCCCGGAATAGTTTACAGATGGTTGCCGCGAAGTCAATGCAGCTATTCTACAGGCTTTATCCGTTTCACGACATCTCAATCAAATGGTAGAAGGCGGTAAGATGCGGTGCTAATGAATAATACACATTGACTTAAAGTAGTCAAGTAGTCCCACAAAGCATTAACTTCACACAGGTAGTTTTATTTAGTCTGTAATCAATATATCGTAAACGCGAATGATTTACAACTCCATAGGAACTTACATGAGTAATGATCAAATTTCACATTAACAAAATTTTGAAAAATTGATTTGAAGACGGTGATGTTGCTGCAGACCTATATTGTTCTATCTTCTACCAATCTTAACAACCGTAGAATTGAGAGATGACAACTGTAACCAGACTTAATCAGTCCACTTGAACGTTCTGTTCATTTAGTTTGCACCGATGGTCGTCGAAACCGTAGCTTAAATGTAGATCGCTCTAAAATGGAAGGACTTTCACAAGTAATATGACTAGCCAAAAAGGATAAGATCTAACATTCGTCATTAATAATTTTCATGCTTTTTAGGCATTCTGATGAACCCCAACAACCACATCCACCTGCATCTAATCTTGCCATGGGAACGGTTGGGAATGCTTCTAACGGTAAGCTTTCAATCTTCTACATGTTTTAAACATAAACCGTTTATTCCATTTTTAGGCTAATTCAGCGGAGAGATTCTAACAAAGATTCCTGTCATTATATCCTACTAAAATCTAAAACACACTGCGTAAGTTTTTTCTACTCAGTCGCTTGATATTTCCCAATTGTAGGCAATTATCGGCTTTTCTTATATACAGATCGTGCAATCCCCCTCCCTAAATTTTCAAATGTGGATAGTCTTCTATTAGAGCTTCTTATGATCATGTTTCTTCCATCCTCTGGTACAAACGAACTGCATTTCCCCCTTCCCTCACCTCTGTCTCAATGCATTCTCGTCAGGTCTTCCCTTCTACCCTCTATTGATCTGTTCCCACCTCCAAAGTAGACTCGCTCACCGATCTGCCATGTAAATTTAATCTCAACATCAGCTATTTCCTTCCCCACTTATCTTTCCGCGCACACTTGTCCTCCATGTCATGAATTCGTGTGCGTTCGGTTTGGATGTGCGTCGCGTTTGCTTGTTTGTTTCGTATGAGAGTGGTTATGGAAAGAGGATTCTTGGGTGTTGGTAATTTTGGTGACTGCTCCTTCCTTCCTAGCCTTTTGTTTGGTTCGTTCCAGAACGAATCTTCTTTCTGTTACTCCCTCTCTCTATTTCTTTTTTTTTCACCCTACATTTTTGTCCTGCCTCCTGTTCAATAGATAAAAGATCTGAAATGGGTTGAGGTAGCAAAACACAGACGAATTTTTCTAAAGCGCGCGCTTGAGGGTGGGGAAGGGGGGTGCTGCTAAGCTTTCGCCCCCTCCTGTAGGTAACTGAGGGAAAAAATATTTTTGCCTCTGGTTTTAACTGGGGTGGCTTAATTCCTTTTGGGATTTTATGCTGTTAATCACTTTGAATCACTAATCTTAGAATCATTAACGGTATTTTCAGAATGTTATAAACGGATTTTCCCACTGAAATGAGTGCACTCGTGGATTCACGCCATTTTTGCCATACTCTTTAATAGAGCAAGATGATTATCGTTTCCACTAGAAACTGATTTTAACACCCCCGCTTATTCATAGACTTGCAAGTTGGAGATAACGAATAAAATGTACTCTGCCATGAACTAGAATTAACACAGTTGACACCCAGAAAACCAAGTATTTTGTTGCTTAATACTGTCGATTATTTACTAACTTGTTGCATTAGGTAACTTATTGATACCTGGTATTCCCATTCGTTAGTATTGGAATTAGCACCAGCAGAATCGGACAGAAATCCCAAGCACATGCAGATTTTATGAAGTCCTTAGATAGGGATACTGTCCGAATGTTATCAATGCCGCTTCACATCAACGTTTTTTTTGGTTTCCGTATATACAGGAAAAAAATAATCCGGAATGTCGAGTCATGTGTGGCTTAAAATTGACCAATTTGGCTGTCCTGGCTGTTAATTAAGCCATAACATAATTGAGTGAATTTCGTCGGGTCAAGAGATAGCATTTGTCGAAGTCGGCTATTTTCAATGGCTAAAATCAGGGATTTGGCAGATATGGTTAAAGAAATGACTCATATAAACGCTGTCAATTATGCGTGTAATGTGTACTAATCCATGAAGTATGGATTCATGAAGATACAAAAATCCAAATCTCTGCTCTTGGAAGCCTATTTTTGACTCCATTGTCACCTAATCATCCTCAGAGATCATTTTAAGTTTACGAGTGCTGCCAAATATCTGAAACCAATCTGCAACAATCCTAGATATGTTGGACAAAATCCATCTTCATTTTGCCCTTGAGCAGGATGTAAGTGCATATGCACTGTCGTAAATAGTTGATTTTTAAGAGAGAAAGTATGACAGTAATCAGCGGTATGCAAACAGATAGTGGTGTGGTCGGGAGTCTGAGGCAACTACCATTTCAATAGGAAGCTGTGTTCAGTCCTGAGTAATGCGTTGACTTGCGTGCTCTTAGATATGTCCCTCATTTGGGTAAACCGACCAATCAAAGTCAGGCGTAGAAAGGGCAACCATAGTTTTTAAATGATAACTATAAATTGGGTTAAATTAAGCTTTCTCAGTGGTGATTTCTCCGTTTTTCAGGTCACAGGGAGTCTATGTTGTAGAAATAGGAATTCAGGTCAACCTGAGTCACAGTAGAAAATTGCAAAGAAAATATTCACATGAAATGTTTAAGGTCAGGCTGATTCACCGCTGGAGATATTTGGAATGCTTTCAGTACCGAAAAATGTTAACTGAAGGAAATTTGATTTAAAGATCAAACTAAAATGGGTGTCCAGGTATGCCTTGCGCCATTGTGGGATTTGTAGCAGAGGAGGAAAGCGGTTATATTGTTTGCAAATAAGTTATTGAGGTGATGTAGTTACCGGGTTCATCTATTAGCTTAGAGGTTACGGGTGCGCACACTGGACAGAATGGCTAACTACATGTAATGCTTTAAGCAAAAATCATATTGCAAAAATCTTTATAATTGAGTTTTATTTGCACTAAATTTTAGACAGTTGGAAAATTTTCGGAGATTAAAATTTCTTACATCGAATAGCTTCTCCAACAATTCAATTTATAAATGACAATGAATCTGAATATCGCTCTAGGATATGTGGCCGTTTTATTATATTGCGATCTAATCACACTTTTATTAAGCTTTTCCACGTAAATTATTTCTGATTAATTTTAAAAACAATTCTAAAGAGGGGTTAAAAGCATTTCACTCTACAGTAAAATTTTAAGCATATGAAGTCGATGATGTCAGATTAAAAGACCAGAGTCCCGCAAGTGATTGCTAGGACTTTGAATTAGCATCTGATTTCCTTTTTTAAGGTAGCCATTGTCATTTAAATAATCATGTCACCGATTAGCACAAAGTAAAATAAAACGAGGAACATTTTATGTGTTTCACAATGAAAAGACACGGAAGAAGATTTACGATCGCAAGAGAGAGGGCAACGATTGCGGCGTTTATTGTGGCAAAACAACGAAATAATATTTCATTGTTAAGTAGAAACTCTTAAAGTTGATTTTTTTATTTCTCAATCTATATATTTACCAATATCTTTGTATAACTGCCAATTTATTAGTAATTTTGAGCACGTCTTTAGGCGTATTTTGTTTAAAATCCCCTACATTGAAAACCTGCATGTCAAAACTCATAGGAAAGGTTTTAGTTCAATTAAATTATTCACATTATAACAATCGTATTCTTGTCCAATGTAATTGAAGGTTCAAAAAATGTACTTGCAAATCAACAGCATTATCATAAGCCAACAAAATGTCATTAGCCAAACTTGACGTGGAATTTTCAAAAGGAAATTTAGACATTCCTCTCATTTCAGTCTTTTCATTTGCTTTAGTCACTAAATAGTGCACCCTTTCATAATTCCATACCAAATTTCGGCTAAAACAAAACTCTTTGAAAGTTGGACTGTAGCATGCTAAATGAGCTTACTTAAATAAATTCAATTTACGCAATCATCCACGAATATTACTTTGCACACTTGAAGCGATTGTTTATAAAATCACCTTAGTGAATTCAAGCTCAATATCTAAAATATTAACATAACAAATTTATAAATAACATCTATAATATATTATATCAGATCATTGAACTCAAGATTTATATTACCGTGGATGTACTATTCAGTGCAATTGTTAAACATAGTTCATGTTTTAATAAAGACTACCACCTAGGTGATTCGTTTGGACAGGTTGTAATCGATTCTTATAAATTAACATTATTCATACATCAACATCTAAACATATTAATAACAAATGACACGAGGTGTGAAATTTGAAGTGCATCATGAATTCAAGTTGCCATGATTATCCTCTGATTATTTTTAAGCACTGATTTATCCACTTTCTCGAAGGAAACATAATTAACTCTGAAATATCCTGAAGTTCCGAAGCTCGATCTTCACATAGTTTGATCCAAGCTTTTTTGGTTGAATTCGAGTTTGTAGCATCCAGAGTTTAGTGCTTACAGGGCACATTAATTCATTTGTAGGTGAGTTAAAGTATGCAAATGTTGTTAGGATTAGAAATATGATGCATTCCACTTAGTAAACAGTTTATATGAAGCGGTAATTATAAATTAAAAAATTATCTTGACTTTAGAAACTTTTAATTTATAAGAATGATATGTCGCTATGATGCATGGGCTAGCTTACAATCTCCATCGTGCACAAGGTTGGAAGACATGTGATCTTTTGAATACATCATATTGGATTAATAATATGGCATTAATCGTGAGATTTTTTCAACGCTATAACATTACCAAATTGTTGACGAATATTGAGTTTTGACAGTAAATTTAGGATGAATGGTTAGATAAATTACAGGATACGGTGACAGTGGAGTAACTGGATCTTTGCCGACTTAAGGACTAATATTTGACTTAGTAGCTTGGAGCTCCAATGCTTACTACACAGAGAGCAATGTGAGTCCATGCCAATATTAACTTCCAAAAGTCCTTAATCTTGAATTGCATCAATAAAATGCGAAAATTTATCCTCCTTCGATGCTACTATTGCTGATGGCCCTGCTATAAACTGAAGCTCCATTAGTTGATCCTATTCTGGCTATAAACATCAAATGTCCATTACATTGCGAAAGTTGAAACAACAAACTGAAATATAACAACAATTTGTCAATAGATTAAATAACCCCACCTGATTTCAATAAAATACAACACCAACTGTGGAACACTGAAGAGCCTAAAATTATCCTCTAGAGCCAACTCATGATATTTATACATTCGAACATTTGGGTCAACTACACTCCCTCTTCGATCACTGGAAGACTATACTGCAATTATTTTAATATTCTATAAACCTATTTCATTGGAGGATATGCTGTATCGGCATGGAGGATGCTTAGTCATTGTAAAAGCTGTCCACTTTGATTGTTAATTCAATTGTGATTTGAAATCGAAGTAAAGCTTAAACTTTCTCGCATCCAGTTTGAAACTTAGTTGAACAGTACTTCCTGCTATGCCGACAGATCGATATTGGGTAGTAATTGTTCATGTGTCTGGATTATCAGGTATGTGTATTGGCCTGTGAAAATACTCACCTTACCATTTAGGAGACATTCAATATTTCCACGTATTAAAAGATTAATTTTGTCATTTTAAAGCACTAAATCTGTGGGGGCGTTTATTGTGAGAGGCAGTTAGCAAAATGGTTGATTCGCGACGACTGCACAGTACATTGTCAATTTTTCGTCAAATAATTTCATGGAGATGGGTTGAAAAATCCTCTTCAAAATGTTTTGGTCGCCCTTCTCATTGGAAAGCATTGACTGAGTCTAAGTGAATATCATTTCGTTAATATGTAATGAAAAATCACTTGGCCATTTATTTTTTCTTAATGCCTCGAATGGGCAAATATGTAACTAACTTCATTGAGCATCAGTCATTTTCACCTAACTTTGAATACCAATCACTGCTTCAATTTGGCTTATAATGGATTCAGTAGTATAAATGCGGGCGCCAGTTCGTGCAAAATAGAAGTCTGGCAAATAGTAGACTATTTCAAAAGCCAAATTTTAGCTCACTTTCGCCTTTAAATAAAAAATTCGGAACTAATTAGTACTATTTAAATACTTGTAAGTAGTTAAGTGCTCTAAATTAAATTGGATTGCTCGTAGGCAAAATGCAGAAGGATTATTGATTACAAATAAGAAATTAAGGCAGTTGTATTCTAATATGTTCGTATCTTACCATACACCCGACTTGAAGAAGAAAGGTATATGCATATGTTAGAAAAATGTCTTTTTAAATGAGTTGTCATGACCCTTGCCAAAAATAGTACTAGCTTTTATAGTTACCTTCAGTTACTGGTGAAAATAAAGCTTACCTTTTAAATTGGTTGTTTGGATCACGTCATTGTTCGAGGTGAAGTGTAATAAGTCATCAATATCAATCTGAACTTATGTTTTTTGCCTGTATGATAGGGGTATCGGTTAGCATGTCATAAAACAATGGAATCCGAAATAAAAAAATCAAAGTATAAAGCTTCCAACCCTATGGAATTGCTCAAAAAAAGAAGATAACACCCCTTGGACAACTGTGTCTTAAGCGCGGCGATTAGCAGGAACTCCGAGGGATCGATTTCCTAATGCTTGAAGAAGGACAGGGATGTCTGAAATACCCCTTATCATAATGACATCCTTAAGGTTGGGATCAGACTCAACGAGTCTCATTTTTTAATGGCAGCATTCTTCCGATCCGAAAAGTGAGGTCGCGTTGAACCGTGAGTACTACATCTCTACTCCTACTTATCTTTATAAGTACAGCATGCATCCTGATATGCTTCACTAAACTAACAAAATCGAAATTCTGAATCCAACTTGGGTAAGTACAATTCGCGAAGCTCTGCCAACTCTGCTCTGTTAACAAACACCTCTCCGCTATGCTGAATATAAAAAGATCGGTTTACCTTCTTAACCACTGGGAGAAAACATGGATTGAAATGCTAAAACCGACTCCTGCTGATTAGAAACAGCGGACAATTGGCGATGCACATTATAGACAGACAGGGATATTTTAAATCTTTTTAACCGTTCAGATAACTGATTTCAGTTGCTAATTGTGATTTAAACTGCAATTTATTCATTACTATGGTAAATAAGAACATTTTGAGCAAGCACAATATGTTTGTCCACATAGGCTTTGGAATAAACAATGTATTGACAACTGAAAACGAAGCAACCAAACATTCACACATTCTTTGGATACAAATATTGGCGAGAATTTTCGTTAAATGAGTTGTATTCGGCTAGAGTTGTGCGCTCTTAATTGGAAACAATTATCACAATATTAGCATCCGATGACATAGTATTGTATTCTGTACAACCAAACACAGGTTGATCTATTCACTGTGTACTAAAACCACAAATTTTGTTGGAGTTAATCAAGTTTGAATTTCAGTGGAACATGGGGAAGGGAGAATGGTGGGAGGGGGGACAGGGGAAGAAATCAAATAGATGAAACGGGCATGATTTTATAAAAAGATGGGCGATACCAGTTGTTCGCCAGTTAATATTGGTAGAGAGAAAGAGGGAAGTTGATTAAGTTCATCGAAAAATGCAATTGAAAGACACCGTATTAGTTGTAATACTGTTGGTTCCCCACCTTCTGTCTGATTATTCGAAAGAAGAGAAATGAACCATTTCGTTCTTTAAGGGCGATGGAATCTGCAATGGAAACAGATAAGTCATTATCCCTACTGAACGTAAATGAGTAGAAAGATTATTGACCAACCTTGTGAATTGTCTGCTATCTTCATGAACATCCATCTCCTTTGATTTGAACTCATTAAGTTCCTTTCGAATATCCGCCTTGGAGATTGTAAAAAAGGCAACTTTTTAATTATATATTAGTAAAATACGAATTTAAGCTATTGCTAATTAAAAAACTTTGGGAATAACAGCCGTGATTTGGCGGCACAAATCTGGCGGGCAAGCATCATCACAAAACACTCCATTTTCATATTGCGACGTGGCGATTGCCTAGTAATCTTACATAGAAAAATGCAAATAAAATGATGGTCAAAACGAATTAAGCAAGACATCGGGAACCAGTACATCATGGCTGAAATACCATATAATCTCAGTCCTGCCTCCTCAAGCTATAAAACAACCACACAGGAGCACGTCCGAGAGCGTAGGAATTCAATCTTGTCCACTGCCGTAAAAAGGAAAATATCAGTCTTGCAATAAATAGAGGTGTCAGTGTTCTAAAAACACCACTACCAACAATGACTTCAAGTGACTAACATTTAGATGCTTTAACCAGTGACTATAATGTCAAACATCCGGATGGCAACGCAATAGTAGAATATGTTACTGATTAAACAATCGTGAGTAATGTTGAACTGAAAATCGAAAATAGCAAGTGTATAAGGAAATTGGGCTCCTAGATGTGTGCTTTTAAATAAAGATTCTAAAAGTGACGAGGAAATCCCACCACAAATATACACTCCTGAACCAAACCAATCTGGAAAAAGAGTACGAAGATATGGGAAATTTGATTATAAACTTGGAAAATATGCATCAAAGCCATTATGATATCTACGATATTTAAGTGAACACAGTTGTTATACAACGGCTGTTGAATATAAGCCGCTTCGTGAAAGATTTCCTGAAATAGCAGCAAAAGTAAGGGGGAACACACTTTCTTTTGAGCTAAGAAACGAAAAGGTCAAGATATCAAATCGTCTTATGCTTGCCAAATAATATTCCCACAACTACAGTGATGAATCTGGGTATCTGAATAAGAGAATAACTGTAATTAGGTTGGAGAATAATTAATGCATTAATAGTTGAAACCAATGCAATTCTCAGTGAGAGGGAACTAGTGAGATTGCCTGTTAAAAAAGCGTTGTCGGTCTCGGTTGATCACTCTTGACTGTGGGAAAATTCAATTAAATCGAAGAGACATGACTAACCACGGTAGTGAATCAATCGGTCAATATGCTTTGAATAGCAGAAATGATCGAATCCATGAACCTCGAAGTAAATCACAAAGTATGAGCACGCGCTTCATAGACGACCACGGAATTCCCCACTGTCCACTTCTTCGCTTGTTTACTACTTAATTGAACTGCTTTATCATTCCCCTTTTACCCAGACGCCTTCCTGTGAGTGTAGTGAAACGTATAAGAGTCGTTTCTACTCTGCCCGCCAAGAGCAATAATAATATTGGTAATAATAATATTAAATTAAGGTTAGGATTGCCTCTTCATTTTAACCATTCAGAAATCATTAAATTAACCAACCTCAGATTGAATTAATGCATTAATCTGATAAATAACATAAGTGGATTAGAAAATCGCCAAAAGGTATCTTTTGGCCTTGATTGAAAAGTACAAATTAACTGAAGTTATGTGTCTGCTTTGTGGTGAAATCAAGCAGTCGTCAGAGCCAAAAGAGAACTTATTATAAAATTAGATCTGGCAAAAGTACTGAAAAGCATTAATTGAACCAGTTTCTTCTTACATTAAATGATGGTAACAAAGGCTATTCAGAATACTCCTCCAAGGATAATATGCAAGTACCAGATTAAAAATCCCAATGATAAGCCTCACGACACAAATACATAATACGAAGACTAAACCGAGATATATCCACCGATGCAGATGGCTAATTTTGGCCAACAGGACTGAGTTTCTCATCAAAAGAACCACCTCCGTCCAATTCTCAACTGTTTTTTGCACTACCTTGTGCAATTTGTTCTGCAAACGCTTGAACCAGGGAAGATAAGCTCTAGGGGGAAAACGTAGAATAGATCATCTTACCTTGTCTTTCGGAGTGAGCCGTGTCCATGGCTTGTCGGCGCGTCGATCATAGTTGACAGCCTCTGTGACTTCCACATAATCGTTGAATCGGATAATTCGACGATTTTTCAGTTCTTCAACAGAAGGGCGGAATGAGAGCTAGAAGGCGAATGAAAAAAGACAAATTAGAGCACACGTTGACTGTTTTCCATGCTATCGCTAATTGGATGTCGGCTTTCCGTTTTTTAAAAAACAGACAATATCAAAGTATTGAACTGCATATTAGCAGGCAAAATTCTATCGGAAGAGACCGAAGTATAAATTGAAATCTTTGCATTAAGAGGAAGGATCTAGTTTACAAGACGAAAGCACATAATGGGGAAAATGTCTAATTCAGCTCACTTTCCAAACCCACAAAACTTAGCTATCAGAAGATAGAAATGAGAGTCGTTAACGGGCAAATCTACTGTTAGGGAAGAACAGAGAGATGCAAAAAAAAGTCCTGTGATCAGTGGAGGGAATGGAGTCAAAGTTCACAATGAAGATATTAGATAAAGAAGGAAAAGCAGAAAAAGATTCATACACGCAACTATGTTAAGAAGCGGAAAACAGGCGAAAACGGATAATTTCGCAACACCATAATGATGGAAGGAACACAGCCAAATGGGACTTGAGCTAATTTCAACGAGACCAAGCATATTGAGAAAACCAATTTACATCCTCTCAATGAGTATGTGATGGGAGATAAGATATCCTTACAGGCAAACCTACCTTAGAAGAACCAGAGCCTGAAGTCAAAGTATGGAAAAATGAGATGACATATAATACAATAGCCATTGCAAACTATGACATAATGTCTTCAAATATCCAAGTCACCCATCATCTTTATCGGTTTGTGGGCGAATATAGTTACTTGAAGCCAAAACTATTATCTGTTCAGCCGTGCCCTAATGTTAAAAAATCAATAATCTCAAGACAATTAGTGGCTCAACATAATTAGTAAATGTCCAAGGTTAACCGTATTCCATCCTCCCGTTCTCCCTCAGATCTTAGTTAACAGTACCCTAGCGATATCTAATGGGGAATATAACTTAGTAGCACTACAGCACAAAGGAGTCAACATAATGCGATTTCTGTGGAAAATTACATTTTTAGGAGGTTCTAAATAAAATCCACCCTTTCAACCTCGCATTTATTATATTATAAAACAATTTACTAATTCCACAACACGGACGAAAACAAACCTTTCTCGAGAGATTCTTTTTCTTCTCCTCCTTCTCCTTTAGCCTAGACTCTTCAGATCCCACTAAAATTAATAAAAAACAAGGAATCTTTAATCAGACACCTTTGAATCTACTCATTACTACTGTATATAAGAATATAGGCGAGTACTGTGCAAGATATTCTTCTGTTCCAACTCCACAACCGAAGGTCGTTGACTGAGCTGGCGTTCCAGGCTGATTTCAATTTTAGCGCGTAACTCAGCACGCATTTGGGATGTTCGACTGGAAAGAATATTCTTCGCCAAGAGATCCTGCTGGGTTGGACGACGTTCAAGAAAACCAGCCAATTGATGAGCTCTTCTTTGCCATAAGTTCGAATCCGCTCGACGGAGATTAGCTAACTCCTCGAGTGTATTGGGAGGAGGTGAAGAAACTCGAATATCTAAAGAAGATACGCGTCAATAAAGCGGTATATCAGGTTATAATTAGCATTACTAAGACATGCTGAAATGCTCTATCTTGGTTAATCTTGCACCGTTCGCCTTGGGTGAGCTGTAGTGAGCTGCGATGTGTTAAGCATAGTACTGCAACAAAATTGGGGTGACATGGCCAACAGCGAAAACAAATAAGAAGGCCAATGAGGTCTGGATACAGGGGATGGTAAAATGACCTTACAAAATAAAATTGACTCATTTAAAAATACAGGTAACTCAATTCTTATGATTTTGGGTTAAGAATGATTTGCGACGTCCTGATTTAATTAACCATTTATGGTTGACCAGCCATGACTCCGCACAGTCTCACTTACCCACCACTTTGAAATTTCTCTCTGTTCTCAATAGAATTCTCCAAATAATGTCCTCTCTCTTGTCGTGTGTGGCGAGGATCGAAAGAAGGTAGAAGGGTGATAGTTTAGCAAGAATTCGAAGTCTTTAAGCGCCTAACCTATCAATTACACGCCAAACATACCTCCTGAATTTCAACAAGATGTGACCCTTTTTTACCGTGTCAAAAAAAAACAGAAAACTCACTTTCCGATTCTTCATCTGACATTTCATCACCCATGGACGTGGTTGTAACAGAAAGGAGAGGTGGATGCGAACGGTGAACATGGAATTGCAGACCAGAGTTAAAGCGGGCGGAGAGTTCAGAGACTGAGAGTTGAGCAGGAGAGGATGTATCTGAGTTGGAGGGAAGAACTGGAGCGGAAGAACGAGAATCGGGAATCCCATTACCATTTGCTCTCTGGGATGACTGTTGAATGGATGGAGGGGAATTTCGTCGCATTCTGAAATAAAAAGGATATCTAAATGACCATCCCAGACGAGTGATAAGCCTTAATTTCTTTGCACCCAGATTATGCCCGTTTTAATCTGAGCTCTCCACCCAACCAACAGTCCTCTTCCTCAATCTTGCTGCGTGTTAAGGATTGAAGAAAGATCAGAAGGATAGCAGCTAAGTATTTATAGATTATAGGCCATCACTTGCTCCTCCCTCAATAAAGTGATAAGCTCAAAATTTAATTCAAAAAATGTTTAATCGCATTCCATAATTGAACTCTAAACACCCAACTCCATTCAACAGATTATTTGACTATATTACATTTCGCTATAAGGAGAGTCAGTTTTTCCCTCTTCTCTCGCTGGGAATGAGGCTTGTAGATCATAAAACTAATTATTAAGGTTAAGTCGTAAACACACTTAGGAAAGTGTTTCCCAACACTCAGCTACGCTGGAGAAGGAGTGATATTAAGGCGCCTCTGACGAGGAACTCGAATGTAGCCACCTTCCCAAGTAGACAAATAGGTCAATAATTTTCGAATCAAACGAGCTAATGAACCAAAACATACGCAAGTCGAAGTTTCAACTCAGAAGTCAAGGCGTCAGTGTTGTTAATAGGAGTAGGGGGGAGAAGAACGTTGTTTCCGTTAACGTTACAACCGTTAACGTCCTTGCTTATGTGACTATTATCACTGTTACCCAGAGAAGAGGTCCGAGCACTAACTCGAGGGGGAGTGGTATTGGTGGTGGAAAGCTGTGAGACGTGCTGAGTAGGAGATAAGGTAAAAGTGAGATGCGTCGCTAATTCGTAAACCGAATCGGAAATCGCTAAGAATGAGGCAGCAGTAGAGGAATTTCCGTCGAATGATCGATTAGTCGGTTGATGTTGCTGATCGTCGGAGATAGGAGATTTTGGAAGAGGTGGTGTAGTAGAAGAATCGGTAGAGTCTATGAAAGCGTAGACAAAATGGAAGTGTCATTTAGAGCAATACATTGGGCCAATTGAAATTGCCTTGACACCGCCTAATCGAAATAGTGATAATCTAGGCATTGAAAAATGTTAAAAGAACTTGGACTAGATAGGAGAGAATATGTCTTGGGGTCGTTCTTACAAGAAATCCACATTTACCAAATCTCATTGGCGAGAATTAGTCGGATCACTCACCGCACTGGAAATGCGCTAACGGACTCGATCTCGCAACCTTTTAGTAAAACAGCAAAGAGAAACTACGCTTCCACGGCGACATTGTGCGTGTGAAAAGCTCTTAATGCTTCTTGAAACTGATCAACATGGGATGTGGTAGAATGCGAGTATCTCATAGTAGAGACTTCAAATGCAGTAATAATAAACTCGCCTACAGTTTGATTGCGATCAACAGCACGATAACACAATAAATCAGTGTCTAAAAGGCCACTTAGGGATGGAATACGTACTAGGGTAGACACCAAATTAAAGTTTAAAAACAAAGCAAAACAAAAAAGAAAAAATCTGTGCCAATAACTTCGAGGCGACATTGTTTGCAATTGCAGTGAAGACAAAGCTCTATTTCAACTTGTTAAGGAGTAGTTTTGTAAACCTCAGAGCAATGCCTAGAGAAAGTGCTAATTAACAGTGACATAGAATAGAAGTCATTTTAATTTGAATAAGCACTGCAAAGGGAAAAAAAGATACACGAATTTAAACAGGAATCGACATAGTAATAGGGAGAGAGGAAGAAGGGTCAAAGTTAATATAAGCCAACGATGACATTGGTAATGAGGAATTGAAAGCAGCCCAAAACAGCAAACACGACAGGCAATAATGAGCCAACACGAAAATACTGAGGACCAATAAGAGAATTGGATCAGAAATATATCTAGCGACAAAATAGGCTATTGTGATGCGACTGCTTCCTATCGCCCTTGCACGTTATAATGGTTTTGGTACACACTACTGTCTTTCCAATTTAATAGATCCACAAAATGGGACCATCGAATGAGTAATGGCAATATGCAGCTTCCATATCACCGAATTGAATCCCAAAAATTCACTTCAGGGGGATTCAAAGGAGAGTGAAATGCATGCATAGAAAAGAAAAGCAATCGTACTATCCATGACATGTTTCCCAGGTGTTACTATAAAAAAAAAGAACTTCAAGTGTTGCATAATTGTTTCAAATGGTAAAAGACGATGGTGATTGAAATGCCAGAATGTCAACCGATTCAGTGCGAGCTTCTACAAAGGATCACTTGAAATGGCAGTAACAGATGTTCTTCGGACAGAGAAGAAAGGAAGTAGTTATCCTGAATTCCATAAACCAAATCTTCTCTATCCTTTCCCAAAACCATTTCCTCACAGCTATTGCTATGAGTACAATAATATGCTACTTTATCAATACACGCATCCTGCACGTGTCTATGTTTATTGCATACTCGACTAAATGCTATTTGGTTATGGAAAATAGGAGAGGGAAGGTTAGGCAAAGAGGAGGCCATTAAAAGAGATAATGGAACGTAAGGACTGTGATGATCATGCAATGTAAGAATTTGTGAAGATATCTATGGGGTCACACCAAATCTCCGCAGCCGAAGCAATCTCGGAAATTGTATATCAAAGAGCACAAGGGGCGAAACCGAGAACTGAATTCCAGAGAACTATCGTGTGTCCTCAGAATCTGCAAACAATACCAAGGCTGATCGAAGTAACCTCACATACACTATAATTTTCTGGAGCCTAATTACTGATCACGTTCTTTTATACTACGAATTCGCAATAAAATGTTTTCCCACAACGTCTCCTGACTTCTCTCATTTCATATATTTCGTTTGGTAAACATTGTGAAGTGAAAATGCAAAGAAAACAACAAGTAAGTATAAAAAGGACTTATCAGTATGCAGATCCGCTTAAAAGTAAGAGCGTGACCGAAAGGAAAGGGATTGACAACAACTCAAAACGATTATGTACTTTTGGATGCAAAAAAGTGAATTAGAAATAGATCAATAAGCAACAGAGGGGACGATTCAGAAATCTTAAATTGTCCAACGTGAACTACTCAGTTGGTAAATGTCATACAACCCAAATTCGAGAATTAAACGAAGGAAGGCCCCTTGATACCTTGGTATTGGAGAGAGCATCGTTTTGATTCCACACGTTTCTAATTAACCGATTGCAGTTACTTCCCATACTTGGCTTTCTACACCTTTAAAATGCAATGATTACGTAACGATCTTTCTGATTACATTAAATGAATAAAACTACGCAGAGGAAAGACAATTGGGGTAGCTCAAAAAATGGAAGACCTTTAAGGAACGAGTAAATTATTAACAAATCTGTAAAACATCTGCGTGTGTCAGAGCGAGCAACCACTCTTACTGATTTGGTTGTGAGAGGTTAATTAGATTTCCGCCAGAATAATCCCTGGTCATCTAGAGCAGAATCACTTTGAGGGAAGAAATGCTCTACTTTAATTAAATAAACTTCCTTCAATATATATATACAAAAAAGAATAATTGAATTCGATCGTGATCGGCACAAAGGTTTTAAGACAAAACTTCTCTTGTTTAGGTGTACCCATATCATTTTTCACCAAAGGGCATTTATAAAGCTGTGGTTGGCATACTCGTGGGCGAAGACGGAGCTTAGGGGTTCAGTGGTCATCTGGTGCGCATATCCAATAAATAGAATGGCCAACCGCGGTGGTTAATTTCGGCCAATAAAGGAGTAGCAAAATCTGCGTTTTTCACTAAGGCGGCCCAATAATTCCACCATTAGCACAAGATGAACGTCGAAAAACGCTCTTTTAAGTTGGCTCGAGAATAACTTTATTAAAGCAATGCATATGGAACGATTAAGGTCACTTAAAGGTGAAGTAGTCGGTATTGCGCTTAGAGAATAATACCTTGCTAGAATAGATCTTAATTTCCACATTTACGAGAAATAAAAAAAGCGCGAAACAGAAAGAAGTAAAAGCAGAGGTCGCAATATAGTAGCTCCTTAGAAGTGCGCACGAGCATAGGCGAATACACAAACAAGACAGTAAATCTTATGAGAGGCAAACTGATGGATATCACCCCATCAGACACCATGAAGATACGGATGAGTAACATGAATGACCACCCGTTCAAGCCCACCGTCTTAACGATTTTGGGGGATTGAGAGGAATTTTCAAAACAAATTGTTCAAAATTGTTAAATTAAATATGCGTTTTCTAAAATAGAATTAAAAAGTGACGAAGATTTTTAGAGTGGCGCCATCGCCCTGTCGTTAAAACTCGCTTAATTCGCGATAGGAATAATCAGAATTGGAGCAAAATATTGAGGAAACGTAAACAAATAAAGACCTTGGCTATTGAAACTTAACATAAACTACAATTACCACCTATTTGCATTAAAAGCTGAGGCAATCAAACACCCTCAAAACATCAAGGAACTAGATTTTTGGGAGGCAATCGGGCCCAAGAATAGGTAAAGTTATTTAAAGACTGCATCGAGGTTACTAACTAGAGAAAAAGAAAGTATTGGGGGTATATTTTAGGATCCTGTGAGATATTGTATTTCACTCGTTTCGATATTCTTTCCGTATGTAATTGCAATGTTTGGTTTTAGTATTAATACTCGTGGAAACACCTTTAACGTCACTTGGAACAATTATACCGGAACCATATCAGTAGTGCAAAAGATTAAGAGGACGTGTATTATGACCAATTACTGCTTTCCACACCAGCTGTATAGGACAGGATTATTCAGCTGAAAGTACTCACACCAGCACTCGAGTACAAACAATAATCTCTGGAAATTTCAGATTCAAATGGTCAAGCAAACTTGATGTGGATTCACAGGAAATATTTCAGTCTCTGTGAGGAGAATTTCAATAGTGTGAATAAAATTCATTTCTGGGGTACTGACATCGTTTGAAATGCCTGGGAATTCCCGGCCAAGCAGTCAGTCAGGCGATCAAATAAATATGCAGTTTTACATTAATAATGAAGCAGAAGCCAACGTTCAGTTACAAGATGGAACTGCCTCCTACCTCCCGGATATGAACAACTATAACATATTACAGTGAGTGTCTAAAGTTGACATCCCATCCTCCTCCCCAACTGCCATATTGATGGAACATTTTAAGAACTCGAGAAAGTAAAACTGCATCGAATTGAGCTTGATAAGCTCGGTAAAAGGAGAAATGCTAACAATCTATTGCATCTACCCCATGCCTTAAATTACGATTCCCGAACCTAGGAAATAGTAGCTTAATTGTCATGCAAACGGATTAGAATGATTTACACCAGATCAGACAGTTGGAAAGCCTAATCAAAAACCCAGCTTCCGGAGATAGGATACAATAAGATAGGCAAAATTCGGTTCAAAGATAAGCAAATAACTCCCAAATCATAACGAATAGAAAAGAATTTGTGCATCTAAGTCAATCCATGATTTTGGCTATCTAATCTCTATTGGCTGTAAACATTTATTAGCTTATGTCTTATTGAAACACTAGGCTGTTGAGTAGAAATAGAGACAATTTGCCTCCCCAACTGTTGAAAGAATTGAATTGAAGCGGCGAACCTACTCTTCCCGAGTAAAAAAAAACGATCAATTGGCAGTGAACATTGTAGAAAAAAAAACTGCAGCAATCCAAAGGACAGATCGTGACAGGTGAGTAGTAGAAAGTGAGCAACTGGGTTAATAAATACCGTATAAACCAAAACTGAGAATTGATTCAAGTAAGATTCTGATATCGTGAAAATGTTCTCAGCACCTACTTGGAGGATAACCACAATAAAAGAGAATACCTATGAAACAAATTTTTTTTGGTCTGCTAAAACCAATTAAAGTATGCAGAGTAAATGAATAAATGACCGCATAACATCATTTCCCAGATTATAAGTTTAGGGGGGTTTAAGATGTCTTATGGGAGCTGTGGTAAATCCTGTCCAATCACATGGGTTAAATTACACCAACAGGAGGCAAAGAATTTGAATTCCATTAAAATATTCAATAGCAGCTGGCGCCGTTGTTAAGCCATATACACTTGGTGACTAATTTTCCCATCCAAAACACAAAGCGCACAAAGTGTGCACGCTCTTAAATCGATGGTGGAATGCAGAATTCAGCAGGAAGAAGATTTAGCCCCCCCCCCCCTCCCCCCTAGCCCATCCTTTTTCCCTTCGACATTTCGCTCTTATTAAAGAAAGTAAGAAAGAAATGGCATGCTGACGCGTCATATGATAAATGCTTTTTTGTTGTCCCAAAAAAACGTTGGCCTAAATATTTCAATGACTCGCTTAAACCAAGTAATGCAAGTCTTAAGTAAATCGAGGTGACAAGACCAGCGATGAATCTTAACCAACCGTTTTAGGTCTTGGTAAATTCGTTTATTGTTCCCCTCACCCAGATGCTTTCAACTGAATACAATTTGTGAGCTTTTTCAAATTAACGGGGGCGACAATCACTCTCTTGTTAAAAGATGAGTGATAGGGACGCCATTTTCAAAGTTCATTGTTAAAAGAGCGAGAATTAAGAAACTTTACCGATAGACTTGGTAACTATTACTCGAGGGGCGATGAGCACTATTAGCTTACAAGAGCCTCATGTTGAACATATCATGATAAGGAAAAAAAACTTACAACCACTTTCCACTTATTTGCTACAGAAAGCAAGCTCTCTCTCTCTCCCCCACATCCAATATCGTTTTGGATGTGCAAAATTAGGAGAAACAGAAGCAACTAAAAATTCTTCAAAGAATGTGACCTTACGACTGATGTAGTTAAAACCAGAGGCGGAAAAAACATCGATTCGAAAAACATCAACTCATAACATGCGAAATTACAAGTCCTTGAAAGCCCTTCACCCTCTTGTTCGATTCGTTCCACCACTATTTGAGAAAACAGTGAGACTTTGTCACCTCCTCTCTGTGACACTTGAGAGGTTTGAATTTATGTCTGCGGTGGTGGTGATTGCCATACTGCTATTTATTGACCTGAGGAATTTTCGAGAATAACAAACACTAAAAAAATTGGCCATTAACAATCGTTTAATCCGAAGAAAAGGCTAAGATTCAGAGACTAAATAAAAATTCGACTTCCTATAACCTAAATTGTTAAGAATGTGCCAAGTTAGCAATACAAAATGAGGTTCGAAAATCAGTTACTGTTTGAATGCAGATCAATTCAACAACTAAGAATTGGTACAACCTACCAGAGATCCCCTAGTAACGTTTAAGAAACTGCTTGTGAATACCTGAGTCGAGTTCCAATTTCAAATAAAAATTTTGGTATGGTCTTCCTATCTAAGATAGGCCCATTAAAAGTTCGATGATTGGGAGTATTCAAATAAGGCGCAACTTTCAATTACCATAAGGCAAAATACTGTGAGAGATTTATTAGCAAATTCCCATTTCAGGCATCATTTAAAACTTCCTTATAAAGTCAAATACTGATAAGTTTATCGTATGATCGATCCACAGATTGGGAGAAGACTCTACTTGTCTACTTTTAACCAACTCTGCTAGTTGTTTCCGATTGCAATTTGAGTGGACAATAAGATATAGCTAATTACGATTTAGCCCCATATTCTTTACCTTCCCCCGCCCTTGGAGGTGGACAAAAAGTGAGGGGGGAGGAGGAAGAGGGGTAGGAAAGATGGCAGTGGACTGTAAAGGTGGCATAGAACATTCTTTCATGCCCAGGGAGGAAAAAGTGCCGGACTTTTTTTCTCCGCTGCCTTAGAAGAGAGAAATTTTTTCCCCAGTGGGAAAGAAATTAAGTAATAAAAATCAGACCAGTGCTTAAAAATTAAAAATTGGAGAATTTTAAAACAAGATCTGGCAATCTACAAGGAGTAAGATATTGACAAGAGCTGTACATTCAGAAAATCCTCATGGTTAATTTTAACGCCTCTAGCTGCTAATCAAATACAAATCTAAGAATGTATGATTTGGTATAAAGAGCAAGAGCTTAATTATAAAAAGACAACCCCTCGCCCCACGATTAAAATTCCAGGCATTATATACGATTGACTGTTAACAGGGTATGAGTTAATTTCAGAATGCTACCAGAGATCTTACCGCCATTCATATACCGGCAGGTCTATCAAAATTGCTGTGAAGACTCAGCTCATCAATCCCCACCATCCACCCTTTCTCACGTTCCTTTGTTTCTACCGCACATCTCACTATCTCTGTTCAACTTCTACCAACCCCCTTCTACGGCCACCACTTCTCTATCTACAGCCTCTTCTTACCTCCGCTTTGTAGACACACCTCTTTTGGCTTTGGGAACATATAACTATATACATTATTTATATATTTGCCGATAGTCAGTCAATCCAAGTTTCCAATTTCCGATTTTCCAAGCCAATAAAACACATTAAGTGATAAATTGAGTTGGAGATCATTTTACATTCTTCTTCTGAGAATGAGTAGCTATGGCAAACCTAGATTATATAAGTAGTGATGTAGTGAAGAAATAGTGCTATGTTAAATGCAAAGACTCACTCACCACATTTGTCTTCCAAGCTACATCAATCAGGCATAAAGACTGAATTTGCATAAACAAGCCGCCAAACACAACTCTGCGATAAATTAATGCGATAGGGTGAAGTTGAGCGCGTCAAAAGGGTAAAAACAATGCGAAGATGAACACAAGGTGGTATAAAACACATCTGGAGTTACCATGTAAATTTAAACTCTGCCACAATTAAAAGAAAGTGACTTCAAGAATTTGTCTCATAAAAAACTGAAAGATTTATACATTTACATGAAAACATTTGCAGAAAAGCGCACACATGTAGTATCCGCTGATTAACTTAGTCTACTAGTACAGACCCAGTAGGAAAAAAAACAGAAAAAGTATAGCATAATGACATTTCAATTACCATGATAGTATAATCGCTTATATACACTTTGATTGATTGACTGCCCGTTTTGCTGGTAATGTAATCGAAGATTATTAGCGGATGCCAGAATTTTACGAATTCTGTTCGGGACGCCGAAAACATCTAACCTTTTGGGCTTCAAACAACAACACCCGTCAGTTCCAGCTATTAACATACTCTAACCATAAATAAAACATTCGAAAAGAAGCGGAAAGGTGTTCGAAAATTCTCCAGGAGACGACCGGTTTCAAGGAGTCACTCTTTTTATGGAAACCACCGATTTTGCAAACACCTAGACATTACAATTTCGGTAAAATGAGGCTGGTTTTGGGAGAAATTTTATCCCAATACCGACCGGACTGAAACTAACGCTATTTGATGAAAACCCAGATATTGTTATAATATTAAATCTCCAATATACTCATTCTTGACTCCTGCCTTAGTAAACGTTCAGCTTCTCTATCTGAACACGCGATCACTATTTTGGAAGTAAAATTACAAACACTTGAGCATTGCATATTGGGCCTGAAATATCCTCTCTCTCTCTCCCTCTTCGTGCATGTTCACATGCACATTCAAAGCGAGAATAAGCAAAGCATTAAAAGCGAAGAAAGTAAAATGAATTGGCAAAATCAAAGTGAATTTGCACCGTCGGAATTTGGACAGGGGCAACTTTTTAAATTAGATAGCTACCTGGTTGGTTAGCTGTCAGTTGACACACTTGCAGATACAGATCTCTAAACACCAGCAATTTATGGTAAATGAAAATCTAATTCATTAAAGAATATGCAAATAAAACGCATATTGGAATAACTGCTCTCAATCCCATTTAGAAAGACATTTTCATCACCTATTGTCGAATAGAGGAGTAAAACCATGGAGCCTCCCTAGTGAGTACATTGGAGTCACTGATTCCTTATTAGCCTGACCAAACAGCGCGGTTGGCCCCATTTCCTTCAATGGGTGTGCACAGATAAATATGGAAGCAGTAATCTCCGGCTTCGCAAATTAAGCACATTAACAAGGTGCCACCAGTACATATGAACAAATGAAGTACACTAGATGTGTTCATATATAACAGAAATACTAATGAGCTACAAAACAGTCATCAGCAGACAAAAATTCGAGGTATTAAGGAATCTTCACTCCCTATTCCCCCCCCCCCCCCACCCCCTCATTGCTTCAAACACAATTTGAATTCAATGAATCATTAAATAGGCTTGGGAGTTAAAGTCATAGTAAACTTCAGTGGTCGATCAAACTAGCTACACAACGTTATATCAATAGTAATCTAGTCTTCAATAAGACAAGATTAAAAGATATCTAGGAAGTAAATCAGTTCAATTTAAGATAAAAAACTGAGACCATAATTCGAGATATGAATACAGTAGAGAATGAAGACTCGTAATACAGTACATTTGCTAGTAAAAGCAGGACAGCCAACAGTCTGTCTGCCTGTCCGCTGGAATACGTGTGTATGCCATGAGGCGTGTGCACGTGGGACGACTAATAATCAGACACTATACAACCAGGCATGTGCAGGCGGACAGCACACGCCTCTTTAGACACACTTCTTCCAAGTCTTTAAGTGAATGTGATTGTACATACTTTTACTTGGCAAGATGGGTGAGGAAAGATGACAGTGTAATTAGGGAATTTGCGATGTATCCACCTCTCTCTCTTTCTCTATATATATGCGAGTTTCATGCGGTCACTAAATTACTGATTATTGATTTACTCCCCCCCCCCCTTCCCCCAACTCACCCCACCATTTCAAGCCTTATCTCCCCAAATTCAAATCCTTACTCTTGATTAACCCTAATAAGTTCTGTAATTCTAGGGATGGGAGTGGTGTACCCACCAGAAACTTTCAAACTTTGTCAAATCTGGTCAACAAATATGCGTTTTCTTTTGCTCACAGACGAAGTTGGAATAGGTCGTCGAATGTAGAATTTTCAAAATATAAATAAATAAAAGTTTTGGTCAAAGCGGACAACCAGTGAAATTTTTAACCAATTACTTCTAACCAGGTATAATGCTATGGCAAATTCTTAAAAAACAAGCTTTTAAGAACAAAGACCTATACGGAAATCTCCTTTCAGTCAATGTAGCATTGAATGCTATGCCCCTCTTTGTCACAATAATTTTAAGTCACATTAATGAAATAAATAATAGATTCTAGGTTACTTTGCTCCACAACAGCAATTACTCCCTCTAGAAGACTAGGCTGTAGAGCAACAGGCAGAGAGATAAAAGCACTCATCTAGAATTCATCGTTCAACTATAATCAATTTTAATTATTATAATTTTTGATCACCGTGCTCGTCTGACATGTGAAAATTCACGAGGGTTCGAATCTCATTGGTCAACCATACCGGTTAAGTAAGGCTAACATAGAGGGTGGCGGAATTTAAGTCTCTAACATGAGAGGCTCCGTGATGTCACTCTCCGCCCAATTATGAGTTTTGACGAGCACTTTCCCATTGGGTCTGGGAAAAAGGGAATTTAAAAGCCTACTCCAAAAATAGTAATTTTAATGACTAGCAAACGGACAAAACATTTATGATCAAGATCCAAATAGCTCATCACTATTTTCGGGTGAATTAAAAAGTGGAATAGGCAGGGCAAATATGGACGAACACAACATGAGAACAAATCACAGATGTTGGATTAGAGGAGAGGGAGGTAGAGAAATGGCATCAAATATGAAGAGTTAAAGACGCATAATAGACATACCTGTGTATGACCAGACCAGAGAGCAGAATGAGGTGAAGTTAACTAGAGAGTGGAACAGATTTTGCATAAATTACCTCTTAGTAAGCAAATGCAAATGTGATCGCTATAGTGGTCTTACATGGAGTGGGCTAGGTATGTGTTAGTAAAAGTAACCGTGAATGTCTTACGCTCTTCCACGATGAGTGATTAATAGTCAGATAGGAATAACTAAGATCAACTGACAGGAAGCTAATTCGACTGTTATCCGTAGATCTGGGTAAAATTCACTGCCGACACCACTGGTTTGCTGTGATATCGCTTTCAACTTCGTACCTAGGAATATAATCTCACCACCACTCTATTATCAGATAACCAGTCAGTCAATTTTCATCCCCACGAAAAAATACTGTTCGTGTTCCACATGAGCCTGGGCATTTGGAAATTCAGCAATGTAACAGGGGTAGAGCCTAGGCAACATCATATAAGTGGTTAAGGTGCGCTGGTCAATGTGAACAACTAAAAAGTCAGAGTTCACAGTCTCAACGTCTATCAGTGCCCACAAAGTGAGTGCAATGGCAACCACACTGATTAAGTCTAAATAATAAGTGAGGCGATAATGCTACTCAGAAAAATTTTTGCACAAAGTTGACAATTTGGGTAATAAATCGATCATTGGTGAGACTGCACATTTTAAATTCTGAAGTGAGCATATTAATTGAGCCTATTTTATTAGATCAACGCATGAAGGCTCTTAGTATCTAGAAATAATGACACAACAGAATTGGAGTGAAAGGAGTGTATCAGACGACCATGAGAAAATGAGAAAGCAATATGCCTTTGAACATTGTACAGATGAAAGTCTATAGATTAGCATTTACCAACAATGTGGAGAATATGTTAAAATATTCATCCTAATCCACGGTTTGGGAGCTTAATTATCACAAAATGGGAAGGTGAGAGAAACAGTGGTAGATTACGTAGGAAATAACAATATGAAAACACCAGCCCGAACCCAGAAAATAAATAGAGACGTGAATTGCAGCTGGGGAAAAAATGCCAACAAGCAGCCTAAAGGCTTGGGATCGAGTCATAGGCAGAAAGAAGCACGGTTAAATATTTGGAAGAGAGAAAATCGGAATCGATAATCACATCGACGGACAAAGTTGGTATAACTACAGCAATTCGAATGACCAACTAAAATTACCAATAGAAGTCGGCTAAAAAGCGAAGAAATACCCAATCGGTTGCACAATTGGATCTTCAAAGATGACCAGCCTGCCCGAGCTCAATATGTACCAGAAATAAAAACATCCCCTCAATGTGTTCGGATGGGAATTCTTTGAACACAAATACCGCATTAGATATAATGATCAACAAATCAGAAGCCCTAGGAAAACAAATTCCCAAGTGTTTAGGATAGTGGGGCACAAGGTAAATAAGTACCTGCTTGTACAAAACCGCCAAAATGTCATGTCCTCTGATGACACGTATGCGCATCCACTCGAATTAATGGCTTGTTTTCATTCCCTCAAGGTGACGCCACCACTTTCCTATTAGCACTCTGTTCCTCTAGAAGATATTTATTTATATCAAATGGCAGGCTCTTGATAGTTATCATTAGCTCTTTAGTTGACTTCGAGCTCCACAGAGAGGAGAAACGTCAGAGTCACAAAAAGTCGAGAGAGGGGAACAGAAGAGTGATTCACAGATGTAAGAGAAAATGGTAAGGTGAGTACTGTGGAAGTGGTCGAATATGACACACAATGGGGTCATAGACTTTTTTGCCGTATATAAATAAACGGAAGTCAGAGATTTTGGGTTCGATGTTCGTTGGCTTGCACTCAGTGAGCGAAATGATCAATCACAATAGATATTTAAGGGGGGAACAGAATTCCAAGATGCTACACTTCTGCCCCAAAATGAGAGTTAAAAATGGGTGTGGAAGTTAAGTAAACGAATACGCTCAGATTGAAGCTCAGATGAAACCCTATAATCGCCGTGTTTGCCACTCAAGTTCAATTTTATATAAAGGGTACCAATAAGAGATAACAAATTGTACGCAGTAAAGGGATCAATTTTGTAAATACCTTTCACTGAAGATAAGTTATTCAACACTATTTATTAACACTAAATTACATCTGATTGAAAAGGGTGAAAATGTCCAATCTCGAAGAAAACAGAGAGCACGTCACACACATTGCATCCTGACATTGTTTTATCAGGGCTTGAACGTCTCCATGGCCACTAAAGCCACCACTGGCATTTATGTTCAAGTGCTCACAGTCCGCCGATGTCAATTTCGTTTTAAAGCTTTTAAATCGTGCAATAAAAGCTTGAATGATGCACCGAAATCAGAATGACCTACACATTTTTGATAACGTACTGAAATCCCTGGTTGGATTCGACCATCATATTAACTATGGAAGAATTATTACAGAAACTCGCATGTTCATGGTCAATTGCGTCAATAAACTTGAAGAGCATGAGAAAATTGAACAGGATATGTGAATATATAATCAAGATGAGCGAAGAAAGACATGCATTTCATTGTTGTCAAGACAAAGAATCCAACTATTTTAAACTAAAATGCTACTGAAGATGAGAAGTGGATCGTTTACGACAAGATTCATGAAAAAGAAACAATGTTTGTCTCCAAATCAAACACTCACTACATCCATTAAGCTAAGTCATGGTTGACACTTTAGAAGTTACTCCTTTACAAATGATAGGATGTACGTGGAATAACCCATTAAACATTGCCAAAAATAGGCAAAACAGTAATAGACGAAGTTTTCTGTCAACAAAATTGAAAAACAAAAAAATTAAAAGATAAACGAGCATATTTATCCAAAAAAAAGGGTATAAACTCTCAACACGACAATTCTTTCAGAGTAAGAATGGCCTTCCAAAAGAATGCACGAATTAAATTAGGATCCCCCCCCCCCATATCCTCCATATCTGTCAGATATTACCTTCCCCCCCCCCCCCCCCCAAATCTCCCATTAATACTTTAAGAAAAAAAGAATTTCGAAATGTGACTGAAGTCGAATTCGACTAGAAAGGATATTTTAATTTAATAAAAACAGCAAGATTTTCAAAAAGGGGATTGATAAACTACAAAAACAAAATGAAAGTGTTGCAAATGACGTTGGTATTAGCTCATATACATATATATACGCATATGCGAACCTCCCTATATCTCGTGATGCTCTCGAGATGGCAAACGTCGATTAAAACGGCTACGCGAATGTTGATTAATATCTGAATCCCTGCATGGATGACATAAAATTGGGGGAGATAATATCTTCTGACTAAGCGTTAGAAGATGCAATAGTCAACGACAAATTTAGTAATGCACTTCCCTAAGACCAATTAAGCTATTTGCAGAGAAATCTCAGGATTAATCCCTGAAACTAAAAAACAAAATGGTCGTATATTAGTTACTAGTAGCCTTGGGATGGGAGAACATCACCCGTGTTATGTAGTCATTTCTGCATAGCGGATCAAAAAATCAAAACCATAGAAAAGCATCCAAGCACATAGGAGAAAAAGAGGAAATGAAGGCAATAGCAGTGAATTGGGGATCAAGAGAAATCCCACTTCTTCCGGACTCAAGAAGAGCCGAATAATTTTCAATTTTAAATTTTGCTTTTTTATTTTTAAGGCAATCTTGCTTATAAGGAAAATCAAAATTTACACTATCCATCAATCGGACAATCTCCCAATTAAGGTAGATATTAGGCGAGTAAAAAGACAATCCATTTACCACATTATTGAGAGGAGATACTGTCCAACGCATCACTATAAAACAGATTATCAGATCTAGGCATTCATGGACTATGTATTCGAACTAAAGCTTATCAGAGTAATATTATGAAACCAAGGTGGACGAGACACTTAGTAAGGCCTTTTTGGAGCCGATTACTCATCAACGGGTGATTTTAAATTCTTGCCCTTAGAATAAAAAACACCAATAATTAAAAATGGCATTCTCTGAGCGTTGCCACTTGAGAAAAAGGAGGCATCAAAGTTCACATAGAGGTGTAGGATTGTAGATACTTGAACTTGTATGCAAGCGTGTACGTTCCAAAAAAATAAAAACTTCTAAGGAAGAATAAATGTGTACATGAAAATACATGCGCCCATTTGGACTGTAATACACACGCAAGAAATAAGCGGGCGTCTAAAACACCCTATAGAGAGAGAGAGAAATGCCATTTTTAGAGCACATTTAGCTTAAAATGCTCTAGGGGAGGATTCTAACAACAATTAAATAAGCTAAGAAAAGCTAACACTTGAAGGATACAGTTCTACTCCCGGCATAATAGGCAGTACCAAAATCAAAGACAGAATTTCCAGAGAAAAGATAATTTGAGGGTAACAAACCATCACCGGTTGCTATATACTGCTAGACTACTTTCATTTCTCATCGAACTATGACCATTTCCCTTCATTTCAACATTAATTATGCGAAAAGTCACTTCTACAACGACAATATTTATTTACATGCTAGTACAATGGCATTCCATAGCCATATTTCAAATGAGTTTATTGAATTTAAAATAGGCAACAAAATCTATTTTTATAAATCCAAGACAATCCAAAACAGAAGGTTCTTATTGTACCCAATTTAGATTTGAGGAAGAGCAACAGTCTCTTCAAAACTTGATCCATATTAAACTTTTAAGAGAACGTTGATTGCTGAAACCACCAATATATTTCCAAATTGATGTAAAAGATATAGCCGATGGTGAGCTCCAACAGGGTGGACAGTTTACAGTAAGTTTCAAATCTGGGGTGTTGTTTATACAAGCTGAATATGCTATTAAAATGAAGATGGAAGTGGTAAAACCATCCAAATCTCACAATTTCAGGTGTTACTCGTCTTATTGCATCAAAACTGAATCGTGACTTACGTGCCAATAAAGCTATTATGCAAGAAAGATATCCTCATACTTCACCGTCCTTCCTATTTAAAAAATTGTAATATGTATGTCTAAGTTGCATTTTCAATACGGACACTTGATCATATTGACTTAACAACGAAAGAAAGGGAAATAACATATTAAAAGTTCCGGAGAAGTGAGGCACTATCACAGCCAAAATATTTCAAAACCTTATTGCGTTTGACGAAAAAGCTGTGAGCAGGAGGAATAGACTAGATGATTATGTTAAGCAGAGAAATTACTTGAACTATCAAGAAATATTAATAAAGGGTGCTTATCGACCGATGTCTCGTGACTGTCCCGAAGCGAAGAGGTGATTAGCATAAACTAGTTCTATGTCTACTCAAGAGAGTAAAGGTTGTAACTGCTAGGATTAAGAACATGTTTTGTGAAACTAGAGAAAAGAAGATTACGAAACGCATTTTACTCATCTAATGGACATATTGAGATGTTTAGTGCAATTTCGGAATAATGGTAGATATCAACCCACTGTTGGCTTGCCCATGGTTGATACCCCTCTTTGCTCACTGTAACTGCGAACTAAATATAGAAATTCGAACTGGTTAAGTTCTGCTTCTCTTATCTCGGCATAGTTTTAATGAGGATTTATATAATTAAATGTAAAGTTCGGCCATATTTAACAGAAAAAAAGAATTTCAAAGCTTCAAAAAAATTTTACAAAGTGAAGAACTCAGGAAAAAATAAAAACACAGCAAAAATTTTGAAAACAGAATCAAAAGTAAATACTGAAAAAGTCTAACTGATGGCAATAGTGGAATATTTTAAAATACAATATGAAATACACCATGTCAGAAAATAAAAATTAAAAAAAACGAACCACCATTTGTGAACGAAAGATTTGAATCACCAAGGACAGATTGCTGGCTGGGACGAGAGCTTTCAAATGTACGAGTGAGAGGGGGAGTATCTCGGTCGCAGTTGCTGGTTATTGTTGGAAAAGCTAGGAAAAAAAACAAGAATGGAAAAGAGACCCCATGGAAACCAAAATCACGCAATAAAGCCCCGTCTTACTTGTGAGTTGTCGACTGTCAATGATCCGGACGCGATTAACTAGGGAGGAGGCTTCACCATTATTCGCAGGCAAGCAAAGTGGTCGATAATCGGACTCTGAGCCTACAATCAAGACACCAAACATTAAATGCATATAACAGGACTGTCCTGAGTGTCAACATCACTAATGACACAAATCAAACATAGATATGGAAAAATCATCTTAAAATAATTGGTCCTCACCAAAAATGGGTAAGATTCGACCTGGGAGTTCTGATTCCTCAAATTCATAAAGAGCATTCGGATTTTCTATCGCAACTCTTGAATTATCAAGGTCCTTTTTAGATTCAGATTTGGAAGTTTGTAATCTCTTAACCCAATTAAGGTTGCGAATTTGTTTGAGGAATTTGTTAACTCCCTTTTTAGATGAATTGTGAAGATGTTTTTCTGTATGATCACTAGGCACAGTAGTAGCAACTTGATCCATTTAAGTAACAATTATTCGCAGATGGAAGAAATAGTACAATGATTTGTTTATGAACTCTTTAGGTCTTGCGCGACTATCAAATGGACCCAAAGCCATAACCTAAAATATTCATAAATATACATAGTAAAAGATACATTAAAACAAATTCAATTCATGGATAATTGATTGAAAAATTCTAACAATTTATAAATGTTCCGACTTAGAACGAAACTATGTTAAAATTTGAAAAATGAAGCTCGAAAATCTTAAAGTTTTAACCCGGAGTAAATTTTGTATTTACAGGTAAGTTTAATTCACTTTTTTATTTTAAGTGCAAATGGTATTTTTGGACCATTAACCATACTACTAGAAAATAAAATGAAATTTGAAATTTCTCATGAAGTTGTAGTAGGGGTTAAAGGCAATGAAACGGAAGAATTATGCTGAAGAAGCATACTGATATTAATTCTAAGTTTAAAATCGGATCGTCATCTTTTAATAATGGGAAAAATGAGACAAAAATTTCACATAACTTTTGAAGATCATATTTTTATACAGCTTTAATAAACTAGTTTATTGGTCATGGAAGTTTGTTTTTAGGTAGTTCATTTTTGGGATTTCTGCCATTGATTAGGTTGTGTCATCTAAATTCTTTTTCAGAAAGTGTCAATGACGCAGAGTCCATAAAAACATAGTTTTATCTACACGAAAATGTCTTTTTAAGCAGAAATATTTTGACGTGAAAGAATTTATCGTCAACATTTTCCTTCTTGAAATCAAGCGCATACGTAACATCCGCATGCACTTATTTCAACTTTATGTGAACCGACGAAATCTTAATAACATTTCAATCAACATATTATTTTCCTTGTGAGTTCGTCGTAAATTTGATCAATTCTTTAGTTATTTATATTTTCACCGATAAAAATTACCTTTGTATCGATATATTAGATACATGTGAATTCAATCATATCTATGCTGGCGTTCCAATAAACACTTAGGAATATCAATTTCGCAAATCCGTCAACTCAAAAATTTGGTTGTTTATGTTCAAAATGTCTTAGGCTTACTCCGAAATTTTGCAAAGTTACGACTTTGGAATTTGGCGAATTTTTCACAAGTATAAGTTCTACGAAATACAATAATTTCTTAATTTACTTGTTCTTTGATAAAATTATTCGTTCTCATCCCCTTCATTTCGTTAGTTTGAGTGTTGAATCCACTTTGAAGCCTACAGAGTAGCGATCGGGCAGAAGATCGCATTGAATCTCGGGATTCCAACTCGGAGATCTGGGTTACATGCGTCCAAGCAGATCTCCATCTGATTCATTTTTCGGTTCGGATGATACGGTAATATACCAAGAACGGAGATAATTCCCATAGTGAGCCCAGATTTGTACACTATCCTGAGTCATCGTATTGTTAACAAGTTGATCATTAAGATTTATTGGAAAGTGTGAAAGGGGACACTTAGGCTACTGCTAGGCTAGATTAGCACAATAATCTCTTGGTACAGTCTGATTTGCGAATACCTATAGCAGATTTAAGTGCTATTTCCTAAGGCCACTTAGATTGTGAATCTACCAGATTAAGAGAGGAGGTTGCCTGGATAGGTTCAGCAAGACTGAGGTCAGTGTGAGAGCAAATACGTTTAGTTTGAGAGGATATAAGAGAACTCGCCAAGAAGTGAATGCTGCCACCCGTTTAGAAAGGCCTGGATTTTTTACAATTACTTTTTCGACAGTTCCATTTATGAAAGAAGCGTGTTTTGCAAGACTGATTTCGTTTGAGTTGCTTGGATTTATCATCCATCATCGCCGATCGAGTACGACAGCAAGTTAACAAGAGCCAACTCGAATATAGTTGCATTTACCAATAGATCTTGTTGGACGATTTAGGCGTTCTAGAGGAGGTAAAGGTACAATAACCTTCTCTATATCATTCTAGACAGCACATTTGATTTGTCTTGTGGCTACATAGACTGACTGTTGCTTGAGCACAGTAGATTTGATGATAAGTTGTGTTGAGACGATTTCAGCTATGGGGAGTTTCATAGATTAGGTAAGATTATTATACTTTTGTAAAATATTTGAACACTGGGAACAAATTCACTTAATCGTTATCCACCTCAACAGTTCATATTGGTACAACGGAAAAAAAAATAAAAAAACAGAGGCAGTTAATTTGTTAGCAACATCACGGGTCCTTCTACCCTCAAAATTTTTGCAGAAAGCACCCCTCTCTCTATTTACAAGCTCTCAAACACTTTGTAAACTTACTGTTTGTTGAGTAGCACTGTAAAATTGTCTGAGTGGTTAAGTGATACACGCTTGTTCCTTTATTTGGCCTCTACACTGATAACTTCACAAGTTCCTTCTAAAATTTCTCGAGGAAATCTTTCACTGGGCTTTCTAATCTACTTAACGAAACAAACACACAAACAAGCGACGCTAAAGGAGTGAAGTTATTAATGGTTCTAGTACCTCTGCTTGATGTAAATCCAACTGTCTGTCTTTTGATCTAGCTGATATTCATTTAAAAAACCCCTTCACCTAATGTGAAAACGGTATAAAAGAGCCTACCCAATTGATTCTTCACCAATATATTTTGAGAAATATATGCCACACATTCTCTCAGGTGGTGATTTCTCCCCTATTGACCAATTCTCACCTGTACAAATTCTAGTACACTTCCAACCCCAAAAAATTCCCACATGCGACTTATCTTCAGCAAGTAGTACCGCATACTACAAACTTGAGGCACAAATAAAACATACGCATCCGAGATATTGAAAGTAAACACTGATTTAAGGTCATGATAAAAATGCATGATAGGGAATCAAAAGTGCATTCTTCTAATTATGCACTTATGCAATAACCATCTACATCCCTGGCCCTATAAAGTAAACACCTAATGAGCTAAAAGTACTTATAATCACCAAGAAATACTCATATTACGAATATAACAGTGCAAACACTTATTCGACTTTCTTCTTTCCCATAACTTTGCTTCGTTGGGCTAACATATGAGTGTACATAACTGGAGAACCTAAAAATAATTAGAAAAAAACAGAAAAGACTAAATTTACCTGGAGCATAGAGTATCAGGAAGAGACAGTACAATTGATAAGTATTGAAACCAAAATTGAGAGCATTTGGTAGAGTAAATTGCAACCATGGTTGCCTCGCCGCATAAGGCAATGAAAACAGCATAAGTGCAATTTCACCCTAAACACACAAATAAAATACAAAAATAATAACAAACCGCAATGCCGGTTGGGTATAGAAGCAAGAAAAGGTTATATCTTAGAATAATTAATAATCGGGGTGGTTTCATGAAAATGTTAATGAGATAAAAAAGATAACGAGTGATATCGGCGAGACACCAGGAAATAAACATCATTTTGTAGAAATTTTCGTGTGCCTTTACCGCCGGATACATATACAAAACTCCCCATAGAATCAAAAGACGTGAGGCAAGTTGAATAGCAGTAGTCATAGGAGCAGATCTAACAAGTCTCAAGCAAGCGTGAACAACCTATTGAGGAAAATATTATTATTTAGTCCACAGACCTCCATTATTGCAAGGGTTTGGAAGATTTGGAGCACTTGTTCGCTTGTATATTTTGTCCCTCTATTTTGCGGAACAATTGTTAGATAGAGAGCATAACTCCAGCTATTTTTAAATAAAAGAATTATAAATTTTCAAAACCCAAGTAGCTGAATTCCATTATATAAAGCCAAATAACACGAAGCAAATTTAGACATAACAAGCAATGACAATAAGGTAAGAATAGTGGCGCTATTGTTATTTCAAGGTTATTTTGATATTTAGTAAACAATATGTCTCTAAAGTTCGATTTTATGACACTTGTTAAATAATGCTCATAACAATGAGGAAAACATTTTAAAAGAATTAAAAATAGTTCACTGAAATTAACAGAGTATTAATTTTTTCTAAATGCAGAATATGCCCCTTAATATAACTAAAGTCTAAATGTCAATGTTTTCCTGTTGACATTTAGATTGTACCAATCTATTTATTCGATATTCAAAAGATTTAATCAGAGCTGACAATTTTTATTATATTGATATCATTAGTAAAAATAGAACCAACTTCTAAAGCACTCGTTCCAAAGTATTTATGATAATGTATATTCTTCAACTAACTGTGTGATATGAATTCACTCAAAACTAAACAAATTCAACTCCCTAAAGTTTCACTAGTTATATTTTCGGCTCCTTCCGATTCGGTAAAAAAATTTATTGCAAGGTTTAAGCATTGAACAAATTGAAAACAAGCTAAAATCCACTTTTGTGAGCCGAGTTTATGAAAAATAAACATATAAGGCTCAGCTCTACTTTAACCCTACTTTAATAGATATGACCACTTGATCTTTTTTTCGAGATATATTACGGATGGAAACTTAGGGCCATAGATGAAAGAGATATTTGAACATGCCAGGGTTAGAATTGGCAGTTTAATACTAAAGGGGATTCTAGTGGTAAGGGAAAAATCTAATGATATGCTACGAAACTATCGCGTAAATTTTTAAGAAATCCAAAAAACCATTTCGATTGCCATTTACTACTTTTTTGTTCCTCTTGCCTGAGGTTACTCTCATTTTTATCATCTGTAATGCGAAGAGTACTATAATACTATAATTTTCAAAGATTAGCTTAATATTTAGATCAAATCAAATTATCTTAGATATGAGCGAGTTTAGTTATGCCGGAAATTGTCGGAAGTCTTGTTCATCATCCATTGGCTTTAAGCAGATGCAAAAATGTGGGTGAACATAAATGATTTCAAGATTGAGTCAATAATTTCCGAATATGAACCGTGAACCGGGGCGTCAACAATATTGAGCTTTTAATTGTGCTTCTTCTGAGAACATGGATAATCCAAAGTTTAGGCGGTCATTAGAGTTACTAAATATGATCAGACGATTTGCAACGCACAATAATAGCTACGTTACCAGTTAACTATTTAAGTTTTTGCTAATTTTTGTATGACTGGTAGTTTTTTGTTTTCCTTAGCCTCTGGTACCAATTAACTGCCCATAATTCAGAATTAAAATAAGCTGGCAAGCCTCAGCAACTACATCTTACATAGATGACACGAGAGTACAGGTGTAAATTTACGTAACAGACGAGCACACGCAAGGAAAACCCCTGCAAGAAAATGACTGTACTTAATTTCGTAAGTTTTTATTATGATAATTGCAATCAATTATACAGACTAAAGGTCGAAATACATCAAGTCAATTTTATTATCTGACTCAAAAATGAGAGCCCTGATATAATTGGCTTTGAAATAGAATAATTTGACATGACTATCATCGTCTGAACAAAAGTTTGCTTATAAATTTTATATTTAATTTATATATTGAACTGACGAACCCATTATTTCCGAATTGACATAGCGACAGAAGCTATTTAATTTCTGTGCCTTACCGTTTCACATTACATTACTTCTGCATATGCTTACAGGAGGAATTATCATATTAAGATTAGGTACACATGATCATTTAACAATTTTTAAATTTAGGAATCACATTAAGATGCTATGCTTCCATTTGACTGATTTGCGCATGGTGCGTTTTCCGTTAGACTAATTAGGTACTTTTAACAAATATCAATTTCAATAAATAAATTCAATTGTTTCATATTCCAAACTGTAGTAAAGGGGATCATAATGGAATAACAAATTGTGAACTTACATCTTATGCTATACTACTGGTCAAATACTATGCATTATATTTCTTTCCTATATTGAAATATATATTCATAACCATCTTAGAGGGTTTTAATTTGTCACAAGTTTGTCCTTTTCAAGGTTATATTCTTCAAATAATATCTGCGTTCTTTTGTGGTTATTGTGAACTTGACCAAAATTTTTGTCTAAATGAAAATATTTTAAAATTCTTTAATACTATTCTTGACTTATAAATGTATTCATCACAAGAGGATCTATTCGCAGATAACTTCAAGTCTATATGTCTTGATATAACTGAAGGCACTTCTTGTGCATTGGAAGCTGCCGATATCTCTCAACGAGATGACAATTTTCATTACACTTTTCCGAATTCGAATATTTCCGTACACATTAGTACAACCGATTCCAATAGTGGTCAAAACATGCGTTTTTCTGTCCAAATCAAGCACGATGACTTTTGTAGATCGTAATTTCCAACTTTCTATTTGATCAGTCGGAAAGATTTAGCTTGAATATGCGAAATAAAACAGATGCGAACATTATGCTGACGCCCAGCGTTTTGCTTCTTTCGTCTAAATTAGCTTCACCAAGCTCTTCAGAATACCCTGTTCAATCTGAATTCATAGAGCAATTACTTGATTTTCCTTCCGAGGAAGCTGTTATTTTTGGAACTTTTGATGGAACCGTCTACGCACTTCCACTAGAAGAAGGCGCTAAACTGAGACGTGTTTTTAATTTTCCATCGCCACAACCAATATCATATTTTTCATTGATGTATCATATCCCTTCTCTAGAAAGTGACAATATTAATGGAGATATCAAAGAATGCCTTTTTTGCATTACGTCCAATGGTCTATTGTCCGCGTGTTATTCAACTCCCAACCAGTAAGACCTTTACAAATTAACACTCTCGGTTTCTAGGGGTAGGCACTTGGTGTTCTATCGTATTCCCCCTTTGGATCCAAACAAACGCCGTAGTTTTACTTGTACTCCTCATTGTTCCTGGTTGCATATTTTATCGTCAGATGGCTTCCTTCTTTCCTTCGTTCTTGCCCATATCGATGGGAAATTGCTATGTACTCCTGCTGCCTATCCTCACAAACCGCCTTTTCGCCATGTCGCTCCATTTATAGGTGAAGTAGATGCACCCAAAGATCATTCAGAACGTGGAACCATTGATTTTAATATTGCAAGTTCATCAGAAAAGCTTGACGTGGCTTTAGAATGGCGGTTGCTTAATATTAAGGACTTTATCACATTGCCGGGTTTGTCCTAATTGCTGTTCTATTTTAATTGAATTCGATTTTAGGTGGTCAAATTGGTGCAGTAAACCGGGAGACGGGAAATCATTTACCTCTTGCCGACTATATTGCCAATTACGAAAGTCCAGCTGTGGCCACTAGAGTATCATCGAAATCAATATCTTCTCTTAGATCGGAAGTCATCTTCAATCGTTTGCATAGAGCTGTTGTGGATAGTATATTTACTGGATTACCTTCCGATCAATCCATTTTGAGGACAACAGTGCGGTTGAAAAGCCTTCAAGACCTTCCTGGTTATTGTGATCTCCATACTGACAAAGATTCTTTTAATCTTGCAATGATAGTTACCCTCGATCTTCCTGTAAGTCATATTCATTTATCTTCTGGCTGATTGATTTCATTATTTACATTTATTTCGTTGTTTTTTTTATATTTTACATATCACCATCTGTTTATTTATCTGTTAACAACAAATAAAATTGAGAGAAAAAGAAAAGATCTCCATTTCGGTATTTGCCAGCCTCATCGATTATTTATCGTTTGGTTGTAACCTCTTTAATTTGTCAGCACCCACCTCACTATATTCTATCCTGCCCCTCATGCCGACCTCAGTCTGGTTGAATAACTGTGAATATCTCGAAAACTATTTTTATTCTTGTGTCAAACTAGCTTACATATCCTTCCGTCGAATACATTTTACTGGTAGCTAATCAGCTCTGAAATGGACGGTTAACTATCGCAAGCTTGGAGCCTAGCAATTTAACACTTCAGAGAACCCAAATAGCTTGGGAAAATGGGCTAATTCCATGCCGGAAGAAGGGTAATTGTGTAATTCTTATACCATTCTTTCCACGACATCTTTTATTCAGTCTCAAGTACTTTCTATAGGACTTCAATCATACTTCCATGTCGAAATATGTTATGTTTTAAACATTTTAATATGAATTGGTGTCTGAAGTAGTTTAAATTGCGGTTATAAACGTTACAATCCAGACACTTTGAAGAAAAGACGTGGTGCGGTTGTTAGTACGCACCTCTAATAAATCCAAGGTCTCAGGTTCTGAAGGTCTACGTGGCTTCTCACAAAAGTAGCTTCTGTAGTTCTTTTTCCTTTCTAAATGAAACATTGTTATCATATTCTATAGACAGCCGGAAAAATTTTTCAAATTAAGTGGTTTCTACATCTAGCTTTTTGTTAAGATGTTCTCTGGTTTTATTTTCAGATATCTAAGGACTTTATTTCCTTTAGCCCTCCGATGATACTGACATAAACTATAGTGAGTGGATGGACTACAAAGCGCTTTCGCCATCTCAGCTTCTTCGACTCATTCTAAAAGAAAAACCGAAATCGCTTACTGATGAGATACGTCGTCTCCGTGAATTGCTGAGTATTGCTGTGGAGATTAGACCCGTCAAAAATCCCTCAAACTTATCTCATTCCTACACCGAAAGGTGGATCGATTCTTACTCTGTGAACGACACCTTTCGAAAGATCATATATCACCTACCTGAAAGCCTTTTCAGCAGGGAATCAGATAATAATAATTTAGAGATTTCTGTTTACTTGGAACTTGACTGCTGTTCAACTGATTTCGTTGTCATTTCATCTTCATTGCGGTATAAACTACATCATCGGATTACCACAGCTTTAGATTTACTTCGATATCATGAAATTTCATCAACGAATCAACCATACATTTTACCTATTCGCCTTTCTTCAAACACGTTTTCGAAATTTGAGGAGCTCTTCCAGTCTTACGACTTCCTAATCGAGGAAGGTAGGAAACTTACATTCCAATATTTAGCTTCCCCAAGCCATGGTGGTTCTAAAGTTTGCTTGCATGTTGAAAAAAGTGGTTTCAAAATATCATCGAGTGACTTATCAGTCCTTGTTCAACTGTACGAGGGGTTCCACCACCACATTAAACAATTTGTCGATCACCAATTCGATCCTGTGACTGTTGATGACCTTAGAAGAGAATATGCCATGTTAGAGGTGATTTATTTGGTTTTTAGATGTGATTTTATTTTAAGATATGCTTATTTAATTTGCACTTACGTGATTTTAGTCCATGGAGGCTCACCTTACTCGAAGGCAGACATCGAATGACATTCAGAGTTGTTTGAATGTTTTTGGCTTTCTTCGAAATTGCAAATCGTTTGATCTGTTCTCTTCTGTTTAAAGTATCAATAATATCATTTCTAGAAGCACTCTTTCTTGACTTTTATATGTTGTCTATGTCTGACTCCTAGTGACACTCAGTGGCAGTCATTCGGGTCAAATCTTTGTGTGTTCAGTTTTGGAGATATCCATTTCGCAATTTACTGTCTCATCCATAAATGCAATCTTTACTTTCACGAATGCCATGCCAAGTGACCTGTAAAATTTTTAATTTTTCCGTTTCTAAAATTGAAATAGTTGAGTCTGCCAATAATTAGTATCTCTTCAAAAGTCTCAGAAACCAGCAACATAACACTGTAGAAATATGAGCCAGTAAAAAAAATAGAAATAAACTTTTTGTACTTAAGTCATAAAAAGATCGTAAAATATGACTAGTTGAGATTTCATAAAACTAGCAGAGAAAAGCATCAATTTTTTCTGTAAACTGTCAATCTTAAAAAAATTAATTATTATGAAAACTAAATACATGATATTTCAACCAATAACGTAAACAGAATACTATTCATTATGTAACAATTCATTCAGCCTTGAGTATCACCCACATGCTCTGACCACAATGCTCATACTGTTTTCGTATTGAGATGGTGCGTTCATGTTTCTATGTATAATTTCTTTCTGTAAAGTTATTCGAATCGTTTACTCCATTTTGCTCACTATTGAAACATTTTCCTTAATGTACCTCATTTATAATTATTTCGACTTGACAGGCTGAACTACCACCTCTACAACTGCCGGCGGGTACTTACAATCCGGTTAATAAGCGTGTTATCTATGTCGGTAGGTTATTTGTATATTTTTTTATTTTGAAACGAAAGTATTCCTATGCGAAGTGTCTCAACACTAGGATATCTAGTTTTACCTTTATTATTTCTAGTTACTAATCATTCTAGTATTTCGCTTTTGCTGGGTGTTCTTATCTTTTCTTTCAATTAAATATATTTTATTTCTTTTAACTGCCAGTTTATGAATAAGTATTTTTTTATGCTTATTATTCCGCGTTTATACTCTTGCTTGTTTATAATAGATGTATTCTTTCAAGCTGAAGCAATGCTTCGACCTAAACGTTTCCAACATCTTATTGCATGTAGATTTGAAGATCTGATCTTTCATTGGTAGCGTATTATTGATTTATTTTAGTTTTGCTTTGCTGTATATACCAAATAAACTTATTCACGTTTTATCTGTAGCGGATTAGCTACCTAACTAAGCCTGACTGTACTCAGAAACCTCAGTGGCAATTTCTCCTAGTCCGTAAGACCCCCAGAATTAGCTAAGCTAGTTGCCAAGCTAAGAAGAGACAGAGATATCCAGAGAACGCGTTTATTCTAGACATGCATGACGTGAGTGTAACAAGGGGGAAGCTTAGTCATTCAACATGGCAGATTAAGTAAAACGAGCGGAGGCTTTTGATTGGCCATTGACTGTGTGTCCTCGCACTCAATCCGTATGCGAAGTTGAACGGCCGCACCTTCAAGTCACGCTGTGCGCTCATGCAATGACGTGTCCCACAATACTCCCCCTCTAGAGCGTTTTTAGGAAGCTAAAAGGTAGAGAAAACGCTCGAAAATTAATTAAGATACATAATTAGTTAGGCGGGAGGAGAAACTGTTCGTTCACGAATGTGAACCGGGTTCGAGTAGAGGTGGGACAGGAATTGGTACTAAACGGTTCGAAGCATCATCGAGAAAGGGTTGTAGTGGTTGGAAGGATGGTGGTAGTGTCTTTTAGATGGTTGGATCGTGGAACGAGACAGTTGTGTTCCAACGATGGGTGCAATTTTGGTAGGAGGCTCCAGATTTGCAGGTTTTTACCCGTAGAATGTGTTTCAAAACGAAACGGTAGGCAGTTGTAGCACGTGTGCTTGAGTGCGAAAGTCCATAGAAATGGACGAATATCTTCCGGCGGTGTGCTTGCGGTTCGAGATGTCTCGGCTTGCCGGTTGAAGCGTCGCCATGAATCCGAGTGTTGGATTCCTGTGTGGATAGGAGAGAGCGACACTGTAGGTGTAAAAGGAGGGAGCGACATCGTAGGGTTGAAAATAGGGGATGACATCGTATGGGTAGGAAAAGGGAGTGACACCCCGCGCATACATGCCGAGATCTGTTTCCGGATACATTCTGTGGGATTGGGAATGGACGAAGGAGAGAGTTGACGAAATGGTGATCGATCGAGAAGGAAGAAGATCACCAAGCGAGTCGTGCAATGGAAAGGAAATCGCAGTGCCGTGGGAGGTTGTTCTGTTGCTGAGCGGATAGTCAGGCTTGAATCACGTCAGGGTCACCAATTGTAGCGGATTAGCTACCTAACTAAGCCTGACTGTACTCAGAAACCTCAGTGGCAATTTCTCCTAGTCCGTAAGACCCCCAGAATTAGCTAAGCTAGTTGCCAAGCTAAGAAGAGACAGAGATATCCAGGGAACGCGTTTATTCTAAACATGCATGGAGTGGAGTGTAATGTGTAAGGGAGGAAGCTTAGTCATTCAACATGGCGGATTAAGTAAAACGATCGGAGACTTTTGATTGGTCATTGGTTGTGTCCTCCTCCACTCAATCCGTACGCGAAGTTGAACGGCCGCACCTTCAAGTCACGCTGTGCGCTCATGCGATGACGTGTCCCACATATCAACCAAAGTTTTCGTTTTTTTTCTCAAAATGAAAATTTTCATCTTTCACTCGTATAGGTTTTATCAGTTTCTTAATGTGAACCATTGATTTCTTGAATAAGACATATAATAATCGCAGTAGAATTGAGGTACAATTTTTTTTTTTCAATTTACACTCTTTTTCTCGTTGTTTTATCTGTCTCGTAGTCGGAAAATAATAATATTAGTATTAATCCACCTTCACTATCATTCAACTATTTATTACTCAGTTTTTTCAGGCCGTTGTTGTTAATTCTAATTTTCTCCTGTCCATATTGTGGGTAATTTACAAATTTGCTTAAAGTTTTTGGTATTTTCGACTTTACTTTTGATCTACTGATCCATTCGATTTTTTCATTACTAGGTGGATTGGCAGATGAGGTAGATAAGGAGCTGCTTCGAGCAGCTTTCATTCCTTTTGGCGACATCATTGATATCAATATGCCCCTGGATTATCAGACAGAAAAGCACCGTGGATTCGCTTTCATCGAATATGAAGAAGCAGAAGATTCTATAGCCGCAATAGATAACATGGTGAGCTCTAATCATACATCAGTTTCTGGATATCAAGTGGTAGAAACTGAAAATTGTATTATATGAGGATCGAGAAATTCATGTTAAAACTTCTCACCTTTTATAGGTTGATAAGAGGCAACTTGACATCTCTTCTACTAATTAAACAATTTTATTTCAAATAGTTTGTTCTAAGCCGCCTTGAGGTTTAAGGTGGTTTTCGTATATGAAAACGCTGCTCGGTACTTGGGTATTAATCCCTAAAGTGCAACAACTTTAAGATCATGACGCTTGACTAAATTAACGGTCCTCCCAATGCCAAACATGATGCAATAGCCTTTCTTAAATGAGAACGTCAAGAGTCAACTACAACCACGTGTATACTGAACAAATTGAAATTAAGCAGGAGGAAGAAGTAGGAATGAGTGTGAGCAACTGGGTTTACTGAGAAAGTATAAGACTACTGACCCATTTTGCGTCTTCTGTTCGTTGATCAAGTGGTGAAAAAACGCCAACTGACAGTTATGATGCTCAAAGATATGGGTTGTGTCGGAAAACTGAAATTGTAACTTCTATACCGATTGGAATGCTCAACTTTATTTAATTCTTCGATGACATAAAGGGGATTTTTTGTAACATTCGTTTATATTATTTTAGAATGAGAGTGAAATTTTCGGTAGAACGATTCGAGTTAATATTGCTCGTCCAGTGAAAATTCGCGAAGGCTACGGCAAGCCTGGTGGGTTGAGCTTCTTGCTTTTCAACCTCACGTACTTATATAATTAAAAGTAGCAATGCTAATTTAATTTTTTCTCGTCTAATCGCAGTTTGGTCTGATGATAATTGGTTGAAGAAGTACGGTGGTCTCGGAGTGGAGGGCTCTAAAGGCGATGATTCAGTTGTTGTCCAACCTGGCGATCCATCATCAGAAAACACCGCAGAAGCGGTTAGTTCTGATTTCCTATTTTGTTACTAATCATGTTTATTTGCTACACTTACAAATGTTTGGGCCAAGGTTAGTCTTGAGAACGCATTAATTTCTTGTAACTATTATCTTTAATTAAGCCTGTATGTAAGCCGAGTTCAGGCGGCTTTAGGATGTCTGTTTTCTCTAATTAAACTGTCGTAACATTTGTTTTTTGCCCTTATTTAATATATTCACATCTAATCTGACCTCTTATTTGCAGTGAATACTATATAAATGCGTATTTTATAGCAATTTACAAGCCTTGTGTATGTTGCGATAAGTGAGAATAGATGGTTGAATTTTCGGCAACGATCATCAAGTTGCTTACATTCCATTTTGGAGTGATAATCTATCTTCCTGGGGAAGCTAGGCAGAGAACTTGAAACCTACCATTGTATCATCAAATGGGGAAAGCAGTACTAAGTGACTAAGTTAACCCATGCAGGTTCTATCACATCATTATCGAGCACCAATCACAACAGTTAGGTGTGCGATAGGTATGAACTCTCGGTGTCATCGGCTCAACGAATGCAAATGAGATGATAAGACTCTGGCCGGAAGAATGGTTGACTAACTGATGGACACCTTTGTTCATTAGATGAGTGCCATCAAAATAATACGGAAAAAGATGACTTAGTAAATTGCACTAAGTCATTTCTTTGCAATTTTTAATGTGAAGAATAGGACTATCCTTATATGCGTTGGTATTTCCGGTGTTCTTTAATTTGATTTGGCAAATAAATTGAGTAATGATTACTTCTATCGTCTTTTAGGACGACGCAGCCATAAGTGAGGAGAAACGCATCAAACTCTCCCTACCCCGCGTCTTTTTGGATATCCGGATTGGCGATTCAGAGGCAGGTCGTATTATTATTGAGCTGCGCAAGGATGTTGTGCCACGGACAGCGGAGAATTTCCGCGCCCTGTGTACTGGTGAACGAGGTTTTGGTTATAGGAACTCCACTTTTCATCGAATTATCCCACAGTTCATGTGCCAGGGTGGCGATTTCACTCGTGGTGATGGTACTGGAGGCAAATCCATCTATGGGAAGAAATTTGATGATGAGAATTTCCAGCTGCGACATGACGGTCAGGGTGAGTAATATGTCTCTCGTCTTCTATATCTTAACTTTCAATTCGGAACAAAGAGCAAGTGATGGAGAGGTAGATTAAAAACTTCTTTAAGTGTATTGGGAGACAAGTTCATTGTACGTGGCGAACGATGTCACTTAAAGTTATTTTATCACTACCTACTATATTTGTTTAAATATAGCAGCAAACAATTGCACCTAATGTTTTTTTCTAATTATCTCTCTTTAGTCTTCGCTAAAAATAAAGGAAGCTTGTTAATGAATATCTTTATTTGGATAATTGTGAGCCAATAGCTTTATCAAGTATGTTTGAGGATGTAAAACACATGCATTTTGATGAGAAATTCCCACGTAACTATATTACATAGATTAGTGTATCGGTATGAGTTACAAAAGGAAAAGTGTTTTGGTAATTGAGGAAGTAACATTGAAACTCTTAGCCACTGATGTAATCACTATAAACATTGCAATACTGATAAATTCTATTGTTTCTTTGAACCAGTAGGAAGACGTCAGAAGATCACAGTGACTCACCTTAATTATTGTGGAATCCTATTCAGTCGCCTATAGCCCAGTATATGTATTTGAAAATCGCAATTCTCACTCAAGAAAGCTTGTTCTTTAAAGGTTTTAAAATATTGCAGCAGTTATGCGACATTCTCTCATACTTGTCTGAAATTGAGAAGCCAACGTCGAGTGAGTCGGAGGTATTTCGCCTCCTAAAGTTACCTTTATAAGGGAATATTTTTCTTACGCATAAATGGGTGTATTCAGAGCCGATCATGCCATTATTGCTTCACCAAAAATAGCTCATGTTAAGAAACAAGAAAATCACATTAAGAAAAAATCCAATTAGCTAACTTCGACTACAATAGTCATCGCTGCGTAGAGTACTAGAGCACTTGAATTAGCTATTAAAGGTGAATTTCATACTTTCTATCGAAGAAAATTCCTTTTTTAACTTTCCTCTGGAAGAAATGAAACACTGGAGCTTCATTCAAATAATGGAAGACTATAAGCTTCAGAGGTATCAATACGAAATAGTAAATGTGTACTTGCTTAAATTCCATAACCACCACTCCTACCTTCAGTTTCACAAGACTAGGAGGTAGAGATAGTAGAAAGTAATTGTCTTGGAAGTGTGTGCTAGTGGCACAGTGATCAATGTGAATGCCTGCCAAATCAAATGTCACAAGGTCAAAGCCGTCGGTGCACATCCAATGGTGTGAGTAGCTAGTTGCCCTGTATAATTTTGATTAACAAGAGAAGTGGTAGAATGTGAAATTCTCGTAAGGATAGCGCTATGAGGCCTTCCTTCTGACCAAGTCAAGTCCCATGAACACTTCTGCTAATCGGTTTGGGATGTTCATTTTCAAATAGAGCAATCGTATAATCAATAAAATGAAAAACGTAGCCTAGGAACAGAATTCAACTGAAAAGGTAGAAAGTGAAGAACGAAAAAGTGGAGATGGTTGATGAATATTTTACTGGCTTCGATGCACTCCGATATCTTAGTAATGATTGCGTATGTTTGCCTTGGTGTGCATTCACTAAACAGCATGTCTGGCCATATTGGTTAAATTCTCTAAGGGGGAAGCGGGAGGGCTTGGGATATACGAAAATGCAAGTATCGACACTTATGTTGTCGGTCTAGCAATTTCTAAGGTCTAACTGTTTCGGGTTGCTATTGTAAGCCACTGAGCGCGTTGCTGTGGAGGAGTTGGAAGTAAACTAATCTGGTCACCATACTGACATCATGGAAGTACCGTACCGAATTCGAAACTAAAAAAATAAGATACACCCAACAAGAACCCTGTGCTGTAGAATAGATTGGTGGTCATTATGGGAACATTGTTGCTTCCTCTTTTCTCTGTACTTAATAATGTTTCCCATTTCATCTTTGCATTTTGTGCTCTTATCCCTCCTTTCATTCCTTAAATCCCAACATATTTATTTACAGCCTTACTCTGATCTGCTGCTCCTTTTTTTCTACGGTATCGAGATGCTTAATCTGTAATTTCACATTTTTAAGCAGAATACCTAAATGATTAAATCCCGCGTATGTCGCCCCCAAAATATAATCCTAACCGTGGGATACTTCACGCGAATCCACTAAATCACATAGCAGTCCTCGTAGAATTTAGCAACTTAAACGTTGCAAAATAATATACTCACTTTATTTAGAGATCTCATAGTTCGGAGTACTAGGCTTTATAATCTGTGGTTTGTCAATAGAGATCAAACCTTTGTATTTCACCTTTATTCCCGGCTTATTAAAAATGCAACCTTCTTAACGAATTGTCGCATAAAACTTCCGAAGTCCATTTTGGAAAGTGTTGTCAACTGCTGATTGGAGTAGGGACAGGTATCAAAAGCAGATCTTGCAAGAAACTCACAATTCTATTACGACTCTTATTGACCAGAGGTAATCAGTACCGTTGACCGTCATATTCATCACGTTTGCGCCCATGGTCGTCGATTTCGGGACTTCTGACTTTTCAGACTTTTTTATGAGGATCCAGTTTTCCTTAATCATGCAACTATTCATAATAGAGCGAGTCATTCCTTTAAATATATTATTATTACGATTGAACTTCCTCGTCGTTTTCTGAAACTACGGATTCACTACCGCTTAAATTATTACCAAACCAAGCAGCCAATCATTTTCAACCTATTGAAATCCATACTAATAATATTATCCGCATCAATGTACTGAGTTACAATTTTTATTGCTGTAAGAGAATGACGTCAATTATGAAAGAGAGTCCAACAAATGTTAAAGGGGAGTGGATCGAAAAATTGTTGTGATTCTCCACGTCAAGTAGTTTTACTTCTGTAGTTGTGGCTTTAACATTAGTGGGTAGCTTTCAGTAGGGAGAGAGAGAGAGAGAGAGAGAGAGAGGTAGCTTCGATCCTATTCGTGGTGAAGTAATTTTGGAAAAAAGCGGCAACACTTTCGTATTTATTAGCTTTACAGTAAATTAATGTTGTCTGATTTCTCCTTCTAGGTGTCTTGTCCATGGCGAATTCTGGACCAAACACGAATGGTTCTCAATTTTTCATTTGTACAGAACCTTGCGATTGGTAAGCATTCCTCTACCAATAAAATTCTTGCACAAACTCCCAATCATTGTCAGTTACCTTCGTCTTTTCCGTTTTCTCTTCAGGTTGGATGGCAAACATGTCGTCTTTGGCCGTGTCATTGAGGGTATGGATGTGGTCAGAAAAATTGAAGTAAGTCGTTGATGCTGCTTGTGAAAAAGCCGTATATTTAAAAAATGATCATATGAAGTAAATAAGCCATAACTCCCTATTTTCAAAATTGAGTCATTTTATTAATTTTGCATAAGAAGGCCACACATAGCCATTGGTTTTTGACAAGAGTCTTAATTGTTCTTAAGCACTTGACAGTAGTTTCTTCAGTTATAGAGCCTTTGGCATGAAATTTTCATCTCCGTTCTTGACGTTCTTTCAATCAATCTCATTTTCTTCTGCTATATTTATTCATTACCAATTTTGCACTTCAGTGAATGGTTTGTGAACTTCATATTTTTCCTATGAGTTGGCATTCTCCTGAATACTTGAGCATCTATAGATCTTGATAATTTATTGTAATAATATGTGCTTTATTTCACAAATACAGCATAAGTTATACCGTACTTTGGAGCGCATTAGTTACCGTTATAGGCTGGCGTGTTAGGAGTCATGGGTTTATATCCCATCGGCACACTCCAAGTTGGCGGACTGGCCAATCGCACTCATTAAGTCTGACTACTATAGATGGTGGCAGTAGTTGAGTCTTGTCAGGTAGTCCCCACGATGAGAGTTTAAAAGTCTGGAAAGTATTATCCTACCTTGAGGACATAATCTGGTTCGTAGAATTCGGAATTTTTTCCTCTTTCTTTTCCTCTCGGTAGAGTATGTGCCCATTGTTGTTTTTGCAAAGTGTCCCTTTAAGCGATTTCCATGGGGATCGATTTTCAGCGTTAAGGTTAATTAAGTCAACTAGAAATTGGTTACTCGAAGTCTGTTAATCGATACGCTTGAGGAATGATGATCACGCCGATAGTGCAAAAGCATCGCCCTGCGAATATTTACTTACCAGTCGGAAGCTTATCATGTTTTCACTCATATTCCTTGGAAGTAATCGACAGATCTTACCCTTTGATCAGTCGGCTTGATAGTGAAATATTTTTCTATATGGGTTTAATTAATCCGTTGACTGCAAGTGCCAGACGCTTGTACTGAGTGACACTTTTTTCCACGTTCTTTTTAGGCAGTCGGAACGAAATCTGGAAACCCAAAAGAACCTGTTCTAATAACCTACTGTGGTGAATTAGTGTAAATTATTGTTCGTGTATGCGTGTGTGTAATAAAGTTGTTGTTGCATTAACAATTTCATCAACTTGTTAATCTAATTGTCGGGATCTACTTCAACTTTATAGTGTGAAATTTCAGCATTCTCTATGAGTTCTCAGAATCATTAAAATGTGATAGGGATGGGGAGGGGGGAGGGGAGGGGAAATTCAGTTATAGAGGAGTGAGAGGATACATAAACAAGTAATTATGGCTTTTACTTGTAATGATGATTCACAGATGTAGTGTATTAAGATGTTGTAACACGATATCTGCCTTGGTTGCTATAAATTATTAGCTATGCTACGCAAGTTGATCGTTATTTCAGATTAATTATTAGTGGTAAAGGCTTGAGTAATTACGACATTTTGCAGCTGAAGCTCTGGCTTAGGAATCATCATTGTGGAAATGAGTTAACTAACTAAACTGATATTGCTTCCACTTTTACGAATAACATTATTACAAGATGTGGGGAAGGCCGGATTGGTGACCAAATAGTTCCTAGGAGAAGACGCAACGATCCAACTAGTTCGTTGATTTTGTGCCTAAGCAATTGAATAAAGCTAAAAATACTGGTATTAACTTGAAAAATTGCCCCATTATGCACATAACGGAATGCTAGAGTTCTCAGGTCCACGATTGAATAAACACTTAATGGACATTATTACCATCATGTTATAATCAATAGGAAAGCTGAAAGAGTCTACAATTTTTCATCGTGAAGAACAACTTAAATCACACTTAACTCTTTAACACCCGAATTATTTTTTAAAGAAGGCACCTTATCGCACTCATGCGTGTCTCACAGCAGACTGATGCCGCCGACGTGATGAGTTTTGGTGGTATCAGGCGGAGGCCATAGACATATTGAACATGTTTCAAACGGCAATAACGCCTTCTGTTACGAGTTTAGTACCAATGGAGGTTATTTTGAAAGAGGACCGTACGGTCCTGCAGGGCGTTAAAGGGTTAATTGTAGTTCCAGTAAAAGGAAGGGGTCCAAGAGGTGTTGACATCAACAGCCAAGTGTCGACGAGTCCTACTTCATTTGGTGTTTTGGATTCGGGTTGGACACAAATAAGATTTCATGATACGCCACTGGGGAATGCTGAGAAAATTCGTGTTCACCAAATTAGGTGCTTATTGATCATCATCTTAAATATGTTTGTCGGAATTTCCACTCCAGTTGTTTTTTTTTTCAAAAAATGAGAAATTAGGATTTTATCAACATGATATAGCTTAGAAGAGTTGAGATCTGCAAAAATTGAAGTAAGATTGATTTAATCTAATATGGTGTAATGATGGCAGCTTTTGCCAAGATTATGGATAAGAGAAATACTAAAAAGGAAATTGTCTTGGGACGCCTAAACAGGTATTTTCGTTCAACTCGAAAGAAATTCACAAGTTAAATCTCTCATGCGTTTAATTACCCATTATCCGATTCTCACACTCACACTTCGATAATGAAACAACTACTTGTGGAGAAGCCGTTACTACAGTTACTAGCCGACAAGACAACCCTACCACTTATTACATATGCAGGCCTATATAATTACTCTTTTTAATGACAACTCGTCGTTTGTGAGATAGCTCGTCTCCCTCTAACACAATGCCACTGAGAAGGAGGAGAGGAGGGGTGGGGTGGGGGGGGGGCGTTGGGGAATTAGGACAGGTGATAGTAACACAGTAAGGCTCACTTACACTTCTACCAATTAGGAGATCCTGAGTAGATAGGTCATTATCTCCAAATCGTGTGCAACCAATAATTCAACTTTTGCTATTTTACCTAAAATTATTCTTTTTTAAGGGGTGTCATTTGCAACCACTTTCCCTCTCGTACACTGGAAACAAAGCTCTTGTCAGACGGAGTAGTTTTCGCTCACTGATTGTAAATTATTCTTAATTTGAGCACTTTTTCAAAGAGGGTTGCAAAACTTTGATAGTCCTTTTTCTCGCTTCCACTGAGAGGACTTAGTTACAAGACAGACAAGGGACCAGTGTGTTTACTCAAGGTCACTAAGGGACCTTATAAACAGCAATCGAGGCTGAAGAGAGGCTTAATTGAGTTTACATGTCTTAAAGTCAAGAAGTATAAAGAAATGAGGAATTTTTCGGTCGATGGTCGAATAGGGGATACACCCAAGAGTCATTACAACCATAAAAGTTCAATCTCCACTTGATAATTAACGTAAGTCTGATTAAATGGGGGTAGATTTAAGCCCCCCATTGCCATCTTCACGGGGTAGTTCATGATGAAGATTTGCGGCGATGAGATCAGATAGTCGACCCCTCTTTCGCATATTTTATGCATACTTTGTCTTATTGCATGCCCTATCTATATTACGTACCTTAATAGAGATCTAGTTAGGCTGCTAATTCTACGGCGAATTGGAAGCTAGGTTTTAAGCGAACAAAAAGGAGAATTTCACTTCGCCGATAGTGATAAAGATACTGAAAAATATTAAGAGCCGCCAGTAGACTATATTTTTAACAAATTTGAAAGTAGAAGCAATTTATTAACGCTTCAAAATGGCTCTCTTTTCGGCCTAGATTATGCCTAAGCACATTTTTATGGGTATATTCACATGGTCTTTCCCATCTGTGTCAAGTTGAAAATAGTAGATACGTCATAGTTGTTACCATAGTTCCTTTATGGTTTATGATAATTAAGTCCAAAATCACAGTTTTTTTGAAAACAATTATTAGATGTTATTCTATGGTGCTAGTGTCTTTATTTCAACAATGAAAATAGGCGAATAAAAATAGTAATTGTGTATGTTTTGCCGTGTTATATGATTGTAGATGGTGGTGGAACCACTTAGTCAGGTATTGCCCTTCCAAGATTTGGACACAGCATTACCATAAAATAGAACACAGAGAAGGTGACTATTTATTTGTTTCATGAAGAAAGAGAGAGAGAGGGAGTTGACGACTGTGTTGAAAGTAACAAACTGCTGATGCGCTTATGTAAATGAGTAACCTTCGATGGAATAGAGTTGGATGGAGGATCCAATCACACAAATCCAAATTAATTTGCTGATGATAATTGGAAAGAAACTAACCAATCACCATGAAGATGTTTACATTTTTATTTTTAAGGATTACTTCGACATTCATCAGAGCTCATCACCACTTATGCATAATGTCTGTATTAATTACAGATTAGGATGATTGAGTTAGTATGAACTCATTAGACTTTCTTATGACTGAGTCCTTCCAATTCACCTTTTTATAGCAATATTTCAGGAGGGTCAAGTACCTCAAAAAATACTGCATAAGAAATGCAATATCGATACCATTTCATGGCAGGTTAGGGTATGATGACGTCATCCACCGCCCACTGATTGGTTCATTATTTGACCACATACAATTGAAGATTAAATATGAGTAGTCGACTCAATCTTCTCCGCTCATTCTCGTTCCAGCTAAAACTAATTTGGGCATATAAATACGGTCTTAGTTATGTGGGTAAAACCTGTCAGTTATGGCCCGGAAAATAGACTAGTCCTGCATAGTTAGTCTTAGTCTTCCCTTTCTATCTCTTGCGTCTAAACAGCTGCATCGTAATTCATTGACGGTTGTCTGACCACATTTCACGATTTTTATTTAATCATGGAAGTGGCTACTTATTAAGGGAAGCCAACGTTATTTAAACGTATTCCCTTGGATTTAGAATTAACTCGTTATTGAGACTATTAGCTATCTGTGATTGCCATCAACTTACTGCCCTTGTGTTCATCACTCGAAATCGACTAAAGACGAATTTGTTCAATGGAATGGTTCTCAGGAATGGGATAATTCTATATATTTCGGAGGAGAAACAAATAGGATAGAAATGACGAAACAGTCCGATCAATAGGAAATCGATGCGAATACAGGTACATCTTCATTCGACTTTGCTTATGAACATTGAAAATCAACGAAAGTAAGGTTGAAGGATAAAGTATTCAACTCAATGGACAGCTGTTTGCAAAAGCACACTAAAGGGAAATGAAATTCGTTTAGTTGTATTCCTTTCTGGCAGTGAGGAGTGATTGAGGTATTCGTCTTCCATGACAGCGGTCACAGGTTAAAGTCCCAGTGGCCTAAATGGCCAGCTAAACTGGTCAAATCTGGCTGACCTTAGAGGGTGGCTGAATTCCAATCTCACCCGAGAGTTTTCATGATATCACTCACTATTCACGATAGGTTATGCGATATTTGGAGATTAAATTATTGCCTGGGATTTTACCCGAAGAAACATTTCAATCATTTCAACCTATCTGCTCTCTTTTCAATTAGTCGTGAATCTCTCCATGAAAGATCCCTCTACAACAGACGTAACGAACCCGACTGCTAGAAATGCCTGTCTTTTCCAATTCTGTCCGCAGAACGTAACCCAGTCATACTTTTAATCATTTGTGTCTTGCCGTATTAACCCTGACAGTCATTTACATACATGCCAAGACTGAGTGAGATGAATGCGGGACCCTAAGTCTGGTGAGCTCAGCTCAAATAAAGCATATTTTACTGAACTTAATAGCGAATGTGCAGGCAAGAGGAACAGAACGATAGTAGTGATACTTTAGAATAATCAGCTCCAATATGTAAATGCAGCATTCCAACTCTTAACTCAAATGCCGATGATTTAGCTCAGGTCCGGCATTTCTCTGAAGCTATCCATTAAATTAATCGAGATTGCATAAGCATATATGTTATTAAATAGATATGCTGCAGTATTTATTGCACAATCTTTTACATTACAGAACATTGCAAATAGTACATACTAAGTACATAGATTTAGAGATGAACTGAGGCAATTAGATCATCGCATTTAGGGTAATTAATCGCTCCTAATCAAGTAGGAAAATGGTTTGGTGAGGTCAAAGTAATTAATAACCGCATTAGAACAAATAGGCAGGATCGTCATGTGATGGTACACTTTAGGTTAGCCAAAATGGAAGCTTTTGTTGCAATTATAAAGATAAAATAAACTAGCTTTAAGATAGATGATCAACCACTTCTCAGTTATGTCCCAAATATTCTCAATGGATAAATAATCGTTACGATAGCATTAGAGAAGCACAATAAACCTACCAGGGGTCAGAAGAACATTTGGAGTCCTCTCTTTTGTCCGCTATTTATATCGCTAGTTTACCGTATACGTACGGGGATATTTCGACATTTCTTGAGACTCCAACCGATAGAGTTCTGCAAAAAGACGATGAAGGTGCAGGCAAGCACGTCATCTCATCAAACAGGTCTAAGTTGTCAATCAGGAGAACCTTTCCACTTCTGCTATCTTACCTTATGTCTAGTCCTCGCACTCGCATTTTTTATGCATTATTATTCTTTGAATGGTTATTACTATTACACGGAGGGTAAACAAAGTATACAATCATCAAAATAATCAAAACATGTCCCTAAGATGTCAATGGAGAGGAAATAGAAATCCAGTGCTTACTGACTGTTTATTTACGTATAAATAGTGAGCCTTGAAATTTCGATTCACTCTTAATTTTGCATGATAGTAAGAAACCCACCATAGAGGCTCCATGACGCTCTCCTCCCACTTGAGACTAGTTTTGGAAATCGTCTTTATAAATAAAAGTACTTCACATCTCACTAGGGACTCCTAATAAGCACTCAAGACCCCCACGGAATAACAGAATTATAGAAGCATCAATCCTGGAATAAAAGGCAAAAATCGACCAATGGAGATTCTATTATGCCACACCTTTATACAAAGTATGTGCAATAAGAGGACTTCTAAACTGACCTTGGGGCCATTTGTACATAATGAGCATAAACTGATGGCTCGGGTCAACGGTGATTTCCAATAATCAAATACCAACTCATTGCCTACTAATTGAGGATTTTATGTCGGCAATAATTTTGATCTCATTGGCCGGATTCAATCTGCCCATACTTCAGTTGTTGACTAATTCTCAAAACCGCGTTTTTGGCTACCTGTAGACATATTGATGGTGGTAAGTTAGCGGCTCTCAATTAGCTATCCCAGGCTCTAAAGTTAGTAGCCTATTGTGGTGGGCATCTAGGTTGCAAAAAGAAGCTCGAATTGGGTGCTACAACAAACTTCTTAACTCCCTAATATTCCCAAATAATTAAGAAACTAGTATTTGCCCAAGAGTGCGGTATTCCCATGTTCAATTAAAAAGACAACGATTCTGGTACGAAAAATATAATATAACTTTTACAGGTGGAAGGAAAGGAATGTGTTCATGAGTGACCAAGGAGTTATTATTGACAGTAGTAATAACAACAGTAGATGGTAGTTGTTACTGTAAACATAAAGGGGAGTAGATAAAGTATAAGACATAGTTGAAAGGCACGGGAGAGGGAAACAAAGGATCCGCTATATTATTTCTTTTTCTCCAAGAAGATGCAGTCCTAGATACACTATATGGTAGCCGGTAGTAGAAGTATTGCATTCACATGGTATGACAGCATAGGAAAGGTCTACGCCTTCCCCCTCCATTACCTGAATCAAGTGTCTCCGTGGACACAAATGTCGAGGGCGGAGTTACACTATTCATTTTCGATCTGGAAATCTCATTCTGTGGTGGTTGAGGAAGGGGACCTTGACGGAGAACAGTGTGGTTTGAAGGAGGCAACTGTGCAGCCGCTGTAGTGTTGGGCTTGCGACCTCTAGAAGAACCATAGTAGTTTGGAGAACCCATAGATGCATCCGAGCGCCTGGGTGTTCTACTTCGGTTGTCACGTGAAGGGGGTGTAGGTCGAGATCGTTGATTAAGTGGTGAACGAACTGAGTCGTTGTTGTTGGTGGTGTTGACAATGGGAACCATTTGGCCATTGGAATTCCGTTGCATGGGACGAACATAGTTGGAACGAGAGGAATCACTGGATTCTGAATCTGGGATTTCTGTGGAGGTGGAAGAGTAAGCAGAGGGTGAATTGGAGGCCGCGGAATTGGATGTTACGGTGCTGCTATCAGTGGGAGTGGATGGTGAAGAAGTTTTGGTGTGTTGGCCGTTTGTCGATGCAGAGGTGGATATATTCAGGGATTGTGGTGGAGCCACAAGGCCGTCTCCTACCCTCACGGGCTGAAAGAACAAAGGAGTAGCAAAACATGATACGAGTAAAGTAAAATTTACTAATAACAAAACTACAAAATCCTGCAACTAATCCCAACAAAATGCTGCGAGCTTTGCCACCACAAAATCTTCAAACTAGCACCAAATGGAGATGAAAGCTATAGCATGATTTTGAGCAAATTAGTGCTCATGCAGCGCCGACCCTTCCAATCTTTAATTCCTACATCATCTCTCACTCTCTTTGATTACCAACGCGGGTCCAATATACACGTTACGTTGAAAATCTAAATTCAATTAGAAAAGTTTGGTATTCATGACTACATTGTTTTACTCCTTGAGAACCTTGAGAATTTGAGTGCAACCTGTTTGTCTATTTGAAGAGTTTTAAATGACAATATACTAATCTGTAAACAAATTTAGGGAAAATCAAACCTTCTATTTCCTTAGAATGACAGAAATTAAACCAATGATAGTATTGTAGCTACGGGCACGATTTAGGGGACTTTAAAATAATATTCGAGCAAATAAATTAAAAAACTCACCCGAGTATTTCGAGGTGGAACGCTGGGGACTTTAGTAGTAGTATCATTTCCTCTCTTTGTCGTTGTTGACCCGATTCCATTCACTTCAGACGTCTGCTTAGATCCTGAACCACTGGTCGACGATTTCTGTCCATCCAAAATTATACTGTTGTTGTTGTTGTTTGCAGTATTCGCATTTACGCTGACGCTTGAAATGGAAGACTTTGATGGGGAAGGTGCTGCCGCTGCGATGCCAGAAACCCTCTCCATCGATTCTCCATTTTCGTTGATCGCTACTGCACTGGCCAATTGACGTTCTCTCTCTGCATCCGCTAGGGTCATTCGACGCTTATCACGCATAGATGTTCGCATGATGGAGGTATTGCTACAGAGTGAAGGCAAATAAATTAGAGCTATTCAGCTATCTGAACACACCTACTCAGTTAGAAATTTCCTCTCTACACATAACTAAATACGGGTGCGAGAAACCGGTTCACTACCTTGAAGCTTTAATATCATGAAATAGTGGAGTGATGTGTGTGTATAATAGGAAACGCGTGATAATGAGCACTACTATGTAGGCCTAGAATGTCTCTGTGCTTATTCATATTCGGGTAAGTAGACGTAGCCAAGACGTTCTTGAACTGTTAATAGAAAAAGACGTCAATTCGGCAATCAACGACGATCAACTGTAACAACAGTTATGGTGACCTTTACTCTCAGTCACACCTACCTTGGATAGAATGAGGAATGTCAGGACCTTGAAGAGAAGGGGTGTTACGTATTGATAGAGAGCCACACTTAACACTTATTTAGGCTATCATAGGAACTTTATCTACAATTTTCCCCTATTCGCATAAGCGCAACTCAAAATTGTCTTTCATAATGATATCGGATCCTACCCAATTCAGATGTTCTAAGCAGACTCTATAAACCACTTCTCATGACCACTAAAAGAAGTGCCAATAGCGTTGACTTAGGCAGACGTTTGGTATTCCTACATCAATCTGGCGAGGAAATCGCATTCTAAAACCCTTATTGGTAATAAGAATTGACCATTGCAATTGACCGATCATGTCACTTCATATGTGCACTGGTGAGCGTCAATTGTGTGACCTTCAATCTGGAAGATATAGACGTTGACCACCAGCGCGCAAACACACAGATAGAAAGAGTTTTACGATACCTGAAGTTTCGAATATTGGACTTTCTCTGTTTAACAAGGCGATCATGTGCAGCATTGATGAATGGTAAACTATGTTTTGTAGTGAAATAAATACGCAAACAGGAGTTGTCTTAGAATTTTGTAGGGACGTGAACGGGTTCATGCTTGAAGTAGTAAAAAAAACAGTAACAATAGGTAAGGGTATGTCTTATGACTAACAGCGGGCTTCTGTACATAACAGGTCAGTGGAACCGTTACTTATTTTAGCAACCATTGGAAAGTAAGGCATCATTAGGGGTTATGACTAAGTTTTCCAACTAAATAGAAGAGTCAGTTACTTTTTTTCCACAAATGAATCCGAAATTAATTCCCTCGTTTCTTAAAGTGACTGAGAATTTCCAACCATTTATAAGTCGATGCAGTATACAAACACTGGCACTTTAAATTTTGGTTCTGATATCAAAGAAAAGCATCAATTGCCCGACGATTTTGTTGTTATCATACTACAATACGTAATATACGAAGAAGGTGGTTTCCAAGTATCCACTCCTTGCACGCGAACTTTTTGCTAAATTAACGAATACCAAGGTAAAATTAATTCACCTTGAGTAAATGTCAATGAGCTCTGCAATATTAAAATCATGTATAATTGTGCCATTTTCGCTAGCTCATGTCAATTAGCAGCTCTGTAACTCAAAAGATGATGAATGAGCCAACGTCCAATCCTTAAAGCTGAATCGATGTCGGATGATTGCCTACTTCATATATCATACTAATGGTCGACGAGATGCGGGTTTTTGATTATAAAAGCATATACAAACCAATGTCCAATGGAGCTATCATCCAGGCGGCTAAAACGCTGAGCTTTAAATGAAGGAAACGCCTCATAGACAGATTTAACCTGGATTATGCTGAAACCGTAGGTTTCGTGAGCAAATTCTCCAAGTTTCATAGTGTTAATGACCGGATTCTGTGTTTGATATAGTCCATTTATTTGATGCGTTTATAGGGAACCTGAGCTTGCTAAATTCTGGGTAAGGTATTTATTAACCTTAACCGTAGACAAAATAGCAAGCACAAGCCAAATTCTTTGACCACTTGACCACACAGCCAGACATGTGAAATAAATTTGGAGGTCACCGATAACTGACACAGAATCCAGCCCCACCTCGATGCCATTACACATAGAACCATAGTCAGTCACATTTCATAAGTGTAGACCTGTTGGGCCAATGAAACAATAACCGAGAGGGCATGTGCTCAAGCAAGTTGAAGCAGTCATTTTTCCGCAATCAAAGAATGTCATTACTTCATTCATTAACTCGAACACTTTCTTTATAGATTGAAATAAGTCCTGTTAGACCTCTATTTTGATTTAAATGTATTTTATAATCTCATTTACTTACCTCTGACTGTAAGATGACAACAATGAACAGAGATGGCACGACAGGGCATTAAACTAATTCAAACGCTTCGATTAGTGGTAAAGAGAAACTCAGTAATTGAAATTGAGCTTTGAAAAGTGAACAACACACTCTGTGAGTAAATAGACCACTCACTATTTCCAGAAATCAAATGAGGTAAGACTCTGAACCTCCCGATTTCACACCTTGCCAGAATATTCTATAATTTCGCACATGATTAGAACTTGAACAAGTTATTGTGTTGCTAAAAGTGCCATTACTAATAGTAATCGTAATTATCGTTAACTTTATTTTATCTTGATTCAATCTAAATCCAAAGTTAGGCATTTCGTTTTATTGATCAATTAAAGTGAATTAATTAAAACACTGACACATAAGGGAGCAACAGTATGGGAAATAAATGGGAATGATTACTCTTCATTCAATTTTTAAGCAAACTTAACTTAATAACCAATAAAAGGGAATGAGTCATTAATTAACACCTCCAACGTGAAATCAAATTAACACCATAAAGAAGGTTGAAACTACTGAAATAGGAAATTTTATCACGAGTAGTATACATGTGACTTACCTCTTTCTTCGAGAGGAACCGAAGCCTCTGACGAAGTTGGAGTTGCCATTATTGTTAGTGGAAAGGGCGGTCTTCTTCACCGCGCTCCGCAAATCCTCTCGTTTGTCCCAAACCTCCTTTAGTCGCATCTGTAATTCCTTGGAGTCGCAGATATCTACATGTGCGCGGGAAGTGGAAAACGGATAAAGATAGTGCAGAGGAGAATTCGCCTACCTCTTCCAAACTATTTGACTATCGGCTCATACCAATTGAGCGGAATAACCAACCCCAACAATGGTGTCTCACTAAAGTACAGGGTGCTTGTACAAATTGGGCAGCATCATTAAGGAAAAGAAACAGTGACTGGAAAGTACAAAATTTAATAGGTTTCAAAATTGCACTGTTATCAAATAACCTCACTCAAGAAAATAGCAATTATCGTCCATTACAGCAGCAACCCGACCCAAGATCCTGCCTCAATCTAGTTTTACACTCTCCTTAGCGGGGGTCTCAGAAAAGCCCTTCCCTCTCTCCAATAAACGGATTTCTGTAGTAGTGGAACGCTGATAAGTGTCCTTCTCGACAGCATATCCATAATATTGAGACTGGAGTAATTGGAAATTTGGCTTGCAACTATTGTTGGTTTTTCCATGATATGTGTTAGGAGAACAAATCTTTCTACCGTCAAACGTGGCCTATTATTGCTTATTCTCATTCGTTATCTAGGACTTAGCTGCTACATTGGTCGGCAATTCTACACCTGAAGTCAGTCTAGGCTTCTCTTTTCAGAATGAGATGGGGGAGGTATCACGTCCCATTATATCATTCACGACGGAGGTGGACACACAGTTGATAACCATGACAGTTTGAAGAAATTTAGTCTGCTTGACTCGAGCTGTGTCATCTGACCTGTATGCAAGCCAAGTCATCTCCTGTTCTCCCTTCTGTACTTTCGATCATCCTTTTGTTTCATCCTAGAAGAATCGGATTGTGTGTGTCTCAGCAGGAGCTTCACTTTGTTCAGAAATTTCTTCTCACCTTTTCCTCACCACTGGTGCAAATATTTTGTGTTAGAAGTTGACAAATCCGACGTCTGTGCGAGTTGGCAGTTGCAAATGTCTTCATTGAGTGCAAATCTTATGATAGAGACTGAAAAATTTAATTACCTGCATCGACAAATTCCGATTTGTAATTTCAAGGTCCTCCAATACTCCATCTCCTACAGAGTTCCTCGAAAATCTGCTGTGAGAGCGCAATTAGATCAAATCGTTTGTTAAGCCGCTTTCTTCTAGCAGCAATAACCTCGCAGTCTCCATTGCAATTCTCCACGTCATGTCACATTCTTTTCACAAGTTTGACGGAGCATTGAACAACTACTATACTCTCCTTGTATTGATGGCCAGCACGGATCATCATGATTCAAGTTATTCTCCTTTATGATTCAGGTGAGCTCCAGCCATCCATTCTTGTTCTCATTATGCATGAGTGAAGAATGGTTTTATCTTCCTAAGGAGATATAGTGTGCACGAACACCTTTAGCATATCTGGGAAAACGTGCAAATATTTTTCTTTAAAATATATCCCGAAGACCCCAAAAGAGAGGGAGGATTGGAGTTTGTTGTCAAGCTCCCTTCATGATGTTACATCTCTACCGAGGACAACCACTTGAAAGCATTTTGGTTAGTAGACTTTGACGTAAGTTAACTTGTTCCTTATCCAAGTTTAACTTTAGTTCTTATTTCGTCATCGATTTTCCCCCTCTCTACTACGCATTGTACATGAAGCTTCACATCGTCTTCTCTCTTCATTTTCCTTCAAGTTGCTTACTCTCTTCCAACTGGTCACTTATTCAGTTTACCGAAACCCTTTCTCTATTTTTTTCCCTGTATATTCAGTATTCGGTAAATTTCCTATCTTGATGCAATGAAATTCATATAGGCTTGAAAGAGGAATAAATTGAAACTTTAAATTGAGCCCTAAAATATAGCCATTCCAGAACTAAAGAACTAAAGAATCTCCATTAAACTCTACTGAACCCTGCTACTTTATTTATCCGCTATTGATTCGAAAAATATTCATCTGAATTGAGGGGAAACGGACTAAACATGACAACATATCAGCCGATCAACCAACTATACTTCTTATGAGCATTAAGTGGAATCCCTGATGCTACCGAATTCACTTTGAACCCTCCTCCCTTCACAGTTCTTATTCTATAAGAACCATTTACCCTTCTCCTTATACATAGACTTTCTCATGGATAAAAACCGCATTGCCGTAGACAATAATAAAAAACACTAATTAATTAAATAATTGACTTACCATAAACTGTCTGACCGTTCTTTGTGGTAGCGTTCAAATCAGCTCCATAGGCCACCAGAGTCTCGATAACTTCCAGCTGGAAAACAGTGAACAGAGATATAGTATCAAAACGGTAAAATGAATACATCAAAATTAAGATTAAATATAGGCTACACTTTGCCTACCAGAAGAGGCATATGACCTTGCAATGAAATTTATGATTTAGTGGGTTCTGGTCACTTGGAACTTTCCAATAAAGAACCGCCGAGGGAATCTTGTCATTTTATCATGTTTAGGTATTTTCATCAACGCAATAGGACATAACACTGCTACTGTATTTAAACTACAAGCCATAAATAGGCAAAAGCAGTAACGGTTTATTTTGTGAGAATCTCCTTAGATGATACAAATATAATAAGGAATTAGGCAGAAAAGTTATATTGTCGTGCTGTAGACGTACTTTAGGCAAACCAATTAAGATCAGACACACATTATTAAGGACTTTTAACTCTGCCAAAATACCTGATAATGTAATTTCGACTTCACCAACGCTATAAGGGGTCCAAAATGAGTATTAGTTCTAATCAATAAATCCCGAATCTATAAGGTACTGAGAGAGATACGCGTTAATCGAGAAATTTATTGGAATTTATTGCAAATTTGTTAAACTAAGTTCATGCACACCAGTTATTCTGCAGAGGTGTGACTTAGGAAATATCACACAAACACTGAATCTCGTGTGTGCAGAATGATTGAAAAGCACTTCATGAATCTCCTACCATTGGAATGTTTAGGAGCGTGCAGAGTGATTAATCCATTATGAACTTTCTAGAAGGGGCAATGAAATTGAAAAGTGATGACAGAGTAGTGAAGTACATACACAAACCAATGCCAAGAGCCTCAAGAACAGCAGTCGATTCAGTAAAAAAATCCCAAGCGGTTTAAGAAACCTATCGTTACACACGTCCATTTTTCATAAAAATATTAATGATTCAAGTAGTCCATTTTGAGAATTGGGAGTTTCTCCACCCGTATACGGAGTTTGTTGGAGAGATAGACAACTTGAGCTTAACTCTTTCGTGGAAGAAACTAGAAGATGGAAGAGAGCAAAGACTTCAACAATTAACAGATTAAATTTAGAAATCACAATGGTTTTCACTTGGTTAATAGCTTTGAACGTTCTGACATCATCTCTCCAACCACTACTATCTATATCCCATACACGGCAACCAATATTGCCGCAACTAAAACAGCCCATTTATACAGACAAATGAGTGACTGAAGGTGAGGACGTTGCGTATCGTTTTAATAGTGTGTGTAAATTATAATTGCATTGGAAAATATAAAAGGGGTTTGGGGAGGGGAAAGAATGATTTATATCCCAAAGAAGGAAATAAAATCGCAGGCTTTTACCTTAGCTTCGAAAAATATTTTTAAAAATGAGGGAGGTGATAAAGCAATCAGGGGAATTAAAGGAGAGAAAAGTATAGATTTGAGAAATCTGCTATATAACTGATAACAAAAGCAATAAATCATAATCGCAGACTTTTCACTGTTTAATGTGAATCTCACTATTACAGTAACACAAATTTGCCCCATTAATTATAGAAAAGAATCAAAACTCAAAGAATGATCCAATAAGAGGAGAATGGAAGGGGATTGAGTGGAAGCAGATCAACAAATTGCGGGCATCACAAACGTCTTACTTCACTTGAGTTCTTGAATCATCAGTGTGGTACTCGGGGCTCTCTTTGTCGAACCACATGATGACGACTAGAGCCCACTTATTTCTTTCATATAATTTATTGTAATTGGCATGAAACAATACGATGTGCCTCGGATCTTTTACGAGAATTTTGAAATTATGACAATTAACAAATTGTTTGTGAAGTGACAATAACGCAACCAATTTCTTTTCAATGGTAAATAAGCAAAGAGTAAGCTTAGTCTAAATTGAGGGATATATGTATATATATATCTTAAGGAGCCCGACTAAACGTACTTATTGATTATTACCATAAGCTAGTCGAATTCTCCCATGTCCTGCAATTAGATACCAGGACTTATGCAAATAAGGGAAAACTGCAAAACTAGCTAGGATGATGGCACTTTCACGCTGTCCCTAAGACTTACAAAATAGTTGCCATTGTCAAATAACTCTGAATACAGTCATCTGCTGAAACCCTAAACACAAACACTCCATTTGGGGATCCAGGTGTCAGGTTAATGGGTTTAAAATTTTAAATACCAGGTCCTGCTACAACAAACTCAATCAACTAGACAAACCCGAATCTGATGGCAAAAAATGATGTCGATAAGAGAATAACAAGCAGCCATTCTTGTGAAAAATAAGCATTCGAACAACCATCGGATTGACTAGAGTTAATCAATGTGGTCGGCTACCTACACCGATAGGTGCGTAGCGATGAGAATAGTCATTATCATCATCATCATCATCATTCAGGATCATTCTAATCTCTAACATACATAGTAAACTTCTCTTCACCTAGTTTCCAAGCCGACGAATTAGATATAATAGCAATTGCACAATTTCCAAGAACTCCATTTTCGAGCTCAATTTTTGTTATTTTGTTCCAATGGTAGGATAATTAGACAGATTAAAACAAGATTCACCTAAAAAGCCTCAAATTACCTTCTCTACGTACATATTTTTGTTGCAACAACAATAAGTATGTTTGTGCTTTCTTGAGATTCTATATCAAACTTTTTAATTGCCTCCAAATAGTGAAATCATAATTTAGGCTCTATAGAAAGCCAGATTTCAATCAGAGTTGTAGGATAAAAGGATGACACTTAGAGTGTAAAGTTGTAATACATCGGAGAGAAAAGATATTGTCAGTTGCTGTCGGAAAAAGCTGTTGATTGGCAACTGCAAAGTCAGAACCACAATGGTGAATATCTAGCGATGTGAATAGTCGACCTTACCAGTAAGTCAAGTTGCTAAAGGTTTTGGAATTCAAATGCAACACCATGAAGCATCCAAAAGATACCTCTCTACTCAGAACCACCTATTGAAAGAGCTTTCCTAAACTGGCCAAGGAATTAAAGATAAAATTTCAAAACTCGTTGAAGAGAAGTGCCTCATAATGCTTATCCTAAGTAGAAGGGTGGTAATCCGAAAGTCAACTGAATTATTTAATTATCACCGGTTAGAATGTTCACACACACAGTTCGGTCAAAACGTACCAGAGAGCATCGAACTAAACTAGAAGGTTGATCAATAAGATACTGGTGTCTTTGCAAGGTTTGTCTGCTCTGTATAACTCTTCATCAGAGGGGCACGCAAGAGATAGTGGCATGCAGAATAACCCTACAGTCAATTTAGATAATGCAGTGGTTCAATACCTTCGAAAAGCAGCAACCAGAATAATGCAGAGAATTAGAAATGCCTAGGACCTAATTTTAAACTTAAAACGTACTATTTGCCGTTCTTCATTAATCAAAGAGTACTAAAATACGCGAGAAAAGTACCGTATCTGGGTGACAAAACTCTTATTCTAATGAAATGCCGAAATTCTCCAAAATCTTTTTTTTAGTAGAGACAGGTGGCCCAGAGGTTAAGTAACAACCAAACTGGTGCACTGAGCTCCAAGAGCATGCATTTGAGAAGTCTTCGTTTATGTAAGCCATATTGTGAACTGAAATGAACAGTGAATTAATGGAAGAAGAGGCCACTGATTTCAAAAGGCACAAAGAAAACGTAATTTCTCCCTAATTCACCAAACCGCCAATATATACGCGGTTAGCAAATTGACTACCAGATGAATTACTTAAGTATGACCCCTGTTAAGATATCACGACCTATTCAAATCAGGCTCTCAAAGACAATGGGGTTAGATTAAGCCCGGTATTAAAATAGTCCATTGGAAAGATAATTCGTGTAAATATAAGCATAAAATTAAAATATGGAATAAGAGGAGGGAGCATACATGACCCCACGAGACGGCGATGTGTATAGGGAGCCAGCCATCTTGATCTGGTAGTTGGGAATCCACAGGCAATTGAAGTAAGTAGCTCATCACCTCTACGTAACCACAGGCAGCTGCAATGTGGATCTAAAAAGGGGAAAAGTCAACATAGAATGGAAGTAATTTAAAGTAGTTTTACTTCAAGAAGCCGATTTAAAAAAGATCCATCTTTAAATATTAGTTATAGGATTCAATCAATTGAACTCAAAATGAGAAATTGTAGCAGCTTTTGTGTTCACACATAATCGAGTAAGGACAATACGATTTACTGTCAAATGCGTCTGTTCAGCACTAATGTCAAATACAGTAACGTCAAGAAAGCAGAGACATGTTCGTCATTGAGAAACCATGTTAAGAGTTCGCAGACAATTATGAAAGTGAGTTGCGAATAAAAGGCAATAATTTACAGAAGGAAAGATATTTGAAGATGATAGTGAATATTCCTAATCGAAACAAGAACCCAAGATAATGGTGTTGGTGTTAAGAGGGAACACAGGTTAAGTAAAAAGCCCTATTGAAATACTTGTGCGTAGTAAACCGGAGGTGATAAGATCCAGGCTCATCTTTCTATATTTAGCGATGCGGATGGATGTGGAGGGACGGTGAAATAAGAGCTGTGAAATATCCTCTATCAATACAAACCAGGCATAAAAATGGACTCAGAGAAGGAGAATGGCGATTAAGAAGAAGTGGTTTAACAAAGTGTATACGTGATGCAGCGATCAAGGCTTACGAATGCCAAGTCATGGATAGGGAAGCATTACTATGGATAGTCGACTATATCGGTTAATTCTGGTTATAGCCCTACCCAAATCAAGTGTTAGTAACCTTGGAAAGTATATATATCCGGACAGTCCTCTAAGAGGCTCACTATTAAGCAAAGTAGGATGACTTACCGGAGCAGCTCCTTGTGCATCAAGGGATTGAAGGTCATCGCCGGCTGCATAGCGACGTTTTAGATCAGTCAGCATCTCCCTCTCTGGCCCGAGACGAATTTCATCAATCTGGCTCTGCGTTACATCTATAAACAAATATCAACACCAGTCGACGTTGAATTTACGATTGGACAAAACTGTAACTTGTGCATTTTTAATTGTATTTCAATTAAACATTATATACTTCTATATTTCTCAATGGAATATTGCTAAGAGTGCATAGTCCGGTTTCCAAGATTAGCGTATTTAAAAATTGCACTTATCTGCATGTAAAATACTGCATATAATATACTAGAACTACTCAAGAATTTTCCTAAATACGTTAGACTCCTTCAATAAGTAGATTGCTAGAAAAATTTGATTCCGAAAAGTAAAAGAAGGATTCAAATACTGAAGAAAGAAGTTAAGCGCTTCTGAAGGAGAATTTGTAAGCAGACTTTTATTGCGATTTAAAAAAGTAAGCTAGGCCATAATCATAATCAAGATAATAATTTCAGAAAAAAACTTGCCTACCTAAAAAGCTATAAAGAGAGCTAAGTGGACAGAGTTTGTTTTTCAAGTACGACAGAGTTAACATTGAACCTAATGAGACATTAACCACGACACTGTGATCGCCACTGAAAAGATCTGTAGTGGTTATCTCATATGAAAGCTGGTTCCATATCCATTGGCGAATGACGACTCATTTATATTCTTTCACACGAATCCCCAATAAGTGGGTCAGGACGTAAGCTTAGTTTCATCTTCGCTTGTACGAAAATGACGAAGAGACGATAAAAAGGCGAAGTCCATTTTACACTAAGTCAATCCACCATACTCAGCTAATTTTATGTTCCGTAAGTAGAATAATGTTATCGATTTGGCGGCTGTGGATATGGGGCTGCTTATCTCGGGCTTTACTATTAGCAGTTTCATATAGTAGGCATTAGAGTAAAAGTCGACATGTATATAGCGACAAATTGCTCGAGAGGGAGGTAGTGAAATGTGAGCTGCCCATCAAATTGTCCATGGTACTATTTCGCTGACTATGATAAATGTTTGAAACTACATTTCTTCAACAAGGAGGTTGGACATTTTTTATTTCGCTGTTTCTAGGACAATGAAGCAGCAATTCTAGGTCATGAATTCTATGCACACTGAAGTACACCCAGTGATGCGGATGATTGATCACATTGGGTAAAATATGCTAATACAGGAGTGGCATGTGAACTTTTCATTGAAGAGGATCTAAGGTACTATTTCTCTGATCCAAATATCCATTAAAATCTTTTTCGCCATCAACGCACTTAAGAATTTCCTTATTCTAATAGCAAGGTAGCTTTTAATGCGCACGTAAAGTAATATATCAAGAAGTCGGTATTCAATTACACACACCCTTAGAGTGAAAGACATGATCGTTTAGACGAATCAGAGGAGTCAGGTGTCATAGAGGGAAGGGAGATTATTAAAGGAAGGAAGGATGATAGTTCTCCAATCCTGAGATTATTAAAAGTCTTTCCCTTGGCAGATCTTGATATTTTTCATCCCTTCAATACCAGCTCCTACATATTTGCCTATTCTAGAGAATAGTTTAAAAGTCATATCGAACTAGATATGGTGGGGTGGGGTAGGGTGGGTGGGGGGGGGGAGTGAGGGGGAGAGACGAGGCTCTAAGATGCTAGTATTTTATCAAGAGGAATAGCGAAACAGGGCCTACATAGAACCGAACCTCTGATACGTGGAAGTTAATGAAATTTGATGCAGGTAATCAAAAATCCAAACAAGAGAGGGCTTGCTTTAATCGTACAGGTGATTATGGGAGAAAAGACGAAAGCAATACACGTGGGTAGCCTCACGACCTTAAGTACAACATTTCTCAAGAATTAAAATCATGACACAAATGTCTCTCTAAACATTGTGAGAGAGAAATCTATCGATAAGAACTAAATGGAAGAAATATAACCAAATTATTTCGAATTGAGGTTGGAGTTCAAATAATTCGTGAGAATGTAAAGGCTAGAGTTCTACCCTTCTTTTCGCAGATAATTTTAGTTGCCTCATCTTATCTCTGTATTCTCATATTATCAAGTCGCACAAACCAAAGCTTTCCTATAGGGAAGCGGGATTAAATCCAACAATAATGGCAACCTATGTCAGTTGACGATTGATGATTAATTCGGATATATGCCTGCTTCCATTGTCGGACAAACCTTCATCCTTGGAAATCACTATCGTCTTGAATTTAGGACATATAGGACGTCCATGGTAACCCCACCTCGGTTAAGGAACCATCCATCAAATTCATGCCAAACAGAGCCCCAGAAATGCAGTCCCCTCAGTTGCATCTATAGGGTAAATGCTGTCCACTTCTCTTCCAACTTCGAAATTTGGATACATCGAGGCTAGTAATTTAGTGGCATAGCCAGTTAACGAACTAACACCAGACATTACAGTTAGTAATAGGAACTGCTAACCGTTTCACGAGACATCAACTTGCCTTCTTTCCCTTAAGTTGTGCTAAAGACCACAATAAGTTAGAAGAGTGATGGATACCATGAGCAAAGATACTAAATCTCTCTCTCTCTCTCGAAATGTTACCACTTTTTCCTGGACAGATTACCCAAAGAACCCCATTAAAGAGGAGAAAATCGTTAAGACCGAAATTCTAAGGAAGGGACCACCAACGTTTTCACCTTAAGAAACATTCATGCGTTCTCTCCATGCAACCTATATTAGGAAATAGCTTCCAATTTTTTGAATTGTTGGAAGAAATAGATGAATAAAATGAAACTCACACTTCCAGTGAGTTTATTATAAATCAAATTATAAAAAGGACCTACGTCGTTTAGCCATTTCTGTTTCAATAAAAAGCAGAGTCTCATCATCGTCACAAAGATCGTAGGGCATATTTCCATCGATATTCAGGGCTAGGAGTTCTGCACCCCTAAAACAACATATGCAATTATTAAAGAATTTCCAATAAGTGCATTCAATCCAAGTGGAATCTTCTGATCTACACCCAGTATCGTCAAGGAAAAGCAAAACATACAAAAATACCCAAACATAATGAAAAGAGAAAATGGGGAAACCAAAATAAAAAACATCTGAAACAAATGGATACACTTAACTGAGTCACCACATTTGATATACATGGATAGGTAATAGTCAAAACACCTATTCTTACCCCCTCAGTGATTTTTAATTAGCTACATTTTACTCATTTCAGAGATCAGTTATTTGAAGCTTATACGAATTAGACAATTGGATAGATAGCTTTCAAAATTTGAAAAAATGAAGAAAGAGGTCGACGAGACTCTGTGATTTCACTTTCTTCAACTTTGAATTACAACCTAGAAACGGAGTAACTTATAGATAATTAGTCCAGTAGGAAATAGGAGAGGCATTCTTCCATCTGATTTTCCATCTAAGCAACAGAAGATTTGATAAAGTGCGATTGGCTGTTCCCCATTTGATTAGAACAAATCTCCTCCTCTTTCTTCCTCCCCCCTCCCCCCCCCCCAGAATTAGTATCCTTGTCTTTCGTGTAGAAGCAAGAGAGAGAGAGAGAGAAATCGTTTAGTGACGGATGGGGAGAGTGGGTTAGGTAAGTTGAAGAAAATGAAGTCTTGACATTAAAATAATCATTTTTTGAATACTGGATTGACATGGATGGACCTAATTCAAATATTTGATTTCAATTTCTAGCTTTATGGTGATGATATTCGAAGCCAATTGATGATATTGATTGACCGGATTAGGAAGCCATGTAATTTTGATTAAACTAAATTCTCTACTAGTTAAAATATTTCGAATACGCTAGAAACTACTCAAAGAGAGAGTGGTATTAGGGACTATTCAACAAAAGGCAAATGAAGAAATTAGTCCACATAGGTTAGATGATAAAAACGTAACTTTAAAATGAGAGGTTCTAAACGGAAAACGATAGCAAGAGACGCAAAACGCCATTCTTCATACTTTACAATAATGTGATTAAGTCAACTGAAATTGCTTTCAGTGTCCCAAAGTCAACTAGGGGTAGGTAGTAAGAAAATTTGAAATACATTCGCTAAAACAATACGAGAACACGACGAAGTTAAAACCTCAAGTGAAGGCCGGTACACAAAATTAATGTCCCATTTGTACCATTAAAGAGTGATTGAAAGCCTTTAAGACATTAGATAAAATGGGACCCGATTTCGCTATTGATATCAAGGCGAATTCAGTATTTTCGAGGAAACTAGAAGAAAAAAAATATAGTTCTATAAATTGGCTTGAAAAAAGATAATCTTCAGAAGCCAGCAAAGGACGGCGAATCAGAATATCCTTGTAGCCAATCATACATTACGGTCTCCAGCACAGTTGTATAAAGAACGTGTGCTAGTGATAAAATAAAGGCTCTCCTGAATACCGCACTTAGGCTCATCTTTGAGCACACTCTATTAAATACACGGAGAAATTTTTCAGAGGATTCTAGTGGGAAATCCCTCGGCTAAGCTTCAACGAAACATTCATCAACAAATAATTGTGGACGAGTCACCAAAAAAACAAGAAATAAAAAAACTCATCGATCGAAATAACAGAGAAGTCTTTCATCCAACCTGACTGTCATGGCTGAAACCATTAACGAAGTGGTACGCCCTGAAATGAATTGACACAGTGCCAATATTATGAGGACATTTGCAGAAAAGAAAGCAACCCCATCTTGCACTATCGATGGAATCAGAATGCCCAATTTCCGAATAATAAGACTTAAAAAAGAAAGAGATGGTTGAAATATCAAATATCTGAAATCTGTTCTCAGTGTATATTGCTTTATAGGGTTATCTTCAAAGAAATTCAGAGATGATACATTCTATCGACGGATAACCACTTAAAAGTTCCAAAAAGAATCATAAATAGCCAAACCGAGTAGTGAACATACAACAAGATCGCAAAGATCTCTATCCCTACCAAAATTATAATATCAACAGTGCATATTCGTTTGAGTAATACCTTTATAAGCAAAAAGACCATTATTATTGATGACACATAAACAAACAAAAGGCGTTTTCACATTATACCATAGACAAATTCCAGCCAATGTGACCCTTGCATGATATAAATTAATTAATGATAGTATATTAACTAAAGCTGTGTCATAGAGTAGAATATAGACACAATCAATAAGTAGGAGCTAAGTAACTCACCAATCAATGAGAATGCCACAGAGTTCTTTATTTCCACAAGTAGCTGCAGCATGTAGGGGTGTCCATTGTTCGTTGTCTTTGGCATTTACATTGGCATGTTTTTCCAAGAGAAGGATGCACATATCCAAATTGTTATCGATACAACACTACATCGAAAAAAATGGTAAGGTTTGACGATTTTTGTATAATGATAAGATGAAAAGTATCGGGAGAAAAACTCCAGCAATTAATGAGAGCGGCTAAATGGTATTGTGTTTTCAAAGATCAATGAATTGAAGAAAGGTCTTCCATATACTATCACTGTAAGACACTAAGCGTGTTAATACTAATGAATTTGCAAGCTAGTACACAGAGCGTGGACCAATGGGGAATATATCAAGCCGAGGCACACTCATCTTCAGGTCCCTTGCTGCGAAAGAGGACACTCCATTATGACCAGATGGTCACTTCTTCCCATCTTTGTGGCTACATCACAAAATAAATTAATGTGTGAAGTCATCCCTTTGTTTATCAACATCAATAAGTGAGGGTAGTAATTTAAAGCATTGACAGAACAATATTCAGTGACGCAACCACCAACGTGCACTTCTATCAAGTGGGAGGTCATCAGGTCGATACACATTGGTATACGTCTAGTTATAAGGGTAACCAATCGCAATCAAAAATAGATGACAGAAAACAAGAATAGCTCCAAGATAACTCTCGATGAGACTTGCCACAATGGCATTCGAAGGCCTCAATATAAAAAAAAAACAAGCATTGCGGAGGTTTAAGTGCAGGATAGTTCCAACTGCCAATCCTATGAACTTATGGTGCTTGAGATATGCGCTCTCAAATACTGCGCATATTATTTTAAAAGCGAGCATCAGTACAATTTTTGACTCGAAATCCTTCAGAGCTAAGTGCTAGTCAGGTGTAATAACTTCTCAAAGCCCTATGGACACAAATACTCGTATACTATCACGAAAAGCATTCATTACTTGTTAAGATCAACACCACAGCTATACACCTTCCTGTCTAACTCATGTCGTTGGAACAAACTTTAATATAACAAGGATCATAATTTCGAAAAAAACAAGAAATATACGATGGGGAAATATGAGCTGTAGCTACTTGATGAATTGCTAAACCCCAAGTGTCCAGTACCAATACCGTGACTGGCATCGAAAAACAGTCAGAATATAATTATTTATTGCTTAGCTTAATAACTGATCATTTACGCATAGTGGCAACGCAGAAGCTTGAAGCTTTCAAAGTACTTTTCAACCCACTGTAGAAAAACTTCGTAGAGAATTACATTCAGTGAGAATAGGACAAGTTGAAACACGATCTCTTACTAAAACTGCATAACCTGGCTAGGCGGCCACCTACAACCGGAACTAAAAGAACCAAAGCAACAAGAAAGAATCAATAAAATTTCATGGTTTGAGAAAAAAGGATTTGGTTACAATAGCCTGCAATTGGCTCAAGTTATAGGCAATTGTCAAGAAAATCAACCAACTTAAGCCTCGGTAATCCTAGAAGATGAGAGTGGCGACACCACCTAATCTCCAAAATTAGATCTATTAGGGGGTGTACGTTTTCCTCAGCCATCAAACAAATTTAAACTGATCTGTGACAACGGACTAACGAAAGTGCACAAAGAGGTGTAAACCTTGAATGTTAACACCCAACTTCAAGTGCAATCTTCGTCCTATTTACTCCAACGCTAAGCTCAACGAAACTGCTCATAATGTAAGTCATGAAGTAGGATTCGAAAAATTAGAGGTATCCTCACGAAAGATCGAGTTCGTGGAGCTCCATTGATCGTAAATTTTTACCATATCATCTCTGATAATGTTGGGACTGTAAGTTGCTGAATATCATCTAAGGTAAGTTAATCCACACTTTGGAAGAGACGGGTTGAAGTAGATCGTACCAATTAAATCCACATTTAACAAATATCATTCTGCCTTCACATGACTAATAAGACAAATGAACGAATTGAAATTATAAAATGTCAACAAAAGTTTTTGAAATCTCGCAAAAATACAAAAATGGGGTAATGCTTAAAATAAAACTAAAAAAATGCATATTATTTAAAACAAAAAACGAATGAACCGACTTCGGGCGTAAGAAAGCAAACACCTAGAAAATATACAATTATTAGCACAAATGAGAGCAAACTATCAATGTCTAGGAGAATTGAGGCGAAAAAGTAGTTGCACTTCAAAATAAAAGTGTACGAAATATTCAATTAGTGATAAAACTAAGGAAAGAAAAAATTCACCTGATGTAGCGCCGTAAGTCCGTCTTCATTGGCAACGTCTGGATCAATCCCTGAGTCTATCAGTTTCTGAACTATAATAATAATAACATTTCCTTAGGGCAAAGCATTTATAGGAATAGATTGTAGAAGCACCTTCATACAATATAAATATGAAAGAATATTACTCATTTCTGGTGATTCTATAAAACAATAAGTGCTCTTAAGAAGAGCCTTGTAATAGTAATTAGAGTCTAACTATTGCAAAGACAATTTCTTGTTTTAATTTGAACTAGATGTAATGCTTTTCTATGATATTTTTGGAAACACATCAACTTTCAGCGATTTGGTGATTAGCTGACTTTGAGATTGCGTCATCACTAGAATTTACCAATTATCGATTTCTTTAAACGCTCTGTCAAAAGAACCTGGAGCGCAAACAATCACAACGATACACTCACGAAAAGATACATATTATTTTGTACATATTGAAGGAACTAGATGAAATTTCAACCTTGGCTCAAAAAGAAAACCGAGAAGACACATTCTGCAAAACAAAACACACTCATAAAGGTAAAATTTTAAGTATGTGGAACCCCGATGTCATCGAGACAAGAAGAACCTAGTGAGATGATCACTTCAAGCCCGAAACGTTAACAAAAAAGGAGGTACTCTTGAAATAATCGTAACCGGATTTTCCACATCCAAATTATCATAAAATCAGACAAGCATGATCATATTTAAATTGAAAAAAGCAGTTGGTCGAACGATCCTGAAGCCCTCCTTAAAACTGAACCACCTTCCCTTCCTACATCTATGAATCTCTCCTCAGGATTCGAAGTTGTAAACATGTTTGTTCTAACATGGGAAATACATTTCAGCTTTAACAAATACGTTTATGAAAAAAGTGAAGTCACTCGCTTTAATAAGACAGTTGGAGGCGGGAGAAATTTCGTCTTTCTCGCCCTCATACAGATAATAAAAAGTATGAGATGTGCCAAAATTACCTACCTCCCTAGTCGCTTAATAAGCGCATATTAGCATAACTCATAATAAACTTCGTGTGTGCACGCTCAGCAAAGCGAAAATCGATATAGGTGCGGTGTATCACCTTCTCATAGAAATTATCGCGCCGGCGGGCTATTCTTTGCTTCATTGCTGCACACAGTAGTAGTAACATCCACGACACGTCAAGCACAAGGTACAACACGACATACCACAATAGGGAATGAAAGAGGAAGGGTGGGGGGAGGAGGAGAGAGAGAAGTCGAGAAGGAACAATGAAGTTAGGGCAATGAGATATCAGCTTCCACGGTGTGATATCAGTTTTCTCTACGATTTGACACTTCAATTTTATGAAAAAATTCATGTCTGCAACAAAATTCATTCATTTGTTTCTTACTTATGGCTGAGTGCAGGTTGAAAAGAGTAGCACTAATTATGGCATCACTTGCACATTCTCGAACACGATGTGTGGAATAGGATGGATATGACTTGAATTGATCAGTCTATTCCTTTGATGAAGTGTAAACCCCACGTGTACCGAAAAAATGTTCGACACAATTAATAATCTTAGTTTGTATTACTCAAAACAAACTTACGTAAATTCTTAATACAGGCTACCGTAAGATTGATAATTTACACCATGATAAGCGAAAACTTTAGAAAGACGCTAAATGACGTATTTTGAAATAAGTATGCACATATTTTTTAGCAATAATAAGCCAAGGAACGGAACGAAGGGTGCCCAGGTTTGGACTCAAAACTAACAAATTTCATAAAATCAAAATGGCAGATAAGGACTATTATCTTAATCGAATATAACACCAATGAAAATTCTAAAGTGCATTTTAATTATAACAGACCATAACTATATTTAATAAATAATGAAATGGGAAAAACTGCAACATCAAGACTGAAATAAGGGAAAAAATCCACAGCGTACACAGTATTATTACTAGTTAAGATTAATTAGAAAGAAACATTCAAATTCGAAATAGGACGTTAACGACGATAGGAGAACAATTCAGTATTTATTTCCAACTAAAGCTCGCACAAAAATGTTCTTCGATATCGCATACAGCAAATACCAAATGGAGCGAAAATGACTAGAAACCAGAGAAAACTACGTTAAAGATTGGAAGAAATTAGACTAATTTCTCCTAAATAGTCATGTCCCCTTTCATTGACTAGAGGCATTGCAAATGATAAATAATTTAGGAAGAAACACATTTGACATAACCAAGAACCGTGGTGCCAGAGATAGAAGTACTGTCTAATGACACTTATCAGAGTAAGTGAATGAAGAAACGAAAAAAACGTAACGTTCAAGGAGTCAATTGCATCCAAAGTAATCTTCTCAAACCCAAACCTGATAAAGTGGATATGAAAACCTAGCAGACATGTTGTAATAGAGAGAAAAAGCAAAAAATTTTTAAACTCATAAACACCTCCATTACGTTTCAAAAAAAACATGATGACACATTATATTTGAGACTATCAATAAGATTAATACTGAAGATTAACTGGAAAACTTAAAAAATGAAATATAGTTAGATTCATGTTTACAAAAATATGACTATTGGAATATATCGAATGAAATATAAAATTCGTAGATATACATAAGAGTGACAAATTCAAAAATGAACATCGTAATTTTTCATTACTGAGCAGAGCAAAATCAGTTTCGAGCATGATAAAACACTGCTATACAGAATTAATCTAAACAACTAGAGACAACTAATATTTCGTATAAACTGTGAAAGCATATAAATAACTTATAAATAAAACACAAAAGTTGCAGCAAGCCGCAGAATATATTACTTACCCTCTAATAAATCACCTCTTGAGGCAGCTTCAAGAAAAACTAGGTTATTTTCAAACCTCACACCAGCCGATCCCTTCTTTCTAGCTTTGTGGTGGAAATTATTTTGGTAACTACGATCATATTCATCCCATTTTAAAAGCTGTTTCCTTCTTTCCTCCTTGGCCCTTTCAATCCGTCCAAGGTCTGGCCCTATCATATTTGCGAAAAGAAAATACAATGATGCTACTACAGCACGACCCTGACCTTTCCCAAATCCAAAGATTGAAACCAAATTTCAAGGCCTTTGTGCTAATAGAGATTTCATCAAACAAATCAGAAATAAAAATATATTTACTAGTATAAAAAATAAAATACGTTTAATATTTAATTTTTTATTCTATTATGAAGGATTTGCAAAATATTCTTTATGATTCTTAACACTATTGATTAAAATTGCAATGAGAGAGTTTAGATCACTTAAATAGTAAATGCAGAATTTCCTATCCCTTTAATACATGAAAATACATAAAGACTTTGCGAGAAAATAAACACTTTAGTTTTGAGTGCAATTTACATAAATTTAATTCGTTGTCTTGTTGTGAGTCTAGGATGGAGATTTGGATATTACTATCTTCTTTGCATTACATAAAATGAACTATTCTAATTGAAAATATAGCTGAAAGATAATTTAATCATTTAAAGATGCATAAATAGTCAAAACGGCATAGCCAACAATCAATCAGTGATCAATAATTTGAATACCAAGGCGACGAGCCGTCCCTCAGGCAATTAAGAAAAAGTAATAGAAGCCTGGCGCATATTTTATTACAGAACGATAGAAAGAACTGCCTTTATCGTATATATGCAATTCGGAAAAGTTACTTTAGTTTTTGTCAAAATAATACCCATTTACTGTTTTTACTAATTTTTTGCCAACGTCTGATTCTCGTGTAAACTTCCATTTGAAATTATCCACTACTTTTCGTAATTTGCTGCATTCCTTGAGTTAAACTTCATACATTTAATCTTTTATAAGATTACTCGTGGAATAGAGATATTTTCTCGTCTTACTTAAAAAATATTAAATAGGGAGTAAAAATCGATGGTGGTCTACGCATTTCTCATGTGCGTGTTCGAAATAATTAAAATAACTAAACTGAGATTTGATGGAGCAATTTATTACACTAAATTTATCAATTTATTCGTTATATTGAACCTAATTTGTTCGTTTAGTAAAACAATTCAAGTGCATAGCTGCAATTGTTTGCCATAAGGAATTGAAAAAGAGACAGCAGAAACTGAAAAAGAGTGCCATTTTAACATTTTTTATTTTACAAACAATATTTTGGATTTGAAATAAATTCTTTGTCGTTCTGACATATATTCAAAAAACAAATAGCAAGTTCGATTTTAAATGAATTCTTTTTACTTGACTGCCCTTAAGAGTGATTTAGGAGACATATGAAAGTGTAGTATACTGATACTTTGAAGTACTGTAAAATCGTAATTTGACCACTGAAGCGAACTAAGCGAAATATAATTGCTAGAAATTGATGACTATTAATACAAGGAACACAGGTATGTAGTATGGCATAGAAGATGTGTACAGATGTACTTACGTGTATACTTTTTTCCCGTGAATGATGAACTATCCTTCAGCTTTAAGATTCTCTAATAAGCCTACTAAAATGGCATCATAATATCTATCAGCTATGAAGCACTTGATCAGACGTTAGTCTTACTTGAGTGGTGTTTCCTGATGAAACAAAATAGTTCTCATAAGGGCTTTAGTTGCTGGCGCCGTGACTATCGTGAACAGTAACAGTTTATCAATGTTTCTATAGTAATTACAAAAAGGAAATGGGTATGAAGAAGCAAGTTTTTCAAGAGTCTTTCACTAAAGACGTGTGATTTTCCAGGTACTTAGCATTTCCTATAATCATGATTTATATGCTATTCTGTCATTATGCTTGGCTAATAGCTCTCTTAATATCAATATTTTAATTAGTCATCAATGAAGCATTCAGTCCTGTTACTTTACCTGGGACGGGTCCTTAATTCATTATTTCATTCCATTTGCTGTGATCTATGCTGCTGCTATGTAAAATAAAGTATAATTTCTATTCCATTACTCTGGATACTTTGGAATTTCCACATGCTAAAGTTATTGATTATCACTTATGATACTTAGAAGTGGAATCTATTTAGATAAGTCGCTAACCGCCATTGTTCAGGAGAAAGGTGAACCTTAACAGGGGATGGGGTGCCAAAAACGTTGCTCTTTATTTACCTGTAACTGAGTTATGGTAAATTGTGGAACGCCGTTGGATTTGGAAGATCACACGGATTCACCAGAACTTAGACACTAAACCAAGGCCCGTTAATAACTCATGAAATTCACTGGATTGGCTGCAAGTAATGAGAACGATCAAGTCACCAATTAGTTCGTTCATGCTTTGTCCTGTCATATCAGTTCTATTGCTCACTGTGGGCGCATAGTAAGTTCCTAAAAGTAAGGTGCATATCTTAAAAACCTATAAACACAATTTACAATATGTATAGGACAATTCCATTACAAAACATCTATTCTATTTCAAAACATAACTCCTCTCGTCGCGGGTATTTTAAGAATGCATACTGAAACCATAATTTTTCCCTTACAAAGTCCCTATTTGCTAAAAAGCTATGTACTTTTTGATTTTGTTGGAATACACCTAGCATATTTAATCGTTCTTTATGCCAGGTCAACTGCCACGATTGAACATTCATGAAAAACTTCTGTTAAAGCAGGAATTGTGCACATAAATTTTTCCCATGTAACTATCATATCACAACAAAGTGGTACTGGTATGCAACTTGAACGTATTCATCATTAGGTTACACCAAAAATATTCACAATGTATTTGATGAAAAAAAATTTAACTGAAATTATTTTGCCCTCATAGTCTTTGAATTTCATTATTAGGTGGTTAAGGGAAGTGTTTAAAGGATTTTACTGATTAGTCGTATTACACATATTCGAGCGTTAACGAAAAAAAGCATTAATGACTTGATCGAAATAACGACGATGACACACCAGGGACAAGACGAGAAAGCAGATAGTCATGACAATCAAAGCATTTTATACATACCTGAGTTTAAATTACCCTCCGGTGCTTTATGCCGGCATTATCCTCCAATCTCCCGACTGTTTATCACCTTCCAGCTTACTTACCCTACGGTTCCAAAGTGTACGTGCCGGTTATCCTCACTATACTTTACTTGCCAAAATTAAACCCTATCACCACCTCGGTGGGTGGTGAAATTCTCAATACGTTAGAAGGACGAGATACTAAATTAACTCTATTCTTCCAACCTTTGTTAGTATATATCTGATCACGCACAATATCGCCAACCTACAGTTGATTCAGAAGAGAGGGTGGAGACTGAGAGTGCTGTCAACTCAACGCATTCTACTGGTTAAAAACGTATTGAAATACAAATTGTCTTCGTGTTGTTGATATTGGGGAGACCCGTACTCCATCTGATAACAATTCTGGAATCAAATAACTGCCAAGCTTTCATTGAGCGATGTGCTCCATCCCTCCCTCCTCCCTTCCCTCTCTCCTAGAGAAAATCGATAAGAATGATAAGTGACTTAGAGCAATCTGTGAGAATTAATCACCCCAGGAAGTAACGTAAACACAGCAACTACAATCTTTGGTTTGTCAGCAGTATTCGATTGTCTATTTTCGAAAGCAACCTTCAAATAATTCCAAGTATAATCAAAATTGTATTCACTAGCAGTGAGAAAGCATGAGCGAGTCAAATCCGCTTAGAAAAGAAAATGTATTAAAAATACAATTTATTTATGCACATGGCTACTTTCTGAGCCATCTCCTACAACTTCAGATATTTTATCAACCGTGAGGTCCATCAAATTTTCTGTGATAGCTTTGTCCAGGTTGTAATAGCCATATTCCCCATTTAAATTAACACATTTAAAATTGACAGCGCTATTTTTTGCATTTTTGAGAAGTTTGATGCCATATTCCACTGTCCAGTTTGGCATTTTATCGTCAACACATTCCATTATGAGTTTTCTCAATGACCGCTCGAGTTCAGTTGTTTGAACTTCAGAAAATCCTTCCAGTCTATTACGACGACGTAAAAATGTGACGAGAAATTACCTTGGATTCTGCATCTTGTATTGAAGAATCAACTGAAAGATATCGGCAGCTCTTCCAGTAGACGCACAAATTATAATCGGCATTCCATTAACAGCTCTTTTGGACACGCTTTCAACTACATCAAATCCTCCGCCATACACGACGGTTACTACAGGTATTCCACACCCCCCTTCTATAATGGAGTTAGAATTTCAAATTTCTCTACCTTTCGATGAAATTGCCATTATATTCTCAATTTCATCACGAAACTTTGTAACATCGGAGAGGTTAAACCTATTTCGCATTCCATTGTCAACCAACACAAAGTTGGTGTGGTCTTCGTTCAAAGATATTGGCTCTTTAGGATTAACAATATCACTAGTTCCATATTCAACGTGGGATTTAACACCGCAATGCTATTTGACAGTCAAGTTATAAATAGCAATTAATTTACCTCGGATCTGACAAGGTTATAGTGACTTCTGACATAACCCCAAGGTGAAACACCAATACAATGTGGTCTCATATATCTAGCGTGGACCATTGAAGCAGCTTTGGCAACAGTAGGTGCTATTCCGGCATTAAGGCCATGGGTTACTGAAACAGTTTTAGTTGCCTGCATTGTTGTCATTAAACCCTTTTCGAAGGAGGCGATCTGCTTGCCATCAAGTTGCTTTGAATCAAAGTCACCAAGTACTGAAATGCATAACTCGGGAACATATGCATCGAAAATCTGCCAGTATTTATCCATCAATGTAATAACATTCCTTGGCGAATCATCGTCGGAAATGCGAACATACTATGGAATTAGGTAAAATATGTTAGAGTTGGCTTATACCTCAGCAGATTTATTCAAAAATTTAACTCCTCGATGGAAATCCAAAACACCATAGGCATTTGTTGGACCAAGATTTGAAATCAGATTAGGTGACCATACTTCTGCAAAGACGGTGTCATTTTCGTTATAGTGATGAAGTTCCAGTTCTCCACAGCCGCATTTGCTAAAAGAAGGAAATATAGAGGTCGAGCCAAAACTTACAAAGTTTCACCACTATCAACTTCGATGGGGATAAAAAGTTGACATTCTTTGTAAGTGAAACATCTTTTCATAAACTCATCCTTCGTTTCATGTTTATGATGATGCGTATGCGCAGGTAAAGTTTTTGACGCATCCATTGTGTATGGTATTTTATTGAATGTCAGTGGATTAAAAGAAGGGAAATATCTTGGTGAGAACGTAATAAACCAATACAATTCATGCTTTGCATTTGATTGGCTACATCGTACATATATTCACCAATTAAGGGTTAGTAGGCAAATTTGACCTTGAACTTGCACGCACAATTTCAAGCTTTAGCGGTCCGGATCTCACAACTTAGGGGTTCTAAGATCATTACCGCATATATTGGATTATGGTGACGAGATCAAACTCATGAGTATAGATATTTATTATTAATTTACTTGGAGAAAAGTACTAAAATCGTAATCATGTGACAGATAATTTTTACTTTCAATTAATGATTTACATTTGCTTATCTCATGCTTGGAGTCGCTAAAATTTGCGTGGCCATGATTCATAAAAGAGGCGAATTTTTTTAATAAACATTAAAATGCCCTCTAGCCTAATTCAAACGCTCGGATTAGTGGTAAAGAGGAACTCAGTAATGAAAATTGAGCTTTGAAAAGTGAACAACACACTCTGTGAGTAAATAGACCACTCACTATTTCCAGAAATCAAATGAGGTAAGACTCTGAACCTCCCGATTTCACACCTTGCCAGAATATTCTATAATTTCGCACATGATTAGAACTTGAACAAGTTATTGTGTTGCTAAAAGTGCCATTACTAATAGTAATCGTAATTATCGTTAACTTTATTTTATCTTGATTCAATCTAAATCCAAAGTTAGGCATTTCGTTTTATTGATCAATTAAAGTGAATTAATTAAAACACTGACACATAAGGGAGCAACAGTATGGGAAATAAATGGGAATGATTACTCTTCATTCAATTTTTAAGCAAACTTAACTTAATAACCAATAAAAGGGAATGAGTCATTAATTAACACCTCCAACGTGAAATCAAATTAACACCATAAAGAAGGTTGAAACTACTGAAATAGGAAATTTTATCACGAGTAGTATACATGTGACTTACCTCTTTCTTCGAGAGGAACCGAAGCCTCTGACGAAGTTGGAGTTGCCATTATTGTTAGTGGAAAGGGCGGTCTTCTTCACCGCGCTCCGCAAATCCTCTCGTTTGTCCCAAACCTCCTTTAGTCGCATCTGTAATTCCTTGGAGTCGCAGATATCTACATGTGCGCGGGAAGTGGAAAACGGATAAAGATAGTGCAGAGGAGAATTCGCCTACCTCTTCCAAACTATTTGACTATCGGCTCATACCAATTGAGCGGAATAACCAACCCCAACAATGGTGTCTCACTAAAGTACAGGGTGCTTGTACAAATTGGGCAGCATCATTAAGGAAAAGAAACAGTGACTGGAAAGTACAAAATTTAATAGGTTTCAAAATTGCACTGTTATCAAATAACCTCACTCAAGAAAATAGCGATTATCGTCCATTACAGCAGCAACCCGACCCAAGATCCTGCCTCAATCTAGTTTTACACTCTCCTTAGCAGGGGTCTCAGAAAAGCCCTTCCCTCTCTCCAGTAAACGGATTTCTGTAGTAGTGGAACGCTGATAAGTGTCCTTCTCGACAGCATATCCATAATATTGAGACTGGAGTAATTGGAAATTTGGCTTGCAACTATTGTTGGTTTTTCCATGATATGTTTTAGGAGTCCAAATCCTTCTACCGTCAAACGTGGCCTATTATTGCTTATTCTCATTCGTTATCTAGGACTTAGCTGCTACATTGGTCGGCAATTCTACACCTGAAGTCAGTCTAGGCTTCTCTTTTCAGAATGAGATGGGGGAGGTATCACGTCCCATTATATCATTCACGACGGAGGTGGACACACAGTTGATAACCATGACAGTTTGAAGAAATTTAGTCTGCTTGACTCGAGCTGTGTCATCTGACCTGTATGCAAGCCAAGTCATCTCCTGTTCTCCCTTCTGTACTTTCGATCATCCTTTTGTTTCATCCTAGAAGAATCGGATTGTGTGTGTCTCAGCAGGAGCTTCACTTTGTTCAGAAATTTCTTCTCACCTTTTCCTCACCACTGGTGCAAATATTTTGTGTTAGAAGTTGACAAATCCGACGTCTGTGCGAGTTGGCAGTTGCAAATGTCTTCATTGAGTGCAAATCTTATGATAGAGACTGAAAAATTTAATTACCTGTGTCGACAAATTCCGATTTGTAATTTCAAGATCCTCCAATACTCCATCTCCTACAGAGTTCCTCGAAAATCTGCTGTGAGAGCGCAATTAGATCAAATCGTTTGTTAAGCCGCTTTCTTCTAGCAGCAATAACCTCGCAGTCTCCATTGCAATTCTCCACGTCATGTCACATTCTTTTCACAAGTTTGACGGAGCATTGAACAACAACTATACTCTCCTTGTATTGATGGCCAGCACGGATCATCATGATTCAAGTTATTCTCCTTTATGATTCAGGTGAGCTTCGGCCATCCACTCTTGTTCTCATTATGTATGAGTGAAGAATGGTTTTAAATTCCTAAGGAGGCGTCGGGTGCTCGAAAACCTTCTTCATATCTGAGGAAAAAGCAACTAAATAAAGTTCTCTGAAATTTATCTCAAATGCCCTGTGTATCTGCACACGTCTTTAAACGGAGACTATTAGCGTCTCTTTTCCTTCTCCCTCTATCTTGCTTAATCCGCTATTTTTCTTCATACTTTTCTCATAAAGCCTTTGTATGAAATAGATTCTTTCGGTTATTTTCCGATATATTTCCATTACCTCATTCCAATCAAAGCACTTAATTAATCAATTAAATCGAAAATGTCAAAAGACTACTTAACCTAATGTTTTTATGTTATCTCTCTGTGCAGAATTTTAAATCATGTATTTCGGATATGGCTTATATTACGGGTTTAGACATGAATAGACATGAAATAAGTACAAGGCTCTATCCTTCAAAGCAGTTGACAACCTGCTCAAACAATTTCGGATCGTCTGAACAGAGTTCACAAGCGATATCGATCGCGGACTACTATATAGATCATTGGTTTTTCAAGTTATAGTCTCTGAAAGAAATCGCCTCTCTGTCTCGTTTATTGGCTAACCGTCATCCAATCATTTTCCAAGTATCCAAGTGTATCTGAGCGCATGCATTTGTTTTAATTACAGAAGACGTCGTTTGAATAGCCAATCTTCCGATTTTTTCCATAGGGGCAACTGCAGCTCCAATTTTTACTTCGGGGACATCTCTGTTCAGGGTTAATATTATTTACCTCTATTCAATTAAAATTAGTACAACTTTAAGCACATCCGAAATATTAATATGTAACAAAGCAGGTTTCTAACATTATCTCTAAAAGATATGTTTTTATGACAAATAATTTTTCAGTGCGGTCAAATTTTGGGTTGAAATTATATAAATACTTGTCTATTATTTTTATAATTGTTCACATTCTATTAATTTTTGATATCTGTTTGTGAGTTGGAGCAAATGTTCATAGATTCCTATATGCGCAGGAGGCCTCATATTCAGCTACTCTTGAATCTTGCCACATTTTGGCTGTTAATGATGTTTGTTGTTAGCAAATGGGACCGATTATTTTGATGTATCTGAAGGGGGTTAACAAACCTCGCCCCTTTTAGACCTCAAGTCCTGTATTTGGCTTCGCGAACTTGCAAGTCCCGTACCATCGGCTAGTAAGTTAACACATCATTCCCTAAGTATTACACTTTATATGACGGAGTATATTTATATAATGATTCAGAAACTGGGTTATTTAACTTCCTTCTCCATTATATCTGATGTTCAAGATCTGAGCACGTGTAGCACTGGTGTGGCCAAAGAAACACCTCTAATTGACAAGATTAAATCACTGAAAGGGAGAAAATAAATCAATATCGATTTTACATGGCCACAGTTCATTATTCTAGTTCCTTTCGCATTATTTTTTGAATGTGTTATTTCACTCAGACGAGACTTGCCACTAACTGTAGATCGCTGAACTGTTTTAGTTACAGGTTAGCTGTCAACCATTGCTTGACTACAGATGATTCAGTCCAAGTGAGAGAGGGTTAGAAAAACCAAACTACAGCTACCCCAAGACAATTTATTAATTTAAAAGTTAGTGGGATGAAGGCTTTAAAAGGGGCATACATGAGGTCAACATGGCCAACCTCCATGAGCACTTATTTCCTGCATGCTCAAATTTCGGGAAATACTATAGAGCGACCAGAATAAGTTGACAACCCCACAGGAGTGGCGTGGAACTTGTGACATACTTGTGTTTTATTGTCCATTACGGAGTGTACCTTTTCTCTCATAAACTCCTATTTCCCACAGACCACTTACGGCCACCTCAGCATTGATAATTGAAAGTCAATTTACCGCCAGATCTATGACAGTTTAATTCTAGGCTATCAAGGTGTTAAAAGCAGAGTACTTTAATAGTGCTACAAGAACTTTCATGGTAGATAGTGAGGTCGAGGACATCATGCAGGAAGAACGCAGAAAGATTCATGGCATTGGAGTGAATTTGTGCCCTACAACATTGAAAAGACTTGGATAATAATAGCTGTGAAATTATGGCTTAGTAATGTAGTTGGACCATTGACAATGATAAGATTGGATAGTGAAGATTCGGATCGAGAAATCTTTTTAATCCAGTGAACAAAATACTCAACCCATGCATTGTTGCAGTCGGATTATCAATATGAATGACAAAATTCTACTTTCTCACCAATGCGGTCCCGTGATGCCCCACCCCTCAACTCAAGATGAGTGATTGAAAACGCTTTCATAAATGTTTCTTTTTGGATTTATTTTATTAAATAAGTCAGAATTTTAAGGCAATATAACCACTAGTAATACATTGTCTAACAAAAATTTCTCGTGTACACTTTTCTTTCACTGAAAATGAAGACTCACATTTTATATCTCTAATACGTTAATCATTTTAGCAGTGTGTCAAAAATTAAGCATTAGTATTCCAATTTGCTTTAATATACTGAACTCTTGAAATTTGAGCACTATAAGCGTATTAGTGATGTTCAAGCTAGCCCACTTTCTGCACTTATTGAGAATTGAGCTACGTGACTCATACTCTTCTCATTCCGACATGTATTTCTAAGGCCGCCCACTCAATCATCATCAGCAGGTCTATCACAAGTGGTAATTTAGTCATTAACAGGTTAAATATCCTATTTGATTGTTGAGGTTTAAAGAACTAATTGAATTAATGCCAGAGGAGATCAACTAGAATTTTCGCAACGCGTACTTGCAATCATTCATGCCTAGATATGATTTAATTTTTGTTATCTATTTGCGGTTTTAATTATTATTATAATAGTCATTCGGAAAATGCCAACTGCTTCAAATCATGATAACAGCTGAAGATAGTAAACGGAGTTTCTAGTTTAGGCATCTGAAAGGTTCATATCGGTAGTTGTCCGTGGATAACCAGTCGAGGTGGTGAAATTCAATTGTTGTGTGAATGCCAATTAGAAATATCGAGGGTTTCGGTTTGCCCAAAGGCATAGGCAGCTATAGACAGCAAACCAGTTGGTTCATTCAGACGCAGTGGCTTGGCCAATTGAGTGATGAGATCTTGAGGAATAGGCAATGATACATTTTATCTTTTTGCGATTGTATTAATGCTCTCTTAAAATACAAACTATAGGTCGACACTTCACTAAAAACAGCACCTTGAATCTTAAAGCAGTCGTAAGAATTACCGAGCAAAATAGCTATATGTATACATATATATATGCTGAAATACCCACAAACAGTGTATGGCGTTGTATGGGCAATCTGCACGGTTGTGTTAGAAGGGTGGTGTGAATAGATTATTGCTAAGGTAGATCGCAAAGATAAGGTGGGCTGGCATGAAAGAGCCCAAAGTCTATAAGATGTACTTCAGATAGAAATAATGACCTTGAAGAATATACTTTACAAATGTTTAAAGAATGCTTCCACCTTGTCTTCAACTTCATCCTTCCATCTCGTGCGTAGACCATGAACTTGAGTGTACTGGCTTGATCAAAGTGGTTAATGGCTGGGTTGTGTGCCAATTTCTAGCACACCCTGTGACACCCTCCTGAATCACATTTTTGTCATCGCTAAGTTAGATGTGTGCCCTTGACCTCTTCGCATTCAGCAGTATCTGGAGCAATAGAAATTAAACATGTGAGAAGAATTAGGACATGTTACTAATTATCGTAAGATGAAAATGTCTTCTGGAAGGGCAAATTTTATCTCACTATGTTACCTTGGATTGTTGTGCAGAATTAAACGATTTTAACTAATCGAATATCTCACAGTACTTAAATTCCTCTTCCTCTGACGCTCTCACATACAGTCGTACCCAAACGCCAAGTGTAAGTCAATTGTTAACTAGCACGAAGCTTATGACCACCGAAACATGATTTCTTTGCCATAGAGTAGAATAGTTTTCAAAATACTGAATGGACTAAAGTATCTTCTGTGTGATAGATTAGTTGAAAATGCAGTGGGCGGCAGATTCTATTTTACATATACTGATATCAAACAATATTGCCAATATTGAGGCTCGTCTTATCTGCCTTGAAGCTACCTAAGCGCCCTAATATTACCAATATTAGACCCCATTGTTAAAGCCGTGAAAATTGATGTTCAAAGATAAAGAGGGTTGGATTAATTGGATGTACTGTTCATGCCCTCTTCATTTAGTTGTGCTTATAACCAAGATCACCAAAGATGTTTTATTTTTTAATATCAATTTTAATACGAGGAAGTATTCCTGACCAACAAGTAGAAGAGAAAGGTTCCGAACACATGGCGCTTCACTACCAAGTAGGCCTTACAGACAAGCATTTGATGCTTTAACTAGGCCTGTCAATGGGCGAATGCTTCCTAAAACTGGTGAAAACCAAATGCAGATTTGTCCAAACATGAATACGACCATCACTCGTCTCCTCCCTAAAATATAAAACCTTGAACTTCGCAGTGCATATCAGTGTTTATGTTGAACAACGTAGCACGAAACCACTTAGTTATTATAATGAGAGTTATGGGGTCCCAGATAGACTTACCTCCACGTGGTGCACCCTGGGCAACGTATGCTCATACGGCAAAAAGTCTATAAACCAGCAGCTGACTTCTGACTTCCATGACACGACTACTGTATGTCATATTCCACCACTTACACAGTACTCGACTCACCTTACCTTTTTTTCTCTCTTCTCTTCTGTTCTCCAATCTCGGCTTTTGTGACTTTGATGTTCCGCCCCTCTGTAAAGCCAGAAGTTAACTAATGAGCTAATGATAACTATCATAAAGCCTGCCACTTGATATAAATAAATATTGACAGTTATTCAAAATTAGTGATTTCTATAGGGAGCCCAAAGTGTCTGGTGGAAACTTGTAATTAACATCATGAATAAATGTATGCCTGTGGTTTTTTATACTGTTAGAACTGAATATCACACTCGGTCAATCCTTTCTTTCTCTTTTCGCACTTTATCGAAATCCTATATTAGGAAATATTTATTTTATCAAAAGGAAATAACTCCCTCTTCGCCAGTGGAGTTCAGTTTCAGCGTCTATGATCTATATGTCCCGCCAAAAATTGCTGGGCTACAGTTGGGTCAGAATTGGTGTGGAAAAGGCAAAGTATGTACCGTCCTTGTATTAGTGAGGCTTGGAAGTTGCACCATCCCCGGGCTGATGAGAGTTTATGTCTCGAATGACTGTCAAGTTGTCAGCAGTAAGGGTCATGCCAAATATCAAAATGTATGAAGACGACTTAGAGACAAACCGAAAGAATAGGTCTTTCCGAGGCAAGATGTAAATGCTGCAGACTGGAGCATTATTTTGCCGAATTCTCCTCAGACATGGCAATCAAATACTATACCATTTCCATTAAATACTTGCATTTGTTATTTCTTTAAAACCCAAATCAATATTGGGCATATCGATAGGTGAGTAATTGTGAATCTCGCTCACAATATCACTCCACCAACCAATTATAGCAACGATAAATACTACCAATATGTATAGGTTAAACCTTTACTGATAATAATGGTGGGTTATGCTTACCGGTTTGGTTACTGAGTTCTATAAGAAGATAGATATACGTGCCTGACACCACAACGTAGCAACACCCATTGAGTGGTCACTTGGGTGAACTTTCTGCAAAGAGAGTTCAAGGTAAGAGTTTTCAACAATTTCTAAGACATAAACATGTTTTACATCTCATCATTTCTTAAACTTATAGTGTTTGATGTATATCACAAGACGCGTTAGGTGCCGTGGAAAATTAGCGTAAAGTAATTAGGAAAATACAAACACAACAAATATCGTCGATTTCTTTACGTAATATTTAACTCTTCAAACGTTAAAAAACAACACCCAGTGCATAGCAACTCGTAAAGAAAGAAAAAGTACCCCAAAATGACATAAATCTGCCTATTTTACTATAAATGAGCTTTATGTGTTACAAATAAAGACATTCTTTTTAATGTCAATTTTACAGTCACCATGATTTGCTATTGGTGATTTCAGCTGATATTTAATTGGACTGTGGTCTTAAATGCATTCTCACAAATTTATAATTTTTGCTAGTAATGACCTTGTTACAAATGCTCAAGACCTGCAATATGAAGAGTGAAAATTATATATTATTAAAAGATGTATGATTGAGTCGACATATTGGTCTGATTCAAGCCAAAAAAGTTATTTATCAAAGGGTTGCGTTGGGGATATGGGTTAGTGGAGGCTACAGAACATTCAAATTAAAATGTACTGAAACACGAGGAAAGTGAATTTTAAACTGCCATTTTTGAAATCAACAATTTTTGATCAAATCAGATTTACAACCGTTGATGTATAATGACATTCGCGACCTGCTGTGCTTGAGATCATTCATTTCGGTTGGAGTTTAGTGTGGAGGATGTTGATAGATATCGCATTTTGGAGCGATGAGTCAAAATTTACAGTCTTATAGTAAAACATTTCAAAATTCGAGTAAAATTCATTCGGTATCAAAGCGTTGGGCATTGAACAAGCGTATTGTTGACAACACTTCTATCTAATTTAGTCAGATGGGCTCAAATTGTATTGGTGCTTTGCAAGAGAAGGTATTAGCAATTAGTTTAAATACGTCTCTCTCTCTCTGTGTTTTCCTATGAGTCACTGTGTTAATTTGAATTGCCTTTTTGGTCGCTTTTATAAATCACAAGTATGAATGTGAGTCTCACTGCTCTCTCTTAGTGCAGCCAATGAGAGCATAATCGCCTTTTGTATTGGCCAATCAGCTGCACTCAGAAATGAAACGTTTTTATTCATTACTATAATCTATCTATCTCTTACCATTACTTACTTGCAACAGCCATGGTTGGTGGTGGAGCTGAAAACACCTCTGAGTCAAAGGAGGACTTCATTAGACGCAATTTCACGTACAAGGAATGCCAAATTTTCATTCCAAGGGAAACAGAAGACGGTTCAGTCCTGTAAACATCAATATACTCATTAATTTTGTTTTTTAGCAAATGTGGATGTGGAGAAATGGAGTTACATCATTTTGATGAAGAAACGGATTATTTTCCCGAGGAATGGATGCCCTATTTAATCGCCTCAATGGGCAGCACAAATGCCTATGGCGTAGTAGATTTCTACACAGGGATTCAAAACCTGCATAAATCTTCAGAAGTGAGACCGGATTTCAGTGTCTTATTAGTTATTCTAGTATGTTAGAGTGTCGGATGACGACAATCCAGAAAGTGTAATCGAGTTAATGCTCAAACATTGGAAGCTTCTGGAGGCTGATCCACCCTTGCTTTGCATCTCTGTCCTTGGAGGCTTGGATTCCGCAATTTTTGATAGCAAGAAGAAGGACGTGTTTTGTGAGGGCTTAATAAATATTGTGAGTGCTACCAACGCATGGATAACCACATTCGGTTTGAACTGTGGTGTGGCTAGAGTTGTCAGCGATGCTATATCCCTTGCCGAAACCTATTTTATCAAGGAGAATGGCGAGTCTCCAAAAGTCACTTGCATTGGCGTGAGTCCATGGGGCGATGTTAGGAGTCATTACAATCTCGTAAAATCTGTGGTAAGCTCACTCACCTTTACCCCCTCTCATAGCCTATTACAGTACTCCAAACCACACGCTCATATCATCTACGGTGTGAGTAATGTTGTGAACCCGAACGAAGCTATTTCTCTCAACAAAAATCACACACATTACATTCTCGTGGACAATGGAATGAGAAATAGTTACCAACGTTCTAATATCTTCCAATACCGCGATAAGATAGATGAACTAATAGCAACGCCACTAAACAGTTATTAGATTTGGTATTTTGACTATTTTCCTTATCGTAGGCGGTGGGTGTGGGGTGCCAGTTGTAACACTGGTGTTAGGAGGGGGATTTGATGTAATCGAAAATGTTGCCAAACGCGCGTCGCAAGGAATGCCTATTATTATCTGTGGCTCCACAGGAGGAGCAGCTGAAATTCTCCATCGAATCTCTCAATATAACGCAAATAAAAAGTTTGCGATTTATAATCTTCAAGTAACACCTTCTTAGGTCTCAAAATCTATCTGCAACTCAAATTAATGAGTTGAAGGAGTTGTTAACTGATCTTTTGGAGAGCTGTCAAGATAGTCTGAATCCCGACTGGACGGTAGAAAAAGGCATCGAGCTGCTTCAAACTATCGCAGCGAATGAACGTTTCCTTAGCTACTTCGCCCTTGGAGTCGAGTCTAGAGTTGGGAGCCTTGATAAGGCATTCCTTAAAGCCATTATTAAATGTTCTGCCATTAATCCTGTAGATCTTTGTAACCTTGCCCTCAAATTTGGTTGTGTTGACATGATAAAGCAAGAGCTTTTAGAGAACCCATCAATTCGGTCTGCTCTCGATGGTGGTAAGTTAATGCCTTTATCTTCACTTATCGCCTTCTTTTAATTTTTAATTTGCAAAATTATATATGTTTAATTAAATATGTTTACAACTCATGATGTTCTCTGGTAAGTCCATGCCATTCTAGGACGCATCACTATTGAGGTCAGGTAGTTACTAAATGAGAATACTAATGAGAAATAATGAGTTAAAACAAAAGGTTTCTAGGCTGAATTGTCTGCAAAATTATAAATAAATATCTATTGATCCTTTTTTATTTGTGAATGAATTTCTTGATGAATTAATAGTTCCACTCCAATAAGCCTTAACTGGAGAGCAATTTTGTAGGTTATATTGGAAATATATTAACTTTATTAACTCATTGGATGAGTTGGAGATCATATCATTAGGATGCATGATAACCTTAATACCACAGTCACCAAGTCCTAATGCGTATGCCACTTTTCTCACCTCTTCCAAAAAAATGGGCTGCCACAAATGAAGACGAAATTTTGCAGTTTTTGGTGATATGGTTAATGCTATTTTTAAAGAATTAAGAGGACAAGAATATTTGAGTAGGAAACTGCTATCTGAGAATAGTTGAAGAACATTTACTCCGAGGGCTTTGAAGAATACCTGCATCTGTCTTGCTCTCTCATTAACTTTGGCAAGGTAACTAAAAGACTGGAGTGTTATAAGCGTGGATTAGCTGGGTATGCTATCTCGCACTGTTGTCATCAATTGAATAAAACTTCTAAGAATTAATGTGGAATTCGAAATTGATGACTATTTCACGTGAAATGACTAAATACGAGTAACAATACCCTCGCCTCTTGCCGTAGTTCCATATGGAGTTTTACACATTCACCCATGACAGTTTTATACTTTTGCTTTAACCATATTTAATATGACCCCGTAAAGCGTTTTCTACTACTGCAAAGAGTCGAAACAATTTTCACCTCAGGAAAACATTTCATTACTTCAGAAAATCTGAATTTAAGCAGATTTTCGTACCCCGACAAAAAATGCACCATATTTAGTAATGATACGAAGAGAGTGACAGTGATAATTGTGTAAGTTCATTTCTTCATGGGATTGTTTTTGTTCAATGTTAATGACTTAACTAAAAGTGAGTTTGACAGAAAACTGGACCGATTGTTCATAGGCTATTATAAACATCATGAGCCCTTTTCAGTGCTAATACAAATGTAATTTCTACTGTTTCACTATTGGCACTCCTTGTTAGATATTATCGAGTTGAGTTATTGAAAGCACAAATAGAGAATTTTTTCAACATCTCAATTCCATTTAGGTCAAATTAACGACCTGGTAACTGTAGCATTACTGGAAAATCACTGCGAATTCATAGAGGTGATGATTGAGCAAGAAGTGGTAGAAATACCCACTTACCTTAGAATGGGCATTCTAAACACACTCTACAACGATATCGATGATCCTACAATCCTTGGACGCAGTTTTGAAAAGTATGGTGTTCAAAGAGCTTCCATTGAATCCAGGACAGTCAAAGGAGCCAAATTGACTGCAGCTGAGGATACTGTACCCTCTTCGTCGAGTCCAGATGGGAAATCCTCTAACATTCTGGACATGCTTACCCGAAAAAAACCTAAGATTTGCCGAGATGGGTGGACCAGCCTTCTTAAAGTCAAAAAGCTCCTGAAGCGAATACTGGGAAACTTTGAGAGTGAAAACTACGCTGAAATTACTGTAAGTTCACTGATTCCACTTCTGCGTTAATGACGTGCTTAACTCGTCAGGCAATAGTTTCACATAAGATTACCAATGTGTGTTCGTTCTTGTAGCCCGCAAATAGCAAAACGATGTTTCCTCAACCCATGCAGGTAGGCCACTGATGATTTTGCCTATTATTTACTGATTTAGGCAAAAGTGAATTCGATTAACTTTGTGGGCATTTCTTACAGGAACTTTTCCTATGGGCAATATTGAACAATCGTCATGAAATGGCATTAATATTCTGGCGAAATGCAAACGAATCCTTGCCCCTGAGCATAATAGCTTGCACTATTTATCAAAAGATGATAGGCACACTGCCAGCCTATGATACTGAAGGCCGACGGGCTCTGGCTTGTCAAAAAGATTATTTTGAACAATCTGCTAAAACAATGATTGAACTCTGCTATGAAAAATCACAAGTGAGTTGTAGCGAAACCCTGTGGTTGGTTAGTTTGTTGTTATCGTGGAAACGACTTTGTTATTTAGTTTCAAGTTCGATTTGTTATGTCTTAGAGGTTCTATCATCCCTTTTTATACATATATATATATATATATATGTTAGTTAGCATTAGCCTTTTAGTTAACTCCGGGCTTCACAGAGGGAGGAAAATCAAAGTCGCAAATAGTCGAGAGAGGAACAGAAGAGTGATTCACAGATGTAAAAGAGACAAACACAAAGGTAGATAAAAAGGCAGGGTGAGTACTGTGGAAGTGGTCGAATATGACATACAGTCGGATCATGGTAGTTTGAAGTCCACGGCCGGTTTATAGACTTTTGTCGTGTGAGTATACGTTGTCCAGGGTGGACCACGTGGAAGTAAGTTTATGGCGCACCCCTTCCCTCATATATAAAGCAGCATATATTTAGTAATGATTTTTCAATGCTTTAGAATAAAATCTTGTGTACACGAACATTTCTGTAACCGACACACATTGAGCCAATCTTCTAACATAGAAATAATGGCAAGTAAATATCTACACAAGTTATGAATTTATTGAGGACGTCTTCGATATATTGAGAATATCGATTTTTATCCATATATACTCCGCCCACCTTTGCAAAACACTGCCAATCAATTTTAGTAAACTTATTAGGACGCCGCGTAGTCAAACAAATAAGCATTTTTACCTTTTCGTTAATGAAATAGTACAATTTTTAGTGAATTTCATTAAACAAACTAGCATTTTAAAGAAGCAACTATCAGTATCTATGTAGTAATTAGTAAAGTGGCAATAAACAAAGCCAACATCTTTGTATGCGAGGTGAATATCGATGACTAATATCGAAGACAGGTCATGCAGAAATTTTTTGCCAAATAACCTCAGTGTAGTACCTTCACATTAATTAATGTCTGAACAACTTGGACACAGTTATAGGCTTCATGTTTAAAATTTTTAATTAAGTGAAAAAGAATTTCGTAGTTAGCTTTTCAGTGGGATCAAGTCTTTAATAAATGCATGAATTTACGTACAAACAACAAAGTATTTTCAAAAACAGATTAGTTACCTTCAGTTGTATATAAAATAGATTTAATTTTAATAAAATTACTGCGATAGTGTTAAATCTTGATAAAAATATAAAATAACGATTTCGGTTATGTACACGCTGGGCCTATTGATCGCATTGGTTGTACCTCCATAACCCAAGCATTGACTTATTAGAAGAAAGAGAAGTCGTTGAACAATGATGAAGATGAAGAGACAGCATCTACTGTGTTGTTGAAGAGTGGTAGTTTCAGAATTGCACAACTTGAATATGACTCATGTTTGAATTGCAGTTTGAAGTAACATTTCGTTTCATTTACCGATAGTGGATGCTAATGTCATGAGCACAATGTAAGACAAGGTTAAAAAGATCGAAAGGCGAAGAATATTCATCACATCGTTGGTTGGGTGGGGGCGGAGGGCCTCACGACAAATAAGCCAATGAAGATCTTAGAAGCAATTGGTACGCCTTTGTGCTACTTGTCTATGTCATGACATTCACTTGGGTGTATTCCCTCCTGCATATATTAGGGCAATTAAAATATCGGATTTGTGTAGACCATAATGTCCTAAAGCTATAACTGTTAACTCTTTTAGTGGAAATCCCTATATCTTCTTATTCGACCGTTTAAAACCTGGGGTGAGCTCCATTGCATTCCACTAGCTCTAAGCGCCAACTGTCAAGACTTTGTCTCCTCAAATGCCTGCCAACATGTAATTCAACTTGACTGGAAATCAGGAATCGAAGCAAATCCTGTCTCCATAGTCCTCGCCTACCTCTTTCCACCATTAATACTCACTAATCTAGTACAATTCTCTAAGAATCAAATTATACTTCCTGATTCGAGTGATCCTGGCGTTTATAAGCGTTTGAAAGAAAGCATTGCAAGACCTGGTGCGGATGATACTCTGTCTATGGAGAAGATTTCCAGTGCACAGAAAATTCAGAACTTCTATAATACACCGCGAACGAAATTCTGTGTTAATACGGTAAAGAAAACGCTACTTATATATTTTAAGTAAACGCTCGTTTCATTTATCAGATCTTTTTTAGACGTTCTACGCAATCTTCCTGATATTCTACTCATATACCATACTCTTTGGAATGGAATCAGCGCATATTTCAATCTTAGAGATTGTGCTAATGGTGTATCTCGCCTGTTTCTCAGTAGAAACAATTCGAAGTGTAAGTTGATTTTGTATTCATATTTTCAATTGATTAAGTTCCTCATTGTCTTGGTAGGACAAGAATCACCAGGTTCAACTTTGAGGAAATGGTTGCGAAATAATAGATGGCATGGCTATGATTTAGCTCTGATATTGCCAACAATATTAACGATGTGCTTACGCATTGGCTTAGATGTAACTTACGTTTATGCCAAATCAATGTACTCAATTCTTCGTAAGCAGCATTGATACTGTGAATCTTAAAACTTGAATATCTGATATATCTTTCGTTTAATTTCAGTGATATTTTACTTCCTGCGCTTCTTTAAAATGTACGCTGTGAATAAGAGACTAGGTCCTCAAGCTGTGATGATTTTCAGAATGCTGATTGAACTGGGCATTTTCATCCTCGTGTTGATAGTATTTCTACTTCCTTATGGTGTTGCATCCCAAGCCATGTTGTACCCCAATCTAAAAAGTTTTGATTTCCCAATCTTCAAAGACCTCTTCTACTTTCCCTACTATCGACTTTATGGAGAACTTAACTTGGAGCAGGCAGAAGGTGTGCCCGGTGTCTTATAATATTAAGAATTACTCTCTTCTTTCACGATTAACAAATAACAACATTGACTTTGCAAATCATTGTAGGAGAAGTTGAAGATTGTAAGGGTAAAGACGCAGATGGAATCGAATGTCCTGTTAGAAATCCACTTGTTCCCATGCTTCTTGCTGCCTACATGCTCATTGTTGTCATACTCCTTGTCAACCTTCTTATCGCTATCTTCAGGTACGTGAAATGTGTGCAAGACTAATTTCTACAGAATTCTTTACTTAAGCACATATACCTCTCTGGGTAAGCATTTCAACAAAACAAAAACTATGGTCATATTTGTGACTCCCCGGTGAGGAATGATGAGAAATGAAAGAGTTGATTTAGGGTCGATTGATAGAACTCTGGTCCATTAGCCTAAAGCTCTTGAAATTGAGTCCCAATAGTTTCGCTAGAACAAATTACCAGCTTTGGGTGGCAAGCAATCATCTTTTGCGCATGCATGATTGCAAAGATTGGGTTGCATACGTTCTATTGAATTTAAAATTACGTGACAAGTTGCGATATGGCGCGATTTGGAAACATTCACTTCTTATTGTGCAGTCCTGTGAAGATTATTTTGAAATATTTTTTTCAGTAACGTATTCTCGGACATTCAAGAAAAATCTCTACTGTTTTGGAAGTCGACAAAATTTCACCTCCTTCGAGAATACAAGGACGCGCCTATTCTACCACCACCTTTCAGCTTGTTGCAAGCCCTCGTGGAGGCTCTAACTTGTTGCTGCTTTAAGTGTTCCACTAAACCACGGTTGAGGAAAGGTTGGTTTGTTTTCATGAATTTTTGATGGAAATGATACGGCGCTTCCCATGATCGGATGGCTCAAGATTATTTTATGAACTTATGCCGATTAAATATCTTTTTAGAATTATATAATAATACAAATGTGTTATTTGGATATGTTTTGTTTCGTATTAATTTAAACAATGCGAACTGTCCTACTGCAAATTCATTTCCTGTTCACAAAAACCACGATTTTTGCATCTAAGAGTGTTTCAAAGAACATGAGAACTTGATGCAAATTGCCAATTATTCACACAATCATTAACAAGCGACTCAATGTTCGAGTCGAGTATTGAGGTTATGGAGAAGTGCCGAGATTTGCTGTCCTTCCTTAAACATCCTCTATTTTTCTTTACGGCCGGGTTTACTTGTTGCAAAATCATTTTTATGATTGATTAATGAGATCACTTGCCACCTCAGACATTTGCAATGAGTTATCTTCACTTAGTACATACAAGGATCTTCTTACATTGGTTGACTCTTAACATTAGGTTGACGTCTAGACAACCATCACCTCACGTACACCAGTTCGTCTTTGGCTAGTGTAGCATCTTAAGCCAATGTATTGAGACAACTGGTCTTCACCTCGACAACTGTGAGACAAATTGACCTCGAGCGATCAATATTGACATCTCATTTTACCCTGAAAACACAAGTCGCAATAATCGATTTTTACGACGCTCAGTGCCTTTCTTCTAAAAAATAATTGTAAATGCACTCACAGAGATGCGGAAAAGTGGTCAACATTTTTCTATATTTTATTAGAATTCCTGTTCTTCAAACAGTGAATCAAGATAAGTGGCAGAGCTCGTAACAGCAATCTAGTAACTGAGAAGTTGGGCTGCAATTCAACTTAAAATGAAGGTATAAACGAACACTGGATGCAACTATCATGAGGGTATAACAGTGACTGCTTTCTGCTTTAATTTGCTACTTGTAGTCAGTGATAGGTCGGAGAGACTGGATAGAATTGAACAATGATGAAGTTACGACAAAAAGCCCCATCATGTGATATTATGTCCATTTTGAGTTCGAGAAACGAAAGAGAGTTTACCATTATCGCCTTGGGTAATACATATATATATATATATATATATATATATACATATATACGTTTATATTTAATCCTGTTTAAATACTCATACTTGTGATGGGTATTAAATTCCACTGGTCAATTGTATATTTTTAATACATTTAAAAAGCTAAAGGCATTGAGGAGGAAGCTGAAGGAGGAATGAACATGTTGGCGTATGGAGATGACTCCGACGAGGAAGATGAGGAACAAGTCGATCCATACAAGGAAGAGCTGCACAATTCTGTCCTTCAAATGCAGGTCTGGGCTGTTCGACAAATTATGAAACAGGAGAAACGCAATGAAATTAGCCAAATAGCAAGCGTTTACAGCATGTAAGTGCCTTATGTAATAATTGACGCTTATACTCGCAGATTCTTAATCCAATGTTCAAGAAAGGATTCTTATGATAGTGAATGTTCTGTTCAGCATGGATGACTTTGTTACTAGTACTGGCTTCTTCAATGAAGCTTAAAACATAGATTGTGGCAAGTGGTTACAACAACTTGCATATAAATTATCCTATGAATATTGTCACTTGTCACTTTTCACTTGCCAATTGCCAATTCTGTCTAACAAAGTATTTCCTTATTTGTAGAATTGAAGAAATTCAAGATAAAATAGAAAGTAATGACAATTCTTCGGAGAGTGGTAAGTTAACTATAGGATCAATCATTAACTTGAAAGGCACATTTCACAAACACCCTTGCCTATTTAAAATGAATTACCTTGATTAGAGAGCCTTAAATGTGTCAATTTCGTCCATCACCAAATTAAAATGGCAATTTAACGCACTTCTTTCTGGTATTCTAGAAGGCATGAAATCGAGCGAACCGATGAAGTTTCCAGTAAGTTCAACACTCGATTCTCTCATATTATTGCAAAACTGGATAATTTCAACACCTACTTTCATTTCTTCTCACTAAGCGTGAGGATTCTAGAGCCAGCATGAGCGCTTTGGATGAAAAGGTGCGTGAACTGGAAGAACGAATCCACAATGAATTCAAAAAGCAAGAGATGTTGCTTAAAAATTTGGTCAAGCCAAGAGTCTAGGAATCTGAATGCACGATTTCTAAAACAGGCGAGTACTAACTCAATAAACTGTGTGACTTTGTTTTGCAAAAAAAATTATTTGCCCTATTGGAACTGATCTTTTGAAAATATTAATCTACCCTTAGCAGTTTCCTATCAGCGATTTCCAGACGAATATTACGGAAAATGTGTATCTCAACTATTCGAAATTTTAATTTGGCTTGGTTGCTTTACTCATATTGGTTCAACACATGGTGAAAAAAATTTTATTTAAACTTCCATTATCCAATTGCAAATATAATCAATTAGATGACCAATCTATTTCTGCAAAATTACAGACTACATTAAAAATAATTAAAGTCAATATAAAATGTATTTAAATTTAAGTCTAATAAATGGCATCGTTTAATTTCCCCATTTGATTTAGGACATAATTACTTAGCCCCAAAGAATCCCTTATTTAAACACGGAATTCAAATATCAGTACACAATATTCAAGACCTGTTTTTGCATTCCACAATTAAACAAACATTAAACAAAATTATTCAAAGAGGCTTTTGCGAGGTATTTGAACGAAGTTGACTTTTTAGTCCAAGTGAGTGAAAATTTTAAATGACAAGGCCTACATGCATTCCTCTACATTCCCACAATCTCGCATTTCGTCATTTTGAAGTCCGTATGATTATTGAGGGAGGCATGCACTCCCATTGAGTCGATTTAATCATTTAAGACAGAAGTGAACAAGTCATTCTAATTCACGAATTTGGAAATAATGATGTTCATTTTATTAGTGACAACTCTGATGAGCGTCACAACAGAAACATGGATATAATTAGAAGAGGTATTAGTCCCGTTTCTATGACACCATATCACTTTGTTACGTGAAAGCTACTACCATGGCTGGGCGTATCTTAGTGACCGTTGTGTGATTCTAAAGTGGTAGATCTGCTGGTCATGTCATCTGCTCAACTTATGACTCACGCTAGGTCAACACAGTGAATAAATGCAAATTTAATGTGTTATCGGTCAAAGTCCATCTACTCATCATGATGAAAAGCCGTGCAATTCCTACATGCTTGTCTAGGCACGCTGAGAACGTGTCACTCATATATACTGCTGTGAGAGAAGTTTAGTAAGACAAATAGAGTGCAATATCAAATCTACCGATTTAATACGCGATTTCCTATTCATTGCATTTGCGCATTGAATTTGAATCAGCATTTACTGAATCCAGTGTTATCTCGAATCGTAATGAACATCTGGTTTCTAATGTCAAAGAACACGTGGTGAATGAAGTTTTAGACTTGATCTTGAACATCAACCCAGTAAATTGAAAGAACTTTGCCTGCCTCCGAGAGTTCTGAAGCTATGTGAGGAATTGGTATTTGTATACCTATATGACTTTTTGAAGGGTATCCAACAGTCAAAGCATTCCTTCATGAGGCTGGAATACTGTGATCTTTTGAAACGTTTAGAAATGATGTGACCATCCATTGGAATAAGTTCCAAACTGAATTGTACTCCTACTATATGCGAAGTATGAAGTGTGATGCATCTCTAATGGAATGGGTAGGCTTATTGAAGTCTGATACTCGTGGTCTGTTGAGGATGATTGACAGTAAGGATCTCCTTGTTGATTGTCTCCAAGAGAGTATCGACCCAACCCTCTACTGGGGACCACAAGCAGACTCTTACCATCTTCTTACTCAATTTCCACTTCTTACTTGCCCTCCAACACTTCCACCCTTTCAGTGGAGTTCAGTACCTGCTCATAGAGTGACCATGATTGGGTTTCGACGGATTCTGCACTTAGTTATTAAGCCAATATTCTATTCATAATATCCGTCTCTATCCCCTTTTCACTGGCCTTTGCAGATATTCAGGTGGCAGCATTTACGCATCTATTTCAATTGCACGATTGATATTTGTTATCGATTTTTTTCAATTGTGCTTATTTAACATTGTTATTTGACATTGGATTAGCTCTGAGTAGACTTCATACGACCTCATCAGCGTTAGCGTTTTGACTTTTCACTTACTTCTGCTTTACAGTCATGTTGCAATTGATATCACTATTTTTAAATACTCTAGGTCAAAAGAATTTCATTCGGTTATATCATTCACACTACTTTAATAGATTTATATCACTGACATGGCCCGTTAGTATACGTTTATTGTCATTGCATATTGCTTTCAGTACGGGCCATTACAGGTTACAACATTTTTGATCAGTTCACATTTACATTAACTGTCCTTAGTGGATTGATTTTACGACGAACCGACTATTCCTGTTTGAATTCACAGAATATGGAAATTGGTAATTACTATTGACTGTTTAACCGTTGTAAAGTCGATAGTAAAGTTCGAAGGCATTATGTTTTGTATGTGTTATTTCACTCAGACGAGACTTGCGACCAACTGTAGATCGCTGAACTGCTTTAGTTACAGGTTAGCTGTCAACCATTGCTTGACTACAGATGATTCAGTCCAAGTAAGAGAGGGTTAGAAAAACCAAACTACAGCCACCCCAAGACAATTTATTAATTTAAAAGTTAGTGGGATGAAGGCTTTAAAAGGGGCATACATGAGGTCAACATGGCCAACCTTCATGAGTACTTATTTCCTGTATGTTCTGATTTCTGGAAATACTATAGAGCGACCAGAATAAGTTGACAACCCCACAGGAGTGGCGTGGAACTTGTGACATACTTGTGTTTTATTGTCCATTACGGAGTGTACCTTTTCTCTCATAAACTCCTATTTCCCACAGACCACTTACACTCACCTCAGCATTGATAATTGAAAGTCAATTTACCGCCAGATCTATGACAGTTTAATTCTAGGCTATCAAGGTGTTAAAAACAGAGTACTCTAAGAGTGCTACAAGAATCTTTTGTGGTAGATAGTAAAGTCGAGGCCATCAGACAGGAAGAACGCAGAAAGATTCATGGGATTGGAGTGAATTTGTGCCCTACAACATTGAAAAGACTTGCACAATAATGGCTGTGAAATTATGTCTTAGTAATGTAGTTGGACCATTGACAATGATAAGATTGGATAGTGAAGATTCGGATCGAGAAATCTTTTTAATCCAGTGAACGAAATGATCAACCCACGCATTGTTGCAGTCAGATTATCAATATGAATGACAAAATTCTACTTTCTCACCAATGCGGTCCCGTGATGCCCCACCCCTCAACTCAAGATGAGTGATTGAAAACGCTTTCATAAATGTTTCTTTTTGGATTTATTTTATTAATCAATCATCAGCAGGTCTATCACAAGTGGTAATTTAGTCACTAACAGGTTAAATATCCTATTCAATTGTTGAGGTTTAAAGAACTAATTGAATTAATGCCAGAGGAGATCAACTAGAATTTTCGCAACGCGTACTTGCAATCATTCATGCCTAGATATGATTTAATTTTTGTTATCTATTTGCGGTTTTAATTATTATTATAATAGTCATTCGGAAAATGCCAACTGCTTCAAATCATGATAACAGCTGAAGATAGTAAACGGAGTTTCTAGTTTAGGCATCTGAAAGGTTCATATCGGTAGTTGTCCGTGGATAACCAGTCGAGGTGAAGAAATTCAATTGTTGTGTGAATGCCAATTAGAAATATCGAGGGTTTCGGTTTGCCCAAAGGCATAGGCAGCTATAGACAGCAAACCAGTTGGTTCATTCAGACGCAGTGGCTTGGCCAATTGAGTGATGAGATCTTGAGGAATAGGCAATGATACATTTTATCTTTTTGCGATTGTATTAATGCTCTCTTAAAATACAAACTATAGGTCGACACTTCACTAAAAACAGCACCTTGAATCTTAAAGCAGTCGTAAGAATTACCGAGCAAAATAGCTATATGTATACATATATATATGCTGAAATACCCACAAACAGTGTATGGCGTTGTATGGGCAATCTGCACGGTTGTGTTAGAAGGGTGTTGTGAATAGATTATTGCTAAGGTAGATCGCAAAGATAAGGTGGGCTGGCATGAAAGAGCCCAAAGTCTATAAGATGTACTTCAGATAGAAATAATGACCTTGAAGAATATACTTTACAAATGTTTAAAGAATGCTTCCACCTTGTCTTCAACTTCATCCTTCCATCTCGTGCGTAGACAATGAACTTGAGTGTATTGGCTTGATCAAAGTGGTTAATGGCTGGGTTGTGTGCCAATTTCTAGCACACCCTGTGACACCCTCCTGAATCACATTTTTGTCATCGCTAAGTTAGATGTGTGCCCTTGACCTCTTCGCATTCAGCAGTATCTGGAGCAATAGAAATTAAACATGTGAGGAGAATTAGGACATGTTACTAATTATCGTAAGATGAAAATGTCTTCTGGAAGGGCAAATTTTATCTCACTATGTTACCTTGGATTGTTGTGCAGAATTAAACGATTTTAACTAATCGAATATCTCACAGTACTTGAATTCCTTTTCGCCTGACGCTCTCACATACAGTCATACCCAAACGCGACCTAGCATTTGCTATCAATTTGTAATTCTCGTTTAAAAGCAGTTAGTAAGTGAACTAGAGATCATTAACTCCAATTAAGTGTTGACCATTAAAGTAAAAAAAGTATCGGGGAAGTAGCTGAAAGGTAGAAGTACTTTGAATAAGTGTGAACATCGCATATACCTCGAAGTAAGCGCAAATATGACAGGCGTCCAACCAATAAAACTCCAGTCTACAGAATTTGTTTTGTTTCGAAATGACCAATGTGTCTCTATGTCGATCGCCGCTCTTACCCGTAGGTTGGAAGTTGCTGCTCCTGATATCTTGGAGGATATTCGGAACAGGAACTGGCATATCAGGTACAGTAAGTACGTAAAGAACAAATTAGCCAGTCAACTACTTACAATTTGCTCTGCTGGCTGTGAAGTTTTAGATACTTACCCCAACTTCAAGGTCGTTCTACGAAATTAAGTGAAAATGTTTCTGAAAACAGAAATTGAATTAATAGGAAAGGATCTCAAAACACACACATGCTAATGATTAGCACAATTGAAAGCTATACATCTCTTTCCCCAATTCGTATTCTCGTCCCAATCTTTGAATGAGGGAGTGTCCCATTCTCCTCTATATACTCTTCCTCTAATTTTCACAACAATAGTTATATGGAGGAACGAACTCATTGGTTAGAGGGCTTTAGTGAGCACAGATAGCTCTGGGAGATCGAGAAGGAGGAACTAAGCAGAGAGAGCGGTAAGCATTACATAGTTTTTTTACGCAAAGCTCCAGTCCGAGAACCAGAAGTAGATAGCTAAGGCTCGAGTTATTGTGAACACGACGCTCACACTTCATTGTGGAATATTAATCAGGAGAGAAAGACAACTTGAACTGGCTTCGCTTGGTTCATTTTTATCCCTATTAACTTCAATACAGAGGTGAAGAATTTTTACTAAAGAAGACTTTAATTTATTTAAAGTTTAGTCAAGTCAATTCAAACTTATTATTATTATAGATAGTAATAATATGAAGAGATTTGAGTTGAAATATATTCTTGGTTAAACAACTCCCCTTCAGCATTCAATCTCACACCCGCCAGGTGTAAGTCAATTGTTAACTAGCACGAAGCTTATGACCACCGAAACATGATTTCTTTGCCATAGAGTAGAATAGTTTGCAAAATACTCAATGGACTAAAGTATCTTCTGTGCGATAGATTAGTTGAAAATGCAGTGGTCAGTAGGTTCTATTATACATATACTGATATCAAACAATATTGACAATATTGAGGCTCGTCTTATCTGCCTTGAAGCTACCTAAGCGCCCTAATATTACCAATATTAGGCCCCATCGTTAAATCATATGAAGAGGTTAAAGAAAGGGCATTCCATGAAGAATTGACATAATATTGACTGCTTTTATGATCATTAATATTGGCCTTTCACACCGATGGATAAGGATCGATCTCGTGAGCTCCACATTCGCACGATCACTTCACTGCCTCTGAAGAGTTGGGACTAAACTAAGGACTGTACAAGCATTTTTCCATTGTTATTTGAATTCGTAAACCTCTTACACAGTGTAAATAACTCACAAAGTCATATCTTACTATTCCTCCGAACACATGGCGCTTCACTTCCAAGTAGGCCTTATAGACAAACACTTTATGTTTTATATTGGCATGTCAATAGGCCTGTCTAGGCCTGTCATTTGGTGAAGAAAACCAAATGCAGATTTGTCCAAACATGAATTCGACCATCACTCGACTCCATCCTAAAATATAAAACTTTGAACTTCGAAGTGCATGTCAGTGCATGCTGAACAACATAGCACGAAACCACTTAGTTATTATGTTGAAATTTATGGGGTCCCCGATAGACTTACCTCCACGTGGTGCACCCTGGGCAATGTACACTCATACGGGACAAATGTCTATAAACCGGCAGCTGAATTCTGACTTCAAACTACCATGACACGACCACTGTATGTCATATTCCACCACTTCCACAGTACTCGCCTCACCTTACCTTTTTCTCTCTCTTCTCTTCTGTTCTCCAATCTCGGCTTTTGTGACTATGATGCTCCTCCAATCTGTAAAGCTAGAAGTTAACTAATGAGCTAATGATAACTATCATAAAGCCTGCCACTTGATATAAATAAATATTGACAGTTATTCAAAATCAGTGATTTCTATAGGGAGCCCAAAGTGTATGGTGGAAACCTGTAATTAACATCTTGAATAAATGTATGCCTGTGGTTTTTTATACTGTTAGAAATGTATGTCACACTCGGTCAATCCTTTCATTCTCTTTTTGCACTTTATCGAAATCCTATATTAGGAAATATTTATTTAATCAAAAGGAAATAACTCCCTCTTCACCAGTGGAATTCAGGTTCAGCGTCTATGATCTATATGTCCCAACAAAAAATTGCTGGGCTACAGTTGGGTCAGAATTTGTGTGACAAAGGCAAAGTATGTATCGCCCTTGTATTAATGAGGTTTGGAAGTTGCACCATCGCTGGACTGATGAGAGTTTATGTCTCGAATGGCTGTCAAGTTGTCAGCAGTAAGCGTAAAGTAATTAGGAAAATACAAACACAACAAATATCGTCGATTTCTTTACGTAATACTTTAAACGTTAAAAAACAACACCCGGTGCATAGTAACTCGTAATGAAAGAAAAAGTACCCCAAAATGACATAAATCTGCCTATTTTAATATAAATGAGCTTTATCTGTTACAAATAAAGACATTCTTTTTAATGTCAATTGTACAGTCACCATGATTTGCTATTGGTGATTTCAGCTGATATTCAATTGGACTGTGCTCTTAAATGCATTTTCACAAATTTATAATTTTTCCTAAGAATGACCTTGTTACAAATGCTCAAGACCTGCAATATGAAGAGTGAAAATTATATATTATTATAAGATGTAAGATTGAGTCGACATATTGGTCTGATTCAGGCTGAAAAAATCATTTATCAAAGTGTTGCGTTGGGGATATGGGTTAGAGGAGGCCACAGAACATTCAAATGAAAATATACTGAAACGCAAGGAAAGAGAATTTTAAACTGTCATTTTTGAAATCTACATTTTTTGAACAAATCAGATTTACAACTGTTGATGTATAATGACATTCGCGACCTGCTGTGCTTGAGATCATTCATTTCGGTTGGAGTTTAGTGTGGAGGATGTTGATAGATATCGCATTTTGGAGCGATGAGTCAACATTTACAGTCTTATAGTAAAAATTTTCAAAATTCGAGTAAAATTCATTAGATATCAAAGCTTTGGGCATTGAACAAGCGTATTGTTGACAACACTTCTATCTGATTCAGTCAGATGGGCTCAAATTGTATTGGTGCTTTGCAAGAGAAGGTATTAACAATTAGTTTAAATACGTCTCTCTCTCTGTGTTTTCCTATGAGTCACTGTGTTAATTTGAATTGCCTTTTCGGTCACTTTTATAAATCACAAGTGTAAATGTGAATCTCGCCTCTCTCTCCTAGCGCGGCCAATGAGAGCATAATCGTCTTTCGTATTGGCCAATCAGCTGCACTCAGAAATGAAACGTTTTTATTCATTACTATAATCTATCTATCTCTTACCATTACTTACTTGCAACAGCCATGGTTGGTGGTGGAGCTGAATACACCTTTGAGTCAAATGAGGACTTCATTAGACGCAATTTCACGTACAAGGAATGCCAACTTTTCATTCCAAGGGAAACAGAAGACGGTTCAGTCCTGTAAACATCAACATACTCATTATTTTTGCTTATTTTAGCAAATGTGGATGTGGAGAAATGGAGTTACATTATTTTAATGAAGAAACTGATTATTTTGCCGAGGAATGGATGCCCTCTTTAATCGCCTCAATGGGCCCCACAAATGCCTATGGCGTAGTAGATTTCTACACTGGGATTCAAAACCTGCATAAATCTTCAGAAGTGAGACCGGATTTCAGTGTCTTATTAGTTATTCTAGTATGTTCGAGTGTCGGATGACGACATTCCAGAAAGTGTAATCGAGTTAATGCTCAAACATTGGAAGCTTTTGGAGGCTGATCCACCCTTGCTTTGCATCTCTGTCCTTGGAGGCTTGGATTCCGCAATTTTTGATAGCAAGAAGAAGGACGTGTTTTGTGAGGGCTTAATAAATATTGTGAGTGCTACCAACGCATGGATAACCACATTCGGTTTGAACTGTGGTGTGGCTAGAGTTGTCAGCGATGCTATATCCCTTGCCGAAACCTATTTTATCAAGGAGAATGGTGAGTCTCCAAAAGTCACTTGCATTGGCGTGAGTCCATGGGGTGATGTTAGGCAACATGACTCTCTCGAAAAATAAATGGTAAGATCACTCACCTTTATCCTCCCTCATAGCCTTTAACATACCACAAACCACTAGCTCGTTTCCTCTACAAAGTGAATAATTTTGTGACTCGGAACGAAGCTATTTCTCTCAACAAAAATCACACACATTACATTCTCGTGGACAATGGAATGAGAAATAGTTACCAACGTTCTAATATCTTCCAATACCGCGATAAGATAGATGAACTAATAGCAACGCCACTAAACAGTTATTAGATTTGGTATTTTGACTATTTTCCTTATCGTAGGCGGTGGGTGTGGGGTGCCAGTTGTAACACTGGTGTTAGGAGGGGGATTTGATGTAATCGAAAATGTTGCCAAACGCGCGTCGCAAGGAATGCCTATTATTATCTGTGGCTCCACAGGAGGAGCAGCTGAAATTCTCCATCGAATCTCTCAATATAACGCAAATAAAAAGTTTGCGATTTATAATCTTCAAGTAACACCTTCTTAGGTCTCAAAATCTATCTGCAACTCAAATTAATGAGTTGAAGGAGTTGTTAACTGATCTTTTGGAGAGCTGTCAAGATAGTCTGAATCCCGACTGGACGGTAGAAAAAGGCATCGAGCTGCTTCAAACTATCGCAGCGAATGAACGTTTCCTTAGCTACTTCGCCCTTGGAGTCGAGTCTAGAGTTGAGAGCCTTGATAAGGCATTCCTTAAAGCCATTATTAAATGTTCTGCCATTAATCCTGTAGATCTTTGTAACCTTGCCCTCAAATTTGGTTGTGTTGACATGATAAAGCAAGAGCTTTTAGAGAACCCATCAATTCGGTCTGCTCTCGATGGTGGTAAGTTAATGCCTTTATCTTCACTTATCGCCTTCTTTTAATTTTTAATTTGCAAAATTATATATGTTTAATTAAATATGTTTACAACTCATGATGTTCTCTGGTAAGTCCATGCCATTCTAGGACGCATCACTATTGAGGTCAGGTAGTTACTAAATGAGAATACTAATGAGAAATAGTGAGTTAAAACAAAAGGTTTCTAGGCTGAATTGTCTGCAAAATTATAAATAAATATCTACTGATCCTTTTTTATTTGTGAATGAATTTCTTGATGAATTAATAGTTCCACTCCAATAAGCCTTAACTGGAGAGCAATTTTGTAGGTTATATTGGAAATATATTAACTTTATTAACTCATTGGATGAGTTGGAGATCATATCATTAGGATGCATGATAACCTTAATACCACAGTCACCAAGTCCTAATGCGTATGCCACTTTTCTCACCTCTTCCAAAAAAATGGGCTGCCACAAATGAAGACGAAATTTTGCAGTTTTTGGTGATATGGTTAATGCTATTTTTAAAGAATTAAGAGGGCAAGAATATTTGAGTAGGAAACTGCTATCTGAGAATAGTTGAAGAACATTTACTCCGAGGGCTTTGAAGAATACCTGCATCTGTCTTGCTCTCTCATTAACTTTGGCAAGGTAACTAAAAGACTGGAGTGTTATAAGCGTGGATTAGCTGGGTATGCTATCTCGCACTGTTGTCATCAATTGAATAAAACTTCTAAGAATTAATGTGGAATTCGAAATTGATGACTATTTCACGTGAAATGACTAAATACGAGTAACAATACCCTCGCCTCTTGCCGTAGTTCCATATGGAGTTTTACACATTCACCCATGACAGTTTTATACTTTTGCTTTAACCATATTTAATATGACCCCGTAAAGCGTTTTCTACTACTGCAAAGAGTCGAAACAATTTTCACCTCAGGAAAACATTTCATTACTTCAGAAAATCTGAATTTAAGCAGATTTTCGTACCCGGACAAAAAATGCACCATATTTAGTAATGATACGAAGAGTGTGACAGTGATAATTGTGTAAGTTCATTTCTTCATGGGATTGTTTTTGTTCAATGTTAATGACTTAACTAAAAGTGAGTTTGACAGAAAACTGGACCGATTGTTCATAGGCTATTATAAACATCATGAGCCCTTTTCAGTGCTAATACAAATGTAATTTCTACTGTTTCACTATTGGCACTCCTTGTTAGATATTATCGAGTTGAGTTATTGAAAGCACAAATAGAGAATTTTTTCAACATCTCAATTCCATTTAGGTCAAATTAACGACCTGGTAACTGTAGCATTACTGGAAAATCACTGCGAATTCATAGAGGTGATGATTGAGCAAGAAGTGGTAGAAATACCCACTTACCTTAGAATGGGCATTCTAAACACACTCTACAACGATATCGATGATCCTACAATCCTTGGACGCAGTTTTGAAAAGTATGGTGTTCAAAGAGCTTCCATTGAATCCAGGACAGTCAAAGGAGCCAAATTGACTGCAGCTGAGGATACTGTACCCTCTTCGTCGAGTCCAGATGGGAAATCCTCTAACATTCTGGACATGCTTACCCGAAAAAAACCTAAGATTTGCCGAGATGGGTGGACCAGCCTTCTTAAAGTCAAAAAGCTCCTGAAGCGAATACTGGGAAACTTTGAGAGTGAAAACTACGCTGAAATTACTGTAAGTTCACTGATTCCACTTCTGCGTTAATGACGTGCTTAACTCGTCAGGCAATAGTTTCACATAAGATTACCAATGTGTGTTCGTTCTTGTAGCCCGCAAATAGCAAAACGATGTTTCCTCAACCCATGCAGGTAGGCCACTGATGATTTTGCCTATTATTTACTGATTTAGGCAAAAGTGAATTCGATTAACTTTGTGGGCATTTCTTACAGGAACTTTTCCTATGGGCAATATTGAACAATCGTCATGAAATGGCATTAATATTCTGGCGAAATGCAAACGAATCCTTGCCCCTGAGCATAATAGCTTGCACTATTTATCAAAAGATGATAGGCACACTGCCAGCCTATGATACTGAAGGCCGACGGGCTCTGGCTTGTCAAAAAGATTATTTTGAACAATCTGCTAAAACAATGATTGAACTCTGCTATGAAAAATCACAAGTGAGTTGTAGCGAAACCCTGTGGTTGGTTAGTTTGTTGTTATCGTGGAAACGACTTTGTTATTTAGTTTCAAGTTCGATTTGTTATGTCTTAGAGGTTCTATCATCCCTTTTTATACATATATATATATATATATATATATGTTAGTTAGCATTAGCCTTTTAGTTAACTCCGGGCTTCACAGAGGGAGGAAAATCAAAGTCGCAAATAGTCGAGAGAGGAACAGAAGAGTGATTCACAGATGTAAAAGAGACAAACACAAAGGTAGATAAAAAGGCAGGGTGAGTACTGTGGAAGTGGTCGAATATGACATACAGTCGGATCATGGTAGTTTGAAGTCCACGGCCGGTTTATAGACTTTTGTCGTGTGAGTATACGTTGTCCAGGGTGGACCACGTGGAAGTAAGTTTATGGCGCACCCCTTCCCTCATATATAAAGCAGCATATATTTAGTAATGATTTTTCAATGCTTTAGAATAAAATCTTGTGTACACGAACATTTCTGTAACCGACACACATTGAGCCAATCTTCTAACATAGAAATAATGGCAAGTAAATATCTACACAAGTTATGAATTTATTGAGGACGTCTTCGATATATTGAGAATATCGATTTTTATCCATATATACTCCGCCCACCTTTGCAAAACACTGCCAATCAATTTTAGTAAACTTATTAGGACGCTGCGTAGTCAAACAAATAAGCATTTTTACCTTTTCGTTAATGAAATAGTACAATTTTTAGTGAATTTCATTAAACAAACTAGCATTTTAAAGAAGCAACTATCAGTATCTATGTAGTAATTAGTAAAGTGGCAATAAACAAAGCCAACATCTTTGTATGCGAGGTGAATATCGATGACTAATATCGAAGACAGGTCATGCAGAAATTTTTTGCCAAATAACCTCAGTGTAGTACCTTCACATTAATTAAACACACGTTTTGAGCTTGATAAACATGTCTGAACAACTTGGACACAGTTCACACGCTGTTCACTCCATACGCACTGTTTCCTCGGGTGGTGCTGGAGTATCTTACCTTATTTTAGCAGTAATTGAATGCTTGGTGCTATTGGCAAAGGCCTCTTTTGGGTAGCATCGGCTACAGATACAAGCTCATGGAGTATTATTCGTCTATGCCATGTGTAATGGTTGTAATAGTGGAAACCAGCTAGTTTGTTGACGCTACTTTGATACGGATTTCACTATGGATCCTTGGAATTCTTCAAGTCAAAATGTATTGAAGCTATATCTTAGTAAAATATCATCATCAGGTTCTATCGTATCTCCACGAGGATAGAATATCTCTCTCGGTTTGAAGGAAAGCACAGTGACGAATGACAAATTATGAACAGCAGTAGCAAGGTTACATTTCAAGGCATGAAATTAAACACCTGACAGTCAACAAACTGGTGTAAGAGGGCTACTGACTGCTATCTTCCTTCAGATGCCGCAAAATATTCAAATTAGCTTTCCGTCAAGTTGTTGTAACCACTTGCCACAATCTATGTTTTAAGCTTCATTGAAGAAGCCAGTACTAGTAACAAAGTCATCCATGCTGAACAGAACATTCACTATCATAAGAATCCTTTCTTGAACATTGGATTAAGAATCTGCGAGTATAAGCGTCAATTATTACATAAGGCACTTACATGCTGTAAACGCTTGCTATTTGGCTAATTTCATTGCGTTTCTCCTGTTTCATAATTTGTCGAACAGCCCAGACCTGCATTTGAAGGACAGAATTGTGCAGCTCTTCCTTGTATGGATCGACTTGTTCCTCATCTTCCTCGTCGGAGTCATCTCCATACGCCAACATGTTCATTCCTCCTTCAGCTTCCTCCTCAATGCCTTTAGCTTTTTAAATGTATTAAAAATATACAATTGACCAGTGGAATTTAATACCCATCACAAGTATGAGTATTTAAACAGGATTAAATATAAACGTATATATGTATATATATATATATATATATATATATATATGTATTACCCAAGGCGATAATGGTAAACTCTCTTTCGTTTCTCGAACTCAAAATGGACATAATATCACATGATGGGGCTTTTTGTCGTAACTTCATCATTGTTCAATTCTATCCAGTCTCTCCGACCTATCACTGACTACAAGTAGCAAATTAAAGCAGAAAGCAGTCACTGTTATACCCTCATGATAGTTGCATCCAGTGTTCGTTTATACCTTCATTTTAAGTTGAATTGCAGCCCAACTTCTCAGTTACTAGATTGCTGTTACGAGCTCTGCCACTTATCTTGATTCACTGTTTGAAGAACAGGAATTCTAATAAAATATAGAAAAATGTTGACCACTTTTCCGCATCTCTGTGGGCGCATTTACAATTATTTTTTAGAAGAAAGGCACTGAGCGTCGTAAAAATCAATTATTGCGACTTGTGTTTTCAGGGTAAAATGAGATGTCAATATTGATCGCTCGAAGGCAATTTGTTTCACCATTGTCGAGGTGAAGACCAGTTGTCTCAATACATTGGCTTAAGATGCAACACTAGCCAAAGGTGAACAGGTGTACGTGAGGTGATGGTTGTCCAGACGTCAACCTAATATTAAGAGTCAACCAATGTAAGAAGATCCTTGTATGTACTAAGTGAGGATAACTCATTGCAAATGTGTGAGATGGCAAGTGATCTCATTAATCAATCATAAAAATGATTTTGCAACAAGTAAACCCGGCCGTAAAGAAAAATAGAGGATGTTTAAGGAAGGACAGCAAATCTCGGCACTTCTCCATAACCTCAATACTCGACTCGAACATTGAGTCGCTTGTTAATGATTGTGTGAATAATTGGCAATTTGCATCAAGTTCTCATGTTCTTTGAAACACCCTAAGATGCAAAAACCGTGGCTTTTGTGAACAGGAAATGAATTTGCAGTAGGAGAGTTCGAATTGTTTAAATTAATACGAAACAAAACATATCCAAATAACACATTTGTATTATTATATAATACTACAAAGATATTTAATCGGGATAATTTCATAAAATAATCTTGAGCTATCCGATTATGGGAAGCGCTGTATCATTCCCCTCAAAAATTAGTGAAAACAAACCAACCTTTCTTCAACCATTTTATAGGGGAATACTTAAAGCAGCAACAAGTTAGAGCCTCCACGAGGGCTTGCAACAAGCTGAAAGGTGGTGGTAGAATAGGCGCGTCCTTGTATTCTCGAAGGAGGTGAAATTTTGTCGACTTCCAAAACAGCAGAGATTTTTCTTGAATGTCCGAGAATACGTTACTGAAAAAAATATTTCAAAATACTCTTCACAGGACTGCACAATAAGAAGCGAATGTTTCAAAATCGCGCCATATCGCAACTTGTCACGTAATTTTAAAATTCAATAGAACGTATGCAACCCAATCTTTGCAATCATGCATGCGCAAAAGATGATTGCTTGCCACCCAAAGCTGGTAATTTGTTCTAGCGAAACTATTGGGACTCAATTTCAAGAGTTTTAGGCTAATGGACCAGCGTTCTATCAATCGACTCTAAATCAACTCTTTCATTTCTCATCATTCCTCACCGGGGAGTCACAAATATGGCCATATTTTTCGTTTTGTTGAAATTCTTACCCAGAGAGGTATATGTGCTTAAGTAAAGAATTCTGTAGAAATTAGTCTTGCACACATTTCACGTACCTGAAGATAGCGATAAGAAGGTTGACAAGGAGTATGACAACAATGAGCATGTAGGCAGCAAGAAGTATGGGAACAAGTGGATTTCTAACAGGACATTCGATTCCATCTGCGTCTTTACCCTTACAATCTTCAACTTCTCCTACAATGATTTGCAAATTCAATGTTGTTATTTGTTAATCGTGAAAGAAGAGAGTAATTCTTAATATTATAAGACACCGGGCACACCTTCTGCCTGCTCCAAGTTAAGTTCTCCATAAAGTCGATAGTAGGGAAAGTAGAAGAGGTCTTTGAAGATTGGGAAATCAAAACTTTTTAGATTGGGGTACAACATGGCTTGGGATGCAACACCATAAGGAAGTAGAAATACTATCAACACGAGGATGAAAATGCCCAGTTCAATCAGCATTCTGAAAATCATCACAGCTTGAGGACCTAGTCTCTTATTCACAGCGTACATTTTAAAGAAGCGCAGGAAGTAAAATATCACTGAAATTAAACGAAAGATATATCAGATATTCAAGTTTTAAGATTCACAGTATCAATGCTGCTTACGAAGAATTGAGTACATTGATTTGGCATAAACGTAAGTTACATCTAAGCCAATGCGTAAGCACATCGTTAATATTGTTGGCAATATCAGAGCTAAATCATAGCCATGCCATCTATTATTTCGCAACCATTTCCTCAAAGTTGAACCTGGTGATTCTTGTCCTACCAAGACAATGAGGAACTTAATCAATTGAAAATATGAATACAAAATCAACTTACACTTCGAATTGTTTCTACTGAGAAACAGGCGAGATACACCATTAGCACAATCTCTAAGATTGAAATATGCGCTGATTCCATTCCAAAGAGTATGGTATATGAGTAGAATATCAGGAAGATTGCGTAGAACGTCTAAAAAAGATCTGATAAATGACACAAGCGTTTACTTAAAATATATAAGTAGCGTTTTCTTTACCGTATTAACACAGAATTTCGTTCGCGGTGCATTATAGAAGTACTTCATTTTCTGTGCACTAGAAATCTCCTCCATAGACAGAGTATCATCCGCACCAGGTCTTGCAATGCTTTCTTTCAGACGCTTATAAATGTCAGAATCATTCGAATCAGGAAGTATAATTTGATTCTTAGAGAATTGTACTAGATTAGTGAGTATTAATGGTGGAAAGAGGTAGGCGAGGACTATGGAGACAGGATTTGCTTCGATTCCTGATTTCCAGTCAAGTTGAATTACATGTTGGCAGGCATTTGAGGAGACAAAGTCTTGACAGTTGGCACTTAGAGCTAGTGGAATGCAATAGATATCACCCCAGGTTTTAAACGGTCGAGCAAGGAGATATAGAGATTTCCACTAAAAGAGTTAACAGTTATAGCTTTAGGACTTTATGGTCTACACAAATCCGATATTTTAATTGCCCTAATAGACGCAGGAGGGATTACACCCAAGTGAATGTCATGACATAGACAAGCGGCATAAAGGCGTGCCAATTGCTTCTAAGTTCTTCATTGGCTTGTGTGTCGTGAGCCCCTCCGCCCTCACCCAACCAACGATGTGATGAATATTCTTCGCCTTTCGACCTTTTCTACCTTGTCTTACATTGTTCTCATGAAGTGATCGTGCGAATGTGGAGCTCACGAGATCGATCCTTATCCATCGGTGTGAAAGGCCAATATTAATGATCATAAAAGCAGTCAATATTATGTCAATTCTTCATGGAATGCCCTTTCTTTAACCTCTTCATATGATTTAACGATGGGGCCTAATATTGGTAATATTAGGGCGCTTAGGTAGCTTCAAGGCAGATAAGACGAGCCTCAATATTGTCAATATTGTTTGATATCAGTATATGTATAATAGAACCTACTGACCACTGCATTTTCAACTAATCTATCACACAGAAGATACTTTAGTCCATTGAGTATTTTGCAAACTATTCTACTCTATGGCAAAGAAATCATGTTTCGGTGGTCATAAGCTTCGTGCTAGTTAACAATTGACTTACACCTGGCGGGTGTGAGATTGAATGCTGAAGGGGAGTTGTTTAACCAAGAATATATTTCAACTCAAATCTCTTCATATTATTACTATCTATAATAATAATAAGTTTGAATTGACTTGACTAAACTTTAAATAAATTAAAGTCTTCTTTAGTAAAAATTCTTCACCTCTGTATTGAAGTTAATAGGGATAAAAATGAACCAAGCGAAGCCAGTTCAAGTTGTCTTTCTCTCCTGATTAATATTCCACAATGAAGTGTGAGCGTCGTGTTCACAATAACTCGAGCCTTAGCTATCTACTTCTGGTTCTCGGACTGGAGCTTTGCGTAAAAAAACTATGTAATGCTTACCGCTCTCTCTGCTTAGTTCCTCCTTCTCGATCTCCCAGAGCTATCTGTGCTCACTAAAGCCCTCTAACCAATGAGTTCGTTCCTCCATATAACTATTGTTGTGAAAATTAGAGGAAGAGTATATAGAGGAGAATGGGACACTCCCTCATTCAAAGATTGGGACGAGAATACGAATTGGGGAAAGAGATGTATAGCTTTCAATTGTGCTAATCATTAGCATGTGTGTGTTTTGAGATCCTTTCCTATTAATTCAATTTCTGTTTTTAGAAACATTTTCACTTAATTTCGTAGAACGACCTTGAAGTTGGGGTAAGTATCTAAAACTTCACAGCCAGCAGAGCAAATTGTAAGTAGTTGACTGGCTAATTTGTTCTTTACGTACTTACTGTACCTGATATGCCAGTTCCTGTTCCGAATATCCTCCAAGATATCAGGAGCAGCAACTTCCAACCTACGGGTAAGAGCGGCGATCGACATAGAGACACATTGGTCATTTCGAAACAAAACAAATTCTGTAGACTGGAGTTTTATTGGTTGGACGCCTGTCATATTTGCGCTTACTTCGAGGTATATGCGATGTTCACACTTATTCAAAGTACTTCTACCTTTCAGCTACTTCCCCGATACTTTTTTTACTTTAATGGTCAACACTTAATTGGAGTTAATGATCTCTAGTTCACTTACGAACTGCTTTTAAACGAGAATTACAAATTGATAGCAAATGCTAGGTCGCGTTTGGGTATGACTGTATGTGAGAGCGTCAGGCGAAAAGGAATTCAAGTACTGTGAGATATTCGATTAGTTAAAATCGTTCAATTCTGCACAACAATCCAAGGTAACATAGTGAGATAAAATTTGCCCTTCCAGAAGATATTTTCATCTTACGATAATTAGTAACATGTCCTAATTTTCCTCACATGTTTAATTTCCATTGCTCCAGATACTGGATTAAAAAGATTTCTCGATCCGAATCTTCACTATCCAATCTTATCATAGTCAATGGTCCAACTACATTACTAAGACATAATTTCACAGCCATTATTGTGCAAGTCTTTTCAATGTTTTAGGGCACAAATTCACTCCAATCCCATGAATCTTTCTGCGTTCTTCCTGTCTGATGGACTCGACTTTATTATCTACCACAAAAAATTCTTGTAGCGCCCTTAAAGTACTCTGCTTTTAACATCTTGATAACCTAGAATTAAACTGTCATAGATCTGGCGCTAAACTGACTTTCAATTATCAATGCTGAGGTGACTGTAAGTGGTCTGTGGGAAATAGGAGTTTATGAGAGAAAAGGTACACTCCGTAATGGACAATAAAACTCAAGTATGTCACAAGTTCCACGCCACTCCTGTGGGGTTGTCAACTTATTCTGGTCACTCTATAGTATTTCCAGAAATCTGAGCATGCAGGAAATAAGTGCTCATGGAGGTTGGCCATGTTGACCTCATGTATGCCCCTTTTAAAGCCTTCATCCCATTAACTTTTAAATTAATAAATTGTCTTGGGGTAGCTGTAGCTTGGTTTTTCTAACCCTCTCTCACTTGGACTGAGTCATCTGTAGTCAAGCAATGGTTGACAGCTAACCTGTAACTAAAACAGTTCAGTGATCTACAGTTAGTGGCAAGTCTCGTCTGAGTGAAATAACACATACAAAAAATAATGCCTTCGAACTTTACTATCGACTTTAGAATGGTTAAACAGTCAATAGTAATTACCAATTTCCATATTCTGTGAATTCAAACAGGAATAGTCGGTTCGTCGTAAAATCAATCCACTAAGGACAGTTAATGTAAATATGAACTGATCAAAAATGTTGTAACCTGTAATGGCCCGTACTGAAAGCTAGGACAAATTACCAGCTTTGAGTTAAAAGCAATCATCTTTTGCGCATGCATGATTGCAAAGATTGGGTTGCATACGTTCCATTGAATTTTAAAATTACGTGACAAGTTGCGATATGGCACGATTCGGAAACATTCACTTCTTATTGTGCAATCCTGTGAAGAGTATTTTAAAATATTTTTTTCAGTAACGTATTCTCGGACATTCAAGAAAAATCTCTACTGTTTTGGAAGTCGACAAAATTTCACCTCCTTCGAGAATACAAGGACGCGCCTATTCTACCACCACCTTTCAGCTTGTTGCAAGCCCTCGTGGAGGCTCTAACTTGTTGCTGCTTTAAGTATTCCCCTATAAAATGGTTGAGGATAGGTTGGTTTGTTTTCATGAATTTTTGAGGGAAATGATACAGCGCTTCCCATAATCGGATAACTCAAGATTATTTTATGAAATTATGCCAATTAAACATCTTTGTAGTATTATATAATAATACAAATGTGTCATTTGGATATGTTTTGTTCTGTATTGATTCAAACAATGCAAACTCTCCTACTGCAAATTCATTTCCTGTTCACAAAAGCCACGGTTTTTGCATCTGAGAGTGTTTCAAATGACATGAGAACTTGATGCGAATTGCCAATTATTCACACAATCATTAACAAGCGACTCAATGTTCGAGTCGAGTATTGAGATTATGGAGAAGTGCCGAAATTTGCTGTCCTTCCTTAAACATGCTCTATTTTTCTTTACGGCCAAGTTTACATGTTATAAAATCATTTTTATGATTGAATAATGAGAGCACTTGCCATCTCACACATTTGCAATGAGTTATCCTCACTTATTACATACAAGGATCTTCTTACATTGGTTGGCTCTTAACTTTAGGTTGACGTCTAGAAAACCATCACCTCACGTACACCAGTTCACCTTTGGCTAGTGTAGCATCTTAAGCCAATGTATTGAGACAACTGGTCTTCACCTCGACAACTGTGAGACAAATTGACCTCGAGCGATCAATATTGACATCTCATTTTACCCTGAAAACACAAGTCGCAATAATTGATTTTTACGACGCTCAGTGCCTTTCTTCTAAAAAATTATTGTAAATGCACTCACAGAGATGCGGAAAAGTGGTCAACATTTTTCTATATTTTATTAGAATTCCTGTTCTTCAAACAGTGAATCAAGATAAGTGGCAGAGCTCGTAACAGCAATCTAGTAACTGAGAAGTTGGGCTGCAATTCAACTTAAAATGAAGGTATAAACGAACACTGGATGCAACTATCATGAGGGTATAACAGTGACTGCTTTCTGCTTTAATTTGCTAATTGTAGTCAGTGGTAGGTCGGACAGACTGAACAGAATTGAACAACGATGACTTTACGGCAACAGGCTTCATCATGTGGTATTATGTCCATTTGAGTTCGAGAAACGAAAGAGAGTTGACCATTGTCGCCTTAGGGAATATATATATACGTTTATATTTAATCCTGTTTAAATACTCATACTTGTGATAGGTATTAAATTCCACTGGTCAATTGTATATTTTTAATACATTTAAAAAATCCAAACCCATTAAAGGAGGAATGAACATGTTGGCGTATGGAGATGACTCCGACGATGAAGATGAGGAACAAGTCGATCCATACAAGGAAGAGCTGCACAATTCTGTCCTTCAAATGCAGGTCTGGGATGTTCGACAAATTATGAAACAGGAGGAACACAATGAAATTAGCCAAATAGCAAATGTTTACAGCATGTAAGTGCCTTATGAAATAATTGACGCTTATACTCGCAGATTCTTAATCCAATGTTCAAGAAAGGATTCTTATGATAGTGAATGTTCTGTTCAGCATGGATGACTTTGTTACTAGTACTGGCTTCTTCAATGAAGCTTAAAACATCGTTTGTAGCAAGTGGTATCAACAACTTGACGGAAATCTAATTTGAATATTTTGTGGCATCTGAAGGAAGATAGCAGTCAGTAGCCCTCTTACACCAGTTTGTTGACTGTCAGGTGTTTAATTTCATGCCTTGAAATGTAACCTTGCTACTGCTGTTCATAATTTGTCATTCGCCACTGTGCTTTCCTTCAAACCGAAGGAGACATTCTATCCTCGTGGAGATACGATAGAACCTGATGATGATATTTTACTAAGATATAGCTTCAAAACATTTTGACTTGAAGAATTCCAAGGATCCATAGTGAAAGCCGTATCAAAGTAGCGTCAACAAACTAGCTGGTTTCCACTATTACAACCATTACACATGGCATAGACGAATAATACTCCATGAGCTTGTATCTGTAGCCGATGCCAACCAAAGAGGCCTTGACTAAACCTCAAAAATCTTCTTTGCCTAAGGCACCAAGCATTCAATTACTGCTAAAATAAGGTAAGATACTCCAGCACCACCCGAGGAAACGGTGCGTATGGAGTGAACAGCGTGTATTATGGCTTATGAGCCACTAGCACAAAGCTTAATCTTTAAAATACAATAAGTCCCACGCTAAGTTGAGTGCAGATTGGCTGAGAGGTCTCTGTACCAATTATTGTACGTGCTCCCTACTCAGTCAGTCAGTGGCACAGCAGCACATTCGAGACTATTCGAGTGCGCATGCGATTTCTTTGGTCAGTCATAAACCCTTAGAACGCATCGGAGTAAATGGAATGGAAATCGAATTCATCAAGGAATGAAGAAAAGGGTCGGGTTCAATAATAAAATTTGACGAATTTGTGCAGACTCATCTGATTTTATATGGGAAGAATTGAGTTGCCACGGGTTAAAAAATGTAGGGAGAAGAAGATCCAAAATTTGATCTGCCCAGATTGTATTCCAATTTTATGGATGATAGTTCTACTTATTATATTGAGGAGTTTTTTACTCTGCTGGCCATGGTAAATCAGTTTTCTTTGCATTATGACTATGACTGCCAAAGACCTAGTTGGTAAATCACTACTAAATTTAGCATACCTTTAAACTTCCTATTCACGTGCACATCATACACCTTTGATGCAGTTAGGTTGAGTGTGCATATAAATTATCCTATGAATATTGTCGCTTGTCACTTGTCACTTGCCAATTGCCAATTCTGTCTAACAAAATATTTCCTTATTTGTAGAATTGAAGAAATTCAAGATAAAATAGAAAGTAATGACAATTCTTCGGAGAGTGGTAAGTTAACCATAGGTTCAATCATTAACTTGAAAGGCACATTTCACAAACACGCTTGACTATTTAAAATGAATTACCTTGATTAGAGGGCCTTAAATTTGTCAATTTCAACCATCACCAAATTAAAATGGCAATTTAACGCACTTCTTTCTGGTATTATAGAAGGCATGAAATCGAGCGAGCTGGTGAAGTTTCCAGTAAGTTCAACACTCGATTCGCTCATATTATTGCAAAACTGGATAATTTCAACACCTACTTTCATTTCTTCACACTAAGCGTGAGGATTCTAGTGCCAGCATAAGCGCTTTGGATGAAAAGGTGCGTGAACTGGAAGAACGAATCCACAATGAATTCAAAAAGCAAGAGATGTTGCTTAAAAATTTGGTCAAGCCAAGGGTCTAGAAATCTGAATGCACAATTTCTAAAACAGGCGAGTACTAACTCAATAAACTGTATGACATTGTTTTGCAAAAAAAAATTATTTGCCCTATTGGAAATGATCTTTTGAAAACATTAATCTACCTGTAGTAATTTCCTATCAGCGATTTTCTGACGGAAATTACGGAAAATGTGTATCTCAAATATTCGAAATTTTAATTTGGCTTGGTTGCTTTACTCATATTGGTTCAATACATGGGGAAAACATTTAACAAAAACTTCTATTATCCAATTGCAAATATAATTAATTAGATAATCAATCTATTTCTGCAAAATTACAGACTACATTAAAAGTAATTAAATTCAATATAAAATGTATTTAAATTTAAGTCTAATGAATGGCATCATTTAATTTCCCCATTTGATTTAGGACATAATTACTTAGCCCCAAAGAATCCCTTATTTAAACACGGAATTTAAATATCAGTAAAGAATATTTAAGTCCTGTTTTTTTTTTATTTTACAATTCTACGAAATCATTCGAAAATGTAATTGGCTGACAAAGAGTCGATTTGTATAGGGGGTTGCATGGGTTGGAGAACCTTAGTAGCAGTTATTCGATTCTCATGTTTGCCGAAGCTTCTGGACCTCTTCACATTTCTAATGACTTTCAATCCCATAAAAGCTACAAATGGGGTGTTTTGTAATTTTGTGCAAAATCAGCCTCTGTAACATTAGCAATAGAGAGCAGCAGCTGCCATATCAACCCCCCACTCCCAATCTCTCGCCCAATTTTCTATCGGTTCGTCTTATGTATTTTCTTTCCAACTTGGAGGGGTCAATGATTCTCTGTAGTGACTAAGGTAGTTTGAATTGAAATAAAAGGAAAAATATATCTAATCTAACTCTGAGGAAAAAAAAGGGCTTCACCAGGAATCCAAAATAATATTTGCTGGGATTAAGAGCTGACGAATTGAATCCATAAAATCACGATCTACGTGTGTTGAAGCCTATCTTTTCAATTAAACAAAATTATTCAAAGAGGCTTTTGCGAGATATTTAACCGGAGTTGACTTTTCAATATAAGTGAGTGGAAATTTTAAATGACAAGGCCTACATGCATTCCTCTACATTCCCACAATTCCATATTTCGTCATTTTGAAGTCCGTATGATTATTGAGAGAGGCATGCACTCCCATTGAGTCGATTTAATCATTTAAGACAGAAGTGAACAAGTCATTCTAATTCACGAATTTGGAAATAATGATGTTCATTTTATTAGTGACAACTCTGATGAGCGTCACAACAGAAACATGGATATAATTAGAAGAGGTATTAGTCCCGTTTCTATGACACCATATCACTTTGTTACGTGAAAGCTACTACCATGGCTGGGCGTATCTTAGTGACCGTTGTGCAATTCTAAAGTGGTAGATCTGCTGGTCATGTCATCTGCTCAACTTATGACTCACGCTAGGTCAACACAGTGAATAAATGCAAATGTAATGTGTTATCGGTCAAAGTCCATCTACTCATCATGATGAAAAGCCGTGCAATTCCTACATGCTTGTCTAGGCACGCTGAGAACGTGTCACTCATATATACTGCTGTGAGAGAAGTTTAGTAGGACAAATAGAGTGCAATTTCAAATCTACTGATTTTGGAGCCTACAATTAAAAATGTTTTAGTAATTGATGACTAAACTGCCCATATTAAGCTACTAACCGCCCAATAACTCCTGTGGCAGGATTCCCTCAACTGTATAGAGGAAACCGACGCACGGCGTGGAACGCATTTATTTTGGATGTTGGTTTGTCACAGAGCATAGCCATTCAAATACCATGAGTGGTTAGTTAAATAATGCAGAAATTTTTGATTGATAATTGAATGAGGGGTCTCTGCCCCCACGATCACACTTGCTCAATACGCGATTTCCTTTTCATGGCATTTGCGCATTGAATTTGAATCAGCATTTACTGAATCCAGTGTTCTCTCGAATCGTAATGAACATCGAATTTCTAATGTCAATGAACACGTAGTGTGTGAAGTTTTAGACTTCATCTTGAACATCAACCCAGTAAATTGTAAGAACTTGCCTGCCTCCGAGAGTTCTGAAGCTATGTGAGGAATTGGTATTTGTATACCTATATGACATTTTTAAGGGTATCCAACAGTCAAAGCATTCCTTTATGTGGCTGGAATACTGTGATCTTTTGAAACGTTTAGAAATGATGTGACCATCCATTGAAATAAGTTCCAAACTGAATTGTACTCCTACTATATGCGAAGTATGAAGTGTGATGCATCTCTAATTGAATGGGTAGGCTTATTGAAGTCTGATACTCGTAGCCTGTTGAGGATGATTGACAGTAAGGATCTCCTTGTTGATTGTCTCCAAGAGAGTACCGACCCAACCCTCTACTGGGGATCCACTAACAAGCAGACTCTTACCATCTGCTTACTCAATTTCCACTTCTTACTTGCCCTCCAACACTTCCTCCCTTTCAGTGAAGTTCATGACCTGCTAATAGTGTGACCGTGATTGGGTTTTGACGGATTCTGCACTTAGTTATTAAGCTAATATTCTATTCATAATATCCGTCTCTATCCCCTTTTCACTGGCCTTTGCAGATATTCAGGTGGCAGCATTTACGCATCTATTTCAATTGCACGATTGATATTTTTATCGATATTTTTTCAATTGTGCCTATTTAACATTGTTATTTGACATTGGATTAGCTCTGAGTAGACTTCATACGACCTCATCAGCGTTAGCGTTTTGACTTTTCACTTACTTCTGCTTTACAGTCATGTTGCAATTGATATCACTATTTTTAAACACTCGAGGTCGAAAGAATTTCATTCGGTTGTATCAATCACACTACTTTAATAGATTTATAACACTGACATGGCCCGCTAATATACGTTTATTGTCATTGCATATTGCTTTCAGTACGGGCCATTACAGGTTACAACATTTTTGATCAGTTCACATTTACATTAACTGTCCTTAGTGGATTGATTTTACGACGAACCGACTATTCCTGTTTGAATTCACAGAATATGGAAATTGGTAATTACTATTGACTGTTTAACCATTCTAAAGTCGATAGTAAAGTTCGAAGGCATTATTTTTTGTATGTGTTATTTCACTCAGACGAGACTTGCCACTAACTGTAGATCACTGAACTGTTTTAGTTACAGGTTAGCTGTCAACCATTGCTTGACTACAGATGACTCAGTCCAAGTGAGAGAGGGTTAGAAAAACCAAGCTACAGCTACCCCAAGACAATTTATTAATTTAAAAGTTAATGGGATGAAGGCTTTAAAAGGGGCATACATGAGGTCAACATGGCCAACCTCCATGAGCACTTATTTCCTGCATGCTCAGATTTCTGGAAATACTATAGAGTGACCAGAATAAGTTGACAACCCCACAGGAGTGGCGTGGAACTTGTGACATTACGGAGCGTACCTTTTCTCTCATAAATTCCCATTTCCCACAGACCACTTACAGTCACCTCATTCCGACATGTATTTCTGAGGCCGCCCACTCAATCATCATCAGCAGGTCTATCACAAGTGGTAATTTAGTCATTAACAGGTTAAATAGCCTATTCAATTGTTGAGGTTTAAAGAACTAATTGAATTAATGCCAGAGGAGATCAACTAGAATTTTCGCAACGCGTACTTGCAATCATTCATGCCTAGATATGATTTAATTTTTGTTATCTATTTGCGGTTTTAATTATTATTATAATAGTCATTCGGAAAATGCCAACTGCTTCAAATCATGATAACAGCTGAAGATAGTAAACGGAGTTTCTAGTTTAGGCATCTGAAAGGTTCATATCGGTAGTTGTCCGTGGATAACCGGTCGAGGTGGTGAAATTCAATTGGTGTGTGAATGCTAATTAGAAATATCGAGAATTTCGGTTTGCCCAAAGGCATAGGCAGCTATAGACAGCAAACCAGTTGGTTCATTCAGACGCAGTGGCTTGGCTAATTAAGTGATGAGATCTTGGGGAATAGGCAATGATACATTTTATCTTTTTGCGGTCGTATTAATGCCCTCTTAAAATACAAACTATAGGTCGACACTTCACTAAAAACAGCACCTTGAATCTTAAAGCAGTCGTAAGAATTACCGAGCAAAATAGCTATATGTATACATATATATATGCTGAAATACCCACAAACAGTATATGGCGTTGTATGGGTAATCTGCACAGTTGTGTTAGAAGGGTGGTGTGAATAGATTATTGCTAAGGTAGATCGCATAGATAAGGTGGGTCGTCTTATCTGCCTTGAAGCTACCTAAGCGCCCTACTATTACAAATATTAGACCCCATTGTCAAAACATATGAAGAGGTTAAAGAAAGGGCATTCCATGAAGAATCGACGTAATATTAACTGTTTTTATGATCATTGGTATTGGCCCTTCACACCGATGGATAAGAATCGATCTCGTGAGCTCCACCTTCGCACATTCACTTCACTGCCTCTGAAGAGTTGGGACTAAACTAAGGACATTACAAGCATTTCTCCATTGTAATTTGATTTCGCAACCCTCTTACACTGTGTAAATAATTCACAAAGTCATATCTTACTATTCCTCCGAACACATTGCGCTTCACTACCAAGTAGGCCTTACAGACAAACACTTTATGCTTAATCTAGGCATGTCAATAGGCCTGTCTAGGCCTGTCATTTGGTGAAGAAAACCAAATGCAGATTTGTCCAAACACGAATTCGACCATCACTCGACTCCATCCTAAAATATAAAACTTTGAACTTCGAAGTGCATGTCAGTGCATGCTGAACAACATAGCACGAAACCACTTAGTTATTATGTTGAAATTTATGGGGTCCCCGATAGACTTACCTCCACGTGGTGCACCCTGGGCAATGTACACTCATACGGGACAAATGTCTATAAACCGGCAGCTGAATTCTGACTTCAAACTACCATGACACGACCACTGTATGTCATATTCCACCACTTCCACAGTACTCGCCTCACCTTACCTTTTTCTCTCTCTTCTCTTCTCTTCCCCAATCTCTTCTTTTGTGACTTTGATGTTCCTCCCCTCTGTAAAGCCAGAAGTTAACTAATGAGCTAATGATAACTATCATAAAGCCTGCCACTTGATATAAATAAATATTGACAGTTATTCAAAATCAGTGATTTCTATAGGGAGCCCAAAGTGTATGGTGGAAACCTGTAATTAACATCTTGAATAAATGTATGCCTGTGGTTTTTTATACTGTTAGAACTGTATATCACACTCAGTCAATACTATATTAGGAAATATTTGTTTAATCAAAAGGAAATAACTCCCTTTTCACCAGTGGAGTTCAGGTTTAGCGTCTATGATCTATATGTCCCGCCAAAAATTGCTGGGATACAGTTGGGTCAGAATTGGTGTGGAAAAGGCAAAGTATGTATCGTCCTTGTATTAGTGAGGCTTGGAAGTTGGACCATCACCGGACTGATGAGAGTTTAAGTCTCGAATGGCTGTCAAGTTGTCAGCAGTAAGGGTCATGCCAAATATCAAAATGTATGAAGACGACTTAGAGACAAACCGAAAGAATAGGTCTTTCCGAGACAAGACGTAAATGCTGCAGACTGGAGCATTATTTTGCCGAATTCTCCTCAGACATGGTAATCAAATACTATAACATTTTCATTAAATACTTGCATTTGTTATTTCTTTAAAACCCAAATCAATATTGGGCATATCGATAGGTGCGTAATTGTGAATCTCGCTAACAATATCACTCCACCAACCAATTATAGCAACGATAAATTATACCAATATGCATGGTTTAAACCTTTACTGATAATAATGGTGGCTTATCACACGCTCTCGTTTTATTCGGAACTGTCCTCTTCTTGTCACTTCTACGTCATACAAGAATATAGAAAGAGAAGCAGCATTGAAACAAATGGATTTATCCGTGAATTAATCAGAGGAATGACTTGAAAACACTTGCATAGAAAAGAATTTATACAGTCGAGATTGTTAGGAGGTCTAGTTCTGCCATCAGGATTTATCATCACGCCAATTATGTGGCTGGGGTACATGTGACTTGGACCTAGAGTGGTAAAGTGGAATGGAGGCAATTTGAGATGGTTTGTTAAAAAATTAATTTGTTATACGTGCGAGTAAGATAACCCCTATGATGATTGGTTTTGGGGAGAAAAAGATAAAATAACTGCCAAACTGTCAAAAGCGATAGGTCAAACACCTTTCCTAATCCTCTCCCTCCCCCTCCTCCCCTCCCCTAATTGATAAGACTGTTCGGGCGGCCAACAGTCAAATAGCTTACTTAGGGCCAAATGTTGTCCTTCGACTTTCGACTTTACTTTAAGGAATGGGGAGGATATTAAAGGCTGGCGATCGAAATTAAGAGGCGAATGTGATTTTTTATGGAGATTTAGATAGTGCTTATGTTTACCGGTTTGGTTACTGAGTTCTATAAGAAGATAGATAGACACCACACATTGAGTTGTCACTTGAGTGAACTTTCTGCAGAGAGAGTTCAAGGCAAGAGTTTTCAACAATTTCTAGGAAATAAGCATGTTTTACATCTCATCATTTCTTAAACTTGTAGTGTTTGGTGTATATCACAAGATGCGTTGGGTGCCGTAGAAAATTAGCGTAACGTAATTAGGAAAATACAAACACAACAAATATCGTCGATCTCTTTACGTAATATTTAACTCTTCAAACGTTAAAAAACAACACCCAGTGAATAGTAACTCGTAATGAAAGAAAAAATAACCCAAAATGACATAAATCTGCCTATTTTACTATAAATGAGCTTTATATGTTACAAATAAACACATTCTTTTTAATGTCAATTTTACAGTCACCATGATTTGCTATTGGTGATTTCAGCTGATATTCAATTGGACTGTGCTCTTAAATGCATTTTCACAAATTTATAATTTTTCCTAAGAATGACCTTGTTACAAATGCTCAAGACCTGCAATATGAAGAGTGAAAATTATATATTATTATAAGATGTAAGATTAAGTCGACATATTGGTCTAATTCAAGCCAAAAAAATCATTTATCAAAGGGTTGCGTTGGGGATATGGGTTAGAGGAGGCCACAGAACATTCAAATGAAAATATACTGGAACACATGGAAAGTGAACTTTAAACTGTCATTTTTGAAATCAACATTTTTTGAACAAATCAGATTTACAACTGTTGATGTATAATGACATTCGCGACCTGCTGTGCTTGAAATCATTCATTTCGGTTGGAGTTTAGTGTGGAGGATGTTGATAGATATCGCATTTTGGAGCGATGAGTCAACGTTTACAGTCTTATAGTAAAACGTTTCAAAATTCGAGTAAAATACATTAGATATCAAAGCTTTGGGCATTGAACAAGCGTATTGTTGACAACACTTCTATCTGATTCAGTCAGATGGGCTCAAATTGTATTGGTGCTTTGCAAGAGAAGGTATTAACAATTAGTTTAAATACGTCGCTCTCTCTCTGTGTTTTCCTATGAGTCACTGTGTTAATTTGAATTGTCTTTTCGGTCACTTTTATAAATCACAAGTATGAATATGAATCTCACTGCTCTCTCTTAGTGCAGCCAATGAGAGCATAATCGCCTTTTGTATTGGCCAATCAGCTGCACTCAGAATTGAAACGTTTTTATTCATCGCCATAATCTATCTATCTCTTACCATTACTTACTTGCAACAGCCATGGTTGGTGGTGGAGCTGAAAACACCTCTGAGTCAAAGGAGGACTTCATTAGACACAATTTCACGTACGAAGAATGCCAACTTTTCATTCCAAGGGAAACAGAAGACGGTTCAGTCCTGTAGACATCAATATACTCATTATTTTTTTTAGCAAATGTGGATGTGGAGAAAAGAAGTTAAATCATTTTGATGAAAAAACTGATTATTTTGCCGAGGAATGGATGCCCTCTTTAATCGCCTCAATGGGCCCCATAAATGCCTATGGCGTAGTAGATTTCTACACTGGGATTCAAAACCTGCATAAATCTTCAGAAGTAAGACGGGATTTCAGTGTCTTATTAGTTATTCTAGTATGTTCGAGTGTCGGATGACGACAATCCAGAAAGTGTAATCGAGTTAATGCTCAAACATTGGAAGCTTTTGGAGGCTGATCCACCCTTGCTTTGCATCTCTGTCCTTGGAGGCTTGGATTCCGCAAATTGTGATAGCAAGAAGAAGGACGTGTTTTGTGAGGGCTTAATAAATATTGTGAGTGCTACCAACGCATGGATAACCACATTCGGTTTGAACTGTGGTGTGGCTAGAGTTGTCAGCGATGCTATATCCCTTGCCGAAACCTATTTTATCAAGGAGAATGGCGAGTCTCCAAAAGTCACTTGCATTGGCGTGAGTCCATGGGGCGATGTTAGGCAACTTGACTTTCTCGAAAAATCTGTGGTAAGATCACTCACCTTTATCCTCCCTCATAGCCTTTAACATACCACAAACCACTAGCTCGTTTCCTCTACGGTGTGAGTAATGTTGTGAACCCGAACGAAGCTATTTCTCTCAACAAAAATCACACTCATTACATTCTCGTGGACAATGGAATGAGAAATAGTTACCAACGTTCTAATATCTTCCAATACCGCGAAAAGATAGATGAACTAATAGCAACGCCACTAAACAGTTATTAGATTTGGTATTTTGACTATTTTCCTTATCGTAGGCGGTGGGTGTGGGGTGCCAGTTGTAACACTGGTGTTAGGAGGGGGATTTGATGTAATCGAAAATGTTGCCAAACGCGCGTGGCATGGAATGCCTATTATTATCTGTGGCTCCACAGGAGGAGCAGCTGAAATCCTCCATCGAATCTGTCAATACAACGCAAATAAAAAGTCTGCGATTTATAATCTTCAAGTAACACATTCTTAGGTCTGGACATCCATCTGCAACTCAAATTAATGAGTTGAAGGAGTTGTTAACCGATCTTTTGAGGAGATCCCGAGAGATTCCGAATCCCGACTTGACGGTGGAAAAAGGCATCGAGCTGCTTCAAACTATCGCAGCGAATGAACGTTTCCTTAGCTACTTCGCCCTTGGAGTCGAGTCTAGAATTGAGAGCCTTGATAAGGCATTTCTTAAAGCCACTATTAAATGTTCTGCCATTAATCCTCTAGATCTTTGTAACCTTGCCCTCAAATTTGGTTGTGTTGACATGATAAAGCAAGAGCTTTTAGAGAACCCATCAATTCGGTCTGCTCTCGATGGTGGTAAGTTAATGCCTTTATCTTCACTTATCGCCTTCTTTTAATTTTTAATTTGCAAAATTATATATGTTTAATTAAATATGTTTACAACTCATGATGTTCTCTGGTAAGTCCATGCCATTCTAGGACGCATCACTATTGAGGTCAGGAAGTTACTAAATGAGAATACTAATGAGAAATAGTGAGTTAAAACAAAAGGTTTCTAGACTGATTTATCTGCAAAATTATAAATAAATATCTACTGATCCTTTTTTATTTGTGAATGAATTTCTTGATGAATTAATAGTTCCCCTCCAATAAGCCTTAACTTGAGAGTAATTTTGTAGGTTATATTGGAAATATATTAACTTTATTAACTCATTGGATGAGTTGGAGATCATATCATTAGGATGCATGATAACCTTAATACCACAGTCACCAAGTCCTAATGTGTATGCCACCTTTATCACCTCTTCCAAAAAATTGGGCTGCCTCAAATGAAGACCAAATTTTGCAGTTTTTGATGATACGGTTAATGCTATTTTCAAAGAATTAAGAGGGCAAGAATATTTGGGTAGGAAACTGCTATCTGAGAATAGTTGAAGAACATTTACTCCGAGGGCTTTGAAGAATACCTGCATCTGTCTTGCTCTCTCATTAAATTTGGCAAGGTAACTAAAAGACTGGAGTGTTATAAGCGTGGATTAGCTGGGTATGCTATCTCGCACTGTTGTCATCAATTGAAAAAACCTTCTAAGAATTAATGCGGGAATCGAAATTGATGACTATTTCTACTTGAAATGGCTAAATAAGAGTAACAATATCCTCGCCTCTTGCCGTAGTTCCATATGGAGTTTTACACATTCACCCATGACAGTTTTATACTTTTGCTTTAACCATATTTAATATGACCCCGTAAAGCGTTTTCTACTACTGCAAAGAGTCGAAACAATTTTCACCTCAGGAAAACATTTCATTACTTCAGAAAATCTGAATTTAAGCAGATTTTCGTACCCCGACAAAAAATGCACCATATTTAGTAATGATACGAAGAGTGTGACAGTGATAATTGTGTAAGTTCATTTCTTCATGGGATTGTTTTTGTTCAATGTTAATGACTTAACTAAAAGTGAGTTTGACAGAAAACTGGACCGATTGTTCATAGGCTATTATAAACATCATGAGCCCTTTTCAGTGCTAATACAAATGTAATTTCTACTGTTTCACTATTGGCACTCCTTGTTAGATATTATCGAGTTGAGTTATTGAAAGCACAAATAGAGAATTTTTTCAACATCTCAATTCCATTTAGGTCAAATTAACGACCTGGTAACTGTAGCATTACTGGAAAATCACTGCGAATTCATAGAGGTGATGATTGAGCAAGAAGTGGTAGAAATACCCACTTACCTTAGAATGGGCATTCTAAACACACTCTACAACGATATCGATGATCCTACAATCCTTGGACGCAGTTTTGAAAAGTATGGTGTTCAAAGAGCTTCCATTGAATCCAGGACAGTCAAAGGAGCCAAATTGACTGCAGCTGAGGATACTGTACCCTCTTCGTCGAGTCCAGATGGGAAATCCTCTAACATTCTGGACATGCTTACCCGAAAAAAACCTAAGATTTGCCGAGATGGGTGGACCAGCCTTCTTAAAGTCAAAAAGCTCCTGAAGCGAATACTGGGAAACTTTGAGAGTGAAAACTACGCTGAAATTACTGTAAGTTCACTGATTCCACTTCTGCGTTAATGACGTGCTTAACTCGTCAGGCAATAGTTTCACATAAGATTACCAATGTGTGTTCGTTCTTGTAGCCCGCAAATAGCAAAACGATGTTTCCTCAACCCATGCAGGTAGGCCACTGATGATTTTGCCTATTATTTACTGATTTAGGCAAAAGTGAATTCGATTAACTTTGTGGGCATTTCTTACAGGAACTTTTCCTATGGGCAATATTGAACAATCGTCATGAAATGGCATTAATATTCTGGCGAAATGCAAACGAATCCTTGCCCCTGAGCATAATAGCTTGCACTATTTATCAAAAGATGATAGGCACACTGCCAGCCTATGATACTGAAGGCCGACGGGCTCTGGCTTGTCAAAAAGATTATTTTGAACAATCTGCTAAAACAATGATTGAACTCTGCTATGGAAAATCACAAGTGAGTTGTAGCGAAACCCTGTGGTTGGTTAGTTTGTTGTTATCGTGGAAACGACTTTGTTATTTAGTTTCAAGTTCGATGTTAGTTAGCATTAGCCTTTTAGTTAACTTCGGGAGGAAAATCAAACTCGCAAATAGTCGAAAGAGGAACAGAAGAGTGATTCACAGATGTAAAAGAGACAAACACAAAGGTAGATAAAAAGGCAGGGTGAGTACTGTGGAAGTGGTCGAATATGACATACAGTCGGATCATGGTAGTTTGAAGTCCACGGCCGGTTTATAGACTTTTGTCGTATGAGTATACGTTGTCCAGGGTGGACAACGTGGAAGTAAGTTTATGGCGCACCCCTTCCCTCATATATAAAGCAGCATATATTTAGTAATGATTTTTCAATGCTTTAGAATAAAATCTTGTGTACACGAACATTTCTGTAACCGACACACATTGAGCCAATCTTCTAACATAGAAATAATGGCAAGTAAATATCTACACAAGTTATGAATTTATTGAGGACGTCTTCGATATATTGAGAATATCGATTTTTATCCATATATACTCCGCCCACCTTTGCAAAACACTGCCAATCAATTTTAGTAAACTTATTAGGACGCCGCGTAGTCAAACAAACAAGCATTTTTACCTTTTCTTTAATAAAATAGTACAATTTTTAGTGAATTTCATTACACAGACTAGCATTTTAAAGAAGCAACTATCAGTATCTATGTAGTAATTAGTAAAGTGGCAATAAACAAAGCCAACATCTTTGTATGCGAGGTGAATATCGATGACTAATATCGAAGACAGGTCATGCAGAAATTTATTGCCAAATAACATCAGTGTAATACCTTCACATTAATTAAACACACGTTTTGAGCTTGATAAACATGTCTGAACAACTTGGACACAGTTATAGGCTTCATGTTTAAAATTTTTAATTAAGTGAAAAAGATTTTCGTAGTTAGCTTTTCAGTGGGATCAAGTCTTCAATAAATGCATGAATTTACATACAAACAACAAAGTATTTTCAAAAACAGATTAGTTAGCTTCAGTTGTATATAAAATAGATTTAATTTTAATAAAATTGCTGCGATAGTGTTAAATCTTGATAAAAATATAAAATAGCCATTTTAGTTATGTACATTGGTTGTACCTCCATAACCCAAGCATTGACTTATTAGAAGAAAGAGAAGTCGTTGAACAATGATGAAGATGAAGAGACAGCATCTACTGAGTTGTTGAAGAGTGGTAGTTTCAGAATTGCACTACTTGAATATGACTCATGTTTGAATTGCAGTTTGAACTAACATTTGATTTCATTTGCCGATAGTGAATGCTAATGTCATGAGAACAATGTAAGACAAGGTAGAAAGGTCGAAAGGCGAAGAATATTCATCACATCGTTGGTTGGGTGAGGGCGGAGGGGCTCACGACAAACAAGCCAATGAAGAACTTAGAAGCAATTGCCACGCCTTTGTGCTGCTTGTCTATGTCATGACATTCACTTGGGTATAATCCCTCCTCCATCTATTAGGGCAATTTAAATATCGGATTTGTGTAGACCATAAAGTCCTAAAGCTATAACTGTTAACTCTTTTAGTGGAAATCTCTATATCTCCTTGCTCGACCGTTTAAAACCTGGGGTGAGCTCCATTGCATTCCACTAGCTCTAAGTGCCAACTGTCAAGACTTTGTCTCCTCAAATGCCTGCCAACATGTAATTCAACTTGACTGGAAATCAGGAATCGAAGCAAATCCTGTCTCCATAGTCCTCGCCTACCTCTTTCCACCATTAATACTCACTAATCTAGTACAATTCTCTAAGAATCAAATTATACTTCCTGATTCGAATGATTCTGACATTTATAAGCGTCTGAAAGAAAGCATTGCAAGACCTGGTGCGGATGATATTCTGTCTATGGAGGAGATTTCTAGTGCACAGAAATTGAAGTACTTCTATAATGCACCGCGAACGAAATTCTGTGTTAATACGGTAAAGAAAACGCTACTTATATATTTTAAGTAAACGCTTGTGTCATTTATCAGATCTTTTTTAGACGTTCTACGCAATCTTCCTGATATTCTACTCATATACCATACTCTTTGGAATGGAATCAGCGCATATTTCAATCTTAGAGATTGTGCTAATGGTGTATCTCGCCTGTTTCTCAGTAGAAACAATTCGAAGTGTAAGTTGATTTTGTATTCATATTTTCAATTTATTAAGTTCCTCGTTGTCTTGGTAGGACAAGAATCACCAGGTTCAACTTTGAGGAAATGGTTGCGAAATAATAGATGGCATGGCTATGATTTAGCTCTGATATTGCCAACAATATTAACGATGTGCTTACGCATTGGCTTAGATGTAACTTACGTTTATGCCAAATCAATGTACTCAATTCTTTGTAAGTAGCATTGATACTGTGAATCTTAAAACTTGAATATCTGATATATCTTTCGTTTAATTTCAGTGATATTTTACTTCCTGCGCTTCTTTAAAATGTACGCTGTGAATAAGAGACTAGGTCCTCAAGCTGTGATGATTTTCAGAATGCTGATTGAACTGGGCATTTTCATCCTCGTGTTGATAGTATTTCTACTTCCTTATGGTGTTGCATCCCAAGCCATGTTGTACCCCAATCTAAAAAGTTTTGATTTCCCAATCTTCAAAGACCTCTTCTACTTTCCCTACTATCGACTTTATGGAGAACTTAACTTGGAGCAGGCAGAAGGTGTGCCCGGTGTCTTATAATATTAAGAATTACTCTCTTCTTTCACGATTAACAAATAACAACATTGAATTTGCAAATCATTGTAGGAGAAGTTGAAGATTGTAAGGGTAAAGACGCAGATGGAATCGAATGTCCTGTTAGAAATCCACTTGTTCCCATACTTCTTGCTGCCTACATGCTCATTGTTGTCATACTCCTTGTCAACCTTCTTATCGCTATCTTCAGGTACGTGAAATGTGTGCAAGACTAATTTCTACAGAATTCTTTACTTAAGCACATATACCTCTCTGGGTAAGAATTTCAACAAAACGAAAAATATGGCCATATTTGTGACTCCCCGGTGAGGAATGATGAGAAATGAAAGAGTTGATTTAGAGTCGATTGATAGAACGCTGGTCCATTAGCCTAAAACTCTTGAAATTGAGTCCCAATAGTTTCGCTAGAACAAATTACCAGCTTTGGGTGGCAAGCAATCATCTTTTGCGCATGCATGATTGCAAAGATTGGGTTGCATACGTTCTATTGAATTTTAAAATTACGTGACAAGTTGCGATATGGCGCGATTTTGAAACATTCGCTTCTTATTGTGCAGTCCTGTGAAGAGTATTTTGAAATATTTTTTTCAGTAACGTATTCTCGGACATTCAAGAAAAATCTCTGCTGTTTTGGAAGTCGACAAAATTTCACCTCCTTCGAGAATACAAGGACGCGCCTATTCTACCACCACCTTTCAGCTTGTTGCAAGCCCTCGTGGAGGCTCTAACTTGTTGCTGCTTTAAGTATTCCCCTATAAAATGGTTGAAGAAAGGTTGGTTTGTTTTCACTAATTTTTGAGGGGAATGATACAGCGCTTCCCATAATCGGATAACTCAAGATTATTCTATGAAATTATGCCGATTAAATATCTTTGTAGTATTATATAATAATACAAATGTGTTATTTGGATATGTTTTGTTTCGTATTAATTTAAACAATTCGAACTCTCCTACTGCAAATTCATTTCCTGTTCACAAAAGTCACGGTTTTTGCATCTCAGGGTGTTTCAAAGAACATGAGAACTTGATGCAAATTGCCAATTATTCACACAATCATTAACAAGCGACTCAATGTTCGAGTCGAGTATTGAGGTTATGGAGAAGTGCCGAGATTTGCTGTCCTTCCTTAAACATGCTCTATTATTCTTTACGGCCGAGTTTACTTGTTGCAAAATCATTTTTATGATTGATTAATGAGATCACTTGCCATCTCACACATTTGCAATGAGTTATCCTCACTTAGTACATACAAGGATCTTCTTACATTGGTTGACTCTTAACATTAGGTTGACGTCTAGACAACCATCACCTCACGTACACCAGTTCACCTTTGGCTAGTGTTGCATCTTAAGCCAATGTATTGAGACAACTGATCTTCACCTCGATAACTGTGAAACAAATTGCCTTCGAGCGATCAATATTGACATCTCATTTTACCCTGAAAACACAAGTCATAATAATTGATTTTTACGACGCTCAGTGCCTTTCTTCTAAAAAATAATTGTAAATGCGCCCACAGAGATGCGGAAAAGTGGTCAACATTTTTCTATATTTTATTAGAATTCCTGTTCTTCAAACAGTGAATCAAGATAAGTGGCAGAGCTCGTAACAGCAATCTAGTAACTGAGAAGTTGGGCTGCAATTCAACTTAAAATGAAGGTATAAACGAACACTGGATGCAACTATCATGAGGGTATAACAGTGACTGCTTTCTGCTTTAATTTGCTACTTGTAGTCAGTGATAGGTCGGACAGACTGAACAGAATTGAACAACGATGACGTTACGGCAACAAGCTCCATCATGTGGTATTATGTCCATTTGAGTTCGAGAAACGAAAGAGAGTTTACCATTATCGCCTTGGAAAATATATATATATGCGTTTATATTTAATCCTGTTTAAATACTCATACTTGTGATAGGTATTAAATACCTCTGGTCAATTGTATATTTTTAATACATTTAAAAAAGCTAAAGGCATTGAGGAGGAAGCTGAAGGAGGAATGAACATGTTGGCGTATGGAGATGACTCCGACGATGAAGATGAGGAACAAGTTGATCCATACAAGGAAGTGCTGGACAATTCTGTCCTTCAAATGCAGGTCTGGGCTGTTCGACAAATTATGAAACAGGAGAAACACAATGAAATTAGCCAAATAGCAAGCGTTTACAGCATGTAAGTGCCTTATGTAATAATTGACGCTTATACTCGCAGATTCTTAATCCAATGTTCAAGAAAGGATTCTTATGATAGTGAATGTTCTGTTCAGCATGGATGACTTTGTTACTAGTACTGGCTTCTTCAATGAAGCTTAAAACATAGATTGTGGCAAGTGGTTACAACAACTTGACGGAAAGCTAATTTGAATATTTTGCGGCATCTGAAGGAAGATAGCAGTCAGTAGCCCTCTTACACCAGTTTGTTGACTGTCAGGTGTTTAATTTCATGCCTTGAAATGTAACCTTGCTACTGCTGTTCATAATTTGTCATTCGTCACTGTGCTTTCCTTCAAACCGAGAGAGATATTCTATCCTCGTGGAGATACGATAGAACCTGATGATGATATTTTACTAAGATATAGCTTCAAAACATTTTGACTTGAAGAATTCCAAGGATCCATAGTGAAAGCCGTATCAAAGTAGCGTCAACAAACTAGCTGGTTTCCACTATTACAACCATTACACATGGCATAGACGAATAATACTCCATGAGCTTGTATCTGTAGCCGATGCTACCCAAAAGAGGCCTTTGCCAATAGCACCAAGCATTCAATTACTGCTAAAATAAGGTAAGATACTCCAGCACCACCCGAGGAAACAGTGCGTATGGAGTGAACAGCGTGTATTATGGCTTATGGGCCAATTGCACAAAGCTTAATCTTTAAAATATAATAAGTCCCACGCTAAGTTAAGTGCAGATTGGCTGAGAGGTCTCTGTACCAATGATTGTACGTGCTCCCTACTCAGTCACTAGCACAGCCGCACATTCGAGACTGTTCGAGTGCGCATGCGATTTCTTTGTTCAGTCGTGAACCCTTAGAACGCATCGGAGTAAATGGAATAAAACTCGAATTCATCAAGGTATGAAGAAAAGGGTCGGGTTTAATAATAAAATGTGGCGAATTTAGGCAGACTCATCTGATTTTATATGGGAAGAATTGAGTTGCCACGGGTTAAAAAATATAGGGAGAGGAAGATCCAAAATTTGATCTGCCCAGATTGTATTCCAATTTTATGGATGATAGTTCTACTTATTATATTGAGGAGTTGTTTACTCTGTTAGCCATGGCAACTCAGTTTTCTTTGCATTATGGCTGGGACTGCCAAAGACCTAGTTAGTAAATCACTACTAAATTTAGCATACCTTTAAACTTCCTATTCACGTGCACATCATACACCTTTGATGCAGTTAGGTTGAGTGTGCATATAAATTATCCTATGAATATTGTCGCTTGTCACTTGACACTTTTCACTTGCTAATTCTGTCTGACAAAATATTTCCTTATTTGTAGAATTGAAGAAATTCAAGAAAAAATAGAATGGCAATTTAACGCACTTCTTTCTGGTATTCTAGAAGGTATGAAATCGAGCGAACCGGTGAAGTTTCCAGTAAGTTCAACACTCGATTCTCTCATATTATTGCAAAACTGGATAATTTCAACACCTACTTTCATTTCTTCACACTAAGCGTGAGGATTCTAGTGCCAGCATAAGCGCTTTGGATAAAAAGGTGCGTGAACTGGAAGAACGAATCCACAATGAATTCAAAAAGCAAGAGATGTTGCTTAAAAATTTGGTCAAGCCAAGAGTCTAGGAATCTGAATGCACGATTTCTAAAACAGGCGAGTACTAACTCAATAAACTGTGTGACTTTGTTTTGCAACAAATTTATTTGCCCTATTGGAACTGATCTTTTGAAAACATTAATCTACATTTAGTAGTTTCCTATCAGCGATTTTCAGACGAATATTACGGAAAATGTGTATCTCAACTATTCGAAATTTAAATTTAGCTTAGTTGCTTTACTCATATTGGTTCAATACATGGGGAAAACATTTAACAAAAACTTCTATTATCCAATTGCAAATATAATTAATTAGATAATCAATCTATTCCTGCAAAATTACAGACTACAGTAAAAATAATTAAATTCAATATAAAGTGTATTTAAATTTAAGTCTACTAAATGGCATCATTTAATTTCCCCATTTGATTTAGGACATAATTACTTAGCCCCCTTATTTAAACACGGAATTCAAATATCAGTACAGAATATTCACGACCTGTTTTTGTATTCCACAATTCTACGAAATCATTCGAAAATCGAATTGGCTGACAAAGAGGCGATTTGTATAGGGGGTTGCATGGGTTGGAGAACCTTAGTAGCAGTTATTCGATTCCCATGTTTGCCGTAGCTTCTGGACCTCTTCAGATTTCTAATGACTTTCAATCCCGTAAAAGCTACAAATAAGGTCTCTGTCAAATTAGCAATAGAGAGCAGCAGCTGCCATATCAACCTCCACTCCCAATCTCTCGTCCAATTTTCTATCAGTTCATCTCATGTATTTTCTTTCCAAATTGGAGGGGTCAATGATACCCTATAGTGCCTAAGATAGTTTGAATTGAAATAAAAAGGGATATATCTAATCTAACTCTGAGGAAAAACAAGGGCGTCACCAGGAATCCAAAATAATATTTGCTGGGATTAAGAGCTGTAGAATTGAATCCATAAAATCAAGATCTACGAGTGTTGAAGCCTATCTTTTCAATTAAACAAAATTATTCAATTAGGATTTTGCAAGGTATTTGCGAGGTATTTGAACGGAGTTGGCTTTTCAATCCAAGTGAGTGGGAATTTTAAATGACAAGGCCTACATGCATTCCTCTACATTCCCACAATTCCATATTTCGTCATTTTGAAGTCCGTATGATTATTGAGAGAGGCATGCACTCCCATTGAGTCGATTTAATCATTTAAGACAGAAGTGAACAAGTCATTCTAATTCACGAATTTGGAAATAATGATGTTCATTTTATTAGTGACAACTCTGATGAGCGTCACAACAGAAACATGGATATAATTAGAAGAGGTATTAGTCCCGTTTCTATGACACCATATCACTTTGTTACGTGAAAGCTACTACCATGGCTGGGCGTATCTTAGTGACCGTTGTGCAATTCTAAAGTGGTAGATCTGCTGGTCATGTCATCTGCTCAACTTATGACTCACGCTAGGTCAACACAGTGAATAAATGCAAATGTAATGTGTTATCGGTCAAAGTCCATCTACTCATCACGATGAAAAGACGTGCAATTCCTACATGCTTGTCTAGGCACGCTGAGAACGTGTCACTCATATATACTGCTGTGAGAGAAGTTTAGTAGGACAAATAGAGTGCAATTTCAAATCTACTGATTTTGGAGCCTACAATTAAAAATGTTTTAGTAATTGATGACTAAACTGCCCATATTAAGCTACTAACCGCCCAATAACTCCTGTGGCAGGATTCCCTCAACTGTATAGAGGAAACCGACGCACGGCGTGGAACGCATTTATTTTGGATGTTGGTTTGTCACAGAGCATAGCCATTCAAATACCATGAGTGGTTAGTTAAATAATGCAGAGATTTTTGATTGATAATTGAATGAGGGGTCTATGCCCCCACGATCACACTTGCTCAATACGCGATTTCCTTTTCATGGCATTTGCGCATTGAATTTGAATCAGCATATACTGAATCCAGTGTTCTATCGAAACGCAATGATCATCGGATTTCTAATGTCAACGAACACGTAGTGAATGAAGTTTAAGACTTGATCTTGAACATCAACCCAGTAAATTGAAAGAACTTTGCCTGCCTCCGAGAGTTCAGAAGCTATGTGAGGAATTGGTATTTGTATACCTATATGACTTTTCTTCATGTGGCTGGAATACTGTGATCTTTTGAAACGTTTAGAAATGATGTGACCATCCATTGAAATAAGTTCCCAACTGAATTGCACTCCTATTATATGCGCATCATGAAGTGTGATGCATCTCTAATGGAATGGGTAGGCTTATTGAAGTCTGATACTCGTAGCCTGTTGACGATGATTGGCAGTAAGGATCTCCTTGTTGATTGTCTCCAAGAGAGTATCGACCCAACCCTCTACTGGGGGTCCACAAGCAGACTCTTACCATCTGCTTACTCAATTTCCACTTCTTACTTGCCCTCCAACACTTCCTCCCTTTCAGTGGAGTTTAGTACCTACTCATAGAGTGACCAAGATTGGGTTTCGACGGATTCTGCACTTAGTTATTAAGCCAATATTCTATTCATAATATCCGTCTCTATCCCCTTTTCACTGGCCTTTGCAGATATTCAGGTGGCAGCATTTACGCATCTATTTCAATTGCACGATTGATATTTTTATCGATATTTTTTCAATTGTGCCTATTTAACATTGTTATTTGACATTGGATTAGCTCTGAGTAGACTTCATACGACCTCATTAGCGTTAGCGTTTTGACTTTTCACTTACTTCTGCTTTACAGTCATGTTGCAATTGATATCACTATTTTTAAATACTCTAGGTCGAAAGAATTTCATTCGGTTGTATCATTCACACTACTTTAATAGATTTATAACACTGACATGGCCCGTTAATATACGTTTATTGTCATTGCATATTGCTTTCAGTACGGGCCATTACAGGTTACAACATTTTTGATCAGTTCACATTTACATTAACTGTCCTTAGTGGATTGATTTTACGACGAACCGAATATTCCTGTTTGAATTCACAGAATATGGAAATTGGTAATTACTATTGACTGTTTAACCATTCTAAAGTCGATAGTAAAGTTCGAAGGCATTATGTTTTGTATGTGTTATTTCACTCAGACGATACTCGCGACTAACTGTAGATCGCTGAACTGTTTTAGTTACAGGTTAGCTGTCAACCATTGCTTGACTACAGATGACTCAGTCCAAGTGAGAGAGAGTTAGAAAAACCAAACTACAGCTACCCCAAGACAATTTATTAATTTAAAATTAGTGGGATGAATGTTTTAAAAGGTGCATACATGAGGTCAACATGGCCAACCTTCATGAGCACTTATTTCCTGCATGCTCAGATTTCTGGAAATACTATAGAGTGACCAGAATAAGTTGACAACCCCACAGGAGTGGCGTGGAACTTGTGACATACTTGAGTTTTATTGTCCATTACGGAGTGTACCTTTTCTCTCATAAACTCCTATTTCCCACAGACCACTTACAGTCACCTCAGCATTGATAATGAAAGTCAATTTACCGCCAGATCTATGACAGTTTAATTCTAGTCTATCAATGTGTTAAAAGCAGAGTAATCTAATAGTGCTACAGGAATTTTTGCGATAGATAGTAAAGTCGAGGCCATCAGGCAGGAAGAACGCAGAAAGATTCATGGGATTGGAGTGAATTTGTGCCCTAAAACATTGAAAAGACTTGCACAATAATGGCTGTGAAATTATGTCTTAGTAATGTAGTTGGACCATTGACAATGATAAGATTGGATAGTAAAGATTCGGATCGAGAAATCCTTTTAATCCAGTGAACGAAATGATCAACCCACGCATTGTTACAGTCAGATTATCAATATGAATGACAAAATTCTACTTTCTCACCAATGCGGTCCCGTGATGCCCCACCCCTCAACTCAAGATGAGTGATTGAAAACGCTTTCATAAATGTTTCTTTTTGGATTTATTTTACTAATCAATCATCAGCAGGTCTATCACAAGTGGTAATTTAGTCACTAACAGGTTAAATATCCTATTCAATTGTTGAGGTTTAAAGAACTAATTGAATTAATGCCAGAGGAGATCAACTAGAATTTTCGCAACGCGTACTTGCAATCATTCATGCCTAGATATGATTTAATTTTTGTTATCTATTTGCGGTTTTAATTATTATTATAATAGTCATTCGGAAAATGCCAACTGCTTCAAATCATGATAACAGCTGAAGATAGTAAACGGAGTTTCTAGTTTAGGCATCTGAAAGGTTCATATCGGTAGTTGTCCGTGGATAACCGGTCGCGGTGGTGAAATTCAATTGGTGTGTGAATGCTAATTAGAAATATCGAGAATTTCGGTTTGCCCAAAGGCATAGGCAGCTATAGACAGCAAACCAGTTGGTTCATTCAGACGCAGTGGCTTGGCTAATTAAGTGATGAGATCTTGGGGAATAGGCAATGATACATTTTATCTTTTTGCGGTCGTATTAATGCCCTCTTAAAATACAAACTATAGGTCGACACTTCACTAAAAACAGCACCTTGAATCTTAAAGCAGTCGTAAGAATTACCGAGCAAAATAGCTATATGTATACATATATATATGCTGAAATACCCACAAACGGTGTATGGCGTCGTATGGGTAATCTGCACGATTGTGTTAGAAGGGTGGTGTGAATAGATTATTGCTAAGGTAGATCGCAAAGATAAGGTGGGCTGGCATGAAAGAGTCCAAAGTCTATAAGATGTACTTCAGATAGAAATAATGACCTTGAAGAATATACTTTACAAATGTTTAAAGAATGCTTCCACCTTGTCTTCAACTTCATCCTTCCATCTCGTGCGTAAATCATGAAATTGAGTGTATTGGCTTGATCAAAGTGGTTAATGGCTGGGTTGTGTGCCAATTTCTAGCACACCCTGTGACACCCTCCTGAATCACATTTTCGTCATCGCTAAGTTAGATGTGTGCCCTTGACCTCTTCCCATTCAACAGTATCTGGAGCAATAGAAATTAAACATGTGAGAAGAATTAGGACATGTTACTAATTATCGTAAGATGAAAATGTCTTCTGGAAGGGCAAATTTTATCTCACTATGTTACTTTGGATTGTTGTGCAGAATTAAACGATTTTAACTAATCGAATATCTCACAGTACTTGAATACCTTTTCCTCTGACGCTCTCACATACAGTCGTACCCAAACGCGACTTAGCATTTGCTATCAACTTGTAATTCTCTTTCAAAAGCACATCGTAAGTGAACTAGAGATCATTAACTCTAATTAAGTGTTGACCATTAAAGTAAAAAAGGTATCGGGGAAGTAGCTATTATTATCTGTGGCTCCACTGGAGGAGCGGCTGAAATTCTCCATCGAATCCCTCAATACAACGCAAATAAAAAGTTTGCGATTTATAATCTTCAAGTAACACATTCTTAGGTCTGGACATCCATCTGCAACTCAAATTAATGAGTTGAAGGAGTTGTTAACCGATCTTTTGAGGAGATCCCGAGAGATTCCGAATCCCGACTTGACGGTGGAAAAAGGCATCGAGCTGCTTCAAACTATCGCAGCGAATGAACGTTTCCTTAGCTACTTCGCCCTTGGAGTCGAGTCTAGAATTGAGAGCCTTGATAAGGCATTTCTTAAAGCCACTATTAAATGTTCTGCCATTAATCCTCTAGATCTTTGTAACCTTGCCCTCAAATTTGGTTGTGTTGACATGATAAAGCAAGAGCTTTTAGAGAACCCATCAATTCGGTCTGCTCTCGATGGTGGTAAGTTAATGCCTTTATCTTCACTTATCGCCTTCTTTTAATTTTTAATTTGCAAAATTATATATGTTTAATTAAATATGTTTACAACTCATGATGTTCTCTGGTAAGTCCATGCCATTCTAGGACGCATCACTATTGAGGTCAGGAAGTTACTAAATGAGAATACTAATGAGAAATAGTGAGTTAAAACAAAAGGTTTCTAGACTGATTTATCTGCAAAATTATAAATAAATATCTACTGATCCTTTTTTATTTGTGAATGAATTTCTTGATGAATTAATAGTTCCCCTCCAATAAGCCTTAACTTGAGAGTAATTTTGTAGGTTATATTGGAAATATATTAACTTTATTAACTCATTGGATGAGTTGGAGATCATATCGGATGATGATTCTGATGATTCATACGAAGGCAATGGTTCAATTGCAGTATTGTGCGGATTGCAGATTTCTTCATTTTCGGAACGGAGATCTGAACTAAAGTCCTTTTTCAACTTTTTATGCGACATTGCTCTTATCGTTCAAATCTCTCGAGAATTTCAGTAATAAGAACTGCATTTGTATATCTTACCCCTTAATCAGTAACCAATCCGATTTGAGGTCAGTTGTTTAACGTGTTATTATTTTTATTAGTTTAAATGGAAATCAGTAATGTTAATGTATGAAACCATCTTTGGAATATATGACCAATTGAAAACAGTTCTTGAAATGAATTACATTGAATCTACAAATAAAATACTAAAACAGCTTTTTCTATTTTCTTCAAATAGAAATGAAGTAATAATAATTTAATTATACTAATTTTTTGTTGAACTGCCTATTATTTATTTCTTTACTTGAATTTTTTGCTTGAAGGTAGTAAAATGTATGTTTTAATTTTTTTATTTTGTGCTTCTCTCTCCCCCTCTCTTGATTACGAGGCGAATACTCGTTAATTATATCCATCACCTATTGACGGCATAGTTGATTGCAATGATCGATCTTAAAGCTGTAATTCATTCATTTTCCTCTAAAGACCAAGGCGACCTTCATTACTTTTTGCTTAATGTCATATGCTTTGGCGCCCAAAACCAGTCAAATGGGAATTTCAAAGGTGTGCTGTGAGCAGTGGAATATTATATTAAAACACAATTAGCAATGAAAGCACAAACACGAACGTTAGAGTGGGAAGGTCTAACATGAGGAAACACATCGAGTAAGTTTGTCAGTGATACAAGTATGAGTTGGAACAATGAGAATTTCATAAATAGACTCCAATCTATAGTAAAGTACAAAGTATGGGCCTAGAGACTTTCTATATTTCCGCAACAAAACACCAAAGGCTACTGCAATTTAAAAAGTACACCAAATATGTACTTCTGAACAACCGAGATCTGATTCAATCCTTTCGTGTTATGTAATTTCAATAAACCATTTATCAAAAACTGAGTTATCTTTAATTATTTCGTACTGGTAATCAATTAATTAGCCAGTATTAATTATCATATCAACTTATTTAAACTTTGTGGATTGTGTTAGTTATATATCTCACCTCTAGAAGTAGCATTGAACCTGGGATGTCCTTAATCGAATCTGCCAAAATTTTGCCGTTTATGATGGTAATTTCCCTCTTTTATCAGAAAATGAAAATTGGTTGTAAAATAGCAAATATGAGTTCTCTGCCTAGGCCACCACTCTTGGAGTGTATTTTCAAATTATTATTCCAAATTTAATGCTATTCAAGGAAATGGAGACGATTTTTCCTCATAGGCAAAATCTTCAGAGCTAGAAAGCAAAGAACAACTTCATTTCTTTAAATGCTCTTATTTTCACGTCCGAAACTGAGGAGAGTTTGCATTACTCTCTGTGTTAGTAAATACGCTAAAAGAACCCTCCTTTGTCGAAATTGCGTCTTTGACTGATCCTTTGGTTCCAGTAGGCATAAAACGCAGATAGTCATTAATTGGCCCACCAAACCTGTCAGCGTCTCAAAATTTCCGAAATTAATGCAGATGAGCAGAAATACAGCAACCTAAAAATCCAACATATTTTTATTTCTATCATTAAAAAGTGGACAACGATGAGAATGAGACAAATAAAGGTGCTCACAACTGAAAGAAACAAAATTTATACACACGCCCACAATGGTTTCTTGGTTTTTTTTTCAAATTGATCTGAAGTCTCGTGGAAGTACTTTGAAGAGTTTTCATGAAATTTTTGTTCAGCTCTTCGTAAACCTGTGTTTGAATTGGCATCAAAGGGTTACCATTTCCAGAGCTATTCAAAGCTTACTGAAATGGACTTCCATCCATCACGTCAAACTTTAAATGGCCAGAAGTACTAAAACTATCTTTCATTAGTAAAAAGGCAGCCTTGGGAACGAAATTTGCTATAATAACTACTTACAACCAGAGTTTTTAACTGTAAACAAATTAAATTAACTGTTTTTATTAAAATAATCTATTGCAAATAAGTCGTAGATAAAAATAAGCAAGGCAAAAGAAGATGCAGATCAGCTGTGGGGAATCCCTAAGCAGTCATGATGATTTAATCTCGTAATCAATTAAGAGCATAGACCAGTACACTGTTGAATTCGCGTGAGTGTAAATCAAGTCAAAGATATTTAAGAAATAGCATTTGCCAAATTTCACCAAGTAAATCTTTTCCATTTTGGTAAGATTACGAGGCTCCCCTCAACTTTAAATGGAAAACACTTGGCACGTGTGTGGCGAATAAAGCGTTTGCCATTGGAATGTACCGATGGGGAGAATCAGTAGGTCGCAATCAATTACCTGGCTGACAATAATTTTTCAGTGCTAAATAATTTGTTAGACATGAACCGATACGCATCTGCCTCTTGACTTCTGGTCTAGAAAATGCGCCCTTCGAACAGTGGGTCACCGGTACGTATGACTTAGGCTCAAGGCATGAATTGGAAGAGCACTCAAGCATATGATCTCGTAAAATGTGTTAAATTCTGCAAAATTCCAGTCATACGCGCTTAAAATTCATTTGCATTTTAGATACGGTGTCAAAATATTGATTTCAACTAAATAAAATAGGCAAAATGAACAGAATTGCGTTGAAATATTAGCAGTTGACAGCCATTATGCTTGTAGCTCTCAGTCGTAAATCCAAATTTGCGCCGACATATTAAGATAATAACATATGTTACATCTCTAGAAGGGTCAAAGGCAGGCAGTAGTTCATTGCCACAACATTTCCAATATCTGTGATTACAGAATCCACTAAGGGTTATCAGAGTTCCAACAATCTATCTCATCGAGCAAACTATCGAGTTTCATTCACCGAAAGTTTAACATTGAAACAAAACGAAATACAGATACAAGTTTATTTACATAACATTACAGCAAATTATTTACAACAGTACCAATCTAAATCGCGTCACTTCGGAGGTTGTTTTTCTTGAGACGACTGTAGATTCGATGACGCTGACTGGTTGGGAAATAGCGAATGACCTCCAAGCGAATCAAGTCCGGCAAATCGGTTATGATTTCTTCGACGAAAGCGCATAGTAAAATTGACGAAATGATTAATTTTAACTGGTTGTCGTGGATGTGAATTTTTTACGCAATCAATTAAAGGTGCTTCAGTTCCATCATTTAAAATAGTCACTGTTTCTTTCCATGTGACTCTTGACATTGTCGTTACTTATATAGCATGCAATCTAAACTAACCGCGCCAACATGAACTGGGCATGGCTCACTTAAACAACTTTTATACATAAAAACGGTTGTATTATAGCTTGATTTAATTGTTAAAGGTAACTAAAACCATTTTTATACAAAAATGGATTGTTTATGGATCGTTTTGTAAGTCACCTTATATTTCATAAATCTGTGATATTTTACCAGATATTTTGTTATAATGAAATAGGAAATTGAGAAACTAGTCTGCCAGATAAATGACTATAATTTTAATGCATTATATATATTTATTTAGAAAATAACTTTTACATTTTAATATTAATTTCTTTAACATATATTAATTGACTAAAATTGTAATTGAACATTGGCCCAGAAACTTTAATTATTGAATAATCGCACATTTTATTAATCATTTCTCATTTTCATACATTCATTTATTCTTAATTAAAATATTATCACAATAGTATTTATAAATCGGTGACCTAACTAGTAGAAATACAACCTTTTAAAACCTCCGTTTTATGCTTAATTTAAACCAATCAAAACTGGTATGAAAGTTATGGAACCTGAACCCAAGTGAGCTTTGCATGCATTAAGAGAATGTATGTCGATTTCAGCATACTTGTAAATATATAACTGACGACAGTCAACAATCAGAGTTTTTAATAAGGTATGAATTATGAAATGCTCGAAACTAAATATTTCTCATAAATATTGCCCTTTGTTAAAAAACCACATGCCTATCGAAGTGCTCAAACTGTTGCCTCAAAATTGGATGGAGTATCTGCTTTTGTTAAAAACACATACCCCTCACAATTCACGAGTGGATTTAACTTTGCTCACTTGTTTCCTTCCACTTAAATGGCACTATTAAAGTATAGTTCGTATATAAAGACCAAGGTCGTTTACTCAACGACTCAAAGGCCAAGGTGGTTAGTTATTGGAAAGAGGCTGTGTTTGTCCGCATTTAATTTTGCTCTATAGTGGTGACAATTATATCTCTAATACTATAAGAGTTATAAAAGAAGAACGGCGGTCATACATATGCTCGATATTAACATGATTTCTTACAAGTCAGCTCAACTTACCTCTGCTCAAATGAACATGATTAGCTCACAAATTTGAACCTGATTTCTAACAAAAACTCAATTGATAGTCATATTCCCTTCAGTACTAATCTTTTTTACATAATTTCGAGCACTTTACCTTGAGCACACGCTTGACTCAGGACATCCTAACACATATGTCTCCACCGACGGTTAAACGAAGAGGTTTAGCATAGTTTATTACCAATTGAAAACAAAATTTTATTTTCTCTTAATTATTACAGTTGACCTATCTAAAGACAGCGCTAAAATGCTTTGAATTAACCTTGAATACCGTCATCATAAGCATCAAAAGGTTAAATAATGTTTAAAGTTTTGAAATTGAAATAGGAACAGGCAATTGGACAATTTGTTTCATTTCCGCCTGGTTCTTGGCAGGAAAGTGCACGCAGAGTTTCAATCAGAGACGCACCCTAGATCTAAAACATATAAATATGCTTTTATTCTCAAAACTAATAGTACACAAGTTGCAACTTCCTTATTAAATTAGAATTAATTGCGAAAAGACGAAGCTCAATAAGGTGGTATTCACCATCACACGTGTTCGAAGACGTCCAAGTTCCTCCGCCTCGTTTAAGTTGTCAATGGTGAAGAATCTGTGCGTAAATAGTAAGTTGATTGGGTGAGCTGGCAATCGTTTATATTAGTGATGGCCACCAACTTCCTAAATCAATTTGAAGTTGTGATATTTAGTTGTGAACTTGATCCACATCTTCCGGAACAAAAACTCCAGAGGGGAACTCATAATCCTGGCAAATAAAACGTACTTCTTCATCAAAATTTGATTTGGGTGAGGGAGATAAGATTTCTATTTACACAATAATAATTGTGTAAGTTCTTTAGAATCACTTCTGGTAAAGGTATAAGCTAGGAAGGGGTGGCTTTTACGGTAGAATGATGGCGGGATTTCAAATTCTGATAGAAGGCACTATTTTAAATGCAGCTAAATCAAGTAAAACATCATATACTAGTCTTTCCATAGACCTTAAGGACCTAACCGCGCAATATTTGCGTCTCTGATAAAATGCCGCAGTGCAGCCCCGGATACCCCACAATACCTTTTCAATTCAGTCTATAATTTTATTAAGTAAAATAATGAGAAATTATTTCTTCATTTTCCGCACTGATGAAAGAAGCTCGGGGTATATTTCACCTACACATCCAATACCTTCCCATTCGAGTATTCGATCAAGTTGAGCTCAATCAGTTGGAAAAGTTGCATTTACAGTCGCCCTCTACTTTAAACATGAATATCGATAATTGTGATAACGGAGTTCGTAGTGTCCACAGGAGGTGTCATTACATCTTCATAAATAGGGCCGGAGTAGTGACACAGTGGTTTGTAATAAGTTGGCCTTACAAAGACAATCAGTTGTATTTATTCTCTTCTTCGGGGTGGGATATCGGTTAATCTGACATAAAAAAAGCAGTAACTTTTACTTAACAAAAATATATTAACTTTACCTCAATAAGGAAATTCGGGAGCTATAAACAAGTATTGAATCAAGTATTATATCAAGTATTGAATATCATGGACATGGTCTCACTCATAATGTTGAAGCCCATTACTGAATAATTGAAGTAAAAAATATCCCTTATGAGAATAAGGAAGCTGAAGATCTTCATATATCAAATTAGACAAGGCACTTGATTCACTTCCCCCTCTTCTCCCTTGTTTTAATCTGCATTAGACACATATTTTCCCCCTCATTCCGACCTTTACACCACAAGATTAAATTTGCATTTCTGTGTACGCGAATTTCATGAATGGTCTCTCCACTACCTTACAAAATCTACATTCCGACATTTTTTCATTTATACTAATACCTCCGTTAAATCAATAGCAACAGTCTTCATACAACTACGTTACCTTATTTTATTGACAGTTCTTATAAAGTATAATCAACGACAAGCTTCTCTATTTTAAATACAACATTAAATTAGCTATATAGATGAAAATTCTGCATTGCTAGTGGAAATACTTATTTAATTGAAGAAATGCACAATTAAACAAGTGTAAGACGATTATGGGCATCAGCCTATCGAGTAGATTGTATCAAAATGCTCCATTTATATCAGCGGGAATTGAGATTTGCTGCTTCTTTTGCACGCCGATAGGCAAGGTCAGCTGCGGCAGATTTGGCCAATCGATAGGTTCTCCCAATTCCAACGTATCGACCGATCCCAACCACACGAACCACCAAGCGAATCTTTCCATCCGGTCGAACCATGGGCTTCCTAAAATGCGTTTATTAAAAATTAATTTTGTGTAGCGAGAGAACAGGATCAAGAGAGGGAGAAGTAAACTAACTCAAATTTGACTCTTTCGGGATATTGTTCCAGTAGACGTCTGACAGGCGATTTGGCCACACAGGTTGAATATCGCTCTAGAGAACGAGAAAAGATTTAATTTTTTAAATATTCATGGGTTTCGTGGACTGGTCTCTCAATTATAGAAAATTTGTCTTGTGACATCGTTGAATTAAAGACCAAATAGATAACCAATCAATTCCCAGATATCTCAACCCATATATTCAACTTAATTATGCACATTTTTCATAGTGGCTAATGGAAACCCACATTTAGTTACGATTGTTCTCATAATTTTTTCTGAGTGTATCTCGGAGGGGGAGGACGAAAGCTATAACAACAGAAACTGCCACATTAGAACAATTTCAACACGCCGTCATAAAAGAAATTTTCAATCAATTCTTCACTACTGTTTTGTTTTTATTCACTCAATTAATCCTTTAGTTCACTTAAACACAATTTACGAATATTCCTCACTGTGAGCCAACTTGACTCAAGTAACCAATTTCGACCTCAATGACTTCTTGGTGTCTCAACACTTGACTCACTGCTGTCAAGTCAGCTAAGTCAACTTCGGGCTAAGTCGTTCGGGCTACTTAACCTAAGAAGATTGGTTTCAATACTCGCCTATATTTCTCCTTAATCTTAATTGATACGTCTTCTTAACCGCCTAGTGCTGATCTTGTCATTAAGTCTCTGAATGGCCACCTTAGACAAGGATATCATAATCTACTTAAATTAGAGTGGTTACTGAAATCAGTGCACGCTTTATGCTGCAAACGGTCGCACGATTTGTCGCAACACAGTGGAAAAAAATTAGCCAAGCACCCTATTTCTGACACAATTCGACACTTCACTGTCTATTAATTCGCCAACGGCCGAATCACAACTCTCTGGCTACCATACTACCGATTGCCAACTGTCACCGCTAAATACCAATGAGGTTTCTTTTTGTTGTTGCTGCTGCTACTACTATTACAAACTACCAAATTATGGGTTACGTATCCCTTACCACGGAATTTGAAGAAAGAAAAAGGTGGAGCTTACCAATACGTTCTCGAAGAAGAGGGAAAAAAATCCTCCAGAGAGTATTCAGACAAAGTCCAGAATCGAGGAAAACGGCGCCGGCGAGTGATTCAAAAACATCACCAAGAGCCTTCGGTACTTCCGCCTCCATCTCATTTGAGGGACGAACAGCCTAAGAGAAAGATTCATCAACAAGCACAAAATGACTCGACCTGACTTATACAGTAAGAAAAAAACCTACTCCACTATCGGCTTGATTTTCTGCGTCGTTAAGCCTCGCAACGGTATTGCTATCCTAAAATACAGGATAAGTGAAACTTATAGATTTGAGCCGCGCATTTTGGTAGCGCAACTTGTGAATACAACTTACCGGAGTTAATAGACGCTTAGAATTAAGGCTGCCTCTAGAAACATTTCGAATGTGTCGAAGGAAGGCAGAAGTCCCCTCAGTTAGGTAGGGAGCAGTACCACGAAGATAGGCATGAAGACCGCAATGAGTCACCGCTAGGGCTCCAAACACTGCGTTATTGACGAGAGCCGATCGAAGATCTGTCAAGCCACCAGGAGAGAGTTCTCTCACTGTTTCACCGTCCGTCGATTCAAAGAGAACTCGAGTTACAGTATAGTCCAGCACAGCGTCCCCTAAGAATTCCAATCGCTCATAGCCACCATTGCCAAAGAAAACGCTACTTGGTGTATTATTAACCGAGGGATTACTATGCAGATCACGGCAAGTGGAATGCGTGAGAGCCTAAAATCAAAACGTATTTTCAGATATGCTACTGATCTTGTACTTCAGTAGTCAAAAACCAGGAATCTAGATAAGAGGGTTAGGTAAAGGCGGCTTAAATTTCTTTTGAATATTTATTGAATACTAACTTCAACGTAGCAATAGAAGAAAGATTACATTGAGAAATTTGAGACCCAAGCATCAAAAAAGGAACTGCTGTAACACATTTACGCTGACTTATTTTAGACGTTGGTGAGCACTGATAGCAACCAGAAATAAGATAACTAAAAATGGGTGCCCAGTTTATCGTAACCCAAAAAAACCCCATCCATTCAACACTGCAGTCTCGTGTTATGAAACCCATTCCCAGTAGAAATAGTGAACAAACCGTGTAATACATTGTTCCAAATTGCGATCATATGCTCACAAAGTCGAAGGCAATTCTTTCGAAGAAGTGAAGAGATTAGAGAGGGAAAATACTAATCAAATCCAATGGTATTATGCAGTGAAAAAGAATGGCGTCTTCAACCCTAGACTGGAGTAGCCCATCTCTTGACCAACAAACGTAACTACTACTTCATTGATACATAGACGGATATTCCAATATTGTTGTAGTAGAGCCAAAGATAAGAGGAATGCATTAATAATTTGGAAATTTATAAAGCGCTATTAAAGCGGCTAAGTCAGACGAATGGAGATCAATTCTGATTAACAAGAGGGCTTGTTTAAAAGTGTGTGTTTCTCAAATAAGTGCATACTCCAGCATGAATAATCAATTTTTGCCGGTACCTAAAATTTTCAAAAGGAGTTCAATACATTCCTCAAACTCGAGAAGAATAATAAGAAAGTAGAAACCATTGCAAAATTCAAAGAGGATGCACCATTTCACATCCTAAAACAAGAAAACTAGTGCACTACTCATTGACTATTCTTACCTCGATAAGCAATCGGCGATTTTTGAACCTATAGCCGATGGTATTTTCTAACTTATCATATCTACTGACATGGTAAATTCGATCAATTTCGATTTTCTCAGCTTCAGTTAGTCCTCGCTCGTCAGGCATTTTCCAAGGTGCTCCGGTTGGTTGCATTTCACCTAAAAAGAAGAGCAAGTTAGACTTAGCCTATAGTACAAGTAAAATTCAAATAAGTAAATGAGACTGACTCGATGGAGGAAGGCATTCTACACCGAACCATTGTAGGAGTTTCAGAGCTGATCGTTCACCACGTTCAGTGAGATAGCAACCAACAAGGGCCTCAACACAATCAGCAATAGATTTGTTGGAGAGAAATTGATGCGTCTGAACCATTTGAAGTCTCGAACTAAACATTCAAACTGGGTCATGAATATGTTACTTACGAATCATCAGCAGAAGAATTGTCACTATTGCAAACATAACAAGGTGGGAGCCAATTTTCCTGAGGCTCAAAAGCTACACCCACTATTCGTCCTGGTAACTTTTTCCCACAACCAAATCTGTAAAGGTTAGAGTTCTCCACCTACAAAAGCCAAATTTATCCTCAAACGTTGAAATAACTTGTAATGTTTAAGAAGTACGAGACACCTACAACATGACTACGGAACAAACTCAAGCTTCCCTCTTGCGCATCAGGATATTTCAGATAAAGATATGTAGTGACTGCAAATTTTAGGAAGCTATCTCCGATCGTCTCCAAACGTTCCATATTGATGAAATCTCCGGCTGCTAGGCGAGTTAGAGATTGCAGAATCATTGCTGGTCCAGGGCGGTATAGAATCCGGTTCTTGAAACGCAAACAGAAATAAATTAAGTTGGCTCTCAAATACGAAGAATAAATCAAGTAGAAACATGCCTCCAAATCAGTATCGTCGTCTTGGGGTGGGAAGAAGGTTAATTTACCAACATTTTCTTCAAAACTATCTACACTTTCCGCGTCTATCTCTTCTTCGATTTCATCAATATTGGAATCATCCAATTCTTTGTCTGAGTCCCCAGAGAAATCCGCTAAAAGGGTATCAAAATCATGTCCGGTTTTATGAGTATCGCCTTTTGAAGGGCGATTAAGAGTCAACTTGACGACTTCAAGATTGTCTTGTTCATGCACAGTGGACTCTTCCCTCACATTGGCAGGAGAATTGGATCTTGATAGGGATGCGAGTTTTGGCAATGCATGACAGCGTAGAGCTGGGAAACAGGCTCTACTAGGCGGATCTACAATTCCCATTCCAGTCTCTCGGGCGATTTCTGAACGCAACTCTTCTGCCAAGAGGAGATGATGCAGGCGGTAGAGAATACTGGGCAGACAAACTGCCTTCTGCCATACTGAAATATGAAAACAATCAAAGAAACTAGTATATTTGATAAAACACAAGCTGCGAATAGCCGTTCCGAATGCGACTGCATGAATATTAGAACTGAACTGACACACTAGCTTAAGTTCAGATCATATTTAACGTTAAACGAGAGTGAACAACACACTCAGACCAATTCTAAGAACGTAGCTAAACTCCAGGTAGACGACGTGGAGCTTTGAAAGTAGACCGTTAAACTTCCGCTTATTCTCATGTCATCATTTTGATCTGTCAATTGCATTTCACTGGACAGATACACAAATGGAGACGCTTCATATCGTGTCGCTGGTTTAATCAGACAAAGCACTGACTCAATAGAATGTAGTAACGAGCACTTGCCTCTTCCGAGAAATTATTTTAATTTTACCCAAATTTACAAAAAACTCAAAGTAGTTTGGCGGTTTTGAGAAAAATTTTGTCGATTAAACTCACTTTAGACTTCTGCTTACAGGAACATAGACTGCGAAGCTAATGTGGATAGAAGAAAGCAACAAAACAGACGAGCTTATCTGGTTGCACCAACGCTGCAGAGAAAAATGTTGGAGAACCTTGACATCGCAATTCAGACACTGCCACAATAGTTAATTCTATGTTTCAGCCTCTAAAATGATGTCTGCACTCGATGAAGACCCCCTCCCTACTACTACAACCTCACAAATGCGCCCAACAGATCTACCTGTCGCACCGAATATACCCAAAACGCCCTCCAGAAGCACAAACAATTTGGTTCATTTGGGATGAGAAAAGCTACCGCCAAGACCAAAGGCACAGCAGACAGCGTAGCATATGGCTTGGCTTACATACAGGCCAAGTGACAGTCATCGAGCGATGTCCCCAAATTGTCAAGCTTTTCGAATGTCTTTTTCCACCGGCAAGGGTGACGTGATGTGATGAGTTTATTATTAGATTGAATTTAGATGCCAACGTGAAACTGCCGATAAATAACGGAGGTAGTTTATATGTCATGCGTATGGCGGTAGAAGTATTCGCCTCCCCCTCACACTCAAACAAAACTGGTGACCCTCTAACTCTACCGTAACTACCGTAACAACCATCCCACTTCCAAATCTTCCGACTACTACAAAATTAGTGACCCTAGCATGATATAAATACCCAAACATACTGTAAAAGTACAAAATAATCTCACCAGTCGCAGGCAAAGCATGTCGATAACAGAATTCTGGAACCAGAAGTTGAACATGTCTGGGAGCGCCGCGACTCGAATTGGTATTTTCCTTCTTCCCACCACCGCCAGAATTAGCTGCTTTCCTTTGAGCTGCAGCAGCAGCTGCTGCCAAGCAACGAGGCACTAGGAGAGATGCCAATCGAAGTGGTGCATACGCGGCATCCAGAAGAGGCTGATCCTTAGCCGATCCACTTAAGTGCAGCCCATATTTACTCCTATAGTAGTCCGCAAAATTTGAAAATTGAGGGGAGGGAAACCTTGAGGCTGGTGACAGATCGTTTCTAAAGGAAATTAAAAACCAATAAGTGTACACTACTGATAATTAAGATTATCAAACCGAAAATACCTGATAGTGACTACATAATACCGTGGTGGAAAGTCGACTAATCGATAGGTAGGTGTTAGAACAGCATTAGCAAAGTCCTCAGGGACAAAATCAAAGACGGTTTGAGAAGAATCCGGTGTGGAAAGAAGTTGTGTGAGGGGAAATGGCTCCTCGGATATGCGGAAAGGTGGTGTGGGACGTCTCCTTATTGGCATTCGACAATCACCCACTGCGGGATCGAAAGTGCTAAGGCAGAGATCAACTAAATCCCAATCGATTTCTTGAGAATCTGAAATAGAGAATGTATCACTTAAATGAAAAGACCGAGTGGATGGGAGTCGAAGCAGATTTAGATAATTCATTTCTCCAAATGGATAATTGCTAGACTAATTCATGCTTACGATTTGTCTACCGTTGCCCATTGTGAGGTGGATGAAATTTATTTGAAAAAAGAAACTGACCAAAGCAATGTTCGGTGAATTACATTTAGCCAATACAGTTGAAAGAATCCCTTGGATAAGGTTTGCTATACAATTACAAGAATGAAGGCTAAATCTGTCGACGTGTATTCTCAGTGAAAATGATATATTGGTCATGATTGAAATTGCATCAATAAAAATGCATCAAAATGCTACATCAAAATGGTTGCTTAAGACAACTCTATGCGGATGTTAAATTGGTGTTTGGTGAGAAGATGGTGGAATTTGGATTAAGACTCTTTCAGCTAAATCTACCAATATGCAAATAGACAAACACGCGGGGCCTCGGTGTTAGTGCAAATTAAAGTGAAATGACACCGGTAGGTCAGGTCAACGCAAAAAAACAGGGGTTGTCTACCAACAGATGGAATGTTTTTTTAAAAGTTAATAATGATAGACGGTGTTAAAGTTTGCATTTTTGCAATTAAAAGAAATAAATAAAAAGGAATCAATGAACTATCAACACACCAAGTTTCACTGGAATGATTAAAATTTGACATTGAGCTTCAGGTAGGCAGAAGGTCATCAGTGTATCCTTTTCAACTCGCAATACCGACTATAATTTCGGGAGAAAAAGTCGTTAAAGTCAGTTAATATTAAACCAACCTTGAAAAGGATTCTATGGAAATTGGAAAGCCTATTAAGTTGGTTAATATTTAGACAAGGGCACGAGTTGGCCTCATAAATCGACACAGTCTCCTCACCCGAACGCGTAAATATGGAGAAATCGGGGACCTACAATGACAAGTTGACACTAATTGTTAATTATTAATTACTTTTTAATCAGAAGTCAACGTACGTAGGGAAGGCGCTTAGAGGTGAGAAAAGCAAATATGCGATTCTCTGATTCCGGATAGAAGAGGAGAGAAGCTGAGCTAGTGCCTTTATGTTTACGCTGCTGCTGTAGATGGGTAAGAACTGAGTCGAGATGACGAACATCAATCAAGTAGAGATAATTCTGACTGGTTGTGCTATTGAGATCTTCTTTTGGTAAGCATCTAACGAATGCATCCGGCGTCTGTGAGGATAAATTCAGATTATTTGTTGAAAAGAAATAAGCATAAAACGTAGAATACCACTTCAATTTACCTTAATTAAATAGGAGGATTTGGTTTTGACAGGAGATCGACAACGAGATTCGCGAATTATACGCGAAGGCCCAATTATTGAGGAATGGCGAAGTATTGCTCGACCACTATTACTGATTTCTCGTGCTTCTAGAAGCAAATGGCCAACACGTACTGAAGCGGAGTATTTTGCCATTTTCTTGCACACTGACCAATCCCCCTAGAATTAGGAAAAGGTAGGGTAATGTAGGGCTTTTTAGCAAAAGGAGAGAAGTCTTTATACACCGAACTCTACTTACCCAGACAACTTGATTTATTGGGGAATTGCTTGGCATTTGAAGGGCACATCGATAGGCGACTTTGGGATCTTTGTGATCAGTGTCAGGACAAGTAAGTATCTTCCCAGAATCTCCCAATTCGGACTTGACATCTACCAATGGGCGCGAGATGAGATTCCAACGAGGTGCCAGACGTGTCATAAAATTGCAAGGCAAGCGAGCGCAGTAATGGTTTATAACGTCAATAGCTCTGCTAGCATTGCGCTATTAAAATAGCAAAAAAAAAGAATATAATCAAATAAGATTTATAAATTTATATTGGATATTAATTTGAGTATCAACTATTCTATCCTAAAAGTGTGAGAATTAAATAATTTTAAATTTGTACGTAGCAATGGGGATAAATAACTAATATCACTACACGAACTCGAAACACCCTTTTAAGTTAAAGTTCCCCTTATTCGCTCACTAGGCGCTAAAATGCACTTTCACTTTATTCTAGCGATCTCATATGGGTTTAAAGCGCACCTTTGCCTGTTCATTGACTCACCCAGAAACCCAGGAATCAAATGATGAAAAATGAGACCTCAAGCATTTGGATATTGCAAAATTGGCAGCAACGTTGATGAGGAAATAGAAAACTCCACACTTATATAATGCAGATAAATTTAACTCATTTTTTCATTACATACTTTAATTAGATCTATTACTGAATTCTTTTGCCATTTCGTGCAATTAGGTATCGTCCAGTGATGAATATTGTTAATCGCACAACGCCGCCAAGAGCACCTCGTGCACCCCACCCCCGAACAGCTTGGAAAGTGTGGTCGTGAGTGAAGAGACCTCTCAGCCTACCAGCAACCAACCTTCACTGCAACGCAGTGTTGAACTAATTGTATTTTAATGACTGTTTTGTGGCAGCTGGTCATAAGCACCGGCATGGCGCTCGTTTGGTGTTTAGTTGGAAGAATAAACGTCTGATTAATTTTAGTGGACTTCTTAGAGGGGTCTAATGAAGACTTTGAATGTTTCTCGGTAAACACACTCTAGTACACATTTACTTTTGGCGTTAGCGAGTGAGCCCGTCGCTCCAAATTTAGCATTCATTTTTTGGAAACCACTTTTAGCAGGAGCGCAGTTTCAACAATAAACGCTCTTTGTTTGGTTGAAATCGTTATTCAGCAGAAATATATTCACCAACGTCATTAACAAGTACCATCGAAACACTGAGCAACACACAATACAAATGACGTGAAACATCAAGTGACCTCACATAAGAGCTCAATATCATTTTCAACATGATGTAGGAAACGGAACGGAACCTCCTTGGCATTTTCACATTGCATAATGAACGCTTATCCCTCCGCAAGTTCTGCGTCACCTTCACTTTGAACATAGCGGAACTAGTTTTGGGAACAATAGCTATATCTGGGGATTTCGCTAGAGAGAGAATTGCTGAGGTTTAGTCGAGGCTTATTTGTGTAGTATCCACTAGATTATTTACAAGTTTTCTACAGTTTCTATTTGATAGACATAATTATAAATTAGTTGCTAGCAAAATCCGAACTTAGCTACAGTTTTCCAAGATGGGAGTGATGTCGCTTCTGAATACTGTAAATTTACTCACATTCGGACCTGTAGTGAAATTTGGAATGACAATAATTCAAGCAAATACAAATGGCTGCCCTCGTTAAAGCGCATATTTTCCTACTGCCACTCCGAAACCGTTCAAATTTAAGCTAAAGTTGCTATTCTCGGCTCGAGCTAAGTGGAAATCTTCATTTTTGCAATAAAATCTCGATATCAAGCAATTCGGATAGAAATGAGCCAATTTAGAGCATACAAATACGCTGATGCAATAGCTGAACGCACCTTGGGAAGGAAGTCAAAAGCTTCGTCCACAAATTTTAAATCAACATCATGTTCATTAAGAGAAAGACCAGATCTACTGCAACGTTGAATTAGCATTCGTTCAATTTCTTGGAATCTAAAATCATAGGCGAAGAGAAGAGCATTAACTAGATTTGAATAAAACACCTAAAATACCTAAAAATTGAAAGCAATATATAGACATACTGGTTTCTCATCGAAATTTTTGACGGTTCCAAAAAGTGCCAGAGCCGAGCCTTGGTAGTTTTAATGGAAACAAGACGAAGTCTGGACTTAGCTAGAAGGTAAGTTTCAATGGAATTGGAGGGGTGGAAAGAAGCCACAAGATTGCATTTTGGAAGAGTCGAGGCGGCAGCAAGACCGGATTGAGTAGTAACTAGAAGATTAACTTCACCGCCACAACGAAAATTGGCTACCGTTTCCTCTTGTGTATTGGCCGTTGATAAGTCCGTAGACTTCGATTTATCTAAAGTTATATTGCTTGCTACTAAGATGGTTTCAGTAGAAATTAATGTTTAATCTGAGAAATAGTCACCTATTGTTTTTGGTACAAAAAAGTAACCGGGGCGGACAAAGGCAATATCCGAATCCCAATTACAAAAATCCTCCAAGAAACGAGGTAAAGCATAGGCCGAAAATTGGCATCCACCAACTAGAACAAGACCACAGAGTGGGGGAACCACAGGCACCCCTTCGGGCTGGTAGGCAACAATGCGGTAGACTATTTTCTCTCGCCGCTGACATCGATTCATTAAAGAGTTGTTGCCTAAAACCAGAGATATTGGTGTACTCCTCAAAGATAAACAAGAAGACATGAAGGTTTGGTGTGAACTTACGAGTTTTATTCGACCTCTTATTCGATTTTGATTTAGATTTTCGATGTAGGCCGGTTGATAGGCACCTTAATAAAGATATAAAATAATGTGACTTAAAAAAGAAAAAACCTATCAAATGTGAAAAGTCCGTTCTTTATCTCCTCGAACAATCTCAGATAATTAGATTTCTTGATCTTGATGCCACGCATTTAGGCATTTTATGGCACCCCGACATCGCAATTCAGACACTGCCACAATGGTTAATTCTATGTTTCAGCCTCTACAATGATGTCTGCACTCGATAAAGGCTCCCCCTCCCTACTACTACAACCTCGTAAATGCGTCCAACAGATCTACCTGTCACACCGAATATACCCCAAAACGATCTCGCAAGAGTGCCCACATTTCTGACAAAGTGAAACGTCCTCCTGAAGCACAAACAATTTGGTTCATTTAGGATGAGAAAAGCTACCGAGAAGAGACCAAAGGCACAGCAAACAGAGCAGGATAAGGTTTGGCTTGCATACAGACCAAATGACGCTCATCCAGTTATGCAGACTAAATTTCTTCAAATCACCATACTTTTAAGATTTGTGTTCCCTTCCCCCCCCCCCCTTCTCCGCGTTTTTACAGCGGTAATTGGGTTAAATTCGGAGGGAAAATTGTTGTTTACTCGTTTAATGAATGCTTTTTGAATCCATTACACTTTGTAGTTCCCAACCCACTTCTTTTTCGTGATGAGACTGGTAAATTTATTCCCGAATACCCTGTATATTGTACACTATTAATATACATACGAAAGCATCGAATTACATCGATATTTCATGCAAATACAAAAGGAAGCACCCATTAACTTGATTGAATTTCAAAATCCCCAAGAGGAAATACAATCTGCCCAAATGCATTAAGCAAAGTTAAGATCTTGGCAAGAAGGAGCCAGAAACCCGTATTTTCCCTTCCTCTCCCCCTACCCCTACATTGACCAGTGGAGTTGATCATGGGCATCGATGATTGTGCATAGATAGACATCAATCTTGCGATTCCTGACAGCAGCCGCACACTGCAGTGGAACTCAATTCTAAAATTCATCGAGACTACCTACATTGAGACATCTGTAACATCACTCTCCGCTCCACTTTCACTTCCCATTTCATCCTCTACTTCACTCCCTCGACCCGCATTGCTCGCGCTCTCATCGTCAGAATCAGTATTCGATGGGGAAAATGTGGAAGAGAAGGAACCATCATCACTGTCCGATTGCTGTTGAGAGGATCCGTCATCATCTTCAAGGCCATGGGGAGCAACGAAACATTCAGAACGTTTTCGACTCCCTCTACGCCCACCCCTTGAACGAACAGATGTAGAGCGAGTGCTACTTCGTCGACCAGTATCTGAGTCGTCGTCTGAATTATCGACGTTGTCAGAGTCCTCAACTTCACTAAAGCCCTCAGTCTGTCGAACTGCTTCAATACGATAGGTGCCTGTGGGCTTTACGGTGCGCAAGTGATCGATTAGCTGGCAAACACGTGGTGAGGCCAGTGTTCGAACCTCTTCCTTGGTCGTGCAACTAAAGGTAAAATAAGAGGCTGTTAGGAAAAATAATGTTTTTGAAAACTCACAGTTCCCCGAGCACAATGATCAATGTTTTCAAGTGCCATATTTTCAGTTGTTTTAAGTCTTATAAAGGTAAATTATATTTGAAACTCAACATAGCGAAACGTAATCCTTAGTGTTTATATAGGATTCAGTTCAATCCCCTTCAAAAAATCGTTTGGAAGCGTCGCAGCTGGGAATAGAATGACTAATTATTCCGAACAGCATGGACCAAAGCACCCACCTTTTTCTCCAAACAATTTCGTTTTTGTAGTAGCTATATACTCGCCTGTCCAATTAATATAATGCATACTAACTTTATCAAGAAATGGACATACATTAGGAGCCTGTCTCTCAAACCAGCACGAACCACTGATATCTAAAATGTGTATACGAAGTCAGAATTAATGTGACCACAATAGAACTACTTCCAAAAAAAATATGACCTTCCTACATGCACTTAAGTGAACTCCTCAATCATAATTTAGAGAGTGGCTTACAGGACTTCACTTGATTAGAGATTACCATGCTACATATTGATCACAATTAACCAGTGTGTTTAGACAATAACACTACTGGATTAGGACCGATGAGCATCAACTTCGTGATCCTTCTTAATGCCGAGAGAGGCTAAAATAAGACACTCGTAAGTGAAAACGATAAGGAATTCTCATAATCTCGCCCGATGAAAAACTTTTACTGTTATTTGCTTACCAGTAAAACTGTAACATAAGTACGAGAATCGTTGTAGAAAACAAGGAACCACTTCAACAAGTGCAACATTTCAGGATGAAGAGAAAATGCTTTCCATTAGCTTAGTATAACCTTTGAAAGAAAAAACATCCAAGTGGAAAGGAATGGCAAAATGTGGAAAAAACAAAAAATTTTGCAGATCCACCTCTTCAACGTACTTGATTTGAAAGGGTGTGTGTGTCACATTGTCCAATTCCTAGCCAAAGGTCTTATAAGGATTGCTCTTTGGCAGAGATCAGAACTATGTGTAATTAAGTTAAATAGTAATTCTCTTCCTGTAAAAAGGTAAAAAGCAAGCCTTACCACGTACTCTGAAATATGATAAAACCTTGTCATATTCAAGACTACCATAGCTAAACCTTACTGACCGACTTCAAAAGCGACTCATGAAAGTCCTTAGTCTTTCATTTATTGAGTTTAAACATAAAGCATCATTAATAAGAGTTGGCATACACAGACATTGTAAATTTATCCTTATTTTTTATTAATCTCGAAAGTTAACACGATGCAGCATTGGTGCACGAGACGAGTACGGACATGGGTGTACGTTCTATTAAGAAATGGGCATTCTTAAAATGTGGGTATATGGAGTAAATTAATAATTACCATACAATGACTGATTATGAAGTAAGTTACAATTAGCATCTGACAAAATTTGATATATACATTTCGTAAAACAGTATGGCTTCCATAGCATTTTAAGATATTCTAACAAGAACATGAACATGTTCGAAAAGAATTAACATGAACGTCATGCATTGTTCCACAAGTGGTATTGGAGGAGAAGAACGTGGAGCAAATATAAACTCAGTTATTTTGTATTGCAGATGAAATATTTCATCATTTCTATTGTAAGTAGCAAGTCAATTTTCGGAATGAATGAAAAGCTCGAAGCGATTCGTCACGTCTGCATAGGCTTCAAAAAGTGTGACGAAGGAAAGCCTCAATTGGAATATGTGTTAGGAAAATGGAAACATCTGGCAAGTAACGTCGAAGAAAATACATAATAAAAAGATAACATAAATTTCGTTCGGTACACACTTTTTATTTAACTTGACGTCCACGACCTTAAATACTAGTAAGAAATGCAGAAGAACCGAATCTTATTATATATAAGCAGCTATCAAACTGTTTGAGTCACAATGAGTTTCTAATTCTCAGTGTAACTTAACGAAGCTCAGTAAGCAAATTAAGAGAAAATTCATGATAATGCAAGCAATTTCTGAAAAAAAAGGCTCACTTTTCACTGACAACCTGAAATAACCTAGCCACCATAGAGAGTTGTGTTGCAGTATAACGCAAGATACGTGTGAGTAGATCCTCTCCATGCTCCAGCTGATTCTTGCATTCCAACGTAGCAGCCCGAGCCCTTTCAAGCCGATATAAGTGCCTAAGAAAGACCCTAGCGATTATAGCACCACAGTAGACTCCCAACTCCCTTGTTATGGACTCACATTGGGCGACTGCTCGAAGACAATAGTAGGGAACATTAATTATACGCTCTCCCCCTGTAGAGACGTTCGCTTCAGTATCAGTAAAATCCAGATCGCTAAGGAAGTCGTGAGCCTCTTGTAGGAGTCGCAAGAGAGTTCTACAGATGGGGTGCTGATCGGAGCCATTATCAGAAGGAGCCTGAGTGTAAATTTCCAACTCTTCGGGTTGAGCACCAAAAGAAAGGACATTATACAATTCTGAAGTGGTTTCTAAACGACAATTGAGACGATGCTCCAAGGAGCAAATGTAGCGTTTAGCAAGAAAATGATCTGAGCATCCGTCGGGCAGAATTTTAAATGTCAAACCGAGAATTCGATAGGGGGTAACAAAGGAGTAGAACTCCGCTGGTCTGTCCCAAACAGTATTAATCTCCTCTTCGGTTAACTCACACTTGACAGCAGGAAATAGAGTATGATATGGATGATCAGATTTCAAAGCTAGATCACAGTCATCCAAAACTAAGAACGATACTCTCTAGAACATAATATTAAGGATAAATAAAATGCCCCTACCTCTAGAATTGAAAATGCAGGAGCGACCCCAGCGCATAATTTTGCTGCAGTTTCAGCTGACATGAAAACGGCATCGACATTTTCAGGCACACTTGTAGAGGTTATGTCTGCTATAAAAACATTGTCATCCGTAGTATATTGGAATATTTTGGCTGAATCATCAATCAAAGTACTATCATTTATTATGACGAGCATGCATTTTTTAGGATTCTTGGATGCAATATCTCTATAGAGTGATTGAATCACGAATTGAAGTGTGATGTCTTTATCTTTGCATATTATTGAATTTCGTTCAGCTACTGCGTCTAAGAGATCAAGCTAGGATAAACGTATTAAATAAGTATTAAAAAAATTCTGTTATAGATGGATTTATACTTGAAGGGCTCACATAATATGGTCTTGGTATAAACTGATTTGGCGGAACATTTTCAAGGATTTTTCGCACAATGAAGTGCTTGCGGCCCATCTAGCTTTGAATAAAAGTAAGTCAAAACGCGAAAAAGCCAGCCCTTGATGATCGAATTTGACGCGTTGTAAAACGCAAGGTCAAAGTGGGTAAATAGAATCAAAGTAAATATTTGAAATACTAATTTAATGAAACATGTTGGAAAATTTTGAAATATTAAAATAAACAATTTGCCTTTACAATAATCTTAAGTCTACAAATTAGAAGCTTACTCTTGGATTTTGATTTTTAATTAAGAATAATATTCTTAAGATCAACGTTAAGCATCGACAGAAATAAATATTTTAAAAGAACTTGATATGCGAAATTTTGCTTTTTACGATCTAATAAATCGTATTCGCTTTAACCTTTTAACGCCCTTAGGACCGTACGGCCTCCTTTCAAAGTAAGCTCCATTAGTACTAGACTCATAACAAAAGGCGCCATTGCCGTTTGAAACATGTTCAATGCATCTATGGCCTTCGCCAGATACCAATAAAACTCATCACTTCGGCATCAGTCTGCTGTGAGACACACGTGAGTGCAGTTGGGTGCATTAAAAAAAAATAACTCGGACGCTATGGTGTTAAAATGAATTGCGTTCATCTAATAATGACCGATTGGTTTTAATTACGGCATAAAATTTTTATGACATTTTTATAAGAATTCAGGGTACGGAATAATTTGCTAATTTATTTCGTTATGGTATAATCACTGTTATTTTGGGAGCTGATATTCGTCAGAGGATGTACTTCAAGAGAGCTGACACAATGGGGGGGGGGGGGGAGGGGGAGTTAATTTGACTGAGAATGTGGATTAATATGTATAGCATATAAAAGATTGAAATGGGAACATGTGGCCTTATTTATCTCATCTATCAAAATGCCTATGAAGATATTTGGACAGATATGTCAGTATGTCCCTATTGTGACTGATAGTGTTATAATATGGCTGGCAGCAACTTAAACATTTTACACACAACCGAAAAGAGGATATTATATTATTTTGGGTCAGTTCTGAATTTCTCAATAATGAAATTTTAAAACACCAATTTTGATCCTAGTAGCAATTAGCTATGTCCAAATCCGTTTAAATATGTAAAACGCAACCTAGTGCGGCCTTCTCAGGTAATCAACAATTAAAATTCATCAAACTTTTGTTGAATGTATTCGCTTCGGTAGTGGCCATATTTGTTATAAACGTTTCTCTTGAGATATAGATAGACTATTGTAAACTGCTTGTTTGAGCCGGTCGTAGGAAGTGTTGTCCCGCAGTTTAGATGTGATCTTTTTGAATTGGGAAGCGATGTTGTTTGAAAGTGCGTAAACAGCATATTGGAATCAGATTCCTCGCTTGGTCACACCTGTTTGCACGAACCAGGTGTCATGGTGTTCTGGATCGAAGGTGGGGATTCACAGAGGGACACCAAACGCATTCATACCGACTTCTGTTTCTTTAGACATTTTTTGGAAACGCGAGCGAGCGAAAAGAAAATCGATGAAATGGTGGTCATTCAAAGACAAATTAATCACCAAGTGAAAATTTGCTATTGGAAAAGAAAATGCGGTGCCCTTGAGAGATTGTTTCCCTGCTGAGCGGACAGACAAAGGGACAGCCGGTGTTGGCTAGAGCCCGTCGTCTGCCCCCCTCTCCCGCCACAAACTTTGTGCGGCTAAACAGGAATTCCAACATATAGTACCCTTAGGCATCGTTCGACCTTCAAACAGTCTATGGCCTTATCTTTCGCACATGGTCGCGAAGAAAAATAGTGACTGGAGACCATGCAGAGACTATCGGTCCTTCAATCAAATGACCGCCCCAGACCGCTATCCCATACTTCATATACATGATTTTTCGCTGCGACTACATGGCAAAGTCATTTTTCCAAGCTCACTCTTGTCTGAGCCTATCATCAGATCCTCATAACCCCAGAGGATATCGCGAAGACACCCGTCATCACACCATTCGGCTTGTTCGAATAATTACGTATGCCTTTCGTCCTACGCAATGCGGCCTAATCACTCCAGAGATTTGTGCATCAAGTTTTCCGTGGGTTAGATTTCGTCTTTACATATATTGACAGTGTGCTCATCGCCAGCTCCAACCCTGAGGAGCATAAACAACACCTACGACAGGTTTTGAACGCCTTCAACAATACGGAATCACGGTTAACCCCGAAAAGTGCAAATTAGGCCAGGCCGAAATCTATTTCCTTGGTCACCACATCAACGGTCATGGAATCACACCTTTACACCGTCCATCATGGCTTACCCAGTTCTCCGATCGGTGAAACGTCTTCGTCGTTACCTAGGCGTAGTGAATAATTATGGAAAATTCTTTCTAAATTGTGCCCAATTTCTTCAGGCGGTCACAGATCTGCTTAAGGGTTACCTGAAGCACTTCACGATGACATCAGAGGCCGAATCAGCGTCTTCCGTAGAGAAGCAATTATCCTAAGTAACTACGTTATATCATCTCGATCCCTCCATTTTGACATGGATCGCTTTAAAAGCTAACCCAGCATACGTGGCAGTCGGAGCAGTTCTGTAACAGAGTGTCATTGTTGAAATTCAACCATTATCTTTCTTCTCGAAGAAGCTCATCCCAACTGAAACGCGATATATCACTTCGGCAGTCAAGCACTTCCGACATATTTTGGAAGCCCAGCAGTTCACAATTTTCATCTATCACAAGTCTGTAATTTATGCTATTCGGCCAATCGCAAACTACCATTCTCCCAGAGAAATTCCGCATACAGACTTTACCTTACAATCCACCAACGATAATCGACATATCAACGGAGCTAGTAATGTTGTTGCCGATGTAATGTCCCGTTTGGAACTAAACTAAGTCGTTATATCATCTCTCGACCTGCTGAATCTGACTACCAAACAAAAGTCAAATCCAGATTTCGCGGAAATTATGTCCAACCCTTCGTTATGTTTCGAATGCTTGCTCCTACAGGACTCTGACACCCTGATCCATTGCGACGTTTCAAACGGCAAGCCGAAACCTTTCGTTCTGCAACCACACCAAGGGAAGATTTTCGACCATTTCCATCATCCATCCAAGCATTCGTTCTACAACCAAGTTAATCTCCGACCGTCTCGTATGGAAAAACATCCTACCGAACGTTCGTCTTTGGGCCAAAATTGCCTCACTTGTCAATCTAACAAGGCCCACAAACATACCTGAAGTCCACTCTCTTATTTCCCTCTTCCCGAGCCCAGTTTTCGGCATATTCATATTGATATAGTAGGTACACTTCCCTCATCAAAATCTTTCACGCACATCTTAATCTATATTTATCGTTCTACGCGCTTATTGATTGCGGATCTCTCATCGGAGTCGCTCGCTAAAGCCTGGTAGAATCTTAGATATCGATATTTGGTGATCCATAAACACGACAGATAGAGGTTAAAAATTCACTTCTACTTTATTCAACCCATATTCGCACGATGGTTTTGTCGGACGTTTTCATCGGCAGCTTAAATTGCTTGTTATTGCTACTTCTTCGATATAAAATTGGACTGCGCCTCTTCCCATCATTCTTCTTCTCACTTAGAAATAATGTTAAGTGAGGCTTCAGATGCTGTCCAGCAGTACTTGTACTCGGTAAAACTCTTCGGCTACCAAGACCAAACCTTCATAGAACCCTTGTCATATTCCGTTCGATTAAAAGATAATTTCAGCTCTGTTCTCCCAATACCCGTCCTTGTGTATAATAAGCCAACACATATTCGTAAAAATTTATCCACATGCCTCTTCGTTTTCGTTCGAGTCGACACAGTGAGGGAACCCCTGCAGCCGCCGTTCGACGGACCTTATAAAGTCCTCAAAAGCAAACCCAAATATTTCATTCTTAACCGTAATTATACCAAGGATTCCACAAGCATCAACATGTTAAAGCCGGCATATGTGGTCCCCCTCTCCCCCCCCCCTTGCTACATCTACGCTCGCTGTTAGGACCCCGCTGTCTAGCGCTACCCCCTCCCCATCATCGAAAGACGTTTTACTCCCCCAACACTACAGTCCTTTCCCGAAAATTCTCCGAACTCTATAGTTCCAACATCTGTCACATCTCGACCCAGAACCTACTACACTCGTTGCAGTTGAAGAGTTTCTTTATGTACATTAACCAATTTTCGAGAGTTTTCTTTACCTTTTGGCTTCCTACGAACGCTCTAGATGGGGAGTATTGGGGAATACCCAACTTTAGCATGACGGAAGTAGAGGTCTCTCGACCAATGTTCAAAGTCATTATGTGCTTATCATTTCGGAAAGTGTATGTTATGACTAAGTTCCCGTATGTAAAACACACCAAAAATAGCTCTCAGTATGCACCCCCAATAAACGGATTTCATGCTATACGTCTCTGCGGTGCTTAGATCATTCTGGAAGCCCAGTCAAACTTATTAGAATCCACCATAGATAATACTGAGCATAATCAAGGCTTGTTAGTATAGCAATCCGCTACAGGTTGAACTGGGATAACTGTATTAGTAATTCAATGGAAAAAATAAATTCTAATATCTTCCATTTCGAATGTGCTAAGTAAAAATCTTGTTTTGTCTTGTATTGAAGTATTTTTCCGAAATACTTCATTTTTTATAGGAATGGTGTAAGTATTCTAAAGTGACACCATCTCCGAAAGCTTCTTGGAGAGATTGGAGACAATTGCAAGAATACACCTGTTAGTCTGAACACTCACAAAGTAATTATCACTTTGCTATCTCGAATTATTATTTATTGGTAGTTCAGTTAAATAAACTTATCGTAGATAACATAGGAGATACAAATTTGTCGAAATACCGACTTATTCAAATTGCAGATTTGTGCTACTTTAAATTCTGATTCTTCAACACACCTTCGCTTGTGAATGTTTATATCCTGAAGAAAGTGAAATTAGACCAATTCATTTGTTGTTACTAACATAATATACTAACTAATGATTTTAAAATCGGGAGTCATAAGTATTGCCAATTAGCTACCCTAGTAAGTCTCAACTATACTCAGAAATCTCTGTGGCAGATCTTTCTAGTCGGAAAGGCTATCGCGATGATAGACAGAAGGATGACGTGTTTCAAGCGAAACGTTTATTGCAACTTATGATTAGTTATCAAATAAATCTAGCCTAATTTGAGTGTACATTAATAGCCAAATATGTGCATGTACGGCCGCACACTCCAAAATGTTCGGGTGCGCATTTTCTCGTGTGCGGATTGCATACGTCACATAAGTCTACATGTCGTAATGATTGTCGAGTTATTAATTATATTTCGGTGCTTCATTTAATCGAGATTAAACTAATTTCAGTGGTGACGCTTCTATGCATATGAGCATTTGGAATATCTCCTACACTGATTGTTAAACCAAAATATTAACTAATACTACATGAGTAAAAATAAACAATCCTTATTAGGAATCTGAAAAATCTGTGAAGTAGGAATATTCTTTTCAACTATTTTGTCAAAATCATAGACCGATTTGAATTCTATGCCGATAAAATGCGCAAATTATCAAACATCGATAAATGTCCAATATCTTACATTTGGTGGAATATAATAACTTATTCCAAACATGATAACCGGAATATAAGATATCCTGCTTCTTTTTGGTTTTACCTACAGATACTCGATATTGAGAGAGCCGATTAAGACGAAGAGAGATTTTAGTTCCTTAGGATACATCCCATAGTAAATTTTATTTTGCTTGAATTTATCTTGGTTTCATTTTTGATAAGGCTATCAAGCAAACTTCGAAAAGGAAAATCTCCTTATTACTTGGAAAGGTTAGACCAATTTGGCAAAACTGATACTCGTTCTAAACAATAAAACTAATAAGCTTATTTTGTATTTCAGAAATTAGTGAAAGGAAGAAATAAAGAAAAGGCTTAATTTTCAGAGTTTGCTTTCTGACTGGAATCAAAGTTCCTTCGAAATAATCTGTCTTCAAAGTGTGTCATATTTCTGTTGTGCTTCATTTTACTATAACTTCAGCCCATCGTCGCATTGAATGATTATTAACATGGCATTAGATTTATCTTAAGTTATGGTACTTATTCACTTTCTATTTATGCAATCAAGTCTAGCACTTTACACTTTCTATTAAACACGCGTATATGTAAGTAATAGTTAATATAAATGAAGCGAAAATATGTGGATAGAACAAAATTTGATTGTTGTTCGTGCTCATTTTTTTATTTGAACTTGTTTACAGTGCATTTTACCCAAGTCTAAAAATTGTGCCTGATAATAGTGAATGGGTCTGGTTTGGTTTGATATCCAATAACTGCGTAGAGGGTGTGAATTAAAAATTTAATAAATTACGATTACCTTATTTGGCAATAATGGAAATTCCCTTACGCGTACACTAGTTTCTAAACAAATGAACAGAGCAATGCCTAACTAAGTCAAAGTGAACACAATTTTGGTATTAACTATAGTGGCAGTTAACGAAGAAGTGAACTCACTAATTGATCGTTATATGTGATAAGGACCCGTCAATATAAAAATATAGGGTCTGCATACTTGGAAAAATGAACAATGGGGTGACATCTGCCAAAATCAGGTGCAGTCGCATGTTGACTAGAGAACATAAGTAGTTTGGAAAATCCTCGTTACGATCGGAAGAGTCATTAATTACATTACCTTTTAAATGCTTGTTTTAAAATGAACTAAGAGAATTATAAGCAGCATTATAATCAAACTTGATCTATTCTCTCAGGCAGACTGAGTGCAGTTCAGCCTGGCGATTACTAGTTACGGCTATATAGTGACTGCATGATTAGTTCTTCGTGGAGTACCATGTTGAAGACGAGTCATACTTTACCAAGATGGACAACTGAGTAGTCCAAATTCAAAAAAATGTTAAATTATAAGATAAGAATAGGAAAATGCATAGTTAATAATCAAAGTGACGTAGGTGTCAATTAAAGCTTCTGTTAAAGTTCAAAATCCATTCATTTCGCAGCAATAAATTAAAGGTATTTTGGGGTTTTAGTACTGAGTATAAAATAAAATAATAAATATAAATTCAGTTAGAGTTTAGGTAAATGGAATAAAATCATAAAATGAAACATTGACAATCTTCATTTAAATTTATATAATTAAACATTTACCTTGTATAATTGTATCTTTTCAATAATTTAAACAGACTTATGACCCAGTTTTAAATGTAGTCAATTTAATTTTTACTTGATTACAGTTTATAATCTTAGAATCATTAAAAAAACCCAGCAGTTACCGCTGTCTTTGAAATCGTAAGTACATTGTTGTGTGTACAGTATTCTGCGGTTGCTAGTCGGGCTTCTAAATACTATTTGTGGACTGGCAAGTAATTACACTTTGTCCCTATCCACGCTTCCTGCTTTTAAAACATTTTTGAGTTTGCTGTTTTGGGAAAACCTAGTTTTACATTAATTTGAGTTTTAGCTAATATATTTGTTGCATTTTTGGTACGACATTTTAGTCTAAACTGTAACTTTTAAATTGAAATTTGCTTGTACCTAAATTAATAAAATTCAAATATCTCACTATTTTTAGATGCTGGATGGTTTTACCTCTCTTGTTGTAACGCGTTCATTTGTTCCTGTTCTGTGATTTAACTCAAAAGAAAATGGGTTCGCGAATAAGTAGTAGTCGTCTTGATTCTCCCAATCTCTCCACCGATCGTCTCAGCCCTCCCGCACACCACCGCCGAGGACATCGCCATTCCCTCTCCCCAGGTTCAGGCGCTCCCCGCACCAGAAGTCTTTCTCAGCAGCATGCAACAGGCTCATCCAATGAGTCAATACCTCGCCGTCCGAACCGCCAGCGCACGAGCGGAGGAGGACACGGTCAGTATCATCATGCCAGCACAGGCCACGCTGTTCCTTCTGCCGCTGTTCTTGATCGTCTTATATCTGAGATTGAAATCCCCGATGATCGCTGGTTCATGCAATTAATGCGCTCCCATCGATACTCGGATTCTGGTGAACCAGGCGTCAGGGCTCGTCCAGCTTCCGTTATGGATGTAGAGAACCTCTTGGCTGCTGCGGGCCTTGAAGGAAGTAGTCGAAGGTCACATCGAAGTAGGCGAAGTCAAGGTCGTCAGCGTACTTCGGCTTCGACCTCGATAACGAATCGAGATGATGATACGGAAGAAAGGTTGGCGGCTGTTAGAAGGCAAGTCCTCCTCTCACTGGCTGCCGCTTCTTCATCTTCACCCAATAGGCGACGTCAGTGGCCTGATAATCTCTTTCTTTTCACTGGTAAGAATACTTTTTATCTTTAGTATACCTTGAAAGACGTGGGCTTAGTACATTATTTATGACGACTTTGACTGCCTTATTGTTTTATTTCAAACAGTAAGGGGCATCTTCTTAAATTTGGTTATTCTGCTTGATAGCGTACGAAAGCAAAATTGCTTCCGATGAAGGTTGTGAAATGCATTTTATTTAAGTTAGAGCATTGGTTTTTATGATTACTTGGACAATTTTGTGAAAAATATTAATAATTTCTTGTGTTTAGCGTCATCTCAACAAAGCCTTTTAAGATTCGCCTTTGTTAGAGTTTTATGTATTTTAAAATTTGGCGTAAGTTCTTTAACGTTGTGTAGTGGAACGTGCTTATCCTGAATGTATGCTCTGTAATTTCCAAGGCATTACTTTTCATTGAACCCAAATTTAGCCTCATTAAGTGGCCTTTCGAATGCCATTTTCTTGTATTTTGAGTAGATTTTATTTATTATGGCCAGAATCAACAGCAATTTTCAAAGTATGGCTAATGTGTAAAACCAGAAGCCAATAAAATGTAAATTTCACTTATAAACGTCCCTCTTCTTTTCCATCCTAGCATTATTGCGAAAACCTCCAAAATGCCTTTTTGAAGAAGTGTTGGGTATTGTTTTTCCTGGCAAACTCGGTTAACTCCCATCGTTTTCTTGTGATTGTTCTTGTTCACATCATAGACCAAATTTTAGGAAGCGTTTAAAATAACGGCGCGTTTCGCTAAATTCAAACTTACCTTTTATTTGATAGGTATGTCTTAACTTTTCTTCAATACCCTTAGTATTACATTAGCACCTTAAACTTTTAAATTTTTCAGTTAATCACTCATAGAGTTTAATTCAACTGCAAAAAATATCTATTTTCCCAGTTCTTTCGTATATTTTTGATTGGTTACTGCCATTACTTCACTACACCAATTGCCCGACAGACTAATACCTAGTGCGAAACACGTAACTGTCAAATTCACGCTACTTTTGTTTGTAATTGGAATGCTTTTCCATTGCATCATCTACTTCTTTCTAAGTGCTTATTGTAACTAATTCCTGTTCTCTCAAATTTCTTCATAATAGTACTAAACGGGTTACGCTTTGGCTATTATAGCCATATCTCTCATTCATTTTGACATTTTTCTAGTTCATTTATGACTTGAATTTGGTTCCTTTTACATGTGTGTGTCGCTGGATCTTTTTATTAGGTTCTCTCTGTAATAACTGGTAATGGTTAATCAAAATGTAGTTTATAAAACTTTACTTAGAAGGAATATTTCCCCGCTTTTCATTGTTTAAGACGGTCTTTTTTCCATTATAATGTACTTCTCCATTCTTTCACAGGATGTATGCGCCACATTTTTTTTTAACCTGTAGGTAAGCTTAGTGAAGTTTTGACACGTCCTCATCCCTATTCGCCTATGGTTTACCATATATTCAATTTATACTTTTCGATTTCTGATACCTTTTAACGCCATACTCACGTGATGGATATCTGACCTTTATTAACTCAAGGTTTGCCTATCGTCTATCTCATCGGAGTAAGCCTATTTTGGCTCAGGTTGTTAGATTTCTAGATGTTTTCGGACGTCATTTCGACGTTTCAAGAAACAGACTGACGCTGTGACGTAGTGTTCTTATTGGGAAGTGACTATTTGTATAAGGCTCGATTTTGTGATAGATTCGTAAGCACCAAAACGAAGCAAGGTTTCATATACACTAGGTATGCAACTTTGGCAAACCGATAAGCAAACTTCTACGACGGCTAGTGATAGTTAAGGCTATTCCAAGCCAACTATCCCTTCTTGTCTTTTTTATTGAATTTGTCTTGTTTCTTTTATTAGATGACAAGGTTATTTGCTTACCGTAAAGTTTGTACTCCATCGAATTATTTCTTAATTTACTCGCATATGCGGGAGAATCTCACGCTCGTTATTTTTGTTGGCATATCAGCACCTACCCTCTCATCCTAAAATCTCTCACTACTCCTAGGGCAGTATATTTTTCCCCGTTCCTATCTTGCTCTCATTTATGATTTATACATGCAAGTTGTCTCCACTTCAGTCTACTCTCCATGTGTGTAATGTTTTGTATCACGATGAACCATCGCTCTTTACTAGCGTTATCTCACCTCTCGAGGTACATCTAGCTTATTTATTTGTTGATTTCAGCTTCTCACCAACGAAAGTGTTTTATAAGATTTTTCTCCAATTATTGTTTTTTTCGCTGAATACGGATTTATAACCCTTGCATAGAACATAGATGATCCCTTATTTTACTCGTTTTTCTGATCAAAGTGGTAAGAATCCATACATCATATGCCTTTATCACTATTAAAATAGCTGTTAGATCAGTATTCGTATGATTCAATTTTGAGCCTCTTATTATTTTACTCTTTATATTTCTCAACCTTTCTGTCGACCTTAAGCTTTCCTCATCCCTGTTGTTTTCATTCGATCAGTTGTTAAATTTTAGTTAAAACTTGCTTCATATATTTTTATTATCCCGTCATTGAAGTCTATTTTTTCTTTGTGAATTATAACTCCCAGTTGGAGGCAACTTGTTGGTGTTAATGTTCTACATCATCTAAAAAATCATTCGAAAAAACTTTTTCTTCCTAGTCAGTCTTTTTTATTAAATAAATCGAACTAAAAGGAATCACAAGATGTGTAAATTAAGAAAAATGGAAAATATCGATTTATTCTATTTAACAGTCCTCTGCTGTACCCATTTTGAGTCTGATGTTATCAAATACTTCATTTAACAGTATTGAACAGAATGCATTTGGTTTGGCTATCTGCTATGGTTAGATAACTATCGATCTTATGACCTCTCACTTCGTAGACATGGATTGTTGATGAAAAGTTCAGCTAAAAATAACATATTGTAATGTACTTGTAGGCTTGCTCAGATTGACCTTTTTCTAACAGCATATCAATTACCGTAGAATATAAGGCGAGTGAGTCTAGATATTGTAGATAGTTCAATAGTATGGTTTTTTTCATATAAAATGGCTCCTTTTTCAACTTATCCTTTTTTCAAGGCAAAAAATATGCGAAATTTTGAAGATTTGTTTTTATTTCATGGTTTCGAAGGTGTCTTAATATTCCAAAAGTTAGGAATCAACATTCAATCAAGCTTATCTGTTGACGCTTGACTCAGTAATAAGTCATGCATACTTGTATTCTTGACGGATGGCATTGCTACGTTTAGTTACACGGTTTAAGGATCAAAGGAACATTTTTGTTATTCACAAGCATTCAGATGGTTCTATAAGTGAAGTATGCCGCCATATCTTATCCTTGTCATTGGGAATGACTTAATCATTTGGCTCTATTGGGTATTTAGCTAATACCTATTTAGTTGTTTTTACTTTCTCTCAAGTACTCCCTCGAATAATCAGATGATTATGTAACTAGAGTGCTCTATTCATAATGATTCATCTTGAGAAGGTGCACGATGAAATATATTTGCAGTGAATTAGCCAAATACGAAATTTAATGGGCTTATTAGTGTATCACCTCAGTTTTGGTTGTTGTGATACCAAAGTTTTGCGTGGGGAGGAAGTGTTTTGTATTGCTTGCTTTGTGGGAAATGGTGTATGTTCCACTGCAGCAATGTGTCTGTCGTAGTTGTTTAAGTTTATTTATCATTCCAAGAGTTTTGGTACATCAAAATTTTCGCACCTCAAACCGATCTGTCCACCTCTTTCCTAAGTACAAAAATACGCCAGGAGTGCTATTTTGGGCCTTACGATGCTTTAATGATATCGAATTGGAACTATTTGTACTATTGGAGTCTTTAATCGTTTTTCCTTGATGGTAGGTGCTTAAACATTTTTGCTCTATCTGTATAAAATATATAAACAGGGTAGGAAGTGCATAGTGCTAGCAAATTACTACCAGTGCATTAGCTCCACTAATCCTACTGCTCTTGCATTAACGTTTCGTTCAATCGCGTAAAGATTTATTTGTATCAAATGGTTGGCTTTATCAGAGTTATTATTAGTTGACTTCGGGCTTCACAGAGGGGAGAAACGTCAAAGTCACAACAAGTCGAGAGGATGAACAGAAGAGTGATTCACAGATGCAAAAGAGAGATAGAAACAAAGGTAGAGGAAAAGATAAGGTGAGGTGAGTACTGGGGAAGTGGTGGAATATGGATACAGTCGGATCATGGTAGTTTGAAGTTTGAAGTCAACTGCCGGTTTATAGACTATACGTTGCCCAGGGTGCACCACGTGGAGGTAAGTCTATCGCGTAAAGATAAGACGATTTAGTTGCATTTTTTTCCTTATAAATCATATAGCTAGAATAGAGTGGGGAGAATCGCGTTAAGCTTTTCTAAGATGGTTTTAATTGAATTTTAATACTGTTGAGCAAATGCCAATTTTATTTGGGCACGCTGCTCGTAATGGGGCATATCCGGGCATGAGTAGAAAAAGTCCTGATGATAAATAAACCAGTACACTATCAGTGAAGCTTGTGGACTAAGCTTACGTATTGTTTATAGATCTCTTAGGCTTCCCAAAAAGGAAGGAATGTTATGTTCCATTACACTTTTATTGTATTACTTTAACAAAATTCTAGTACCATAGAAATGCGACAAGATTCGATCAGTCTTCCATAAATTCAAATATGGCTATCAAATAGAGAAGTGAATCGCAGATGTATTTTGTGTCTCAATTTGCTCGACATCTTGTTCAGACAACTTTATTTAGCCTCTCCGATAATTCGTCGGGTGTGTGTAATCCGTGTTAAATTTGTTTTTTTTTATCTTTCAAGTCATTATTTCTAGGATGCATATTTTAAGTCCTTCGGCAACTCCCTTCAATATGACTTTCCCAGTGTGCTTCATGCGAGACATCCTTAAAGAGTATTAATAATTTCCCGGTTCTTTAGTGGCTAATACTGTAGAGAGCGATGTCTGAGTATGTCCCTATCAAATCACATCAAATATATAGGTCAAGCAAAGTTGATTATGCAAAAATAGGGAATTTGTTCGTTATGCTTGACCGCAATCCTAAGCCTGAGCGAAAGTTTTGAGCACATTATATCGCCTGATCTTGCCAATAACTACTCTCCTCTCCATTAGTCCGCACTCTGTGTTATGTATGTTTCCCTTTGTTTCAGCAAAGTTGCAAACCTATTTTTAGCGTGCTTTATGACTTATAAATCATATGCGTCTATTCTAATCCCTCCTTAAACATGTAAAGGCTAATTGATAAGATGCCTATTAAATAAAGTTCAAAGCTACTGTTATTTATGTTTTGTCTTGGGATGAAAAATTCCCATAGGTTGCCTATACATTGTTCATCCTCATCATGGATATGTGGACGCACGCTGGCTTTGACACTTATTCGGTCTATAACTGCTATCAGTCCGGTGGTATTTCTATCTCCACATATTGGGTTGATTTGTATTGATGAATATGTTGTCTTTAATCAGTTAGTAAAAAGTGCTTTATGGGAACAGCATTCTTGTCTTATTTCCCTTCAGACCATGGTCAACTGTAGTCTGACGATATCCAATGCACCAAGAGGTTATAGGCTTACCCAATATATATTTGTCCACTGCTCGAAATGAAAGTTGTCTCCGTGGGCAAGGCTACTTTCACTAGTGTCTCTTGGTCTGCTTTTTACTCTTACGAGGATTCGATCAAAATTCTTTCCTTAGATTTTTTCAATCACCATTCATAAATGCTCGTAACTGGGAACGAAGTCTTTTCACAGTTATATTAATAAATATATTTAGATATATATAAATAGGATGTACTTATTTAATCAAGGATAAAAGTGGAACCTTCGTTGAGCTACAGATCCCTTCTGGTCTTATCACATCAGTGAACAGCGTAGAACGTATTACTGACGACAGCTTTATGCTATTTGTCCATCGCCTAGCCGGCTTTCTCTCACATCTAGTTTGCAAACGAGCAGAGCGCGCCCAATAAAATTTCTCCCTTTAACTGAACTAATTTGGTCGGCCTCTATTAATTGTCTAGTCTACATATTCAATACAAATGGTGAAGCGAAGGCTGCATATTTTTGCATTTCACAGATTTTACAGTATAAGAAAGTGTGAAACCGAATTGACCACTTTTTTTCTTTATCTTAAGTAAGTAAGCTTGTCGGGAGTTTGTAATAAAGTGTCTTGAGTGTTTTCTTTTATCTCTACTGTGTGTTATTCTAATTTTCCAGTTAGATATTTCTATCAACTGGAGAAATCTACATTTCTCTAGCTCTCTTGGTTGCTTAATTAAAGTAAACTCAGAATTATTTTAATTTGAAATTTCTGGTTGATCTTTCTTTGGAAATTTTGGATGATCAAAGCAGTAGTACTGAGACGTATTTTGCGTGAATTCTTATAAGTATTTTTCAAGTCGATTGCATAATGAATTCATTTTCGTTCCTTAAGCTCTTCTACACTACATACAATGCTTAAAAACCAAATTTTTTTAAACATTTTAATTTCAGAGTATCTCCCCTTTTCTCCATTTTCCTCCCCCCCCCCCCCCCCTCCCTTCTTCTTCTTATTAGTGGGTTTAAGACCGTTTTATTCTCTCAATTCCCATCTGCTTTTCCATATTCCCGCCAAATAGCTATTAACTTTTGTAATTTATCAGTATATTCAGTGTCTGAAATAGGGATAGATGGTCACGGCGCCGGGTGTTACTAGGCAAATATGGTGATGGCGAACGACAACAAGTCCCATTACTAATTAATGTCTCTAATACCACAATATGCCAGCGTATTTGTCTGCAGCACTGGTTTAAAATAGGTTGAGGTGCCTGGAATTGTCTGTTAATTCCTTTTATTATTGGGCCTATTCGACTTGCTGGAATAAAGAAATGGCCTTATGCTTTCTGTCCTAGGCTTTCATCAAGTTAATGTTACGGTGCCATTGCTAATTAACTGCAGTCTATTCTTTAGTATGAGTATTCATCGCGGCCAAGGTAGCAAATTTTGAGATGTTTAGTCAAGGAAAGAATCGGAACACTGGAAAAGGCAGAAGTAGTTAACAAAAGGTGAAAGAAGTTCGATTAGAAGTTGAAAAGGCATCATTACCGTTTGGCTTCATTAAGTTTCTAAATTTATATGTTTTTATTGGTTACTTAAGTACTAATTCCATGATGAAAGTTCTAATTGTGTATTTATAATTATTAAACTGGGTAGTTATTCATGCTCTCTTCATTGTTTTGTTTCTCCTAAGAGATTTTCGACTCAGCTGAGCTCACTCACGATCAGTTGAGGCTCCAAAACAACTTTACATTAAATACATTAGCTACTATCCCATGACCTTCTTGGCACACCCCGATGTTTCCCAATTCAGGAGTACATTTCGAATTGTTTGTATTTCAGGTTGTTTGAATGTTACCTCAAATTCTTACATGGACACACTTTTCTCTATTCAGATTATTGACATATGTGTACTTTTCTTTTCTTCTGCCAGGTCTCGATCAGACTTGTCCCTACTGCAAGCGCTTGGTTCCTGGCGATGAATTTGAGCTCCACTTTACAATGTGTTTAACTCGTCCCCGTGTTACTTACAATGGTAAGTAATATTTCGCCTAAATTTTACCATTATTATTTATGGCAAGACATTAGATCAGAGTTTCATCAGCAGAAGACAAACGTGTATGGATCGAGGTAAAATAGAAGATAAGATCAGGTCTTCAGGAGCTTTGACTTATTTAGAGTTCATAACTTTCCAACTTTCCACTTAATCGATGTCGTTCACTTGTTCATATTCTAACACTCTCAACTTAAGAAACTAAGACCCTAGAAAGCCTAGTTCTACTCTTTTAGTTTATATGCGAAGTAGATACTGCTTAGCTACGTTTTGCTCAAGGTCGGAGAGAAGAAAAGAGTGTGGTTACTCAAGATCAGTGGTTATTGATTATTTACGTAAACGTAGTGGTCGATCATACCACCTGTAATAGTTAGGTCATAGTACTTAAGCATAACGAGCTAAATAGCAGAACACGTATGTTTAATCGTGAGGCCAAGATGGGAAGCTTTAATTAGATGTTTTCGATCTATAGAGGATACCCTGCAAAGTGACAAAGGCGAATGTTCTATTTGCTTGGAGGATCTGAAGGCCGGTGATAAGATTGCTCGACTTCCTTGTCTGTGTATTTACCATAAACAGTAAGCTATTTTCTTGCTTCCTTCTGTTTTTTGAAATCATTCGATATGATCGCAACTTCTCATGCTTATTTATCTTTATCATCTAGTTGTATCGACGACTGGTTCAAGAGGAAACAGACGTGTCCCGAGCACCCTGGGGACTAATTGACCTCGATCTTGGCGTGTGTTGACCTTGTATCGTCTTATTCCACGTTTTCAGATCATCTCTCCTCATTCTACATTTTCCCTTCTTACCTTTTAGCCAAAAGGCAGATGAGTATAGACGTATGCACAAATATGTGAAAACTTCGTTATATATTTGCACACCTAACAGACCTCAGACGTCAATCTTTAAAACTACCTCTCCTCCCTCTCCCACTCTTCTCAAATGTAACGTTTGTGTGAATGTATGTTTATGCTAATGGGGTTATACTAGTAGTGTTCACTATTACGCTTTCTCTTACTTTATATTCGACCTTTGAACTGAATTGACCCCCATTGAAAGAGGATATGAGAACTTTGCAACCCTCTTCTTTTCCGTTCTCCTTGAGTTTGCGATTGCATATAAACGTGTGTGTGTGTGGCCCTCTGATCAGAGGAAGTCTCTCTTTGATTGAAATGGTAATGCAACTCAATTCATTCAATAGTAGTGATTCTTTATATGCTGACGTGTGGGGTCCGGAAAATCTCTGTGATTCGTTTGATTTCGGGGGTCTGTGCTTGATACATTTGGTCACGGTTAAAAATGCGTAGTGGGATGTTGAACCGTTGTTAGATCATTTGTTAAATGGAAAGATACATCTCAAGTTATATAGATCTTTTAAAGGTTCGAGAAAATCCAGTCCTGTAATTTAAAACAATGAAATCCCTTTGACTTACCCTTATCCACATTCATCCTATATTGCTTAGTAGAAATGAAAAGCATCTTAAAAAAAGAACTAAAGATTCCTACACCATCTGAAACGAAACTGAAATTCTAACTCATATTCAAGTGTGGGAGGTTTTAATGGCGCTGGAGGATATAATATGCTTAAGGTAACGTCGCCTAGCTTTGGATACTAAAAATCTCTGCATCCTTTCAGCTGCGCGTATATTAATGTCAAGATCCACGATGGAACTTGAGAGTATTGTTTATCAAGTCTATGGTTTGAACGGGGGCAGAGTGCGGCTTTCAATATAGCAAACTGTGGGAAAGTTCTGGCGTTAAATGCTGTACGTGTAGTCTCTAACTCTCCTGGTGTTTGAGAGCCGTACTTAGGTCAGAATTGAGAGTTAACTTCAACGTGCTGACACCTATGCTTAATAGTGAGGGCTTATATCCATTTCCATTTTTATATCTACTGATTAAGAATGTCAATTCCTCGCGAAGCGATGGAGTTTACAATCTCGGCAGATAAGACGCAGTATGGATCTGGCTAATCTGCGGATATACACTTCTTTATCTAAAGTGGCCAAGCACGGAGGTAGCTTCATTATTAACACTCGCACAGAGTGGAGTGTGTGGCTATACTGGCAAAATGGGCGCTTCTTCTCGCCCGTTAAACATTTTATATAATTGTACTTCTCTTGCACTCCCAGAGGCTTATTTTGACCGCAGTTCCTACACTAGTCTTCCGTTTTGTAAATCCTGGCATGGATGGTTCGCTAAATAGGTGTCAATGGTTATAAGGTCCAATTCACACAAAGACATTTCATTCACATAGTCTTTCTGTGCATTATATTAGCTTCTGGGGTATGCGATAGACTTATTCCACGTGTTGCACCCTGGGCAACGTATACTCATACGACAAAAAAGTCTATAAACTGGCAGTTGACTTCAAACTGTCATGACCCGACTGTATGTCATACTCGACCACTTCCACAGTACTCACCTTACCTTTTCCTCTACCTTTGTGTCTCTCTTACATTTTGTAACCACTCTTCTGTTCCTCATCTCGAATTTTTGTAACTTTGATGTTTCTCCCCTCTGTGAAGCCAGAAGTCAACTAAAGGGCTAATGATAACCATCCCAAAGCCTGGCATTTGATATAAATATTAGCTTCTTGGGCGCCACAATTGAGCATAAATAAATGTTCTTTGTATAATTGAACACTGTTACGCACACGTAAGAGCCGAGCTGATATTCTGTTCTGTTTAAATGTAGCATGAACTCATTAAAAATTCAGTGGGATGAGTGACTAGGTCACCCAGTGCATAAAAATGAAATTGAATTAGAATATGTGACGACGTAAAATCAGGCCAATAAGGTGAAAGGAATCGATAGTTAGTGAATGATGTTTTGCAATTCTGTAAATACAAATTCTCTACACTTCTGAGCTTAGATGTGTTTTTTCCATTAAGTCTCGCATGAACAATTATACTAACTTTTACCTCTAACACTCACAGCAAATGAATCGCCTGACTCCTCACGCCTACGCCGTCAAAACAGGTGAATTTTGTCAAGTAGTTACCATGGCTTCCCGTCAATTAAACTAAGGTCACAATTATCTTTTTATATGTCGACTTTAACAACCTATCCATGTCTTGAAGATGTTAGGCTTATAATGGTTCTCTATGTACCTATTTCATGCACATTAAAATTTATTTTGTGCTAAAGTTGGCAATTCTCTATCAGAGATAAGTAATCAAAATTTTCGACGTCATTTCCCACATTGCACAGGGCGATTTGTGAAGTTTCAACCTATGCTCTTTTATTCTTAGACTCTGTGCTTCTACATAAACATCTTAAGCTATCTAACACCACCGTATTCGCAGGTCTTTCCTATTTCCTTGAGCTTTCTTTCCCTTCACAGCTACGCCCTCTAGTCATTAAGTTACTAAGCACTCGCCCATTCTATAACCCCCTAATTTTCTCCCTAGTTAATTTTACTTGGTCTTTATAAAGCCTTACTAATGTGATATGTGATTAGTAACGTAACAGAGATCAAAGTCCTGTAGCAGCCAATAGTCCTGTTGAGACGCCATTAACTGGACAAGACTGACAGCCGTTAGCAAATGCGGTCATAAATCTTTAATCGTTGTTGGCAAGAAGAACCGCCTCCTAGCCCTTCCGCCTATGCTAATCGGATAGGCACCCCATGAAACAGCTCAAAGCCCCAGAGTCTATATTCTGACTCGAAATGAGCATTCACGTAAGTTGTCTCAAAATCGCCCATCAATCTTATCTATATACGGGTGCACAGCGATCGTGATACCTTGACAGTTACTTGGATCAATAACCGGCCTATCGTATTTCGATTTTCAACATCAGTTATATGGAAACGACTTGTATTTAAATGTAGTCGGTGTCGTATTAAAAACAAATAATTTTCCAACCTAATTGCCTTGTCCGGCCCTGGGTCAACTACGGCCCAACAACACTTAATGGAAGCAAGGATGCCTGCGGCATACAATGAAATTGATTAACATCCCAACCTTGCAGTAGAATACTGATTCGCACAATAGTGAATAAACGTTTACCTATATGTGCCATTTAACAAAAGATGCATACCGCTTTGTTATTGAGTGAGGATACCCATAAGCGGTTTCACATGACCTTTTTGTCGAGTAGTTAATCAACCTTGCGGAAAATATTTGTTATCGACTAAGTTAGAATGGTTGCAGTTTATAGTAGGTTTGTTGTTGGCTTAAAAATTTAACATGACGGTCAGTTTTGATTTCATTGGGTAGTACGTTCGTTTCATTTGCTCTTGAATTTCTTGAAAAAACAGGCAAATACAATAACTCAGTGAAATTTCCTGTCAATTCTCCAAGCGTATGTGTTGGCTTCTTTTACCATGAGTTTTAAGGCGACTTGTTGACACGTTTAGGACACAAAAGTCTTCGTGATTTGGCGAACCCATTGAAAATGAACATAGCATTTGGAATTGTCTTATATCGAAAACATTAGTATCCCCAAATTTTGATAAGCTTGGAGTGAGCACTGCTCACAGAGTCCTGTCAACTCACCATTTTTTGGTCAACTCTTTCTGACTTTATCAAAATTGTAAATTCATGAAATGCTGGAAAATAAAGTCTTCTCAGAAATTACGCGAAAAAAAGGAAATGAAACGACAAGGCCGATCCTTTTTGATTAAGTTTGAATACTAGAATGCGACTTCGCCATTTAATAAATATTTCACAGCTCGAAAACGGAAGTTAAATTATGTAAGACTGATATCTTGTTCTCAGTAGCTCTTTTAGATAGCCTCCCCTTAACTGTTTGCTGGGTTTGTTTTAATTGACTTCAGTTGTTTCTGGCAATAAAATTGTACTTTTATAACACCAGGAATGATTATAACAATAGGAAGAATCTTTGTGGGTTTTACGGTGCTACCAACCACGAATTAGAACTTTCAAAATTGAATAACTGGAATCGACAATACAGGATGATACTACCTGACTTAACTCTGAGCTACTACTGAAGCCCCAACCGGCCTCCATTCTTGATTATGAAATGAAAATAAGCCATAAATATGCTTTGACTCAAGTTGTTCAAACTCCCGTCAGTGATTTGACGGAAACGGAATTAGACAAATAGATGGAAGGCGTGGTGAATGGTAAATGACAAATAATAGATAAGAATATGAGAAATACTGTTAACATAGAGAGCAGATTATTTATTTGTATCAAATGGCAGGCTACAAATGGTTACCATCATCCCTTTAGTTGACTTCTGGCTTCACAGAAGGAAGAAACGTCAGAGTCACAAAAGTTGGGGGGGGGGGGGAACAGAAGAGTGCTTCACAGATGTAAAAAGGACGAACACAAAGGTAGAGAAAGAGGTAAGGTGAGGTGAGTACTGTGGAAGTGGTGGAATATGGCATACAGTTGGATCATGGTGGCTTGAAGTTTGAAGTCAACTGCCGATTTATACTTTTATTACCCTATGAGTATACATTGCCCAGGGTGCACCATGTCGAGGTAAGTCTGTCGCATACCACAGAACAGATAATAAATAATTAAATTGGTCTAGGAGGTAAAATTTGACTGGAATGAAGTAAAGTTGCTCGAAGCCCAAGTGAGGCCACTTTAGGAGACTAACCAAATTAACTTAGGTCTCCCCTCATCTTTAGATTAACAGGAGACAACGGTCTCTAGCACGCGAAGAGACCAATAGTTGGGATGATCGTATGTGCGCTGGACAGTTGGAAGGGTATGAGAAGGGAAGGAAGGGATAGAGGGAGGAATTGTGAGGAGCAGGCAAAATGGGGTGAGGGTTACACTTGGACAGTGAGTCGATCTTACTTTGTTCATTGACAGTTAAATTAAACGCAGAGTCAGTAGTCGAACAATGCTAGGAGAGACTGGACCAAATTATAAGTCACCGTGAGAAGGTAAGGAAACTTAAGAGCTGGAGAAATGGAATCGATAACAAAATTAGACCGAAATGTAAGCGTTACGTGTTGGCAGCGGAGTTATTGAAACCTTTTTTATCCCTACTGATGTGATAGTAAAAAGTCATTCATGAGATCTTGGCTGTTGTTTTCAGCTGTCGCTGCCCAAAACATAGACGTATTGCTCAAAAGTACATCTCATCTAAATACTTTACTAAGGTCGTGCACCACCTTTTATCAAGCTTGAATGAAAGTAGATGATTGGCCGTGTTCCATTAAAATACACAGGATGTAACTTTATTCAAAGGAATTTGGGGAGGAAATATATTGGATTAACGACCTGCACAAAGGCAGTGATCAAGGAGTGGCAGAATTTGAGAAGTTCAATAGAGACTTCACAATACAACCCCTCCATCCAAGTTTAGAGTTGGCAAACGCTCTCTTGAATGGACTAAGAGTCTGATTATCCAAAGAACGAATTCTACTCGAAAACTTGTCCTTGGTTCTGTCCAGAGCGCCAAAAATATTGCAACACGCCTTCTATTAGGGAAATATCGAATCGGCAAAATTAGGCTCTGTCTATACGGTCTATCACCACCCCACGTTCTCTCCATCTAACCGATTTTATTGAGGGCACAGAGCCCGCATGGCGTCTGTGAGGGAAATAGGTTTCATTAATACCCTTTCATATGTTCAATTGAGTCCTTTAAGATGGTGGTCGGGGGATATATTATTTCATATTTTATTGGGATTCAAAACTAGCGATGATTATTTACCAATATTCGGAACATACTAATATTATAAACAAAATAATAAATTTGTTGTTAACCAATTAATTTAAAGTGGAAGAAATGCAATTGTGCTCGAAAATGGAAATCGGATTATTCTCAAATTTATTGTTCCCGGATGTTTGAACAAAGTTGGGAAAAAAAATCTCCGCAAAAATCTTTACCTTTTATTTAGTATGTGGCTAGAGTTCTTCTAACCTTGTGTTCCAAAATAGCACGTGACTGGAAGATTAGAAGGAAATGTCTGTCAGCACACACTTATTTATCGAAAATGGTGTACGCAGTGCAGGTATAAGAGGTATCAATTGGTGACTGGCTCATTCACTGCAATTCATGCCTATTTCCATATTTCATAAAAAATAGTATTCTTCTTTAATAAAAATCGAATCCCTTAATCCCATTCACCACCATCATCAATCAACAAAAGTGGTCTTCCCGCTTATAAATTTGAATTTGAAGGGGTTGATTCAATCGGAATGGTCATTGAGTTAGTGATATTGGTAGTCTTAAGGACAATCATGCATCCATCGCATAGTATTTAGAATTCATCCAAGTTACCGAAGTTTTACTGTTTAGGATTCACCTACAGTCTGTTGAACATGATGCACACATCAGTCCGTTATCTTGAAATTTGAAGTAGAAGAAGAAGAAGAAGAAGATAATCTTGAGCACGGAGCCCTTTCCAACTAGGCACTTAATTTGTATTTTTATAAGACGTGCGATTTACATAAAGATTGGTCGTTATTTTAATACAACTACAGTTGACGCAATGGAGCTCGTTAAGGCAGAAGTTATTCACCATCAGAAAAAAATTCATATTAATCAAAATACAATTGTTTTAAGCAATAAAAAAAGCATCTTAGCTTTGCTTCTATTTTAAGGCCCGGTTCACCGCCGGACCGCTGAAAGTGCTCTCCAGTTCACCCCTCAAGATATCAAGAGCAGAGTGTTCTGGTCATGACAAATCAAGGGGAACTACTCATAGAAAATATGTTACTTATCCCGAGACAGACCAAAGGTCTGTGGCCTTGAGCCACTTTTTGATGTCCTATCAAAGGCGAAGCTATAGGAATCATTGTTAGTCATTGGGTTCTCTTTACTTATCCAAAAATTAGGTTATTGCAAAGATGCGGGATCGTTGTGGACTTTCAAAACTAAGGTCCCAAATAGAGGCGTTTCATCTGGGAAGCATAGTGATTAAGTTACCGTCAGCTAATAAAATTAAGACCAGCACATACATTCGATAGAATTCAAGTGATAGAATAACGGGGAAATAAAATTTTAAATTTTCGAGCTTATTAGAAATATCAGAAATGGCACTTTAATGTTCCAGGGGCACATCATCTTCCCATCGTTGAATTATGAGAGCAGTCAAATCCATTTAGTGTCTGACTTTTTGGACAATTACTGCACTATAATTTGAAAAAAAAACTATAATTGAAAAGAAATAAATAATAAATTGTTTTGAGTTGTAAACAAAGTTGATAGTGCGCTTTTTGTTTCGAAGACTCCATAACCGATGTGTTCATAAATCCCAACACTTACCAAACCCACTTGACTTGGGTAGAGGATAGGTATTCTGGAGAGCCTATTGGGAGAAAATCATATTCTTCCACCCATTCAGCCGACCGAAATTGATCACTGTAATTGACCAACACGTCACCAGATCTGCTCCCCTAATGGTTAGCCTCATGACCTCTGGCTTGACTGACAAACACGTTATGTACAATACTTGTATGCTATCTTTATTGCTCCGCATAACAATATGAAACAGCCTGTAACTTTGAAATCGGGAGACATTTAAAATACAAATTATTAAGGCTGGGTGACATGATTTCAATGAATAATAAAACAACATTCTTCCCCTATTCCATGGAACCACTATTTATCGTGTAAAATTCTCTCCCACACTATCCATAACACGGTATTATAGCCATATTCAGCGCACTACACAACGAAAACATATCAGATTCATTTAATTGAATGGTTGATACAGTGTATTTTTCTTCCAAAACATTTTTGAACCAGATTTTAATGAATTATGCTGAAGAATGCATTGGTATTAAGGCTTCCATAAAGGACTATTATTTTTCACTTGAACCAAACGTGGGGTCTCGTATACTTTCAAAGCACATTAAAATTATTACATTGTATCGTGTGAATTATAAATACGGCGTAGATAGGGCAAGTACCTTGTTAATTTACGCCTAGTATGTGTAAAAACAAAAACATTCAACAAAAATGAAATAAGCGGAAATGGCCCGCTAGGTATTTGACTCTGTAAGAAGAAATTCCTTATAACCATCCCACTAAACTGTCAAAATGTTAAATGGAGGAGGAGGGTAATTTAGCCTATGATGCTACTAAGTCAAAAGCCAATTCAATGATTGCTTTAATCATGCGTGTGACCACATAGGCAGCGCTGCCTTATTGATTTGAATCGATTGACGCATCTTTGAATTAGATTTAAAGACTATAAGTCTTGCTGAATTTTGAAAGATAAAACTATTTGTCTTCAGTTAGCAAAGCAGGCTCCCTCCAAACTATTTCCTTCATCGGTGGATTGTCAAGGGAGAAACTTAGTATTTCATGGAGTGCATGCGAGAAGAATATTAGTAAACTTAAATTTTAGGTTCGAATCTATCGACTAATCTTTGAATAATAATAATAACGATAACATTACCAAGAGTATCGTTATTCAATCCTATGTCTTCACTTGGTTTGGGGACTCAATAATTTTGATCAGTTAATACAAATATTACAAAGGGTTCCAACAAAAAAAAGGGCCAAGTAAATGGCTCATAAATTAGCACGCATCGATTTCTAATAATTTTCTAATTCATCCGGCCACGTCCCGCCAATAGATAACGCTAGATTGTAGTGAATGCTACATACATAAGCCTTGACTAAGCCTCAACCTCTATGGCAAAATCCCTCAGTATGAAATTGTTCCCGAAATCGGCTGAGCTACTTCAACAGCATTAAGGAAACAGAGCGTGTTGTAAAATGTGTTCATTATAGCTTATGGGCCACTGGCACAAGCTTAGTCATTAAAACGCAATTAGGGCTACGCGGATCATACAGCCACTATTGATTTTTAGTTGGCTGAGATGTCTCTGGACTCACGGCCGCACTTGCTCCCCACGGGATCAGTAGTATGCCCCACCTTCCAGACTATTTTAGCGCGCATGAGATTCCTTGGTTGAGCCATGTTAGCGTCGTGTTCTCTACACACTCATTATCTAACCTAATAAACCAAATAAAATCTTAGTGCGCAATCACACTCATTGTCATTTTATTTCATAATTATTCAATTCATTGAAAATTTAATTCAAGTGAAAACTAATAAATGATAAATACATTATTAATAACTTTTCTCATCAAGATCCCGTACAAATAAAAATTGAATAAAGTATCTCATTGACGTTTTAAATAGTTCTTTAAATAATTATTTGTTTAATAAGGAAAACATTTGAGCTGAAATATTTTTTCTATATTAGTGTTATTCTTTATATTGAACGTGACAGGAAGTCATCAAGGCTGTAGCAGATTGTAACACTAATAAGCCTTGACTTTATGGCACGTTCTCCCAGGACCCGCTAAACTACCGCAAAGCTGCAGAGGAAACAGACGTATGACGTGAATACGTTCATTTATGAGGTGTTACAGACAGGGAGCTTAGGCCTTATAACACAATGGAGGGCTTGGTAAACCAAACAAGGACTATTGATTGGCTAGGTGGTCTCCGCGCTCATGACCACACTTACTTCCTACGTGAAGTAGCACAGCCGCATCTTCGAACCTGTCTGAGTGCGTATGAGATTCCTTTGTTCCGTCATGACGGTGTTGTGTGTTCCACAAGTTTTAACATGTCATACCTTTAATTATTCTATAAATCAAGAAGTCATGATCCATATCAGTATCTGGAGAACGGTCCACTACTCCATAGGTAAAATTTCCTACAGTTGTAACAATCATGCATTTGAATACATTATCACTCCCATTAGATTTCAACTTATTACAGGTAGGAGGTCCTACAGATGACTTTGTTTCAATTAACTATTATTTAACCTGAATGGTTTGTATTTGAATGGACTTAGTGAGACTAGTAGACAAAAATGCTGAAATTTTAATTACGAATTCTATAATAATAAATACTAATATCAGGACACAGTTCTAACAGACCTACAATCTGAGCTATATTGAAGCATGTGGTGATCTGCATTTGATCTGCAACCAACCCGATCGGTACATGTCGGTTCTGGAGGAAAACTGCCAAAAATTCTACCATTTTTATGATATTTTAAGACAAATAATTACCAGAATCGTTACAAGCATCTTAATTTTAAATTTCTTCCATATTCAATGAATTATTAATTCCAAATTTTGAATTAGTAATCATATCCACGCTAATGAAAATGTTACAACCTTTAATTGTGTGGAGCCATTGGAATCGGTTAACTAAAGGTTCAGCAAATGGCAAAAGGAAGGGGATAAAGAGAGCTTTTGCTTCATTTTGAATTTCGGCTTCAAGTTGTACAAGATTTGTTCAATGAGTCGTCGACATTTAAAAATTCACACCTCATTAATCGCTTCCTGAATAACCAAAAAAATTCTTGTCCCGATTCTGCTTTTAATCGCTGTTATAACTTCTGTTCATTTTTATGCTTCCAAAGCAGCACACGGTCATAGTATAACGTAGATTTATATCAATATTTATCATTAGTAATTTATTTGACTTCGGGCTTCCCAGAGTGGGGGGGGAGAGGAACATCAAAGTCACAAAAGTCGAGAGGGAGGCGGAACAGAAGAGTGATTCACAGATGTAAAAGAGACAGACACAAAGGTAGAGAAGGAGATAAGGTGAGGTGAGTACGGTGAAAGTGGTAGAATATGGCATACAGGAGTCGGGTCATGGTAGTTTGAAGTCAACTGCCAGTTTATCGATTTTTTGCCATATGAGTATATGTTGCCCAGGGTACACCACGTGGAGGAAGGTCTATCGCACACCTCATATACCAAAGATGAGTTTGGCAAAAAATTTAAACCATTACTGGTTTTTTATATCAACTTCCTTCTAAAGGGATGGACTGGATTTAATTAAATCAAAGCTCCATGTGCCATGGTTCGACTACTCCGTCCCCTCCCCCTCCCTCTCTCTCTCCCCCCCAACTTGCTATTCCTCACAATATGTCAATGCAATTTTTAATGAATGATTTTATAACAGATTTAATGCCTTTTGCCAGGAATTAAGTAGATTTAGCTAATTTTCTGGACTTAACAAATCAATTTTTTTCGATGGTCGTCCCATAACTAACATTTTAAATGGCATAGCAATCGCAGTTTCATTCTTAATCTATGGAGGACATTAATTAGAATAGCTTTGTGTCTTAACTTCATCACTGACCATAATTTTTTCCAAGGTTGCTTTAGCAAAAAAAATTGAAAAAAGGCATCTTTTAAAGTTGTTGGTTATCATATTGGAGTTTTTAAGTTCAGATTTCTGATGCCTGAAACTTATGCTTTCCGCATCTGCCAGAAAGCACCTCTGTTTACAAAGCGCATTGATATTCACAATCGCTTGTTACCAAAATTGCTAAAATCGTTCAACGACCGGTTCAAATCGGTTCACTCCGCATCTTTTTAAAGTGAATGAGTTTAGCACAAGGTTCGAGAAGTGAATATTGACAGTATTGTAATTTTGGAGCCAATTTCTAAAAGTCTCCTAACCCTTTTATTCACCTTGTCTTGCGAGTGACCTATCACTCAACATTTGGGCCATTTATCGATTTTTTCATTTTCTATTTCATCCATTCTTCCCTCTGTTCTTTCCTAATGCAGAATATTCATCAACCTAGGCATCTCTTTCCAATTTTCTTATGGCGAAGTTAATTAATTTAGCATGTCTTACATGTCAACTAGGGCTTCTCTTTCTATAGATTAACCAATCTGTGGTGTTTTCTACCAGCTCTTATTTTGCATGAACATAAGTTTCCATTTAACCAAGGAACCGTATCCATGATTGTGATAACTCTGCCTTTATAGCTAATGGCAACGGTTCTTAGTAATATACGTAGTAGATATCTTTTTGTTAACGCGAGGTAATACTTTTAGTTAATTTGAAGCGTGTTGATACAAATATTTATCATAAAGGCACTTGCAGTATCCAAATCTATGGCTCAAGAATGTTAATAAAATGTACTTTTATTGCTGATAGTCTCCAGTGGTCTTGCTGTCGCATATCCTAAAATAACTCGTGTTAATAAAGGATTTGCCTTAATATAAGGAAGAATTTAGGTCAAACTCGGTGACACGCCTTAACTGTCCAATTACTGAAGACGTTAATACAAATGAGATAAAGCAACTATAGTTGGGTTATCAGTGGCGTATTTACGATCCCCAAAGGGCATGCATGTTATTACCTAGAATTTCAGTTATGAGGACTACTGTTATTCAATTCGATTTTATTCTCCTCTCTCATTCAATTTCAACGGGTTTTGTTATTGTATAGTAATTAGTGTCAACTTGTACTTAATTTTAAAATCTAATCAAAGTTGGATCATTAAAACGGGAAAACTTACATATCTTTAAGTTTATCGTATTGTCGTCTAATATAAGTTTGTGAGAGAAGATGTTTTAAGATTTCATGTCTAATAAAATTCTGACATTCTGTGGGCTGTGAGTTATTGATTAAATACCTCTGTTTGACTGCTAGTTACTGTTCAAACTATTTTTTTCGTTTTCCTGATTATTTATGCAGCTTGAGCAGACGCCTTTGACATACCCGTTTAGGTGCATGATCCAATCGATTCCCAATTGATTCGTGATTCTAGGGTTAATCACCACTTCATGCCTTTTTGTGCGATAATATTTTTATTCCATTCACAATGCGCTTAACTCCTGATAGGAAGTTTAATGGACAAAGTTCTCTGTTCCATTCTCGTGCATCGAATTGCCACTATTGCTCTCACGTATTCAAATACGTCTGTACAAAAAAGTTCCGCACTCCCAAGCCTACCTTAGTTCCTTCATCAGCCCCTTGCACGGTGCTTTATTTCCTCTGGATGTGCCAACTATTCTCTTCCCCCTTTTTATCCTATTAACCGAAAATTATTCCTTTCCATTTGACAGTATTCGTCTCTACCTATTTGAAATGCATAGTTGCTGTAGTAATACGACAATTTTTGTAAAAGTGGACTCTGGTAAAAGAAAACAGAAAAACAGAAAAGATGTAGCTACAATCTCTCTATTTTAATTCAGTCACTTAATCAAAGTAATAACTGAAATCTAACATTTAGCGTTAGTTTATTTATCAGTCATTCGCATCAGTATGTGGTAGGAGATATGATTTCAGTACAATTCTCCTTTATTGTTTTGTAGTATTGGTAGTTGCAAAAACCTCTAATACTTGCAATTTGCATTTGGAAACATTCTCAAGTAGAGGGTGAGGGAGAGGAGGATTTTGTTTAAGTTGAACTTAAAAGCATTCAAATGGAGAAATAAGAGTGTTCAAGTCTTGATTAGTCATTACTTCACAAAACTGGAAAACCACCCACACCACTTTTACGTCATTTTCATTAATCCCAATATACTTCTATATTTCAGCGTAAATATGTTGTTTTACGCCATGACAAACCCAACCAGAAGGACACAGCACTTGAACATTAGGATTACATGAGAGAAAAGTAAGTGCGAAAGATTCAAAAAGAAAACACCTTTCCTTGATCGGATTTTAGTTCATCGTGTGAAGTTACAATCGCGGAGGACAGACAGAAACTGCAGAAGGAGAACGTGGCCTAGAGATGAATGTGTCAAGAAAATTGATAAGTCTTTTGTATGCCGTCTTAAACCTAGGTCTTAGTATATCCTAATACATTCATCTTCTTTCAACGAACTTTCTGTTAAAACCAAGCCAAATGGACATCGTGGCCCATTGTTCTTTTCCTCGCGATACCTAACCGATGTTCTCAGACACTCTGACATCTTCTAAGTAGGGATAAATTGCATCTGACAACTTATAGGTTCTGAGATATGGTGTTTGATTATCAACGAGTTTGAGGTTAGCAGATACTACTGTGGACGTCACAGTAGTAAGTTTGCACCTTGAAGCGCAACATCAAAATCAATATATTTCTAATATTTACTACATTTTAAACATATTATTATTTTATTATTATTTATTGTTATATTATTTCGCTACCTTCACCTGCTAGTTTAATTGAATGAATTTATTTTTTCTCATTCCATCGGCATGGAAGTATCCATCGGTATCAATATCACGTGATTCGGAGGCAGACTAATGGTACATAAAGAAGCATTCATTCTCCTAAGCTCGAATACTGATTGGCGTCTCATGAATATTCCAAATTTTGGCATAGTCGAAAGAAACACTTTCGATTAAATTTTTTAGAACTTTAAATAAACTTTAAATTAAACTTCTAATGGTACATTTTTATGTCAAAAGAAAGTTTATCCCTGTAATTGCACAAATTAATGGAATTAGGCGTTTAAATTTATCACATTTAGGTGCTTAAGTAGATGTTGATTGACACTATATTTAGACAAGACCAGCTCCTAGATGCCATGAGAGACCTTTTTCAATGTCATAAATGATATGGGTTTACCTAGAATGAACTCTAAGGGGCCCTTTTAAGGTGATATCACTTACATTATATAAAATGACGCTTGATTATACCGCTTTATCGATTTTTGGAAAAAATAATCTATTAAGTTTGCAAATTCGTTTATTCTTATCAAGCAACTGGTCAATAAGCACTGGGCATAGGGAGAGTAATTTGTTTGATAATCATGACGTCAGGTCAATATTTTGCAACCCGAGTGGTCAAATTAACTGAAATGAGGCTCCTGTAATACCTATACCTTTTAGGCCCCCTCCCCTCTCCCTTTCCCCATTCCTTGTCCCCAATCGACTTATTTACTGTAATCCGACCTTATTTGCCTTCCCAAGTTTAAAAATTTTTAATTTCAACTTTGCCATGATTGCAATATGACACATAATCATCCCCTTGATTAATCAATATTAATGTGAACTTCAGATTGATTATAATTATAAAGCCCATTTTTGGTTACTCAGTGTTATAAATCAGACATTTTAGATCTCTTAATATAGCCTATTTTCATGGATTTCGCTACATAATGTCAGTCTTCCTAATATAATTTCGGAAAGAACTAATTTCAGTAACTATTTATAGCCTACTTGAAGATTGCATAATTGATAATTGATGTGTTGTTTATCTGCTTCTCTAGAAATTAAAATTTGCCGTCATTTTTGATAAAAAGAGATGGCAACAGTTCGCTTCTGCGTTTATCTACGTCTGTGGAGGTGTAAATCGCGAATTTGACACTGTGTCCTACTGAATTCTGCGCTCTCGTATGTTTTAATAAAATTATTATAAGTTATATGGCATCCTATGATGGCAAGCTGTTATGGATTTCATGTCAAAGTTATACATGTCTCCATGTATTGCAGAGATAATTAACTAAACTACTGCCTTTGCTAACTACATAAACTTTATTGTAACAAGAAGCGGGGATAACAATGATAACTGTAAGCTCATATTAAAAATGTATATAGCGAAGGTGACAGTCACGCAACGAATAACTCTAAAATATAACTGCATTTCACCTTGAGCGAGCAGTAGTGACTAGGACAATATTAAATGGAACGCTGGCAGTATAATCTACCTGTCTTTATTTGACTAAAAGATGCAAATAAATGGTGAAAATGAATTAACCTCTCGACGAGGTCAAAATGTAGTGGACATAGTCTCGCACTTAAATCCGTAATTATATGATGAAGATTGGAAACTGCGAAGTTTCAAATTGAACTCTTCTCTTTTAAAAATATAGACAGCTTAACACACGTGAATTCAAGTGAATTAGAGAATAAAATTTCAGTTGCATATTCATTTGATTCGCAGTGACCTCGATCCTAAAAAAACCATCCGTTTTCTTAATGTAGGAAATTTTCGTTTTAGCTACAGAGCTTCTTCCCTCCGAACCTTGACAACACTATCTCCATGGCCACCAAGAAATGTAACAGAGTTAGCCTAGATCAAATCAACGGTAACACATCTTCATAGGAGTGACAACATGGGTGGGATTATTTTAAAGACTACCTATATTCTATTTATAATTTCCAGCATCCAGATTTTGAGAGTTGAATTTAAAAATAGCAGCATAAGATTTACTATTTTTGCCCATGACAACAACAACGGGCAATTATTTGATTAAGGAAATGGAAAACAACTCATCGGTACATCGAAAGTCGCACTCTACTTGAAATCGGAGTGCTGATCTATCATATTTCTTTAAAAGAGCAGAATTCGGATTGTGTGATTCCAAAATTTAGGAGTGATGGGATGTCCATGGGTTGGTTCACTTACTGTCGCGCTTGACTACACCACATGATTTGCTTTTACCTTCTAGCAGCTGTTGTGATGGAAACAAGACTAGCCGCGATGCATTCAAAAGAATACTCACTCAAGATGAATTTGTGCAGTATGCTATTATTTTGGCTTATGGAAAATCCCCACTTGTACAACCTCCTTCAAACACTCGACCTTACTAATAAATTGTAAGAAAACCTTGCAACTAGTTAAATATGTAATATTGTTATCTAAAAAGAACGAGCATTCAATTTTTTCATATGCAAAATTGCCGGGAAGATGAAACAGGCAGGATTTGGGGGTGTAACCAGTCTGGGCCATAATTTTACACCGTCCGTTATGCTTCGCCCTTATTTCCGGAGATTTCATTTCTGTTCCTGATTTATTTTTATCAGAGCATAATTACAGACTGGGTTGTTAATAAGTCACCATTATTTATAATTCAAAGGTGGAGAAGCAAAACTTCGATTATTTGAGTTAATTTGTTCTGATGGAAGATTGCTTACCTTCAAATGTATTTTTGTCTTTAGAATTAACAAAGGACGAAAGCCTTTCAGTGGTAGACTTTGAGCGCACGAATTGAGAAGCATTTGTTCAGAAAAAGTAACGAGTTCACTTCAACTCTTTGTCTCCCTCCCTATTTTTGAATCTGAGAAATTCCTCTGGTATAGATAATTCTGAAGATGTAATCGGATTTTCATGAACGAAGTTTTGAAATTTGATTGTGTGTTCATTATCACCTATATCACTAATCACACCAGTTGCCCAAACTTGCTTCAATTCCCCGAATTCTAATTTTTTGAAGGGGTAAATAAATGTTGATTTCCGTTAGCAGTATCATATCACCCCTCTCCATATCCTACTGACTACTAAATAAACACTCAGCAGGGACTGATTCCTATTATCAGATTGTGGTCCGACCTCAACGATATACTACTAATGGTATTTCAATTTTGCGACCTAAGCGATATTTTTCTTCAGTTTATGGATTAAATTTTAGTAGTATGATATGTACCTCTATTTAGTTACTATTATGGATTCTTTTTTACAATAAAATATCAGTTAATCTTTGTGATAATTCTTTAGAAATAAAGCACTTTGAGTTATTCTTGTGATTTGCATTTCATTGCCACAAACATAACCTTAGTCCATGGCTAATAGAGATTAAGAAGGGCTCTAATTAAGGAAAAAAGTATCTTAATCCCAAAGTGTGAGAAATGGTAACTTGCCCACTTGGACACTAATAGTATATTCAGGGGGGAGCTTTGAAACCTAATAATCGATAATCCAGTTCATGGGACGAATTTTGTGAATTTCTTTCAATTCCAACAGTAAGGATCTTGATTTCGGTAACTAAAAAAACAACATTTGTAATGTAGGCACGTTATAATTTATGACAGGGTTTGCTAAAGCTCATGTTCTCATGACTTATGAAATCACCAAACTAATCATATCCCTGTTCAAAAATAGCTCTAAAGTCTGCCAAATTTTAGTGTGTGAGGGCAAGTATGTACCAATTCCATAATGCATAGCTATTTCAGTGTTGATACGTCTGTTTCTTTTGCATAGGAATGGCACATTAATAGAGTGTTCCATGTCTAGCTGTGTGTAATGCTGAATCTCATGCTTCTTAATACCGCTTGGTTTATTTTTAAATTGCGGTTTCGAAAATAGAGCAGATGAAAAAATACTTTTGCTTAACCTACTAAAACTTGGCCCTTTTCTATACTAGTACGCAAACACTTTGTCATGGTGATGATTTGGCTAGGTCATACATTGACACAGAACCGATCATGTGACATGAATAGCACCATAGTTCAATTTCCGAGTTATAAATTTCATGAATCGTCTCCTGGGTGATATTTAGTGCCTATCGATTGTCTATCAATCTAATAGGTTGCAGGAATTCTCCTTTATTTCCACTATTTGACGTCTGTAGCTTATTAATATCAAAGTCCCAAGCTTATCACTGACACAATTTCGTTATATATCATGTATTTCATGAAAAAAACGCATGAATCCAACTATTTGAATTATGTTATTAAGACACAAATTATCTTTGCACCCAGGGTTTCATTTGAGAAGTGAATATGTTCAATATTTATTCATTTAGAGATATAAATGAGTAGAAATGGTTCGTTTAAAATTCCAAGACCCAAATGCTCATTAATACCACCAGGTTTCCGTGCAAAAAACAGTATACTTTCAAGAGAGTTAGAGGTTCGTTAAATTGAAACAGTTAAGGTACCTTCATGGGTTAATAAAATAGAGTGAATTAGTTGTCTCTGTAACCAATTATTCAATTCAATATGACTGTTTTTATAGAACAACATTTAGCATACGGTCAATAAAAGCAGAATTTTTCTGGCAAACTGCGGACCCGAGCATTTAATTCCATTCAGATTAATTTTCACTTAAAATTTCTTTTTTAAAACTGTAGAAAACTTGTGGAGCGAACATGAGTTCCGACCAACAATAACAATCAATCAGAGATGCTCGACCAACAGTATTAAGAATAACTGTGATTCGGCGATCCATTTCTCCTGAATACACCCAGCTCTTGGGATAGTGGAAAAATTATAAGCTAATTATCCTATCAGCACAGTAGAGAAACCTTGGTGAAGAATCTACTCAACCATAATTCTATGTCATTCGAGACCTTGTCCATAAGATGCATGATGAAATGCATGATGACTATCTTAACATTAAATTTAAAAAAATGAAAATAAAAATGCAATACTTTTTGACGTTTTTGCTTTTGCAATCATTTCATAGTCTGAACTGTTTGACTTACAAAAATAGATTAGATACGGATTTAATAAAGCAGTTTATTTTATTTGACTTATTTTTTCATATTCTTTAACAGTTTATATCAATTGCATCGCCAGCACTAAAAAAATGCCTCCACTTTTCGAACCATTGGAGTTAAATATTTTAAAGTGAAGGAGAGTTGAATCATCGCCTTTAATAGAATTTTATCTAAATTATCTGAGCTATGAGATTTACTACTGCTGTTACCAAACAAACATTAAATAGGAAGACATTATATAGCAATAAAAATTTTAGAATATAACTTCTTCTCCTTCCTGTGAGGTGGTATTCATCTACCTTTAATTGATAAAGAGAAAATTATGGAATTCTAAATAGTAACGCATTTTAAGTTTATGTTATCGCATCAAGACCGATTTCGGGCAACCGTAAAACCAATCATTTCAAATAAAGTAATGAAAAATATTTAACATTTTAAAAAGATGACTTAGCGAAAACATATCCTTAGTATTGGTTTCATGATCACATGATATATGGTGTTTCATCTTCAAACGAATTAAATGTATGACTTTTAAAAATATTAATATAAATAAAATCAATAAAAATTTTCATAAATTTAATAAATAGGATTTTTATTTATTATTTTCATTTTCTACACAATACTGGTGTTTTTTTATATCAATTAACTCTACTCTTTCTCAAGGCTCAATAATAAGTCTGTTCTGATGGCTTCGAAGTTTTTCCGACAATTTTGGACTAAGGAATTCAGGACATATTTATGCAGTACCGTAAGCTTTTCTGCTAACACGTTATGTCCGATTTGTTGCAAATATTTGTCTTAGTCTATTTTTCCATTCGTCTATAGTTCGAATTTAGCCTTAGTTTTATTATACATGTTTTACATATGTTCTACCATTGAAGTAATTTTAGACCTTCAATTAATTGAAAAGCTTAATAATTTAGCATTTTTGGGGTCCCGTTGCGAATTGGGGTCTTCCTCTTGCTGCCTTAGCTGATCTCAAGAAGAATCCCGAGTTGATTAGTGGGAAAATGACATTTGGTAAGCTCTATTCTAAAGTGCCTTCTACGCGTACCTTTGTTTTATCCTCCAATTTGCACATATTTGTCCGTTTTAGCGCTCCTATGCTACTCTGCTCTCTTTATGCGATTCGCCATCCGTGTTGAGCCGAGAAATCTTCTCCTTTTTGCTTGTCACTTTACAAATGAAACGGCTCAGGGTGTTCAAGGGATAAGATTTATTGACTTTTGGTGAGTATTTTCAGAGATTATTTCTTTATATCTCGTACATCACTAATGTTGAATTTTCTTGTTAGTGTCGCTTCATTCCTAAGTTGACTGATAACTTGCATTTGGTTTAATTGTTAATGTATTAAAAATGAAATATTTGATATCATTTCATAGTGACCCATTTTTGTCTACCTATTTGTAACGTATCGTTAATGAGCAATCCTTTGATTTCCCAGGCATGTTAAATCTGAGGATCAAAGAAACGAAATCCGCAAGACTTTCGCAACTCCCCAAGTACTCCCCTAATATGGATCTCAATAAACAGATTTCTTGGCTATCCTTTTTACGATTTTTTGCGTATAGCTTTAATAATCGTCTGTATTATCTTCCAGTCCTATGCCATTTATTAGGCTTATCTTTTGTACACTTTTTTTGCGATTTCTGGTATTATGGCCTGTCATTAATTAATGTGAGCAATATTCTTAGAAATTTTAATAAAGGCTCTTGTAATCATTATTATTTTAATTATACACTAACTAACCGTTACTATTAATTATTAAATTAGTCATTGCCATTTTGCTCATCTAGGCATGCAGCGATTCGATTAGTGGCAGTCGTGTATGAGCACGTTATTTTGTGAACGTATGTTAGCTTACGCGAGCTTTCCGCATAGCCTTACCAGCCATGAGTCATGGAAGTATCCAATTTATGCAGCGTTTGGCTCTGACCTTATGTCGGTCACACCGCCAATATCTACCGTGGCCATGGTAGCCTGCTGTTTCGTCCTATTCAGGCTAACCTAAGGACATGTGGGGTGTGGATTTATGCCAATTTAGCCCTCTTCGGAGAACTGAACAAGTTTTCCATTTGCAGGCAGCAATAATGCAAGAGTAGAGTCGACTTTCATGCAGGGCGTTTGGTGAGGTACTATATTAATGATAATTTTGCACAATTTATGCCCTACTACATCAAAAAGACAGAATGTATCATTCTAAACTCACATTGCACTCAAATACCACTTCTCCTTTTGTTCTGTCGCTACCAGTTTGGCACATGTTTTTTCTACCACTTGTCTAATTATACTAAATGTACTCTATCTTGATGACAGAGATCCAATCGTTTACAAACTGTCGAGAATCTACGAGTGATGGCGAAATAGCCACACAATTTATGTCCATTTTCTTTAAACGCAATTTACTGATTGATGACATCACATTAAGGTCACTATTGTTATTATAATGACAATATTTGTCCCGATCGATAACACAGTTTGATGCTACTACGCCGTGCTATTGGCCCTTTATAAAGTGAGACTGTAGAGGGAGGTTTTGATTCTCAGACCATGATCTAGGTGTCCACTAAGATACTGCAAGACCACATTTGGCCCAGATAGACGAATGGGGGAGGGGAGGGGAGGAGGAGTAGGTGAAGACCCAGTATAGTCGCTCCCATACCCTTTATTGACTTTATTAGGGCTAGACATGAATAAAAGACGTCTTCTCCTCACTGGCATCAAGAATCACAATGCCTCAACTTAACTTATAGTTTGCTTGTTGACTGTCAAAACATCTCCACACTGAAAACATTTTATGACCCAAACGACTGTTGGATGTGGGAAACGGCGTGCACTCGTGTGATGAGAATGCTATTGGACGACTGGGTCAAAACTCGTGGAACTAGCACATTCCCAAACAGAAGAATGTGGACTGTGGCCTTGGAATTTGTTTATTGATGCTCTGTCAGCTTTGGTTTATTTCTGAATGCTGTAATCATGGAAACATTTTCGCTTCACTCTCTTGAGTAGCATTGAATTTTTAGAATATTTATATGAATGTGCTCAGCTGTCAAAGCAAACTGTAGAAAGGTTATTTCACATGCACAGAACTCATTATTTACCATCTCTGCTGATCCATGCAATTTCGAAGTAGGAAGTCTTTCATTTCTCAATTAACAATGATTTTCTCAATTCTTTATAAAATGTTAGAGAGCTTGCAGGCGGATGTAAATTTTCCTTTTGCATCTGTTATTGACTAGTAATCTCATGAATTTCCTAATATATCTTGTTCCACTCCTGCGCTTATTTATATGAGAGATTCTGCTCAATCTCCCATAATTATTTCTCAGTACTACAGTGTTTCCCTCTGTCTTCGGATAATTGGCACCCAAATACCATGTCACCCCGAAATCCTATCTTCTGGAGCAACAGACACTTCACCTGCCATGCTTTTCTTCTAAGCAATATGCATGCGAAATAGGGATTGTTGTTTTTTTCTCCTATTTCCTACAGAACTCACAAATTGTCAACTATTATAAAATTTCCAAAATGTATTGGTCGGGACAATCACATTCGAGTTAAAAGGAAGCTCGCATTCCTTCCTAAGCGATCGGTAAATGCGGACGATAAATGTGATGAACCCGGGGAAATTGGTTTCCTTAAAATGGAACAGTATTAAAACCGGTTGTCCAAACGCAGGTTTGACTATAAAAAAGCCACACTTTTCCATCATCAGGACTCTATCATTCATCTTCGTCTTACTGAACCTACTCAAGAAATCGCCTATCTTATTCTGGTTGACTCATATTCAAACTGACCTGAAGTTCTATTCATTAACTCTCCCACAATCGATACTATCATGGAACACCTACGCCTGGTGCTTTCTACCTCTGGCATACTAAAACTGGCTGTGTTCAGGACCATCATCCACTTCATCCCATCTCTATTTGCGTACTTTTGTCGTGTTCTCACTACCCCCCACATCTTATAGTATGGATGAGAAAATTGCTGACTATGGGAGAAGACGGCCTCCATATTGCATGAGTAGGAGAGAGAGAGAGTAAAGGAGGATATCACTCCAAGGGTTCCTCTGATGAGAAATTACTTCAATTTGATTATAGATAATTGGTCCTATTGGCCACTCCCATTGAAGAGTATCAATCTTCAGACCGATGACTTGCTGGATTATCAGCTGTCCATCGCACCACATAACTAGATCGAAAATAATATTTTCATGTTTTATAAGTCAGATAAATTTCTCTCAGCTCTGCTGGTGTTAAATTTTTAGAGTAGTTTTCATTAAAATGTATGTTTTGTTTTAAAGGACAGGTATTCATTTGGATTGAAAACTAATAGAGAGGCTCGATTCCACTACAATTGCCAATAATGGACCCTCATGGCTATATCGCATTTGTTAGTGATAATGTTTGAGTTGCCTGAATTGGAAGTATCCTGATCCTCTGTGTTTTGCTATTTAATTTATAGCTACAGCTAAAAGGAAATAGGTTGAGAAATGTTTTAGAGATTTGATTTGTGGAAGGGGGGGGCGGGGGGGGGGATAATTGCTTCTCTCATTATTCTGAGATACTTTAAAGGTGTTTATTCATAAAACTCAATGTCAATACTAAGAATAACATAATTATATGTGTTGTTTCAACAGTTTTACCATTTTATAGAACTTAAAACTGAAAGTCCTTGCTGATCAATGCCCCCAAGGTTTAGCACAAAATTCCTTTGAGGTGGTAAATAGACAGGAAGTAACATCCATGATTAACGAACGTTATCACATTGTACAAGATAACCTTCTAATTGATCTTGAAAGCAGACAACTCAAATTATTCTTTATGGTAAGATAAATCGTCGTTTAGATTTGGATGATAAATTTCAAAAATAATTCATTGTACTAGCTCTTCACACACCCTTGCATTAAAAGACTGAAATTCCAAGATCGGCTCTCCTATGGTATTATAAAGGCCTATAAGTGTGCTGAAAGGAAGATTGTGGATAAGATAAGGCCTGAGCTGGATTTTGTGGGGACACAACTTTGGCATGACTAATGCAGAATTAATGACCAATACCAATACGATCAATCAATGGTCAATTCCAGTACACGATTACCCGACCAATCAATGATCCAAGTTATATGAGGTCATCATATCATAAAGTGTATATAATGAATAAGTTCCACGTCACACATTGCATTACACTCCACGCCATGCATGTCTAGAATAAACGCGTTTCCTGGATAGCTCTGTCTCTTCTTAGCTTTGCGATAGCTTTGCTAATTCTGGTGGGTCTTACGAACTAGGAGAACTCTGCCACTGAGGTTTCTGAGTACATTCAGGCTTAGTTAGGTAGCTAATCCGCTACAATTTAAAAAATGTCTTCGAGGCCATTAAAAGGCGCATAAATCGAGTAATTAATTATCTAAGATATGCCCTAAAAATTCATTTAACAACGAAGTAGAAGCTTTCAAAGTCTCACGAGAAAGGATTTATATCAAACATTCAAATCTCCAAGGCAAGTTTTGATCTTCACCTCACAAATATAGGCTGATTTATCCCTTTTAAAAATACTTTCAATATACTTTGAACCATCTGGTATTTACATGCCTTTTTGTTGCTAATAGTAGCTGTAAGGCCGTAGTGGATTGGAAGTACTTTCTCCTTTCATCCATCTCTCGGCTCTACATTCTTTACTCCTTTGTGGGACACGTCACCGCACGCGCGTATAAAAGTGCGCGCGTGCAACGACTGCGCTGGCTGAGCGCGACTAATGTATAGCCAATCAGGAGCTTCCGTTTGTTTAGTCAATACGCCATGTTGATTATTACTAGATATACGATATATAGATTTCGCGATCTTGTTACAACGAATAAACGTCTCTTCTCCCACCTCGTCTCTTTCTTGATTTTGCAGTAGCGTAGCTACTTTAGTGTGAACTAACAACTAGGAGACTCTGTTACTGAGGTTTCTGAGTACATTCAGGTTTACTTAAGTAGCAAAACCGCTACAAATTGGTGACCCTGACGTGATCCAAGCCTGAATATCTACTCAGCAGCAGATCAACCTCACGGCACGGCAAGCTTTCCTCTACGATTGCACTACGCACTAGGTGATCCTCCTCTTTCTCACACAACTCGTCACCTACTCATCGCACAATTCTTGTCATCTCAAAATGTCTAAGGACGCAGAACAGGCATTCCCCCTGCAAACTCCAGCCTTCGACTCCGAAAACTCCGAGTCATGGTTTAAGCAATTTGAAATGGTTATGCGACTAAGAGGTATAACCAAGCGAACAATTTGGTTCCAGCATCTGTTTCCCATCCTTCCAACTGCAATCGTCACTCAGTTCGCAGAACTTACCTCTATGTCGCCAGACAACGACTCGTATGACCAGCTTAAACAGGCAATCATCAACCGCCTATCGGTGCCTCGAGAGAAACGCCTAGACCAGCTCTTTACCCAATGTGAGCTTGGCGACCGCACTCCTTCTCAACTTCTACATCACATGCGATCCTTGGCCAGCGGTTCTCTTGTGAGCGACGAAATTCTTAAAAAATTATGGATGAAATGTCTGCCCAAATGCTTGATACCATCTCTGGTCACCAGTCCTTCGCGAGACAACCTAGATAAGTTGGCGAAAGAGGCTGATCTAATCTATGATCTTCAGGACGGGCCACTTATAAACACAGTCAAAGCCCCAACCGCAGCAGACTCATTTACACAAAGATTGAACGAACTTGCGGAGCAGTTGCAGGAATTGAAGGCCTCACGATCCAGCACTTCGCCACGCCTCAACAGAAGGCGTCCCATCTCGCCTAGAAAACGGAGGAACCCGACGAGAGACACCGATACAGTTTGTTATTTCCACAGAACTTTTGGTGACGTGTCCCACACGCCAGGGAGTAAAGGCGACGGCTGAGCCTGGCTTTCCCTCAAGTCGCCTCCTCTACGTACTCGACAGAAATTCAAAACGACGATTCCTTGTAGACACTGGTTCTGAAGTCAGTGTTATCCCTCGATCTGAAGAAAAACGCTGTCTCAAACCAACCGGTACCCCCCTACTGGCCGCCAACAACTCAAAAATCTGCACATATGGCCAAAAATGTCTCAACTTGGACTTAGGCCTCCGTCGTGAGTTCCCTTACGTGTTCCTGATTGCAGATGTTAAAAAACCCATTATCGGCGCTGATTTCCTTTCCACATTCCGGCTCCTCGTCAACTTTAGAGATCGTGTCATAAGTGATGATGTCACTTCCCTCCAGGTGGTTTGTCATACTCGGACCCGTAACTCTTTCGGTCTGAATTCACTCCTACCTGCCACAAACCCCTTTTCCACTATCCTCTCCGAGTTCCCTTCAGTCTTTCGTCCTCAGACGAAAATTTCGGAATTCAAACACAATGTACGTCATCACATTGTCACTCAGGGACAACCTGTCTTTGCCAAAGCCCGTCGCATGCATCCCGACAAACTACGAGCAGCTAAACAAGAATTTCAACACATGGCATCCCTAGGCATCGTTCGACCTTCAAACAGTCCATGGGCTTCCCCCTTGCACATGGTCGAAAAAAAAAACGGTGACTGGAGACCTTGTGGAGATTATCGAGCCCTCAACAGAATCACCATTCCAGACCGTTACCCCATTCCGCACATTCATGATTTCTCGCTGCATCTCCATGGCAAGGTGGTGTTCTCCAAGCTTGATTTAGTGCGTGCATATCATCAAATCCCCATGGCCCAGGAAGACATTGCTAAAACGGCTATCATCACACCATTAGGCCTATTCGAATACTTGCGCATGCCTTTCGGCCTACGCAATGCGGCCCAATCTTTTCAACGTTTCATGGATCAAGTTTTTCGTGGGTTAGATTTCGTTTTTACTTATATCGACGACGTGCTCATTGCTAGTATCAACAAGGACGAGCACAAGCAACACCTTCGACAAGTATTCGGACGTCTTCAACAATACGGAATCACGGTTAACCCCGAGAAGTGCAAATTCGGTCGCTCAGAGATCGAATTTCTGGGCCACCACATTAACGGTCGTGGGATCAAACCGCTCCCTGAAAAGACCCAATCTATCTTGAATTACCCCACTCCTCAATCGGTGAAGAGTCTTCGTCGTTTCCTTGGCGTTGTAAACTACTACGGACGATTCATCTCAAACTGTGCCCATATTCTCCAGCCCCTCACGGACTTACTTAAGGGTAATCCGAAGCATTTCAAAATGACGTCAGAGGCGGAATCAGCGTTTTCTGTGGTGAAACAGGAGCTTGCAAAGGCGACCACTTTAAACCATCTCGACACTTCTAGCGGGACACGTCTCATCTTGAAAACCGACGCATCCCAAGTAGCCGTCGGAGCAGTCTTACAACAGGTGGTCAAAGGTGAAACACAGCCTCTCTCCTTCTACTCGAAGAAGCTCACTACCACAGAGACACGCTACAGCACATTTGGTCGAGAACTGCTCGCCATCTACCTAGCAGTGAAACACTTCCGACACATCCTGGAAGGTCGTCAATTTACCATCTTCACCGATCATAAACCTTTAATCTATGCTTTCCAGGCCGCCGCAGATCACTATTCGCCCAGGGAAACCAGACACCTGGATTTCATTACACAATTCACCAACGATATACGTCATATCGACGGTGCCAGCAATGTGGTTGCTGATGCAATGTCCCGTATGGAACTGCACCAAATCGCCATACCCTCACTTGATCTACAAGCCCTAGCGTCCAAACAGAGAGCAGATCCGGAATTCGCAGAAATCTCCTCTAACCCCTCCTTACATTTTGAATCTCTACCACTACCGTTCTCTAACACTGAGATCCTTTGCGACATTTCAACTGGCAGGCCGAGACCTTTCGTCCCGCAAACGTATCGCAAGAAGATTTTCGATCATTTCCATGGTCTGTCGCATCCAAGCATTCGTTCCACAACGAAGTTGATCACTGACCGTTTCGTTTGGAAGAACATACGACAAGATGTTCGCCAGTGGGCCAAAAGTTGCCTCTCCTGTCAAGCCAGCAAGGTTCACAAACATACTCAAAGTCCCTTAGCTGGTTTCCCTCTACCTGAGGCTCGCTTTCGACATATCCACGTTGATATTGTCGGTCCACTCCCACCATCAAACTCCTGCTCGTACATCTTAACTTGCATTGACCGTTTTACGCGGTGGCCGATCGCCGTTCCCTTACGCGATACCTCTTCTGCTTCGGTGGCAAAGGCCCTGATAGACTCATGGATATCCATATTCGGTGTTCCATCCGTCATCACTACAGACAGAGGATCGCAGTTTACCTCCAACTTATTCAGGGAACTGAACAAATTACTAGGCACAAAACACATCCGCACCACCGCCTATCACCCAGAAGCCAACGGCCTTGTCGAACGTTTTCACCGGCAGCTCAAAACAGCCATCATTGCTACCTCCTCCAATTTAAATTGGGCGGAACGTCTTCCAGTCATTCTTCTTTCACTTAGAACTACGGTAAAGGAAGATCTGGGATGCTGCCCGGCGGAACTTGTATTCGGCACAACAATAAGACTACCGGGAGAAATGTTTGTCCACTCTCAAAATCGAACTGTCACGGATCCCACCTCATACTGCGCGCGATTAAAAGAGCACTTCCGATCTGTCCTACCCACACCACCTCGTCAGTATAATAAACCTACATATATCCATAAAGACTTATCTACATCACCCTTCGTTTTTGTCCGAGTAGACACAGTGAAGAAACCTCTTCAGCCTCCCTACGACGGACCATACAAAGTACTCCAACGCAAGTCCAAATACTTCATTCTAGACCGTAACGGCACCAAAGACTCAGTCAGTATTGACAGGTTAAAACCGGCTTACTTGGAATCGCCGCCTAAACCAGCCCTCGCTGAGAGGACTCACCGACCTAAACCTGCGGATTCATCCGTACCACCACCTTCCTCCCCATCACCAAATGTAACCCCCCAATCCGAAACCTATTTTGTACATTCATTATATTTCGAGCGTTTCCTACCTCCTGCAAACGCTCTAGGGAGGGAGTATTGTGGGACACGTCACCGCACGCGCGTATAAAAGTGCGCGCGTGCAACGACTGCGCTGGCTGAGCGCGACTAATGTATAGCCAATCAGGAGCTTCCGTTTGTTTAGTCAATACGCCATGTTGATTATTACTAGATATACGATATATAGATTTCGCGATCTTGTTACAACGAATAAACGTCTCTTCTCCCACCTCGTCTCTTTCTTGATTTTGCAGTAGCGTAGCTACTTTAGTGTGAACTAACAACTAGGAGACTCTGTTACTGAGGTTTCTGAGTACATTCAGGTTTACTTAAGTAGCAAAACCGCTACACCTTCCTTCAATAGATACTCTTTTCACTATGATGACTGTCTTTTTTTTAATTAAAAGGCAAGACCTATCGACTCAACACACTCTGGTGGTTGCCGATTGTACACTCTTTAATGGCACACTCAAGCTGTAAAGGTACATTGCAAAAACCGCATTGTATTCAAACATTTTTTCAGAAAAGACACTCCGAGAAGGGGGCGATAAACAACATACTGGCAAAATTTATAGTGCATGAACAAGAAAAAAAGAACGTTTGTACAAATTTTACTTAGTGGTTTTTGGAATTGGGTAAGTGATATGATTAGAACTGTCATAAAGACCGACGTAATCATTCTGACTAACAATGGAAATCTTTTAGTTGAATATGAAGTAACTTTAGACTAGGTTTAATTTAAACCACAGAGCTATTACTGTTGGACCAATTGAGAAAGTCCCTTTGAAACATGGGTACTTGAGTGTGAAGGACCTCTCATGCCATCAAGTGTATGTAGCTTGTAAATCAAAACGTAATACGTATGTTCTCTCTTGGTGGTCCTGGATGCTTGCAAGTATTTCTATATGTATGACAAAGTACAACTGAAATTTGGTTGAAAACGACTCCCTATAAGGATCTCCAGCTTTCTAAATGTTCAAGAAAGGAAATGCTTGATTACTATTTGGCCATTCAACGAAATTTCGTGTTAGGTGCCTTATTCTCGCTTTTCTCTTTATAAAAAAATCTATCGAATATTTAAATCATTTAATTTTGAAAAACATAATGCACATCTTCACTTTCCATTCTCATTTTGGTCTGATGATGGAACGCAATTTAATTAGGTCAAATCCAAATTATGGCCGCAGTACTTGGCCATTGGTTGATCCAGGGAACTATTTGCATAATGTTGCAATGAATCAATGCATTCGGTCTCCCCGTTGGATTGGTGTGATTTTGTGACGCCTTATATCCCGGTCAAATGTTTATTATGTCGTTAAGATCGCACCAAGAGTTAAGCAAGATTTGGCGTATATTGGAAAAGGGATGAGGGATTAAGAAGGAAGAACAAAAATTGGTACTCGGAAAGGAGACCAACATTGTCAATACTGAGTTTGGTAAAACCCGGATTGAGCAAAAGAATTTCATTAGGGAAATCGGTAGATTGCGCGTTCCTTGTCTATTGACAGGTACCGAGAAGAAATCACCCACGGATGATTAGAGCACACTAAGTCAATGGTGGGCACTGCATGGTCTTGCATATTTGCATTAGAAACATTTCTAGCATTCGCGGTCCTTGAGGGACAGGTCTGATTGGTTAAAACAAACCCAATGGGTTCCTGCCTATTACAAAACAACTAACGGTAACAAAGTGAATGTCTAAGTGAAAGTTAATGACAGTGGACCAGATGCAAATAAAAACCCAATACACTCATTGCCAATAGGATTGAAGGCATCTCACTTCAATTATTACTCATAAATTTCGATTCTTCCTTCTCAAAACCTCAGATTGATTGCATAGGCGTAGACTAGCGTACATATCTGCCTCTAAATGTGTTTATTAGACAAATTATTTCGAAACATCAAGTAAATATGAAAGGACATGAGGCAAATAATGTACATAAAGTGTGAAAATAAAAATTAAGGAATAATAAAAGTACGCAGACTGAAGGTATGATTCAAAGCATGCATCTTTTATTAAGAACACGTTCATGGAAATCTGTGGATAGAGTGACGTATTTTGACTTCGTACAGGTGATCTCAAGGTTAGAGTAAAATTTCTTGAAATTAGAAGTTGAAAGCATACGTATGCCTCCGAAGTGATTTGCACTTAATTAACGGAAGTGATTATCATTATCATTAAATTGACCTTATCGTCTTTCAAGACATATATTCTACTCATAAAAAATATTTCAATATCTATTGACTACCACACCCACAAGCAGAATCCAAGATAGTTAAGTGTTACCTAAATCTACGCTCAAGCTTTTTCTTTAACCAACAACCTATTCATTCGTTTGGTGCATTTTCAAGGTTACATTTTATGCAAAACCCACGCACACAATTGCACAACAGATAGAGCAATGTAAATCCCATGCATTACTCATTGAGTATGCATTTTACGCTAACAATTCTATGACATACATTGAACGAATAGATGGCCAGAGTGATTATCTTTCGATTAATTATAATGATCTAGTTAAAAAATAAATTCAATTTAACCAACGAAATTTAAATGAATGTTTCCTTCGAGCAAGCTACCACAAAATCGATAAAACCCATAGTATTCACACAAGTTATAGACCTCTTTTGCTGTGAGTAACTGGACGCTAAGATCAATTCCGGTTTCCCTCGTAAGTTACCGATCTGCAAAAAAAATGAATGAGTTCCTGAAGTGCACTTAAACACTTTTCAGAATCGATGATTAGGATTTGAGTACAGATCAAAGGAATGATAGAATTAAAAATGTATCCTTCGGATACAGCAAGGGTCAACAGAAATTGGCTATGGAACGAGACTTGTTATCTACTCATATTTTCATACAATAATTACAATTTTCAATACCACCCAATAGAGTGAAAAAAATGTTGCCATGGTTACAACATTCTGAGCTAAAACAAAGCTGACAAAGAATGTCAAAGTGCATAAATTATTGGAACTTTTTGCAAGTGAAGCGTGATCTCGACTAAGTATTCATTGAGGTGGAATTGGAATAAAACCTGAAAGAGTATCAATAAACAAATTCCAAGGCCACAGTCCACATTCTTCTGTTTGGGAATCAGCTAGGTCCACGAGTTTTGACCCAGTCGTCCAATAGCATTCTCATCACACGAGTGCACGCCGTTTCCCACATCCAACAGTCGTTTGGGTCATAAAATGTTTTCAGTGTGGAGATGTTTTGACAGTCAACAAGCAAACTATAAGTTAAGTTGAGGCATTGTGATTCTTGATGCCAGTGAGGAGAAGACGTCTTTTATTCATGTCTGGCCCTAATAAAGTCAATAAAGGGTATGGGAGCGACTATACTGGGTCTTCACCTACTCCTCCTCCCCTCCCCTCCCCCATTCGTCTATCTGGGCCAAATGTGGTCTTGCAGTATCTTAGTGGACACCTAGATCATGGTCTGAGAATCAAAACCTCCCTCTACAGTCTCACTTTATAAAGGGCCAATAGCACGGCGTAGTAGCATCAAACTGTGTTATCGATCGGGACAAATATTGTCATTATAATAACAATAGTGACCTTAATGTGATGTCATCAATCAGTAAATTGCGTTTAAAGAAAATGGACATAAATTGTGTGGCTATTTCGCCATCACTCGTAGATTCTCGACAGTTTGTAAACGATTGGATCTCTGTCATCAAGATAGAGTACATTTAGTATAATTAGACAAGTGGTAGAAAAAACATGTGCCAAACTGGTAGCGACAGAACAAAAGGAGAAGTGGTATTTGAGTGCAATGTGAGTTTAGAATGATACATTCTGTCTTTTTGATGTAGTAGGGCATAAATTGTGCAAAATTATCATTAATATAGTACCTCACCAAACGCCCTGCATGAAAGTCGACTCTACTCTTGCATTATTGCTGCCTGCAAATGGAAAACTTGTTCAGTTCTCCGAAGAGGGCTAAATTGGCATAAATCCACACCCCACATGTCCTTAGGTTAGCCTGAATAGGACGAAACAGCAGGCTACCATGGCCACGGTAGATATTGGCGGTGTGACCGACATAAGGTCAGAGCCAAACGCTGCATAAATTGGATACTTCCATGACTCATGGCTGGTAAGGCTTGGCGGAATTCTCGCGTATGCTAGAAAATTTTCGCATAATAACCTCCTGAATTTCTTTTATTTCGCCATTTTTCCAAATTCATGATCAATCAACAAAGTGAATAGAAAAACCTTCCATCAATTCGACCTTCAGATATAAATTGAAGCTGGCAAAGAATGTTAAAGTGCATAAAGATAACCAAATACTCGCAGAGCTCTCTCCCTAAATTTTGATGGAAATTGAAGGCTATGGTTCTTAATTAATCAATTCGTATGGTGCGTGTATATTTTGTTAAATCGGATCTCCAATTTTTATAACCACATTTGCTCGCAAAACAGCCTGAATAAGGCCCAAACTCGATAACAAACCAGGATTATAAACTTATCATCACTTTAATTAACTAACAGAATAATTGTTCTTTGCAAATGGAAACGATCATACCTTGACCAATAAGAAATCGATGTTTTTACAATACTACTATAAAATCCCTTCTTCTTCATTTATGCCGACATTTACCATTTTTACCATCATGTTGATTGAGCTATGCTATTATTTTTACATTCCTTCACTTGTTCTCCTGAAGATGTTGTTCCTTTCAAGTACAAGTAAGAGCTTTGAACACTTTGTTCTAAAGTGTTAGGTGAAATTCTGACAGTAAGTGCAATATTTTAAATTCTTTAGAAACTTAATTAAGTGCGATATAAATAAATGTAATGACAAGTTTTGTGGAAAGAAACACAACTAACAAGTTAATCTAGAGGAATTTTCTAAAAAGGCTTAAATGTAGCGTACTGTAAAAATGCACTACGCACGATAGAGTATAGAATTGGCACAGACCTATGAGTGTTAGTAAATGTCTCCATATCTGAAGTATATGCGCGTAACAATATTACCACGATAATACCTATGCCACAGTGGGCCTCAGTAAATGTTGTTCGAATGATCCACCAGTTCAGCTAAGCAAGTTGGAATATGCTTTGGTCACAAATTTGGCAACAAAATATATCGTCTCTGTATTCCTTTAATGCCTGATATTTCGTAGGATAAGTATAAAGAGCAAAAGAACGGAACTAACACCTATTTTATGAGGTATTTTAAATAAATTTCTAATCGATTTCTCTCCATATATTTATATTCGCATTTCATAAATCTAAAAATCAATTAGTTTTTATGCGCATAATGTTAAGAAAATTAAGAGTAATTTTGGGTTCTAAATCAATCTAAATGTTACTTAATTAGAATATCAAAAAATGGCTAATCCAAATATTGAATTATTGAATTTTAATATTATTATGTGTGGATTGTGCGATAGACTTACCTCTACGTGGTGCACCCTGGGTAACATATACTCTTACGGCAAAAAAATCTATAAACCGGCAGTTGACTTCAAACTGCCATGACTCGACTGTATGTCATATTCGAACACTTCCAGAGTACTCATCTTACTCTTTTTTCCCCACCTTTATTTCTGTCCCTTTTACATATGTGAATCACTCCTCTTTTCCTTGTGACTTTGATGTCCCTCTCCTTTGTGAAGCTCGAAGTCGACTAAAGGTCTAATGATAACTATCACAAAGCCTACCATTTGATTTGAGTTTATGTTCTGTATTATGTCTTTAGTAACTGTATAAGTTATCCTTAAGTAAGGATTTTATTCTTTAGATTTAATTACTTTAATCTTACAAATCATCTTTGTACTTATTTAAAAGTTACAAATGCCAATCTGAAGGGTATTCAGCTAATAATATAATTTAACTTTCAATTTCCTTTTCTTTGTATAAAATTTAAGCATTTAAGTAGAAATAAGTATTTAAATTTTATAAACATTTAAGTATAAGTATGCTATGAGTAAAGTAGGCTCAGAATTTCAAATAGATTATGATACCATGACCTCGCTACATAATTATCGCATTTTGCAATTATAAAAAGAAGTGTTTACCAAATTGGATTACAATTACTTAATAGTGAAGTTTTAAAATTTTTATCAATAATTAAATATTCGTTTAAACCTACCATTAAACATATGTAACCTTGCATTTCAACGCGCAACTAACTGAACTGTAATTTCACACAAGCAAGTTGGGTTTTAACTGACGTAGTGTAGATATTTATCAAACCTTAAAGGAACAATAATTCCTTGACAAAACACTATTTTTTTTCCTCAAATTATGTCTGAAGAGGTTAAAGGTTATGAGAAGTTAAATCTGAGGGGTGCCATCGGTTTTAATGGTTTGTAAAAGCAATTCAGTGATAAAATCTAGGCACCGTTGATAACTGCCTTCAAATTCATCCTGATCGTCAGAATTACATTTATGCACTGGGAAGTGCAGTCGTTATAGAGGATTTAATAAGCCATAAGCAGAACTTACTACAAGGTCATTCAAGTAGTATTGTATGTTTAGCCGTATCCCGCGATGGATGTTATCTGGCATCTGGACAGATTACTCACATGGGATATAAGGTTTTGCAAAATAAGTAAAAATTATAGATAAAATAGGCCGACATAATTCTCTGGGATTATGCGGAGAAGAAGGAAATTACACGCTTCATTTCGCACAGCGTCAAAGTACAAGCACTGGCGTTTTCCCCAACTTCAAAGTATTTAGTTAGCGTAGGTGGACAGGATGACGGAAGGTTTGAGTAAATATGTTCAAGTTTAAAATTTAGTATCATATTATGGTCAATCGACAATTTGACGGCTATTTGCGGTAGCTCAGCTCAATTTAATAACGCTGGAATAACTAGATGTATTGCTTATTCTAATAATAATGAAAATATGTTCTTCAGCGGCGGAGAGTAAGGTGAACGCTTTCATTTACTATTTATTGTTAGTTCTATATTACGCATCTGGCACGCGGACATACAAAATAGAAAAATTCATCCGACTGATTGCAGCCTACGTCAGTATAAGCGAACGATTACCAAAGTTATAGTAAGTTGATCTTGATCTTTTCATTTGAATATCAATAAAATTTACTAACAAATTATGCTTATAGGCTGATAGAAATGATGAAATGTTATATTGCGCTACTACATCTGGTGACATTTTAGCGGTGCGAATCAGTTCAGGAATTGTGCAGTTAATTTTTCCTGACCGTGACAAATATAGCTTAGGTATCACATCGCTCTGCTTTGTGGATGATACTTCACTTATAATGGGTACTGGAGATGGCTTAGTTCAATTGCTCAAAGTTGGTCAAACTGTCAACAGATCGAAACATGAAAGAGCTCTTCAGAAGACTGAGTAAGCTATCAATACTATTATAAAATTGTGTATATACGACAAAATACGTTCTCTAAAATTATAATTTATTTTTCTCTTCAAGCTTTAGCTAATTTCAATTAATCTAAGTAATTGTATTATTTCCTTTTTCCTGAATTGTCCAATTTTGGTTGCATTTTATAATTTTTGAGCTTATCTTTATCCACCTGGAGTTTGCAGGAATACATATGCCGTATTCTTTTTTGTCAGGATGTCGTTTCTAATAGAATTTTTCTTATTTAAATTTTTAGTGCGTTTCCCTGAAGCATCAATTTTTCAACCATGTTAGGGATTAATTTGCTGTGACGGCAGGAAAAGAATCATAAATAATAGCAGTGACATGAGGGCATCCAATTTTCCACCATCCATAAGTCCATATTCGTTTTCCTTTCATTACTAGATTAGGGATAAAGTGAGTAATAATGGGTTTAAAACACAGTTTAGCAAATCTAAAAAGGTTCTGAAAGCATGACAAATGCAGGTAGTGATAAAACCGCCATTCATTACCAATTTAATTGAACTTATTGCCTTGCTGTTTGATTTGGAGGAAATTCTAAACATTTAATGACATTGATCTCTACTTCTTATATTTATAATAAACTTCATGAATGGTAAAATTGTAGCAGATGGATTCTTGATTCCGTTACCTCCATTAATTGTTAGCTATCAATCTTGAATTGTCTGTTTTATCTACACGATCGACTGGAATTATGGCGAGAGTTATTAAATATTTCAAGTTTTTTATTTCATTATATATATATATATATATATATATATATAACTATCTAAAAGATCCTCTTTGAGGTACATCTGGAGTGATAGTAAGGCGGCTCTGATATGGGCCTTTAGCAATTCCACTAGCTTAATATTGTGAACAATCGAGTTAACAGTTGGAAATGCTAATAGTGCAGTGGGACATGTTTTCTTTCACGTTATCTGTCACTTTTATTGTAGAGCAAAGCGTAGTGTAATGGGCGCAGTGACAGCCATCGCTCTGCGTGGAGAAGGTCACCAGTTCTTTGTGGCCACTGACAAGTGCCAGATTTACCGTTTCGATGGAACAACATTCGATCACGAACTCATAAACTCCTGCCATTCTTCGCCAATTAACGATATCGAATTTCCTAAGTAAGTGTCCATCAATATCAGTACGTTTACTAAAATTAATATTTGTCTTCTCGTCAGGAATTGCTCTGATTTGTTCGTCACGTGCTCTTATGAAGATATTAGAGTGTTCCATACACCTAGTCAGCAGGAACTTCTGCGCATCAACATCCCAAACCGCGTTTGCTTCTGTATTGATCTCGTGAACGATGGAACGGCCATCGTTTCAGGTATAAATCGCTTTGAACTACCACATAATTGTAATAACTTGATTCTCTTGTACTTTGGAGCCAATTAAATCAAAATTATTGATTACAATTTTACTTTAATACTCTCGTGATATGCAAGTCAGAGGTCACCAATTCAATTCCCTTCAGGCATACATCTAGTTTAGTTTGCTTAATTTAGAGGATGACGAAATTAAAGCTTTTCCCCAGGAAAGCCCAAGACTCCAATCTGTATCCAAGATACGTATTTGAAAACCTTTCCTACATAGAGTTGAGTATTTCCTTTATCAAAATTTATGCCGTTTGTAAGCGTAAAATTCTTATTTATTTAATATATGAATGGTTCGAAGATTAGACGTTTTTAATTTATTTAAATGTATAAACATAATTGAATTGAATGTACTTGGAGCTCACCTTCGGAGCCTAAGGACGTAATAGAATGGTCAATAATTTCGATTATGGTTCCTCGTGAGTGTTCATCTTAAGTGAACACAGTTTACAGAGCGCTACTGACGTCAAATTTTTTAGATTTTTAATCGCTTACCCATTATAATAAGAACTGAATTAATGGGGCAGGACTGATCCTTCCTGACTAAAAATACCTTCCAATAAGAACTGATCATCATTGACAGGCATTCCCCGTAATTCAAATAACAAATCACGAAGTGTGAATTTTGGAATTCGAACTATCCATTAAGTGAATATTTCACACCCCAGATTAAAATAATTAAAAGAAGACTCTGATACCTTGATGTCTCTCCCAGTACCCTTCACAAGATTGCATGGTTTCGAGTGTTTGAAATAATAGGATAGAAAATTTGAATGTATTTTCCTTTTAAATCCCGTAGATTAACATAATGGCCCTTGAGGGTGTTATGGAAAGTTTAAAACGAGCTTGTGAAATTTATAAAAAATCTCACATTCTTCCACCCTATGCTGTATGGAATTAATCTCTGAAATTGGATTGCAACTTCTGACCGAGCACTTTGTTCATTGTCTCCAGGTATATCTTTATAATTATCCTGATAAACACTAAATATAATCAGCACTTGATAAATAATATCATCCAATCAAATTTAATCTCTCATTCAAACGAATAAATTGTATAATTAATAGGTTGGGATGACAGCTGTATTCGAGCCTTCTACCCCGAGACCGGTCGCTTGATGTATACTGTAAATGAAGCTCACAAAAAAGGAGTTACTGCTGTAGCAGCTATGGATGGCGGCTCTAGAATTATTTCGGGAGGTGGAGAGGGCCAAGTTCGAGTCTGGGAGGTAAAGGAGATACCCACAACCTGTAAGAAGACGTTCGCTGCTCATCCGCATCGGTCACACCGATGCCAAGGAGACCGAGGAGGAAAGGAGGAGGATGATAGGCCCAATTTTTATGTCGATCTTCTAGCAACTCTAAAGGAGCATACAAATGCGGTCTCTTGCATTCAGATTAATAGAAATGGCACAAAATGCGTTTCCTCGTCAGCTGATGGCACTTGTATTATATGGAATTTGGTGTAAGTTAATCGAGTCTTGCACACATCTCACTACTCTAAACTCTTTTAATCCAATATTCCATTCGCCTCCTTTAGAGAATTTACTCGTATGCAGGTCATGTTTGCCAGCACGCTATTTAGAGCAGTATGTTTCAATGAGAGCGAAGTACAGTTGTTGACCGTCGGAACGGATCGAAAGATTGGCTACTGGGAAGTGCATGATGGATCACAGATTCGTGAACTTGAGGCTTCAAGATCTGGGTCTATTAATGGTTTGGATTTCAGTGCTGATGGAACTACTTTCGTTACAGGAGGAGATGATAAAATTATCAAGGTGTGGATGTTATTTTATACCTGCTACTTACAATATTTTAGTAGTAATATTTTCATCTTAAAATGTTTGCTAATTTAATAGGATAACTTAAACGAAATGATTTATTATTATGCACAAGTGCACAAAATAGGTGTCACATAGTTGAACAATTACTTTCGTCTAAAATTCACTTTTTATCGCTTACGTCCCCTTCTCGGTCATTCATATTCTTCCTTGATCCAAGTTAGGAAAAATTTATGGTTAAAATTTTCGAGATGGCTTATACCTTTCCCTCATGAATGCAAAATCTCATTCAAAATAAAAAAACTGTATTTTTCTGATCATAAGCCTTTAAATTTTGATCATGGTCACCTCCTCTTGACGAAGCTTAGTCCCAAAGTGAATTCCTTCATAAATTGTGCGTCTATTCGCACATAAATGATGAATTTAGAAGGCCTGCGTGTTTATCTGACCTGTACTGAATACAGTTCTACCTATCATTGAACATGCGTCCCAAGAAGGCTAGGTGGAAGAATAAATAATTTGTGTTGGCTAAAATGAAATCTATAAATCCTTTTGAAACAAGCTCCTTTTAATATTCCCTTTTAAACAGGATATGTTTTAAGTGACTGACCATTCTTTTGCAAAATTTATACAACAAGGCACTATTGTACATATCTTGGTTGTCAAACTGTGCTATTCTGATTTCAAATCAGTCAGAATTAATTTAAATAAACGAGGTTCCATAAAACATACAAAGACGTAAACATTCATTCTAGAAAAATATTCAGCAACTATTATGATTTTCTATTCAATAGTCTTTAAATTAAAGTCGATCGAACAGATCAAACCACAAAAGTCCATAGGGCAAGAATGTCCATATTTGTTAAAGCAAAGTTGTGTCTCTGACCTCTGACCTAAAAAAAATTTCCGCCAACTACTCTGCAGCCGGTCCCATGCAAATGTGATTTTGACACTTATTAAAATAGGTCTTGTTTAAGCCCCTCAAGTTAAAATAAACTAAGTCTCACTACCATTTTGTCTAATTGACTGTGTTTTTCATCCCTTTAAAGGTCTGGCGTTACAACGAAGGTGACGTGACACACGTTGGACTTGGTCATTCGGCATCCATTTCGCGACTCCGAATCTCGCCCGATCAACGACTGATTGTCAGTGTCAGTGAAGATGGAGGGATCTTTCTCTGGGATCTACCGCCACATTAACTCACATTTCTTGCTGTTCAACGTTAATGATATGTTGTCACATACGGGCAAATAGAATTGCTTAGATCTACCAATGTTGTCCTAATGTTTTCTGCCTCTTGATATATAGCCTCTAATTTAACCCAAGTTGTCAGGTCGGATCCAAAAAAGATAAAGTATAAAACCTATTGCTCAAGCGATGGTTTAGCTTTGTCACTATGTCAAGAGTAGCCCAGCTGTTTAGATGTGGCTTGGATGCATAGGATAGTGCCTATTCACAGCATTCTATACATTTTGCTCAAGATATCTGAAGTATTCTATTTTGTCTCCCTTCATTTTTGCACCACCGACTTTTTTAATCCAGTGAGTGGGCTGATGGGAACAAAAAGTAATATAATCTCGCCAAGGTTAGGCCAGAGGGGTCAAAGGGTAGGCATGGAATGACATAATGACAAGTAAATAATAGAACAGAATCATCAAGAGCTTACGCACAAAGTAAATAGTAAAGTGTAATAGTAAGCTAACTCAAGTTATTTTAAAAGCACAAATAAGAAACTTGGATACAAGACAGGGACAGGCGATCGCAGGCTCGAATTAGCAAGAATCCAGTCACTATGACTCATGAACCCCGATAGCATGTTATTGTTCATGGAATGAAGAAAGCTGCTTTGGAAACAAATGTATAATGAATGAAAAATAACTCAGCAATTCAATAGTCAATATATATATATATCATAGGAACTTTTTACGGACATTTAAATTGTGCTTTTGCCTGAATTTTCTAAAAAGCCCATGGCTTCAAGCTACTTAGAGCAGTTATTGGCAGCCTTTGATTGAGCAGAAATGTGCCATTTTTTAAGTTTGTGAAACGACTAAATTCGGTTAACAATATATATAAAAAACGTTAAGGGAGAAGGAATCGAAAGATTCTGAGATCGGAGCCCTCTTATTGGTCTCTGCTTGGATTTCTGCAATGGTCCATTGCTGTCTTTGTACTATGACAGTCGACAACCTGGCACTTGCTTGAGCCTTCAAATGCCAAGGCATCTTTATAATTACAACCTTGGACATTAGTGACGTAAATTTGTTCATCGTCTGCATAAATGTTAATAATATCTTAACTTCCAATTTTAACTTGGGATTCAATGAACAACATCGTGATCAAATGGATTTATTTTTGGAAAAATAATCATGCATTACTCAAATGATATTTTGTATTTGTTCACAGACGGAACCTAATTACACGATTAATTAATTAAACTGTGGGGACACAACTTTGGCATGACTAATGCAGAATTAATGACCAATACCAATACGATCAATCAATGGTCAATTCCAGTACACGATTACCCGACCAATCAATGATCCAAGTTATATGAGGTCATCATATCATAAAGTGTATATAATGACTAAGTTCCACGTCACACATTGCATTACACTCCACGCCATGCATGTCTAGAATAAACGCGTTTCCTGGATAGCTCTGTCTCTTCTTAGCTTTGCGATAGTTTTGCTAATTCTGGTGGGTCTTACGAACTAGGAGAAAATGCCACTGTGGTTTCTGAGTACGGCCAGGTTTAGTTAGGTAGCTTAGGTAGGTAGCTTAGTTAGGTATCTTTCAATTTAAGTCGAACACAAAAGGGCAAATGCATTCACATTTAATTTTTTGCAAACTTAAAGGAGATTTTTGGAGAAACTGCATGATAAGGGAGAATATTGCCTTAACGGAGTCAAGAATTATTTATTTTAAAGTAGGTCTCTGTTAAGGTGATTTAAATGTCCCCTTTTATCCTTAACTCCAAGGGCGCTAAACCTTCCTTCCTGTCATCAGATAAAATTGAAAACAACTTTAAAATACAAGTTTTTACAATTAGCGAAGATTGTCGTTAAATCGATTTTCTAGCTAAAGACCAACCGGATGAAACGCTCACAACTATTTTGAATCAAGTCCACAGGAATCTTGAGGAATAGTTCCCAGTTTTGTTGAAAATTCAATCCTGCTTTTGCTTAGAGGGACAAAAGGTCAAAGCTCTATCATATTACCTGTACCTTTCATTGTCTGGATTTTGACAAAATTTATTCGTACCATAATAATCTTTTGATATTATTGAATGGGTTGCTATTTCCGATGTTTTATCAAATTCTAAGCGCCGTATCGTCCTAAGTATTGTTAAGAATTATGATTACCAAAAATAACCAATCAAAGACCAACTATGTCAAGAGTGATAATCCATTGAAACAAAACTTTAGTGCTAATTATCTAATATGTTAAAATAGGGTAATATTTGTAATTTGATTGATAATTCTACCAAAATACGACCTAAAATTTACAATTAATGTCAAAACGTATACTCTACAAACTTATGTAGTTATTTATTGTCTGTTTAATTATGACCCTCTTCAGGAATCGAGTCAGCGGTTTAATAGGAATAAACTAAAACTTAATTGTTTACTCCAATGTGGTGTATCAAAGTGATTTATAGGTAAATGTAAATTAATTAATTTCGAAATTTTGAAATTTATCTGCTAAACACATACCTTAAAAGAAATCATGAATTTTCGTTATCTTGAGAAAAATCAATTTGCCGAAGTGCAATTGGTTAAAAATAAAAAGAAATAGCTTGCAGCAGCCACATACATGCACAACGAATGAATGGGAGTGCATAGCTCTCAAGGAAGTACTTACTAAAGCGTGGGGGAAGGCAAAATATGGAATTTCAGTGTTGAAATAACGACATCTCCATAGCTCCAGTTGTTTTGCTTTTTTGTTTCCAAGTGCATGTTCATACATTTGCAGTTGAAATTTGTCTTATTCGAGAAGACAGCGTGTGCCCTGATTTTGACACATTTAGAAGATTGGACACCCCGCCACATTCATCTTTAGCTTTTCAGAGCCGTTATATAACTCGATATAAGCTGGGAAAATTTTGTTTCCAATAAGGTCGACGGGCAAACTCGACAAGTCTGTTCTACATATTCCTCAATCTGAATAGTAAGCATGTGAGTATCTCAAACCTCATGTACCGAATGCCTTTACCTTCTCCTAGCAGCATAATACATACTTGATTTTCAAATAAAAATCAATTATTATTGCTTCATTTCGTCATAATCTAATCACGCATTCACCTTGTGCATGGAATTATTCCGGTAAATCTATGACGTCTACTTTTTCAAAACAAAATTGTTTCTAGACTACACGATGTGAGAAGCACAATCATAAAAAACAATGAAAAATGTAATTATTTCGTTATTGAAAAATTCTGGCAATATTATTTTCAAATCATTTGTTTATTTGCATTGAAGCTGGCCATCTCTCGAAGTAGCTCTTTGATGATGGCGTCACTTCATTATCACTTAAGTGATCGCAAAGTTTAATACAGACCACTCGGAAGTATAAGCCTGTTATTAGAAGAAGCAGATTTGTTGAAGTGAAAAGATAATTCTTTCAGTTCAGTTGACAAGTCGATCAGTTATGCGAACATTAACTAACGCTCAAAACTCGAGATTTTGAACTTTGAAGCTCTGGGTCAGGATGCAACTAATAGTGTCAATTTACTTAAAGGTAAGCATTCTTTTAAACCTAGAATTCTCTAGGTGGAATGGATAAATTAGTCTGGGTAGGAAGTAGCAACAAAAAATCTCCTTAGTGAGGAAGTCGACGTTAGTCACCCCTTCTGGTTTATTAATCGGCTTGAACAAGTTCCTGTGGCTATTTCATTCGAATTCTTGACCTCCAGCTTACTAAGAGAGCCCTCTATCCTGATGAACAACACTAATAGCTTCCGTATGTTAAAGCAGCCCAAATATCCGAATTGAAAAGGATTTTTATTTAATGTTTTTTTAAGAATACATGTACAATGCAACCACCACTCATCTTATATTTTGCTTGCAGAATGCACACCTTCATATAACAGTTTCAAATTCAAGGCAGTTAATGTCTCATCCACTGGCTCTTGGAAAATTCATCGATTTTTTACTTTCCTCCATTAATATGTGCTTATCGCACTTTTAGCGCTATACTTAGGTTACAAGGCTGACGAATTCTCTCTTTCACTCTCGCAGTTACGGTTTCAATATATTTCCTCCCTTCTAGAGTTGGAGATTACAACGCTTTGAGAAATAACACAATTCTTTTCTACTAAGTTATGTCCTCTCTCAACATGTCTTTATATTTTGATGGACGATTGAAATGATCAGAAAAGAATGTAGACCACCCAATTCCCAGATTAGAAAAAAGTATGTGGATTGTATTTCGTGATTTATTTAGAACGATAAAATGTGGTTGAATTAACTTCCTTATCGAACATAAAAGTAATTCATAATTTTCAAGGCAAATTACCTACCTACATTCGAAGCCTTTAATTAAACAGCTTCACCATCTTAAGATGTAGCAACTCTGAATTAATCCTATCGGGCTTCAATCAATCAACCTAAGCGGAGAATTTTCTTCAACAAAGCAAATAAAGACTCAATTAAAATACAACACATCGTGTGTACATCTCGGCGGTTTCCGATTTGTTTATATGATCCAACAGAGGTGGTGGCGGGTGTTATGGGCGTTGTATTGATGGCAAGACCAAGATATCCGAGTGAGGTATTAAACTTTTCTAAATCAGGCGAATTCTGTGATATGTCGCCCACTTATCCTTTGTTGTCAACTTGTTATCAGTTAGTGATACCACAATTTCTCCTTAAAGAAGATTTCACAACGAAGTGCTGAATATCATTCAATAAAGAGAATTCCATAATTTAGAAAGAAATAATTAATAAGCAATTTCCTGTGATGGTTCCGAGGCGTTCAGATGTTCAAGAATCTATCAATTTACCGGTCAATTAACGCGTTCTGGAAGCAATTCCTCGAATGCAAGGATGTTGAAGAATCCTTAAAAATGTGCATTCACATATCAATTACACGAACTGTTATGCGAAATTCAAAGCATCAAATTCAGTAATGGTGTCTCGAGTAATTTAAGAACTTTAGAAGAATACTAGCGTATAATTCGAATTTTAATTGTTCCCTAATTTATATGCGGTTTAAAATGGCAATTAGAATCTAATGAGTGAACTATTAGATGGTCTTAGTCATTAGGGCAGGCATTTGGTTAAATTTAGCTAAGAGCAATATGGGGATTTACGACCTCAGCTGTTTGGATCGTAGGGCCAGGCGCCGGAAGAGGCTCTAGATATGCCGGTTTTAACCTGTCAACACTTACTGAATCCTTGGTACCATTACAGTCAAGAATTAAGTATTTGGAGCACTTTGTATGGCCCGTCGTAAGGCGGCTGTAGGGGTTTCTTCACTATACCCATGCGGACAAAAACGAAGGAGCATGTAGATAAGTCTTTATGGATATATATGGGCTTGCTATTCCGATGGGCTGGTGTGGGCAGGGCAGATCTGAAATGATCTTTTAATCGAACGGACTACGATGTTGGGTCTATAGGGACTTGGAGATGAGAGTCGGGGATCATTTCTCCCCTTAAGGTGGTGCCGAGTACAAGTTTTGCCAGACAGCAGCCAAGCTCTTCCTTCGCAGTACTTCTAATTGCGAGAAGAGTGATAGGAAGAAACTGGAGGAAGTAGCGATGATTGCTGATTTTGAGCTGCCGATGAAAGCGTTTGACGAGACCTTTGGCTTCTGGGTGGTACGCGGTGGTACGGATGTGTGTTGAGCCTAATAGTTGATTTAGTTCCCGGTACAGGGTAGAAGTAAATTGTGATCCTCCGTCTGTCGTGATGACGGATGGAACACCGAATATGGATATTCATGATTCTATCAGGACTTTTGCCACCGACGATGAAAACCGATGTTTGCACGGCCACACTGTGCTGACGCAAGGCACGAATGCCATAACTGTCATTACATTTACTCTCCATGTTTAGTCTGGTTATTGATTAATTGGATACATTTTTGATAAAAATGACAATTTGGGACAGCTCTTTAAACTTTAGAGTTTGAAGCCTGATCAATTTAATCACTAAGTTGACCTTGGATATTCTCTCTTACGATTACCACCATGGATATCGCATGGTAAAGCGGTTAAGATTGCATCTGACACTTCACATCATTACTGATTTGAAGAGCCTCATTGCAGCAAATGTGCTTTAGATTTTTTGACAAAAATGTTTACTAGTTATTATTACCAATGTGAAACTGCAACGAAAGCAAGCCGAGGTAGTAAGTAAAGTCCACCCAACTCGCCTGTTTTACACGTACCACATACACATGCAAATTTCCAGTCACGTAGGCACAAAGATAACCAATGATGGTGGATTAATGTGATAACCCGTTCTACAGTAATATTAATCCATTTAATTAATAAAAAGCAGAACTCTCTCATAAAAAAACATTGTTAATTTATTAATGAAGTTCACTGTCAAATTACGCCAACGAAGAAAAGAAGTAGGCACAAAGATTATTCGCCGTAAACACATCAACAATATAAATTAGGGTAGAGGGGGAAAAGGATAAAGCAAGAGAGAAGATAGAAGAGGAGGTATAATAAGTGTCACTAGTCTAAATTCGATCAAGATGATCACATTGTACTTCAGTGATTCGTTTTATTGTGTTTAATGAAAGCAATCAGACCATTAGTTGATCCATCATGAGAAGTGATCACGTCCTTGGAGTGAAGTTCGGGCTGGATTTTCTTGGCCAGCTCCTTACCCAGCTCGACGCTGAAATGATTAAAGAGTAGTTAAGCAACACTCTTACCAATATAAATAATAGAAACTGCTCTAACGACTGCTCACCCCCATTGATCATATGAATTAATATTCCAAATAGCGCCCTGTGTGAAGATTTTGTGCTCATACATTGCAACAAGGACACCCAGCATGAAAGGATTAAGTTCAGTGAAGACAATAGAGTTGGTAGGCTTGTTACCGCGGAAAGTCTTGTGTTTTGCCAACATTTCCAACTTCTCACCACACATACCCGCGGCTTGTAATTCATTTTTCGCCTGCTCCGTTGTCTTACCCAACATCAGAGCTTCAGTCTGAGCCAAGAAGTTGGAGAGAAGAATTTCATGGAATTCTCCATTCTTGATGGGGTTATGAGTTTGAATTGGAACCAAGAAGTCACAAGGGATAAGCGAGGTACCCTGGTGAATTAATTGATAGAATGCATGTTGGCCATTAGTACCTGGTTCTCCCCAAACAATGGGGCCAGTATGATAGTCCACAGTATTACCATCTCTTGTCACGTACTTTCCATTCGATTCCATGTCACCCTGTTGGAAGTAGGCAGGGAAACGATTCATGTATTGATCGTAGGGCAAGATTGCTTGTGTTTCAGCCTTATATGCATTGATGTACATTACACCCAATAGACCCAAAATCAATGGAATCTAAAGGAGGAGCAAAAAGCAACATATTAGAAACTTATCAAAATAATTATATAATTTTAGTAAAACAAGTATTCTTGCATTCTTTTCGATTGGAGTTTCCTTAAAGTGCTTGTCCATGGCATGAGCACCATCCAAAAGGCGTTCAAAGTTGTCCATACCTAGGAAAAATTAATGAAATAATTATAATGAATGAAACTAACCTACTTGAAGGGAGTAAGTTAAATTACTCACCAATGTAAAGGGCAATAGAGAGACCAATAGCAGACCACATTGAATAGCGACCTCCAACCCACTGGAAAAAGCATGCATAAACAATAATCAAGAAATAATAAAAATTCAACCATTTTCTAAAAAAAGAATAACGTACATCCCAGAATTCAAACATGTTTTCTTCATTGATACCAAACGCTTTAACAGCTTTAGTATTTGTTGACAAGGCAACAAAGTGATTGGCAACAGCTTTAGGCTAAAATAAGAAAAAAATAGAACAATTATTATAGAAAAAAAACAAACGAGCAAAATATCCCTTTAACTTACATCCTTAAGTTGTTCAAGGAGCCATTCCTTAGCATATTGAGCATTTGTCATAGTCTCAGCAGTAGTAAACGTCTATGAAATAATCAAAAGAACACTAGTAAAATCCATAATGAAATATTCAATAAGATGAAACAGAACGATACAAACCTTGGAAGCAATGATGAAGAGAGTTGTTTCAGGTTGCACATTTTTAAGGGTTTCAGCAATATGTGTACCGTCGATGTTTGACACAAAGTGAACTTTTAAATGAGTGGCAAAAGGCTTAAGACAGTTAGTAGCCATAACAGGGCCCTATAATAATACGATAGTGATTACGAAATCTATCATATAAGGAAGAAAGCAAAACATTTTTGCAAAATATACCAGATCAGAACCACCAATACCAATATTGACGACATCAGTGAAATCTTTTCCGGTAAAACCTTGTAGTTTTCCACTAAGAACACCCTGAGTGAATTCACGCATATGAGCAAGAACCCTGTTGACTTCAGGCATGACCTATACATAAATTACGCAGAAAAAATATTTACATTTTGGCCATCAACAAGAATCGGTGTATTTGCTCTGTTGCGTAAGGCAATGTGAAGGACAGACCGATTTTCAGTGAAGTTGATTTTGTCACCTCGAAACATTGCATCACGCAATTCTTCGACATGGCATGCCTTGGCAAGCTCAAATAAAATTTTCATTGTACATTCATCAATATAATTTTTGGAATAGTCAACAAGCAATTTGCAAGAGCCAAAATCAAGTTGTTGACTAAAATATAAAAATATTTTTGAATAACATGCCTATATTTTTGGAATCTTTGAGGATCCGCATCAAAGAGTTCCTTGATAGTTTTGCTAATGGGCCTAAAATTTTTAATAAAATTGCTCAAAGAAGACATCCCTGCAGAACGAAGAGTACGTGACGACTAAAGAACGGTTAACAATGTAGCGTTAAAGAAGACTAACTAATTTGATTAATTAAAACGAATGAAATAAGACTTTTAAAGTAAAATTAACGCAAATTTAGCTCCATTTCATGCTCAATATATTAAAATTACGGCATATTATCGTAAAATTTTATCATAAAAGTGTTTATTTTTCATTTTAAACTTGGTCAATTAATCTTTGTATATTATATTAAAAAAGCTAACAGACTATCAGTTACTAGGATTTTGGATAAGCTATTGATAACAGATAGTATTAAAATTGTACTCTTTATTCCATTGCCATTAGTGGGCTACAGTACCCATAGGAATGTGTCTAGCTACCCTTTTTAAGATTATTCATTTAATTTTTACTAACCAAGTTTTTCCAATTATTTGTTTGACAGCATAATTTAGGCTGTTCTGTTTCATAGTGTTATCCAGTTTTAATTAATGTTACATCATTTACTTGCATCTAATGGATCAGGACCAATATCCTAACCACAAACAATCATAATCATATTTCAGGGTTGAGATAAGATGTATATAAATAACATTTTGAAGCTGATTGTTGGCTATTTTATGTCAGTGCAATCAACTATTTAATCTATCATTGTACTGTAGTTGTTTTATTCGCAAAATCGATAAACCTGTGGACATCCGTGTCGTGAAAACAAAATAAATTATTATCAGCTGACTGTCAAATGGTCTTCATCAAAGCCAGAGTCTATTGTATAAAGACAACTGAAAACTACATATCAAGTTTAGTTAATCCAAAAGTCTGTTTTTCTTAGGAATTAGATTTTATTGCTAAGGCATCAGCTTGAGATAAATATTTGTTAATTGCTTATCAAAAAGTCTAAAAGACGGATTTAAATCTGCCCCATATCAATAATCAGCGGTATCTGTTAAAGCAATTAGGTATGAAAAGACGAATTAATAAAGGTTGCAGGACCCTTTTTAATAATTACAGATTCTTGTTGATAAAAGTTTTAGCACTATCTAAAAAGTTTATTTTAAAGGATAAATGTCTGCTGTTTTTAAAAACACTTTTGGTTATTTTATAAAGGCGTTAAAACTTTTGTGAGATATTAATGCTATTTAGAAGTCCGTTGTTTTATTCATTGCATTTATACCAACACAGTTCAGATACTCATGGTATGTTTTGGTTGGTTCGTGGTCACGTTATTGTGTTTGTCAATTTTAACGTTGACAATATGTTGTCTTGTAGCTCGCCAAAGATCTCCTCCATCCTTCTTTTGCACAAGAGAAGCGTAAATGCAAGCTTAAACGCTTGATTCCCTCTCCAAACTCATATTTTATGGATGTAAAATGTCCAGGTTGTTTTTATATTCAAGTTGTTTTCAGTCACGCTTCAACCGCTGTTCACTGTACAGGTTGTGATAGAATTCTTTGCTATCCTACTGGTGGAAAGGCTAAATTGGCTGCTGGTAGGCTATTACTTTTTATCTAGGTCGGTTTGTTTAGGTTGCAAATTCCGCCCCAAAAAAAGTAGCGGTGCCCTATTCAATAGCAATTTCTAAACTTGTGCAATATAAACGTAATTTTTGTATTACTTAATAAAACTGGCTCATGTGGCTATTTTCCTACTTGTGATTTTTGGGCGCATTTGAACTTGATCATAAAAAAAGGTATATTATTGACATATTCAGTGTAATTTAATTTCGGGGCGAATTTTAATAGCTAGTGGCTATTACAATTTTGAGCCGTTGTAGCGTTGGATTTCAATTTCGATAAATTGAGACATTTTATCTGGCCGATCCCTTTCTGGGCTGTGTAAACTAACTATTGATCTGATAAAATATGCGAACAGCTTCTGTATTAATTTAGCGCTGTTGTGGTTTCCTACATCGCATTTTGGCGATCAAATGCAACAATACTTTGTCCTTGTGCGTGCAATAATAAGGTACAGGCTCAGTCTGATGTCTTCCTCTCTTGTTAGTTCATATGAAATATTTGGTTCCAATTGGGGGCTAGTCGCGTTGTCTATGCATTACTTAACCTGTTGAGTTCGCTCCAGCGAGACCGATAGTTTCGAAGATACCAGACTACTTGATTGTCCTAAATGCCAGACAGAACAATTTATCTTGACGACTGGCTAACTTGTTTAAATTAGCGTGATCTTGTTGACAGTCGAACAATTGATAACTCGCGATGGAATTCATGTTTCCCAGTAAGTGATGATAGCAGTTAGTCCTGATCTAAAAGCTAGAGGGGGTAGTATGGCTCCCTTCAAGCAATTCATTATCTGGGAACACATGCCACAGCGGACTTTTGAAGATTCGGTAAATTTTTGGATCTCATTTCGTGCTTCCGATGATCCCATATGTGTAGCTTTGTAGGTCATTCATTTTGAGTGCCAGTGTGGTTCATAGTTCTATGAACGCCAGTAGAATTAGAGAATTTGTTATTAATTTACCAAAATCTATAGCGTGTCCTTGCACTAGCGAACATGCAAAACTGTAAGGTCAGACCCTGCGAAACCGATGTTCATCTGTGCCCTCCCAACCTTCATTTTAATTCAGATCAATAGAAGAAATTGTAGGAAAGTGAGGTTTTGGTGAAACCCACATATATTCTATGGATCGAACTTCTCGCTTCTTGGGTTATTGAATGTATTTACTTTACATCTTGCTAATCATTTCAAATAAGTATTGTTGCTTAAGATCGTAGCGTACGTGATCGTATAATTTTCATGCCATTAACATTTTGCACAAGTTAAATCAATAAATGACACATCAATCAAGTTAATATAGTTAGACTATTCACTTAAGTTTCTGTTGCATATATGACCAAAAGAAATCTGAGAATGGTACGGTAAGTTATTATGACGAATAGAGGGAAATAGTTGGCTCGGTAGTTTTTTGAATGAAGATTACATCATTTGCATAAGTCCACGAGGTCAAATTGTCAAATGAAATTCTGATTATGCTGTAAACGTATACAAGCACTTATACAGCTAACCTCAGAAAACTATCGTGTGCTATTAAATGCAAAATTTTTAGCGCGTATAAATGTCATAACCCCCTGAGAATATTCCATATCTACTAACCTAATATATTACTTCATCCAAGCCTAGGAATATGGTAATCGCATAGTGTAATATGGCCTGCTATGTAAATAAATATCCGGAAAGAGTACGAAAGGAGAGGTCACAACACCAAATCGATAAAGGCTCTCTAAACATTCTGCACAGATTTGAATTCTCTTCAATGATCATCTCTTGCAGAAAAAGCATTTACCCTTTAAAGACATTGTCAGAAATCGAAATATCTCTATTCCCTGTTGAAATTTGATTAGCATGGTTTATTTAGAAGAAATGAGATGTGGAGTGACGGTCAATTGTTTCAGATTGAACCAATGATTTGATTTTTCAATATAAAAATAAAGTAAAACTGCTTTTAGAAGTTTATTAACCCCCAGGGCACAGAGTACAGAACTGTGGTTACTAGAAAGTTAGGCTGAAGAAAGCCAAAGTTGGCTGTGCCTCAGGCACCTTTTGCACATAGTGAGGGATTATGAATTCCGATGGTAAACCTACCACTTGGTCTCAATTGTTAGTTCACAGCAAATTAGGATGTAGGACTAAAATAAAAATTTCAAATATATAATAGTGAATCTCATTCAAATCGAACGATCGGGTAGGTAACTAAAGTGAACTAAATGGCGTCAATTTTACACAGTTTCAATTCAGGATGTACAGTTCTCACCTATTCTATACACAAGGGTTTTCTTAATAGCCTTTACATTAGATTCCATGCTTAATGGAAGTTAAACGTAATATATGGGTAGGCAATTATGGAATAACAATCGTCCTTAAATTCCATTTAGATAATGGGGCATCATTTGTTCAAAAACGAGACCATCTTAACTAATCGAATGGTGGGTTAAAGACCTAGAAAAACTTCATTAAATTACTCACTTGTGATATTGAAAAATCGTTTCTTTTTGGAGATTGAAACCACAAAACTTATTAGAAGTATAATGAAAATTTTAATTGGAAAATGTTCAAATTTACCTACTTTAATACTGAAAATAATTTAGCTATATCAACCTATACAAAATTACTTTTATCATATCTATTTATGAAGAATTATTTTGATTAAAATGTTTGTTTGCTTTAATCAACAAAGCAATTGAAAGTTTTAAGCGTTTGTTTTGAAAATATTTTTATAATTGCTATGCAGGGAATCAAGTCCATAAGCGCTATTGATTTAAAAGGATCTGTGGAAATTATTGCTGATTATTTTAGTTAGATGACGTTTCTTTAAACATCTTTAGATGTGGCAATTAATAACATTCTGTACAATCGGGCGATTTATCCTGAGTCTTCATTTAAATGTGTGAAGAAATTCGGACGCTCAGTCTTAATTACTACCGACGAAGAATTGATAAAATATTTAGACAAATTAATAGATCAACTGAAAGGTATAATAATTTTTTCGTTTTCGGATATTCCAGTATGGCTAATGTCGGATTCGTTGAAGAGGCTTGTAATTGTTATAAAATCGGTCAAAAGTGGGGCGATTTTGGAGCGTTGGCAATTTAATATAATAAGGGAAGAGGAGGAGACTGCCGTGTAAGTTTCGTTTTTTTTCAACGTTAGTAATTTGCTTAGGGGAGATATTGATGAAGGGCTTGGTGCTATTGTACGCCAGATTGTGGCGTCCACATCATTTTTACCAAATATCAAAGAAACCTGTAAGAATCTTTTAATCTCTTTAAAATTCAATTGTATTCATTATTAATTTATATAATTGGTGGTTTATATTGTCTATATAGGCACGTTTGATCTTCTGGTATACACCAACAGAAATTGTGAGATTCCTGAAGGATGGGATGAATCCGGACCATGCTTTGTACCAAATTCTGCTCAAGTTCAACTACGATCGTTTTCTACCAAAATTCATCAAGTTGAATCTATTGTGTCCTATAGACAGAAGTAAACACACTCTTTTCGGCTGGATTTTATAATTAATATATTATGTTTATGTGCTCAATGACTGCGCTTTGTTGCTGTCATCGGAACCTTTAATATTTCGTATTGAACGTGAGTCGCAACAAAGTTCGCTTTTGAATTATTAATTGATTGTTTGAACCTTTTAACCTAAATCATTTTGGTACCATTCATAGACTTTAGTTTGCCGATCACAAACGCAAGAAACAAAAGCTTGATTAGTCAGATACGAGTAGTATTGTTTTACTCTATCTTGTATGAAAAGAGGTACGATTTTTCATAAGTGCCTCCTGGCTAATCAAAACCAAGTCAGATATCTTGAATAATTTCATTGCACTTGAAAATCTATGCTAATGCTATTTCAAGCTATTCGTACTTTTCAGCCACTAAGAGGGAAGAATATTGGGGTTTGGAGTCGAGGCCAGCACCGTTTTGGGCGGAATTTGATTGTAACTAATTAGGAGTTAAGGCGATAGACAACATGGAAAAATTGGCAAGCAAACGGCCACAGTCATAGCAATGCTGCCGTTGATTTTGACCTTGCAATTTTATCTATAAGGGTGAAATTCCCGAGTTAATCTGGCCAGCGGGATTAATCAAAGATGCTTCTTGAAACCTGTTTCTCTCTAGAATACGTCTTGGATGATGTTTGGGTAGGAAGAGTTATACTGTCGCTCGTTATATTTGTAGTATTATCTCGAATTTTGTATCTTCCCCTATCCTAGCAACTCTTTTCTATTTGGCTGTCAAAACATCGTAAACACACCTCTTAAATTGTTAACCATATTCAGGCACTCAATCTTCTCATCCTGAGCATACTAGGACCAGATGGTTTGCCGTTGAATTATTCCAGAATTAGCAGTCTAATGTTTGGGACGCCATAGAAGTAGTAGAAAGTCTTAATCATGTGCCTCGACACTCAAAGCTTGCTTCACAAGTTTTTTTTATAAGTTAAACATATATGAGACTGCAATTGGAAAAGAATTAAAGAATCTTTTATGGGAATTCAAAAATATCGGAATGTAGCTGAGTTTATCATACTAAAGCAGGAAGCTGTCTGGTTATCGAAGGCTAAATTTAAAAGAATCAAAGTTGGGTTGCTTATCTTAAGGATCAAAATAGATGGATCGACTAATCACAGAAAATTCGGACGACAGCTCAAAGTTAACGAAGACGGTTTTTCTACAACTGTTTAAATATACAGCAAATCTAGTTAGAATAGGAATGGAAAATGGTGTCACAAAGTTGGCAAAACTGGCTCAAAATTTTTATCGTTATATAAGCTTGTGCTACCCCGAACTTTTAAGCAATTATCCTAGACTAAACCCTCGTAAAATACAGAATTTAAGTCTATAAGGACGTTTGTTCTCATAAATATGCTTAGAAGTTATTCATTTAAGTCTTCTGCCTCCCCTCGGTTTAAGTCATTTGTCGTCTACTAAGTTAATGAATATCGAGATCATGGCAACAGAACCAGTCGAAACATTTTCGAGTGTCTATATCGCATTTAGTCAGAACAGATTATCGTTACAAATATTTTCGCTTATTTATGTTACTAGCAAATTCAGATGGTGAGCTAACAGAGTTCGGGATATTTCTTCGCTTCTCCGTAAAACTAAATACGAAACAAAGCTGATTTCAATATGTGAATCTTCGAGTCTGAAAGTGTGAAATTTTCGACATTACTACTTGGGCTGTCACTACAGTCAATCAAATATTATTAGATCTTACTTGAATACATTTATAATGTAATCCAGTACAACCGAGTAAAATAACGTACAAGTCTCCTTTTCAAGAAAATGCCAAAACCCAAATCTTGAATAATTTATAAATATTTACTCATGATTCATTTAAAAAATAAATTTGTATAGAGATAAATTTCATATTAATAGTGATTATTTTCAATAAATAGCTTGATAAAATTCTGTTACTAATATACACGGTTTATCCATCCATAGGTCAAGGTAATCGTAGAACAAGGTTATATTAGAGTTGGAGCATATTTTAAAGTTCCCAAATGAGTCAAAATCCTTCCATCATCACCTCAATGAAAGAAACCGAACCAGCACACAAAATAAGGGATAGGTAAATGAACCACCAAAAAAATGTACATATTTGTGTAGATTTAATGGTGTTTATATGTCCTTCTATTTTATTGGTGTTGCGAATTTAATCCCATGGATGTTTTTTTCCACTGCCAAAAGAGTAAATTTTGTGATATAATGTATATTTTTTTAGTATTTTTTATATCAGCTTAGAAACGAAACACTTCCAAATGGAACAGACTTTTTTGATTCTTCTGTTATGACCCGTGATCAGGTGTTCTTCCTTAACTATGTAGCAATTTGTTCAATGTTCCCAATGGCTATAACAAATTTCCTTAACCTTCCTTTACAAAAATGGTAAGAACATACATTTGAAATCCATTTTTTAGTATTTCCGCATTTCGGCGCTTTTACATCGGAGCAGGTCTTATGATGATTGGACTCATTTTCACTATTGCATTTACCCAATTCGAAATTGGTAAAAGCTTATTCAGTAATTAATTCTTCAGATACAACACCATTTCTTGCGATTACTCTTACTGTTGATATTATGCTAAATAGTAAGATTTGATATTTTGTTAGTTAACAATTTAGTCGGTGGTGCATTTGCACAAGGTAGTATGATGGGTGTTGTTGCTTCCTTGCCACCTCGAAATATTAAAGCACTGATGGAGGGACAGGTTCAATTTTGGCGCATTTTAAATAAATTTAAAATATAGGCATCAACAGGTGTAATTGCAGCAGTCGCCAGTATTATTGTTCTGAGTACAACTCCTAACATGATGTTATTCGGTTTTTGCTTCTTTTCCGTTGCACTACTCTTCGTTATTATAGCTTTGATACTTTGGATGCGTTTGTGGAAAAATGTAGTTACTGTTTTTGTATTTAATTGAACACTTTTGTAAAAAGAAGATACTTATGGATATGTATTGTGTTATTTCAGAAATACTTTTTACATTATTGGAAAAACAAAAGTAAGTCATTATTTATTTATTTACTTTTTCTGTTAGTACCATATATCATCATAAGTCTCCATGACGACTTGAAGAAAATTGTAGGTTTTAACCATAGGATAGTATAATGAACTCGCAAAATTGTTTTGTTATGAGAACAAAACGGCGGTCGAACATGAATATATTAATAAGTCAGGATGGGGAGAAATTTGTATAATTTAAATTCTAGAAAAGGATAGAGCTGTCTCTTAATTCTGGTTGGTAGAATTTTCATGATTCAACCTCTGAGTTTCTCAGCGTGTCCTTGACCGCGAAATTCAGAACCAGTAGATTATCCGACTTAATTGAATGATTGTTCATATCACTGGAGCAAAAAAGTGTGAACCTAACGGATTAGTACTACTTTACTACTACATTGATGGCTCCCATTTTAAAGCACTTTAATCGATTGTCCAGTGGGAAATAATATACAAATATGAGAATATTATAGTGAATATTTCACTCCGAGAAAAACTGCATTATTATTACTCTTTTGTCAGCTATTTTGTTCCATAAAGTTTTATAGCAATGGCCCTTTCCCAGTGTTTCCAGACCATTTCAGATAATGGTTCGTTTTGGCCCTAAATGACCTGGGTCATACACCGCTATCTGCTCCATCTGGAACTGGGGTATCAGGTGTACAGATCATACTTTCAGTAAGTAATGTAAGTTCAAGATGTATGAGTTAGAAATGCGGGGAGTTGTTTATACCTCGAAGTAATCAAATTCCTCACGGAGTCATTGATCCTTTAACGCCCTTTGGACCATACGGTCCTCTTTCAAAATGAGCTTATTGGTACTAGACTCATGGCAAAATTGAAACCAGTGGGAAAATTTTTTTAGAACACAAAAAGCAATTCAGGCACTAAAGAGTTAAACCACGTTCCAACCTCTCTGATCTCATTTATCAGCACTTTTTTTCTGAATTTTTCTTCAAGGCCAAATTCCACAAGTTGAAAAAAGTTAGACCCAATGGACCTTGATCGTGTTGGTGCTACTATCTGTTTCTGCTTAATTGACATCTTTTACTTTTTCTAAACTTATGCTCGGCAGATGCTGACACCGTTGATTATTGCCATTTGTTTTCATTTGAGTTGAAATTACGGTGAACTAATAAAAATTGAGTTCGAGTCTATTTACCATGTAACTATGGGGCAACGTAATTATCCAATTAAGAGTTGAAGAATACTAATTACTCATTTAAACACCACGCGAACTCATTAGTTATCTATCCATATGGCCATATCGACATGTTTTGGTAACAGGTTAAATCCCACTCTTCAGCACTTAAAGTCTGGCTGTGTCATATCTCACTAACCCGATCACTTTGCTTGATACCAGAAGAAATTTAACATCTTAAATTATTTAATTTAAAAAAATCGATGTTTTTTTTATAATCCCATCTCTATAAACGCAGAAAGTTTGAGCTACAATAAGCTGAAATATCTGTCTTTGATAATTTGCATACACTTTCGTTCGAATTCTCCCCTTCCTATAGTTCGTATTTTATGGAGGTGATTGTCGAAAGGTGACGTCCTTCTTTCAAATGGAAATTATTTAATCTTTATTACAATCTTTCACAAAATATCACAAAATAATGCAATGAAATGGAGTTATATTCGAAGTTTAAATTACGGAAATTTTGGTCTAGGGTTTCTTGAACTCCTGGGACTCAATTATGACTCGGCGACCGTATGTTTTACATTGATCCGAACATCCGTCCCCCAAGTAGAACTTCCAAGTGTGCATGTTTTCCTAATATTTGAGCGAATATATTAATACATATTAATTAAATATATATAATTACATTCATTTATACGTGTTTAAAAAGATTAAAATGAAAAAAAATCCGTTTTGAATATATTATATATTATTTCAAGATGAATTTAAGGATGGAATAGGGGAATTTGGTACAGATTTGCATAATTAAACCCTCTCAATACCTTGAAATTAGTGTCCTTTTACCAATATATATGCATATAACTCGTCCATTAATTTTTTATTTATTTTTTTACTTTTTTATCCTAAGCTCTTCTTTTTCAGATTGGATAAATTTATTTTTGTGCTCGAAATGCTTCCTGGTTGACCCTTTCTGTCTTTTTCATTATCTTAACTCTCTCTTTGTGCCAATGCGACCAATTAGTAGCACAGATGTCAATTGCATCTTCATATTAATATTCTCCAATTTGCGATAAAGTTGTCTTTCTCGAAATGATGATATGCATTGCTTTTCTTCTCCTTCTTCTTCACTGGTCACACATTTTAAAAAGATGGAGAATTCTAAAGTATAATTTGTCATATTTAATTCATTCTGAAAATCAACTGAAGAGAATATTCATGGCGCTTGACGTATACTAAAGAAAGATGTCCCTGGACGTCTTCTTTCGGAGACTCACATTCAACCACCTCTTTTTTTAACCAAACCTAAAGAGCACAGTCGACTATCTCTGTCGCTGGATGTGACCCTTTTCTTCTATGTAATGTAACCTATACCTCAAAGTGAGCATGGATATAATCAACTAAATGCATACTAAAAATTCCCGTACTTCATCAAAAAAGGAATAAACATTAGGTCTACAACTTTGCTCCCGCCGTTTTCCAAAATATGGCGGTAGTAGTCGATATATATATATAGTTGGAATATATTAATCACAGATGTCGAACACTTTGTTTTGACATTTGTAAATATAACCCTACTTTGATTTAACTTAATTTGTGTTTGCATAATAATACAATTTCTAATTAAATATGTCCGAATTTAAACCGAATTCTTATCATTTGCGGTAAGTATTGCTTTTTTATTTCAATAAGAAAAAAATCTGAGGAGTGGCTGAGGCTCACCGGATTACCTAAGATACTTATGGTAAAAGGGCTATTAGTGACAGAACGTGTCGTCGGAAATGGTTTCAACGTTTAAAGTGGTGAGTGGGGATTTTGCTGTTGAAGTGGTGCCGGCATAGTGATGGAGGGGAAAAAGTTGTTGAAGATGCAGAATTGGAGGCGAGAGATTATCAGTGAAGACTCGTGTCAAACTGAAGAAGAATTATCGCAATCATTGGGTGGGTATTAGTAAGCAAGCAATTTCAAAACGCCTGAAACAGTTGAGAATGATTGAGAAAGAAGGATATTGGGTGCCCCACGAGTTGAAACAACGAGTTGAGATGTGGAGCGACGTTTATTTGCTTGTGAACAGCTGCTGAAAAGGCAAACACGAAAGAGATTTCTCCATCGTATTGTTACTGAGGGCGAAAAATGGGTACATTACAATAACCCCAAGCGGGCGCAGAAAATCATGGAGATTGCCCGGTGGTCACGCTGCTACGTCAACACCTCGGCCGAATGAATATCCATGGTTCAAAAGTCATGCTCTGCGTTTGCGTTTGGTGGGGGGACCAGCTTGGCGTAATTTATTATGAGCTTCTGAAACCGTCCGTCTAAAACCATCACAGGTTATAGAACACAACAGATGCGCCTGAACCGTGCTCAAGAAAAAAACGTCGACAGTACAACGAGAGACACGATAAGCTTATTTTACAGCATGATAATGCTAGACCTTCTCACGTTGCCAAGTTGGTAGTGAAAAAAATATATCAAAACGTTGAAATGGGAAATTTTACCTCACCCGCCGTACTCTCCAGATGCTGCTCTGTCTCATTTTCACCCCACTCACCTATTTCGCTCAATGGCACACGGCTGGCTGGCTGACCAGCACTTGAGCTCGTATGAAGAAGTGAAAAATTGGACCTACTCATGGGTCTTATCGAAAGATGAAAACTTTTTTTCGCCGGGGAATTCGCCTGCTGCACAAGAGATGGGCCAAAGTGGTAGCTAACGCTGGACAATACTTTGAAACTTAATGTATGTAATCTTTTTGTTGTAATAAAGCCTCAGATTAACAAAAAACGGTGGGAGCAAAGTTTTAGACCTAATCTTAGCTAATTATATTCAAATATTGACATCAGTGCTTTGAAACCACTTTATATAATAGTGGTGTACATTGACTTAATTCTTTAAATAGGCTGTTTTTTACTTATAATCGAGTGATTGGCCATCACTTCAGGTATTAATTCTCTCGTAGATCAAGAAGTCGACGAAGCAGAGGGTAAGCAGTTTGGTGTGAGCCCAAATGATGAAATAGTAGTGGAGACAGCGAACACGATAGCAACGTTAGGCGACGTCTTCGCGGTGATGCGGGAAGTGATGTCACCAGGCCTTTGTGTTTTCTTTACCTTTTTCGTCTCCCTTTCTCTTGCGCCTAGCGTCTTTGCTCTCATTCGACCTACTCATTACGATGCCAATGACCCATGGACTGGTAAGTGGCGATGAGTTTGTTGCCAAATGGGACAGGTGGGTCCAGCATTGTAGCCCAGAAGAGTAACCGAAAGACATGTATATGTGGGATGTGTACTGATGGCCAAATTAGAGGTGATCGAAATCATTGCTTATCGGTGCGCATCGAATGATGTGGGTAGCCAACTACACTATTTTATTCTGGCCGGAAAGAAGCTTTGGTACGTTCCAAGTTTCTTTTAGAGATGGATGTAGGATATCTTCCGTCCATCCAAGTAAAATGCTTCGAGTCGGTCCAGAAGTTAGATTACATATGAATATTTATAAGTATGAAGTTGGTAGAGGGGGTCAAAGTGGTTAAAAAGGCCATATGGTATTCATTTGCGGGTTTGATAGTTCTCAGATTTATAATTCCAAACAATTCACATTAGCACCTGAGTTTTTTTAACAGAATTTAGTTCACTATAAATGGTTTGCATCTATGTTAATATATTTTCAAATTTGATCAAACATATTTCGTTTGTTAACGTCCAGTATATGAATATAATCTTGGCAGGAGAGTACAGAGCCTTCAATATTAATGACTGAAGGTAACTTGTGGAGGGTTCGTCCTTGAAATGGGGAAGATTTCCCTGAATCTCGAGCAGGGATTTAAGTTTATTCAATATTTTGACTACCATGAACGAAAATTGGTCTTCACTTGTAATTGCGCTGTTACATACATTAGACCTTTAAAATGTGATTGAATGTCCCTGATAATGTTATTGTTTTACTCCAATTTCCACTACAGAAGATCTTTGTCGAAATAAAATGCGCAGTCCTACTTTCAGCTACGATTTGTCCTGACGGTTTTGAAAGCATTGCGAAACTTGAATCAGGAGTAATGTGGGAGGGGGGGAGGGGAGAGCGGGAAGAGTAGTATTTATATTTTAATATAAATTATTTTTTTGCCATGAATAAACTAATTTCTGGTACTTTTATTTCTATAAAAGTGGCAAAAGTAACAATTACTCCTAATTGATTTTTTTAATCTGATTATATAATTATTCTTCTGCTAACCGGTCTTAAATAACGTGATTAACAGTTCAATAGAAGTACCCAAGCTTCTCTCATTCAATGCAGCCGATTTACAAGACTAAATAAAAAAAAATACCAGGAATTTTTAATTTTATTATTATAAATTTTGAAGGTTCAGATTTACGAGACCGTTGCTTTGGATAGCTTTTTTTCGGAATGAATATTTTGTGTCTAAATGTACTTCCATTGATTATTATACGCTTCTTTTGATTGTCTTTCATAAGACGAATATCTTAATTTTGTTAATTGACTACTCTGTGACGTTGCCAAATCCCTTTAGCCACACCCCAAATAAGAATGCTAATTCAAACTAATTTGCATTTCAATTTCAGCCACCTACTTCACACCTGTGGTCGTTTTTCTCCTTTTTGCCGTCTGTGATTTCTTGGGACGAATGTTAGGCGGTCGTATTCGATGGGTAAGATAGAATCAAAGAAAAAGCTTTTATAATATGCAAAAAGGCGTGTGAGAGTCGGTCCTTTTTAGTCATGACCGCTGTCTCCGTCGACCGCCAGGACTTGGACGACACGTTCAGACCAGGGGTTTTGAGTGAGCAAACGAGATTGATGACCGATGAAGAAAATGATCGGGAGGGGGAATATGACCGCTCATTTTTTATTTCCAAAATAGACGAAGTTTGCAAATATTACATCAAGAGTTCCATTAAATGAAATATAATCACGACGAGATAGAGACAGGCTTTTAAATGAGAGACAAGCCTTTAAAATTATAAAAGACTCACAAACATTCAGACGCACGTAAAAGGTAGTCTGTCGGAGAATTAGCCACTAATTATGAGATAGTGAGAGAAAAGGGGGGAACACATTTTTACCCTAAAATGTGCAGGCTAGATCGATTGAAATCCACATCTCAATACGCTACATGAGAGAAATAAAGAGCATGGTTAAGCTTGGAAAGACTCAGACGGCTACGCTTTCAATCACTTTATTGACGATGGCTTTGGACTGATTGTCATGTCATTATAAGATAATTTCGCCAGATTAGTACTTATTAAAGAAAATGTAATGAAAACATCAATATAAGGTAAAAAGGTGTTAGAGTCTATGCAGGATAGAAAGAGATTAGAGCAGGCGATCATCTTTCCACAATGACTACTGCCCTTTCCAGAAACATTGAGCCTAGGAGTTAAGTACAGTTAGGCATACTAGCACTTCTATGATGGAGAAGACTTTCATGCTGACTGCTTCTTCCTATTTCTCAATGGTGTTGTGCAAGGAGGCCTACATTATCATCGACTCCAATGAGACAGATGCGAATTAGGGAAACCACATGGCTGCAGATCAGCCAAGTCTTGCTTTGTTCAATTCTGGCATGTAATTGATAAAGTTGCAAAATCGTTGGCTGGAGTTGGACTCGTATTGAATTTAATGCTAGTACCTTGAAGCCTGTTAGTTTGCTTGTATACATTCATGAAAGTAACGAGAGGACATAAAGTTCAATACAGAAGGCCACTTCTGTTTTTTATGAAAATTTTCTTTTTAGCCAACCCCCGAAAAGTCATGGCTATTTGCAACATTTGTGGGGCTTCGTTTCATCCTCATTCCACTAACTATGCTCTGCAACGAGCAACCGAGATCGCGAATTCCAGTTCTTCTGATTGGCGACGCTTGGCCAATTTGCTTAATAATCATAACAGGCCTCACCAGTGGATACTTTGTCTCTCTTGGGGCTATTCATGGACCAAGGTAAGTGTCTGTTTTCCCAATTGCATACTCCAGCTACTAGTTTATCGATCAACAATTCAACTTCTTAAAAGTCAGTAAATCGAAAACTATGAGTCAAGTGAAACGCACAAAGCATACATTATGTAGAAGCGCTTTTAGTGTGAGAGAGGCAGACAACTGAAAGAGATAAATTTATATCAAATGGCAGGCTTTATGATAGCTACCATTGGCCCTTTAGTTGACTTCGGGCTTCACAGAGGGAGGAACATCAAAGTCATAAATAGTCGAGAGGGGAACAGAAGGGTGATTCACAGATGCAAAAGAGGCAGGCGCAAAAGTGGAGAAAAGAGGTAAGGTTAGTACTGTGAAAGTGATCGAAAATGACACACAGTGGGGACATGGTAGTTTGCAGTCAACTGTCGGTTTATGGAATTTTTTGCCGTATGAGTATACGTTGCCCGGGGTGTACCACGTGATGGTAAGTCCATCGCTCACCCCCTGAAAGAGATGGAAAGAAAGCAAACATGACACGAAGTTATGACACGGAGGGTGGAACTGGGAGTATGGACGTCTTTTGCATCCATCTGATGAAGTGAAATTCAAATAGTGTAGAAATGCTATTAGAAGTTATAATTGAACTCTAAGGCCAAAATTAATCTTTCAGAATGCTAATTCAGAGTTTTGTTATCGATCAACAAATAGGGTCTATGTTTCTCTTTATGTCAAATTTTGACCAGTGATAAGTCGAATAATACAATTGACTATATCATCTATTGCCTCTAGTGCTTGCCAAAGTTATCTGTGTTTAATTTGATAAATACTGGCAATGTTTTACAACCACAATTTGAAATGAGCACACTTCTTCACGTTAGTCTTATGAATTAACCAAATACGCTTCATTAGCAGATCTACGATGCTCGCTTTCCTTTCTCTATGTTAATTTAGAGTTATGTTATGTTAGAGTGCCTATAAATTAGATCGATTGGAAATTTCTAAATTCATTCAAAGACTTCTTATCAGAACTCTATATAAACTCAACTTTGCTTAGTTTTGGTTGTTGGGCAACTGACGAGTGTTTTTACCTATAGTTCCATAAAGACAAAAAGGACTAAATACCCCAAATTATTGTACTCTAGGTTGACTTATAACTCAGACAACGGTGGGTTAATAAAAATTAAGCAGAAAGTGATGTGAGACAAGATCGATGAGAACGGGATTAAAAATTGCACAAAATTCGATTTGCTTAAACGGTTATTTATGAATACCACTTATCTGGCGTAGGAAAACGTAGACGTTTTTTATTGTCCTTCATTCTATTGTCTATTCCATTCGTTCATTTGATTGAAAGGGAATAAGAGAGGAAAGTCAGGGCGCTAGAACCGTACTCCACATGATTTGTTGGTTTGAGATGTACGATATTTAATAAATGGACACTAGCCGTCCCGTGGATTGCAGGAAATGCTCGTCTATGATGTTCAGTGCTTATTGGTTGGTGTTATTTAATCAAGAAGGATCAGTCATGAGGCCTCAATTTACTTACCTTTTCCAGTGGTTGAGAAGGCAAGTACTTCAAAGATTTAGAATAATAGAGGGGATTTGAATAAAAAACTCAAGTTAGTGAAGATCTGCAAGCTGTGTTCATTAAAGTGAATACGTGGAGGCGAATAGTTGAATTTCAGGAGAAAATCATGAGTTTAAGCATTAATTACACTGAATATTTGAAATCCGCAAACTTTGTAAATATATTTTTCATCAAAGCATCCAGACGAGTAGTTCTCAAGCTCCAAGCCTCTTACTTTGAGAATAGATAAGGATTCGATCCAATAGGTTCGAAATTTCGATTACTTCATTCAGTAGTATATGTTTTGCTAAATCGAGTATGTGTTAAGTTTCCTGAAACGTTTCGTGTAAAGTAGAAATTAGGCACACAACCAGGGTTCTTAATTTTTGCGCTCCAGACTGTGTACTTTTAGATAATTATTTCCAATTCTCAAGGCTATTTAGAAAAAAACCTGGAAGCATTGTACCCTAATATAAATTCGGATCTTTAATACGATCTTTAAATAATTTTACTTGTTATTATTTTTATCATTATTATTATTACCATTATTTGTATGAAATTTTCGAAATGAATAGTTTCTCTTATAAAATGCCCTGCCAGCAGATTAACATCTCATTTAATATCGTATTAGGGGAATATGGCTTTTAACCCTAATAAATTAGCTAGGTGTTGGGCTGGTAGACCTGTCTGTAAAACAACGACTTCGAAGATAATACAAACACTGAAATTTGTATAAAATTAATAGCATTGTTAATAATGAATTGAGCGATTCATATTCTTAACTTTAACCGATTTTCTTTTCTCAGTTACGTGACGTCCGAGAGGAAGGAGTGTGCTGGTATTGCCATGGGAATCTATATGGGACTGGGTTTGAGCTTTGGTGTGGCCTTCTCTTTTGCACTGGTCGCTTCTCTGTGATTGTCCGTATATTTAACCTTCAATATCTATTCCAATACCTATTTTCAAACTTAAAAATAAATTAATGCATTTTAAAGCTCATTTTGTGTTTGTGCTACATCTTACGCTTATACAAGGCGTTTTATGTGCTATATTAAAGCCTATAATTATTATAGTGTAAATAATTCTATTTTATTATTAGCTGAAAAGACCAGATGGGCTTGGTGGTAGTAAATTGGCAAAGCCCAGCGACAAATTCGTAAATAGAAAAACATATGATAATTTTTTTTCGGAAAATTCCAAACTCAACGTTAAGAACCACAAGTAGTCATGGATTTTGCATAAAAATGCATTGGAATATAGTGATAGGAAGTAAACAGACTTTGAAGATGTTGGTGTGCTTCTCAGACGATTGAAAACTGTCAGAGTCTCACGCCCACTTGCTCAAAATTGTCCATATTTTTCGAATAGGGAAAGAAGGCAAATTAAGAGATATTTTGGTTGGAAAGTAAGCTTATCTCTTAGACTCGAGTTGGAATTTTGTGACTTCTTTGTCCTTGATACTTTTAGGATACCTTGGAAGTACATCTCAAATAGAGACTGGCTTTCAAAATACTTGAGGTTAACTGCAATGGTTATCTAATTTTATTTTCCTAGTAACTAAGACAAGAAACTCCCTTTGATGAAAATTAATGTTGTCACTAAATATTGCCTAATTATATTAGCAATCTTGATTGAGTACTTAAAGGTACAATATTTTCGTTTTCATAACACAGATTATTCGACCACTTGTGCATATCCATTTACGAATCAATCTCCACATAATTAGTGGTCCGTAAGAGTTCGGCTACGTAACCTCCCTAAAAAGCATTCAATCACGACGCATAGCTGCAAATTGTCAAATAAGGAGAAAGGTAAAGGAATACCAATTTAAATACACAGTTTTCCGTTTGAATATTAATAAATTTGATAGGAAGAACAGTGGGTACTTTCGCAGCGTTAAACAGAGTTCGAGTATTATTCTAAGTTATGGGAAATGAACGCACTCATTTACAGTAACTTCCGAAAATTCACTTTATCATCACCCTTAACAATGCACTTTCTAAAAGACTGCATTAAAAGACAACATTTTATTTGAGCACATTTTCTTATAAAAGTATAGCATCGGGTCTTTTAGATGTTAAACACAGCCATAGCAGAAAAACACAAAAGTTTAGTCTATATTTCATTCTAAGATTTATTTCATCTTATTATCGAAGTAATCCAAAACATTTCTTATCACATTTTTGTGCATCAAACGCTCTTCTGTATCCCCTATTAATGAAAACACAAATATATGTATTAACATAGTTCATTTATGAAGAGACAATAGAAGGATACATACCGCCTGAAAATGATGGAATTGCTTTTGAGGCATTCATTCGAAGCTCAACTGACTCTCCAACAGGTTTTCGGGAGCGTATAAATTGAACTGCATTCTAAAATTTACGTTGTACACTTTAGCTATCAAAAGCAAAATAAAATATACACCAAGCTGACAAAAAAGCTCTTATTTCAATCCACTAATCAGCCAAATCCAACGATCCAAACATAGGAGGTCAGAATTTTGGAATATAAGGTCATGTAGTACGCATACAATGAAACATAACTCCACGCCTTCCTAATTGCCACATAACGATTTCCTATTGGCTGATCAGCTTTTAAATTACGATATTAGGTATCACTCATTCAGCACTAAAGCCTATTTCCTTCGCTTTCAATTCCCAGAACTTCTCTCATTTTGCTTTCTGTTGTCTAATATGCTCGTGGTCCGACTAAACTCTCGATCTTCTTATTTGGTAACGAGGATCAGTTTCTAAACCAATATGTCTGAATAGAACCGCTAAGTTTAGATAGAATAAGCTATTTCTATTTCCTACTTTCAGTCTCTGCCACCACTTCTATGAATATCCCTTTCGCCTTTCATTAGAACCATTCTTACATTCTAAATACTAAACGTTAAGACCAATTTGCCTTTGAAGAATACCTGGACTGATACACATTAAATCGGCTAAATATTTCAAAAATGATATGGAAAAAATTTCACATCCTTATCAGATTTATCCGCCCTCATCCAACATATCACATTAGAGGCAACGTCTCGCATAATAGGCAATAACGTTGTCTTAAGAGGTACCCGGCTACACTCACTCTATCTATATTCTCAATACGATCCTGCCTGAAGTTGATCTCCGATCATAATTGTTGCCACAAATACTTAAAGTCAGATATCTATTCGCCTCCTATTTCGAGTTCATGTCCTATACCACATTTAGCTCATCCGGCCACTCATTTAAAGAAGTCTTTTGTTATACATTCTCAACCTGTTTTCGATCTTCAACTTTGTCCTATCCACGTATCCCACCGTCAACCATTAAGTAGTATTCGGATGATCATTAATCATGATCAAATTTATATAAAATCAAATGGGCAATCATTGGTAAGATATAACGTGTAAAAATTGGATGTAGGTACTTACATCCATAAACCAACTTCGAACTTTCTCTGGTTTCGGCAATTCAAAAATGTGTACGAGAACAGCTGGAACCATAAAAGCATCTCCAGTTTCCAAATAAATGGATTGTATAATAGGATCACTAGGAGCGACGAAAGCGATTGCATTCACTTTGGACGTCAAACTCAACCAGTACTTTTGAGCTCGATCAATCCAAGCTTGTAGACGCTCTTCATTTGAACCCACTTCGTTCTCTGCACGAGAAAACAAGCTATAAATACCTTAATTTCTAGCCATTAAGAGTTAAAACGTAGATACATTCACACATACCTCCACTAAGGGAGGTGACTTCATCAGAGGTCTTCCCTTGAGATTTGAATCCACATTCTTCGGACTCACTTTCATTACTAAAAAAAGAGGCGGTTTCCAGATGTGATTATTAAAAAAGAGGGAGGAAGGGAGGGAGAGAATAAACCAACCTGAGTCTGCGCAGAGCCAGAGAAGCATTAAAAATCACTGAGTTCAGTAGTGTTGGATTATCAATAAGGCATTGAATACTATAAGGGTAAAAAATTCCGATATCGTGAGGAAGGTGAATTTTAGATTTGCCTCTTAAAGGGTAGAAGATACTTACAATTTTTGATCACTACAAGCAGTGGATGCACAACAAAAAGAGAGTTGAATAACACAGAGAGATGAAAAAGGGACGTTATAAATAGAAAAGACTTAGAGCATACGATTTGTTCTGATAAAGCCACCGGGGTGCTTTCTTTCCACTTTAAAAGTTAAGAAATAAGATTAATTTTTCAAAAAAATTTGACAGAATTAGAGCAAAAGTGTTGATACATCATCAATTGTTTCCATGATTAATCTTTAGGGCTTCAGTTCTATTTGAAATGCCTTATATTTACAAGAAAATGCAAACAGATAGAAGTGACGCTTCGTAGCATTCAATTTAACCAACTGGTCAACGAGCCAAAAGGGCTGATGAAATGAACTTTCAGGAACTCAGGAATGAGATTAGGTGAAATTGAATCCTTGTGAGAAACCAGAGTTCAGGTAAATTAACATCGAAACACTGAGCTGCGCGCAATACAAAATGACATGAGACAACATGTGACCCCAGGCAAGACAACACTATCACTTTCACTATGATATAGGACACAAGATCTCTTACAGTGGACCCACCGTGCTAGATTCGCATTGAACATTAGGGGGAAAAATTCATTCAGAAACCAGGAAGTCCATATTTGGAAATATGACATGACACCGCAAACTGTACCTATTAGGTAAGAAAACGAGTAGCTTGCTGAGTCAAAGTTCATGTGGAATAGGATTCACAGAGCTTATTCTCTGTCTTTACTCCAGCCCACCTCCGTTTACTCCCTATTGCCAATTCTCATTTCTTCATATTCATCCTCTAAACGAGTGGGTATTTCCCTTTTTCTCCCCCTCCAAATTTTCTGAATTGTCCTTTGCGTTTATTGCATTCTTACCAGGGAGGTTCTCTTAGTTTAAAATTTATTTTGAATCAAGAGGTACAGAAGAGAACTTGAAAGAAAGCTTGTGCAAGGCCATAGCTAAGGCAAATTAAGACGTAAGGGAAGTCAAAAACGCCGAAAGTGCAAATCTCCACCTTCAAGGAATTCAACCCAAGTCGCTTTAGTGCAAAATCGAATGTTTAATGAAAGGAAGACAACATCACTATAACAATAATGAGATTATTGTTCTTCAGGAACACCGGCCGACAGGGACTAAGATTCCAATTTCCTAATGTCTTTCATCTTACGAAAGACAGAGTTTTTTGAGCCCCCACAACTAGAAATATTACCCTTAGTTAGTCTCTTTAAAGAACATTTACGGAAGTAGCACAAATGAGTGTAGAATTGAAATTTAGAGATTCCATAGAACAAATCTCCATTAACTTTCCCCAAGGTATATCATTATGGCCATATAGTTACTTGCTCTCATAATGGAATGTTTACTTTGGAGAAGCAAAATAAGAAAGGGAAGCACTCACCCCAAAGTAGGTAGGAAGATTTGTCTTGGATTCCATTGTGAATAATTGGAGAGGGGGTAGATGAAAGGTTCCTCAGCCCGCCTGTGTACCCAAACTGATATTTTTGTGGATACGCAACGCGAGATCAAGTTTTCCCAAATTTGCGCAAATCTCTCTGTGTTACTCAATTGTGACTTAAAATACACGAGGAGAGAAGAATACGTCGCATTAGCGAAATAGACCAGTTGCAACCACTGTTTTAGTCAGTGGTGGTATCTTACCGTGCATGCTACGAGCCATTTTGCCTTTTGGAAGTAAACTTTAGCCATGTAAGCTTTTTGTTGGGTCTGTTCTTTCGAGACTGGAGCGATAGCGCAGTTGAGTGTTACATAGTCACCTCTATAAGTGTATTCGTAACTAACGAAAGAAAGTAGAAGAGACATATTACAGACAAGGAAAAAGACTATCATAGATCATAATTATAAGTGCCTATGACACTTAGGTATCCCAGACCCACTCTTTCAAAATGTATATTTTGGTTAATTCATTGCACCTCGGATGTGGTTGGCTTTCCTCATCACTGAATACTTTCGTGACCTCTGACTTGGCATTTGTATATGTTGATCACTCCGACATTGGCGCACAGAAATTTACATCCGTTTTCGCAAGTCTCTCATAGAAAGTGCTGATTTTACTTAATTCAGTAGATGCAAGATATTATGTAACGGTCTTATGAGAAATTCGTATTCTATTAACTCTACTTTTAGCCAGAACTGTTCAGTGTTCTTGGTAATTCAAATCTTTGAATCCGTACCGTAATCTAGTGACTTTCGAGGCTCATGATCCCTCCGCCTCTACAAAATAATTTATTCACCACCAACTTACGAGACAGAATCATCCAAGGTGAGATAATTGAGATTGACAAAAGCCACACGGTAGCCTCGCTTATGAGCCTCTTCAATAAGATTTTCCTGAGAAACGTTCTCGATATCTTCAGGAGTTATATTCAGCGGAGACAAAAGAGTTGTGTCCCAGACACCAACAGCACTGGGATTGGTTGACTGCAGAACTAATAGCAGGGGACCCATGTAGGCAAAGAAGTCCATTGAATGAAATACATTCACACTTAAACCCTGACATTCAGCCAACTAAGAGAAAAGGACAAAAGTGAAACAACCCGTTTATTAACAGGCTAATTAAATATTCAACCAATCAAAGTTTTTTTAACTTACAGGAATTTCGGTAAATACCATATGATGATGCATGATCAGGCTTCGTTGAAGTAGTTTCAAAGTCAGCTAAGGACAAAGTGAATAAAATGGTGAAGAATTCAAATGAAAGTTATTCCAAACCCACTGTTGACTTACGACTGTGAATAACTCGTTTTCCAATCTTGTCTTTTTCCTTTCTTGCCAATTGAATTCTAACAATAGACGTTAATTTCCAGTTAAGTAAATTCCAATTACATATAACAACATAGGGTCAAATTTAAGCCAACAGCTAGTCGCCATGATTTAAGTTGGTTTAATTTACTTTTAGACTGCAATGATTTGCCCAACAATTTCCTTTAAAAGCATCACAAATACCATGAATAGGTCCAGTACCTAGCTGGTTAAACGGAAGAGCACACTGGACACTGGGTGGACCAATGCGGAATAGGAACCTGAAATACAGTGCAGCTCTTTTTCCAGATTAGGGTATAAATTCTTTTTCACACCCTTTACGTCTCAATAAGATCATACACTATCCATTTAAGTTCCAAAAGTCGGATGAAATAGAAATAATCTTCAAAACGAAGTCAATCTAATGACCAATTAAAGAGTAAAATGAAGTCAAGTTCAAAAGGACTTACCGTTAGGTTTCATGAATTTGATTTTGAGAGGATTTAGAACTCGCCCTAATAGCCATTGAACGTGGTTTGCCACCGGATACATCTCCAAGGTAAACACTTTTGGCGAAATAACTGTCACGGAACAAGACTTGATGGGTAGAGGATTTTAGGTAAGAGGTAAGTTTAGTTTTTAATTGTATAACTTACAGACCATACGAGAGTTTGGATAATTAGTGAGATAACATTCAGATGATAATTTCTGAATCTTTCCTAAATCATCTAAAGCATACATTAGATTAAGATTAAGGCTGTTACTTATAATGAAAATAAATTATTAAATAAATATAGATAGATACATTACTGTAAACGATAATTCTTTCGCATTAACAAGGTTTTAATGACCAAATTACCATGCATTACCCGACTGCCTCGCCAAAAATCGGCACACTTAGAACTACGCAGCACTTTCGATTGATTGATTCGGGAGTACGAATTCTCAGATGTGCTCTCAGACCAATTAGAACGAATTTGTGAAATAAAAACTTGTCAAAACCTTTGCTCTTGAAAACTGTCTCTTAACAGAGTTTCTTGTTTCAAGTTATATGCAAAGCCTAGTTCTCATCAACTAAGTTACTATCACAATGACACGAAGGTTTGGAAACGGTAATGTACGATTGCACTCCATTTCAACGAAATGATCTGTTTAGAGATGAATATGGAAATCGAGTCATTTTCCCTACCCAGAGCTCTAATTACATCTACCAAAGTGTTTTCTAAAACTGCAAGTTAGAACTGCATTAATTTATTAACTACTCTCCCCTAATCACATCTCCATATACAGACTTTTTACAAGCATACCATTCCAACCGTTTTTAGTGGGAAAATTCCCACTTCTTGCAAGGACAAAGTTCAAGCTTATTATGAAGCAAATCCGAGTATTTTTTATACATCCAGACGTGTTTACGGGTTATATTCCTTGTGTAACAAATTATCTGCTACTGATTTTATTATAAGCGCCTGAGAATGCAATTTTGCCATAACAGTAATCATCATCTAATCGAACTATCAGTCATTTTCCATTAATAGTCAAAATCCCTTGAAACAATTTTAATTTTTCAATGGATTGGAGAATCTATTATTAGACTTTAAATCGTCTCTGTCAAACCTTTAAGATCTGAGTAACTGTAGTATGAGTATAGTATGAGATTATTAATTTCATGGTATTGGGATAAAAAGTTAAATACCAAAGTAAAATGAGAGAGAGTCTGAATTGGGGCAACTGTTTAAATTTACTCTTTCTAAGGTGTAAAATGAAATTCATGGGTAGTCGTTCTAGAGTCGAATCTCATGATTGTACATTACCAGCATTTGCAGTCACTCGAATTTCACAATATCTACGGCAGACAGTAAACAGTATTTGAAATGTGTGGGAAGTGCATAAGGTCGCATAGCATTTAAACTAATTATAATCATCAATCTCTGTGGTAATTAATTCATGCGTTTACGCCTGCAAATGCTTGTCACCAAACACCTCCAGCATAACCAACGTCTAAGTCTTTTCAAGGCACTGGAAAAATCGATACCAGCATCACTTTCCTAAATACAGTTTTTCAATGTTCTGTTAATATTCCAACACCAATTTTTTAAAAAAGCTACTTTCCTTATTTTGAGATGAAAAAACTCTTCCAATACTCGTTCAGAAAATAAGTTCCTAAGGTAATCTTGGATACTGACTGCACGTGGGAAGATAGATGCTTATAGGTAAATAATTAAACAATTCAGATTTTACGTTTTTATATTTTTAAAATGGAAAAAAGTAAAATTAGTAAGATTGGTTTTCAGAAAATGACCCCAAAAGAGCATGTCTAGCATAGTTAAAACAAAAATCACGATAATAATACATAAATAATCCTGGAAATTTAATTTTATAGCTATTAATTTTTTTCTATTGACCACTCATCAGGAAAACTTACTGCAGTTTTCTCGGGGCTTCCCGTCAAAGGCTGTTGCGTTTTAAAACACGGTTTTTAATTAATTTTTAGTTAAAAACGCTATTTAAAAGTTACGCCAAAAAAATTAACCAAGATTGGGCAGTTGTTTGGGTCCCGGTTGAGCGTGATGATTTTCATTTTGAGAGCAGTGATCTAGATCGTGGTACAACAGATATAAAATAATCATAATCAAACGAGGATATTATTGAAAATATATCTAATGAACATTGAAACAAAATTTTGTACATTTCTAAATTATCAATTAAAATGTTAATAAAAAGAACTGAATATTTCAGTTCTCTTGAGAAAAAAAATATCATAAAAAAATTTTATAACCATTAAATAAATTTAAGTTTTAATCAAATATCTTCATTCTCAATAAAAATGCATACCTTCATTTTTGATAACTGTAATAGAAAGTTTGTATTAAAAATTTCAAATAATCCAATGTGAAAATTTGCGAACTATACTAAATGAAATCGTCAATACTAATCGAAAAAAGGCGGAAGATTGAAAAGTCTCGGCAATTAGTGCCTGAAATATAACGATAATGAAGTGTGAACTATCTAAAATACATCTATTTATATGAATTAAAAGAAAAAAATAACAGAAAATTAACTCCACTATAACCAGTCATAGTAAAAGCAAATTTAGACATTGTGCTCGTTTTTTAATGAATTTGCACATCTCTATGTGGTGAAGAGATTTGAAAACCTTTACTAACCGACGGTCGATAGCGTTGATTCAACTTGACCATTGGATGCTAAAAATTTAAAGAAAAATCGTGATTATTTTGTTATATGCATGAAAATCCAACTCTTAAAAAAATTCAAATAGAAAAATTTAAAAAAAGAAAGACAACCGCTTTTGCAATTTTTGAGATAAATAAAAATAAAAATATTGATCTTCTTATGTGGTAATTAACATTTTTGACCACAAAGGCCAATAGAATTTTAACCAAATAATTGGTAGTACATTTGATTCCACTGCGTTCAAAAGTAGTTAAATCACAAAGACAATTTTATAAAACCTTTATTGACACTTTTCTTGGGCAGAGGCATCAACTTCAACCATCCATGCTGTCAATTCCGAATATTCATTTTTAAATGATGGATATCCTATTTATGCCTTCTGACATTGCAAACGAGATGGAATGGTCAACTTTTAATCTTTTAAAGTTCATCAGAGCATAGCATAACCAATTTTAATTTCATGACAAGATCTTGAAAAATAAGATTTGAGTAAGAGAAAAATGAAGGCAAAATAAGCTTTTGACTTCATAGAAATTAAACACTTAAAGGGGATAGGTTTAATTTTTATAGAGGACTGCAGAAAGCATCGATTATAAAAGTATAGTCATCTTCTCTTTGAAACATGGAAAATATCGATATTTGGGGAGTTAAAATAACAATAGGCAACTTCGTAACTAAATATAGTTGCTCATTTATTAAAACGGGCCTTCTTTCTCTCCCCTACTTAAGACACATTGTCCGATTTTTCTAATATATATGATGCGCTCTGATCTTGGGCTTTTTCCAATTTTTTGTCGGCGTAGAGTTCTTGAAAAAAATTCAGGCAATAGTTTAATCACTATGGTTTAGACTTGTTCATAACTGTTAATCGTCAAATTTGTGATGAAAGCAAACATTGCGCACTAGTCAGTAAAAATTCCAAAACAAAAATAAATAAATAAATAAGAATGATCTAAGCGCAGAGGAAATTGGCATTTTTGTCGACAAACTTCAAAATTCAAGGTAAAATGGAATAGAACAAGGTAGAAAAGGAAGAAACGTAATTCTTTTGCAGCAGACAATGATGTAAAAGAAAGGTGGTAAAATATGAAGAGAAGAAAGATAATACCCGATGGAAAATTTTTGTTTTAAACAGAAAAAACAGTGAATATGTCAGATTTAAAGTTCTTAAATCTTGCTTTTCCTACTTGAAAAGAATACAAAATTTATAAAAAGGGACGATTGTAAAAAATCACCCAGCTTATGAAAACAAAACTCTCCTTCAGCTCCAATAAAGGATACATTTTTACATTCTTATTTTTAAATGTAAACGAAAATTAAAAATTGTACAATCAATCATTAAAAAATGAACAAACGGTATTCATATTAATTTCATCACAAATTTAAAAAAATTTTAAAATTATCTTTAAGTATTAATAATAATCCCAAACGAATACTTACTTTTTTCGGCCTGTATTTGGGTTTTATCTAGAATTAATCGTAATCGAAATTCGATTAAAATGATATTTCATAAATGCTGTTCTATCAGCTATTTTTGTTAAGCCAGGGCCAAGCGCTTTATTGAAAAAATTAACAAACGCTAGACAGAATTTTTTTGATAACAACCAAGAGCTGTTCTTAAATTGAGTATAATCGAATCGATCAATTACCATTGTTATTGAATTCGTTGATTACTAAAAAGAAATCGGAAAAAAATCATAATACTTTCAAAATCCAATTTCTAGAAATAATGTATAAACTTTATTTTGTTCACATTCATTATTATGACTTTTAAGTAAATTAATATCAATTATTAATTTTATTATAAAATATCAGTATTTAATTATTAGAGAGCAGACTAAAGGTCTGCTAAACTATATGAAAATTTTATTTGAATTTTTAGTGAGTGTGGATGGCATAAGAAAGGCAATTAATGTTAAAATATGAGGGTGTTCTCCTAATCCAACTTTTTGAGAGTTACATTTCCCTCAACTTGTACACGAAATTGAAGCTATTTTTAAAATAAGAAATACTGGAAAGGTTTCATCATTGCCATTTAAATAACCCAATATATTCAGGTATATTGTTTTAACTTTGAGACTCGTTGTTACTTTTTTATTTTAATTTCATATTTTTCATTCTTAATCTAAAATTTATTTGTGCATTTTTTTTAGATATTATTGAGTTAACCAGGTGAGAGACCTCTCTAACGTTTAAAATGAATTAAATTACCCCCTAATCCTACTAATTAGATGGTCTCAAACATTAATGGGTTAATAGCCAATCTTAAACGAATGTAATAGTTCTTAAAACTGTTTTTTTTTGCACGAAATTAAGGGATCTAAGTAAACAAAATTCACCTAAGTATAAAAGAATTTTTTCAATTTTTTATTTAAACTTAAAATTATCTTCACTAAAGTATATTTTAAATTTTATTAAATTGAACTTAATCAACAAACATTAGGCGATTCGTGTTATTAATTCTATTTGGAGTAAAACCCACATTTTCCCCTAATATCATTTAGATATGATGAAAAGAAAAGTTATGAAAAGGGCATTTTGTAAAAAATTAGAAAATTAATGGACTTCTCTAGCGATTTCATCAGTGTATTTACCTTGCCCAGGTTCATCTAAGAAAATCTCTAAGAGGATAAGATACGTGTTATATAAGAGAGTTTTAATAAACAGAGTTAATGCCTTTCTCTACACTTCCATTAATCCGTAATGATTTTAAATATCCTCCGATTTTTAAAGGTAGTGAAAAACATTTTATTTTAAGCTAAAGAAATTAGTAGATTTTGCAAAATGTTGATACAAGCATATATGTATCGCATACTCCATTTAATTCAAAATGAATTGATAAACTCAAGTGATTTAATGAAATAGAAGTTGATTTTTGATAATGTCTATACAATAAAATGGTCTTTCCTGATTGTGATCGAAAGTATTAATTTCCCTTTATTCCGTCTTTTGAGAAAAAAATCTCAACGTGACAAATGAAAAATGGGAATTTTCAATGCTTTATCTCCCATATATTGAGGTTTACACGCGAACATTTCATATGTAAGTCCATCAGTAAAAAGTCATCACTTTTATCATAAAATGACAAGGAAATCTTTTTCACAATATCCAATCATTAAAAAATTGTTTTTTTTGTACGTTAAATCCTTTCCAGGAGCTTGACTGGTAGTAAAAGACCCAGCCATAAAACACTCTAGTATTTGAAATGAGAATAAATAAAATTTTCAAAATACCTTCCGTCAAGTAATATATTATATATCCCTATTAAAATAATTTTTATTCTTGCCACCAAAAAAGGTGCACTCATGAATTGTGAAAAATTACGAATAACAAATAATCGACAGGCGGTTATTTCGAGAGCTCACTGTTCAGAAAATTTTAATGTTAAATATAGAAAACCATTTCTTGTTTGACTACGGACTAAATTTATTAAATTTCAAGTAAATCCGAACAAAATTTTTAATCTCGAATATTTTAATTGATAATTATCAAATATGTATTTTATATACCTTTCTCAATGATTCCGCTTTTGTCTGGCGTCTTTAAAAACTTTACTAAAAATGTAAATATTATCTTTTAAAATTATAATAATTAATATATATATAAATCGAGTTCCGTTTGTATATAGTTATTAAACAATAACGACAATAAAGTTTGTAAAATTTGTGACGTATGAATAAACTTGTTATAATTATTTAAATAATATAATAACGATTATAACGTAGAAGTAAACCGTTAGTATTTAAATACCTTCGAGCGATGATTGGTCAACTTGAATTATTGTTCCTATTTTAAAAAGAATCATGAGTAAAGTTATTTATTACTTATACTTTTATTGATTTAAATTTTATTTTTTTAATTTTTACCGCCAGAGAAAACGGGTGGATAAACTTGGACTCCTTCAAGTAGGAAATAAATCATAATTGCATAGTTATACAGAATAGTACAACCATGCAAAGATAATAGACTTACCGTTTATAAAAGTGCGAAATAGGTTAAATATTTTTTTTCCAACTAAATTAAAAGAAAGCTAACATTTAAAATATTTAAAATAGAAGCGATGTCATCTCGTACTCATAGGTTATGTTTTTTTGGTTGTTGAGTCTCAGAATACGACTAGCCTTAAACCAATCTATCCAACAATTAAATATGATCGACATTATTTCGTTAGTATAGTAAAAGCATTTTAAAAAATTGAATAAAAATCTTATAAACTTATTAATTATTATTAATTTGAATATAATAATGAAGCCTATTCAACGAATGCGGTAAACTCTAGAATAATTTGTAACCAACCAATTTGTCTATTAGTTAATTTACGACTATCATTTTCATTAAATTATCATTTACAAGCTGTTTTCATATTGCTTCAATAAATTAAGAAAAATTTACCTTTCGGTTTGTTTATGGGTCCTTTAAAGAATAAAAAAGATATTTTAAAGAATTTAATCACGTACAGAGGTCCTTATTATTATAACATATTTGCATAATTCACCCAGTTTAAAATCCGGATAGACAAAGGCACCTTAAATTTGAATTTAAGCAAATTCATTGTAATTATTTTTTCTTCTCATTGGCAAGTCATTTTTAATTTCAGTGCTTACCGAATCTGATTGATTTATATTTTCCTTAAAAAGACATAGATGAAACAATGCAAGGCTGGAATTATTATGAAAAGCTTAAGTCGTCAGCTTAAATGATTTACTCAGTTACCTGGAGCATCTGTAAGAGGAGTTATAAGAATTAGTATTTAAACAGTGTTTATTTAATATTTTTGTTGTTTTGTAAATTTAAAAATGAATTTAAAATATTAGGTGCACCTTTTAGACCATATTCAATATTATTCAAAATCTCCACTTTGCAATTGTTGTCTAATTATAAAAAACAATACAAAATGATCAAGGCATTTTAATACAGAGCAATTTACTAGACTTAGATGTTACGTAAGTTAAAAATTGTAAATTTATTAAATTTCATTATTTGACACAAATGGTGATTTTTATTCGTTTTGAAGCCAAAGAACAGTTGCAAGAGGGGAGTGACTTTATTTCCTCTAAAGATGTTTTGTAGCGGATTAGCTACCAAACTAAGCCTGAATGTACTCAGAAACCTCACTGGCAGATTCTCCTAGCCCGTAAGACCCCAGAATTAGCTAAGCTATTGCAAAGCTAAGAAGAGACAGAGGTATCCAGGAAACGCATTTATTCTAGAGTGGAGTGTAATGTATGACGTGGAACTTAGTCATTAAATACACTTTGTGATATGATGACCTCATATAACTTGGATTATTGATTGACCGTATTGGTATTGGTCATTGATTCTGCATTAGTCATGCTGAAGTTGTGTCCCCACAGTTTTAAGATATTACAAACGGATAGTAAAATGCAGATATTAATTCAATCATTAAATATATATTATGCAAAAGCTGGTTATTTTCTATTTGAATAAAAATGAGAAACGATTTTTTATATCTTTTTCAAAGAAATGTTTAAAAGCACGGAAAATTGTCGAGATTATTTATATATTTATATTTCTGAACTAAAGACGGAGTATTTATATGAATGATGGCTAATGTATACGCAAACATTTCAGTGATTTGGTCCTGGGAACGCTTTTCCAATCTCACAATGAACCGAAATTCGAAATTGGACATTAGATTGACTTAACTGAATAAGTGATATACCTTCCAAATAAAGTCATCAAAGCGTTTTATTTTTGCCAAAAAAACAAAATTCCTTCATGCATCGTCCAGGTTATACCTACTAATAGCTTTACAACCCTTTAGATCAAAATAATTCTTTAAGTAAATTCTTCAAATAGTATAAATCCCGGTTGCATGATTTCTTTGTCTATCAGAGAGAATTGGATTACTCTTTAAAATGTCAGATTAATCACAAATGATTCAATGATTACTAACTTACTCCCCTCTCGTTTTAACACTGTGAAGCTATAATAGGTAATCTCATAAGCCCGATTTGTCGGATATCAAGCGGAAAATGACGTCTCCGAACAAGTCTTTGTATTTTTTTGGAAATGACACCGTAGCAAAATGAGCAATACAAACTAGTTAAATTTACTGGATCAGGTTTTTCAGCAAAAGTAATCTAATCTTTAAATGATTTCAGAATGATCTTTTAATGCTTGGTTATAAGTGAGATTGACTTACCATGCATGAATGGTGGAGTTTTTGTATTTTCAGCTAAATTTGATTAAAAAAGATCGTTTTACAAAGCTTTTTACAAAAAGAGACCTTATTAAAGAATAGAATTAAAAATAAGCGACAAAATTCTAAATTAGAACAGTATAAAACGAGCGAATATTTACCTCTTTGACCATTTTGAATTTTTCCCGTAGAGAACAAATCTAAAACATCAATATTGAATGTTTACATGCAGTAGCAAAGCTTTAGGCCTCAGTTTAAATCAACTAGACCCTTTGTAACCATGACGATTTCAGTTCAATGTGCACAAGACATTTACTCAGTCTTATGCCGTCACAAATGGTGGGAATTGTGGTCGTCAAGATAAAATGGTCGTTTCCTCTGACCCTTTGCAATTATTTGCTCCTAATTTACACATTATGGCATTTCTTATAACTTGCCCTAATAAATTTCAGGTTCGTCAAAAACTGAGTAGAAGAGTTTGATAACAGATGTTCAAGCTTGGTCGGGTAGACTACACTGTGTCGTGACTAGCAAAATAAATTTGTATATTAACAAGGCTGTTAAGTGACAAAAGGATCACAGGCAAGACAAAACTAGGACTCCGTTGTTATATCTATCGTGCTCTGTCACCATAATTATCTTTCAACCCTTATGTGATATTACAAACAAAGCCAGAATTCAACTTAGACTCAACTAAAAAGCTGTAATGAATTACCATGGAGATAAATCGGTGTTTTCAGCTAATGTTTAAAAAATAATAGCAAATTTAAGGTCAATTTTGAAAATGAGTTCTTGTAAGACCAACAGAGTGATGTGAGTTAAAGAGTACAATCTACAGTGGTGATATTTGAGCTTAAGGGTCCAAATAAAAATTACCTGGTGGAGAGCTAAACAAAGGGTAAAAGCTCTTCCCGATAATACTGAAAGGTTAATCTAATATTAAATTTTTATATAAAAGTTGTAAATACGGAGCATTACAAATAAAACCGTACTGAACATATAATAGTTTAAAGCATGTATTGAATGTGTCAACTAGAATTTTCGATAATTAACTCAGCACGTGTCGACATGTCTTGGCCAAACTGTACATGGACGCCACAAACAAAATTCTTCAATCGAAATGATTGAAATCTTACTTCCATTACTATATCGAACTGCCCTACTTGCAGCATTGAAGATTGGGCGGCCACACACTCACGTATTTTTAGAAATGAACTCCTTTTACTATCGATTAAATTTTATCGACTTGACAGTATGAAGACGGCTTAAATCTCTAGGTTTTGAAAAAAAGAGTGATTTCAGAGTTTAGATAAATGAGCTCATATGAAAGCTTGATTTCCTTTCCCACGCTTTGACTTATTCAACTCGTTCGTTGCTTTATATATTCACCAGTTTTTGCTCTAATTAAAACTTCCCAATACGTTGTTTCCGTATTGCCGTGGACAGCAAAATGTGATTGCAAATTTGAAAACAAAAGTCCTAACTTGTTGATCGTGAAGAGAGAATGGACTGCGACCACTCTGCAATTAGCTTAAAAGCTTCATTTTACCTGAAATTTGTTACTTAGATAAATTAGGTCATAGAAGGAGAATGCCCAGGAAATTTTCTTTGCGTCCTCTATCAAAATCTTCACATATATCAATTCCTTATAGTTTCAGAAAATGTTACATTGAACGCGCCAATACATATTATTTCAGAAAAAAATTTGGAGATAAAAACTGTTTTATCTAATGGATCAAATTGTCCATCCTAACCTTATGACTTCTCATAAGCTAATTAACTATTTATTATGCCAGTTTTCAAATGGAAATGTAAAACTATCTTCTTCTACAGAGAGGCGTATAAAATATTAATGTTTTTTCTAGTATGAAACGTGATAAAGCATGTCGGTAGTGAAACGTTGGCTCCTTCAGCAATTAAATATATTCCCCTCAAAGCAGACCTCAATTTAAACAAAATCCCCGTAAATGGTTTTAATACATTCCCGTCAGTGTAAAGGCTTTGGATAAGGAAGCATATTTGCGAAAGGTTCAAGGAGATGCAGGTAGTGTCGAAGAACATCGGCTCACTTTATTTTAATTTCAAAGGTAGTTTACTTTCCATATTCTCTTTAAAAGAAAAGTTCAGAGTTTAAGGTCCAAAGGTTTCAAATCGGTGACTTATGAGTGAATTTATTTGGAAATTCCTGATCAGATGCTTTAATTCTGAACAGATAAAATCAGTTTGAGCACATTATGCAAGTCCCAAATTCTACAAAATATACCTCTCTGTCTACATTTTCTCTTCTCAAATACTAAAATGGCCTACCCAAGCAATAAAATGGGTCACTCGGGTGAAGTTCCTTGATGTTATCTTCGACGCATTTTATGCATCACACTTTACTTGCTAAGTAAACGTGTAATCATCAAGAAAGCTGCACCCTAGAAGCTCGCCCGAATGTTCTATTTAAAAACGCCTCCATGTGTGTGTGTACTTTATTCATAAAGGCATGCATTAAAGTTAGTTTAATGACTTTAAAAGCCCTCAATTGAAAGGCCAATAACACTTGACTTGTATGAAAAGCACGGAATCGTGAAGCTACCCTTTTGGAAAACCCATTAATCTACCCGGTTAGCAACCAATATCATTGATTGTGCATCGACGAGCAACAGGATCGCGACCTCTAATTGACAAATAACCACGTTGCCCATCAATGCATCTAACCTCACTGAAGTTTTATCATTTAAAAAGGGTGTTCTTCTTAAGTCCTCATAAGTTTAAGCGTTTTAAGCCATTCAGGATAAAAGCGTTTCACAAGTTAAGATGCGAATTAAGAGATCTAAACGACGCTACTAACTTTTCATATCCACTAGACAGTATAAATAATTAATTCTACTTTCGTAGATAAGATAAATGTGAATCAAGAGTAAAAATTTAAACTTCAATCAAATAAAATTTAAAATTCTGAAGGCTGTTAAAAGAGACTCAATTTTGTAGAGTACATCAATGCCCCAGGAAATCACAACTGGAATGGACTATTAACAGAGTACATCTTTCCGCCACTGAAACCAAGTTTACAGAATTTAGAAACGGAAATTCTCCCACCATACTATCACAATGATCATAATACCACCCATGCAGAGGCGTGCTTCTGGTCTGCTTAATCGAACACGCTGGGCCCCTTATCATTTCATTACCCACATTTTTAAGTTCAAGTCACTTTTGCAGAGATTAGCATGATAAATATTGGAGTGGAATTTCTTTAATTTTAACAACTGACCAATCGTGAACACTCCATTTGTTTTAAAAAAACCTAAAAGCAGACTATTTAAAATATCCATTGATTGCTCTATTCTGTTTCTTTACATTAATAAGAGATGAAGCTGTTACTTCACTTACCACGATGTGGTGATAATGAAACTCTGATCGAAGCTGTAATAAATAAAATCCAATCATTAAATCAAAGTATTTTTGAGTCCCATATAGTATTAATAAAAGTTTAAAAAGTATAATGAAACTATAGGCATTGAATGTAGTTAGCTGACCGTTCTGGAGATGTCAAGTAGTATATTACTACAAGACGCCATAGATTGGATTATTTACTTCGCTCATGCAAAAACCTGCTTTTCTTTTAATCATTTGACTCAATAATTGATAAACCGTCGAAGATAACAGACAGGGATTGCTGTAAGCGAGTGAGTACCACGAAGATCTACTTGTGAGTGACAATGAGGATAACAAACCCTGAAGGGGGAAGTTTCCCATGATTTTGAATTTCATATAACATGCAATGCAGCTTATAAAAGCCGATTGCGTACGTGCTACATCTCCGAGATATGCAACTTCCATTACAATTTTAACGACATCTTTTAAACTAATGGTATTTTTGTCAGATTTCACATTAGTGAACAAATTAAAAATGCCAATGTTTAAAATTTTCAAAATTATAATTTACCAGTTTTAGGTTGTTTATGGGGAGTGGTTCCTGAAAGATGACAGAGCTCCAAATATAGCGAATGTTTTTATGTAAATTATCAATGGACTAAATTATAAAACGAAATAAACATTTGTATAACCCTGGACTGATTCAGAGAAAAAGAACAAGTTATATTTCTACAGTGGTTAAAATGGTGAAAACCCGGAGTAAAAAATCATCTTATTAAGAAAATAAATTTGTAATTTTGAATCCACAAAATGGATTAGTTGCCTCTATAGCCAATAATTGTACATTGATAGATAGCGCAGATTTCAAGATTACAGCTACCAGCGTGAAGAGCCTGTTCAGTGCCATCAAAGCCCATGTTCATTCAAAGTTTTCTAATGCTTTTTAATTCAAATTAGAAAGATTTAACAAATAATTGCTGATTTTAGTGTGTCAGATAACGTCCCACAAATCTAAAGTTTCGCGTCATGTCGATGTTAGTATCAAGATATTTATCAACACAATGGAAATTATCGACAACTAACTATTAACATTAGGTCTGAGATGCAATTTTTTATTTATATAATTTACTTACTTTTTGAAAGCCGTGAAGGTTTCGGAATTATTGCTGAAATTTATCGATTTATTTCGTTTGTATTGGTTATTTATCGAAAGATAACATTGTGGAGAAGTAATTTCATTTTAAGTAAAAACAAATAATATGAAATATAAAAATTCTACAAAAATATTGTTGCTTACATTTACGGAATAGAGGAAACGTATTTTTCGGAGAGGCATCTATAATACATACATATAATAAGTTTAAAAATGATATTTCTGTTTAACTAATGAGTGCCGTCTGGAGGTCAATTTAGTGAGATAATTTCCCAACTTTCGACAACCAGGTGGGGTGTGGATTTCTCACGAGATCAATTTAGTAAATCAATTTTATTCGTGCTAATTCAGATCTACCCCTTCAATGTCATCCAACTTTTGTCCTCATTTGGTTTCCCAATAATTACAAATTAGCAAAATGTAATCGTCCATTGGTCCGTTTTGGTTGGTTTGTCTGTTGCACGCTGCAACCATGATTTCAAACAATAAAGTATTACCTAGCCTTTCCATGGGCAAGAATTTTTTATAATCTCTGACTAATTAATTAAAATTAGCGAAAAACAAAAGGAGCAAATCGTGCCGTAGTCAAGCGCCGCGGAGTGCTGTCACTCAACAAAGAGCATGTCAAACGTATTATCGTAGTGTCCTCAAATAGTGCCTTGATAGTCATTCCAAATTTCAATTCATCTATAAGCATCGTTGTTATTTTTGCGAATAGTGGCCTGATCAATTTCCATCTCGGCGATTCAAAATTTTGCTTTATATGAGGTATTTTGGTTATCTAGCACAGAATTAGTTATTCAAACAGAATGCCACATTATAATGTATCACTATGAATTGTGTTGGATCATTATCCGCAAAGAGGCATATAAGGACTCCATAACGTGCAGACTTGGCTAGTTGTTAGTTGCGATGAAAAAAAGACATCTCACGACCTACCACATTGGTGTTACCTACAGTTATTTATATCATTAAATGTAAAGTGGCTTAATAAATCATGGCTTCAAAACTGAGAGCGATATTTAAAAATTAGCATGTTACGTGCTCCATGAACTTTGGTTATATTGCAAATTTTATTTCGGTGTAAAGTATGGGCTAGTTTAATTAAATTAGAACTTATTCTCCTCAATTTATTAAAAAATAATGTATAATTTACCAGATTTAAAGGCTGACGGAGTGGAGACACTGGAAGCTTAAAAAATATTAAACTATTATTGAATAGTAAGTTGAAATTTCGCCAAAAGATTATTTTTTTTGCTGAGTCCAAATTTTACGAAATTTAGACCAATTTTCCTGTCTTTTCAAACTTCTTCTTCTACATGGTTTTAATACACCAAGTTTTAACATTAAGAAGTTTCTATTGTGAAACAAGGAATTCTAGGCGCGATAGAGGTAGACAATCACCTCAACAACTCAAAGAAATGAATTTGAGAACGAGATTGTTCTATCATGGAAGAACACAGAGTAAGCATCGTCGCGTTTTTATCAAACCGAAAAGTAATCAAACAACTGAGTGAAGTTGAAGGAGTGTGAGGTAGATTGTGGAAATATAAAATCAAAAATCAGTCTTATTGTCAAAGATGAGTAGCGTGTAGGTGAAATAACAATATAAATTAAAATTAACGTGATCAGGCCCAAAGTTAAGTAAATTCCTCTTTCACTCTGTCTACTGATTTTCGTCAAAACGCTTCGATAGGAAATCTGAGTGGTGGTATTAGTTTTTGACATCTTCAAGAAAGCAAAGTAAGAGAAACTCATGACAACTCAACTCAAGCTATGTACAGCATAGCATAATATATTCCATTTAAGGGAAAGTGTTATTTTCACTGATATTACTAATAACAATGATAGTGATGGAAAGATTTACAACAAAATTTAAATTTTATTTAAAGAAAACCTTTTTCCAGTTTTTTATAGTTATATTTTCATCAAATATTCTCACAGTCTCTTTCCTCTTCTTTTCCTCTCAAGTTAAGATCAGGTCAAGTTGACCGCATATTACTATAAGAAATGGCACTTTGAGCATACCTACTTCAGGAAAGGGATTAATTTAATGAAATTGGCCTGAAAATTTTCTCCAACGGGTTTCCTCATATTCTTGACGTCCAACACTACCGGACATCTCATATATAAATTTATCGCCTAAATGCTTGAATCGCATTTGTATTTCTAATTGAGCCTTCTGTTTAGCTTTGAAGTAAATCGAGAATACAGTGGATTCCAGCCTTATTATTAGACATAAGGACCCATTTCAATTAAGTATTCAGCCACAAGTTTATGCAGAAGTTACACTTATTGTAATAAAGAAAACGATAATTTTAGTGATGGTTTTCCTTATCCTGAAAAGTTCTGTTGTACTTCTTTGCAAGAAAAAGGTTAATGTATGAACCAAATGCTATTTAACGTTCGATTCCCGCCAGTTCTTTCAAGATGAATAACATGATGTTGGATTGAAGTGTGCTTATGAGGACATCTGGCTTTCGACCCCAAATGCTAACACACGAACATACTCAAATCCTTCAACTACAAATCGAAATTCCAGAATAGCAATAGCTCAATAGGTGGCTGATGAATTAGGAGAAATATCTTGTCTATTGAGTAGAAAACATAAATAACTTCTACAAATAAGACAAGATGAAATGGTCAGAAAAGCTTGTGAGCTAGCTTGTGCAAATTACCGTCCATGTGATGATTGTTAACTAGTTGACATTTAAGAAATATCGACTTTGAGATACTTTTCGTATAAACGAAAAATGACACTGACATAAAACGCACCACTTACCAGGCGAATTCGACGAAGTACCTGGAAAGGCAAGAATTAGTCGATAGGAATTCTTGCATTCAAAGTTGAGCAATTCGAAAATAGCGCTAGATGAATGTCAAGAGCGAGACCTTACTTTTCGAACCTATTTGATTGAATAACAAAACACATCGTTAGTATTTGAAAATCCTTTTTAGTACTATAATAAAAAATACTCTACGTGGTGCACGACCGATTGGAATTTCTAAAATGAGACATTTCAATTATATTTTCATTCGATTTGGATGAATGATATACAATCTATTTCAATTAAAATTGTAAAAAAAGTGTTAATAAAACAAAGGCAGCAAACTTACTAAAAACAGAATCTGGAATTTTATTATCACTAACTCCTAAAAGTTGTCAAATTAAAAATAAATAATTTATAAATTATAAAGTGGTGTCAATTAAAATGGTGAAATCGTGCCCCTAAAACTTAGAGAGAGAAATAAGTTTTCATTATTCCATGCTTCAAGTTCACTCGCGTGTAAACAGGTAACGAGTAATCTAGGCATGGAACTGGAAGGCGAATTACATGTAGGCAGTGTAGTGCGAGGGAGAGAGAATTAAACAATGTGACCCCATATCTTGTATCACACTGAAAGTGATATTGAGCACTAGAGTGATGTGAAGTACTTTGCTATATTTACCATTTTTTAAACCAAATTATATTAGGTAATCTCTCTGTATTCCCACCGGACCTCTTCTATCTTGAACATTCCGTACTAATTCAATGACTGCTGCATTTGGAGTATATAAAAGGTGCCTTCCACTCATTTATACTCCTAATAGAATAGCATTGTTTAATAACAAAAATTCCGACCTTAACAACAGTTATACATTTCCGAATCCCAAACAACCTGTCCCAGTTCTCCCAGCTCATTAGGTTTTTGAGTTCATTATTTCCTCAGTCTCCAGACAGTCTAATAAATTGGTAGTTAATATAACATCAAAAGCTTAAAGTCATTAATTTTTATAGTAGCATAAGTTTCCGCGAGCTTAGCTATGTCGAAAACGAACTGTTTACGGCTATAAAAATAAGCAAATGATCTGGTAGCAGGATCAAAAATTCATTAAGATCGAATAGACAACAATCCCCGACAATTGCGAAAGTCGTGATTAATTAATATAATCAAATTAAACACAATTTATTTTCAATTTAATTGAACAGATCGGTTAATTGCACAGTGATTTCTAATGTTTAATAAAATGCATTGACACCTCGAAAGTGATAAATGGCGATGAATACAAAATAAGCACTATTTCTTAGGATAAATTTCTCACTCACGTATATAACGTCTCCTCATCTTAGATGGTACTACAATTAAAGTATAAAATTGTATGTTTAGTAAAAAGCATTTTTATTGGAAGACCAATTCAAAAGACGTACTTGGAGTGTCCGGGCGAGCTAAAAGTAAGTGAACTATACGTTTTAGAATATATATTTGTGTGGAAAATTTTAGTTTACGATTTGTCTTCAATATTCCTAATTTTATTTAAATATATGAGAATCAAAATGCACCTATTAAATAAATAGCCATCGAAGAGCGGTAATATGAACACAAAACTCCACAATTCAAATACGGGGATAATTCGTGGAGCCCTGTATTTCACAATCTATTCTTAATGAACTCATTCAAATCCTTTGTGTGACAGCAATTTGAAATGATTCTTCGCGTTATCGTGAATAATAAAACAAAGTTATTCTCATTTCAACACAAATTTTAAACATATTTCCAGTAATGGTCGCGCCTTCACTCAGATGTGAATTATGGAACCTTGTTTTCGACTCATAGTGGCGTAAAGTTTTTAAAATTATTAAAATTATATATTTTTATCCTGTCCTAATATTATTTACTGTAAATAATGATAAAGACACAGAAAATGACAAATGAACTTACGTTTGACTGCTTTCGAACATCGTGCTTCTAGACATTAAATACACAAAAGGAATTAATCAAATAAGACCTTAGTTTATCTTTTAGGAATCAGCTTTAAGAAATAGAAATTAATTCCAAATCATTTATACGTCATTCAACTTGGCTGTAGTCATAAAAATGTCGGCTAAATTACAATAGTCATTAAAATTCAGTTTCAATCAAACGAAAAAAAATTTTAATATAACATTACCAAATATTTTATTTAAGTTCATTTCTGTGGGGAAGTAAATTAAAATATTTTAGCATTTTGTAATAGTTTATTTATGGGAAAGAGGATTAAAAAAATCAATATATTCCTACTGGGTGTTTTTGGTCCATCTAAAATAGAAAATTAATAAGATGCCACGAAACATCGTAAGAAAACTGTCAATAAGTGGAAGTCTTTCTAATTACCGCTTTCAATTGATTTTCCTGTAAAAAAGCAATTTTGAATTAGTAATTTATAAATTTGATTCAGGAAAATTTCCACATACTCTGATGTGGCACTTATGTTAATTAATTCTGTGGCAAAATTAATGGTCGAAATTAGCATACTTACTTTTGGGAGATTTTAAATTCTTTACTAAATATAGTGAATAGTTTATACATTCAAATTAAATAATCATCAAATAGGTATATTTGTGCTAATAGTAATTAGGAAATTGAAATATATGAGTTAACATGTTGCAACACTGCAACCATAATCCACTCTCATCACAGAGTTAAAATTTTCGTGGCTATCATACTGAAACTTATTCCCAGTTATCGGAATCTACTAATTTTCAATAGAAGATGATGTGAGAATCTCTGAAATCGCTGGAAAATTGTACTAGACACATTGAGTTAAGAAACAACTTTCCTTCAAGAACTATACTGTAGCAAAACGAAAAGGATATGGTGACAGGAGCACTTCATTTTTTTTCTTAAATGAGCACAGACTAAGAGAGTAAAATTCTTATAAAAGTGGGGGGAGGGGTGGGTTGTTTCTAATAAAACTTATAAACAAAGTAGCCTAGTGACTGGAATAAATTTTATTAAATGTGATTTTTTAGCGCTAACATTTTCGTGAGCCTTTGAAAGATCCTTTGGTTTCCATTCCAGGTATAATGGAAGATTAGCTCAAAAAGCTTCGCCTCTTCATTAAGCCTGAATGCATGCAACAATGAATAGGAATATTTTGACTTAGTGAAATCGATCTCGGTTCTACATGGGTGAGGACAACATAAGAGAAGTAGACCGGACTGAAGAAAAGATATTCACAGTAGCTATTAACAAAGGTGTGACATTATTCCTATGTACATATCAAGAAAAATTAGGTCGAATAAAAATCTTTTTTTTCAAGTTAATTGTCTGTACTCGTGAATATTTACCTGGCGTTAGTGGCTGCGTTGCTTCTAAAATAAAATAAACTAATTATATTTATTTTAAATGAATTGACCATTCTAAGTAAGATTGAAATTAATGATAATTTGATGTTTTATATGGGTTCAATTTCTCACAATCACAAATCAACTAAACTCCTTCGTTCATTCTGTAATGCATTTTAAAATTTACGACACCCTATACAAATGTTATGATAAAATTAAAATAATCTGATTGGAATTTGATCATTGGCACACTTATTAGCTGTCTGTAACTTGCCTTATTGGCTCAATTGATAAGTTAAAGGTAGTCCGGTTTTTTCAAAACCCTTTATTGGATAAGTTGACAATGCTGGAAGTTTACTTACTTACTTTGAAGAAAAAAAATTATTTTAAAAATGATAGTAATGTTATAATAGAGTGAAAGTAAGATGACAAGGTCTAGACTTCGCAGAGTCGTGTCTAGTTATTTTAAAACATCCTATAATAAGACGAAGTGAATGTCTCTCTGTTGAAGCACAAAGTAGGTAATTATTTTGAATAATATATTTATTTGTACTAGTAACGATGTTCGGTGAAGTTTTACTTTCTTAGGTACCTTATCAAATTATAATTAAGTAGCATAGTATATTTCCAAACAAATTTTAATAAACAAACCAATAAACAAAAATTAAGGAACGGTAAATACCGAAAAATGCTCAAATCTATATCATATCAAATGTTTTTTATTACTGATAAAGCGTTGGGTATAGTTAAAACTTCAGTTAACCGTACCAATTTTTGGAATAAACCAGGGAGTATTCGAAATAAATAAAAATTCAAGTAAAAGCGACGCCTCGAGTATACAAAAATAATTATTCGCATAAAAAATGATGTATGACAGAAAATATTGACTTGTTCAAGCTATTTAAGTCAGTCTCCAAGTTGATTGAAATGGAAATGAGCTGATTATAGGGCATTTTAACCGTCAATATTTTTAATATGAATAAGACAGTACTTTAAGGGTTATCCAAAAGCATCAGGGTAAAAATTACGCGGAAAATTTACGTCTTAATACCCAAAACTCAATCTCCAAGAGAAACAAAGTGAGAACAGCAAAGACGCAGTATCTAAATGTCAGCAAAGTCTAGCCAGAAAAGATGGCTCATCATGAGCACCGCGAAAAAGAATCAATGGTCAACGAAAATAATTTTTACTTCAGACTGCAATAGTTGGGCGTTTTATGAATTACACAAAAAGACTTGTCGTGTAAATTTCTTGCTAAATCCTGAAATTAGCTTTTATTTAGAAATCACATGGTGGCTGTAGCCTATTTTGAAGGTATTAAACAGGCGACAAAAGCGTGCACTTTCTCCAAAAGTACAGTTGAGCGATTTCCTAAATGAAACCTTGGGCAGCAGGATTCAAACCTCACCCACCCTTTGTCAGCAAAAGTTGAGCAACTATTTACATCAAAAATATGGTATTTTGTTAATATTTTATCACTTTATTCAAATTATTCTGTGAAAAAATACAAAAGTCTGCAAAAGTGTATCGACAAATAAACTGTTAACTTATGAGCACTAATAGAAGCCGACGCCGTTTAATTACACTAGTCGCTCTTAAATAGCCCTTATCATTCAGTCGGTTTTGTGCTTTGTCATTTAGAAAGTTGGAAATAAAGTCGAAAGGAACAATGAATTTTAATTGGTCTCTTCAAAACTAAATCACTAACGCCTGCTATTTTAAGTGTGGATTGCCAATCCAACTTGTGATATTTACGATTTTTTAAATATCGTTCACTGTACTAAATGATCATTAAATGGGATCCAATTCAACAATTGCTGCAAAATTTCTTTTTAAGGGCTGAGACATACCGATGATGCTTGTGATCTAACACAACAAATAAGCAAGCACTGCTTAGCTTCTAGATTTATACAGCTTATTATATTGTTTTTGGTTAGGTTACATCAATTAGCCAATTGCAACGCTGAACTAGTTGTTTGAGACTATAGACTGTCCACAGCAGGATTTCATATTCAAGGTCTCTTTTATTAAAAAAATTAGCAAAAAACGTTTAAGATTTTAAATGGCATAAACGTTAGCAGTCCAACGCTTCTTCGAGTGCATACTTGTCTGTAATAGTCTCTCATATTTGTCTGTGCCTTTCAAAAAGAATGGTTCCTAAATGAACATTTTGAGTACATTTTGTTTTTAGTGAAATTTTGCCAACTGTGAAAGGTTTTAGGCATTTAAATGTAATAAGAAGTTATGAATACGGTTACCAAAAGACGTATCGAAGGAACTTTCTAGAGATCCTGTAATCGATGGAAAGAATGAACGCGAATTGGTAATTTTTAGTTGTTTAAAAGACAAGATAGTTACCGGTGGATAGATTTAACGATTCTTTCTGAGTATCTGTTGATGAGTAAAATGTTTAGAATTTTCAACAGGGTTTCTAACTCATTTAAGAATATTAAAATTTTATATTAACCAACCAGTTGATAAATCCGAATTTTCAACTTCTACAAGAAGAAAAGCAGGATTATTGAATTAATTAATTTTGGCAAAATAACAACAACAATTAATTACTTTTGTGGAATAAATGTGAATTTCCTAGCCCTATTTTACAAGAAATATTTCACTTCATCTGCAAGGATCGATTTTTCTACCACTAATAGTTAAATTATAAATAGACGACATCGAAACCAAAAGCCTACGCAAGCATTTAACTTAATGGTATGCTGGAACTGGTCATTCAATTGCACAGTATTTATAAATTCTTTGGAACAAATAATCAAATAATTAACCGATATAAGATAATACCTATAAGTTTTAAATTTAAAAACCAAAATATGTTATCTGGCTTGGTTGCAATGTGCCGTTTTTAATTAGTACTTTCACTATTGCTACTGTAGGTCAATGAGCTCTGAAAATTGCAGAAAATAATCAAAAGTGGAGAACGAATAGTAGAATTTGAACCACTCATTTATTATGCACTTTTCAGCCAAAATTCGATAGTCTAGCAGGGAAGCCACTCTAATACTCGGACTCCATTCACAAGTACATATCACTCACGTTCACTTTATCATCTATTAAATTTATTTTCAGGAGGAATTAGCTGTCTTCTCATGATTATAATGGGGCAGACTTATTGTGGGTAAAAAACAAGGCACCTTTCGATTTTCTGCCCTTTGATTGTTAGCCAATTAAACTCAAATGCTCAACTATTTGTTTTTCAGTTCATGAGTTAGGCTGTTTTTAAGTCATTGAATCCAGCAACTACATAGAGAAATCAATTTAATTATTCAAAGACTTTAAGCAAGTAATTGATTTTCGACATGATCTATGACTTAGAGTACTCGGTTTTGGATTTCGGTTCACTGATTATTAGAAAAAATCTATTCAATTTTTTTGACTATTGAAACTTGTAGGGTGTTAACATTATAGATTATACTACTGCTTTTCAACTTATTTGCATATTAATTTGAGTGGGCGGACAGAAAACATGTTAAAATTATTTGGATTATATAGATATATAAATAAATTTCTTATCGCTTAAGAATGAAATAATATTTAATTTATATATATATATATATACATACTTATTTAAAATTAATTCATGTTATTAAAGTACCTGGCTGATAGGCGCTGCTTATTGTCGTAGTTACTGGGATATAAGAGGTAATTATGTTCTAATCTTTGAAAATAATGATCATTAATAAGCAAAGCAAACATTCTACCATAGCGACGATGGACTCTCTTAGTTAAATATAAAATAAAATAATTTAATTTATCTTGTCTAGTTTAAATCACATTACATGGAATTGGATCTGGTCGCCTTTCTAAACAATAAAGTTAGAACATTAAATTTAAATAACGGATGATAAATGAAAAGCAAAACGAATCTGTATACAGAGCGCACAAAAACGTGATAAGAATCTGTGGCACGAAAGAACTCTTTTCAAATTACCTGCTGAGCATGCAAGAGTTTGCACTATATTCATAAAATGGTTAGGTAAATTACGTTCAATTAATTAAAATTACATTTGAATGTAAAACTGCAAGGTATTTGCAAATCTGACTTGCCTGATGCGAGACTACGTAACAAATTTTTTTCAGTAATACTAAATCAATTTCTTACCAGCTGGAAGTTTGAAGTATTCATCGTGATAAGCTTTTAGAAAGACGTTCAGTCAAACTAACTTTCGGCTACTCTTTCAAATCTTCAATATTCTGCAGTATGTTTACCTCGTTTAGCCTTCTGAAATCTAGCTAATGGTATGTCCGGCTTCTTTGGACTGCGATTTGAAGGTTCTGTTAAGGTATTCAAGATAATTCAATAAAACAATATGTGTAAAAACTAGGTTTAAGTGGGTCTTTTCACGAAAATTCCCTCGACCAACACTATCCATTGCGAAGGATTGTGAGTTTTATATAAAAATCAATTGGACTCAGCAATATGCTAATTGGAAATATTTTAATATTTATTTATTAATTTCAAAGGAACTGTGATTCGCTCAATTTTGTCTGCAGCTGTTCCTTCGGTCATCAATTTCGTCAAGGAAATGTTGATTCAGTAATTAAAATTTGATAAATTTTTCTTTTCATTTTTATTTATTTTACTGTTAATATTTATAAAACGAGTGTCAAAATAAGATGCCATTTATAAAAAAATTTAACAGGAGCTCATTTCTTGGCATTTTTTCCTACCTTCGAGTTTGGAACCCAGAGAGAGGTCTATAAAATAACCGAACATATAAAGTGTAAAATATTCCCAGGAATTTAAATTATATTGATACACATAACAATAAAACGCTAGCCTTATTGTCTTTACCAGTAGAAAATGAGTAAAAAAAGTATTAACAAATCGGCACCGTACCGTCAATTGTTTTACAAATAGCGGTAAATAGCAGTTATTTAAGTTAGTCTGTAATTATTTTGGTATAAAATGATGAAGATTAGCTAACATAGTTCATCGTCAAATTTCCACTTTTTTTGCAAGTCAATTCTTACTCGGTCAAAAATACCTCTCCATCTACTGATTAGTTAATTAAATTGAATATGAGTGGCAATTTATGCTTTATTAAGCATTAATTAGGTTAGTTAAGGAAATTAATTATTCTGAATCTATGCGACAAGCTACTTTGATTCGCTTATCATTTCGATGATTTGGTAGTCCACCAAAAGTTGAAATAAAACGAAATATATGGGCTCTTTCTAGGTCAAATTTAAACATTACCTGCGAATTTCTCAATTTGCTGATCTAGTTCTATAAATACAAAGAATATATTTGTGCAAAAAATAAAAGTGTAACAAAGAAATTTATTACCATCAGACTTATATTCACCAGTTGATTGGCCTTTAAAACAGTAAAAAGGCTATTTTTATAACAATGGAAGCATAAAATTGTACGAAAAATTCGCTTATATTAAGCCTTCTTAGTTCTAACCTTTAAAGGCTCTCTCTGAAATTAAAAAACTTAAATTGTTGAAATTGAGAATATTTTACTTTTAAATTATTATTAATAATAATATTTAATATTTTAAAAAATGTGGCGATTTAACATACTAGGTGGAGTGGGTTGTGACTCACTAAAATCTGTTCAGTTATAAAAGTGCCAAAATTTTGTTCAGAAATCATATTAAATGGGGTAGTAAATTTGGGGGTATCGGAATAAATCAATATAAACATGCCTGGGTGTGAATGGCGTCGCTTGGATCCTGATTCAATTAAAAACTTTATTAAAGTGAATTTTTCTTGTCTTGATCAATAAGAGATTACTAAATGTCAGCTTGACACAAGAGCTATTTGAATTCCGATATGGATGAAATAATTCATTTCTGCTACTTGATCGAAAATAGAATATGTATGAACTCATTATTATTTTCATATAATTTGGTTTGCTTTTGAATTACTGTAAATACGTAAGAATGAGATATGATATTAGTGTAATCAAAGAAACTTCGTGTTCCGTGATCTCATCTAACTAAGGAGAGTTCCTTATTAATCTGTATTTCTAAAAAATCAGACATTTTGAACTTCAAATTAAATAGCACAATAATCACTAAAAATTGAGGCTGAAATTTTTATTATAAGTAGTAGCCGGTAAAAACTATAACTCCCAGTCAAAGTCTCATTAGGAGATAATATTACGAATTATCCCTGGCGAAATCTGGTTATTCATTCAGAGTATCCAGTTTTTACTAATATGCACTAACACTTTCTATTATTTCACTAATGCTAATTTCTGGAAAGGTAACATTACCTTGGGGAGGCACAAAAGTATGAGCCAGATTGACCAAATTGGTTCGTACTCCTAGCGACACCAAAACGGACCATCAACTATCCACCGATGTGCACTTTCTAAATGAGTAACTTCTAGTCGATCAATAAATTGAACACTTTTGACCTCAACCCAAAAACGGATGTTTTTTCTGCCAACTCTCATTCCGCCTGTAGCCCTTGGTGCGTTTATAACTCTAAAAACCCATTTGGAGGCTAGAATCACGACATCAGAGCACTAATCTGGCGAGAATATCTTCCTATTTTACGCTTATCACACTATGATGGCCCTGTAATAATTAGGATTAATTGCTTAGTAATTTGCACTTTTGGACATTAAACAAATGGGTTTAGGATAAATTAAATTCCAACAAGCAATATTAATTTTGCATTCTACCATTTTAGCTATTTGAAAAATCTGTTCTTCTATGCATTTTCCTTGGTCCTTTAGGTTGCGCAACGCTATTTATTATATTAAAATATTAGCTGATCGCCAAATCATGAACTTGATTGTCGATGATTCTCGAATTATCTAATTTCGGTTTAAAGCAGCCGAAATAAAGTCCGCTCAAACACCCCTATACGTTTATTCAATTGTATTGCAACCTTTGAAAGATTAATTTTTCAAAATATTGATTAAGATGACCGAAAAATAGGCAATCATATTTAAGTCACCAATGAAATTTTTTTAAATAGTTCATTCATTATTAAAACACTAAAGTCACTTCAAAATATATACTAATAAAATTGCGATGAGCATGAAAGTATTTTAGCATACATAATTGGACTACGAAGAAAATAACTATTTGCAAAAAAGTAAAATTATCGCATCTTCACTCTTGATATTATAATTAAGGTAGAAAGCAGCTAGTAGAAGGAATAATTAACTATTAATTGTAAGGCTTTCTCACTTTAAACTTTAAAAATCTACGCAAAAATCATTTTGTAATTAAAATGAAAACAGAAGACAGCTTACTTTGTACTCCATTTGTATCTGCAGGTTTTTTGTCGCCTACAAAAGAGAAGTTGACATTCATAGATCGATTCACGGAGATTACAGCGTCTCCATAATTTTTTAAATCAATAAAATGGAGCAAGTTTATTTGACTCCTGAAATTTCTTTGTCATGTGCTTTAGGCCAATGCTCTTAAGACTTGCTACCTTTAAATAATCAAAATTTCAAAATTAATATAATATTTTCTGTCGCATAATGCTTTTTATTTCAAGACATTTGGCGTCAATGCCCATTTTTTAGTTTTATTTTCAGGTTAAATCCATATAATTAAAATAAATGACGATTAACTTATACATAATTAAATAAGCTTTTACTACAACTGGGTAAAAAGGTATAAAAAATAGTCACAAAAATTAGTAGTGTTTTTTAAATAAGTTTAGATCCATTGAAAAATTCGTAATACGTTTAGGCAATAGAATACTAATTAAAAATTTAAATGATTATTTAAAATATTAATTATTCGATAAATAATTAAATTTAATTGGACTTTCCAGCTGAACTTTCTTAACATTTTACGTATTTTCATCCATTTTACAGCTATTTCTCACTTAAAATACTTCTTATATGTATAAATAATTTTTTAACATACAATGATTTAAATAATTACAATTTGGGTCTGTAAATGGGTTTCAAATTCAGTATTCCTTACTCTTCCCATCAGACTCTTGAAAACGTTTTAACGAAAGTACTGCATCAATATATTTGAAGCCAAGACTATCAGAAACGTGCTCGAAAATTTGGCATTAAATAATGCAAACTAATTTATTTTCGAAATTTATTCGCAAAATCAAATGATCAATTATTGAGTTCCATAACTGAGAATGAAAATTAGATTCATCTTGAAGAAAGTTACCTTAGAGTAGATAAATGAAGTCAAAGACACCATAAAATTACAATTTTGCTTGAAAATTTGCTGCCTAGAATATAATTGCAGTAATGTTCGGAATTAAATTTGACTAATTTACCCTCAAAAACAAAACAGAAACTCTCTAATTGCATCTGGTATCGAAGTGACATTAACGATTCCGCATGAAAAATAGATAAAAGCTAATTTATAAAATAAACGATTTTTCTAGACACTATATATACAATAGACAATTTCGACTGAAATAGTAAATATAAATATTAGTTATTTTTCGGTACTATGTTATATTATTAGTAGAGCTCCGAAGATATTCGACATAATATGCACTTAGAGCCGAACTGATAGACTTTTAATAACGATCTTAAGTAAGACGACATAACCTCAACAACAAATTGGAAGCACTCTTTTTCGCGTTGAACATTGGAAAAATTTTGAAGATTTCAAAAATTTACAAAATTGTACGAGTAGAAAATTCAAGTGACTATTTTGGATAATAAGTGAAAAACGAGAATCGTATTTATCTATCGCGTAGTATGCTACTTAATAAATATGTACTTTCAGTTGGTTGTAAAGTAAGGGAAACCGTTTCTTACTCAAAACTACTGTTAGGATTTTTTGAGATTGATATCTGTGTCAAGAATACATTGGAATTTAAACTGCCAAGTTCTCGTTAACTAATTAAATAAACACAAATAGTAAGTTGACGTGACTTATCATCTATTCACAACCCAGAAAGCACATTCAGAATGAACCTCCTGAATGTGGTAGTTCTTCCTCGATGGCTTTTAGCTCAAAAGTTAACTAGAATACAGTACGATTCGTGGTCTTAAATACTTAAACATTGTGAAATATTATGCTTTCCTACACAGAAAGGATATTTTGACAATCTGGTTTGCTTTTTAAAAATTTCTGTTGCGTTGAAAAGCGCTCTAATTCCTTTAGAACGGCCATGAGGTCAACAATTTATACTTTCACAAAACTGTTTTCTGAGGGATAGTACTTTATTAAAACAACGAGAAACATTCGGAATATTTCACCATTCAGTTAATTAAGGACTCAAAAATTTCATACATCGTTAGTTACAAGTAGCTTCAAAAAAGTTTTAAAATTAAATTTATAGTACTGGAAGACGACAGCTCAATATAAAGGGGGCTCATTTGTCTAAATAACAGGCATGACACATTTTCACTAACTTATTTAAAGTAACGCTTGTAACGTTGCTGCGTTTAAGTTGTGCATAAAGCAATATAAGAAAACACGAAAACAAAAACTAATCCAAATTTGTGTTCGATAAAAACATAAGATAGAAACTACAAAATATATAAAAGAACGGTTCATGGTGTTGGAAATGAAGCATGTGCACAAGAACCAAAATCAGAAAGAATTAGGCAACATTTTCTTAGAAATCATTATGCCGATTTAACTAATATATAGTCCAACTATTTGTGAAATCATTTTGTGACACTATTCGCAACCCATAGCAGATTAGGCAAATAATTCAAATAGATTGACTATTTAGAAAAAAAGACATTTTGGTAACTAGGATGAATTAAACACCTTCTATGAAACCACCTCCTCTACCTTCATTTCAGGATGCTCACTGACACCTTCTTTCAGGTGGAGGAAGTGGAATTTTAAATTTTTTAATTAATGGGGGTCTCTTTTTGCCTGGAAATTACTGCTTATAATTATGTAAAAGCTGTCTCCGACAGGGCTCTGGTTATTTGAAGATTACAAGACCAATCTTTAATGCTCAAATCAGTTCAGAAATAATAGCACTCACACTGGAATTTAATGGACTAATGAAAGAGTCAATTTTGCATAGAAGTAGGCCAGTTGGAATCTCCTGAAAACTGTGTTACTGTCGGAATCCCTCTCATATACCCCACGAATAGAATATAATACGCCATTTGGTCTTTAACACCTTTCCGTATATAGATCGATTTTTACTCTAGTCCGTTAAGCATTCAAAGCTATTTCTAATTTCTTTAGCACATTCTGTTCGTTGGCTTTGGTGAGTTTGCTTGACCAAACGCTAAATTTAAGGATAAGTGACTCATTTTCCATACATAACGACCTAAAAGTTTCAGTTCCTGCGACAAAATTAATAATAAACAAATGATAAGTCATTGCTCATCAAATTCCATTTTAAATAAGTAATTAAAAATCAGCCAATAAGAAAAAAGATGGAGAATAAAACATTAGGCTAAATTTGATTTATTCTGTTCTAAAAAACGGCCTGAAAACGTGAAACCTAATCTATACGACTTTAACAATATAATGTCTCTTATATGGCCTGTCTGATGTAGCAATTGAGAACTGCGCATAACGACCCGAAGATACGCTCGGCCTAATCATCCATAGAGTGACTCACAAAGGCAGCAAAACCAAGTAGACCGGAAAATGAACTTTATTTTGCCTTTACACAATTCCACTTTTACGCATTTAATTTAGACGAGTGATACCGTGTCCCTTTCCACGAAATTCTTCTCTCCACTTTCAACAATTGTTAAATACACCGCATATCCATCACAATCTACCACCATTTTAATTTCAAGAGTTAGTGATACATGCTTGCCCTCGAGAATTTGAAATTTTAAAGGACAAATTGTAGTAAGACTAAAAATGTACCCTACTTTGCAATCGTCTTGCGAGGGGTTTCGGTCAAATAAATAAAAACAAAAAAAAATTCCTTTAAAATGTTCAAAAATGGCACTATATTATGTTCTCTGCTTATGCAAACTCAAAGAATATTACATGAGGAAACGTAAATGACATACTGGATTTAACGTTTGGCTCTTTAATAACCTCTGAAATAGAAAGCGATTCAAGGGTTTAGTGATAAGTAACAATAAGTGAAATGGAGCAATTCTATTTACTGCTTATATTCTGCTTCAGATCAACCGGAGATTTCACTATAAGCAAAGACGATTTCTGGATTTATTCAAGAATAAAAATGGTGAAAAAAGAACACTTAAACTAACCCTTCTTATACCCGATAATAAAATTCGTAATATCGTCGTTGTCAGCATCTAATGAGAAATAGTGCTATTACAATTATTGGTTGGAAATAAGTTTATAACTCCGTGACATTTCGACTTACATACAGCGGGGAGAGTTCCAGGACTAGGAGAAACATGAATGGTTTCCATTATATCCTCAAAGGACGACATCATTTTGAATCGCTTAGTATCTATAGTAGAAAAGCGTTAAAAATTAATTTTATCCTTCAGTTACAACTTCCTGTATTTGAGCCAATCACATCCTTAGCGCAATTATAATAGACTAGATTTTCCCAACACATCAGCCGAGACTAATTGGTAAGTATATATATAGGGTAACAAAAATTGAAATCAAGCATAAAGATCACGACAAGTTTATAGAAATGAAAAATATGGCCCAAGAGTACATTCTTTTGACCCATCTTGAGTCTTGGCGAATGGATCCAAGGTGGTCAACGAAGTATCAACATACTTAGTGACTTATAGAGATTCATTTTACAGGCACACGCCTATTGGTCCAGATGAAGTAGTCAGATTCATGGCATAAAAGCTATCGACTAATTGAAATTGATATAAGCCTTTAATGCAGATGGTAGTTGCATCATATTTGGTCGAAGATTATTTAAGATCGTCCTGCTTTCTTGACATTGGAATAGAATTAATTCGAGGTGGTGGGACGACTGGGCATTGAGAGCAAGGATTGGCTCACTAATTCATAGATGTAGTCATGATATATAAATTTTGGAACGTGAAGCACTAAGTCAAATACCCAACAGCCTGAATCCAATAGTTGAATGAACTAAGGCTCTTGGTACTCAGTCATTTTAATCCATCTCTTCTTCTTTCGGTCCTTTTCATTTCTTATTTGGGCTTTAGAGTAACCCTATTTCTGTTGCTTACTAGTAACAAAAAATGTGAATTGTGGTATAATATATGGAAAGAATAAAGAATGTTTCCAACTCAAAGGTTGGGTTGAGAGAGAGAGAGAGAGCATAAGTAGAATATTGGGATGGATATGTTACAATTAAAATGACAAGTCGTAGAGGAAAGACCCTATGGATAGTAAATAGCACATGGTCAACACTCTCTTGCACCTCTAATCAATAAACTTTGAAAAAAAACGGTATTGATTACCCTAGTCCATCGCCTTCTGACAAAGAGTATTTCAAACATAATGCCTTGATGTCGTCAAAAGCAATAGCCGTTATTTCAGAATTAAAATAGAAAGCATTTACGAATTAAAGTACAGCAAATTACGTGGTGCACTACTGGTCTTCGTTCCATTGTGCGAACCAAATGCTTGTACTAATGGGCAAAATGTGATTGTGAGATGTCAGAGCAGAACATACTTTTACCAGCAAAGTGATTTAAGCCATAGAGCAAATGCTAGCATAAATTCTCCGCTTTTCATCAAGCAGACAGACATTTTCATAGCATGCTTCGCACGAGAAGTAATTCGATTATTACTGCTTCACCCCAGATTCCTAGCTAAATTATTAAGTGTAATTTTCCCAGATCGATTGTTGTGTGTTTACAACACCTTTCTTAATAGTGAGTGGTGCAGTATTCTTCTGTATTAACAGATAGCTCAGAGCTATTCCAGTTGGAGGGTGATATTTCTCTTGGTTACTCATCTATGAGCAAGAAACTGAACGCTTACGCTTGTTCCAATTCTCAAATCCTCTTTCATCTTCCCACTCTCAGGCCTTCACGGTTGTCCAATATGCACGTAATTCTATACAATTTTTGGTCGTGGCATTGGGAATGCCTGTTGCTTCCGTTAAGTGATAGGATATCTACTTTAACTTAGTTTTTCTTCTAAAGGGTCCTTCCTGACAGGAGTTTTGTTACTTTTGTGGTATTAAGGAGCTACTTTAATGACAAGCTCGTGTTGAGCACCGATCCTATGCCTCTTTGCACCTAAGCCTTGAACCACAAACATATCTGTCACTCTTGAATACATTATACCATTTAGAAGCCCACGTGCTCCAAAGTGGGTGCTAGTTTACGCCTTCGTATTTGAATTTAGCCGATCTGCTAACTAGAGTAATATTCGACATGAAGTTCATAGGTCCTTTGGAGAAAGTTAAAAGTGTCTCTAGAATCATCACTTGTACATTAATTATATTTCTTGCAAATCGAAAATGAAATAGGAGATTTGTGTGCTGATAAAAAAAAAAGCGGCGGAAAACAAGAAAAACGAGAGCAATGAAAGCATTTGCTTGCAACTTGCATATCGTCTCTGAAATTTATTACAAAGTTGGTTACTGTTTCTGTTAAAAGTGACAACAATATGTATCTGGAGTCTCTTTTATTCATCATACCAACGACGACTTCTGGGTCTCAGTGAGGTTTTAGAGACAGTCACATTCACTCGAGAGATAGCCTCGAATTCAATATCATCACTAAAAGTCTCCTTTTATCCTTCCCATTTCTAGTTATTAGTGTCGTCTTTTTTACTTAAATCGAAAGCTAACCCATCCGCTCCAAGTCGTTGAGCATTGTTCATTCCACATAAGTATTCGAATTTCCTCTTCATCTATTAATTTCCCTTTTGCCTAAATACTCCCTTCGATGAGTGAGTAGTGCTAGGGTAATCAACGCTTGGGAGGGAACCCCTTTCGTCTGAGTCAACCGTAACTGCGGATGTGTTCTTCTTTTGCTATTCGTATTTTGCGGCACTAAGCCCAAAACCATTCAATTCCAAAGCGATCTAAATCAATTCCCTCACACACAATAGTTCGTGAGAATATCAAGACATAGCCACCTCCGATTTCAAAGCAAGCCTACCGGAAGTAAATCGGAACGGTTCGATCGGAATACGAAATGCTTCACGACCAAATGCCCCTTTCGAGTCGGTATTCTTTGGTGTTGTAGACTCCATTAGCAAACCTCCATGAGCAAAAATTACAAAAATCAACTACAAATATGACAATAGCACGAATTAACAGCAGCGTCCATAGCTATAAAACAGAAAAAAAGGGTTGAAAGTTATAGCGTGTTTAATAAAATCACGACCCGAAGTTATCTTTATTGAAGCAAAAAATAGCAATTAAACAAGAGGACAAATTTTTTTCCGGAAAAGTAACAAAGTAAAAGGTGATCCGAGGAAGAGTGAATAGTGGCGGCCGAAGATATTCAACAGAGCTAAAGAGTGAGAAGCAGGACTCACGCCAAGTGCTTAAAGAAGACTTAAAATCACCTTTATTAAATCATTAGGAAAGACTATGTACGAGGCGATACAAAGTAATCAGTGATTTGAGGAAGAGAAAAGAGAGCCCTGGTGCCACCTCTAATGACACAGACGCGATCTATGGCGTGTTGGATGAGGCAGCAGGCAAGACTAGAAGCAGCATCATGAAGTTCGTCAGCAGAGTTGGTGGATCTTTGAAGAATCATCACCAGACCGGGAGATAAGGCATTAATAGTGGTGCCACGAGGGTTGGTGGAATTGCGAACGATGGTGGCTTCAAGCCACACCTGACTGCTTGTGAGGTAGAGTGCACCAGCTTCGAATTCATCGGTGAATGTGTAATGGATTGACTGCATAAGACATCCTCTATAAAGAAGGGAATACAACTGTTGTCTTTGAGGGAGAAATGAGAACTAACAAACGGGAGCCAAAAAAAGGTGCAAGAAATAGAAATCTCTAAAGGAACTTCGAATTAGTTCCACAATGGATTCTAAAGATATCTAATAAGTTAATAGAAGGTACTGCAATAGAATGTATTGTCATTTACTCCGGTTGATTGAAGCTATCAATTATTTTCCTTTAAGAAGATTACTGACCTGCAATAGGCCCGGTCTTCAATTGAAAGTCAGATTGACATGCTTTCAAAACCCCAGGCTTTCTGTCACGACAGAACCCGAAATAAGCGTTAGTGGAGAGAAGTTGATAAAAATACCGAAGGCGTTGAAGTATCTAATACAGTCTTCATTTCCAAAGAGCATGAGACAAGGTGTAGCTTGGCTTATCTGATAAACAGCAACTGACTTAACAAAATTGATGAAATCATAACAGACAACAGCAGGGCTCGATGTACTGACCGCTAATAGCATTCATTCAAATTCAACTAGGTCACCAGGAGTTGCTTGACCTAGTAAAACTTAAACTAACCTGGTATAGTCCTCCTTGCTTCGCATGTCCACCAAGACTACATCCGTTCTTGAGAGTTGTTGAAGCGCATCAGCAGGATCGATAAGCGGCACCAAGCTAGAATTGATTCGCCGATAGTCGATATCACTTCGATTTGAAGCGACGCTAGGAGAAGGAGCAGGAGTCTGCTGCTGATTTGGAACATCATTACTGTGTCCTTCATTAATAGAGGCAGAACTTGGTGTAATTGCGTCCATATTGGTTGTCCAGGTGAAAAGACAGTTCTGTGAGGAAGTAAAATTGAACGAATTCAAGGAAGGTGGCGGTTATTCTCTCCGTGCATTTGACAAAACGATTAATGAAAAAATTAAATTCGGATAATTGAAACTTCTCGAGTAAAATAACAGGTCAATTCGGTTTTTAAGGTTAAAGAATCATTTCAAAACAAATATACTCCTAATTACCAAATATTACAAGGACTAATTCAAACTATACTTGGTACGAGATAGTGTATTACAGCAGTACCAACCTCCTTATAGACTAATGATTTCAAACAGCTATTTAACTTTTGTAGATTTATTGCTAAAAGAAAAATAATTAACAATTTATTGGTAATAAATACAAATATTGTTTATTTGTTAAAATATGCTAAATTGAGGATTATTGTTTTGCTAAATTTTTTGAGAATTACGGAAGTTTGCCTAATCCCTCTGTATTCTTAAGTTCAAGGTATTGTTGACTATTTTGGAGGCTAATCGGAGAAAGTAATTTCAATCGCTAAGACGATGTATATTATAACTGATTCGTAAGATAAACAGAGAATGGGGAATAAGGTATTTATGATCGAATTTCTGATTGTCGCTTTCAATACCGGAATAATTGAGAGGTTTTTGAGACCACGTTGTTAAATCAAACAAATGATCAACCACCAACCATCGTCAAATTACCAGTAATATATGAAGCATATCCTATTTTCAAAACAAAAGTACACTGAAAACAAAACGAATGGTTTAAAGTGGAAATGGAAGTGTCTTCGAAGTTTCCCATTTCCAAGAGAGGAAATGTGGTAACATTTCACCTTTGACATGTTTGATTCGTCCACTAAAATTAAAATACAACTATTCTGCTTTGTTGAGGATTGACTGTCTACACTTTAGCACCAATTGGTGAATTCGCTCCTTTTCTTGAGCCGCTGGACTCTACCGACCCATCTATCACTTCAGGATAAAACCTTTCCTAACAACCAAATATGGCAAAGGCAAATTCCAAACATGCTTGATGGAAAGCCAAAAAACAATTGATGCGAAAGGCAAACCAAGATTTGGTTATGAGAAATCAATTGAACGAATTTCCAAGTCTACATTCAAGAGCCGAATAGCCGGAAGGTTTCTACGTTTTTGCTGGAATCAGTCGTTAAACTACTCACAAACCATCTACTAATCTACGGTACACAAAGAGCACGTAGAAATTTTAACCCAAATTAGTATTTTTTAAATCAATTTCAAAAATGGAATGGGCAAGTACTTACCAAGCAGTGTCTACGTTGATTCCTCGAACCATTAGCACTCATACTCGATTCAGCGTAAGTCGACAGCATCTTGGTATGAGTCTGATTGAAATGTTGCAGTGATCGAGTAAGATGGTTCATCCAGCTATTATCATGACCATCACCATATTGAAGTCTTTCCTCCTGTTGAAGTTGCTGCTGAGAGGTCACTGTCAAACTAATTGGAGTAGCCGCGGCAAACATCAGTGCATCCTCTAAACACTGATCCAAATTGAAGTCAGGAAAGTTGGACAGCAGAGTACAGATGCTCTCCTGGTTCAATTTCTATGATTGTTCAAAATCGACTTGTAAATCCCCAACTATCAATTACCAATTAATTGGAAGTGATATTCTTACCAAAAGTCGATACTGTTGGTTGACTTGATGGAATATGGCCACATAGACAAGCATGGGGAGAGGAGAGGGAGAAGCCAAAAGACGATCCCAAAGGATCTCCGTTCGATCGAGGGGCATAGAGTGGGCAAATAGGGTGTACATCCACCCAGCAGTGAGTCCAGTGAGTGGAACGCCAAGTCGAGCAAAATGAGCGGCCACTGAAGGTACGTGAAAAGCAAGAAGACGAAGAAGAGTAGAGAAGTAAGCTTGTAAACCGGTTGTAAATCGACGTCTGGTAAAGAAATTTACCAAACGTGGAGATGTGAGGAGGTTAGCAAGACAATGAGTAGCAGAGGTTGGGTCGGAAAAAAAGAGACGAGTGAAAACGGCAGCTAGTGAATCCATTCCCTGTAATGATGAAGGGAAACTGAGCTTATCAATCATGGGTATGCTATTTCAAGATTTCAATAGATTCCCGATTGATTTAAGAACCTCCAAGCAAAAAATGGTATAAAATTAAAATAGGGGAAATGGTAGTCATTGGAACGTTTAAACACACCTGAGTGTACTCAAATCGATTCTCGTTGGCGAGGAGAGCAGCCACAAGCACAGATCGAAGTCGATGTTGACCCAATGGAGATCCGATCAGGAGATCATAGGCGTGGCAACGCGGTAAGTCCACACTTATCTGACTCATAACCTGGTCTGAGAGGCCAACTTTAGGCTCGTGAAAATACTCTGTTGTTGTTGATGATGATGATGATGGTTGTGTTGGGATTGTTGAAGCGAGAGAAAGAGCAGTTTCTATCATTTGTCGGTTCATATCGTCACTGTAGCCTGATTTAACTCCTAACAGAGCGGACCAAACCTGTAGATGAGAAAATGATACTAATTAGTAGGCGTAGATAAAATGCGTAAGTATATCTTGAGAATAGGTCATAAACCTACTGAAAATGAGCAATCATTAAATTTAAACGAGGGTCAATTGGCTCGGAATATCGAACACTTAGAAACATGAAATTTGTACCCTAGATCATTGGGTCGAGGAGAAATGTGCCAACTCTCTTGTCAATAAGATTCTCTACGATTTGAATATCGCAACTACACAATTCAAAGGGATCTACGTAAAAAACAGTTGAATTATTTTATCAATAATAATTCTGGTCAAAATAAACCTAAATCGGAGCTTCACTAGCCCGTAAGTATCATCCTTCGAAATTATAGAGCGAGAGATTCCAGATGAGACATTAAGGATAAATATTAAGTTAAGCAAACAAACTCACTTCAGCCCTGAGAAAAGGTGGTATGTCGAATCTTGCCTCCAACAACAGCCTCGTGGCAGTAGACGGCATTCCACGCAAAAGACGTCGAATCAAACAAACTCGCATTACTTGATATTCCACATCCGCCTGCTTCACCAAGGTGGGCTGAAAAGCCATCACATCACACATCTGTGCCACAATCAATTCGTGCTTAGGTAAATGAGAAGGTGTCAGCTCAAGGTTCCAGCATTTCTCAAGACCTGTCAATTTCAGACTCTCTATAGGAGTATGCTTATCAAAACAGGAGTAGGTATGTGGAAACAGAAGTGGGTAAAGAGATCGCGTCGGCATGAGGCCCAATCGCTTGAGAAGGCGTTCAGCCGGAAGAGGTACAATAGTTGGACAGTACTTGAGCTGAGTGGGTTGATTATCCTGTGACCAGACCTCAATATGACCTCCATGTGGAGGGGACAGAGTCAAGTACGTTGGAAGACGGAGAATGGGTGGACGAAGATAGTCATTGCCGTTGACCCCTTTCAGAAATGCTGCTGCTAAATCTATGCCGCCGCCAGCTAGCTGCCAGTAGTAATAGCACTCAGCTGGATCATCTCTAGAGCGCAAAAACTGAAGTGCCTTTTCAAAGTCTTCTCCCGATTCAGTCTTATCCTTTTTACACTCTAAATTCTATAAAAGGAGTATAGTGAGAAGAACCTCGAAACATACCTCATAGGGATTTCCAAAGGAAGAGACCTCCAAATCAGTAAATAGCTCCGAAAACCGTTTTTTAACTTCACTTAAGCATGGCCGCATGCGAGCATCAAGAGTCAAACACACCCGAAAAATAGCGTCTAATTTTTCTATCTTCCCATCGAGTTGTGGTACAACGGCCTGATCGGATAGGATATCATCAAAAAACGAGTGAGTTGTATTCAAGGATTTGAAAAGAGATTGGAGAAGAAATTTGGGGTAGAATGATTGTAACGGAAAATGCAAAATTTCAGTAAAAATTAAAGCGATAGACCAGAGATCAGAACGGGAATCGAGGGGGCATGAAGGTTCAGTGATGGAGCTATTCAGAGATTGTTTTGTGCATGACTCTGCATAGATTAAAGCTTCGGGGGAGGAGTATTTTAAATCGACAACAGGAAAGTCCAAGTCTAGACCCCACCTCGACGCGTAAAATGTTCCATAGTTTGCGATTTTGACGATTCCGTTGTTGTCAATAAGAAGGGACATTGGGTTCAGGTTACCGGAAACGATTCCATTTGATTCCAAATACAAAAGACCCTGTAGACAATCCTGAAATCTCTTAATAATCCAATTAAAATCGGAATTTGACTTGACAGGAGGGTTCAATTGGCTAAAATTAGAGCAATAATATTCAGCAACAATGTAAATCCGTCGATGTTTGTCACATTGAGCATCGAGGTAACGCGCAATATTCGGGTGACGAAGACGTTTAAGATCAATTAGCCGGGAGACACAAGAAATTGTGCACGGAATGCCAGTCGATTCATTAATGGAGTTTGGAATAAAGGATCCACAAGCAATAACGCATGACAGACCAAGATTTAATCTTGTTTCCCGAGGTTCACAAAAAAGGCAGTCGGCCTCCATTGTTATTTTAAAGATTAATCAAAAGGAAATATGGGTGGAAAATAGTACATAATTCGCCAAAAAGAATAAACTTTCCCAAGATATTAAAAAGAACACATTGAACGACGACACAAAAACGACAAGGGCATGATAGAACTACAGAAGATAATAGAACTGAGTATAATAGTCATCAAAGTAAAAATAACTCATTATCATAATTATGTTTTGTGAAATTAAATAAATATAAAGCGTTGCCACTTTTATCTTATGTTCGAAATAAATGAAAATTAATCATAGTTTACTAGATATTACATATACTTATTAAATTAATTGTTATACATCTTAAAAATATCAAAACTTTCAATAATTAAGGAATATCTCGTTTAAACATATATTCTGATATTAGTTAAAATAACCCGTGGGCCGGCCGCCTACAATAGTATCTGCTATACCTGTGAGAATGATTCTATTTAATCGGCTTGGCAGATTGTTGCGCCCAATTGCTCAAGTCCCCAGAAGGCTTTCCCATGGTGAAATCAAGAAGTATTTGCCTTTTTTGTTTATTTTTCTTAGAGTCTATTATCGTGATTATACGCATTACGACGAAAAATCCGAGAGAACTTTTCGTTACTGCAGCACAATATTTTGGGCTTGGATCTGTTACCATTTTATGAACAATTATCAAATGCTTTTGGTAATTCACGGTTTTTTAATTTGTATTATCTGTCCTTCATTATCTTTAATAATCCTATTGTTATTTTAGAGTGGTGAACCTTATCCTTCTCGTGAATCATTCACAGATGAAGAGCTCGGTCTTAAGGATTACTAATTAGCCAAAATAGTTTTGTTTAGTCTATTTTGAAAAATCAAATATATTGCAACAGACTATAGGCCTTTTATCGCAGCAGGTTTTAGCATAGTGTTCATTGCGAATAATTTAATTGTCAAAATTAATTAAGTTTATATGGGGAGGAGGGAAGATTAAGAAATTTAACTGTGCAATGGTCAAGGGGTCAAACGTCGTTCAAGTGGTTTGTCTAGGGAAGTGTTCCGAGGAAGAAACAGGCTGAATCCAGGCCTCTGATCACAGGGAATAACTAGATGCGGTTCACATCGCAGGTTTTCTTGATATACTGTCTCTTGAAGTCCATTGGAGGTGCTAGGTTCCAACGAATTTTGGCCCAGGGATTGTCTTTCCATGCCCCAATCGCATTCCCTCAGGGTCGCAATAACTTGTCCTAAAAGGGATTAGATTTTTTATTTGTCTCCTTACTTTCGTTTAAGTAGTTTATCAGTAAATCACTTGCCTAGAATGTTAAATTGGGACCACCTTGGATCAGAGTGAACGGCCAGAAGGGAGAGATCTTGATCCGACCTTGATGGAGTTCCGCTTAAGTAGTCTTGCTTCAATATTTCATCAGATCTCCATAGATTTAGAAGATCGGATTTGGGAACACAAATGGTCGTCTTTGTGTTGTAGGCGGCCAACAGGGATCGAACATGTAATCTTTCAATAGGATTTGAGAGATGAACGTAGGCTGTAATTTAAGAGACGGGATTAATTTAGCAGTTTTATAAGGCACGCGATGTATGCTTAAGTTTTAGCAAACTATTTTCTAAGCAATAACCAAAATTTTGTAGATCTCGAGATATTAGTAATTAATTAATAGCGATGAAAACTCGAGTTTCTAGACATACCAGGCCAAAATTTGTTCGAACCTGGAGAACTTGCTCAAAAAAATATTTGAAATTTCATTTCTCACTGGTCAACTACTAGCACTTTTGAAAAGTAAGACCTTGTAACTATCTCGCTAACAAAGGAAGTTCCCGAAAGCTGTAACGAAGGGGTAGGAGCTAAAGCTACTTCGTTCCTTTCGACAACTTTCATTTATTTAAATTTAGTTATCAAATGCTCGAATAACGAATGGTACCGATGATTAGATGGTTTACTGAGGATCGCTTTCAGGCCTCCAAGTAGGCAATATCAAATGCTAGCCTCTAGAAGATTCTTACTGATTGTTAATTTAAATCAATCTTAGTGTCTACATGGGAATGAAAGTAATTTAGAAAAAGAAAAGAATTCCTTAGGCTACGTTGTAGACTTACTATGCTCTTACCTAATCTTGCAATATCAGGTAAATGCGCCGCCTACTTAGCAATAATTACTTGTAAATGTTTCAAAATTCAATGTGAGAACAGAGGGAGGAATAAAGTGATTAGTTAAAAATACGCCAACAAAAATTTAAAGCTGGCCAATTTCAGATGCATGTTTCCTTACGATGCCAAAGAATTCTGAACAGTGGATTGCGAAATGCAGGTTTACGAAGGGTCTCATCGAATGCATCATGAACGATCTTTAGTGCAATTCACATCTACCCAAATGAAACGACCTTAAATTCTTCAATCCTTGAAAAGTGCCTATTAAATTAAATAAAGATTTTAGACAGTAGTAATCATAGGACGAAACTTCGCGTAAAAAAGAACTGCCATTCTCATGAAAAATAGGGGGATAATTCGTTCACAATGTGTCCCTTTCCTCTCTATTTGGAGGTTGTAAATTTTACATGAGTTGCAAAGGTGAATGAAGGCGAAACAATTGATAGAGGGTTCTTGAGGTCAGGGCACTTTAATAGCACAGTTGAAAGAATGAGAATCCATCTTAATAGCGCCTCCAAAATCGATATGATTAGGCAAAGCGCTATAAGCTTCGTTCTTTAAATCACTTTTCTGAAATTCGCAAAGGCTAAAATTAATTGAATACCACCATAGATTGGGCATGTAAAATAAATGAGCATCCTTACACGTAAATTCCAAAAGAGGAGTTGGGATGATAGTCTTTATCAGCTTCTTTGTCATAAATAATAAAAACGAACCAGTCGACTATCGCCGTCGAAGTCGTTTAGATTTTACGATCCTACTTAACCCCCATGGGGATCAGAGCATGAACTGCTGACGCAAGTAGTCAAAACCAATGAAAAGCGGTTTGATGTAAGCATTTGAAAACTTTGATATTCAATTGCCAACAGAGGCCACATTACAGCCAAATCAATATTAAAGGAGGGAAACACGTTCTATTCTCGTTTAGTTTATCATTTTTAAACAATGCTGATTTCATTTGATCATTCAAGTCATTTAAAGTTTGGAAACAAATAAAATATAGTGTAGATTTTAACTCAACTAAGTTAGATGATAATTGCGTGGAGAAACAGCTAGCTTCAATAAAAACGACTTACTATTATTAGTAACTCCATACACCAGCCGATGTCTCCAGATAAGTTCACAGCATGAATTTGTTTGATTATGACAACTTATCATCTTCCCCCCACTCCTACTATCTGGTGTATCCAACTGAGCAAAAAATATAACCGCTCCGCTCTGAATCCACGAGGAGAGCCAGTAACCCAGGTGCTCTGCGTCACCATTCTCTTCAAAAACATCGGTAACAAATCGACCCATCACACGCGACGCCAGTGACCTCGAGGCACCAACGATGCTCACCAGACCATCAGACCTCCCCCGTCGCCAATCAAGGGGCAAACGGACGCGTTTCCTCGGATCCTTATCACCTTCCTCTCCCACTACATGGTGGAAATCTGAGATCGAAGTTGAACCCAGGCGAGAGCAAGTTAGGAGGTAATCGACCATTCGTCCTCCATGAATTGATTGGATACATCTAGGTGGTGCTTCTCTTCCAGTTGACGCAGAGTCATCGTCACTGGATGTTAAGCGAGAGGGGAGACTGGAGGATTTCTTTTGAATCTGTTGACGTCTTGCGTGGGAGGTTGATGAAGGAGTGGAATGAGGAGGGAGATTGGAGGTGAGTGGAGGATATTTGTGATAGAGAATTGGAAGGTAATTGCACAAATCCTCCAGACTGTGACTCTCCAAAAGATTACAACCACGCTAAAATTGATTATTCATTGATTAGTTACCGGAATATAGTACTGCTAAGTTTCAAAATAAGACGCTGTAGTAATAAGCGTTCATTCAAGTTGTACGATTTGATTTGTTAAGATAGTACAAAATGAATCAACGTGATCGATAAGTGCTGAACATTGAAGATTGTACAACCCCAGTCCAAAATCAAAAGGCATCCTGACTTCACTCTCAACTCGGTTAGACTTTTACCATTTACTGAACTTACAGTTAACCGATTTCAACTGTAAATTGCCCATTTGTGGGCTGTATAATAACTCTACTATGTTAAATACATAACGCTCTGGATATTGAGAAAGGTAAATGTATTGAGAATAGAACCAATCATCTAAGTAGTTAAACGTGGGCAAACTAATGAATCAGGAGTTTAAAGGAATTAGAGCTTTCCTGATCTATTTTACTCTTATCGGTATTTAGATTATTTATCTGAATATGAAAAGAAATGTTGTTTCAAAATAACTAAAATAATCACTGAGCAAGGCAAAATATTAGAAAAGACCAAAAAATGGCGAAAGCGACATTAATAAAAATTGTCAAGTAAGAATGGATGGATGTCCGAGCTGGAAAAGACATCGATGCTCTAAAAGGGGGGGGGGTGGAATACAGTTGAGGCGTCGGCTATAATTGATACTGCAATTTGTGCAACAAACGTTAGAGGATATTAAATTCCATCAATAACAAAAAAACACATAAATGGGTAGCAAAAATATGCCTGTCATACGAAAGAATGCTGAAAGTAATGTTGCACATGAGAAGTTTGATACCTCTTAATCGTGAAAATACTGGCAATACTAAGACAATTAAGAAATCTACATTCCACTTAAAATTTGGAAGAGGGACTCCCTTGAAAGAAACTCTAATAGTATGTCACCCCATAACCAGAACAGTTGGTCATTCCACTCATTAAATGCGTACAAATAGACTGCGAACACGTAAACTCAGAATTTAGCCTTTACCGGAGAAAATTTTTTACCAAATATCAATTACCGAAACTGGAAAGCCTATGACAAACAACTTGTTTTCAGATATTGCTTAATAATGAGCCACTTCCACTTTCAACCTCACGTCAATATAAAATCTTTGAAATCAAATTTTCAATGCGACATAAACTACAGTATAAATATTGCAATTAATTGCAATTACAACAAGACGGATCACCGATTATCCAATAACCATTATTAACGTTACATTCCTTTAGCTGAAGGCACGCAAGAAGGATAAAACACGTATCTAATCAAAATCTAGAATAGAGCCAATAATGAGGCAATTGCATTTGGATAGCATGTTTAGTTTGCCACAATTAAAATCCAGTGCAAATTGAATAACTCGAACGCGAAGGGTAAGAGTAGACAATAAAATACGTTTCTCATTCAAACGCAACTCTCTAGAAGGTTATTTAATACTGTTCAAAAAGGTCTGTTAAGAAAAAGTACATGTAGGAGTAAGCGAAGATTACTCTGAGAACTTGCCAGTAAGTTAACGACAGTACTAGTGATAGAGTTGCCCTGAGCTATTTCATGCTCAGACATGAGAAAGGCATCACAGCTTGAAGAAGAGGAGTAAATGGAAGAAGATTGCGGAATAGGAGATTCGTCTAAACCGGTACCGGAAGGTATAAGTTGTTCCAAACTCGAAGAAGGCTGGTCGACAACCAAAGATTCAGGTATTATTTGTGGAATATTGCTTTGATTATCCGATTGACTTGGAAAGAAATCAGATATAACAATAGATTGTTGTTCTAAAATTTGACCTGATGATGAGGGAGATATCTGTGAGCTTCTAAAACAAACATCACAAATAAACATTAACAGCAGTAAAAAGGTAAAAAAAAGTTGTGAAATCGTATCGAAAACATACTCTGAAGAAGAGGGGCGATTTGACAAATTGGTTGAAGAAGCGTGAAGACTGTTGATAGAATTGTGATCGTACGTTCCATGATCGGAGAGATTAGTAACAGAACCTGAAGCCACGTCTAACTCGATAAAATCATCATTTAAAGACGAGGTCAAATCATTTTGTGTAATGGATGGTTGAGCTTGGTTGCCGCTTTCGTTATTACGGCGTATCAACACGGATGGAGCAAAAAGAGGGTGACCAAAAAGTACGTTGGTATAATACATTCCAGAAGATGGGTGACTGGAATCTGGAGGAGGAGGTGATGATGACCTCAAATTATTGTCTACTGGATCAAGCATTCTAAGAGTTGGCACGATAGGAAATAAATTTCACGCAACCAAAAGCCTGTAATTAGTGACTGTAAGTCCAAATTACTACCCGGTTTACTTTAAGTAATAGAGTTAGTTTACGACTATTCATAAAATTATAACACATAGCACCTATACAAATGACCTAACGGTTACTCGAAGAAAGCACCAGGAGGTTAGTCGGCTTAAACATAGTTGACTATCATGATTGATAAACCAACGAAGTTAATAAAATTAAAATTATAAATATAACTTATACAAAATAACAAAAGATGTAACTATTCAACAAAATCAATATCTTTTCTTAGTAACCTAATACATTTTAATTAAAACGTATTAATTATATTTTTAATAATATTTCGCACCTTTTTTGTGTTGGCCTTCTTTTCAGTGTGGCCTTGGTAATAGTCTCAGGCGTTAGTGTTTCAACTTTCATATCTTCATAATAATTTGTGTCATTAAATTTACATCTATTTTTTATTGTCATAATGTCCTTTATTGGCTATTTGAATGCTTTTTTTATTGACTCTATACTGATTAATGCCTAAGATTGTTGCGTCATGTTTTTGTTGTTGCGGAAATTAAATTCCTAGTCGTTTTAGATATATTTGGATAATTTTGCATTCTCTTAAGGCACGAATGGCGGATGTTCACGTGCAACCGGACAATATTGTGCCCGCAAATGCAAGTATCTGGCAGAAAGTTATCGCACTTGACTCTTCCTATCTTCGCAAACGGGCTACTACTTCATCTCATTTAAATTTCGCAAAATGGAACACATACTTGCGTCGAAGACATCAATTGTCGCAAAATTCACCTCCAAAATGGACAGTTGATCGTTCAGAATATCTGATCATCCGTAAAATTCTTCTTAATCAGAAGTATGTAAAGATTTTTAGTCAAGATTACCCTATTATTTTTTTATAATTCAAGACGTTGAATTAAAATTTCTATTTAAAAGAGGTGTAGGCTCGTTTCATTATTGAAATTTATTCGATTAGTTAGCCTATCGAGTGTTCGAAATAAATCTTCATCTTGGATGGAAATGTGACTTGTAGCATAATATTTTTTTGAAATGTTTCGTTAGCTTGGACTTATGTATCAATGTTTGACTTGGCCTAATCTCAATAATATATTGGGAAGAAGATCGCGTTTATGCTAAATTTGCAAATGAGTGCAAAACCTATTAAACCCGAAGATGTTTCAATTATCTGTTTTTACATTTCTAAACATCTTGAAATGGTGCATGGTAATAACGCAATGTTAAAATGAGCCCTTATTTCTGTCTTCTCGATGCTAAGAGTCATGCTCTTCGCTATTTTATTATAAATTCTTCTGCAGTTTTTTCTCCTTCAAATCGGTTTGATCTGAATCGTCTTTGAAGTTGGTTTGCGACTTCTTTCAAATTCATATTTGCGTTCATCATTCGCATTTTGGCATCTCCTATTTGTCAAATTTGGTAAAAGTTGGATAATTCTATTTATCTAAAGTCGTTGAATTTCTTTATATTTCCCCATAAGTGGTGTTTTTTAATAACAATTGACTTAAATTTTCATTTTACAGAAATACTTAATTTTTTCTTGCAGATACGGACCGGTTTCTTCGCCGGAGTCAAACACAGGTACAATTACTGAAACGACACCATGTAATACTTCTCTTCTTGAGAGACAACGTTGTCCTTCGCTTTCTCGCTTTTCTACATTTTCCTCAACTTCTCAGGTATTTGATTTTCCATAGTTTACTTATGTTCTATTAGTAGTTGTTTCAAAAACTATCCAATCGTGAATGATTCATAAATCAGTGGAAAAAAATCCTTTTTAAAATTTCAGATTCCACTAGCCGATATATCTCTTCGCAAAAGTGAGAATACAGCACCGATTAGCACTGGCTATGCATTTGCGGGCATTGAAACTATCTTTGATCATCACAAAGGTAGATATTTTTAGTAAATGTATTGATAGCTTGTTATTGAGTTACTTGTCAACTATCCTTCTCCATTTGTTCGTTTGCTGATTTATGTATTGTTAGGCTTTTGTTTGCTTCTTTTGTTTCTTTCTCTCTTGGGTGGATTACTACCTATCGTTTTATAAATCTTGGCTCTGTATTTCTATAGGTCTTTGAGGAAGAATTATTACAAGAAACACCTGAGCCTGTAGAGTTGGATTTAGCAATGGAGATCTAATCTATAATTCATTTCTTGCGTAGCTTAACTGTCGATTCCAATTTTGTCCTCAATAATAAAATAATCCCATTTTTAATAATGAGAAGTATTTCCAACATCAAAGCAGGTCGTCAAACATTGCGTGCTACATTTCTTTTTTCAGGGGCTTAGACGCGCACCTGCCGCATAAGAAATAAATAGAGTCTTTTGTAAATGATTGCCATAACTTCAGTTATTCTACTGTCGTTTTAATTAGAAAGTTGTCTCAGGAAGAATGTTACTCATTTTGCGGAAAATATTCCTGGTCGAAGTTTTCCAAATAAGGCTTGTTACAATTCGAACAAGAATACTATAGCATCCAATGAATTAAGATAATTAGTTAGAAAGAACTATGTATATATAGTTACTGCAATTAATATGTTCATTTATCCTTAATATCCGCGATCATTTCTTACTCTTCTGCTTTTCCAACAATCATGGATAGCAAAAACCAAACATAGTCCAGTGCCAACGTTTGTACCATTATAGTTGTCATAAGCAATTTTGAATAGTTGTGTGTTCCATTATATGATTTCATCATCTTCAACAAACACAAGATGCAACATTTTTCAAATTCCTTGTCGTACTTCAATAGGCTCTCTTTATCATATCCCTGATTCTACTCGTTTCCTCTTTCGTTTCACTGCGTTTGTGTACTTCAAATTTGTCCAACGCAATTTATCTTTCTCACTTCGGAAAATGTTGCAGTATCCTATAGCCCTCTGAGAACATCATTAATATTTTAAAGAGATTTCCAAGTCTAATCTGGTAGAGCTCTTAAGTTCATTTTATAATCAACACCATCGATGAACTGTTTGTGACATTACATTTTTATTATAATTTAACTTTGATGGAGCTCAGTCACAAGAACTTACTGTAGTGATTTCATACTTCTTACGTTCTGATTTTTAAAATAAAGCTTCCGCAGATGTGAATTGGATTGTTCAATCCATAAAACAAATGGTAAATATAAGTAAATTCAAGGAGCAGATATCGTTTCAAATCCCCTTTTATTTTTTTCAGACTCCATCACTCGAATTCGTTTTGCCCATGATGATTCCCATCTGCTAGCCATAGCTTCAGCCGATGGAACCGCATCACTCTGTCATATGGCCAAATCCGATCCATCCACCACCACAACTCCCGCCTCACATCGCATTGATTACCTCAAACCACCTCAAGTCCTTCCAACCGCCGCCACCACCAAAAATCCAAATCGATATTATCTTCCTGCAGCTATCATGGATGTGGCTTGGTCTGTGGGGAATGACTTTGTAGCTACAGTAAGTTTGGATGCTTCTCTCTGTCTCTGGGATGTCAACCGACAGGGTATGTTGGCTAGACATCTTCGTGATGTGGCTACTCCTGGCGGAGGTCTTATGGTCTGCGAATTTCATCCTGTAAATAATAACTATCTGATCCTCGGAGATACTATGGGACTGGTGCAGGTAAGGAATATTCTGTATTGTACAGTCAATCATATTTTTGTTTACCTTTATTTTTAGCCAATGGGAATCTGCTAGAGGTTTTATTGCTTTTTCACCCCATACGGACACATTAGGCGTTGAATTCCTAAGTTTTTGATTTTCTCTAATAGGATTCTATGTAACTCTGATAACGTTTTAGCCCTGTGGTTTATATTCCTGTTGAGGCCTGATTTGAGGTTGGTATTCTTATATCTAAATTTAAACCAATAAGCTATTTTGTATCGGCAAAAGACGCTTGAATTTTATCATTTGAAATTGCAATTCCTCAGTTCGCTATTTATTTTATGGGCATTTGTTAATTAAAAAATAATATTTCATTTCAGAATACTTGAGTTTGTTTTCTCTCTTAGTTCGGTACTCTATTTGGATAGAATTTATATGGATTTCATTAATCGGCCGTTAAGTCCACTTTATTACTTTTATCACTAATCGATAAACAATCAAAAAATAAAATGTTATTCATGGGGAATTTGGGTTACGTAGGCATTAGTTCATCAAGTAATAAAGTGAGCAGGTCACGATAACTTTTCCCAAATTTTAAGAACGGAAGCTGAGGTAAACCAGTAGTGTGGTAGACTATAGCTTAGGAAAGAGGAGAGCTAGAGTTGTAGGAACAAGAGCTGTGCTATCGTCTACGTTTTTACTTGTAATTGGTATCCTGTGTAAGGGCCAAAGTAGAGTTTTGCTGGACCAAACTGGAGCGCACGCTCCACGTAGATTGGACCAAAGGGGATACCCAACCGAGAACTGAGTGCAGCCATTGGCTAGACCAGACTACATAGTCATTGGTCTCCACTGCTCCTGGGGGTGGTTGGGTAGACATGGGGCAAATGGCCGCCTGTTCTCGTTACAATCTTTTACTTCTTCCTTGGTTCCATTTTGCGTGCATTAAATAGGCTTTAAAAGCTTTCGTATTTGCTTGCCTTATCAATACGATGTGCCTCGATAAAGATCTCTTTAGTCCATTCTACCTACAGTACACACAAAGGAGACTGTTTTCTGGATTCACGCTCTTTCAAGTCGTTATGGTTCAATACGTTATGTTTCATTATTAACATGTCAGGACTTGATATGTCCATGATGATCAAGACCTATCCTGTCGAGCAATTGGTTATAATATCCGGATTCATTCATCTATTGTAGGTCAGGAGTGGATTCTCATGGAGCTACTAATTTTTGTGCTTCATATAAATTAGCATATACCAATTAACCCACAATTCTTTAGTATGTTGTACCATCAATCAGAGTAATTCACGAACGCAAAAACTTTGTAAATTTCTTAGTTATCTGATTGAGTGACTCTGCAAACCGATTTTGCTTAATTTGTTAATTAGTACGGATACCTAATTTATTACTACGTTACGCTATACAGCCTTATATTTACTACCCATCAAAATTTGAAAATTATGAATTTATTAGCTAATAGATGCGTAGCCAAAGAAGCCTGTTTATTGAACTACATAAATGGATTTTTATTCTCTAAAGCAGACTTCGATTTGGCCTTTGAGGCCTAACATTTTTGGAAATTGTTATTGTATTTTACAGTTCCTTCATTGCGTATTTAATTCGAATCATTACTTTCTAAAATGTGCATTTCTACTAGTAAAATAGTCATGGACTATTTTGCCTTTGTACCCATGGCAAAACTAATCAAAATGAGCCATACTTGTCTATTTTACCGTCTTTGTTTATTTGACTATCGATTTATTGAGTTAAGTCTTTTATCTACGTCAATTCAAAAGCTTAGCCATCTCTTGGGTTTGTGTTGTCTCAAGGTAACGAAGTGTCAATGATTTCTTTTCAATTCTCCTCCCAGGTACTTAACCTCTCCACCGGTCGTGTGGTAAATAATGGTAGAGACAAACTTCACACGCCTCCACAAATGCGGATTAAACTTCCACCATGCCGTAATCGAACTGATCTCTCCCATTACCTGGGTCGGGGCTGTATCACTGCGCTGGCCATCAACCCACAAACTTGCCAACTCTGGGTGGGTAGTGATTTGGGAGTTATTCAAGCCTACTCTTGCAATGAAGCCACTGGGTCCCTAGTACGTCTTAGTCAACTTACTGTATTCACCCCGGTTCCGCAGACATTCCTCCCAAGTGTTACAAGCCTTAGTTTCTGTGCTTGGCTTAGTCATGAGGATAGCTCGTCATATCTCCTTGTTAATTCTGCTGGAGTGGGCTTGCTTCTATACCTTGTGGATCCTGTGAATGGAGCCTTGGAATTGCAGCATAAGTTTGACCTCCCACATTCTCCCTTGTGTAACCCTCCTGCTAATAATTACGGTAGATTAATCTTTATTTTATGCACTTTTATTTCATAATTAATTTCCGTTTTGAATAAACTATTCGTGTCTATTCATTACTATTCAAAGTACAATCATATAGCGTTAGATACAACAGAAAGTTCCAGTAAGGTTTTTAAAGGGAAAGTGGATCATGTTTGAGTTGATAGCAAAGCATATTTCGCCGTTTCATCTTCTCATATCCCAAAATTAAAATTTCTCATTTTGTCTCCCAAAAACTTGATTGAATAAAGGTTCACGATGTCTGAGGATTTTTAGCAAGTTCAACTACTTGAACGGTTGATCATACAATTCCAATACATTTTATTTTCCAATTGCCAAGATATTAGTAAAGTGATACTAGTTCACATGATTTTAACAAGGTGGTGCTCAATAGAATTTACTGATCATATTACTACCATTTATAGGTCTTCATCTCCTGCACTCCTGTTTTGCTCCATTGATTTCTTTCCGCGCCTCAGGCACGGCTTGTGCAATTTCAGCAAGCGAGGACAGGGCGAGTGTCTACGTCTTTGAAGTTCCCACCACTACATCTGTGAAACGCCAGGAGGTCGGCAGTAGGGTGAGGAGAAGTCGAAGTCATATTGGCTCTGTAGTGACCCGTCTCCAAGGTCATGATTGTGAGGTGGGGAGGACGGTGGTTGATGTCTCCCTCTCCTGGGATGAATCAGTTTTGGCCTCGGCTGATGAAGCCGGTGTGGTTATTCTGTGGAAAAGACAAACTGAAGAAGAGACCTCGTGAAGCTGTGATATCTCATACTTCTTCATTCATTCCTTACTTTTTTCGTTTCATTTGTAATCAATTTGTTTGTTGTACTGACAATCGGAGATGCCTAATAAAACATATCTATATACCACAGCGAATAAGTATTCACCGATGAGCATCGTATGGGCAGGGCAAGGTAGAATGAAAGGACCTAGTTATATTTTTGTATTAAGTGTGAACCTATGAACTTTAAATTTAAGGAGAGTTATAAAGAAATTGTAGTTGAGTTTATCTCTGATCTAATTTTGGGCTGCGTGTTGGAAAGTGCTTCCCTAGTGAGTGGCGAGGTTGTAGGCTTACCAATTTCCAATCATTTAGTTTCTCCGAGAGTTAGCAACTGAAGTTATCTTCTTACTTACTCTCCTAGTGGCCTTTTTTGCTTCTTGTTTTCGCCGATTCTATGTAATTTCTCGCAACACTGAATAACAGTCCCGATATAACGGCAAAATGCTTTATGTAAACCCTGCCCACAAAATAGGGCTGAGATAAGAAGAAATTGAGAGATCAATCGCCACAAATACACCAAACTTTGAAAATTCGTTAAAGATCAACTCATAAACAAGGTAAAATATAAAGATCTATAAGAGAACGAAAGGTGGAGTTGAATCAAGATAATGAGAGGAAGCAACCAACATACTACAATGGCTGCTTCCGCCTAATACAACTTGGGATTATAATTGATCATATCTCGCGACCACTATGCAATCCTCATTCACCTAACTTGGTAAATGTCATCTAACGAATTTCTATTGACCATATTGAAGCCAACGCCATTTCTTATAAAGCGATCTGTGTGATATTGAACTTTCCATCATCCTCCAGGTGTACTTCATTCTTTCCCCCGTTCATTTCTCCTTTTCCGTCGTGTTTTCATTTAAATAGCTGTAATATAATTACAGTTATTATATAATTTATTGGCTTCTATCAGCCGATAGAAAAATTCATAGTTTTATAATGAACATGGCACACACACTCACCTGTAACTCTACTGATGTCTGCTAAAAGATGCAAGTTAGAGTACGAAAGGTTGGAAATCACACGAAATCGCGTAGTACATATCCAGCACACGACTAGCAAAGACGCCGATAAGAGAGAATTATTCTTCTCATTTACTTAAGCGTATCTTGACACCCATCGAATTTAGATCCAATACTTTCACCATTCAAAGTATAACTTCGTATCTGGTTTGTCAGCAAGCTATGATTCAAATAAATGAGCGATCATCCAAAAGAAACAAATTACTCGCATAACTCCTCAATTTTACCCAATTTCAGCTCCAAATCGCGTTTAGGACAAACGATAACAAAATAATAACCCGTCCTATAAAGGACCCAAGTATGCTAAAATCGAACCACCAAGGAAGAAAAAAACAGTATACTCGTTACAAATGTTTATTAAACTTCATTATCTTTAACACTTATCCTCAAACGAACATGATAAATTTATTTACAATTAACAGCAGCACAAGGACATAAACACGTCAGTAGACAGTATTAAAACTCGCGCCTGTGATACTTGTTAGGGTCATAGAACGAAGTAACTACCAACCTATTATCAAATTTGCGACCTGTAAGAGCCGTCGCTGCTTTTTGACAATCGACCAGACTTGCAAACTGGACGAAAATTTTCCCAACACCTGGAACATCTACACCTGGAATAGGCCGTGGAATTTCAACACTGCTGACAATTCCATACTTGCTACATTCAGCACGGACATCTTCGACAATATCTTCATATTCTTCATCATTTGTAAGGTCTTCAGGATCAACCATATTAAGCAGGCATAAAACTTCTGTAGGCGGACCCCCAGAACGGAGAATAATATTTCCCGAACCTGTTGTGTTCTGAACTAACGCATCATTCAATCCAGGAACCTGGATAAGTGGCAGGGGTAGAGTTCCCGAAGAATTTTTAGCACCAACACTGGCCCTTTGAACGATCAGTTTCTTGTCACCAAGTTGCATTCCATTTAGGCCAGCACAAGCATGATCGGTGACATTTGGATCCACGTATTCACAAAAAGCGTAGCCCTTGGAAAGACCAGTAGAACCATCTTTGACTAAGTTGAAACCTTTCAGTGGACCAAAACTTAAAAGCAGTTCCTTAACCTGGTCCTCGTTAAGATAATTTGGCAAACCACCAACAAAAATTTTATGGGGTGAATCCTGAACAACAGTACTGACAACTCCAGGAACAATTACTGAGGGAGTCTCGCTGACACCGGGTAACGGGGCATAATCACGAGGTCTACGAAGTTTAAGAGCCTGATCGTGGAATAAAATTCCATCCAAGGCTAAACCTTGTGTAGTTTCATCAACAGAACGAAATTCTAGGAAGGCAAAATTCTTCTCCATATTAATCTGAACGGCAATAATAGGATTTCCTTCAGCTTGAACAAGATTCTGGGCTTTCATTTGCTTGTTAAAGAAGTCCATCATATTATCCTCAGTAGCAGTGAAAGGAATATTACCCACGTACAAACGACGAGCCTGACGACAAACAGCGCTACCAGCAAATGGAATATTTGTGTTGAGTGTAAGAGGAGCATTTGGCGTAGAAGCAGGCATTGGAACCTGACCAGCAGCGTACACGTTTACAGGTATTTGCCCAGATGCTTGAAGAGCTTTGTATTGCTGTGGCGTCATGTGTTCAAACCCTGGTGGAGGCACATCCCAATACTTGTAGACAATCTTCTTTAAAGGAGATTCTGAATGATCACGTGAGCGGTGGCGACGTCTATGACGATCGCGAGAGCGACTGCTTGACCTACGACGATGACTTCTATTCCCACTCCGTGACCGATGTCTATCTCTCCTACGATCACGATCTTTACTACGTCGATCATCACTACCATCACGATGTCGACTATCTCGCTCACTTTCGTAGCGGCTGTAAAGGAAATTTGACATAATGGACCAAGAAAAAGAAAAACATAAAACTAAAACACACTACGTACCTCTGGACATCATCAGCCGTCACATCATTGTAATCATTTCCATTGTGAGGAGGAAGTTCTCCGTTGCCCTCAGTGTAAGGTGCCTCTGTATCCGGAGAGGGGCTGAAATTGCTCATCGCCCAAAAAGAGAAAACCTAAAATCAACATTTCACAAAATGGGGCTAAAACAGAGAACAGAATATAAATTGAATTTCTGAGGGTGCGTGCCTAATAAAATCCTTTATAATGCAAGGGCATTTAAGACGTAAATATGCAAAAAAAACAGACAACTTACAAATCCAAATGATCAAAATAAACGATGACTTACAACAAGCAAAGTTCAACAAGCGAAACCGAAAGCGAGAATTCGAAAGAAGAAACAAACTGCTCTATAAATCCGATCAAAGATTATGCCTTATTTTGAAAAGGTGAAAAATATAATTTTTATTTGACAAGGTTAATAATCATGAACATTTTAATGGACTATTTATTATTTGAATCTATAATTTATTTATATAATTTACGATAAGCAAAGTTACTATGACCTATTCTCGTCAATGATCACATACAACCAATAATTTGGAAATTTTTCGGATAATTCACTTTAAAATATTCTGAGTGGAATAACTTTCGATCTTGCAGAATATGATATTGATACGGTAAAGCAACGTTGCTCCAATTTTTTTTTGTAAGTGCAGGGAAACATAAATTTTAAAAAAGATACTTTATTTCAAAATCTTTCTACTATAATTAGACCAAAAGATGTCACTCAGCATGGGAATTCTCGGACCATTAATTCAAATTTTGGGAATTAGCTTAAATCCATAACATTTCGTTCTCTCATCCCTTTAAATTCTATTAGGTAATTTGTTAACTTTGATACATCTCTAGCAAACTAGGTTTATTAACATAGTTAAAGCTGATTTTTGTTGCTTAGATAATTTTAAAATACTTAAATAATTCCAATTTTTCATGAAAATTGCAGTTCACGTCCAACAAAATACTTTTCTGATCTATAACATCAATTGAATATATTTCGCTCGAAAACTCAAAATTAAGTATTAAAACCTGTGAGATATGTGTCTAAATAATTGAGCTCTGTACTCATTAACACCTCTGAGGAAATATTGGAATCTAACTTCAAATTATTTTACAATAATAGCCTTACGCTTACTTGTTTTCGCTTGCATTACTCCACCTTTAAATCCTTTCTCAGTTCATGCCAATGCGCTTTTTATGTCTTCTATACTCAAGGTCCACAATAGGTCCCAGCAATTACAAAACTTCCAGATTTCTTTTATTATCAATGAACTTTGCTGGTTGCAACTAGTCCCTTTATTTCACTCCTGCAATGAATTTTGGTAGAAAATAGATAGAAAAAAGGTATTTAGTAGATCTGAGTATAAATTTCTAATAGTCTTAATACAACGGTTAATACGTTCGCATTTGAAGCTAGAAGCCACGGATCTGATGTCCGTCAGTGTGCACCAAGTGAGCGAAATAACCATCCTCACAAGTTATTTCGTATTCATTGATGCTAGTCGCAAACCCAAATAAGCCATGGAAAACGCTCGACAAAGTGGTTTTGATAGTTATTGCTACTCCTGCAGCGACTTCAGAGATTTGTAATTCATTAAAATTGAAATATATTATGAAAATGAAACTTGAAGGGATATCGCGAATTTTCCGTCAATATAAATTAAGAGAAGAAAGCTGTCGTTGCAATTAATAGTTAAACATGTTACTATTTTTCCTAGAAAAACATTTTTTAGTGAGGAAATATATCTCATGGTAGAAAAACTCTAGTCAATCGAAATAATTTAATTTTGATTGACAGCCAGTGCTTATCTGGGAGCAAAATATAAATGCACGATTTTAAATTTTTAAAACGTATATTATAAATCTCACGAAAATAAATAAAATATAAATAAAGGATTTTTTATAAATGTTTATACCCTTCATTTATTAAACAATCTTTCTTCGAAAAGGATGTAGAGAATATATAATCGGATTCAGAAACTATCCATTTGCTATTTCACTCTGTGCGTTCTACTTTTGATCAAATGCCTTTGCTTTCATTTCTATATACCATCGAATATGGGTTAGCTAACGCCAAATCTGGCTAAGTTTGAATAATACATTGAAAGCGTACATAATTTAACTCAGTTCATCTCCCAATTCTTTAATTAATGCTAGGTCATATTGGAGACTATTTTTTCTATTCCCATTATATAACTGTTTCTGGAATTCTCACTGTTAATAACTATTCCATGTTAATTTTTTGTTCTTATTAATAAAATGTTTGATCTTAAATAATTTCCAATACTTTGGCTCTTAAAGTAAACCTGATAAGGTAATTCACTCTATTGACTCATCCAATGTGTATGTAAACACGAAATTAGCAAGGACAAAGTACAATCTAAACGATAAAACTAAAGTTTTAACTAACAGAAATTAGAATGCATTATATGCTTGCACTTCAAATAGGCTACTTTTCCCATATCTTTTACTAAATTCACTCATACCTTAATTCAGTCTTATCAAAGCTATTAATTTCTTTCCCTATTAAGTAAAACTAACACAAATCAACCGGCCAGATAAATTTATAATATGGTGAATCAATAAATGATATACACATTATATGCGCATTTTAACTCATAACCTTGACATTAATACGATTAAAATTAAAGCGAACTAAAATTTAATTAAACATTTTGGACATTGCGAATGAAAACATTTTATTTGTTTTAATCAGCATTTTTCTAGACTTGCGTTTTGTGATGTCTCAGCCTTGGTCTTATTATAATTCCTCGGGTTATTACCCATATTTTTATTATGTGAGTTAGTCATTTTTTGAACCAAGTTTCAGGGTTATCCAAGTAATTCTCAGGCGCCTCAAACTCAGCCAGCAGCTGACGGAAGCGCTCCACATACGTCCCAACCTTCCACGTCTGAGGATAATGCTCCGCCTTCTGTGGCAGCTGTTCCGGCATCAAGCGTGGCACCTCAACCAGCAATAGATCCTTACGCGCTCTATGCTGTTCAGTACGCTGCAGCCGTAGCTTCCACGGGTGATCCAGCTTTGGATGCTGCTCAAAGGTGGAATTCTATGAACTGCTCTTATTTCAATTCACTTAACGGAACTACCCCAACAACAATAAACATTGTAAGTAAACCCAGTCCTTTAAAGTCAACAGCTACTAAATCGGAATCCTCTGTATCTGACACCTCGAGTGCGCCACAATTATTTGAAGCTGGTGGTGGAGAAACTAAATGGAGCCCTGAGTTGAAGTATGTTTTTTTTATTTGAAATATTTCAACCATTATAGGGATTATGTTCGAAGAGCATTTCTAAGTACTGAGACCGCTGTTGAGAAGGATCAAATGGAGAGAATTCTTCGTCAGAAAATAGAATACGTTTTTTGCAATAATAAGGTCGTTGATTGGACGAAAGAACAAATCCCAGTAATTCCGAAGATTTCTTCATTTACTGCGTCGGCATCTAACTCGAAGTCTTCAATCAAGTGAGTATTTGGCCATTTCCAAGTGCTGTTTTTTGCTGATTTGGGGTTTATGCAAATGTCCGCTATCTCTTTTTAGTTTAGTGCGTCCCCCTACTATTCAACCTTGGAAAACCCGTGGTAACGCGGGATCTCTGCAGACTGGCACTTTAGCTAGAAATCAGACGTCAAATTTGAATTCTGGCTTGGTAGATTCTTTTCAAAAGACTAAATATTTGTCTCCCCTTCCCCAAAGTGCCGATAGCAGCGCCTCTGATTCACCCTCAAAATTTCATGATGTTAGTAAAAGAAAGCGCTCGATTCGTCCACGAAGTAGATCTTCCTCATCTGAAATCAGTCCCTCTAAGAAAAAGTCTTTTCGTGGGAAAAATAAGAATAACAAAAAGCCAGCACATGCCAATAATCTGTAAGTTGAATTTAGTTCAGTTATCCTTTCAAATCATAATAACCGGCATCTATTAATTAATCGCATTTATAGGAATGATAGCGAAACGGATTTTTTTCAGCCTCAAAATCAAACCAAGTCCAAACGAAGGAAAAATAAAAAGCACAATGGCAAACGCAATGGCCGGAGTTGTACCAAGGCAAAACCCTGGGTACAGCCAGATACTGCACAGTCTCGTTTAAATGAACGGGCTGAACGTTTTAAGGATCATCTTGATGCTGGATCTATTGCTAAATCTACTAGTCAACTTAATTTACTTTCTAGCCAAACAAACACGGATGTATCGTTGGAAAGCAATACCTTTGCCGGAACCATGCAGGAACTTGAAAAACCCTATCTCCGGTTGACAAAAGTGTGTACTTTACCTTGCTCGATGCCTTGGTCTCTCTTTGATGTTATTTGGTATCTCTCATGTTTTAGGCTTCTCTTCCCTCTGAAGTGCGACCTGAAAGTGTGTTGCATCTCTCTCTTGCCCATGTTTTAAAGCGATACAGGGATGGAAAGGATTATCATTGGGTTTGTGATCAGCTTAAAAGCATTAGACAGGATCTTATAGTAAGTTGCTTGATCAGTGACTTGTCCATGCCTCGTCAATGCTTTCTAAACTTAGTTTTATTTTTCGTTTAGGTTCAACGCATTCAATCGGAATTCGCCGCTAAGGTATACGAAACCCACGCAGATCTCGCTTTGGAAGTAGGGGACTCCTCTGAGTTCCACCAATGCCAGTCTCAACTCGCTCTCCTTCATACCGATGGCTATGGGGCGTCGCGCCGTTTAGAATTCACTGCCTACCGCTTACTCTACTACATTTCCACGGAGGATCAGCTAGGTAAGTATAATTTTCTGCAATAATTAACCCTAATTTCATTTAATTTTCGTTTGTTGAAATAATACCTGTTATCGTAAACTCAAATCAGCAATCTTCGAAGTGGTGTAAGTTCTGGAATGTAGTGGGATTTGGATTTCATGCAAATATATTTGAATTAATAAGCATGTGCAAACCAGCGAAATATCTCTATTCTATTAATTTTTCTACAGTGTTCCTCAAAATTTTTTAATTTGACATTTCGTTAGCCCCTTGTGATTAACTATTTGTTTACAACTCTTCAGTGTAGTTGTAGTTAAGTTTTCTTGATCTTTAAAATAAAACAATTTAGAAGGCATGATTATGGGGAATGTTTGGATTTTTTCAAATGTAACCACTAGTGTAGAAGAAATGATCAATGGTAGGGATATGGGAATCTGAAATCTGATCTCAATGTCATTTTTCTCAAGTAAAAATTTGTAGTTTTGGCTTAATCCCTTTCTAAAGGTATCAATGCTCAGCAGTCTTCGTAGTTTTTGAAGCTTATTAAATTAATCACATCAAATTCAGCCACATGCCAGGTTGTTCATTCTAGCTTAACTCTTCCAATGTCGATACGTTTTCTTTGGAACCAGAAAGTAGATTTCATCGTAAATCGTTTGGTGAACTTGACATCTAGTCGAAATTTTGAATGTTTTTATTGTTTTGTATTTTTTAGGTATGAACAAACTCCTTTCCTCACTAAAGAGTTCTGAGAAAACAGATCCCTTTGTGCGTTTCGCACTTAAAGTACGTGAATTTTGGTCCTTGGGTAACTACAAGCGCTTTTTCAATATGGCCTGCAATTCTGAATGTTCAATCCCTTATGAGACCGAATCTTGTTCCATGCAAGCCTGCCGACTAGTTTTGGCCTGGTCTCTTGAAAGGGAACGAAAGTTGGCGGCTAAGAAGATCTTTATGACGTGCGTAGTCATAAATACACACGAATTATACGGTTTGCTTTTTCTATGCATTTAATTTAGCTAAATTATATTCTTATTTGGTAAGTTAGGTATTAAATATGCTAACTGTTTTCTTTTGAGACAGATATTACACTCCGTGTTTTTTATAATGACTTCTCTATTATCCCCTACCGCTTATTGGACTATTTTCTAACTCGTCCGTCTTTTCATTTCCTTTTTGGTGATTCCTCTTTTTCGGCTCTCCTCGTTGTCCATGGTCATTTTCTTGTCTCGCCGTTTATTGGGAATCGAACGTTCATCTTCGTGATCTTCTATTTGAAATGTGCAGTTATCGTCCAACATTGAGTATGGAATTCATCACAAGAACCCTGGGGTTTGCGGATGCGAATTCATGTTCTGAATTCCTCACTGAAAAGTTAGGAACTAATGTGGAAAACTTGGCCGAAATTGACAAAGTAGACTGTAAAGTTGTGTGGTCGCAGATCCAGTCACAACTAAACTAGTCAGTCAACGGCTGCATCTGTTGATAAAGCGTGATCACGTATCATCTGCCATCAAATTCGTTCATCCAGACAAGGGTTGCTTTGAGTCTAATTCACTATCTCATTCCCATTAGTATTTTTCGTATCCGAAAATTCTTTTCCCGTTAGATTGTTTACGTAATTTGACAAAGTGAACAAATTCATGCAGAGATAGTTGGTGCAGCCACTCAAGGCAAGGTATCGTGTATATATACAACAGGACTTTCTTAGTTTCTTTCCTCTACCTCCTCCCCTTGCGTATGAAAGTTTTATCCTTTTGAATTAATAAATATGTGGCTTTGCCCTTTTCTGACTTGCTTGTTTCATATATCAACAAATACCCATGCTTATATTGCCTCTTGAAATTTATGAAGTTTGTTTTTATTATAAAAATTTGTATTACAATTATCTGGAATGGATACTAGTATGTCTACACTGACTCTTTCTGAGTGTTGCGAGCCCACCGCTATAAAATTTACTTCGGTTGTTTTGATCCCGGAAAGGAAATGAAAAAAGAAAAACTGTGCCAAATGAGACTAGGCATTTATTAACGTAATGTAGAGACTATTTGTAAAATTGCGTCGAATTATGATTGGCTGAATATGGTGAAAGATGTTTGACCTCGTCTTTATTCTGGTTGTGAAGTGAAAGTAATTAAGATGAGAACTCCTAGATATCTTGTTTCTGCCCCCTAAGTGTATTATTACTGGTTGCAAGAGCTTCGTCGTATACGTGAAGGGCAGTTGCAGTAAGTCGAACAGGGGTGTTAGAAAGTGTGCCTTCAGGCAATTCAGTCTGGGAAGAGAGGATAAAGTTGGGGGTTTCTTGACAAGTCAAAGAAGGATTCCGAAGTACGGTATAGATTTTTAAGGTAAAATCAGAGCAAACATAACAGCTTCCAAAGTCCAAAGTGGGCCTTTTCAACAGTAGCATTGACACTGATAGCGAACTTCCGGTGCATGACAAAGCGTTGTTTGGCCTCGCAAATCGAACAGCTCTCACTTTTAAATTTTAGCTTTATTGAAGGCGAGGAATGATTGCCACATCGAAACAAGGCGGATTTATTAGTTGTCAAAAAGGGAGTTGTGCATCAGTTTCCTGGTGTTAATTCCTGTTGCCAGAAGGGTCAGCGACGCTGACTAGTAACGGGAGTAGCAGAAGTTGAGTCTACCATCGGGGCAAATTCATAATGGTGCTCCGTTACTCAAGATTAGTATTAGGTAATCTCCGTGCAAAGGAAGGAATGCAACAGTTGGCTAACATAGTTTCTCTAAATGCAATATTTCATTTCCGGGGGGTATGCATCGCATTAAAGCGTCAGCAAAATTCCAACCTCAAATTTTTGTCGAAATATAAAACATCATGGTATCAATCAACTGATTTACTTCGGTGTGGTGATGTGATCTTAGAGCTTGTCGGGTGTGGGGAACACAACTTTAGCATGACAAAAGCAGAGGCCTCTCGACCAATCAACGTCCAAAGCCAGTTCGTGGTTATCCGACAAACCAATGGCCAGAGTCATTACGTGGTTATCATGCCAGATAGGGTAATACAAGGATTAGGTTCCTCGTCACTGCAAACCATACCAAATAAACGTGTTCTACATCATACGTCTGTTTTGGTTTAAAGCAATTTAGCTAATTCTGGGAGCCTTTTCAAACTTAGGAGAATCTGCTATAGAGATTACTGAGTATAGTCAAGGCTTATTAGTGTAGCAATCCGCTACACGGGCAAGGAGAATCGAATATTCAGCAACATACAATGTGTTTGGAAACTAATGATAATGATTTGCATACCTCTATTTTCTCTTTGACAGAAAACTACCTTATTGATTAGATTTAGTATTGAAGTATTTAAGGCAATCAAAACTGCAACCTTCTGAACCAAAATAGAAGTACTTGTCAGGACATAGAGGTGCTGGATATTGGTGCACATTGACCTAATGAAAAGCTGGGATTGGAGATGCGTTCCTAATCCTAAGTGTGTCAAATTTTGCTGACCCATGCCAAATCAGATTGCTCTTCAAAATACACTTTACCTTTCCTCACAATAAAATTGTCACTTGCCCAGTTTAAACATTTAACCTATTCTTTCTGCTAGTCCCACCCCTGGTCCTCTAATTTGTGAAAGATTGCCTCTTGTTAGACCTTGCAATTTTAAAAGGTATGTCTTAGTTAGATAATGAAGTGTCGCTAATGGTATTAATGCTAACTTAAAACTCATTCAACATCACTTTCTACCGAAGACAAAGTTGTTTTTATAATAAAATGACTACTTGCTTGGGTATTCTTTAATTTCTACTTAGTTTCTGCTTATCTATAATTGCTCTTTGATATTTGCTTATCTTGCACCATATTTCCTACAATTTCATACACGGTAGCAGAATTAAGCTTCAGTTTCAGGTTTGAGATAAAACTTTAATCCACCTGATTAAATATCTCATGACTCGTAGAAAAGTATTTTGGTGCTTTAGGGTCTCTAAAATCTTTTCGAGTTAAATCAAGTGAGTTCAAGTTTTTTGACACTATTAGATCGCTAAATAGGTGCTGATTAATCAGTCTTGTTATTAGTGTAGTGGTTTTCAAGGTGCAGTGCTCTATGTTGTGGGGAGCACAACTTTAGCATGACAAAAGCAGAAGCCTTCCAACCAATCAACGGTCAAAGTCATGACGTGGTTACCATTCCAGAAAGCGTATATAAGGATTAAGGTCCAGGTCACTTCAGGCCGTGCCAAATTAACGCCGTGACAATTAGCGCTGTACCAATTAACCACCGTGCCGTACCACACCGTACCAAATAAACATCATACATCTGTTTCCTCTATAGCTTTAAAGTAGTTTAGCTAATTCTGGGAGCCTTTCCAAACATAGAAGAATTTGCCATAGAGATTACTGAGTATAGTCAAGACTTGTTAGCGCAGCAATCCGCTATAATGTAGCTGATATCAATTAAAGGTTAGTAACTCCTAACAATAAGGAGTTACCTGACCTCACCAACAATATTTCGTACAACCTATCCAAGTGTGCACATAGATACGCACGCAATAGCCGACCGGAGCACAGATACATCGTCGAATGTACATAATTTATGCAATAATTACTTGGATTTTACTTATCTGGCGGTCAAATACTAATAATGAACTACCATTAAAATAGAGCCAAAAGTTCCTCTGATGGATATAAAAATAGTTATTTTCACTTACGAAAAATTAAACCAGCAATTTATTATTAAGTATCTTGCAATTTGCTTATAAATACGCACACGCACGCACACGCACGCACACACACGCACACACGCACACACTCACATATGATTTCATCAATTTTCATTGGCCCAGTTCATGAGCTTGCTTCTTTTGTTCATTCGTTTTTACGCACTTTCTGACGTAAATATTACTGAATAAAGATTGCCTCGAGTACATAGGATCTCAGTTCGTGAAAATATGTACTTTTAAATAAATAACTTAATACAAATATCGATCAGCCCCTAATTTTAAGCTTTTCTCCTAATCGAGTACTTTTTTGTATCAAAAAGAAGGCCACAAGCTTCACCTGGGTATATAAGACTACCAGTGAAGAACTCATGATCAATCTTTTCAGCTAGGCAGACAATCATTTATTATTTCAAAGGAAATATACTCTCCTAATACAGGAATTATCGTTTAGAGCTTGGGTTGCAGCAGCTCCTATTAAATGTACACTTTCTATCTCCTCCTTACATTGATTGCAGTTAAGTTTATAGAAATACGAAAAGTAAGGAACCTCGCCAATCACATCTTGGTTACTCATACGGTGCAGGGTTTCATATAAAAATGTTAAATTTAGACCACGGCACTTTGCATTTAAAATTGTCATCTTGCAAAGACTGAAGCCAGTGTAAGTGAACCCCATTAAGTTGAATCATTAGAAAATAATTTATTGAATAATGACAAATAATAATCGGAATCAGCTCGTATCATATTACTTCCCTGAAATTTCGAATTCATCTCCAGCAATAGCAATAAAACTTTAGTTTTCGACATTATTCCTTGAGCCTTAGCAATATCAACTCCGGTTAACGATAAGGTTGAACTGATGAATTTGTTCAAATTAAGCTATTTTTAGAAATTAGTCTTTTAAATCAGCTTAATAACTAATAAGTACATGTGTGTCCTTCAAAGTTTACCCATGCTCATGAAGGAGAAGTCAATATCACTCCAAATAAATAAATAAATACGAGTTCACTAAAAAATACCCCGTTAAAAACACGGTACATTACGTTAACCACGCATTTAAGTCTAAATAAGACTTTAAAATTTAGGAAATGAAAACATTTGACATTTCATTTTTATCAATATTTTAAATTGCCTTAATTAATGACGTAAAACAAAGTGGTAGCGAGTATCATGGGCTTCCACACTACCCATTTAAATCTTATTTTATTAAACGATTTTTCTTTTAATAGTAGAGGACATAGGATTGCACTTAGAACATAATCGTGGGACGTAGTCATTTATAACAAATAATTTAAAGTGTTCCTATTTGGCCCTCCTGAATAAAAAAATGGTGTTAGGCGTACTTAAGTTGCAGTAGTCAATTATAACCGCATTTAGGGATGGAAAAGAAATAATCCTGGGCATAAATGTGGTTAAAAAGGCTAAAGATGAGAAATATGATCATACCGTCTTTACTTGTGGAAACCATGCCTCTTGCACTTGGTGAGAAAGGGTAATAAATGCGCTTGTGGGTTTCACACGATAGAAAGTTCTGCATTTCATTTTTAAATGAAAGTCAATCCTATTTTGCCATTACCTCTGCTCTATTGAACTTTCAACATACAGACCAAACTAAGAAATATAGACGGTAAATTATACCCATAAATTAGAATTCAGAATCGAGATAAAACTATTAAGCGTCTGAATTCTTTGTTAACGAATAAATGAAGCAACACCATTATCCAATATGCGCTTCTATTTACGTTAGTTGATGTAACAAATAACAATTTCATTATATTTATTTCCATTCATTCGATGGGAGTAACTTATCTTTGCTTATGTATTATCCTGAAAAATCTACTAAATTTGATTTTATTTGCTCAAAAACTCTGTATAAAATCTCTATTCTATTAAATATTTGTAACAAAATAATTTTTAATGTATATGGGGAATGAAAGCATTGGCACAAAGAAAAGGCAATTAGTTATATTTGTTAACTCTTCATACGACCTAACCGTTTTATTATTCAACCTTGACTGTAATTCCGCTTGCCGCGTTTGCTATCAAGGTGTGACTGTAAGTATGAGTGAACGGAATTTGGCGTCGCATATAAAAAGTAACAAATCGAAATCTTCTATCGAACTCGAATGCAGTAATAAAAAACAACAATTTCACAACTTGAATCGTGGGTGCTGGAAAGGTGTTATTATAGTTCGTATTATCAAAATTTAGGCAATCGTACTAATGCCAGTGATGTCGATCAGGAGACAAAAATCCCAAAAGAGAAGGACGATATGTTAGTGCTTATTATGTTGAACATTTCTTTTGTTTACCGTTTCAATATTGTGTCTGTTCATTTACAACCTTGCTTTACATTTTGATTCGTAAACGCACCTTAGTATACATTTGTTAAGCTTTTTTTCATCTTATGTTCAGTAAGTATAGAGGTTAATATTCCTATTAGATTTTGAGTAACATGCACTTTTATTTATACTTTGTTCGACCATTACTCTCATTAGTGTTTGTTAATCTCACTCATGTGATTTGTATGTGAGCATTTGTCATTCACTTTTAGATCAGAGTTAGATCATCTTGCAATCTCTCCAATGGCAGATTCACGTTGTGGAAACCGTTACAATCGGACTTCAATTAACCGAAATCGATTAATCAAGTTTGACAAGTCCTTTGAACACCTTTCTTCCTGTCAGCAATCTTCTGGACTTTGTATCGCCGATATGACAAGACGTATCGATTTAAAATTGGACAACAAAGATCAACACCCTTCTATTGTGGGGACTATGCAAGCACTCGAAAAACCATATTTACGTCTATCTAAAGTAAGTTTTCTTGCTAATTTTAAAGAGCATATTCCAGTTGAAAAGGTGATTATTAATTAACGTCCATATTTAGTAAATGGAGTGGAAAGTGAAATATGTTCATCTTGACTCAAAGAATGTGCGATCTCCAATTATAACTGATGGGAGGCCAACAACTTAAAGGTCTTTGTTATCATCTAAATATTAGGGGATTCTAGAAGCAATGAAATTTTTATCCCTTGGCAAATTTTTTTCTGAAGAGAGGGTAATGTAAGACGTTTATCCATGGTCACTGATCTCGTGACCTCTGACTTGGCAGGCCTTCACGTCGTCAAGTTGTCACCTAGGGGGTATCAAATCTTGAAATATTGTGTTAGTCATTTCAATTTTCAGATGTCAGATCATATGTTCTAATTTAGCTCCCTGAGTAACTATGTGATTTAATATCATAACTGTGACTTTTTGTATCACTACTTATTTTAGACCCCCGATCCTTCAGAAATCAGACCACCTGAAGTGCTTCAACTCTCACTCCACCATATTCTCAAACTATGGAAGAATGGAGAACGAAAGTACGCCTGGGTTAGTGATCAATTCAAGAGCATGCGACAAGACCTATTGGTAAGGCAATCTTATGCTAAAGCAACTTTAATCACCTTTAGATTCAACGAATTTATTCAGAGTTAGCTATTGAGATCTACGAGTCAAACGCCAAAGTTGCAATTGACGCTCACGACCCTCTGGAGTTCAATAAGTGTCAATCCCAACTCTTTGCTCTTTATTCTTCTGGTACTTCTTGGCCTCACAGACTAGAATTCATAGCCCATCGAATCCTATACTATATCTTCATAGAAGAAATCCAAGGTACGATTAAAGTTGTGTACTGTTTACTGGGTTGTTCAAAAACTGCAAACTTTATGGCTTTTGGTGGCTCAATATCAATTATAGCACTTCCAAATACTTAATGTACTAAGGTATTACTAAGCCCTATAGTAGAGCTCCTCGGAGAACTTGACCAGGCTAGGTCGAGAGATCCTCTTACAAAACTGATGATATTAAAAACTAGTAGGGCACAAGTGCTTTTCCAAAATAAGCTGGCAAAGACCACGTTTTAAAGTTGAACGACGTAGTGGCGGTAGATAGAAAAATGAGTGAGAGAAAGTAGTTCGTACTGAGAGAGTGGAATCTTAGTTGTGGCAAAGAGAGTCTATCGAAGCACGATAAAGGAGTCGACAGGAAGAAGTTACTAGAGTACAAAATACTTCTCATTTTGAGACATCGCTCATTTTATAGGGCGGCATGTTGATCGATACTAATCGATGGCATTCATCATTGTAGGTTTGAACCTTCTGTTCATGCACCTGAAACCCTCTGAAAAAGAGAATGTCTTCGTTCAATTCGCTTTAAGGGCTTATGATGCATGGAGCCAGCACAATTACAAACGACTTGTTGATCTTGCTAACTGCGTTGAGTTTGTCGGAGAAGGGGAGAAGTGTAAAGGCCTTCTCTCTTGGTCTCTTCCTCGTGAACGCCAACACGCAGTCAGAGCTATCTTTAAAAGGTGAGTTTTCATCAAAAGTGCTCTCTAAATGTTGTGCTTTCTAACACTTTTGACTTTTTTTATTGGTGAACTGTCCATTTCAGTCTTGAAGCGAAGATCTCGACATCGCTGCCCTAAAAAGCTTCAAGCCTTGAGGTTTATCTTAACGGTCTTTTGGAGCTTAGCTCCCAAGGTGACTTGAAGATTAATTTCCTGCTACTTTTGAAGGAAATCCGACTACTTGCTTTTTATTTAAGAAGCTGTGTATGGATGTGGGAATAATAATAAATGCCAACAATTAGATGATGATAGTCGAGCCACTTATCACGTACTTTATTGATGATGGTAACCAGTACCCTAAACACTATCTCCGCTTGCCTTGCTCTCGTCCACAGATTAGTTAGATTAATGTAATCCTCAAGCGAATTAGAAGTAGGCTTGCGGGGGTCCTTGATGGACCAACGCGAAGTCTGCACGCAGAGCAGGGTAATGGGGAAACCAAACTGGGTGCTCAGTGTGGCCATTAGCTAACTCTTCATAGACCCTTCCTGATGAAAGACTTGAATTCTGTCAAATATAATCAGTGACTGACCTTTCCTCTTGGTAAGTGGGCACCGAATTCGTTACCTAGGAATTTGATTTATCATAATTATTTTGTTCTAAATAACTCAAGAAATCGGCTGGCTTAGAAACCTTTTGACAGACTATTGTACATGGGACTGATTCTAGAAAGACGTCACAAAATCAATACTCGTGGGTATAAATCAAATATTGTAGATGACCGATTACACTGGTCAATTTCAGTTAGCTAGAGGGTAGTAGAATGGGAGTTTCTCTCAAAAGCTGCTCCGGAATGCATTGCCACTACCCAAGTCAAGGGTTATGAACTCTCCATAAGCTGGAAACTTAATTTTGATTAAAGCTTTCCATTACCTCTTTTTAGCTACAGACAAACATTAAGTCTGGACTTCATTGCCAAAACTCTGGGATTCGCTGACACACCTTCCTGTATAAACTTCTTTGCCGATACAATGGGAATCAGCTTAGATCTTTTGAAACCTTCCGATAACATTAACTGTAAGGAGGTTTGGTCAAAGATTAATCAGGCCCAAGTTACTGCCTAAAGTGGCCATATGCATTCCACTTTTGTGGATGACTTTACTTCCGTCTTTTATTCTTCTATTGTATAGAACTTTTTACATGTATACAATTAACTTCTTACACCTTTATTGCTTGTCAAATGTATTTTTACACAAATAAAATATTTCTGTGTACAAGATACTGCAATGAAAATACGCATTTTGAATTAAAGCAGCGCTAAATTCAGCCAATAAAGCTACTTTTTAGTAATATTCCCTTTCGGAAGCAATGATCGAAAGGGGTGATGAGATACAACGGACTTTTCCAATTCAAGAGGCCACACAAGTTGACTTGTACCGTGGATGCAGTGAACAACCGCAGGAGTATAAGTGAGGAATAGGTGGAGCAAGGGACAAGCGTCAGCTCAGCATAAATGTAAATGCGCTTGAATGGTGGTCAAATTAATGTACGTAGGTGGATTTGAATGTTTTGTGCAATTTGTTCGTCTGATGAGTAGTCAATAAAGATTATCAAAATGCAGAGTTATGGATCAGTAAGTGCGTTCTGTAAAAGGATGCAAATAGACAAAGTGGGTTTGGCAGCTATTGCTGGAGAAATAGCCTTTTGAGTTTGATCAGTGCACGTAACTTTGAGCAAAACGATAAGAATCTTAATGAAACATAGAGCTTTGCCGGAAATCAATGCAGTAAAGTAATGACGAGCAGATCATGACAATCGAAACAAGGTGATTATAACGGTGCTTAAGGTGTGGGAAACTGGAAATTTGGTCTGTTAATAGTGTAAAAGCTGATTGGGTGCGTTTCATATTCATTGTTTGAGTAATGATCGAATCCTGTTATAAAGGACAATCGGAAAAAAGCTCGAAACTAACTGTTAAGCATCTGCACATTTACGACGGCCCCTCGGATGGTTGTACCCTATCACACAAATATTTCCAAGTATTCTCCTGGCACCAAGCATATCGCAATGAGTGAATCAGAATTCGGCTAAGGTTTCAGACCAACCAGCATATTAGATAGAGCAAACAGTTCCCTCCTGTATGAGGGGATATTAACGAAGATGGTGACATGGTTGCCTTTTCTTACCTCTGTACCCTTTAGCATATCTTGGAAAGATCTATGGGGATCTTAGAGACCATGTCTATGAGATGTTCTTTAATAAACGCGTAGTTAGATCACACTTATTGCAAGCGATTTTGTTAGGAAGACAAATCGAGTATTCTCGGTGCACTAGAGCGCGAATAATTAGCTTCGTCCACTGGGTTATCCACTACTGCATAATCACACCTAGATAATATGTAAGAACGCTGCCAGACAGCCAATCATTTAACACATCCGATCTTACATAATCGGGGACTTTAAAACATTCTCCTTCTGAAGGTCTTAACTTTGTAAAGGCGTAACTGAACATTGTGGTTTCTGACTTTGGGGTTGATAGTTAAGCATTCCTCTAGCGAATCAGATGATTGACAAGCAGTTTACTACTGTAGAGCAATCCAGTTTACAGAAGGCAGTGCCGCAACAGAGCAAAAGATTATAATAACTATCCAAACCATATGAATACAAATCCAATTTTTGCACTTACTTTAGAAGGGTAAACCATTTCAATAACAAAAAGACTGGATAATCAAAAGCATTGATTTAAACAATACGAGCAATGTTTTCATACGCCACACATATATTGAATGAATTAGTAAAATACTGAATACACACGCGATACAAATTTACATTCACCTAACAGCACGTGAGTAAAACGAACTCTATAAAAAAGGAGAACAGGAAAAAATACAAAACTCCCACAAGGTCAATCACAAGTTCACTAACGCAGGGTCGCCTAGCAACAAAAATTATGTGAAAATACACTTAATGGACCGAGTATAATAACCTAAATAGAAAAGCCATCTTACAATGCACAATAGTAATATTTTACAAAATGCTGACATCAAGGATACGAAAACTAGAGGTGGGGTTTGGGAATTATTAATCTGTACAATTAAAAAGAGAAATAAGGGAGGGCTTACAGCCTCAGTGCAGTCGCGAGCCATAGTGGACACTGGGTCCAGCACTACTATTACCACTAACGGACGGGGGTCTTGGGTGATTAAATAATCGATCGCTAACATTTCCACCACTTAGGGAAGCACTTGCAGGCCTAAGAATGCTCGGAGCGGGTCTTCTGGAAACAATACTCTCATTTGCCGGAGAACTAGACACCGTTGATGTTGCACTTTTTGAGTAAATAATAGGTGGCTCTTCTGAGAAATCTGATCCGTTATCTCCGGAGTAGTTATAGTGTATTTGAGACCGCATTCCACTGTTCTGGTGTTGATGATAGTTGTTACCATAGCTACCACGAGATGAAGGACCCGGCTCGTTATCGATTATTCGAGGTCGCTTGAAGGTCGGCGTGTGGGATGGATGTGGTTGAGGGTGGGACACCTTTAAAGACGGTGGTTGTGAACGCTTTACATTTTTTGGTGGTGGCGGAGGTGGTTGTGCTATGCATTGCGGACGTCTGTAACTGGGACCAGGCATATGATTGAAATCATCTTGCCAACCGTTTTCAAATTCACCCTATTTAAAGGAAGACAAAACACCAATTATGGAGACAACAAAGATGTGCTTGGTAATTTGGCAAATTAAAATACCGTATTATCAGATTCGGTGTCTGATTCTTCATAAGGCATTTCTTCACGTGAAAATGCTACAAATAACAATCCTAAATATTTATCACCACGATTGGGGGTTAGCAGAGCAAGTCTTGTGAGAAATGAACGTACATTTAGGCCGTTGAACGGGGGCGCGTAGTTTGACGGGGGGAGCCCTATTGCGCTATAGAATAGGGAGTGATGAAAAAAAACCCACGAACTACCTGATGCTGAGCGTTGCGAGTTTGAAAATCTTGATTTGTTGAAGACTTGACAGGTCTGGATAATAAGTTATTTTAGAGAAGTTTGCTAACCTTTTATTCTCGGAAGCTGTATTTTGTGCTGCCTTAGATTGTGATTGGATCAATTTTTCCAAGAGAAAACTGAAAAAAATGATAGAAATAATAAAAAAATGAACACTTACGCTCTGTGACGAGATACTTCCTGAAGTTTTTTGCGTAGCTTCTCCATTTCATCTTTAAGGAGCTCATTGGCCTAAGAAAATGAAGAAATTTAAAGAATAATCCTCCACGTACCAAGACTTGCTCACTGCACAGCAGTTTAAGGGACTCATATTTATCCTTCAATGAGATACCTTCAGAAACGTAAATATGTACAAATATGGCAAGTTACTTTTATCCGTATCTGCCATTATGAGTTGTTGAATGTCGTGCCACTTCCGCTATATAATGCAACTAGGCAGGGCGGTCCGCTGACGTGTACCAAAAAGCAAAAAAGTTTAACCAACCACACAAACGCGGGTTTAAAATGGATGGCGAATAGCGAGAACAGTCGACATGATTGCAGGCGGCAGCCATCATTATTAATGTGATATATTCCAAAATCCGCAATATGTGCTATTTTTTAACGTTTATTTATTTTAATAAAAATATAGGAATAACTAATTTTATAATTATTTTGTTTAAAGTTTTGTTCATCATGCAAGGACCTTAAACATACTAGGCTTAAAAGTACGCCTCTCTGCTTCTGTCTGCGAACTTTATGGTTTTACATTATCTTTGAGTTTTATTTTTCGCTACTTGTTTCGTTGAGCTAATTTTATTATTTAGTGTATGTTTGTTTTACGATTTTTTGATTTGTGTCATTTTACCTTAAATTCCTTGGTGTTTGATATTTTGTCGTTGCTCAATTAATTTTTTACCACTTAGATGACTCGTCATTCCAAAAATTGCACAGCTAACACTGTATATACCTACCATGAACGTCGTAAAGATGCTAAGAATTCCGGTTATGGGACCCAGACCGTTAGATTGGGGAAAGACTCCATTCGACCATTCGATTGTTGCTGTCTTACTCTTCAGCCGGCTAAAGATCCCGTTATCACGCAAGATGGCTTCATTTATGATCGTGCTGCCATATTGGAATATATAATCTCTCAGAAGGCAGATATTAAACGTCGGGAAAAAATTTACGCTAAGCAACTAGATCGTGCTCAGCGTCAGGCCATTGAAAAGAAGAAGGCTGAACGTGATGAAAAAGCGCGTGCTTTCATGGCTCTTAATACGCTTGACACCCATTCTAAGGCTTCCGCTCAAGCTGCAGAATCTGCTGCCCTTGCTATCATCTCCAAAGGCAGGCTAACCTCATTGGAAAGTGACTACAAACCAGGTACTGCCGCTAGTTTCTGGACAAATATCCCCAGTGCAGCTGAATCTAATAATGATGTGCCTGATATACCCAAACCCGATACTACAATCCGTTGTCCAATGAGTGGTAAACCCATCCGTTACAAAGATCTAGTCACAGTCAAATTCACAAATTTTGTACCGGATGACAAAGGCGCTAGTGGCAATCGATCTACAACATCTAATGAAATTCGCCGTATCTGTGCGGTTTCTAGTGATCCCCTCACTAGCGCTACTCCTTGTTTTGTTCTCCGCCCTTCTGGTGCTGTTGTGACTCGTGAAGTGGTTGAGAAAATCATTAAAAAGGATATGGTTGATCCTATTTCTGGCAGTAAACTTACAGATGCAGATCTTATTCAAGTTCAAACCGGCTGTGGCGGGTTTGCCGATGGAAGATCCGTTTTAACTGCTACTCGTGTTGCTCCCGTTATGCCGTCTTGAAATCTACTTTCTCTTTTTACTTGTACAAACTGATATTACTTCGTTAAAATATTTTGCTATTTAATTATCATTTTGTTCTTTCTACGTGTGGTTGTCAGTTAGCTAGATGAGATATATTTGAAGTTTCAGTATATTGATAAAAACCATTGATCTTTGATTGAGACTAAGGCAGAAAGTCTTATCGATGTCGCGCGTGAGGAGTCGCCGCAGATTACGTTTGAGTCAAGTCAGTTGGAGATCTTAGAGACTCCGAACGACTTCTTTAATACCATTGAAGTAAGCAAGTTTTATTAATTTTTAGTCGATTTTGTATAGAATGGTTTAAAAACTGCCAGAAGTCGGGTTGTCTTGTCTACGCTCTATCTTGGCACTGGTGAACGTGAAGAACGTCTAGTTAGTTTTCTCTATAACATTATCTACTTATGGCTTTTTGAGTAGTGTTGTTTTATTGGTTCGTACCAACTGTAGGTTAAGGCGTTGACTGAAAATCCCAACAAACCTTTGGTTGTCATCCTAGCAGATGCAACACGTTCAACACGTCCGCTTAAATTTACCGAAAAATTTGTTGGGCAGGGACTGAAGGCATCTCCCTCTTCTCCTGTTGTTGAAAATAGTTCTTCCCCATTATTTTTGCTTCAAAGGATTGCCAATCTACCAAATAGTCGAGCATCCTTATATCAAACCCACAAACTGCGGGGTTTCCTTTACAAAATGCTTCCAAAAAGAATAAATGAAGTATTCGGTCTTCAGCATATGAAAGTGTACATATTTGACGATGATGTTATCATTAGCGGGTTTGTTCACTGATTTGGCTCCTTTTTCTCAAATTTACTTATCTGTATTATGTTTTTTTGCCACTTTCTAGCGCAAACCTCAGTGATGAATACTTTACAACACGGCAAGATCGTGCTTGGGTGTTCCGCGGAGTATCAAAATTAGCAGAATTCTACACAGATTTGATTAATATCGTCTCATCGCTGAGCTATTTGGTTACTCCTGAGGGAGGATTGAAAGCCAATTCAAAAGAAACTGATCCCATTTTGGGTAAGCTAGTGTGGCTACTTTATATGACCATGGATTCATGCAATTACAAGATTAGACAAGTAGTCAGTCACTAACTTTTGGAATCAATAACATACATTTTTAATCGGAAATAAATGCCCAAATAGAATACTCGTGTGTGCTAGTCCTTATTGCTTTCAGATGTCATTGCCATAATGTGGTGCTAACCCCACTGATCGCCTTAGTTCTAGCAATGCAAAACGGAACAGAAGACTTGACACACTCCGATTCACCTCTGTGACGACCAACTGTAATGTATTCTCGAAAGCTGAGCTGAATGATCTATTGATTTAAGAGTTGGTCTATTTTTCTTATGGAATTTTAATTTGTGTGAGCTATGCTCTAAACCGGAAAATCGAATTTTTATCTGATTGAGTTTGCGCTGGCCTGATAAATTCCCGTCTTTTTAACCTTTTTTTCGAATTTATGACTTTTTTTACTTCCTAGGGGTTCTAATATTTATATGTGTAGAATTTTAAATATATTTTAGGAATGAGAGTAAATGTAAACGGAGATTTTGGTTGTACGACACCCGTAACCCTATTGGCGATGACAACTGTTCTCATCTTGAGCACAGAAATCATTTGGCTTCTATCTGCTACTCAATTTTCTATTCCTTAAATAAACAGAAACTTTTTAAACTCATCTTTTCGTATCGTAAGGGGCCCCTAGAATCGAATTGACTTCAATTTGAAATGCTGACTGTTAATTAAATGATTGCCTATATTACTTGAACGCATGCTGTTGGATCAATTAACTGGCTATGTGTTGCAATCTAATTAGCCTCCAGCATAGCCGTAATGCTCCCAAAATCAATATTAACACGAGACGAAGCAGTTACTTAATTAGCTCAAAACTTCCACCAATCAATGATTCCCAATCTTGATGCATTGGAAAAATTATGTAAAAAGTGTTCATAAAATTGTTACTTGCTTTTCTTTTAGATAAAATTTTCAAGTTTACCTAATAATACGATAACCATAACAGATAATTGAGTAAATAATACCGTTTACATTTTTTGGGGAGCATAATTATTACAATTTCTGAAATCAATTTTCTCTTTTTTTGTGGCCATTGAGGTAGTGCTATTTGAATCAGAAAAAAATATATTTTTTTTTAAATCTCGCCAAAGTACATCCTTAAGAGTAGATTAATTCTTCTCTCTATCTCCTCAAAACCGCTCAATTTATTTATTGTTTTTTTTTTCATCTCAGTAATATTCCAGCTGCGCAACTTTAAGCTCTTTTATAGGTACCGCGTTTTTTTCGTGCCTTAATAGCGTGTCCGTAATTGAGGCCAATTTAGGCCAAAATCGTACTTACTTCTGCTTTAATTTCGGTTCCAGCAATTCGACATCGCAATAAGCTCACATAACGTCGTCCACTTTACAATACGTGTGTGTATGCATTTTTTCTAAACGTGATCGAATCCTTGTGTTTACCTCCTCTTTACACGTCATTACCCACACACGGTAGGTCTGGAATGTTGACAACCTCAGTGATTTATAACCTAATGTAATATTCCGAAAAGGTCATCGCCTTTGATCACAAAATGCGAGAAAAAGATAACAAAAGTCCATTTCGTAACCCGTTGTGTTGTACAAGGTGGCTGAAAATCAAAATGAAGCTTCATTTTATTGTTAGCATTTCGACATGTTCATTAATTTTTAAATATACAGGGATCCTTACAAGGCTTACATCTTCAATCAATCTCTATATCAAAATGTAGAGCAAAAATATAGTAGAATTTATTGAATAAATAAGCTTACATTTTGTACTCCACTTAAGTTTTATTTACAATAAATTATTATCGCTTCAAATACCTCACAAGTTAATTAGATATGGTTAAGGTAGAAAACGCATAATTTAACAAATTTTAAAATAATCGTCCGCTTATTACTAAGTCCATCATACAAATTGGGTATGCGAATGCGTAAATATAAATTAAAGTTAAAGAGATTTGGTTTCTGGGATTGGAGAATCTTACTTCTCTATTGAACTTGGAAGAACAAGTGTTGCTATTTTGGCATGGAACTTGATGCCAATAATGCGAGAAAATTCGGGTATATGTGGTGCTTTAATTACTCATGTTTTTTTGCAACCCGAAAGTCGGACAATTGAAGAAGTTGTTGATAGTTTTGCACGTCAATAGTGCGAATGCATTACCTTCCTTTCCTCGAACATGTCCGCATGCAATTGTCGCATTCCACTATAGCGTCCTTTCACGAATTCCTGCATAGAAGCCGAATAGAAGCTTATGGCAGCTAAAAGGCAAAGTCTTCTTCGTTGGAGCTTGGCTGCGGAATTTTCCAGATGAATTTATCCTTGATTAACGAATAGTTAACTTACCATACTTTAAATTGTCTTTAGCAAATGAGAGTGCATACTGCAGCCTCTTTCAAGCTCGAATTGAGTACTTTCTTTCCACTGCGAAGGTGAAATATTCTTCAAGTTTGGACACTGACTCGACGTCCTTCTCTAGCGTGATTCTTCCGCTGGTTCAGATGGGCGTTTATAACATAAGGCAAGAGGTCCCATTTGTCATGCGAATTCTCCAGTATCTTCGCATGTACGATGATAATGAGTCATCCTTGGAGATCTCCCTAACTTCGGGCTACTTTTGTCCGACCGATAAATTTGAGGAGGCGCTTGTTGCGGTTGCTCAGAAGTCAATTCAGCCTCCTCCGAAAATTAATGTGCTCTGTGCTGCTCCTGAGGTAACAATTTGTCATGCGGAATAATATTATTGATTTTCCATTCTTCCATAGCTACTTTTTTTTAATTTATAATAGCTATTCTATTTGATTAAATCATGTACACGAGTTTGCCAGCATTATACAGCTTTTAAAGCAGCGTGCTTGGTGAAGGAAGAGACAAGTGAGGATTTTGGTCTTAAGGCACAATTTGCATTTAATGCCTTTTTGTCTTGAGTCCAGTAAGGACTTGAGGTCTTTGCTAGGGTTCCTTTTGGTTAGAAAAGTTAGCCTTGAAAGTGGATGTGTGATAACTGTATTAAATGTCATTTTTTAGAAGGAAGCATTTATTAATTTTATGTTTTTATTCCTGCATCTTATGAATTGGTTAGTAGTTGTTTGATGTCAGAAAAAAGCCTTATGCTCCAACTCTACCAAGCTTTAAATGATTGGGTGGAGGTTCACTCTCGTCTTTAAGCTACTAAAAATCACCGAGGCTTAGGATATGCAAATGCTAATGCAGATTTTGGGGAGAGACTTGTTTAGTGTGCACTGATTAGATATTTTATTAAGCGACCTTAGTACTAGGATCTAGGATATCGCCGAAGAAGCCCTTCTTATCCAGAGCCAACTAGCGTATATTTTGTAACTCAGTGTATGCTAAATCACATTGAAATATGTAGATCAGTAGGTAAGAGAGCGAGCCTGAAAGGTGGGGGATAGCGGAGCGCATGTGAAGTGGGCACATAAAGAAGGCACACTGCAATGACCTCATCGATGTTATCTTCGTTGAGTGATCGTCACATCCCTGATTGTCTCTTTCTCAGGAAAAATTACTTTTTGAGCATGCTGGGAACTCAGATCAGGCTTTTCCTCATGCTGACTGATAAAGTTGGCTAACTCGCATTATAAAGATGCAGGTGGATGGAGTTGGAAATTGGCAAATGGTAATTCCGAAAAGTTAGCTGATAAAATTAGAATTCGGAGATAAGGGATTTCGAACTCCATGAAATGAGTTTCATGCATAATGGCGCCTGTAGTGTGAGATATTCTATGTTGCAACGTAAAAGATCACTGGTGCACATTCCATAATGTGGATGGTTAACGACGCTGGTTAATGCTGTCCCAACAAGAGAACCTTATTTCGGTAAGTATCGTTTGCACTTTCTTTACTAGGCTTGGAGAGTTTTGTGAGACTGTGTTGAATCACATATCATCAATGGGGTAAACCATTTCTGACTTCATATCTTCAATTAATTAACACAACCTCTATTTTGCAAATGTTTGATCGAGTTTAGCCTCTTTTTTTCTCACAGTGTAGGATGAAAATGTATGCGTTCACTGAAGAATCGATGCGAATACTTGTTCTATTTACCTGAAGAATGACCTGCATTTTTCAAATATATTTGAATTTTTATTCCCCCTCAGGCAAACAGCTTCTTCAAATCCCGTGGACTTTCTGGTGGCATCCCAGCGGCCTACCGTGAAATGCTCATCTCTTTCCTTCGTCGAATTGCCCAACATCCGTCCTCCCTAAACAACATTCAAGTTAAGGAGTATTTTCGTCCAGGTTGGACCTTTCATGCAAAGGGCCTTTGGATCAACACTTCTTCAACCACACTTAATTTTGTCGGTTCCTCCAACTACGGTTATCGATCACGCGATTTGGATCTTGAAACACAGATCGTGGTGGCCTCGAATGACCCAAAGGTTAGGGAGAAAATTGAAGCCGAGAGAAGGCGTCTTTGGGATCCACAATATCTCAGACCTGTTACTGTTGAAGGTCTTTCGGTTTCTACGGAGCCGCGATTCAAGTGGTATGCAAGATGGATGCTGCCTGCTCTTCGGAGGATAATGTAGAATACGAGCATGGTCTACCCATGTATTATAAAATTAATTTGTATCTTCTCTACTGCATGACGTTATTCAATACTAAGGACCCTTGCTTTATCTGAATTCTGAATTAACTGCTTTTTCTGACTTTAATTTAATGAATAGACCTCGTGGTCGAAAGATCTAGCAATCCAAATTCTAACATCTGGAGCCGTTTTCTAGACTTCTGGTTATTCGGAAAAATGATCTGGAAGATGGCAATATTTGTTTCCTCTGACTCCCAAAAGAGTAGCTAAGTGACCGTTGCTAAATTATGCTGTTGAGCAAATGGCCAAGCATGAGCAGTATTCAGTTCAAAAGTACAAATTATTGTTCAAAATTAGGATTTGGGTAAGTTAATTTGTTACATCTGACAGACAGATGGATACTGTTTTCTTAGGAAGTTGGTTAACGAACGTTGTGGCATGTAAAGAATGCGCTAATTAGGGTAAATGTAGAGTGAGAAAGGTTTCACGAGTCACAAATATTTAGGGTTTACTCATATTTTGATCATCCTAATGTAAGTGACCACTCTGCTGAAGATCTAATTTTTATTTTACAAATTGATTGACTGATGAAATGTAAATATTTTTGCTAGAAGATTCACATATAACTTATGCACACATTTATTTCTTAAATAGAATCGATTTACTAATGAAGTTTTGTCCTTAAATTGATGCGATAGCAACTTCTAAAAGGAGCCAATGAAGGATTTATCAAAATTAACATTACTTTGACAATTGTATTTGCCTGCTCGTCTTTAACTCGCTATTTTTATCTAATGCCATGTTTTTCATTTACATATTTTGTATTTATTTTGTAGCTGTAGTTCAAACATTAATATAGATTTGAATTTGTTAACAAATGATTGACTTACTGGTGTCAATTTTTCGGAGGGATTAGCTCTTTGCTGGGAGGGGAGGGGGTCTTCTATTTCAAAATCCGATCGTAAAACTTCAATGATCGGTAGCTCAGTACATGAGGGATGAACTTACGGGTGAACCTGGTAGATTCTTAATGTACCAGATTAAACGCAGCAAAAGTATTTGTCGACAAGTGTTTTATTCGGTTAGTCGGTCGAAACGCGGAAAGCATTTGTAAACCCATAATTAATGATGCCTGGAATGTACCGTGGTCATGGTATTTTTAAATGGTTGATGGTAATGCGTGTTGCCACACCTAGAAAGGGTAACTTGCCCTTCATTCGTATCGGTGAAGCCTCGGTGATCGATCAGCATAGATTTCATGACCCATTCAGTTAAGATAAATTGGCCTGTCGTTACCGGTAACCGAGTTAATCGCATTATACCCATCAAAATACCTTGACTTAATTCCTAAGACGATTGCCGGAATGTTTATATTCTCTGACAGTGATATATGGCAATCTGACAAAAGTTCCAAATGTTTGTAATAACATAATGCCTATTTCACATATGTATACACTTTCATCCTTACCTTTTTAACGAGCTTGTAGAGAGGGAGAGAGAGGCCAATTGTTTTCAATACAATCGTAGTAACTTAAAATGGAGACCTAGAGAATCCAGCGTTTGAACATTCCAATAAGGTTAGTTATTGATCCTGATCATTTGAAAATCACGAAAAGTCTTTTAATGTACTGCAGTAAATACAAGTGAACCCACATTTTCTTCTTCTTAAACCTACTTTTTTCCCAATATCAACTTTGATAAAAGCTCTAATTAAAATGAAGTTTTAGCGTCCCTTTGGCTATTTGGCTAAGGAGACAAATTTATCGAGATGAAATGGCCATTCATCCAATTGGTAAGTATAGGAAATTGTGGTGCAAACATGTTCGGAAATCTAAGCTTCAAATCTTGAAATTTAGGCCTAGATGCTCCATGAAGAAGTGTACAGCTTCCCGCATTTCAAATTCAAATAGTTGGATAAATTGACCTCATTTGCACATATTATTCTATCCACTTCCGTCACGTCTTACTGGAACATTATCTGGTATTTGTTTTTAACCCCATTTTCATAAATGAAGTGGATTTTTTGGTTATTAATGACGAACGAACTTCGTTTCCCTAATAGCAAGTGATTATTTATATAATGCAGTATTATTTCCGGTCAGATAAGATAGTACTTTTAATTTAATGGTTATCTAAATTTAAAGAAAAATCGGTTTAATAATGACTTTATACAAAAATCGAGTGACCATTGTGCCTATACTTGTATTTCCGAAAACCTGGCTCTGATTGGCTGCATTCGAGGTCGCGGACAGCTGGACCAACGTTTTGCGCGGCATTGTATGGGTGCCTTATACGATACAATAAGTGGATTGTGAGATCGCTGCAGCCACATCGAATCACAATGACACGGAATGGACATCAGCTTCGACTATTACTTTTTATGCTTTCTGTAGGTGCTTCCTTTTCCTATTTTATGCTATTATCCATGGTCATTGAATGGCGGATTAATAGGTCTTTCAAAAGTCAAACGTCTGAATTTGGAAACTGTTAAATAAAGTTAACACTTTCGAACACAGTTTGTAAAAAATGAAAGAGTAATTCATTCATCTAAATTTTTTTTCAATGAATTTCTTGCGTTATTAAACTTGAAAATTCATTAATCGGTGGGGAATTTTTTAACATGGTTATATTTTACATTGATTAGTAATTCAAAAAAATTAGTTTAAAGAACATAGAAAAATAGCTGAATACTGTTTAGTGGACAATTTTGCAAAACCCTTTTTCGAAATTTAGCGATCCCTTGTATGTTTCAATAATCGATGTGATAAATCTAACCGGTATTTTTATTCTTATAGCAGTCTAAACAAACATTATATAAATTGTAATTTTAAATGAAATCATTGAGTTATAAGCTTCATGTTAGCTGTGAAAAATGACCTTTCCATAGAACAAAATTGCACACCCTAGGGTTTCAAATAAATCGTTAAATGCTAAAATAATAATTGAGTAAACACCTTGAAATAGGAAAGATGACCCAGAATAGTTGGATGAAAGAGGACGGTGAAAGTGTGATTCGGGTAGTTAAACGAACTCTCCGTCACCCGTGCCTCAGGATATAACCAAATTTTCTCCCAACCACAGATTATATCTCGACTTGTTAGTTGTTCGGAAAATTGGGATGAAATCAGTGATTTCACAGCCATTAAAATTATTTCATCCTTCAATCTTAATTTGACCTTAAACAAATGTTGTGTATTGAAATTCTATTGCCTATACTTGGCCATATATTAACACTATGCCTTTTAATTTAATTTCAGGTTCTAACAGCTGTGCGCGTAAGTCCATAAAGGTTATCTATGGTAATTATGGATTTCTTTCCTACTTGCATCACTAAAATTGATCGATTTCCATACTTTAGTCAAGGTCAGTCATTAATGAACTTCAGCCTTGGGATGAAAGTGAGAATCAGTTTTTGCTTTAATTGTTATATAATATTTTTACTATTTAATAATGAGTTGCAAAAAAATGAAATTTCAATTGTCTATTGCAGACACACAAAATAACAATAGGTCAGTTGGAGTTTCTGCTCTATCCTTTCTGCATCATAAAAAGCGAGCTTTTTATTCTTAAATAATAAAAACATGTGAACGATAACTAGTTACGCGATAACTTTGTGATGCTTAATCTTTTGTTCCAAATTCTGGTAAGATCGCTTGTTGGGAAGTACTTATTGATATCGAGGAAAGCTAAAATTTATCATAAGTTTTCATAAATTGTATATTATTTATGCCTATTTTTTACCGATGAGAAAACAACTGAATATCGAAAGGTTACCTTTTGTACTAAGATTAGGGGAAAAGTTAAATTAAAGTGGAGAGTAATACCAGAGCACGCAAAGTGTATCATTCCATTCTAACTCTGGAATTTAATTTAATATTAAAATTTAATCTCTCAGCACATACAAATATTTATTCTACAATTTAGGATGACTCAATAGCATCATACTAACTCTCAGTCCAATAAGACAGCAATACAATAGCAAAGACAAGAATATGGAAAAAGAAATCCTTCCTCCAAATTATTATCATATTTTTCATATATTAGATCAAGAAATAATATGATAGACTCAGTTAAAAGTATGATTTCCATTTACATTTTCCAATTTACTTAACTTCTATCCTGTCTTCCCTTTGATAATATGGACAGTTTATTTAATATTCACGATTAGCTGATATCGTGGACAAAGGAAGTCGTACGTCAAGGTTATTTCCCCTATTAACGCCCAATACAAAAATTGGTTTATAAAAAATTGTATTTTGTGCTTTTCACACGTTTTCTCCCAAGTTAACTCCACATCGCTCAGTAATGAAGTAATTTTCAATTCATCTGTGTACTTTTAGAACCAGAGGAAGACGAGTGTGAAGACGTCAAATGTTCTTTGGGAGAATATTGTAAAAATGGGAAGTGCCATTGTTACGATTTCTGCCCTGGTGATTGGAGGAATCATTACAGCAAAGTGAGTTAAATTAAAATCATTTATATTAATATTAATTTAAAAATTCTCTATGAAGCATTGCACAGCTTCTATAAAAATAACAATACCCAACCCCGTTTAGGAAAGCGGTTTTCAGCGCTTATCTTTAGTGGTGAGTGGCATAATGGAGCCACCTGGCTGGGAGACTCGGATACTTCCACCCACTATGTTAGTCAAACTTAACCAGTGCTATTGACCATTGCGTGTACCGACCATTAGGATGTGTGCCGGCCTAACATTCCAGAAGTGCGCGGTGACCAGGGCCCCACCCACGTGCAAACTTTATAATGACAGATCGATTATAATTGCGCTGAATTTTGTTTAAAATAGTGCATGTCCTTTTTAAGTGTTAGCATAAAATCCGAGTTTTTGCAATTGAGGGATTCCGCTAACCTAATCTGCATCTCTATCATAATGTTGAAATCATCCTTGCGACTTAAATATACAACCTTCTCTGCCAAATATTAGGAAAGTAAAAAATTCGAAACCTTGTTGAAGTTTTCGTGAACGGTGTGACACGGTGTGATGCTCCTCTGCGAATAAATAGTCTAGCTTTATTTTATTTATAAATCAGGTATTTGGAAATAGTTATGAATATAACTCCGGGCAGTGAACATAAGATAATTAAATTAGGTTTAAAAAAATAAGTCAACATTTGTTTCCATTCTAACATGTCAAGATATTAGACAAGTAAAAATTCTTCTGATTCATATTTTGAAATTCCAGCTAAGATGGTCAAATTGTAGGAAGCTAGCATAAGAAAGAAGCAAAGGAAAATTCCAATTGGTTAACTCAATTGGGATCTCTGGTACACAGGAATGAAGGCGCCCTTTACAAAAGAAAGGCGAGCATAAATCGGGAGACCGAATCGTAGCTTGTTTATATTTATTTATTTAATGGCTCACAAAGAACACAAAACTCGGAAGTTCCTCTCACTGCATTTTTGAAGATGTTTTTTTCAAGCACCTACATGAACACCATCGTTGCTCATATCAATCTATGCTTTTTTCTCTACTCTCCTCTTTCACTAACCCTTCCGTGATTGTCCAGTGCTAGTGTTTCCACTCAACTGCTTGTCTTGTTAACCCTTAGATAGTCATTGGATTGGTAGAGGAATAGGTCTAGGCTGAATTGATTGGGCTCTAAAGTAGTTTTACTCCCTGAGTCGCTGCTACTTGGCTTACGGTATCAGAGGGGCTAATTTTGAAGTTTTAGAGTTTAGTTTGGGATATTTACACTGAACGATGGTTTGTGATCATCTTTATTTATTTTCATAAATAATTCTACATTGATTCCCTGAATTTTTAAATACTGTTTCCGATTGATTTTTCCTCGTACCACCTTTAGATTTGTGTGGACGGATACACTTATAGTCATACTTGTGATCTCTATCGCAACATCTGCTACTGTCGTGAAGGCGACCCACGCTGTGGTGATGAACGCTACTTTGGAGGGCATCGTGCAGACACAGATTCAATCATTCGCTACTTCGCAGAGTGTCAAGGTGCGTTATAAGCCTCTTCTTTTATTTTATTCTCGAAAGACGCTGTGGGGGATGGGAGGATTGAATATAAACTTTTGCTTTAATAATATTTGTTGAAGATCACTAGTTCAGGATATTAAATAATTTTATTTTATATCAAACTCCTTTAAATAATTCTTTAATTTGTAGGGAAATTTAAAAGCTGGGCTAGCATAGAGGGAGGAACCATTCGATTGAAAATTATTATTAGTAATATCATTAATGCTCTTATTATTATTATTATGCAAAATGGTAATATGAAACTAAATCGAATGACGAATTAAAAGTCATTGACAGTAGGCAAAAGAAGCGAGGCCAGTTTATAGAAAAAAAATTATCCAAGTGTTTGAGGCGGGGCCTTAGGATGCACTTTATGAAGGAGTACTCGAAATTTAACGGATAACATTCATAATGGCCTAATATATTGAATTAACGCCTTAATTAATACTCTAAATATTAACAATGCACGGCAATGATTATTGGTCCTTCCAATACACGTGTTAAAAGTATTTAAACTGCACGTTCAAGTGTTAATAAAAAGGGAACTTGAATGATTTATTTTAAGCTACGGAAACTTGAGGTAGTATTAGAAGATGTTTGAAAACGACTTCTGCCATTTGGTGTAATCACGTGATACGGAAGTAAATTTGGCAAATTACGCATTCACTTAAGGGGCGATCAAACTCAATGCGTGACATTGATTGGCGCTCTTCTGTTTACGTCTATGAGTGAGTTTTGTGAAAGCACGGAAAACTAGAGCTCATAGTAAAGCAGTCCTGAAGTGCTTGTGTTAACATGGTAAATTGTGCATTCATTAACGCCGAGTGGAGTCGTGAACGATAATTATCAGATATTGAACGACGATATAAACCTTCATAATTAATTCTTTCAAGAAAAGTGAAAGTTTCGTTCTGACCGAAAGCAGGTCTATTTGAATATCTCATTTACTCCCAAATTCCCTGCAAAATTTTTTTCGCAAGAAAACGAACAGAAACGAATCGATTTTAGGTGAGAGAGAGAGAGAGAGAGCATCGGAAGTAACAGAGGTGAGAAGAAGAGAGGATTCTTGAAGCCCTGAATTCGAAAGACCCGTCAAATCGAATATCAAGAGGACGAATTCTAAAACTTATCCAAATTTAAGTGAGAAGGAAATTTGTTAATCTTGATCAGAACTTTGGGCCCTTCCATATGGCGTGAGAGTGAACCAAGGTATCGGTGAAAATTAGCAAAATTAATGAAGGTGAGAGGAACAAGCTAGTGTACTGAAAGTGCGTTGCAGTTTTGTAGATGTCCGAAGAGTCATTTGCTCTCCTGACGGAGAGGTTGGAATGTTCAAAATTAAGTCGGTATGAAACTTTTAAGTCTAAGATGATTTCAAAATACTTGTATTTTGTCCGGTAAATTAGTACCTGCATTGAGGGCCAAAATTCCACGCTAATCTAATGTCCATATGTCTGATTGTTCTAATAACCAAATCATATAGCACAATAAAGTGTTCTAATTTTATTTCAGAGCTTACCACAAAATGCAATTGGGCAGTACAACAGCGATACTTCAAGTATCAATTCATTGTCTGGCTTCAACAGCTCATTCGCTCACCCGTAAGTTTTTAAAAATATTTATGAGTAAAAATAGGTTTACATTCAATTACTCCAAACATGTGGTTGTTTCGTCTATTAACCAATTTTCGTTCACACTAGGGCATTCTCTTTTTAAAACTTTATACACAATTGTGTAAAGTGATATTTTTACAAATTAACTATCCATTAACCGATCTTTCATATAAAAAGTGTATATGTATTTCAATTTGGTTTATTTCTTTTTAGTTAAATTAAAAATAAAGTTGGAAATAAATTAAATTATGGAAAATGCCGAAAAACAAATATTTACGTTAAATTGGCGGACTAGCAGAAATGAGGAATATTTAAAGTAATCGAGAATCTCTTTTCTAAATGGGCTGAAAGATTGAATGAAAAGTTGAAATAAATTTTCTGACAATAAAACACACTTTCCGTTCCTCCAAAGAATGGCGGGTCGGATCCCCGCAATGTGCTCTTACGCCCAAGATCTCCACACGACTGGCTAACGCTGGATAGTGTTGTCTCCAAAACTATTGGTCGAAACGGCGAAAACGCAGGTCCACTTCTCAGTTTTGTCTTCTGTGAACTGGACGTCGATAAGAGTGGGTAGGTGCTTATACTATCAACCAATTTTATTCTATTCGATAATTTAATAACTGCTAGTATAATGTCAAACTCAATTACACATTTTAATATGGTTCCAGTGAATTGAAGGCTGCTTACTTAGATTTGTTCTTAACTCAGAAAGATCTTTATAATTCCATCACAAGATTTCTTACACCAAAACTTAATGACATGCGTGTCAGAATAGTTGAATTATTGTGCAGATGAAGGTCTTAATTGGATCTTTACGAGTGCAAAACAATTCATAGGATCACGAATACTAAAGAGGACGATTTTTCTGTCCGATAATCAATGCTGGTTTCTCCATATCATAATTAATAATAAAACCTACTTCCCTCTTATAAGATTCGATTTTATAACAACAATTTTCTAGGGCACATTTCTGAATAATTATCAGAAGGGAGAAGGAGGGTTGGAATCATTTGGACAAGAGTGTTTTCATTCAACCTACCAAGTTTCTTGATTCCATATAGCCCATGAAGTGTTTATCACATTCAAAAGGGGCGGGGAGGAGAGGAGGTATTCACGCACCACGTCAATAACATTCATGTTTACAAGGTGCATCTCAACTGCTATAACCCGCGTTTTAGCTTAGAAATCTCTACGGCTGAAAAAAACTGTAGATTAGATCTGTTTTATCATCCTTTTCTTACACGCCCTCCCAGTTATATTAGTTATCGTTTGGTTAATTAAGAATGCGTGCAATCAGGGTATTTTATGGTTTTATTGTTACTCACTTGCAACGGCCAAGTATTTAGATTAATTTCTTTCCAACTGGTATATAAAAGTTTATGCTTTTATGACATCCAGTATGATTGAGGAGCGAGAATTGGCAATGTTGACTCAAGTGGCTCTTCCAACCCTGGCATGTCTGGAGATTTTCCTGGGAAGTTGTATCAGTGGACGGACAATTAGCCGCGATGCCTGGTTCAACTGTTTTGAAATCGATTCTCGTAAGTTGATCATAATTTGCAAATCTACTTATTTAGCAAATGAAGTTTCCATAATTTTTTTAAAAAAATATTAGCCATTCAAACAAAACGGAAGTAAGATGTCACTTTGTTCATAAGTTGAAAATGGTGGATGCGAATAATTCCGAGGCCTCCAGTAATCTAAATGCTCGACTGCTAATATAATATATGAATGAAAAATTCGATTCAGTGTTTAAGCTTTGAGCTCACATGAATATTTTCTATTTTGTTTAAATGTCTCGCAGTTGTCTGACCTTTATTGAAATAGTTCGCCTATATAAGGTCGTTCAATTAAAACAAAGCCGATGATTGTCACATAGAAAGTAATGGAGAAGCTACCTACTACTTTAACACTCAACAAGGTGATTGTTAATGAGATTGTTAAGATACAATATAAATGATACAATTCTTAATTTGATTATTTAATTTCGGGAATGCCTATTAGCAGCAATTGAACAACGGATTTTCAAACCTCGTGGTGCCCTAAAAAAAGACCACCTTTTTGAACAGATAAATATTGACAAATTTAGTGAATTACAGTCATTGCAACATTACATGGAAATAATAATATTGTTATCAAATAAAAATTGAACACGTTAAAAGTAGTCCTGTAAATATTGGCAGTTCCTTCACTAAATTTTAAGCACAAAAAACCATATTCATTTATATCATATATTAGATATTAGAAGTTATTTGTTTTGTTTTTTTTTCTTATTACAGGTGATACTTGGAGTTGTTCGAACTTCGTTTGATGAAATTAGGTGACCTTTCTTCTTGTGTTCTCTGGAGTTTATGAATTTTTGTTCCCATTTTTATTGAATTATCTCTTTTATCCGTGCATTACTTCTCCATCTGTTTTACCTTGCAAAAGTCTCAATAAAATTTAAAAAGTAAAAAGTTTGACAGTTGGTCCATTTCTATTAGTTTAGTTTTTACCGGGTTGACAAGGTACAAGAGGTCCCATATGAATACACGAAGGTAGACCAAGACTATGTTTTATTTAAAAGTAGTTCACTGTAAGTTTTGAAAGATTTCACCATGAACTACAATACACAACTCAATGCGTCTCAACACGTCTCTTCTATTGGGTACACTGATTTAGTTAAGGGACCCTGAAGTTATGCCACAGATGAATTATATTTGAATGAATCCCCAAGAGCCTAACTATGTGTGATATTAGATGAGAAATCAATTCAGTTCATTCCTTGTTAGCCACAAATCATTACATGCCGCCCATGATAAGAGCATAACATTGATTAAGATGCATGACTTCCGTTTCAAAACAATTGGGCTTCTTAATGGTTAGATTTATAATGAAATGTTTATATTTAGTCATTTAAGAAAGTACATGTAGGGCCATTATATCATTAAACGATTGAGTATGTAGTTAGTCTGCTTATAAGCGAATAGGTCTGCTCATTCTACAAGACCAAGTATTTCTTGAGCGTGTATCTTATTTCACTGTTTCTCACGATCCAGGTTGTCGTCGCTCAGTATGGTGCTCCCCCCTCCCCTCCACCTTGGCTCACAATTCAACTTCCTACTCATTTTTTCTTTTTCCAGTCATTGCCAAACATATATGTGCTTCTATTTAACGCTTTCTCTTTTCACTCGGTAAAGGCATTTTTGAGTGTGTAAGGAGATTTCTAGGCCTTATACAAGCGGGCCCTACAAAGTTGCTTTATCAACGTTTTAATAGCCATTTTAAATATTTAGTCCTTTCCCATTTGGACGTACTAGTTCTTTGAAAAAATTCTTCTTCTGATTAAGTCGTGGCGTAAACTAAATCAATAACTTATTTTTAAGTTTAGTTAGCCATCGTTTAAATCACATTGAGAAACTTACTAACAAAATAATTTTTACTTATATGATATCAGTAACATCAATTTTATTTAATATTCGGAACTAGGAAAAATTTTCCCTTCAAATAAAATAGAATGATGCTAATAAGCACCACATCGGTTATTGGCATATTACTGGATAAAATAGCAACTTCTTTTTGGTATATAACTGATTGTATAAATTCTACAGTTGAGCTGATTGGAAACAATTTCCGTGCAAGATAATGACAAATCCTTAACTTAAATATCCCCTATTATTATAATGCAATTAGTGAAATATTTCGTCTCTTGACTTAAACACAGAGAAAGTTTGGATTCATCAAATGACAACATTAGAAAGAAAAGTAATTTTTTTCAAGTAGCCTTGTTGGGACATTTGCATCAGGTTGTATTTCCGATTAGGACAGCTTAAGTTGTCTTCAAAATGTTTGTTCCTACATAACTTAACCAAAAAGTGCTATCATTATGCTAAGTCAGTAGAATTTCTCTTTTTCACAACAAACACAGTTTTAAAATTTGAAAAGTGTTAAATATTAAGTGGGAGTCACCCTCGAACAAAACTATTTATCGAAACCGAAGCCATTTACCCTTTTTACGACGCCATTTCTTTCATCTAACTACGCCACGAACATTAAACAAATAGTCACTGGTTAATAACGCTAAGAGCACTAACTCCACTTATTAAATAAATGGGCTTTAAGCGTTTACCAGTATCGCAACTCACGCACACCAAGAGAATGGGGAAGAGGTGGATATAAATCCAACTACATAAAGGTCCATACACTCCAAACTTTTATCCCTTTATGAGCCACCAATAAACTGGACAGCAAATAGGATTCATAATTCTTAAAAGTATGCCTGCGATACTTAGGACAAATGAGTAGTAGATGAGAGCTGGTTTAAAAACCAAAGAAATAAAATTCTTAATGGGTTGTATTAAATTAATGAACTCTCCTGCCCCCCCCCCTCCCCCCACCCAACATTGTGTTAGAAAGAATGAGTGGAACTGTCAGGTGAGACAGCTTGTTGGGTGATTGATTTAGTTCCGCGCCATCTCAACTTATACGGCAAGGAGCAAATGGGTAAGATAGGAAGCGGAATACATTTGTTCCAATAAAATTGCTTTATTTTCTCCATATTCAAATTTTATCTGGCTTACTCTAGCATGCACTCATTTCTATGAAAATAAATAAGTAAAAATGTATATACTGGTTTTGTGAACATTTTTTCCGCACATTAGAACTTACAACACTATATCTCCCACAAAACACAAAGGCAGCTGGGATTTTGCCAGTTCATACCTTAGATCACATTTTCCCATGACTTCTTTTCAGTATGGAAAGTGTTCATTTGCAAATATTTCACAAAAGGAATAGAGATGAGAAAGTTTCTCCACCTCTATCGCTCTGTAAGACGCCGCCGCCGCCGCTGCTGGCGCTTCTGCGAATGACACTCACTCCTATTCTTATTCTTCTCCTCCTCCTCGCTCTCCTTCCCCTCTCTCTTCTTTTGTCACATAACAAAACATTACAGAACATCAACAGGGAAGCAAAGAATTCAAAGAGAAAGATGAAAGGAAGACGATTGAAGGAGTGAGATAATGGGGATGAGAAAGAAATGTGTACACAGGTGACACTTTCAAGACGCTCTATTCTCCCTTCCACTTTATCTCTCCTCGTTTTTTTTGTAATTCTCCTTCTCTGCATCCTCTATTTGCTAAATTTCTGTGTACTTCTGTCTCGCTCTCGCGTTAAATGGTGATTAATTGTTAGCCTCTCCAATAGGAGTAATTTTAGTCAGAAGATATCTGTTTTATAGGATTTGTCGGTTTCGGAGACAATCGATTGAAAACAGATGACAATGTTATTAGAAGAATAAAAGATGAAATTCTTTCACTTTTAATTCTCGTAAGTAGAAAAACTGATTTCTTGCTATCTCATGCATCAAAGTTGGTCATTTAGGTGATTAAAGAAGGTCTACTTTGCGAATAGGGTCCTCCAGTTTTCGCAAGAATGACTGAGAAAAGTAATTCAAGGCCTGAGAGATATCGCCATATGGAAAATCAACAACCCCTACTATCAATAACCAGACATTAAAATTAGTCTCTAGTTGAATAACAGGAAACAAATCGATAACTGAATGGGGTAAGGACTTTAGGCAGAACAGTTTGAGTCTCGATATTTGGTTGGTAGTAAGCAACATAGTAAACAAACAATACTGAGCTAGTCGCTGATTCAAAGTACTTTTTATTTATGTCTCACGTTCAAGTCAATCTAATCCAAACACGTTGACAATTACCGAGGGTAGCAGATGAGCTCTTAGCAAGAGTTATCAATACATAAAACGCGTACTGGAAGGCACTGTTCTTGGTTTCTCAGCTCAAGGACAACCGCAGAGAGGACAGGAAGGGAATAGGGAACTCATGACCTCCATAACGACCATCCAATTAGAATCCTGAATATTTGCACAATGAATCATGGCTTGACGATGCATCACGCGCTACAATTCCGTGGATGAGATGTGATATACCGACCGGATTGAATGCCTGCATTATACGTTTGGAAGGAAAAGTTTAAATTACTTTTGTGAATACTAATTTGATACCCCATTTCTGGTATTCCTTATAAAGTCTATTTGATTAAAGTGGTCAGTTCTGAGTTGTAGTTGGACACATGTAGCTTTCAATACTGAGGGATATTTTGGTCCTCACCACCGATGTCTACCTTTGCTAAGTCAATTTGATCAAGTTTGTACTCCTCTTTTAAGCCTCCCGAGGAGACGCGTAATTTACAATACTCAATTCTATAAAGGGATAGGAAAGTGGAAGAAGAAGATTTCTATAAACTTTTGAGGTTTACTTGTGTTCCTTTGAAAATATGGACTTCTTTGCGATATTTTGGTCGCCTTTTTACTAGTGACTTTTAACATTGAAGCCTGCTTACATATCGCGAGTGATGTTGACATTGTTTACCAAGCATTGAAAATAGGTAAGGAATGGTATTCAAACACGTTATAATTCGCATTGTTAGCCATTTAAACTGTTTTATTGAAAATTAGAAACTATTCTTCTCCCAGATGGTGTCAAGTATTTGTCCAAATTTTCTATCATTTCCTGCATTAATTATGTTCCAGCAAATGTTTGGTTTCTGAAATTGAAGTCTTGAATTGTCATATGCGCTTTGGTTAAAGGAATATATTTCTGCTAAAAAATTGTGACTTTTACGCATACGTCCACTTAATCGGACAGTTTACTGTCTGTAATTTTTAGCCCACATCGGCATGTCTACTCCAAAAGATGTCGTAAATCTCTTATTAGGGCTTTTTAATCAGACGGCATGGATTCGATACCGATCGGATTGAAACTACTGAAATTACTAAATAACAACTTTAAAATATTTATGCTCTAAAACGACTATTTACCACTGAAAGTAAGTGCTGCATAGCATTCCTTCAATAGTCCTTGAAAGTTGTGTTAAAGATGTTTAAGCTCGCTACACTTTCCATAAAATTATTAAACTTTCTTCAATCATATACTTACCTGTCGCCAACGAGGATGGATGACTGTGATCCACCTGAATCATAGTAGGGAATAACTTGTATGATGATGATTCACGATGCGTATGGCGATAAGAAGGTTGTGATCTCTGATCAATACTCCATGAAAATTGTGGAAAAGAATGCTGAATGAACTGGAGAAGTGCAATGGAGACTACATGGCTGCTGTAGCTAGCAGAAAGCAAAAGAACATACCATCTGATTTGAATGCACCCTCAACATAGCTTTTTGTGGAAATCCGTCTCAGAAAAAATTATCTCTTATAAATTAAATAAAGGTGCACTTTTCTTAGTTCGTTGCATTAGAAGGACTGCGAATATCTTTTTGATTTTTAAAATAGTCCTACAATCGATTTAACGAATCATTTAACCCGATTTCCCATTAAAGCCAACACACTAACGAAAACGCTTTGAGACTAGCCGCGTTCACAAAAAAGAGCGCCTTGCATAGAAATGCGATTTTGCGCGGAACCGACAAAACCACCGCCTCAAATTCCTGAATGCATAATGTGACCAAACACAATACAACAAAATCATCTCTCTCTCTCCTTGTTGCTGCGGTTAAATACTGTGCCTTCGCGAACTATCGTGCGACTGATTCATGTCCACTTCTAGTCGAATTAATGTACACACTGTGTCTACGTCTGACATGCCGAAAGACAAACGGCTGTGTCCACTGCAACTATCCCAATGTTAATTCCATTTGATAAGGGCGGGGGATAATAACCGCGACTTTCCATATCTACGACATTAGTAGTCTTTCTGACCACTAAAATTATATTTCCTTTGAGCTTTCCACTGTCGGCAAGCAGACAGTAGAATTTTTGGGTCCCTTCATATCTGCGAATGTGTAGGCAGACAAATTGACGCTGTAGAAAATTTTCATTTGACTTCTTTTGACGATGTGATGAAGCACAAACATGCCTCGATTTCGCGCGTGTCAATTACCAAAGTTTCATGAAATGAGCGCTTTAAAGTTGCCCTGCTCAAAATGTGAGAAGCGTCATCAAATAACCTTAAACCTCAAGTAATTTCGATAGTTTAATGAAGTGCAAATCAAAATCTTGTTATTAATAAAGCAAAGCGAAACTTTTTGAAAATTAAAAATTTGTAAAATGATTGGGCATAATAAATTATTTGGTTGATACGAATTTTAGAAGAAGTCAAGTCAGGGTTGCTTCTTGATAACAGCCTCAACTACCTGGACCTCTGGAATAAGGTAGAAGACCTGAGGCTCAAACTAATTTCTCATTTTATTTATAAAGTAAGTTTGTCTATGATAAATTATGGGCAATAATTTAGGATTTTTTATCAACAATTGTCGCCATGGGTAACTCGCTGGTTATCTTACAGTCCAGATGCGAACGTGAAAAATCAATATTCAATGAGTGATGAGACTTGTGGGCTTGTTTCGCATGCATCCAGAATCGTTGATTAGGCTTCCTAATAAGACTGAAGTCAGGAATCAACAGCTTTAATGGACTCGAGTCCTAAAATCGAAACCTCCATTTGTATTCAGCTGTTTTTTAAATTTCAGCCTGGTAAAACACCCGATAATACGACTTTATGCGATTTTGATCGTTTATTAGTTATCAGTGGGTTTGTAATGACCAGTTCGTCAGCGTCTTCTCAACTAACTCTCATTTCCAAAGGGTCATTAATGCAAATTGTACACACAGGCAAATGCTCTATGATGTCCATCGACGCTGTATGCAAATCCGTAACTAAATTGTTTGAACGAAAACGTTGAAGTGCAAAGCCTCCAAACGTTTGCACTTTTCAGGGAAATAAAAGAAAAGCTCTTATGCCATCAAAAGGCTCATTGTTCCTCAGTGCAATTATCAAAAAGAACTTCCAATGCCCTAGTTCCGGTTGTTTAACGTCTTAACTGACCGAAACGCCACACATACACACACCCCAGAATGTCACCCTTAATGATGACATCGGATTCTGTGCCAGTCTATTCAGTCGAACGTTTAAAGCGTAAAAGCTCATATTTTTGGGGCCGAGAGGAGAAGAAACAATTGTCTCCAGTCCCAGAAATCAGACCCCTACATTCTTTTCCAAAATTATTTGCCCTCTGCTGTGTCGTTGCCATGCGATATATATATATAATATTCATTGTTACCAAAGAGCTACAAATGTTTATTAAAATCAAACGTAAATCACTGCAAGAATTGGTGATTTGAGTCCCAAAATTGTGTCGGATTTTAAATGACAAAATTCATTTGAGAAGAAACAAATAAATTACTTCAACTCTGGAATCCCTTCGACTGAAACTAATGTAACAAATTTTCCCATGGAACTGGAGAGGAATCGTCAAAATAATTTGAAGTTGTAGCAAAAATGGTCAGTTTGTACCTTCAAATGTAACAATCTACGTTTGCCACACATGCAGCTAATCACCATTCTTTGAATAGATTAATGGGACACAGGGGTGTTTAAAATGAATACCCTATCTTGCGTTTTCCCACGAAACACTTAGGAATTTGTCTATCTGATTTATTGAAAGGGTCTTGCTGTATGCATTAGAACGACATTTCTTTCCAGGTAAAATGAGTGCAACGTTATAGTCTTTTTGTTGCATGTTCTCAAAAGAAGTAATCAGTACGTACTATTATGCCAGTAACGTATTGATAAGCTGAAAATAGCCAAAATCACCGGTCGTCGCTTGGATATGTAGCAGTACACATACGGTGAACTCCATGGTCACCTCATACCTAAAGTTAACTGTCAGGAGAGCAGTAGCATAACTCAATTTACTCATTAGAAAGAAGCCAAGATACTGCTCCATTGTCGAAATTAAGCGATAGGAACTTTTCCCTCGGTGTTCAAGTAATCATAAAGGGGCTCTCAATTTGCGCCTTTTGGACTTGTTACGCTCTAAAACCGATATTCCATCTCAGAAAAAGGAAAATCGTGTTTCATTTATAATTCATAAAAGCAGATTATGGTGATTTCAATGGAAATTAACTTCTTGTATGTTGTTCATTATTATTATTACTGCATAAAAATATAATTTCAACACAAAGAGTTATTTCAATAAAAATTGGTAAAACGCATTGAATGAAATGTCACTTTCTTCAAGGAAAACATTAATTAATTAATTATAATTACATTATTTTTTTCTGTTAAGCCTATTCTGGGTAATACTGGTGAAGTGTTCAAAGGCTTAAAATGTTGGCTGACGTGAAAAGTTGCATGAAGTGTAAGAATTTTATTTGTCAAATACATCTTTGCCCTCGAGTAAACAATGTTCAGCGCTGGAGACGAAGATTTATTTCGTCGTCTGCCCATCAAATTCATTGCAACTCGTCAATTTATTCTTGGCTAACTTTAGGTTAACTTACTCCCATGAAACAATATGTCGAAGCGCCTTATGGTTTTCTCGTAGAGCTGCACACGAATGGGCAAAATTTTAATTAACAAGAGCAAATGAAATGTGATTTCCTTTTCGCACTTGTAGGCATGCTCAAAAATTACTCAGGGCAATCGTTTCTCCTTCCGAGAATGCGAATGAACTAAAAGCATACCAAGATTTAGCGCCAGATAAGCGCGCTTATTTCAATTAGCGCCCCCCACCTCATCCATTTCAATTACAGCCAGGTGGGAATTTCTTTTTAATTCAGAGCCGCCTTTTACAAACAGGCCGAAAAAGTCCTCTCAAAGGATTTTGGCAACAAGAAGGGAAATGAACCGGCCATTCGTATATGAGTCAGGGACACTTTCGGGAGAACTGGAGGGTGGGACCGAGAGTAGGTAGCGATATGCCGACATGAAGTTGATATTTTTCTCTACCACACTCCCTCCTTCCCTTTCATTCCCACCTCTATTGTGCTGTCAAGGTAACGTTGCTTAGTATGGAGGAAAGTCTGCCTTGAGTTTACTTTTATTGCTACTTGCCTCCGACTCATTCAATAGTTGCGGACTTTTTCAATGCGTCAGTAAAACTCAAGCCCCAAAATACGACAATATTTAACAAATATGAAGAATAACGGAGCTCGTGAATAGAAACAACTTTTTCCTAATAGCGGTGCATTAAAATGGGGCCATGGCAGCTAAGGTAATAGTAAAAATAATAATAATTAAAGCAAACTTTAAATATCCAAATGGCATTATTAGCCAAGAAACTAAATTCATGGGGTTAGGACGTTCTAAGAACTGCGGATAGACCATCTAATTCAAGGATCTGCGAGTAAGTTAATCAAACATATTTGTTCTAAAATCCTAATATTATAAAAGAAGTGGAAGCAATCTTTAATAATTATAGGTCGCTTAGAATTTATTTAAAATACCTTTTTTTCATAAATTCATCAGCACTTTCAGAAATTCTAAAATGGTGCAAATGGAAGTGGCTGGAAATCTCTCCATTATGAAACTGTCAATCAATTACCAGGACCATCGATTTTAAATATATAATTGTGTTAATTAGCCGAGACATAGATTTTCAATAAAATTCCCAACCTTCGCCCATCATACACTAGATAATCAATCAGTTATTTTTTTCCGAGCTTTTATCTAAGAATCTAATTTCGCAAAAGCTGCATTTATTGGATGAACGCCCAGTCGGTCATTTCCAACCAATCCAAATAGCAGTAGAAAAATGTGTTTTCTGATAGATAAGGCGTCGTCTAGGCTTTAATTTACTTCTTCCGAGTTTGTGTAACTATTGGCTTAGCGTAAGTCTTCAGTATAGTTGAAGACCAGTTGCGATTATGGCCATAAATTAATCAGTATTCTGTACTTATAAATGAGAGACAACTGGAATTTATGAGAATGGTGATGAAGAACTTCAATATTATCTTGAGATTATTCACTTTTGATCTCTCTTAGCGATCTTAGTACATCGTTGCAGACGGCGTGACTGACATAGTTAAATTTGTCAAGCTAATGATATAAATAGACTGAAACAAGCAAAATAATAGGATTATATGCAATAGGTTGGTACATAATCTCGGTGTTTAGGAACTTTCATATAGATATATTTCATTGGGTCCTTTAAATTTGCCAATCTAGAACATTTAAACAAATTACTTAATATTAAAATAATGCAGTCGCACTCCTCCATTAAGTAAGAATAAAGGTTGTTTTAAGAAATTCCTGTTTGAAATCTCGGTTTGTGAGAAATTGCTCGACATGAATGTATTGAGTGAGTTAAATTTCCCCTAGGGTTTCTTCGGTGAAGATTTATTAGAACTGATATATTCGCTCAAACGTGGTTATTGATGGTGAGACAAAAAAAAGGAGATTGGAGACTAAAATGTTTTTTTCACCTTTTCGCGGTGAGATTTCTATCTATCACTTGTTTTACCAAAAAAACTTGCATAGTGCCTTATAAAGAATTCCCTCTCTGTTACTTTATAAAAAGTGTTGAATATGCAACATTAAATTGATATTAATTTTTGTTTAAATTGATAGAGAAATTAGTACCTCTATTTCAATTTATTAATTTAAACACAATTAATAATAACCAACACGACTGGCGAAAATGTGCTCTTTTATCCAATTAAATGTGTTCCAATTACAAATGCGTATTTGCGCATCTCCTGTTAAATTTACTCCTTTCTCGATAGCAACAACAAACGAATTACCTCAAAAGATATTGGCGTACTTTATCCTCAGATCCACAAATACTGAGCACAAAGAATGGAGTGGACTACAAACGTGAGTTAGTGCGAAAGGGAAAAAAACTGAAGCGGAGGAATAAACGAGAGAGAGAGAGTGAGAGTGATCAAAAGGGAGGCATGCCTTCTCATTCTTTTGTTCCCATTTTTGATTCTAAGTCTTCCCATTCATCTCTTCCTCGTTTGAGTACAAAGGAGTCGGCTAAGGAGGAAGGGAATAAAGAGTACGAGAAAGAGCAAAGGAAGTACGGACTGGAATTAGGTCGTTCCCGAAAGGAATACAGAGGACGCCCGAATTAGTTAAGGCGGCAACGGGAGATATGGGAATGTCGCTGGGCGGAATAACGATGAATGAGGAAGCGGTGGAAGGGAGAGTATGTATGTGTGTGTGGATGATCTATGATGATTTGAAGAAGAGAAATTATCCTTTAGAATTAGGAATGGAAGAAGATTAATGCAAAAATGGAATTAATAGCTAATTGGGTATATTCATATATGACAGTCTTAAGGCCTAAACTCAAGTAATTTTGTTTGTTTTAAAATTAATGCCATTGCCTTATTAATGGAAGATTCAGTAATAATGTTTTTTTTTCTTATTAAAAATTCAAACAAGATTAAGTTGTTATCTAAAGTTTTTTTCAGTCATCTGGGGACTCAATTGTAAAGTATGTTTGAATGACAGCCCTTGACAATCTTTGAACCAACTAAATCCTGTCCTTCTATTCACTCACTCCAATTTCATACTCACATGATTAATTTACTAAATTCATATGGAGGTATTAACTTTAGGTGATCTAGATTACTGAAAAATTAGGAAAATATTATAAAAAATCGACTTTCCACTGAACCTGAGTATATATATATTTTTGACTGATGAAATTAAATATTTATTTATATTAAATGACAGGCTTTATGATAGTTGCCATTATTCCTTTAGTTAACTTCTGTCTTCACAGAGGGGAGAAACGTCAGAGTCACAACAAGTCAATTGGGGGAACAGAAGAGTGATTCACAGATGTAAAAGAGACGGATACAAAAGTAGAGAAAGATGTAAGGTGAGGTGAGTACTGTGGAAGTGGTCGAATATGGCATAGAGTGGGGTCATGGTAGTTTGAAGTCAACTGTCGGTTTATAGACATTTTTGCCGTATGGGTATACGTTGCCCAGGGTGTACCACGTGGAGGTAAGTCTATTGCGCACCCCGAAAATTAAATACAAGTTGGTTTTAAGTCTGTTGAATTTCATTCTTTAAATTCGCTTAAATAATAACAGCAGTGACGCTACTTGGTTTCATGATTTTGTTGAAATGGCGACGAAAGTAAAATCCAAATTATCCAATTATTCGTCGCTCATTTGCCATTTGATAGCCTTCCGGATATTAGTCGGGATCAAGACAGGTTGCATCTCAAAATAGGTAGCAATTTTCAATTCCTCAAATGGTAAATTTTGGGATCAGAACTAAAATAAAATTTTTTACTAAACTAAATTGCAAACCTGATCACATCATAGAAGATTTACAACAGATTTATAGGGATTCTGCCCCATCCGGAGCAATCATTTATGATCGGATTTAAACGCTTTCAAGAACAACCCACGAGGAGGGAGCAAAAAATGCACAACATCAAAGCTGGGGGTGTGTGCATGTGGAGTTGTTACTTTCCTGAAATTTTCGCCTCCAAACATTACCATTTTTAATTAATCAAGATCATAATCATTCCGATCTTACCTGTCTTAATGGTGCCCATTAGGAATACTTTGTTACTTCACATAATGAGATTATCATAGTTCTTTAAGTCATTATATTCAGCTTAGATCTAGAGTGATTTAAATTACCCTTCATTACCTCAGCATCAAAGGCCCCTCAACAGTTGCCGCCAAATCACTCGATAAATCACACGCCAACATGATCACAAATGGAATCTTTTCTTCTTTCTCACTCCTCCCAGGCCATAATTCATTTCGCGCAAGATACGCGAGAGAGAGAGCTTTTGAGAAACATCGTTAGCCCTTTTCGAGTTACCTCAGTGACAACAACAAAAATCCAACAAATGTGATTTCTGTGCATTATCGGGAGAATGAAACTTCAAAGCGACACGGCGGCCAGCCATCAGATCTCCCACTTTCCAACTTAAAAGGAACAAAGAGGAACCCACATCAGAAGACAGCGGTTGGCACTGAGGTGAAAAAAATATGCGCTAACCACGTATGTTGGAGTAATGAAGTATGCAGAAGGAGGAAGGAAGTGGATACCCTTTTTTTAAGGAGTTCACCCCCTCCTCTTCCTTAAATTTCATCCTTACCCCATTTCTCTGTAGGGAGGATCTAACCTATCGAAATACGACTGGTGACAGCGGACGTATTTACTAGATGAAATTTTGGTTGTTGAAAAATGTAGTGGCTATAAAGCAACTCCAGAGGTATAAATATTCTAGACCACGCCATATTTCTGGAAATGGAAATATTTTGAAAGTATTTGTTCAAGCACAAAGTGCATGATCGAATCGATGGTAAGACATTCAAGAACCAACTGGCTAAAGTCAGGGCTAAAAATTCAACAATGGAGTCCTGAGCTATTTTGGAAACTGCGGGGATTATTAGCATGATAACTACGTTATTTGTAAATCTCATAATGTGTGATTTTATCATGTACTTTTTAAAGGGGATTGCCTCTCAATTAATTAATAAATCCGATGAATGTTGATTATGGTAGGTGTAATTTATATATTGAAGTTTGTGAACTCGAGTTTCTGAAATACTCAAGCTATTTGGGGTTTATAAATTAGGCATATTTCACAAGGACATCCATTCATGGAAAAAATGAATAAATCTAAACTCTATTTCGAGATTCCTTTGAGGTGGAGAAACAAGGATTGAATTTCAGGATAAAAGGCCGAAGCCGACTGTTGTAGACAAATAAAGACAAAGACGGCATTGTTGCATATTTGCTTATATTACTGACGTACCCCTTCCGGGTAGAAGATCCTTTGCACCTAAAAATGTTGAAATTCGATACCAGCACGGGGAAATTCCACGTAATTTGAATTTATATCGTAATTTATTACGAAGAATTCTGCTATTTTGCAGAATATCATTCAACTGGCAAAGAATACAGTCATTAAAATTATTTCAACTAATCCACTTTGTTAGCAATAATTAAAAATAAATAATTAATTGTTTAATTTTTAATAGTTGTATTTCTTAAATGTCCCGCTCTCAATGTAATGGGAATTCATTCTCTGCCATGTTTGCCATCTTACGGAGTTACAAAATGGTAGGTTTTACTCACCTGCAATTAACTTCACTTAGGATCACCAATTACAGGTCCTTTTGCCGGCAGTCCTAACTCGTGCACATAAGTAAGTTGTAAATAGTTAAGATCATGCAGGCAAAAAATAGTTACAAACATAAATGAATGTGGAGATTCTCTTCGCAATGCTGTTTTCTCACCAAATTGGGGAAAATTTGGTTTGTGCCTAAACGTTGAATGGTGCATTGAATGAGCTAAGTATGCGACATTTGAGTTCTGGTATTAGTATTGCCTTGGAAGTCTCTCAATTGAGCAAAACTTTTGAATTCGCTCCTCCCTCCCCCCCCCCCTCCCCATTATCACCACCACCCCCACCAACCTGCAAGTTTTGGCGCATTTTAACAATTTTTTCATTGCATAAATGTTGTCCATTTCATCAAACTGCAGGTTGTTGGATGAAAGCGTCATAACTACTGATTGTGATACAAAAAAGCAATATTTTGCGTTTTATGTTTTTTTTTATCGGAATAATCAATTCTAACAGGATGTCTCCATGTGATCCATCAGTCTTCTCAATTTGTGGGTGGATGTCGTAGAAAAGTAAACGAGCCTATTCCATTGGCGACCTTTCCATCCTACCTCTGTTACTGAGTACCGAACACGATTGCCTGGCGCAACATCTTCACAGAATAGGAGTATACGCCCAACTAACATGCTCCCTATGTGACCTGCAGGAGGAAATGGAGAAGACCCATCTGATACGGTGTCCAGCCCTACAGACAATGACGGAAACTCGGTGATACTGGGAAGCCAGAAGTCAACTAATGGACTAATGATAATTATTATAAAGCCTACCATTTGATTCAATTATATTGATGATTACAGCAATTATATATATTTGCTTTATATTAATAAAAATCTATCACACTTAATCATAGGTAAATCATTTTCACAGAGGAAAGTAGAGAAATTCGAGTGAGTTCGAAGAACTTTGATTAGGGGTAGTTAATGATGTCCACGTTGCTCAGAGGTTATTGAAAGGCAGACTAAATTAAGCCAAATGACGACTAGTTGAAAATAGCAAAGTAAATGGATATGCAAATTTTCCATTTGTCTCTCTAATAATACTCATAAATACATCCATGTTTTTTTCCCAAAACAATGTATATTAGTAATAAGCGCATGCGTGTTCATTGAACAACCACTTTCTGTGATCGGCCCTCCGAAGTACTTCATTTAATTTTTGAGACGCCATTTTATCACTGACTTCAAAATTTAAATTCAACTGTTTTTATAGTTCAAATAGGAGAATATTTGTTTATATCAAATAGCAGGCTTTATGATAATTATCATTAGCCCTTTAGTTGACTTCGGGCTTCACAGAGGGGAGAAACGTCTGAGTCACAACAAGTCGAGAGGGGGAACAGAAAAGTGATTCACAGATGTAAAAGAGACGGATACAAAAGTAGGGAAAGAGGTAAGGTGAGGTGAGTACTGTGGAAGTGGTGGAATATGTTATACAGTCGGGTCATGGTAGTTTGAAGTCAACTGCCGGATTATAGACTTTTTTTTGCCCAGAGTGCACCACGTGGAGATAAGTCTATCGCACACTCCATAGGAGAATATAAATTCGTGGCTTTAGCGTCGGAACTCGATCATGACATCTAAAGTCACTGAATACTACTTCGAGGTGGACATCTTAGATTAGACCCAAAGTACGTTCATAACAAGGTTCTTTCCTAACATATACCCAAAGAGAATAAGTAAATTATCAAAATGTGTTCTTTTCTTAAAATAGGAGAAAGAATAATACCTTATTTTCATATAAAAATCACATCAACCCGAATTAAATGAAAGAATTCCCATGGCGGTTGCAATAACATGCTTATGATTTAATAATATAATTTAAAATTGGGCTTAAAGATATTCACCCTCCAAGCTTGGCGACTGCATTGGAGGCAGGGCGGCAGGCAGCTTTTCAAAGTGCCGAAACTTGCTGTATAATGACACACATTTCTTCATTTCCTAACCCACCCCTCCTCAAACATAACAGTTACCGCCAGCCTTTCCTTTGTGTTTCGCCACGATAGAGGGAAGGGGAGGGAGGGGCGCAGAACATAGAGACCAAAAGCGCAAAAAGATCAAACGAGCCGTCTCTGTGCGCACGTGGTTACGAGTGGATGCTCGCCTTCAGGTGCGGTGTGACCCACGCGTTGTACGCGGGCAAGCTAATATAACACATGGGTGCATATTATCATCGTCGACTTAAATACACCTAACACTAGCCATTTTATAACCCACGGTTATGCTCATGAACATATGCATGCTAAGCAGTTTATAGTATGATGGTAATATAAAAATGAAGATTATCTTAAAGGCGGTCGCCCGAGACTGAGAGAAAGGAAGGGGAGGAGAAGGGAAGAGGGAGGGAGGGAGGGAGGAAGAATATCTCTTCAGTTAGCAGTGCTACCTCCCCAGCATGAATTTGAAGCCCTGTTTAATGTGATATAAAAGGGACATTTTTCGAAGAAAGGGGAGATGGTAGAAGAGAATATACTAAAATTTAGGATTTGTTCCCACTATTCGCTGTGCCTAATAATAAAATAGCGGAGGAGAGGGGTGATATGAATGACTGTATTAAAAAATTAAGTAATTAGCAAAGTCTTACAAATGTTTTGCGAAATATAACTCTGGTTTAAATCGAAGGATCGCTTTTGTCGACACTTTGTAAACTCGAATGCCACAGTCCACTTTGCAGTGCCGGATGGGAGTGGAAGATATAAATCGAACTTGTCAACTTCAAAGGATTGGGTGGTGTTACTTCTATCTTTAAATTTGTTGACCTAGTTGACATGAATTGTAACCAGTACGTTTAGTGTCAGAGAAAAATCTGCTACTATCTATATGTTGCAAAAATCTAAACAATGGTAACATTAAGAGGCCAAATTGAAGTTTAATTTGTGCCAATGAAGTTGATGCTTTGGCAACAAGATCATTAAAATTCAGTCTCTGACACGTAGATTCCAGACTAGAATATAGTGACTTGACAGCGTGTACCTACTAAGTTATTAGTACTTTAATACCTATCAAATTAAACAAATTATTTATAATTCTTATTCTTGAAGAGAACCCTGAGGCAGTTCATTAAAAACAAACAGTTTCAAAGTTTATTGGCCAAAATACCCTTAAAATACCATACAAGGAACTTAAACGAATAGATTCATTTGAAAGTTCAATTATTTATATCATGTTTTAATTACTTTCAGTAGCTCAGCATTTGTTGTTTTAATGAATACATCTAGCAATACGTCCAAAATATCATTTTATGAATACTTGCAATATTTTAATTACAATCTGTGGTTGTAAAATAAAATGTATCTGTGCAAAAAGATGAGCACACAGAGGGAGAGAGAGAGCAAAATAAACGGTCCTATTCGTGAAAGCCCACTTCAAAGACAAAATATCACTTTCTCTCTACTCAAATGCCGCTTTGAATATGTATTTGTATTGCTTCTCTATGCTCAGCCCCAACAACACCATCAACCGCTATCCCTCTCATCCAACCGACGGCCACTTTTTGCTCTTTTCGCACTCGACATTTCACCGCAAAACTACCCCCGCCCATACACATTTCCTCGTGGTTTCACGGTGAAATAGCGCACAGATTACCATCATTTGGAGTCCAAGCAGAGAATAGGCTTTCAATTTCTACGCAAAAACTTTTCTTTACATATTTGCCTTTCACTTTTGCAAAATTGTCTGTCGACTGCAAAAAAGCCTAATGACCAAACAGGCTAGATTAAACCCCTGATAGGACCACTTAACCACTTCATGTTTCCCTCCTCCCCTGTCCCCACTTGTCCGGCCTTTTTTGCTTCTCGTATTCCTCTCATCCTTATGCAAAATTATTCTCCTTTCATGAAAAAGACAAAAACGTGACGAAAAAACTACATTCACTGGCAGATTTGAGCGACAGAAAAGCCACCATTCTAACTAACTCTCTGTCTCTCTCTCACTCTCTCCTCATGCTGATAATTATCAGTTAAATAGGTTTTTCAAGGGCTTCTTGAGTATTTTTCATCTAATTCTCGCACTACGTAATCTGAGTTTGGCCACTAAATTGACTGTAATATTCGATTTCAAATTTAAGTGTGAGCCCAAATAAGCAGCAGTTGATTTATTCGAACTATTCGCGAAGTGTGTGTATGCATTCACTTACACCAAAAGGCAACGCTTATGAGAATCCAAGGTTTGAAGAAGCGGTTTTTGGAAATACCACAAATATTGGTCTGTTGCATAATGCGCAATCTCAGGAAGCTAAGCAAAACGCTAACACGTGCCGAACAGCCACCCGAGGTAAGCGGCAGTTTGAGAAGATTGAAAAATAAAACAGAAAAACAGAAATCGCTATTTTTTAATTGCCAAATAAGGCGGGATCCAAGCTGAGACTGACACGATAAGCCTGGCGTACACTACACTTTACCCTACATCAATCTGACCTGATTGTGCATATTTTTCAAAGTACTTTGTTTCAGTACCATCAAATAATCATAATAAGCTCAACAATTGCTGACTCTAACTCTGGGCTAACTCTCGCAGCCACTGCTCGCACATTCAAGGCATCAATAGTAAAACATGCTTCCCTGGTACCTTTTCATGCAACCAGGTAAAATACAGTTTAGAAAAAGTTAGAACAGTTTAGATACTGGTAGTCAAAGTTTTCAAGGCATTATGATAATTGGCCAATGAATCAAAGGTGTCAGTGAAAGCAGAAATAGGCTTTATAATATGACTGCAGTCATGAATTTGTTAAAAAAGGAACATAGGAGAGCGGTGATAAAATAATACAGAGGTTAAGATCGGTATTGAACATTCTGACGTCAAGGAAATCAAGACAACATTCAACAAGGTGAGAACCAGTAGAATTGAACACCTTTGCAAATTAAATTTTTCTGAACACACCAACCAAAACAGCACTAATCAACTCATGAATTTATTACATAAGCGTATTTGTTTCAATCGGTATTATTCTTTGGCTTATTGATAGCCTTTCGAAGGCTTCATCACAAAAATGGGTGGCCTCCAACTCGGATCGAAAAGAGATTGGAATATGTACTCCATTACTGTGTTGCCAACACCCGTATGCTCGGCGCAAATCCCATAACTGGTACAACCACCCACAAAGCTATTCTGAAAGAGAAATTCCACCTACAATATTCTTATTTGGTAGGGCGCACAGCTCACACAAACAAACGAAGTCAGTACTTTCGAATGGGACAGTCATGGAGGCTATCAAATATCATGATCTGGCATGCATATAGAAAACTAGCCCAGTTTTGATAAGTAAATCAAGCTACAGTGCATTAAATGGAGCAGACCTATCTGAAAAAATCTAAATCTCCAAATATCAGCATCTGACACCAAGGACAATGCAGACATGCCTGTCAATATGTATATTCAGTAGGATTCAGTAGTTCAGTTCACATATCAGTCAGTATGTCTGAAGTTAGCGCAGATTGTCGAATTCGCAATTCAATACTTCCACTTACTTTAGAACAAAATCCGAAATTACTGTGGAAAGTAATTTGTGCGTTCCTATTCTTTTGCATAAACTCACATTCGGTTTTATTAATTTATTAAAGTCCAATTAAGGGCTTCTTTAAAAAACCAGACAGCTTAAGATCTACAATTTCGGACATATTGCTTGAACAGAAGAAAACTAACAATTAGTTTCTAAGTTAAGTACTTAGACGAGACGCATAAACAATCAGCCATTGTCTAGTCAACACGAGACGTTCATCTTAGAGAGCTACAAAGACGAGTATCTTTGAAGTAGCTATTCGGCATTTAACTTTTCAAAAAAAGTATTAAGTTGTACAAATGTCTCTTCTATCTAATCGGCTGGATTTGGATAAAATGTTAGTGGTATTAGGTAAACTCAATTAAATTACTGCCTACAAGTTAAGAGAGTGCACAAAAATGTGATTTCGGATATGGAATGTGATAGGATGCCGATAGGCAAGGCTCGAAGGTGTCGAAGTGTTCTGTTGCCCGTTCATGAGAAATCCTCATCTTTCTCATCAATATTGTAATGCAAGTAGCTATTGTTAACCCTTTAACGCCCTTAGGACCGTACGGTTCTCTTTCAAAATAAACTCCTTAGGTACTAGGCTCGTAACAGAAAGCATTATTGCCGTTCGAAACATGTTCAATACGTCTATAGCCTCCGTCTGATACCACCAAAAACTCATCACGTCGACGGAATCAGTCTACTGTGAGACATGTGTGATTGCAGTTGGGTGCATTTTAAAAAAATACTTCGGATGTCAGGGTTAATTGAGACAAAACCGTCATTGGTTCGAAGATCCACAAACATCAATAATATGAAAGTGTCTCACATTAACATTTGTAGGCTTCGGTCTAATACTAATGTGTCGTGAAGTAATTGCATTTTGGTCTTTCTCTCGCTGTGTTCGAGTCCAGTGTAGGATAGTGTTGACTAAAGCAAAATTTGGCCTGTTAGCATTGCGGCACCATAGAAGAGTCTTACTTCACAAGGACTAATGAGGAGAGAAAGCATTAACATTGCGCGAATGAAACTCCGGTTTTCATAAACAAGGTGCAATAGAGGAGTTTAATGGTTCTAAGTTTTCGTTCATCAGTGAGCATGCAAAAACATTATCGGGCTATTAAAAGAGCATTAATTTATGGGCCAATATGATAGAATACTGCAACCTTGGTTATGACAATCAAAAATAAACACTATCTACTCTGCTAACCAGCAGAGATTAGGAGCTCTGCATACCCACAGTTGTGTTTAACTTCACTCACTCCGGTATTATAATATAATATTCTTAGATTGGCCGAATTAATGTGTTTGCGCAAATACATCATTGAAAGGCAAATGAAAATCATTCTTAGGGGCTTGTAAAAACTCTGAATAAACTAATTCATTGTAGGCATATGGTTTTAGTGACAGCTCTTAGAAAGTAAATTATTCTGATTAAGTCATTTATATCAGACTTTCATGCTTGACAACATAATGTGCTTTAATTTTTTTTTGCTACCTGCCGCTGTAGTCAGAAATCCTACCTTTCAATTACGATTTAGTACACTTCAAGTTGATTAAGACTGGTAAATGCGAGAGGGATTATTAAATTAACAGGGCATTTTGACTGAGAAGGTGGCAGAACAACACACCTTTTCAGTGAGGTAAATTTGTATCTCGCACACTGACCGTGGTAGCTAAACTCTCAACGTCAGACCGCGTGATAAAGTTCCTTGAAGGCATGGCGACTTAAGAATGATTCGCCTTCCGTTCTCCTCAAAGGTGTTTAGTTGGTATATTGGATCAGTTTTAATTGACATAATAAGATACTACGTGACCTAAGTCAGACGCTTTTTTGGAATCTTCCCGAAAAGCTGCACTGTCCACTTTGTCTACGCTGCTTGTTCAAGTCACACTAACATTGATATTACCGTATGAGCTCACCTGCAAAAACTAGGCTCCCCACTAAGGTATATTATGGTACTCTGTAATATTCTTGTATGCGGTTATCTATCAAACCACAAATTCCCTCCCTATGTGAGTAAAATATATATATTTCTATGTTAGGGTGATATTATTGATTGACTAGTTAATTGTTTGGCTAGTAATGTAGCTGTGTGGCTATTTCGTTTCCAGGTGTGAGGAAAGTCGAAGAGGATTCGAAAAAACTTAGACTTAACGAGGAGAATTTCATGAATCCTGATCAGACATTGAAGGTAAGTTTTTTTACCTGCATTCAAAAGTAATAATTGTTATTTTATTAGATACTGTGAATCTTAAGGAATTAATAATCAAGTTCATTGCCCAAATTATTTTATATTTTAATTTCAGCAATCGAAAACGTAAATATTCCGAGGAGTGACCACATTTAATTTAAATAGGTATTTATGTGCGCAGTGAACAAGAATTCTTTGTGCAAAAGTGACCAAATCAAGCTTCCATAATTCTGGTAAAGCATGACTTCTGGTGCTCTGGTTTCCATACGCACATTTTAATACAATTTCATGCCTTATCAAATTCGTCAAATGATTGCTACCTTCTTTACACTGTTATTAAAGACATAAAATTCATAACATAGAGACCAGTATTGTTTAAGATTGGGGGACCCAAGGCTAAATTTCAATAGACTTATAAATCATTTGGTGCCTGATTATTCCTCTAACTCCTCTTGAGTAGGCTCTCGTCACATCTTCTCAAACCTACGCTTAGTCATTGACATTGAAGTTATTAAATTGTTGAAAATCAAATCCCGCAGCAAATATGTTCACTCCACTTATCTCGCTACGATGACTAACCAAAGTGAGCTCGAAACGAATTCCTATTCTCTTTGATCTTCTTTCCTCACTCACTGAAACTCAAGTCTTTATCGCTAGCGAAGAAAAACCTTATGGTTCTTTTTTAATTCTCTCTCTCTCTCTCTCTCTCTGCCTATAGGAGGCGGTAAAGGAAGCCATAGAGATAAAGCAAAGCGGCGAAAGACACTCGAATGAGAAAATACCTCCCCTGGGTGGCTCATTTTTGTGTTATTTCGCACGCTTGTGAGTCCATGCCTCTTTCAAACGCCGACATGCGTGTGCAGTGTTGACGCTATAAGTGCAGAGCAGTGCAGTGCACTGCTAAACCCGTACTGCGGTATCTTCAAAGAGAAGACATTAAGAGTGATATGCAAACGCGGCTAGGCTAAGTTAGTAAGTAAAAGGATGGGCGGTTGGTGACAAAGGGAGAGGTGGTAGACAGGGTGTGAGGGGAAGACATACAGAGGGGAGTACGTGTTTGTGTTTTGTGTGTGTGTGTGTTGACAAGCAGACTTAGAAGTGTTTGGGGAACGCTGTTAGTGATGGCAATGCTAATGCGTATAGATGAGGAGTGGTGGATTGTGTTAGAGTTGATTGGCGAATGAACTAACTCATTAGGGGACCAAAGTTGAATTTCTTGATTATTCCCTCCGCTAATCATAAGATAAACGTTCGAAAATCATATCCACTTTCATAGACTAGTAGGAAGGAAGAAGAGTTATTGCCCACTTCTACTACTACGTTTTCAATGCCACTTTTATTGTTATTAATATTGGCAGGGAGGAGGCTTAATTAGGGAACGTAATTTAGGTCGATTCCCCTCCCCCCCTCCCCCCCCCTCCCCCCCCCCCCGCCTCCCCAATGCCTTTTACATTTTCTCAGAAATTTGTCGAATTCTCATTTATAGTGTGGAATATTTTATAACCACTCAGTTAATGACTTAATTTTAGTGAGAAAATCTAGATGCAAGGAGTTTTAGTCTTCCTTGAATAATAAAATCGCCAGGATTAAAAGATGTCTTGGCAATTCAATTACCCCTTTTTTAAAGAAGGAAATCGACTTTGTTGGCCCTTTCGAATCACGGTGTCTTTAAAGGCTGTCCTCAGCTCTTTCTTTCCGTCGGTTTTCGTCGTAGATCGCCTCGGCGCCTGATGCCTCTGAAGGGGTATTAGGATAAGTCAACTGGGAGGGAGCGGGAACGGGGTAGCTAAGAGAGAAAAGCAGTATCTTGGATTCTCTCTTACTTCAGAAAAGGGAAAATTGTAACCCCCACATTAAATAATAGGTGCATAAGGGTTAAGATACAGTTTAGGCCCTCGTGTTTCCTATGTTTTGGTAACAAGTGATACTAACCATAACTCTTTCAGAGGATGTGAGCGTTTTATTGACCACAAATCGATTGAGAGACAAAGATAGGGATATAATCTAATGCACTTCAGGCTTTCACAAAGCAGACCAACCCCCTAGGCATGATTAACAGGAATGCGCTCCGGAATGGGGAGATGAATGAGGTGTCTAGAAAGTTGGGGAATTGGTTATCCCTTTACTTTAAGGGCAATAGTGATAAAGGAAAAGACGCAGTCTTATTCCGAATCAATTTCCCATACGTGTTGGCCCCTTTGACTGCCAGTATGCAGAATAGCAAATTGCGATTTCAAAAGATGAATTAAAAAAGGATATTAAGAATTTGAATACAATTTGTACTCAATGGAACTATTTCAAAATTCAACCAAAGCATCAACTTGTCCTCAGATATTAATCTTCCTAATACCATTCATACTGTGAATTTTCTGTACTGTCGCATAAATGCTTAGCCATGCTGATTGGTGATTCCAATGTGTACTTCTTTTTTTCGGAAAAGAAATAAAGTCATGTTCTTGCCCACATAACCAGCGATTTCGAATAGTTTACGAACTCCAATTCGTATCCAAGCCATACGTAGAAATATTTTTCTTGCTATTTCACGATATTAAAATAGTTAGTTTTGGGAAGCCGACAATTCGCGGTCAATTTAACTGACTTAACTAACATGTGAATGATCAGGGTTCAGCAGTGTTGATTGATTTTGTTTCGTCCAAAATTCGGTCAATTTTTACGCTTCGACTCATTTCTTCCTTTTTCGCATTGTTCTACTTATGACTCATTCGGCTATTTACCTTGCTCTGTTATCAGCGATGCTTATTGGAAATAAGACTAATATCCAACGCCTCTATCAAATAGAGCTATTTCTCAGAAATCTCCATCTGCCGTGTGCTAAAACTTCTCTATCAATAACCTCAAGGTAGTTGGGTGTTTTGATTCGATAGAGTTCAAATACAATTTTTTAAATGGAGCATTGCAAGAATAAATAGTTCCATTAGAGAAAAAAAGTTAACTACAGTCAAAATTCTAGTTCTGAGCCCGTACTGTTAACAGCCGCATATTCACATAATCTTGTTCAGTGTTCAGTTGCCATATTCTTGTTAAAATTGTTTCCCGTTTTTTCAAGGAAAATGCAGCATTAGAGTAGGAACCGGTGGATTCATACCGTTCAATCTCCCAAACCTTTCAACAACTTACTTTGCCACACCGCGACTTCTTTTGGTGCCTGCTTGTCTGTCTATGCAGCGAGTCACAGATACTTCCCACTTTAAGGTATTCTGTCACTTTGATTAATGAAGCGCCTTCTCTCTCCCCATATGAAGCAGCCAGCCATGGGATGACTGTCCGGCGCGGAAGTGGGATGAAGGTTGCAAAGGCGGAGTGGGGATGGGTCTAAATAGGCTTGGCTATCTCTTTTTTCTACGTGCGCACTCTATCCGACACTACTAATGACTCATCTAGCCCCTTCGCTATCTCAACCACCACGGACTATGCTTATTCACGTCTGTGTGTGTAGAAGAGGGATTAATTAGTCACCCAGCAATTGATCGATTTTTGTCGAGAACTCGTTCTCGAGAACTAGCAAAAGCAGTGCTTTGGCGCTGTGTGATGGAGGGGAGGCTTGAATGCATGTTAAGGGGGTAAGATAACAGAAATTAATGGAGTTTCACTAAAACTGGGAAGGTAAAGAGGTTTTAGCCATGTTATTCAGATATACTCGTCTTTGCTTTGCTATTAGTTCAGGCAAAGACGATATCTTCGTCAAATGCTATCTTCTATCACTATCATTCACTTTAATGCAACTTTGTAAAAATGGAAGATAATTCAGCTTGGTAACTATAAAATCATGTTAGCTGCTTATTATCACTTTATCTCATTTAGTGTGCAAGCCACAGGAAGAGAAATTGCCTGTTAAGAGTAAGTTCGAGATGGAATGTAGTAGAAGAAATTAAAATGATGTTGAGAATAAAGCCAAGGTATTGAAGACTTTCAATTCATTGATTTTCGGATTTGAATTTTTCAATATCAACTTATTAAGTAGCTCACTTTCCTAAGCTCAAACTTCATAGAGTATCCTACCGCATTCTCACATGTTAATCCATTAATGCTCGAATTATTTTTTGAATAATGCACCCAAATGTACTCACACGTGTCTCCCAGCAGACTGATATCGACATGTCGACGTGATGAGTTTTGGTGGTATCAGGCGAAGCCTTAAACGTATTGAAAATGTTTCAAATGGCAATAGCGCCTTCCGTTACGAGTCTAGTACCAATAGAGCTTATTTTGAAAGAGGACTGTACGGTCCTATGGTTGTTAAATGGTTAATGGAAACCTTCTGTATTCACAACTGCTTAACCTTGAAGACTTGTTGAAAATTTGACTATCTAGCCTTTTGGCTCGACTAATCAGACGGTCGGCCTGTCCTGACAACTTCGTACACTAAATAGGCCATGCGATTAAAATTGTCTAGACATATGACATCTTGTCTGGAATACCTTATCACCTGCGCTTGTCATGGAGCGCAACGACAAAGGAGAACTGTCTAAGATCTACTTTGGCTACCATTACTAATTTAATTATTTTAGAATAAGGATACAGCCTATGCGTTGAAGTGTCGCACCAAATTTGCAAATTATCAAATGCGGTAAGATTTACTTGTAATAAGTATAAAAATCCAAGATGTCTGATTAATGAAAAGCATGTCAATTCAAATAGTATAACCCATTTCACCATATTCAAAAGCGACTATCAGCCTTCTCATTAAATGGTAGAGTGATGTTTTAAAGAGGTTATTCCGCGGGGAAATGACTTCAATATTAACCAGCATTTTTATAAAAAAACGCGGGGTGAGAAAAAGTGCATTTAAAATGTTATTTTGTTTGAAACTTGATCCATACATGTGCATCCGTCGGAGGCTTCATAAATCGTTCAAGACCTCATTACAGAACTAATGTTCTTGAATCTTATTCGACTACCCTTGCATCAATCTAGACGTGTGCCTGTACAATTATCAAACGCCAAATTGGCGGAGAAACAACTGGTTTCCTAATTTTATAGTACACGGTAATTTGTTACCATTTGGAGAATCTAAGAATATGGAAAGCCTTAAAGTACAATCCTATCCTTGTAAGGCTAATATATTTTGAAAATCAGCAGCGCTATAGTACTGTCTCCGAAATTCTGCAGTGATTGGCTTCAGACCCTCTATATGTAGTCTTTATTTAAAATTCGGGTGCAAATTTACTAACAAAATGTGGATTAATAGCCTAATATGTGGAGTTGTGCATAGGACTAAATAGTTGATAGTTTCCGGCCGATGCACACGGAGCTGTCGGCATAAAAATGCCCTGACACCTGCCTTGAAAAAGAGGAGAAAAGAAGGTAGACGGTTCGACGTGCCGACGCAAAATTAACTGTGCGTTATTGATTGACAATTTGAAGTATTCAAAAATGTCGTGTGGATATCCATTCCGCCTTTGAATGCAAATGCTGGCAAAAATTACGATCAGGGTACTTATTTCATTTACTATATTAAAAGCAATGTCGTATGGGGGGCAAATGCAGTGCAGAAAAGAAAGAAATGTTGGAATATACCTGAGAAAATTCCACTTCAACGGCTAATTCTTCGCTTAAGAGCTTTTTATTATTGAATATTGTTTATCTGAGGTTGGTTCTCACGTCTGCGATATTGGAGGACACCGACTTGATATTGGGAAGGTCAGCTAAATGTTTATTTGATAAACTATCCAGTAAAGGTCATGTCCACCAGAAAGATTTCAAGATTCCATTTTTCTGCCAAGGGTGAATGCTTGAAATATTTTTTCTTTAATTCACGGATAGGGCTTAGCTGTTTAATGTGCGCATGAAGAAGGCACTGAAAAATTCCAAACACAATACACATCTGATTAGTCATTGTGGTGAATTCTAAGTCAACAGAGGTAAACACTTTGAAATATGAGAATTCAAAGTGCAGTGAATTTATTTAGTAGAAAGTTTAGGTAGGAAGAGGGTGATAAGAACGAAATGGTGTATCTGCGAGGGGGCCTTGTCATTCCACCAAACAGCCTAGAAATGCCAAAACTTTATAATAAAGAAAAAAAAACCTTAATACAGGTTGACCTAGATAAAGGAGGTCCCGTGGGAATACACAATGGTATACGACAATTATATTTTTATATAAAAGTGGTAAATGCGGAATATTACGTGACCCGCGTGCAAGAGCTCAGTTTCACTTGCAGTTTGAGACACTAAGTGGGACAGGTCATTCACACGGGGACTCTTTTATCTTTGCTACCCTGTGGTAGGACTTACTCTTCACTATTTGCAAAGCCAAGATCCATAATTTTAGTACAGTTCAAGAGTTACGAGTAATTAATAATGAAATTTCTAATTTGATTTCTTTGGGCTAGGTGGAATATTTTTGCGCGACAGTTACAAGAAACACTTTTTTTCTTATAAAAATGTAGGACATATCTCGTAATGCGTGCCCGTAATTGCCGTCGCGACAACTGGTCCTTATTATGAATCTCACTTTCCGAGTCCAAAATTATCAAATACTAGCATATAATTGGTCAACCAGCTATTAGGAGGTCAACGTAGACTGATATAAGAAAAGGGTAGGAGGATGACTCAACAAATTTAAATTAAAAAGAATTCAGACGTCTTCTTTCTTTCTTTCTAGCGTGGCGAATTTCATCCTTGAAAGTTACTTAGTTTCCAAGCAAAACTCCAACCCAACCCGAATGAAGATCCTAAAGAATTATGGGTGCAACTCATAACTCATTCAAAACCGAAACCTTCCAAACTTAATTTCTCTTCAATTGTGAGCTTCTTGCCTCATTTTCCACAGCAATTTAAAAAATACGCTGTAAAAAACAGTAGAGTTCTCATCAAAAATTGCTTTAATTAATTTTGTTTGAAAGTAAATACTTGTATAGTTTGCGTTACAACGTTTAAACACAATTTCCAGAAAATATAGAGGCATATAAATAAAATAACTTTTCATAAAATGAATGTGGGTTATTCCCCTAAGGTTTGGTTGGATTTCCAAAGCTAAAATTATTGGCCTATATCTAGGTATTCCTTTTGTCTTTGTATTATCACCAGATTTCAAAAACACACCTTCTTTGTGACTGTGATATATGCCCCGAGAGCTCTCAAGCGAGAAATAGCGAAAAAAACAATCTTCGAGTCATCGGTGGGCCAACTACAAAATACTACTCAATTCCAAGAGGAAAAACCCACCTCTCAAGCGACCTTGACAGCTACTTCGTCCTGAAAAAAATAACCGCCTTCATCCCCTTCCTTTTATCGGATGAGTAATCACGTCCAAGAGACTGATGTCTCACCAAACACGAACAAAGCGACGCATGACAAATAAACGGGGTGCACTAGTTTGGCTGCATGCCTTCCAATCGATTGGCCTGGGGAGGGGGTGGGGGAGGTGTTAATATACGTATAATGCAAAGCATCATAAGAACTCAGCAAGACATGAAAGAGTGTAATAACTATGACTAACTAACTAGCTTTGATGTGGTGATAATAGTGGATGGTTGGACTGGTTTGAGTCAACGAGAGAGATAGGGTTTAAATGAATGGGCAAATATTGGTTTATCTTGTTACATAGGGGGCAAAAGGGGAAATTGCTCGCTAACGGAACGTATTTCGAACTAGGATAAACAAGTTGGAGTATAGTTTGTGTTTTTAAAATATTCTGATCTTGTTACTTAACTTACTATTTTTCACACATATTTTCATTAGATCAGAGAGACCCTTGCCTTCAGCTAAATTTTCATTCAGTCATGAGCCAGTAGAAAAAATGTTGTAAATACGTTGTTAACAAATCTACATCCGGAATATTTCCAATGTGTTCATGTTACCAAAAATTCTCATTACAAACTCATAACGAGTAATCTCTGACAGGGCCTATCAGTGGCTGATAATTTGTCCTGTCTTGCAATTTCATTCAACCCGGCTAGACGTATGCAAACACTGAAAAGCTAAATATAAATGAACATTTGACAAGCAAACGGAAAAATGATTTAGATGTGTGCGTGTGTGCAATTAACGGTGTGAAACATACCGTGTTAAATATATCATTCAATCTCCCACCCACTTCGCAAATGACTTTTCGTATTTTTGGGTCAGAACATTTTATTTTGGGCAAAATTAATTTTAAACCAATATGTTGCAATGCGTCGTATTGTCATTAATATTTTATCAAATAGGATTTTTTATTGAATATTGAATTGATTGAATGATGTTTGGCTATTCCCTATCCACTCTATTAATTTATTAAAGACTGTAAATAGTGGTTCGTTATTGAAGTTAGAATTTCTAAAGCGAATGGCTTTAAAAGCATGTATAAACTCAGTTATTAAATATTAAATATCAGCTAAAAAGTACCACATTCCTTCATCAATTATATTTCAAGTGTGGAACAGTCGAGATGATTGAATTCGTTGAGTTAATTGTGCGCAGATTGAAGTCATTTGAAGAGTTTGGGTAGCTTCAATTATCGTTTTAAAATACTGAGCACTTTATGGTTTGTTAAGGAGTCTTACCATTTGGTTCTAGAAGGCCCTCAGTAAGGGGAAGTTTCTCCCCTAATTGGCACACGTTAATTGAATCAAGCTTTGGCTATAATGTGATTGAGAATTTTTCCCATCGGAGTCGGGTTCTCCCATGGAGAAATAGTTTAACAGAATTTCCAAAAATCTCTGTCCATGAATATCATTCAATGTTAACTAAGCCTTATGCAAATATGATATAGACAAGAAAATAAAGATTTGATGGCAAAATAATACTATTTCAAGACGTTAAAGTATTCAGAAAAGTGCTAAGCAATGGTGAACCAGTTTTTTGAGCGTAAAGATGGTGTTGGAACTGTCCTGCAAACTTGTTGTAACTGCGCCCTTCGACTAAGGCCACTCCTTTCTCTCTGCTATTGCGAACATTCTGACTTATGTTTCGCTCTTTTCAGTCGCCCGGGTCGTTCACTTTGATATTGAAGTATGTCCTAAGATGTAGACACGCTTAGACACGACGTTGGACCATTCCAAAAGATCATGCTCAAATCAATGCCCATAATATCATGAGCCTTCATGCAAACTTCGAATTCACTGGCTGGGTGATTTGAATGCTAAAATTTTAAATAAATCTCCATTTCCTTTGTTCCCTTCTTTTGACTTCCTACTAATAATAGTATTATTATTATTATTGGCTTAAGTATAATCGGCCAACTGGGTTCTAAAGTAACGATTGCCTTAGGCAGTAATACTTAAATTCAATTAACTTATGCATGTTTCTGCATGTAACCATGAGATGTTATGGTGATTAATCCAATTCAACGGCTACGTAACTGCAGCATTTTAAGTGAAAAGTACTTGTTTGTAAATAGGACTTAAATGGACAGGTTAAAATAATGTAGATCGATTTATACTGAAGACTTATGTATTTTAGACATTCACTGGTCACGTTCTCATTACTGGCTACTGGGATAGCCATAGTACTAAGCTTTAGAAGGTTGGTAAATGAGAGTCATATCAAGGTCACTAAACCAACTGACGAGTTTGGAGGCAAACTTGATGTCTCTTTGGTAGATGGTGATGGATGTTAGGGCCATACGCTGATCCCCACATTTTAAATGGTGGAGGGGATATTTTCAGTTCAGGTCCAGCATAAATACAACAATGCAAATTTTCCTATATCCGTTAAGAAATATGCCAACCAACATCTATCTCGGTTATAGAAATGGTGTGCTGGAGTGACTCTCATAAGAAATTCGAATTTTGACAACTGCTGTGCTTGGCTATCCAGATTATTGAAATTTCAACGACAGGCGTTAAGTCCCTGACCTCTGACCTAACATTCCCTTGCATGTAATAATTAAGTGAATGAACATTTTTATTTAAATCTTTAAATTGAAAATTATTTGGGAAGTTCTAAACTTCATCAACTTTGCCATAAACGCACTTATGCATTGGAAGTCTTATCCGAGGGCGAAATTAAATTTTAAAATATTTTTATTGCCTATTTTCACGGTGGCAACCAATCACCATAACAATAATAATCTGGGAACAAATTTCGCCATCGTCGGTGCGATAGCCGATGAGCCGACTGGCGATGAAAATTTTCGCAAGGTTTTGTATTATGATTATGGCCGAGAGCACACGCAGTCTAGACATATATATCTACTCTCAACACAAATAACCAACCGTCGCCTCCACCTCCACTAGAGGTAATAATTTCTGGAACCTTAAATAAGTGGTGTTTCGCTTGAATTCAATTGCTTGACTTGCCGACAGTAAGTGTTTACGCTTTCACTTTTAAGTACCGAAGCTTAGTAATTCTTCTTGGTACGATTGTAGTGCCAAACATATTAGACGAGCGTTAATTTGCTGGAACTCTTTCTCTCTCTCACTCTAATTGCTAAAACGCTAATTATCCTCGGTCCAAACTGTATAAAGGTCCCTATTTCGATGGTATTGAAGTAGCAATCCACCTCCAATTCTGGCGTCTACGGCATTTCAGCAAAGCTAGATAATTAACTAATTGTAATTCTGAGGAATAAAATAGGTCAATAAGGTGTGAATTGAAGGAGATCTAGAGGTTGCGAATAAAGCCAGAGAATAAAAAAATAGTTGTGTTATTTGCTTTCCTTATTTATGCCTATGAAGTTCATAGCTGAATCCTTTAAATTGCTAGTCATAACGCTTCGATAATCCTGAAGCTCATTCAAAAGAATTTTCTACTTGGCTTAACTCAAGTATAGAGGTTGGATCGTGGAGCCCCTTGATGGAAAGCGTGGATTCCGCCTCTCCCTCTATTCACCATACATAACCAGTACATTCGGCCATTCTGTTCACCGATTGGGAAAGAACCCGTAATTTCAGAACTTGAAGATGAGAAAATCAACCCAACACACACACACACCCAATTTCAGTGTATTTTAGCAATATCGACTTGATGTGGGTGAATGGTATTAGACAGCATGAGTATAATGCGATGAATCATCATTAAATAATTGTTTTAAAAGATACTAATTGTGTGCTAGAAATGAAGCATCTTTTTACTCTTCTGACTCTGCCACTTAGATCAACATATCAAAACAGAATGCTTGAAAGAATCTTAATAATCCCGTATTTACTGGCATGGGTCAAAATTTACCGGCAATGAATCGAAACAAGAGAGGAGAATCTTAACGTCTGGTATTAAGGTAACAACATTACACCTGTTTGAAATATAATATTTGCTTGGGTTCTCATGACGTTGCCACGAAACTCAAGACATGATGAGATTTGACGTGATGTAATTTGGATTCATATTGCAGAAAATCGCATTTATTTAAAATGTGAAAATAGACAAATTTCAAAATTGTTTAGGACACACCTATTCAATAAAGGCAATCCATTACTATTAGGAACCATCGAGCTTTTAAAGAATTCAGTTCATTGATGAGACAAAATCGAAAACATTGATTATTGATTGATTTTATGCTAATTTTCGATAGGATGGTTTTTTAATAAATAGGTTGTGATATAGGATTACCTTCTCAATAATTCTGGTCTAATACGATTTTACACAGTCGAAATAGTGAAATGATAATTAAAAATAATAATGCTTTAGTTCTAATTTAAAATCAAAGAATCAAATAAAGGTAATTTATTATGAGCTAAATCAAATACAATTTCCATAAATGAGCCTACCATATACCTTCTACTTATTTACAAAGTCTCAGCATCTTTACCAAATAAATGGGGGAAGCAAATTCTATTAATAGCATACAGCCTCTACGGACGAATTAGATATTATTGGGATATTTTTTTGCAACAAACAGTGCATGAGATTTCCGAGTGGAGACATAGATCACAAGTGCTTCAATGCTTTAAGTATCTTCATAACAACTTTATGGTTCTGCGTCTGTCTGTATTTTTTATGGCTGTGCCCGGAATGGTAGTACCTGGACACGACACCGTGAGTGGGTGTCGACGTTTCCTTTCCTCAAAAAGAGTATTTTCTTTTATGGCCCAGCACTCTCTCCCACTCTCAGTCTCTCTCTCTATCTCGAATTCCGTGCGCAATGTTTATTTTATTCTATCTAGATAGGACGGTCTTTTTCTACTCAGTAAAAGCCCTCGGGAATGCCTTACGAGCCTTGTCATTAACATGCCGATGGCAAAGTGGAGAGAGAACCAGAAATGAGAAGGGTATTTAACACCAAGGCGGAAAATCTCATTCTTGTAGGGCCGATTCCTTCTTTGCCAATGCTTTGATATGCTTCTGTTTTGATTCTCTGGTCGGCTTTTTCAAGTCAGAAATGGAAGAGGAATTCGGCCAGAATTGGGTATAATGAGAGCATGAAAAAGGCCTTTGTGCAATAGGTCAGATTATGGAAATGCCGGACCTAAGTGTGTATTTATTACGGAACTCTCACTGTCTGCCTTTCAGAAAGGCTGGGTTTTGAAGTGGTTGATTTCGAACTTAATTTGCTGTATTACAGCTGTACTTTAAATACTGGAAATTTATAAAGAATTTTTAAATTTTTTAAATGAGAACGTCGAACATCAAGTCATCTAATGAAAGTTATTTACTTCAACAATAAAGAAATTGGTATTCTAAAAGACAGCTAAATAATAGACGAAATTAAAAGGAAAATTGTGATTATTTAATATTCTATTACTTTATCTTCAATATATAGTAATTTAAAATGGTATATTTATATATTAATTCACACAACTAGGGAATATCTCATGATTTCGGAAAAATACTTTAACTCAAATTTCGAGGTTAATTAAATTAATGGATTCAAAACAAATACATTTTTCTCTAAGCTCATGCATTAAATAATCACATTTATTCATTTTAATGAATATAACTTAAATGGGTATTTAATTGCGAATTTTACTCTGAGCAACTTACGGACATTTTTAGAAATGGTTAGATTTTATCGTCTTGAATAAATTGCTTCATCGACGGTTTTGTGGTGGTATTTTGTCGCCTTGATGGGAAAGAATAAGTTTAGCATGGAATTAAATCTAGCCAGACAAATATCAGACTACGGCTACGCCGACATCCAATCTTGGGAGAATTTTGAACAACCAAGGAGGGGATGTGAAGAGTGTAACTGCATGCGACACAAAATCAACAAATCCAGACGTCTGGTGGTGCAATTAATGTATTTGCATGTGTGTCCCAAGTATGCGTGTGCACCAAGGTTATGTGTGTACTACGTAATCTCCCTCCCTCTCCCTCCCTCTCTCTCTCTCTCTCTTTCTCTCTCTCTCTCTCTCTCTCTCTTTCTCTTTATAACGTTATATTTGATGCTAAATACTACCGTTCCGAAAATCACTTCAAAACTATGTAAACCACTTCTCGAGATTATTGATGCCAAATCTGAGGAGACGAAAATAAATTTAAATTCCTATCCAATTAAGTACTGTAAAGAAAAGTTAATTGGCTGAAAAGGCTCTCTCCTCCTCCTCCTCCTCCTCCTTTAAAGACTTAAAAAACATTGTGTTTGTTTGTTAGGATCTTATTATTTCCATTATTGACTAAGCGATAACTTCAAACAAATTCTGAATTACTGCAATTTGCGAAGATTTTTACGAATCTACTAAGAAAGTCCACCTTTTTACAAATACCCCTTTTTTCATAATTCAGTGTTATTAAGTTGAATTTCAACTGAAGGAAGTGTTACTGATGCCAACATAATAATGATAGGTTATAGTATTATTGTTGTTGGCGCGGTGTCGGTGTCGATGAGATGTTTTCTTTGGGATAAATAATCAGTAGGCATGCGACATGAAAGAGATGCGGTGAGTGTCATAAATTTTGATAACAATAGCTCTCTTGGCTGGTACACACTGTGTCGGTTTATATTATCCTGCCTTTTTTAATGCTCAACTCTATTCCCGCTGGCTCAGGGAAACATATACCGCATCTTAAATGTGCTTGGACAATACACACTTCTAGAAGAAACTGTTATGTAAAAACTTAAAACAAAATAAATACTTTTTAAAAACATATTTATCATCCACCAACCCGTCAGTAATTAAAAATTGCCATCGAAAGAGCGTGTAATAGTTGATATAGGCATCCTCTCTAAATGAAGGTTGACTGGAAATGACTCTCCATCAAATATCCACATATTTGAATATCCAATAACATGCCAAACTATCTAGGGTGCTGTGAGATTCGGGCAGTAATTATTGAATACAAAGAATTTTAAAAACTGTTACAGAATTACGTGCTAGGATTGATCCGTAAGTCAAGACCACAGATACGATAGAGGAGTTTCAAGGCATTTAAAGAGCAAAAAGCGAATGAGTAATTCCCACTTCAGATCAAACCGCATGTCATGCATATTTTCCTGTTTTTGTTAAATTTTATAAAGCACTAATCTTTATAAAATTATTGGATTTTTAAAATTGACTTAACTTTCGATTACTCTGCAAGTATGCGACATTTGAAAAAGTTAAATATTAACTCCATAAAGGTATTGATTCGAAGATTGCATGAGCACTGAAAATAATAACTTTCAATTGTTGACATTTTAATTTGCCATAACGACCCAGACTTGTAAGGCCCGCATTCCATGAATTGTTCGATATTTAATAGGGGTAACAGAGCATGGAACCACTTTCTCTTAATACTTGGATTGGGTTATAGCTTTTGTTTTTACTTTTTTCCAGTTAGGCCAGTAGAAATATCAGATAACCAACCAGAAATTTGAAAGAGCATTATTTATTTAAACGGAATTAGTCTTATTTTAATGAAGATAATACACATAAGTCACTTCGCTACAGCCAAGGTGAGCGGTTTTAGAAACCGCTCCATGGATGAAAGGAGTGCGCTCTCACTTTTGAGTAGGCAAAAATGTAGGAATTATTTGGGATTGAGGGGTGGGGGGAGCGGTGTAGAAATTGTAGAAGAGGGGAGGAGGGTGAAGACACGTGTGCATCCGAATGTCTTTGAAATAACGCGCACGTCGGTGTGCATGCAACTAGATCAGAGAAATACAAGAAGAGAGTGGATCCGTGGATCACAAAGTAGTTGCTTCACAGACTGTGCCGCCATATTTTGCATATGCGCGCGTGTGTGTGTGCAACGCTATTCGATAAAAGAGGTCGGCAGTTCGCAAATTAATTCGCGCTCTCAAACGTAAATACACGTGTGTTTCCTATCAGAATTTGGGCGGATTTGAGATTTAATAATTATTACCTGTGGCCGAGATCTTTTAAAATGGTACCAAAAACAGCAACAACAGGACATTCGAGCACTTTGATAAATATTCCGACAGATGTCTTTATCTATTGTTTTAATCGAAGCCGCGAAAAATGGGTGCGGTTTACCGGATAATTAATTTTAAAACCCAATTTTCGCATTTACATTAGTTTTCAAATTAACGTTGCTTTGCAATTCTACTTATAAATTAAAATGCTTATATGCTCATATGCTTATGATACCTTCGTTTAGGACAAATTTGAGGAAGTTTATTGGCATAAATGTTTGAATATATTTTGCTAAAATATTACTGATTTCCCAGTCAATTCATTTCTCAAAAGGGTATTTAAGCCTTATTCGTGTAAATTAACTAGAGAGATTCGCTTAAAATTGTTTATAAATCAATTTTAAGATTGAACTTTTAGAAAGTGAAATCTAGACCAGATTTCAGGTAATAATTTTGACTGTTTTACTGCTTCGTAGATGTGACATTTTCCTGAAGTCAGCATTGTAAATTTAAATACTGATAACTGTTCCATTATTCAGAATGCAGCAATTATTAGGATGAAATTTTTTAGACTGAGATTAAGCAAACAGGATAGCTTTCTTAAGATATGCTGGATTATAGATTTATTGATCAATTATATAAAATACAGTAGTTAATAAAATAAACTAATTAAGTTAATTATAATGGAATTAATTGATAATTTTACATAACTTTAATCGAAGATTTTTAAATTGACGCTGAATTTTCTCTCAACACCCCTTTGACTAATTCATCTCGTCTTCCCACCAAGCACCCATTAAATTCGCGTGTGTATGTTTTGATGAAAATTTATATGATTTTCGCGCGTTCGAGCGGCTGCCTTTGATCTCTTTCTGAGGGTGGGAGGTAGGCAGTAGATTACGACAATCATTATGACCTCGCCAGGCTGTGCTACATCATCATCTCTCTCTCCCTCTCACTCGTTGTGAGCTGGTGAGCAGGATTATGATTATACACACTTGTGAAAATAAATGGCCGCCCAAGTGTGTCTGTTCTGCCCTCATCAGCCTCTCACCCACTTAGTTGTCTTCGCAATCTATTTGAAGCGTCGCGTCCCACTTTTTTTGGCACATCACCAGCCCACCTCTCATTCGGCCCCCTTTTGCTATGGAGATTTTCTGAAATAATCACCCCTCCTGCGTTTTCCACTTCATAAGCGAGTTTTATGTCTGACTCTCTGTTTGTCTGACCGCCAGTCTGATTAGGCATTACACAGCCAGGAGCTCGTGCGTTGACAATACCTTATAACTGGGTGGATGGAGCGCAGATCTTTATCTACGCCATTTAACTCTTCCTCTCCCTCTCGGCAATAGCTTTTGAATTAAGAGGGTCATTATTAGGGTAGTTTTGATGGGAACTGTTTTATTTGTGTACAGTAGTTGAAAGAGTATGATGATAAAACGATTGGCAAACAGAATGGAGTGAAAACTACTAAAACAAACATTACACATTTTTTATACTTCATAAAGTATATGACGATAATAAACTCCTTAATGGTCTTTCTTCATAAAATTATACAATCAAACACGATGGGTATTTTAGTGAAAAGCGATAGAACAATAGATTATAAACTCCTACCAAATTCCAAGTAAAGTTTTAAATATATATATATGCATATATCAATTCATCCGCAATCGGTTGTTTTATATATTTCTATTTAGAATAGATAAAATATTTCAACCAACTAGAAAGTAAGAACTATCAGGTGTATATATGCCATATTACTTGGTAAAATGACTTAACACCTAAATGACCAGGTATTTAGGCCTCCTCTATATACCATTTTCTCCTATTAATAATTAATTTTCGAAATTTTTAATCGCCTTTTTACTCTCTTGGGACTCATAAAACTAAACGATTTAATTGGAATTTATAAAAAATGTTTGAAATTTACTGATTTAAACTCAGAGCGAGCAAAGAATTTAAAACTCACCCTTTGAATAGGTACTGCTGGTTAATGACCCCTTCAAATCCGTCTCTTAAAAGTGATTTGGATTGACAAACTGAAGCATAATTTTAATTCACGAAAAGACAGATTTGAGTGTTTGAAACAAACATATAGGGGTAGAAATGTTCAGATAATTTATAATTCCTATCCCCCCCCCCCACCCCTCCGCCTCCCCGCCTCCCCCCCCCCCTCTCTCTCCTCAAGTAGCTCATGCATTTAGCCTGCCCAAAATTAGCGGTAGAGTTTGTTGCAGCGTAAATTCTTAAAAGTGCCGCCATATCGCTCTTTCCCTTCACTCCGCCCCCATCCCTCCCCTCTCCCATTCCTTAAGAGCGCTCCTACCAACTGACTGAAATGAAGTAACGCGCAAAGGAAGGGTAGGGAAGAGGGCGAACTCAGTCCTCCTCGGGTGAGAGCATGAAACACGCCACAATCCTTTGTATGTCGCCGTCTCATCACAACTTGGTCCCTACTCTCTTTTGAAGTTTGTGCCAAGTCTAGGTCTCCCATAGTCCAAAGGATTGATCTCTGATCAGTATTTGGGGAAGGAAAATTGTATTCTCCCTCCCCTCTAACTTGCTTGAAGATCAAAGTGAGAACGTGATTTGTTGAATGTTGTTTTATTGGCTTACTCCTTGGAACTACGCTATCTTTCGTCTACCCCTATTTTGAAGTCTGTGCCAAGTCTTGATCTAGAAGGCTTGACGTTCTAGTAGTTCAAATCTATCTTCGTAAACTGGAAACTGTTTCTTATCTTGACTCCTGTTCTGTCCAACCCTCCAAATCACTTTAAGACCGTGGTGAGGGATTCGACTTGCCGCATCTTATTTCGGGGCTCGATCTTCTGAATTCTCTTATATGCACCTCATTCACCCTCTCACTGCCTTTAAATATAGGTGTTCATATTATTAGATGCCTACATAGGATATTTCTTATGACCTTACAAATAATACAAAGTGGCTCACAGCGGTCTACTCATTATCTTAGGCATAAATTAGCCGCAAATTTGGGACACGATTTCCTGACTAACCAGCCTGCGTCTCATGTTTATGAGAAAAATCATAAATTAGATAAAGGAAATAGTAAGAACAATAAAAAAATGATTATTATTTTTAATAATGTCTGCTATGTTAAATTCATGTTGCCCACTGTCTTGGATGTTGGAAATGGCTAGCACAATTAAGTTAACAAACTGGTCGGCAGCCTTCGGACGCGTCTCATGCAAATTATCTGAGAAAATTTCGGATAAATACTGAGATTTTAACATTTAACATCAGACAGGGAAGTGGTGGACTTTACTCACGAAACAAAACAAGTGAAACTTGAGTTTAATATGACTTTTTGACTATCCCACCCCATCCAATTGGCATGAATCGGCATCCTTGTACACTCTTAACCGCGTTCGTTAGCTTTCCCACAACGAAGAATTGCAACATTTTTTTTAAACTTACAGCGGGTAATATGTAAATTGATAATCTCCCTTTATTCAATTTTCGAACACAAGTTTTTGATAGAGTTAATCGATTTGTACATGATTCATCGTAAGTGTAACGCTCGATTTCGTGCTAAAGGTACGCCATTCTCTTATTTAAGTGCTAACGCTTTTCTGTTTTAATTTTTTTGATTTAATTAAAACAAAATGTGCAAACCGGTTGATAACAATCTCCACTGGTGGGTCCCTCAGATTAATACTCCGTCGGTTGAGAGGATGTTGTTACTTTGTTGTTTCTCAAGTTGAGGGTTTAGAAGTTAGATTGTTGTGTGATTCAAGACTTCATCAAAGGTATTTCGATAACTGAAATGACAGAGGCTTCAGGGTGGGTCCTAACTAGAATTCAGACAGACTTTGTTATTGTATAAGTGGTAGACTACGAGCTAAAAAGTCTACGGACTTACGTGTTGTCTGTAATGGCACGAATTAGTTATAAGTCCTTTCATGTTTAATGGCATTTTTTAATTTGAAAATCTCGGTCTCAAGCCTTTCTTTCAAGTTAAAGCGTCTGTCCACAGGGGATTGTTTCAATTTTTTGCTAACCATATTGGCATGAATGCTTTGATCTACACCGCAGATCGTTTTAAGTGGTGGCAACACCCGATGTGTGCCAAATTTTTATGCAGATTACAGGAATAAATCAAATAGTCTCTGCGAATCTCCGTTTACTTAAACAATTTTTACCATTTTGAGACAAAGAATTGGAAAGGAGGTCAAAGGTCAGAAAAGGTAATTGAAAAATCAGCGAACAGAGGGCAGGGGGGATAAATCAGTAAACCTGCCAATATGCGCAATGAGACACCATCAGACTGAAAAGTGGAATGAGAAATGAGAAATGCATTTGCTTTTATTATCTCTATCACGAAGGCAAAAACATGTGTCCTCCGTTTCGTTTAAACTCCGTCAAGAGAGTCCCTAGTGTAGATGAACCCAATGTATTAATTTATTTATAGCAAATGGCAGGCTTTATGATAGTCATCATTAACTCTATTTGACTTCGGGCTTCATGGAGGTCGAGAGGGGGTGAGTCACAAAGAGTCACAGATGTAAAAGAGACAGACACAAAGGTTGAGAAAAAGGTGAGGTGATGTGAGTACTGTGGAAGTGATCGAATACGACACACAGTCGGGTCATGGTAGTTTGAAGTCAACTGTCGGTTTATGGACCTTTTTGGAGTATGAGTGTACGTTGCCCAGGGTGCACCACCTGGTGGTACGTCTATCGCACACCCCATGATCCCAATTTAAGATTGAAAAAAGTGGCTGCTCATTTGCCACAAGACAGGAGTGAGAAATCAAAATCGATAGGCGGATCACCTTGAATGATAAGGTAGATTTTGGATATAATCACCACGAAGCATCAAACTAAATGACTGCTAGAAGCCTTAGCAATATGAAATAACCAACTATTCAATCTAATCAATTGGTCTACATGAACCTCCTATACAAAAAGTTTAAGTTCAAATTCTGGAGCTTGAAATCTGGCAATCGAAATATCGTAAACTACGCAGATTGGTAGGTAAGAGGAAAAAACCGAGGCGATCTTGTGGTACATAGTTTCATTATTTGCTTCTCCCTAAACCCCTTCAATCCCAAATGTTTCCAGATGCTTCACAATGATAAAAATGTTTCATTGTGGTTCATTTTAGTGGATTGGTACTTTTTAGTTCCCGATTATGAAAAGCATACTTTCCTGTTGCGCGATTGTTTGCTTTATATGTTGGAAATTCGTTGACGTTTACGATAATTGTTCAATTATACGCCGAAATGTGTCCTTCTTTGGACTATTTTAGCTTGTCACCTTCTAGGGTAGGCCAAAAAACAAACAACATATCAGACAATAAAGTTTAAATCCTCTGGAAATTAATCTTTGACTTTGAATTAAACATAATGGTAACCTATATCATTGGCAAGTAATTTCAATTGAATTTGATGCAATAACAAAACGTAATAGACCAGGCCGCCGGTCGAAATTCCTCTCGAGCGGCTTAAGAAACTCCAGTAGAATGACCCTGAATGGTTATTTTGGTATTTGGGCTATCAGCGTGGAACCAGATACAAAACTTTCTTCGAGACAAGGCGAGCTGGGTTTGATTGCCTTCACGTTCTTGGGTCTAAATGTGTTTACTTTGGCTCTCTATTCGGTAATAATTGTCATAATACAAAACATTCTGAACTAGACCAGACATGCTCCCTCTGAGATCTGAGTTTTGTAGGTAGCTTCCTAACATATTACAATTTTTAAAGTATTATTTTATTCTTGAAATGTGGCGATACCCGCTAGTCATTAAGTATATTGAAGTAGGAGAGTACCTATCGTGGGATAAGGATGAACACCACAGATGGTAATTCTTTTGGAAATTATTTATATGGACTGAGAGGGCGTTTATTATATCCCCTGTCTCTATGTGCTTTAACCCTTTAACGCTCGAATTATATTTTTTTGAAAAATGCACCTAACCGCACTCACACGTGTCTCAGCAGATTGATGCTGCCGACGTGATGAGTTTTGGTGGTATCAGGCGAAGACTATGGACTTATTGAACATGTTTCAAATGACAGTAGCGCCTTCTGTTGCAAGCCTAGTACCAATGGAGCTTATTTTTAAAGAGGAAAATGTTAATGTATGCTATAGGTTGTTAATTGACCATATTCGAGGCTGTTTTACATCAAACTTGTACATATATGAGTTAATGAATTTTAACATGAAACTCATTAAAAGTGGATATTTTTTTCAAGAAATATACCCCAGTAAGAGACGTTGTAGTGCTCATTCAAAAGGTCATTCGTGGATAAGTTACTTGCCCTAGTAGAAGTTGAGAGAAACCTTTGAAACATAAGAAATAAACGACAATCAATGCTCCCTGTTCTTCTCCTGGTTTTCTCCAAAACACTACCTAGTTAAAGAGGAAATACAAGTACCGCGTCTATAAGTATTTTGGTGAAAGTGAGTCTGCTTATGACATACTCTGTCTTATACATTGACACTATTATTTCTCGCAAATGACATTCGATACTTCATCGAATTTTTAATTTATTTGAATTATATCAATCTGCGTTCTCACTGTCGTTGATCAAGACCCTCACTGCAATACTACTACAATTAACTGGAGTTCAGTACATTTACCAAGGATAAGATGTAATTGCAGTACCTCCAAGAAAAGTTATTACGTTTGTAAAGTATAAAAGTCCTTTCGTAGTTTTGATAGTTGAAGCTCAGACCATTCCTTGAATCGATGGGTTCTCCTCTTCTATTCTTACCTAGGTATTTCGAAGTCAAGACAAGAATGCGCCCACTTATGAATAGGAGGTGGCTTGGTGACCACCTGTTGGATGTGATTTGTTCGTCTAAAGACAAAGCCTGCACTTAGATACCTCGAGTCGCGCTAATTGGTGTTAGACCAGAGAACAGAAGGGATGCTATGGCCTAAGATTGTCTTGAGACATGGTTGATACGACTTGACGTAAAGAGTCACAAGTAGACAGAGGTAAGCGCTAAAAGCGACCTAATTGGGTATGAGGAAAAGGGTTATGAGCAAATCGGTATTTCCTAAAATAATGTTTCCTCTATTTGGGACTCTTTATTTTGTTCACTTATGAATTCCTCTTTATTTGAACTAGTTTCTTTAAATTATGGTTGTGAAGCGCGAATAAACTAAACCACCTATTATTAAGGCATGCAGGTTTGGTTGGTATGAACTCGTCACTGGCGCAATTACTTAGGAAGACTCAGTGTTAATCACTTTCTCAAAGGAAAAGATAATATCAAAACGCATTGGATATTTTAACTTATGGAAAAGTATTTTTCCACTCCTCCTATTGATCAAGGTTAATCACTGCTACTAGCCGATAGGTATCCACTGACTTGAAGGACTCTTGATAATTAGTCGCGTATTATCACTTTCCCCCTTTTCTCAACATTTCAAGGAGTTACATAATTGGTTGAAGTATTCTAATAGGAATAAGAATATTGGCTCAGATCTATCCCTTTATGCCAATACACATGCATAATTCTTCATACTAGCTGTTATTTAGATAATAACGCGCAAAAACCCTATTAGGTACGAGAAACAGAACACAAAACGCGTAAATATCAATACCAATCCACAATATTTTATGCATATAAAATGAAGTTGTTTTCCAATGGAAAGGCAGGGGAAGCAAGGAGAGTAGGGTGTTATCAGAATAAGGAAAAGTGAGAAAGTATCTGTACATTGATAGACCGAACGAGAGGAAGTTGGACGGGTGGCTGAAGCTTCGCATGAAGCTTCATTGAGAAAGAGGATCAGGTACAGAGAAATCATCAACAAAATAGGCTTCTCCATACTAGGAGAGGGGGAGGAGAGGAATCCAAGAGATTTTGATTGACTAAGATATAATCGTTGAGGGCTAGGTAAGATAGGAAGACGCTTGTTGATGTCACACCTGATCCTGATCCGAAAGAACGACACTGATCTGGAATCTCAAATTTTAATCCGCTCGTTCCACGCGAGCTATCACCTTGCCCTCCCAAAGTGGCAATATCGCGTTATCATCTCCAACTTCTTCATGTACACATCCAGTTCCGAAATCGTCACTTGCCGTTTTGAAGAAGTACCTGTAATTGGAAGAAAGAAAAGGGCAATCAGATCACAGTCTAATATGCCTTCTACCCAATCCATTTGTCTTAAGAACTATTAACCCATTGTCCTGTCTATTGGTAATATTTATGTTTTGGAAGTCACCGAAAATTCAAGATTAACGAAGTTTCAGAAGAATGAGCTTTAAAGTTCCTTAGTTGTTCCCATCGACAGAAACATAAACAAATCTCTTTTACACCTCAGAGTAGAGGAAGTTTTGAAACACAGACGTCAATGATCAATCATTAGGCAAAATTGGTATAAAAAGTGACCAAGTATGAGTGGTCCGAATATGACCTATAAGAGGACTTAACACAACTAGTTCAAATACCACAAAATTTATAATCCAGAAGAACAACGAAACCAGGATTGATTTAAATCACAGAGCGAGCGATATTTAAAGTACCATGATGCAAACAGGTCATTTGATAAATCGATGATGACGTACAGCTTGCTAGTCTGGTGGCGCCTTTACAATGAACACAAATCGCCTAGTGCGGGCTATGATGATGATGTTAATGCTGGTGATCCGCAGATTCTGCGGCACACTCTCACTTTTGATGTCCGAGCGAGCAAACGAATCTAGCAGCACAGCAGCGCCCATTAATCACCCGCCTTGCTGAGAAAAAACAGGACGCCTGGATGGACGCTTATATAGTTCCTCCTTCCCGCCTGTCGCGTACTAAACCCCTCCTTTACTGCTGCTGCTTCTACGATTGCTAAGGCTCTAAATGGGGGTGGGGGGAAGGGAGGGTAGGCAAGCCGTTAGATGAAAGGAGAGTGTGCGGTGCGACTACTTTGATTGCTCTGAACGCGCGCAGCAAGCTAGTGCACCCCCCCCCCCTCCTCCCCCTCCCCTCTTTCTACCTTCAAAGCACACGCGCCCGACATCGATTTCGCGAGTTCGCTCGGCGCACAAAGATGAAGGAGAGCAAGAAAAGGGCTTGACCGGCTACCGCCGACTGACTGACTGACTGACTGACTGCCTGTCTACTCCCCCATGCGCATGTTGTTTGATGAAGCCGATTCTCAACTATGAATTTCAGTCGTATATCCCCAGAGCAAGATCTCGAGCTCAACGACAGGATAAAATGAGACCTTTTCAGCCAAATCTCCATTAAATAAGCGTGTCGAACGTGAAATTCCGTAGTATAGCCATACTTCAAGCCTTCAATAGATAAAGAAACCTTGTTCAAACGCCCAGGTTAGGTAAAAGGAAGCAATAACTGAAAAGAAAGGAAGTGGAACAAAACCGGAAATACATATACATATATGCAAGTTCCGTTTATCGGCTACCGATAAATGGAGCCACGGCCCGGTAAGAGAGAGAACGACAATGGGAGGGAGAGATAATATAGAGACCGAGTGATTTTTTTAAGTAAAAGTAGGAGGAAGAAACGAAAAGACATTTCATACTCGCCGTGCATGCTAGGGAAGGAATTCTGTCCACTGCCCTAAACATCATGATTGATTGAATGTTGGAAGAAAGGAAGCATAATTAGAATTCACGCTACGTAAGGAGAGGAAAAGGAGGCTAATGTTATGTATAGTCACGCAATTACTTTCGCTTTTGCGATGGTGTGTGCCACGGCAATAGTCCTAATTCTAGGCCATTGTCCTGCTACCCCACCACATTTGCGCGTGTTCATCGATATCAGGACCACAATCCCTGTATAATAACTTATAAGCACGGTGTCCAGACTGCATAGGCGACAAAGGTGAACTAGTAAACGGACACACATCTCATTCGATAGTCATCCTCTCTCTAGCATCGTACCGTGTCCAACAAAAACTAATCCTTTTTTCGAGATTCCAAGAGAGAGAGCATTTACTCACCGGTAGACACCCTTTTTGGCAACCAGTTGTTTGAATTGTCCCAGAGTGATAAAGGGAGGAGAATCGGGAGAAACGAGAGGACCAGTCCAGACAGTTCGATAGGGAACTGGGTCATCACAGAGGTAGTAGCCAACTACGAGGCTGAAAGTAGGTCCAGATGGAGGAGAGAGAAGGGATGCTGGTGGATAAACTCCATTTCCTCCAGGATTGATTTTGAGGAGAGCACTCTCTGTACAACGGGTTGTAACAGTACTGGCAATCGTTCCATTACAGGCGGTAGGAGCTAACTTCTGTCGGTCAGGTCTGCAAAAAAAGAAGTTGGAATGAGCGAGTGAGAAATACTCAAGATTGTGACAGCAACACCGCTGGCTATGCCGCTACTCAACGCGAGGCGGTCCATGTCAGTTCTCGCGCTTGTCATACGCAAATGACAGTCGTCCGCCCCTTGACTGCCAATGAGTCAGTTAATTCCGCACATATACAAAGTTGAATTTAGCGAAAACCTGCTTTTACTACCCCAGGGTGATGGCTGTAGCTAGTTAATAAACTAGAGAGGGGTAATGAGGGTACCATTTCCAAATCGCATAATCGAGAGTATCTTTCCTCTACCATCAGTGAGTTGAAATGGATTATAGAAAGTCTGATTTCAAAGAACTAAAAATCGATTGCTACTAATATTCCCATCAGACTAATCTCCAAGGAGCGATATCTAAACTCATAAAGGTCCACATGAGAATTCTAACTTTTCCGTTTTCACCCACTGTAAATACAAAACGGTCAGCTACACTTCTCCTTGCACAACGTCATGAAGCCCCACTCTAACGAGACTCAAACATAGACACTCCTCTTTTAATCAATACGTTTCACTGGACCTGAACAGGTGAGAATCAAACCTGTAACCTCTTACTTCACTGACTAGCGCATTAACCGAAAAAAAACTAACCTGTTAGGCGGCGGAGGAAGGTATCCAGGACTGAGAAGATCGAGACATGTTGTTGTTGGAGCAGTAAGTCCAGGTTCATTGCCCTCACTTAAAAGGCGATGGCTAAGCTCTGAAGAAGAGCAAACACGAAGTGTGTTATAGCCACGGGACACATGCGAGAGGTATTTCGAATTTGATTTTGAGGAACAAGCCTTACCACCATTCTCCCCACAATTTGCAAGAGGGGTCATACGGCCACCGAATGATGTTGGAGTTGCACCATCGATTGGTTGTGGTTGTTGTGATTCCCTGAAAGATGAAAGAATTCGTAATGTCCTACAAGGCACTGAGATTATGAGAATCAATAAATTGTGCTGTTAAAAGCAAGAGGGGAGGTAGGACTATAAAATTCCGCACATATACACATAAATGCGCGACTGCGGTGTGGTAGTTACACTTTGATGTTTGTGAGAGAGGGAGGGGTAAGTTAAGTGGTGCGCTTTGCCTTTGATGTAAAGCCGCCGCCGCCGTCAACACAGCGGTGGCCAGATAAATACACATGTTTACACCTGCGTAAAGCTAGAACTTACACAATCTTATGTGTTTCATCATGCCTTGACCTTCTTGGCGGTGGTAGATGATCATAAGTTGATGATAAACCTGAATCGAAGACACTAGGTGAGTCAGAGGTCAAACTTCGGCTGCGCATTGCTCGACCACTACCCTCCAGGTTGTAGTGATGGGTGCTGCTATGATGATATTGCTGTTGCATTCGAGTATATTGCACACCCCATCTGTAATTTCCACTGCTACTACTACCACCACTTGTAATAACTTCTTTTCTGTGATCAGCTGGAGTAGAGCTCATAGAAGGTGTACGTCGACAGAATGAGCAGGAAGGTTGCTGAGGAGGGGCGTAATTCCACCTCTGGTAGCTTTGATGATGGTGGTGGTGATGATGAAAAGCGGCAGCTCGACTTACGCAGGACTCAGAGTCAGAGCTATTAAGACCTCCAGCACCGCAGGTTCCGACTCCGCTATCGAAGGAAGATATCGAATAGACATCCGAGCGACGACCACTTCCTCCCTTTCGACAGACATTAAGAGGCTGTCCACGACGCTCATCTGTCCAGATTCGAGAACAATGGTCTTCTAGTATGACCTGTGCGTCATCTGGAACCGGAACTCCTGATGCAACAGATGGAGGCACAAGAGCAGACAACTTCTTGCGAAGTAAATCTCCACTAGCTGCTGAAGTTGCCCGTCGGGAACTTGAAGATAGACGAGTAGAACGTATGGGTAGCGGGGGAGTAGGAGGTTTTGCAACTTCGGCATGGATTGAAGCCAATTCTGAATCTTCTCCACCTGCTTCTTCCGCATCAATCTAAATAAGAAAGGATGAACCCCAATTATGACCTCAGTAAGTGTTGAAGAAGAGTGGAGAGTAGATTAACACTTACGGGTTGCATCCTGGATAAAAGGCGCTCCATTTTCCCTCGAGACTCCTTCACCTTCTCCAGTCTGTGACTCAAAGTCTGAGCAAAAGCGCTGGGATCGATTTCAGCTAGGTTTGTACCGGGTTTTCGTGACGTATTAGTGGCGGCGGTTGTGACATCATTAGTCTGGACCGCATTGGACCCCATTTGAGGAAGTGGCTTCGTAGGATTGGGATGGTCATTTTCTGGATTTGTAGTCATTGAGATGGTATTGGGATTGTTACTTGGAGCAGCAACAGCACGATCTGCGGGATTAATGTAGGTAATGAGTTCAGAGGCTGTAACCAGTTCCCGTGGACCAGAAATACCAGTTTCAGCCGTTGTTCGGCGACTTTTATCTGAGGATATTGTACCGCAGGTCGATGCTTTTGCAGCATGCCTAATATAATAAATTAAAAAATTTGTTAGACCGTTCTAGATGTGCAAGAGTACAATGGCAAAATAATTAGCCCGCGCACTATGCCATAATTCTCCTCACCTGATGATTACACGTAGAAGGAAAGATCGGTTGCACTTGCTAATTTCTATCGACTAGGATTTAATATGGTGTTCAAATTCGTTCAACTTCCCAAGCCCATTAGAGATATTGATAGAAACCAACCTGTGTAGAGAGGTATCCTGTTGTACCACTCAAAAGTAACTCGCACTCTAGCACCCCCGTGTTTTGACCAAAATTAGTCACAACGGCTGGTTATCCACATCACTGGATATGCATCATTGAGCACACCTTGCGACCACCATATAAACAGAATGACTGGAGCACTTTTATTCTAACCTCTTTCTTTTATCTAGTTTACCTATCTTAGTAGCGAAATACCCCGCCGAAATTACTTTTCGACTAAGAAGTAATATGGTATTGGCTTTCCTAATTCAAAAGCAGAATTGACGTGGTGGTTTGCTGGTTCAGTAAAACACTGATAACCCCGAAGACTATTTTAGAAGACGTTTTCCAACGAACGTCTAGGGTAGAGGAGTAGTATCAAATAGCTTTACCGGTTTAAAGCACGATTTTTACTCTCTCTCTTCCCCCTTTACTAGCCAGATTTAACTAACGTACTTGACCATTCCGCTCATTGGGTGTGTATTAGTGGACATCGAAACCGACCTGTAACCGCTGAACCGCTACATCAACCACAAACCCCAAAATCTTTCTGTTTCCAAACTTTTCTCTGTGTTTTTTCTGGGTAAAAAGGGCATTATATTGATGGTTTACTTTTGCAATATTGCTCCAGGAGTCCATCCGATTAAAAGCCATTCTACATTTAGCCAGGTCTTGAAACCATAAAGTGGATTAATTTTAGGAGATAAAAGGGCCTAACCATCGTCTGACCGAAGATGTATACATGCAACAGGCATGTATATGTGTGTGCGCATGCTAGACGATGTAGTCAAAAATCGATACACAAGCATAGATGGGCTGACTGGCGCAAGTGCACACGGAGGCAGCAACCACGCACAACACGGCACTGTACACGCACACCAATATGGCTTGGTTGTGTGCAAAGGTGCAAACGTGCTTGCTCGTTCTTTGAACACAAGGCAGCGGCGACGGCGGCAAGCGGCTTGGCGATGTGTGTGCTGTCAAAAGGCCGATAACCCCCTGTCCCCCCCCCCTTCCTCCCATCCCTCTGTGTTCTGTGGTGTGTATGTTGATGATACCGCGCCGCTGCTGTCGCTGTCGCAACTCCGTCATTTCTGCATCAACTATCAAGTTCATCATTTCACCATACACACTGCGTGCTTGAATATGTATCGGGCCTCTAATTCATTCATTTACACTGCGATGGCTACACCCTCTATTTCTATGCCTCAAACAAATGTGAAAGAATTGATAGGAAAATGGTCTACATCTTGGTCTACATCTTGGACTACATCAAGATACATGACGATGTAGCTCCATCGTGACCACAAATAAATAAATTGACACGATATTCAGATAAGATTCTGGGACACCACCGACATATACTTCAAAATGTGTTGTAATTCAAAAAGAATTAAACTGAAATAGATTGTAAGGGGGCTAATATTAGCAATTAAAGTGATGCATAACTCTTTCTCGATGTCCGTCGGATGCATAGTATTGCAGAAGGATTGAAAAACATAGCTCCATTATACTTTTAAATATCCAAGTACAGTCTGTAATACCCTATAGGTACGTTAAAATGTTTTAAAGTGGCATAAAGTGTATATTAGAATATCTCTTTTAACGCCTTCACCAACAGTAAATGGCAAAATCTTGGTGGTAAAATTGATTCCAACAAACATAGTACAAAGATGGGAAAATGCTATGATATATACCCTCAACTTTGAGCCAAACAATGATTGACGGCTTGAGAACACTTCAAACTTCTCAAACCCTAGACTTAGAATACTGCATACTAATTTTCCTAAAAGAAACGACAGGGATTTCTCCAAAAAGAACCTGTTAAAATATTACTTTTGCTTTCCGTGTGTGCTTAATTGCTTGTTAATAAATTAAACTCAAGAAAGCTGCTAAGAAAACATTTAGCTTACATTGTAGAAGGAAGGCAAGGAATATCGCATTGATCCATTACGCAAGTCGAGGAGTTTTGATCAGTTGGATCAATCGTAGAATGGGATACGCCTTCCCCACTTCCTGATTGATTTCTGATAGAGGTGTACAAAATAATGACGAGATTAGGTTTAGGCTTTAAATGTAACACAGAAAAGTTAGATGTATGAATATAAAGGATGGGAGTTTACGCAACGGTTTAAATGAGATGGAATCATGAAGGCACTTATTTGAAAAACAAAAATAATTAAATGTTAGTCCTTACCGGCACTTTGGGGGATTAGAGAACAAATAATTTCCACGTTTAAAATTTTCGGATTGGTCGGTAAATCCATGGCGCGAAGATTTTCCTGGAAGAACAGAATTGCATTCTAAGACAGAAAGGGATTGATGAATCATACGGTAGGAATCAGATTGAAGAAATTCAAGGAAATAGCTGCGAGCAAGAATATTTTGAATATCTGCCTGAGCAGCATCGAAAAGTGAGCGTAAAACCGGGAAACGTTTTTCTCCATTAATAGAATTGTGGTAGGATTGTGAAAATGCAGTAAGTGTGGAACGAATTTCCCGCTTCGTGGAATCATTTACAGGTACAGATAAAGCAGCATCAGTTTTGATATAAGTCCGATAGATGGCTTTTGCTACTTGGAGAAGTTTGAGTTGATCATCACCGTCCACTATGGAGCGAAATCCTTTGCAGGCAAACCAAAAGTCTAGTAGGTGACCAGAGGAAAAGGTAGACGAAAGAAATTTGTGAAATTGTTGAACACCCTCAGAATCGTTCAGTAGAGTATCTAATTGATGGCTTAGTGGGTGATGAATGTCCATGGTTTGTGATGTAAATGCTTTGGAAAAGAAAACCTGACTATAGATACATCATTATGATAGAAAGGTTGCGACCAGAAAATCACACACGAAAACAGCCGACCACCGGCAACAGATGACCTTTGAATGTGCGCGGAGTTGGACTGCAATTTATTTTATGTATTTAATTCATACAAACAAACATTTAGAATAGTACATATTTAAACCTAAAACAGATAATAAGACTTTTAAATTATTAAAAGATGGATTGAATAAATTAAATATTCCTAATTTTTACCCTGTTTTAGCATTAGCTTTATTAATTGTCAGCAAAGTTGACCGAATTTCAGTGTAAATATTTTTACTTCTTAATAAATACACGAGCCGTAAATTTTAAAAAGACTTCACACATAGGTGAAGCTTATTCTAGCCAAATAAAACTTAAGTGAAGCGTTAAAGTGCAGCCTATTTTCTCTCTCTGAGGTTTTTATATTGGCTTGCGCATATTATAATAAAGAACAGAATTTAGGAGAGTTACTGGCACAAACATTCGTGTTGAATGTTCATACGTATTAATTCATTTATGGGTTCACTATTATTGCCTAAGATTCATACTTGGTTACCACAAACATCAAATCTCATCTTTTATTTCATGCTCCTGGTCCTAGAAGAGTCGATGGAACTAAGTCGCTCATTAAGAGCATCTACATCAAATGACAGGTGCCTACCATGTTTCTCTGCTACTTACCCAATGACCAGCGCGAACCAATTGTACCATTTGTCTCTTATTTGTCTTATTGAGATTTATCGGATGTTGGCAATGATGAATTCCTCTATCAAATTTTACATGAATGATTCTTACAAAGGAATAACACTTGGTATTCTGTTGAGGACTTCATTAACGCTCCTTATTTGCATTCATTTTTGTTCCAGGAATCATGGAACAACCTGCATATTTAAATAGCAGTATAGCAAATAATCAAATTAAAAATTAAACACTTTGAAGTAATAGTTGTCTATTTAACCGTTATGTATCGGTAATTTTAATTTCCTGTGTTGCATTTTGGTATAGCATGTTATCGGTGAGATTCCCGCGCTTATATCTTCATTAACATATGTGCATCTATTTTAGAATTAGTATCAATTAGCTGCTTAAATTTTCATTCTTTATACGCGACTATCGTTTGCTAGCTCAAAACCCGTGTTTAAAGTTGCCTGACCTATAAAGCTAAACATGAAGGCCTTCCAGGTAAGAACTGGTGTGAAAAAAATACAATGCCATCAATCGACAGTCATTGATAATTTTTATAACTTTGGTGTCATCCAGTAATTTTGTGTCATGTCACATAAAGAAAGTTCTAGGAAAAACTGTTGTCTGACTGTATTTGGCTGCTCCTGTTTTCCAATCTATCTCAAACGTATATTTGGTTTCTTATAATTAATAAGTTATACAAAGATATAACCAAGGATATAAGCGTCCTTCCTTGGCCTTTTATACGTGGCATCTCTTCCTTTCTTCCCCAATACTTGCCGTATATATCGTGTTAGTTGATATCACCTATCTGTTATGGTGGGCTGTTTAAACATTGTTTTTGATGTCGTAACCTAAATGTAAACTTATTTTTACTCGTGTTTATCAAAATCTATATTGACTTTAGGGATCAAATGATGAAAGATTGTTTAATACACTCTATCCTATGAATAACGCAAATTACATGCTTTGAAGGAAAGGAACTCTTATTATTGGATATAAAAAAATTAAAATTTCAGGACGATAGAAGATAAAAGGTCATGCAGAATGTACAGTAGCTAGTACAGATCAGTGGTTAGCTGGCTGGAGGATCCGGCTGAGACAAACTGTCTAACAGTGTGCTATGTATAACTATAGAGTTTGTGGGCAAACTCAGCACAGTGATCTAACAATGGCAAAGATCTCTTTAGGAATTAAATAGATATACAGTTTGACTAAACCCGGATAGCTCAATTAGGGTGCACCAGGGAGTTTTAATTATTGTTATTGGCATGCACTCTGCAGATGGAAAACATTTTTTGTTAGTTAGTAAACACCGGATGTTCAGTCAAGTTGAGTGTGAGCGTGCCGAAACCGAGCTTTGTTTACAGTATCACTTATAAACCACCGGGTAACCAGAATACAAAAGGTCTCCTGTCAATACAAACAGGTAAATTGACATTCTTCTTATTTAAAGTTCTAAATACAGAATATCATGGACATCCACTAGTCCAAAACAAAGCGTTTAAACTATTTAACAGGAATTTCGATACACACCTCAGCACGTCTCAACATATTCCGGAAAACTTTTGCCTACCCAGTTGGTGTGATTTCTCCAATTGTATTGCGAATGTTCATTTTCAACTTTTCGTTTTCGTCACCTTAACTTTGAACTCTCGTGTATGTAACTGCTTCAACGTGTTCTGGCATGAAGTTCGCTTTATGTTAAGTTGAGAGGATAGATGCCTGATTGATCCCCATAGGATTCCGAGCAGAGTATTGTGAACAGGTTGAATATTTTCCGGTGAACAAACCATATGTATACGCTTACGTTTGGCATTAGCAGCTGAACCCGCTTTCTGGACAAAATGTTTAGCAGGAACAACTGCAAGTGGATAGTTTGTGGTGAACCTTTAGTTTCAACAATAAACACTCATTGCTCGATTGAAAACGGCATTCTGCAGGACTGTATTCACAGCCGCTATTAATAAATGGAGACAAAACACTGACCACACATTTAACACAAAATGGCCGCGGGACATCACGAACTCCCGCGCAAGCGTTCAATTTCACCTTCAGTAATACAGTACACGGATCATCTTACCTTAACTGCGTTGTTTAATACTCTACCACTCGAGATACTCAAAAATATTATCTACTTAACCAGTACATCGTTAAACAGCTAAAGCTAGAACGTGTATGAATGGAATGAAAAGAAAAATATATTTACCAACAAAGGACGTAATCACAAATTAATCAATAATTAGTAATCGAGATCGAGCCAGAAAATATTTAATCTGCCTTGGCACGAGCTAGAAATTTGTTTCGTTGTTTTAACTCAAATTGGGCAATTATAAAGTCCCGAAGAAATCCAGGAAGAATTCCAAGTCCAAGGACCATCAATTCATGGGGCATAAAGCCGCAGCATTCGGATGAAATGCCGATCATATTTAACGCCGATTTGGCAAAAACCTCCGGAGTTGGTTTGAAGTAATTCAACTTCTTTTCTCCCCTACTTGGAGTCCAAATAAAACCAGGAGTGAGAGTGAGAAATCGAACCTGAGTCTTAAACAGACCACGTGATTCTGCACCAACGGATTCGGAGAAGTTTTGAACAAATGATTTACAGGCTGCATAGAGAGATTTGTAAGGACGTGGGTATATGGCCGAAACAGATGACATATTAATTACACAAGGAGGATGACTAGGATTAATATTTTGTAACATCTTTGGCATCGTAATTCGAGTCATACAAGCGGTGGAGACGACATTACAAGCAATCATGCGTTGGATAAACTCGATGTTCAAAAATTCGCAAGTGGCGGTAGGGCCAGCGCAGACTTGAGACATTCCGACATTATTTATAAGACAAGCAACCGAGGAAATTGAGTCGATTTCATGTTTGAGATCTTCATAAAAGTCATACTATGAAACATAATTATCAATAAACACGGAGTTTCCAAACTACCTTTGTGAAATCAGCGGCGAACACCTTGGTTTGAACGTTATAAGTACGCTCGATATCCTGGGCAACACGATTAAGCTTTTCAGTAGTGCGGCTAATGAGGAATATATTTAGCCCATCACTGGCAAGTTCTTCGGCAAATGCTTTTCCAATGCCGTCAGTTGAACCAGTAACTATTGCCCATTCACCAGCCTCCCTCAGATCTTTTCGCTTAGAGAGAGACTTTACAACAGGATCCGTATACATTAAAAACCGCCAAATTAGGCCAGTTAGTTTGTATAGAATATATATTAAAAAACAAGATAATAAAATGCCAGACATAGAGCCAACTGTTACCAGAAAGGTAAGAAACGATTGCCGATTTTATTCAAGGTCAATAAATGAAATAAAGAAAATATTAAAAAATTAATTGAATTTTTAACGAAACGCTCGAATTAAAAATAGCAGAACGATCTTATTCTTAAATTTTAAGACCGGTTTATGTTAAGAAAATACCCAGTATTCAAAATAAATCATTGGCGTTAGGGGTGGAAAAATTTACACAATATTAGGCAATAGATTGGACCTATTTGTAAAAGCCTATCAAACAAAACTTCATTCAAAAGATAAAGCCCATCATATTATGATGCGTTTATAGCCAAAATTGAGTTGACCTAGAGAAAGGCAATACAGAATGAAGGATGAATATTAAATTGCAATATTTAACAAAGTTGTATGTTCTAAAGTTAGCCAAGATAATCTTTTTATATCAGTGTTTCACATAAATTGAAAAACCAAAACGATAAATTCTGAGCTATACGTAAGATGAATCTTGATTTTGTATTAATTTTCCAGTCCGTTTATGCATAATTGTTACTTAATAGTTTAATAAATTGAAATTGTCTTTTCTAACAAATATAATAACCGCTCAACTGAACGATTAAAATTACTCACTGTATAGCCCAGTATTAATTAGGAAAGATTTTTGTTAATAATTAACTTTTGTATTTAGGTTCAATCATTTGAAGCCCAAATTTGCAATCGAAACAAAAAGTTTAAGTATGTAAATAATTGATATACGGAATATCGTAAGGAGAAATAAGTAAAAATTCAGTTGAAAATTCAGAATTTCGGTTGCAAAAGTTTCACCGAAAAAATAATATTTTCATTAAGCATTTTAAGTTTCACTTTTACGTCCTTAAAACCCCGCTTTATTCAGTAGTGTAGGGTGTCTTCTCTAGTGTCGAGGTTGGTTTGGGCTACTGTTATACATCATGTCTCAATCAATTAATGAACAACGAGAATTGAAAATGAATGCTCAGAGGAAGCTTGCTCAAGCCAAAACTCCCATTGAGAAACTGAGATATACGTGTCTATCTCGCGGAGCTAGTGGCATCAATGGTCTTGCTCGTCAATTTCGCATTATTGATGACGACGGCAATAAACAACTGTCAAAAGAGGAGTTTGCAAAAGGTTGCCATGACTTCAAAGTTGATCTCACTAAAGAGGAGATAGATCAAGTTTTTGCCGAAATTGATCGAGATGGTTCTAACTCACTTAACTTTGATGAATTTCTCGAGGCTTTGAGAGTAGATTAAAATGTTATTTTTTTATAAAAATTTCTTAGCCACCAATGCCTGAAAGTCGCAAAAAGTTGGTAGAAATGGTCTTCAAAAGAATGGACAAAACTGGTGATGGTGTTATTACTGTATGTTAATTTTTAAAAACTTGTTTCTTTTAAATTTAAGGTGATTTATCATTTACATATTTTTGCCAGGTTGATGATCTAAAGGGCATATATAACACTAGAAACCATCCAAAGTATTTAAATGGTGAACTTTCGGAAAAAGACATTATGCGTGAATATCTCAAAACCTTTGAAAGCAGAGGTGATGTAGATGGAATAGTAAGTTATGCCTGCTTCTAACTAATTTCCATTACGTATTTACTATTTGATTTTACCCGGTATTTTCAATTGACTGACAATATTTACTAAGATTTTTTTCAGTTTTTCAATCATTAATTGTCTTTTGTACTTGTTCTACACTTCCGTTATTTTCCATTTCTGATTACATAAGTTTCACTTATCCTCTAGATTGCTAAAACATTAATGATTTAAATTGTGTATTTTTCGTTCGATATTTTTTTCAGTAATTTTGTGTCAAATTCAGAAACTAGAATGAAATTATTTTTATCAAAAATGTAACTGTCTCGCACATGTGTTGATCTAAACACAGCTAATCTCTTGATCTTTAATAAGAGATTCATAAAATTAAGTAAAACCTTTGGTTATTGTTTAAATTTTTTTGGATTTAACTGGACTCATCCCTAAAGCAAAATCTGGGCTATTCTAAGTCCATTTGATTTACATTTCCCAGTGTCAAGGTTTGCTATTCGTTCAGAGTCTATTAAACGACTAAAATGCACGATATTGGGCCATTAGTCGGTTGAAAATGGTAGTCATGTGAATGGCTACTCGCGCATTGCTTAGTCAAGCATTATTTTTTAATCCTATGCTAAATCTTATTCCTTTGACAATTACGATTCACTGTCTGTCGTGTATGATTAATTTCTGCCCTACATTTTTTTATCGATTTCGGTTTGCCAGGTGTAAGACCATCATTTTTCTCCCTCTGATGTTTTCTTCGTTTTCCTCCTATTTTGCTGTGATGAAAGACAAAAAACATTGAAAATTCCTTTTTTGCTGTTTTTCCTTGATGATTTCGACTGAAGCCTTCTCTCCCCAATTTCGTTTTTCCTTTAACTTGTTCCTGGGTGTTATTTACACTATTGAGTGTCGAATGTTTCTGTCTACCATGAATATGTATCGACTGACGATATGCTTTTAATTCAACTATCTCAGCACATCAGGGACACTTTTAGATCAAATGTTCTTCTTTGTGATTTAATCGTCTCTGTTAAACGATTATCAATTAATCATAGTTTTATAAAAAAATCGTTTATTCTTATTTTTGTTGTTATAAACCTCTTACCCTCCCAAAGTGGCCTACAAAAACTATAATTCAATAATAATACGCATTATGCGAGGCAGCAACGCTACCTTTTTACCAATTTTATAAGTAATGAATTAAATTTATCTTCAATATTATAATCATTTCTGCGAAATTTTCTTCATTTTCATGCCGTTGGTGTAAACCTTTAAAATTCTATATTTATCTTGCATATAACTTCTTCAAAAGATGGGCAACGCTAATTGTTTTTCTTTGAGTTCAGATAATCCAAGCCAGTTTACTTCGACCAACTGTTGACGTTTCTATTCTGCTATCAGACCACGTCACGTTTAAATTAAATATCAATGTTTTTTAATACGTTTTCCTTACTCTTTCTAACCAGTATTCAATAATCTATTTTTTTCTACGTAGTAAATAACGCCCTTCCTTTTAAACTTACGTGCATTCTCATTCCTCTGGGTGTAATCACTGTAAGGCTTCAAGAAAAGTACACCTTTTAATATTGGAGGCAAAATCTTTACTGAAAAACATGAAGGTCAAAAGAGTAATAAAAAGAGTCTTCTCCTGTTTGAGCAAGTTTTAGAGGTTTTCCTCGTGTTAAAGGCTGAACAGCATCTGCAATGTTATTAACAAATAACTTTCCATTAATGCTCTCAGTTAGTTTATGAATTTGTGAAATCACTTTTTACAGTTTGAATAAAGCGACGGATCATTGAAAATTAGTCGCTCAAATTAGTGTGAATACTTTTAATGACGCATATGGTCAACATCCATCTCTGCCTAGTCAGGGGTCACGAGATCAATTCTCCTCCGTGGGGTTTCAGTGACGTGTTGACCAATCGCATTGGTTAATTCTGGTGGAATGCGAGGTTCTCATTAAGAGCAGATTTAGTACATCTTCCTTCTTCTCAAGTCAAATGTTATTAACATTTTTCCAAACGGACTTGGAAAGTCTTAGGTATAATTTGAATTTCAAATGAAAATTTCATGCCATATACATTTCACGTGTTCCTTTTTGCCAAAACGGATAATGAAGGTCTTCTTCTTTATCATCCTATGTGTATCTAATAGGAGCAACCTTTGCAGTTGATTTATTTTATTCCTAGTTATTTACTTGTCGATTTTAGCGTCTAATTTTTTTGCCTTTTAGGTGACGTGGGAAGAGTTTTTGAGTTACTACAGCGGTGTGAGTTCATCAATTGATGACGACATTTACTTCGACTTAATGATCCGGAATGCCTACAAGTTATAGATATCCTCGCATTATATCTCTTTTGTTGTCCTTGCCTTTTGTATCCCCAAGATAGGAAACAAAGCCCTTTTGCCGTCGCCTCGCTCTTCTTTTTCCTCTGAGGTTCTAGTCCTTTGCGCCAATTATGTCGTTCGAGAGACTTGATAGTTTATCAAGTTTGTCGAGAAAATATATCCGCTTCCATTTATTCAGTTCCTAATTTTGACTAATTTTTCTACATTCTGTAAAAATGAAGCGAGAAATCATAAAAAAGCGTCGGATTCGTGAATCTTCTCCGCGAAAAGCATGCTTTGTGCGTGCGTAAGAATCTGATTAGTTGACTCTTAAGGTCAAACTGTGATTGGTTGGTGTGTGAACATGTTAATCACACTTCCATTTAGCAAACTAAAGTAACCCGTCTCTGAGAGTTTTGTAGGAATCTCACAGTGGCCGGATAGAATGATGGCGTTGCATCTCACAAAACAAAGTAAGGGGAAGTATATGAGTTGCTTCTTCTTAACTCATGATAGCCAGTTACTTCATCTAAGGCCCTGTGGATTTGAATATTATGCCAACTCCCAAGATTATTTAGGAAGGCATCTTTAAACGTCCATCATGGCTACTAAAACGATGGCTGAAATTTATGCCCAAACACTCAAAGTCCATCTTTATTTAAGTCGAGTAATAGAAATTTAAATAATGCTTCAAAATGTGAACTTTCAAATTTTGGAGTATTGGAATCCTTGATTGAATTAGATACTCTAACTATGGAGAAGTTATCCCGGAATCTCGCATGTCTATGTCAAACTTTGCACTTGAAGCGCTTGAGTGAATTGAACAGAATGGGAGTTTGGATGCCGTCTGGTCAATTCTCCCGGTATAATAAAGTTTAACTGAGAAAGACGTGCCTAGCAGTGCCGTCAATGCAACAAAGAACTCGTCCTCTTTACGCCAAATTGTTATTGAGGTTGAGACGTGGATTGTCTACGCCAAAGTTTGTGGGAATAAAATGACAGTTGTCTCAAAATAATGACGAAAATCATGCCATATATAACCATGAGGGTAATTTAAGAATAAATTAGATTTCATCACTGTTTTTAAAATTCGCGCTTTTCTATTGCTATACATAATATTTCGGTATTGTCATGGCGGATTTTTTGTTGTAACTTTATTTTAGAAAAAAATTCTTTGATCAGTTACTCACATCTAAGTATGAGCATGCAGATTAGGTACGCTGCCGAGCTAATATTTGCGATCATTGGCTCAGTTACATCACATTACGTTTTGATATCATGAAAATCGTTAACACAAACTATAACTCGCTTAGTTTTCCATAACGAACGTGCCTTTGACCGATGAAACCGAAGGGGGGGTGGGGTGGGGGGGGAGGAGGTTTGGCCATTTGAAATACACATTCTTATTACCTTGCAATGTGCCAATGACCAAAAGATGGCATTTGTTAACTGGCCAATTAGATCAGACATGATTAAGACAATATTGTCTGAAAAGTGGGCGAAGTTTAACTTGTATCTGCGAGGATATTTGGTAAGAGTTTTTTTTCTGCTAAGTCAAGTGCAAAACCCCTTGAGTTAACTTTATCCAGCCATCAGTTCAGCTTAGACTCTGACAAACTTCCGTCCACAAACTAGGACCACGAGAAGGTGATGTCATCCATAGATTTTGTCCACAGTGCAAACAGATGAAATGAGTCATTCCAAGGCTTCAGTAATAAGGTGAGTTTGGCAAGTTATCACAGTGTTTGGGATTGAAGAAAACTTGGACAGAGGGTTAAGGATACCAAGATCAATATATGTAAGAAGAGTTGAACCCACTTCTTGTCTAGCTTGCCTTAAGAATTATTGCGCCTCCATTCACTTTTACCCTCAAAAGCTCAAAAATTTAAAATTTTAATCGTGTGAAAGCGTCAACATTTGGGAAATAGTGATGTGGTTCAATACAGAGTTAGGGAATGGGGTCGAATAAAGACTGTGAACATATTCAAAGAATCAAAAGAACCTTTTTTGAGCTATACGGATTTGGGTTTTAACAATTTGTATAACGGACCCAGTTTGCTGTTTTATGTCTTAGTGTTCCATGGTTTTTCTCCTTGTGGTTCTCGAATAAAGTAACACCTGTAGTATCCAGATGCTATGGTTTTTTGTAATATTCAATGCATTTGCATCTGACTCTCATGAAAAAAACCTATCCAACGTGACTTTACCATCCGAATTATTTGTGAATATGAATAACATTAGAACTATTAAACATGGAAAAGTATTGACCATTGACCGCTATAATTTTGAATTAATTATCACATGTTATTCAATACCCTTATGATTATTTCTTGCGGCTATAGCAATCGATTTGAAAATCATACGAGCCCTCCATTGTATCAACTTTTGAATGATGAATAAATATAATAAATAATAAACACAATTTGGACTTTGTAGGACGTAACAAACTGAATAGGAAGCCCCATAACAGAAATCATATTTTCTTCAGAAGTGCAAGGAGTAAAATGAGTCAGAAAATAGATTATCGAAAATCTAGGCCTCGGGCTTCAGATTACCAATTTGTCTTAGTCTTTATCAAGAAGTGGGGGGAGCAGGAATTAGCGCCTGCGAGAAAGGAATTTTATAGGACTTCTCCTACTCGTGCGTGGGTGTCTCACCTGCAGTTATTGACTAATAGTTTAACAAAGAGCAAATCGAAGTTTGCTTACCATACTTAGTTGACTTCGTCTGAGATTAAATGCGATGAAATGGGACAAATTGGCTGAATCGTACCTAGATATCAGCTTAAAAGACAAAATTTTCAGTTCCAAAAAATTTCGGTGTAATTGAACATTTCAGGGAACTTTCTTTAGAAATAATCAGTGGCTTATAGACTGTGCATTTCCTGTTTCCTTAAATCTTGAGTACAATAAACCTGTTATACTGTAACCAAGACTTTGTTTAATGGACTGGCTGTCTTCCTTCAAATATCAGGAAGACAAAGATTGGTTAGGAGACAGATCAAATGCTTGAAAAAGGCCAAATTAGAATTATCCGAAGTGGGAAGAATGGTGTGCGCAAAGAGAGTGTGCAGATCTAAGAACTCCTTTGTTTGCCTGATGAGGTGGTCAGAAAACGTATTATCATATGACGAAGTAGAAATGATTCACAACATGGCATTGCTCATAGCATTACCAAAATGTAGCGTGAGTCAGGTTGATTTAATTTGTGCTTTTTGCGCCAAGCAAAAATTTAGTTCTGTTTTCAAAAATTTGATCGGTAGTGTAAATAAACTAAAGCGCAATTACTTGTTTAAGTTGCATTTGGTTATAAGAGGTCCTCGAGCGAGTTATAAGTCAGATGTAATTGAATAGACTGTTTAAACCTTTAATACCCTTAGGAACGTACGGTCCTCTTTCAAAATGAGCTCCATTGGTACTAGACTCGTAACAGAAGGCTCTACCGCCCTTTGAAACATGTTCAATACGTCTATAGCCTCATCACGTCGGCATCAGTCTGGTGTGAGACGCGTGAATGCGGTTGGGTGCATTTTTCAAAAAATAATTCGGGCTTTAAAAGGTTTAACTCGTCAATTTGGAGTCGCTGGAGAACTAAATTCGGTAGCTCGTGAATATTCTTGGTTCAATTCCTCGAATTTGCGTTATACTATAGTGCTGCAACTATAAGGGATAAAGTTGCCATATTTCAGTTAAAACGTGAGGTAATCATCACTCTGTTACTTCTTTAAATTTACCTCCTGTCCTGTGGTTTTTGAATCTTCTCCTTTCAAATGGTCCGTCTCTCTATAGTGAACTTGATTTGATGAGTGACTAAAACAAAAGTCGACACCCTGCTTGGCCTTCATATCAATTTAAGCCAAGCTCGAATAGTTATTTATATGTGACAATTCTGGCTGTAGATTACCGAACGGTATTTCGGTTACAAATTAATGTCCTCATAAAGTCAACATTGCCGTAATTGCAATATCGAAGCTTGAATTATTTATAAGCAGATTGAGCGACTCCCTAATAACATCGTACTGCATTTATTTTAGTGAATAATTTTTGTCTGAATAAAAGCTAAAGTATCTTTGACAATGCGCAATGATTTATTTGGAACAAGTGACTTTGCTGGAGCTCCACGTCTAGTAGCCTAGGTGTTACAAAAAACAAAGTGTGGAATTAAATAAAAATAGGTGCACAGCGCTTATTTAAACTGATAGAATATTTTGTGAAGAGAAAACGGAAATTTATTAACACAATGATGGTGATGGGTCTGCACGGATTAGCTGATAGTGGTTGGAAGATTTGCTCAAAATTTTCGCAAATTTGACATTGTAAAGGGCAAATGTAAGAGCTTGTCATCTGGATGCTCTGGTTAACGGCTTGTCCACCTTTCGCTTCACAAATGGAGTACTCTGCACCATATCTTAATGTTCCACAGTTCATGAATAAGGACTAGTGTTAATAGTGTTCCTGATTGAATGTCCATAGACAGAATGGCGGTTTCTGTAGAACTGCTGCGTTAGAGAGATAATCAAATTACCCAAATAAATCGTGATTGATTTATTTATACTAGAGGGAAACGATATGCGGAAAGTGCATTTGAGCACAATACTATTTGTCCGCTAAATAGGGCTGGGAATCTTTCTACGTAGTAAACAAATAGCCTGAATAAAGAGATACAAGTACGAAAGAATTTGTCCTGATTAAAGTCGAAGTCACTCTTTTCGTCATCATTTGAATTGCCGAAAAATTTTTCCAAATTGTTAAAAAGGGTAGCTGATGTATGTACTGTTAATATTGCTACTTTTTATAAATGAGTAACAACTATACAAATAGGAATGTAAGGAGTGGTGGTAACGAAAGGAACATTTCTGATAAGAAATGAATTGGGAGTTTTTAAAGATGGAAGTAATGAAGATGGATATGATTTCGAATGGTCAAGATTTTCTTATTATATCCATAGAAAATGAAAATGCTAGAAAGATAAGAACGCCTGGTGATTGTAATAAAAAGTAGTCATTTATTATATTCTGCATATAAGGACGTGGAGGGTTATTATGAAGGAATTGTTCAATATTCAAATTCTATTAAGCATGAAGACTTAATATTATTCAAAACTATCTCGTTTGTCTTGTCGTATAGAGTGAAAATACCATCTAATGAACATAGAGTTTCCTTGAAAAGGTAAAAAGATTATGCAATAATTAGAAAGTTACTTATGAATTACATTGAGGGAAATCGTTTTATTTTGAGTGCAAATTTGATAAAGAAACTTTACCAACTTTCAAAAAGTGCACAATTTCAAAATGAAAAAATATTCCTTGATTCATTTAGTATGATGAATTCACTCACAAGCACATAATTCTTAAAATAATAATACAGGTAATACATTAAAATGCCAAATTTACCAAAATTAAAAGACAAAATTCTAAGTTTCATCAAATGAAATAATAGGTATATATGTGCATATTAACCTTCAATGTCCTATCACATCTAAGTTATTTCTGGGCGCCGATTCTATTAGCTGAGGTGTAAGTGTTTTCTGCTAGTTGCGTACTGCTAATCTCTAATAACCGTAAGCGTAGCATAAACAGTGATACATTAATTGAAATTAAATTTTTCTTGAATTTTGAAATGCGCATGTTCTATAAAATGCCATATAATTTTGATATTAATTTATTAATGGATATATTTTTTCCAATAAGATGGCAACGGACATAGAAGCTCAAGCCGTTCGTGAGCCACAAACATCCGCTCCGCTCATACTTCCAGACTTTGAAGTCCCTGCTGGACTAAGATTCTTGCTCCGAACAACTAACCTTAGGGTTTATCGGGTTCCAATTGAAGGCGAAAGTAAGCCATATTATTTTTTATTGTTCCAAGTGCTATACTAGGTTGTAGCTAATACTTAAATAGTATTCTGTGTAAACTAACTTTATCATCAATACTCTTGTCAGATTTCCTACTTATTTTAAATATATTATCTCGGCTCATTTTCATTTTGGATCTTAAACCGTATATATCTATGCTATTTTCCAAAAAGTGCTCACTTTAATTATAAATAGATAAATAAGGTTGAAATAACTATTCAATAAATTATCGAGTTAATCTCTCGAGAAGTTCACGCTTAAAAAATAATGTTAATAATACATAAATTGGATTAAATAATAAATTAACTTCTTTGATTTTGGCAAAGGCATGAAACTTTTTACAAGATATAAATATGCATACTTTGATATTTTATTTATAGAACACTAATTGGTCGTTGTGTTCCATAATTATTGGGCACAAGGTCTATCCAACTTGAAATTGTTATGAAAATGAAAATCACTTCATGGATCTTCATGCATTTTCGAATGGCATTCAATCTTGAACCTTACCAATAAAACCTAGTTGACAAAAGACAGGCATATTTTGAGGGTTATCGTTTATCAAAGACACTATTGAGCCTCTAAAATATCACATCCAATCTAGGATTAACACCCATTTTGTATTATCGTGAGGCTCTTAAGAATTAATTAATTAATTCAGTAATGTTTTGTTATCTTGTGTTTTGAGTCTCTTTAGACTAAAATGTTTCTAATAGAACGCTTAACATAGAACTAAAATTATCACAATCCACTGGCAAATAATCGATTTTTAGTTAGTCCACTATATCGCTTAGATTGAACCCGCTTTATATAATCATCGGTTTTCTATGTGGCTGGTAATTAATGGAATTTTTAAGATGCTTATTATCTCTCATCGGCTTAAGTTCTCAAGTGGCCTTATCAATTATCTATCAGACTATAGAAGGTGTAAAACAGCACATACCTCACTCTACGTCAATATAAAATCCCATCGATCCAATTTTATTTGACCTACATCTTAACAAACAGCGTTACAATTGTGCATCTTCCTCACAAACTTCTAAAGAATATGTGAAAATTCTAATCCATTAAATTGAACTGTTTACAGGAGCAAAATGCTTACTAATATCGTCACTCTTTCATTTATCAAAACTGTATTCCGAATCTTCCTTTTTTCTGTCACTGTTTACATATTTTAACTTTGGGGTGAATGTGCGAGGATTTGTTTATATTAAACCAGTTCGATCAATGGGGGGTAGATTTACATTTGACTTGTTTTAATTAGTCATATACTATAATCATTTCCACTCTAAAAAACGTATATTTCGAAAAAGAAGATAATTCATACCAATCATTATGGCTTATATCAGGAAATTTGTGGATGAAATTCGTTCGTTTATGTTTGTTTTGGTGCCAATCTTCTAAATCAAATCTGATTTGCATCTAACAATTCACTCATACGATTTGGAAACCGCCACATTTTTTCTTCAAGCTTCTCTTTGGTTTCATTCTTCCACTGTAGATGAATATCAGTTTTTTTGAAAAACTTTAGGTCTAATTAAAGTGTATTTTTAGAATGTAACACATATCAATGGACAATTGCAAATCTCACTTCTCTGACCCAGTAACCCGACCCCATCTTTGCTATGAAAAATTACCACCTTCTTACCTCATAAGGATCTTTTTTTAGCGACAAGCTACGAGTTCATTATTAATAAAAGATCTTACAACATTCTATATTTTTGTATCCTTCCAATTAGTAACTAACCAACAGGTTCGAGTTGAACTTTGATTGAATGTCACTAACTGATTTAAGAAAGCCTGATGTCTTTTGAGATTTACCAACGAGTTTTACATACAGTAGACCTCTTATGCCCTCATTAATGCTCTATATTTGGAAAGCTCTCAAGATTTTTTTTGCAAGAAGCAGCCATTACGCTTTCAAACTAGTGTTTACTTCTCATCTTATTTAGCAACGAAACTCTCAGTTTATAAAGATTTATGATTAATGTGTGAATAGAACCAGAGGAATCCTACAGGACTTTGCTGGGTTTTATGTTATTCTATGACCCTTGAGACAAGGATAGGTGTTTTGGACCACCTAAACCATCTCAATTGTCATCTTGAGTCATTTTATTCACTATTTGCTATTCCGAGAACCATTTTTTTGTTATAAAATAATATGATTATTTCTCCTGGCAATAGATGCATAATGAATCAGAACTATTGATGCATGTCACACATTTCTAACACTTTCCCTCTAATCTGAAATACCATGACATCGAGATTGTTTGTGCTAGAATCTAGCCTCAAAATTTTACTGGCTGTAAAGATAGTGCAAAATAAGAACTGCTATCGGAAAGTGTGCATTGATGGTGCATGCATCAGTGATTTTCTGTAAGTTAAACCTGAAAAATCTTGTGTGCCCTAGTTTACTCTCGTGTCATTTTTTTAATGAGCACAGCAATTTATTGCCATATCATCTTATTTGACCAGTTTCTCATAGCCCGTCTACTCAAAGCTGACTTCGTATTTGCCAGTGCTTTTAAGCTACTTTAATTGTGACTACCCCCGACGTAGGTTGTAGCGATGTAAGTGGGCTCACTTAAACTAATTTGATCTACCACTTTTGAGCTAATCGCTGGAGCACATTCGTTGTTCAAATTTGAGCTTTTTTAAGTATCTCAGCACTCTTATCCTGAAGTAGCATTGGAAAAAGTGCACTCTCTTCATAAAAGAGGGTAGTGACGTAAATCTTGACTTAGAGGTTGTTTAAATTTGTGCTTTCATAAAATGGGGAAACTTTTGAAAGGGCTTGGAGGTGCGTATTAATTTAATTTTAAGGCATGGTAATTCCTTATTGTTTTAATTGAAAAGTATGTGGTGGAAAATTCATTTTGTACTAAAGATCGACAGAATTTCATGAGTTTTAGAACTAGTCTACCAATCGGCAAATTGTGAAGTCTGAGATAAAGGTGTTAGGAAGCGGTGGTGATGATGAATCATTACAGAATGGTATGGCCAGGTCAATACAAAAGCCGTCAAGTATTGCCATGCAAAGCTTATGGCCACGCCTTTTATAATGACACCACAAGCAGTCTGAAAAAACTATTGACGAATGCTTAGGTATGATTCGAACTAGCAAAAACTCATTTTTTATTAAGGCTTATAAGTGACTCACATGTGAGCTCACATTAAACGAGGCCATAGATCGATAAATCAATACGTTAACTACTATTTGTCAGTCTTGTCACTTCAATTCACCTTTTTATTCCACCGTTTGAGGAGGTAAAATAATCTTATTAACCAGCCTTCATAATCTTAGCATTGCGGAGCTGGTATAGCAAGAAATTTGCGCTCCAATTTATTTATTTTTGTAATTTCTTTTGAAATGAACTATTTCATTACAACTATAGTCTACTAAAATAAGTGTGCCTACCTTCCTTCTAGATAAATGCTGTTCAGCATTCCCACGCAAATTTTACGTAGCCGATGGAGAGGGAAATGCAATTCTGGAAGGTGTGGAAACTAGCAGCTGGTGTGCTCGACTCTGTGCTGAGTCTTGCCATGCATTTGAATTGGATTTCCGTGATGCTGACGGAGTTACTGTCCTCTCAATGGAAAAGACTGCGGCTTGTTCTGCCTTCTACTGTTGTAATGCTCCTGTAAGTACTGCAATCATCAGCTCGTTTGGATTTTTCTTTACTCATATATTGATGTTTCAATATTACTAACACTCCACTTCAACGTCACTTCACACCTAAGTGACCATTGCAGTACATTTGTCATTCTAACACCTCCAATTATTTTCTCTCGAAGTTTGTGATACAAACAACACAAATAGACATGCATTAAATTGAGTAGGCTACGAATGGTCGTGAAATTACCTTATTCCCTTTGTAGGTGGATTAAGGTTAATTGTTCAATATGAGGAGTGAGGTGAAGGGGGTGAGGAAATTATCACTGTGAATGTACTGTTCTGTAATATATTTCACTTGGTGTTTGATGCTAAAATTAGCCTTTTAAATTTAGGTCTTTTGATCAGGAATTTAAGGAATAAAAAAATCTCTAATATATAATGGCTCGTAATGTGCTTCGATGCTGACGAATCAGCTAATCTGTGCTTAAAAAACAAAATGATTGGAATTTCTGTCTACTGTGTTAGTTTTTTTCATGTTGCTCGCAAATTTTTTTGTGACGGTTGAAATATAGCAGATATTTATTTCCGTTTACCAGTTTCCACTTTTTCTTCAGTTATTTTGATGAGAATATATCTTCAACGCTCCATGAAATTCATATTAAACGATGTTTATTTCCCCGTGTTATTTAGTAAATAATTGCATACTTTATTAAATTGCGTTTCATTTTTGGTTATGTAATAGCAATGCTTTGAGATAAAACTCTGATAGTTGGTGGCCACGAGAATGTGTTGAAAATCTCAGGCTCAACGACGTCTGGGATGAAATTTGTTTTAATCATCGGGTGGCTTTTCTGCTTGCCGATTCGGGCATATATGCACCTCCATGATTTTTCCTCTTTGTTGCAAAAATATTTTTTCGCCTGTTTAATCTCTCGGTGTTAGATGGTTATCTTGCAATTGCTTAACTAAATTATTAAAGCGGAGAGATTCCACGCCGTCTCAACAGTTGTAAAGGGGAATATTTACCTATATTTTGGGGAAAAAAATAAACTTTTAATTTTTTTTCCAATCTTAACACCTAGAATTGTGAAATATCAAAACTAATATTGAAAGCTAAAAACATTATTACGCTAAATAAATAGCTTGAATTCTCTCGGTGCATTTACTGGCCAAAATCACTTCAAACTCCTTAACTTTTCCTTGTGATAGTTGTGCCCTTGCCTCGGCGGGGAAGTTTTTTTTGAAGACCCTAATTTTATTGACGCCTATTAAAATTTTGGTCATCCAACCAACTGCTAAGCAAGCTGTCTGTTTTTCACATTTAAAACGACAGTCCAACATCAGCTGATATGAGGGTTGAACATAAGAGTGTAATATTGGCGCTGTCTCATCAATCATGCCAGAAAGGAAAAAAGTAATATTTAAAATTTTTAATCATTTAACTGCGTTTTTTGGCCTGTATAGTCTTGAATTAATTAGCATGCACATTGCTTAAAATCATAATTAATCTCAACGTCATTAAACCCAACCTACTTGAGTTCCAGTAGGCGTTAGTATAACTTGTTCTTGAAATTTTACGAAAAAATGTTAATAATTTCCAAGTTTTCTAAAGATTTTAGCTTTTGATTGTTAATTGGAAAGAACATTCGGGTAGTGTTCACGTCTACTAAGTCAAAGATCTGGAGAGACCAACGGTGATGTGTGTGTATGGCTAATTGTACTGATCACTTTTGGTCAAGAAGGAATAAGTGGTGGTGAAATACAAGTTCACCTTAAAAACGATTCCCTCTATCGAATTCAAACCTATGAAAACTTCTCCAAAAGGTTAGGAAATTTCAAATAAGTTAGAAGGCTATCGACAGCGTATTAATAGACATCCCGACGTTTTCCCATTCCCTAACTTGTATAACCATATTATTTCACCAAATAGCTTAATATTCTACTGCTAATATTCGCAAATAATGCTCAAATCCACATTCATTTCCTCAATACGTCCGTTTTGCACTTACATTTCTTAATTGATTGCTGAGACTGCGTTCCTTGTCACGATAATTCCAGAAATTTAATGACTGTAGTAAATCATTTGTCACATTAAGCAAGCTTTCTTTTTCGCCAAAAGTTGCAAAATAATACATGAACTCCGAACCTAATACTTAAATCTTAAAGTAAAACTATTTTTTTTTATATTTAACAGAATAACTTTTCTTCATGCTACTTTCAGGCTATTTCAGTAACATCGGGAACCGATAATTATGGGACCGTGACACACGTTGGATCAATTCCTCGTACCCGACTTACCATCTCCGATGCAATTGATAGACCACAACTCCGACTTCTTGGACCTTGCACTCGCCAGAGTCACTATATTGATGGAATTTTCAAGGTAAGGCAACCTTGGCCGTAAGAGAATTAAACAAAAATTTAAATGTATCACCTCAATGTCTGTGATATACGTAATTCTATACCGTCATACCAATGCAAAAGCTGAGGTCTTAAGGTCATTCCACACATGACGTTAGTGGGTGTCACATTGTAGGGTGGATATGATATAATAACGAGGGGTTAGGCATGTGTGAAATTTGTTGGCACTATACGAGGATTTTATGAACTTGGATCAATATCAAGTCGAGTTCAGACCACTCAAGAAAGTGGAAGTTGAAAAGCCTGCTTGGGAGGGCAAGAAGAAATCTATTCAAATTACAATTGTATTTCGTGTACTGTTTGATGCTTTGTCATTCCTACTTGACAAAGTTTTGTCCGATATTCACTAGTATATTTATCGCCAAACTTTTTGGCATAAATGTTTATTCTAATTTTGCCATTCTCGAGCTTTTAAAGTGGTCGAACGGCAACTTTCTATCAAGATCTCTAGACGTTTAGATTATTCATTAACATGCAAAGTTTGAAAACAGGCTAATCCATTTCAAAATAGGCAAATAATAAATGCCGAATTACCTGGTGAAATTGGTTAATTATATAATTTGAAACTTTTGGTCAAAATTATTTTGAAGTTGATGCTTTACGAATAGTTACGATTATTGCATGCTTTTGATTATGCCAGATTTAACATTTTATGCATTAAAATTTTAAACTAGTCTGATAGGGTTTTTTCTAAAGTTAATTTTTTTTGTTAAAAGGTTTTGCATTCCCCTAGCTATTGGAGGTTAAAGCTAAACTGATGTCTCGCGTGAAAACGCTTGCATCTCCGCATTAAACCCTGTTCTTCTAGTATTTCTTTGTGTTAATATGCCCAAAAACCCACTCTTAAAATGCTTTAATGCTATGAAGATTGGTGTCTAATCAAAGCACTATCAACACTAGATTTTTTCTCTTGTGAATAAGTTGCTTAGGGGTACAACCTTGCATATTTCTGCTTTTAATTTCATGCATGTATTGAGCTTATTCTCTCCCATCCACTTCCATAGCTAAAATGCTTCAATGAGCGTGGATCCTTGGGCCGTGTGACAGTTCAGCATTTCGCCGAAATGGACAGTTATCAACTCTTCTTCCCTGTTGACATGGATGTTCGAATGAAATGTCTCATCATCGCATCTGCTGTCCTTTTGGTAAGTCAAATACTGATTTCTATATAAGTAGTTCTACTTAGAGGTTTACGCAGAACTCATATTTTGCCTTTGCATGCTTTAATTGTATAAATTGTCTAAGTAGTATAAGGTGTAAATGGTTCAATGAAAGGTGGTCAATATCTGAATCCCCGTTGTCATATGCGACCTACTGAATTAGAAATAAGTAATATACCTCAGTAACTTCTAGTGAAATGAAGGCTAATGAAATAAGTTTCATGAATAATGCAAATAAAAGTCTAACATTCACCACAGTCTCTTATCTGGCAATGACTGGCTACGCACAAGATTCATTCGTTAAAAGGAACTTAATGTCTATTTAACGTTTTACGTTTGAAAGTATTTGGGTAAGTATAAATGAACATTAATTGACAGAAATAGCTTGCCAATTTATTAGAATGTGAAGGTTTAGAAAAGAAATGTACGATACTGACAGAGCTGGAAGTAAATATCAAGATGGAGCCGCGTTACTGTAAAGCTTCACAGAACCCTCTACTCTAATTTGGAGGCTATGCATGCAATGTTCCAAATTGTATGACCTTTAAATAAATAAACAGATTTATTACTAATTCTATTGTAGATTTTCGAAGATATGGCTTTGGTAACTTAAAAATTTACAATTTTGCGTCATAGGAAAGCATCTGAACATTGGCATTTCTAGAGATGATCGATTTGATATAGTTAATGAAGTCGGAGAATCAAAAAAAATATTCTTAATTAATTTGAATCCTGGATTCATCATATTGGAATATTATTAATTAATCACTATTGTCGTTATTAGTCATAGTAATAAAAAAAATCAATTGTGATTTGTGTGGGACAATATAAATCGATTAACGGAAGTCCACTAATCTATACTGAAAAATCTATAGAGAGGGGGGGGGGAGGGGTTCGAAAAGGTGTTGAGATCGATGTCAAGGATTTTTGCATATTGGCTGTACTAAATTTACTATATTAGTAGTCCAGGCTACAAAATTCAAATTTCATAATTTGTTCCCATTTATGATGTCCATCGCTTTATGTCACTTTAATTCACTTCTCAAAATTCGAGAGGGCAAAATGGTTCTATTGTCGATATTTGCAGGGATGAGTTAATTAATATGCATATTTTTTGCAAATGTTCAACGGTTGCATTTCGAGATTTAGATTAGATTAGAAAGGATTCTGATTGAGCGTGTCCACGAAGCTCAGAGCTTATTGACCACCTATTGAGGGCACATTTTCATTGACAAAGACTGATTTTTTTAAATTTAAAGATTTATTCATTTCAATTCGATTTTATAGCTTAGTTCGTTTAAATTTGGCAGATTTAATACATCTAAAATAAGGTCTTTTTGCACATTTAACTTTGCTGAATTTCGAAAAATGTCAGTGAAATGTCAACAAAATGCTTCGTGCTTTCCAGATTTTTTAAAAATAAATACAGGGCTTGCTTTTTAATCAAATTGGATTAAAAAACTTTTTAATTGAATTATTTAAATGTATTAAATTTAAGTTTCTTACTAAGTAATGCACTTCAGCAGAATCATAGCAGTTGATATTGGAGAAATTTTAAATTGAATTTTAAAAAGATTAGGTGATAGTTACTGACTAACTATTTTAATACCTTACAGGGTGATGACTTTTGAATATTTTCATTTAGAGCCGTCAAATTTCAAAAATAATTTGGACATTACTCGGTGTTCAATAGAAAAATTGGCTTCTTGGTTTATTTACCAACAGTGAACCTTTAAAATATGCCAGATATTGATTATTCATTCAACTAATACTATTGAAATTGATTTCTTTCTTCCTTATTGGCCGACGTTCACGGACATTCATAGCTTACCGTGAACCAGCCGGCCAAATACCTAATCAGTAAAAAATATACAGCAATTTTTAAAAAGAAACCGAAAGGAGTATTTCAGTAATTACAAGTAGAAAACAATCGCCATTTATATTCTTTATTAAGATAACTGGAAGCTGATTGGTTATTAGCCTTCTATTCTGAAAGAAAAAAACGAACGAAGATGTTGGTAATTAGAAGATTTACTTGTTCCTTGTACTCAAAAATACAAACTTTTATCCCACATCTAAGTATGTTTGTTATTTTATTGATTCTTAATTCGACACTGTTTCAGTTCTCAGATGATGGAGAGGATTTTTATTGGTTGGTATATTAGATTGACGAAAGACTTGAAAACGGTCAGCTTAAGCATTGTGTGTTGCTCTTCTAACTGAAACCTCCTCCTCACTTCCTCATAATAATTCGCTCGACTCCTGGTCTTCTCGTTATTTTTTTCTCATCACTTTTTGATAAGTCTAATTCATTCCAACCCCTTAAGTAGTTTCACTGATTTGATTTACCGTCACTCGGACTGAAAAGATACTAATAATCATTGCAATTCAATTTGTCATTAATTAATAGCATGATGGCAGAATCTATTGTCTTTTCCTTTAACCAGTCGTTCTTTATTTTCATGCGCTTTTACTAATGCGGTTGTTGTCTTAGGATTCCAGTCAATCTATCATTTTTTGTGAATTTTATCTGGATAATTTGGGTTTAGATTAATTCCCTTTTACCGCGTTACTAGACTTTCTATCTGTCTCCTTCGCTAGGTTAGGGTGGGTTTTGGACACACACACAGTTTTAGGAGGTCGTTAGAGCTAACAATTTAGCTCTCTCCACGTCTCTTCCTGCGCTTGTCACAGTCTGTGTAGCAATTTCGCAACGCTTAAACATGCTACTCCTCTCACCCTTCCTCCCTTAACTCCTTTTTCTCGTCCAACCGTTTTCTGAGACTGCTAGCGGGGTGAGAGAGAAGGTGGTGAATCGATACAATACGGAAGTGCTGCTGTACTCTTCAGTAGTTAATCAGTCACTGTAAATCTGAAATTAACTGAAACTACGAGTTTGTCTTAAAATTACGCAGAAAGTGCTTTAAATCCGAATTTTTGGCTCTGATCGCCATATTATAAAGAGCTATCGGTCCATTGAATTGCCAGTTTTGTGGTTAAGTAGTCTTCTCAGGCCGCAAAATAAAAATCAATGCTTAATCATTTGTTTAATTGGCTATTGCAGACAATATGATGTAAGAAGCTTCACCGCATTATGAAATTAGTTGAATAAAAAATATTTTTAAGAAGATAATAAAAATACTGTTAATCATCGTTTTTAAATTAGTTTCGGATTTTTTCAGTAATTAAGGAATAAAATAATGCCTTTTGCACTTTGGATTAATCAGAATGTGGTGTTTGCTATATTCTAGAATTATTAATGTAAATGGCAAATACTTTAGTGTTTTTTAAGATTTTGAAATGACAATGGAGAAACTTACATTCGTGATTGAAAATTTTGTCGAGTATAAGCCCTCTTTAAATAATCCAAGCTAATCAACCCTCATGAAGTGTCTTTTTGTAAATTGGTAGAAATTTTAATTTAATTTTCATAGTTTCATGATCGGGTAAAATTAATTTGAAAGGTATAATTGGTATTATGACTTGGATCTGAATTTACAATACTTAACTAATCCTGCAAACACGCTCGGGCTTAATTTGAAAGAAATTTCCGGATGTTTCCCTTGACATGTCCTCTACATGACTTAAAATGTCAGAACGCGGGAATTATTGAAGCAAATTTAATGGCTTGTCATCAGAGAATTCCTTTTCTGTTCAGGCACACAACTTGTCGTGGAGGCATCATGTAAATGTGATTCTTCCACATGACTTCTTATAATTCAGGCTAACCGCTTGTGACCAAAGGTGGTGTACATTTTTTTTAATTCCCTTGAAGTTAAATAAAAATAGAAATACTGGCATTCTGTTAATGAAGCTAAAATCAATATGAAGTAGCCATTAATTACAACAAAATTCAGCGGGAAATTAACTAATTTGATGCTTGGAAATTTTCTGCCTTACTTAAAGTACCCTGGATTTGTTTCTGCAAGAACAATGGTTTTCCAAACAAACCATTCTATTTTTGTGAAATTTAAATTTTTATTTTCTCCAAGAAAGGCAGCTAAAATCAAGTTAAATGAACTACTAATGCAATTGTTATTCTCGCGCAAAATTGTTCCACTTAAACGGCTCATTTTTTCTTGGCATTTAGGACTGCATCTTCGCGTGAATTGGACGATACGAGAGTCATAATGTGCATCGATTAATCCCTATGCTCACATCCCTACTCTACGAAAATCGATTTTTCGGTCCGAAGCCATTCTGTACACCACCTCAACAACCCTCTTCCACTAACGCTTCACTATAGCATATGTAGACGGCCTTGTTTTATTATACAGACCCAACTTCTGTGCGTATTTGATTCAACCTTTTGCTTTTTTCCCAGTTCTAATCAAAGCTGTAGGTGCTGAAACCTCATAGTTTTCAATTGAACTTCTCCCCTCCCTTCCCCCCCCCTCCCCCTCCAATCTCAATTTCATGATAATTTATTTTAACAAAGGTCGCATGGTTGCTTATAATTAACTTAGAACTTCACTTGAAGTTCATGCTTGCCCAATGGAGTTATGAACGAATTCATGAGCTATGACAAATGTATAACTGAATTGATAAAATTGAACCAAATGAATTTCGTATTTTAGCTTTTTGTTTCAGTTGTTAAGCAAATCATAAAAAGAAGTTATCAGTTAGGAAAATCAAAGTATTTGAATGGTGCAATATCTGATAATAACCGCTGCTTACAAAACGCCGAATATGGTTAGTTGAAACAAAAATAAATAAATTTATTTATAAGAAAAATACTTAAGCTTATTTCTATTTAACTAGCAGATCATATTAATTTGCTCTTCCGCAAGTTCAAAATTGATTAGTTTATAACCTACAACCTAGGCGAGTGAAACACTGCGATGCAAAAGGTTACTAAATTAGTAGTTAATGGAACTAGGGAGTAGATTTGCGATAATCCTCTCACAAACATTGCTTTACGAGTTAGTCTTAACTAGGCAAAGAAATTTTCTTACGTAATTGGTGAACTAGTAGGTTACAAAAGACTTCCCCATATGAGAACAACGGAGTTCAGTTGAACAGATGTGCATTGGAAAGGTTAGGACGAGGGGTTTGGAATTAGGAGGAAGGGGGAAGAAGCGTCCTTACTAAACCAAAGCAATCTGGGTTGCATTAGAGAGGAGGTCATAGTGATGGGAAATTTGGTTGGTTTTGTAACCTCTTTATGACTCATCTTTCGGAAATTAGGGTGAGACAACGTATAGCAGCGCTTAATGGAGTAATTGATCAGTATTAATGCACTCTGTAGAAGACGCGTTGAAATGGACACTTCAAAACCATTGATTATTCCAACTGCTTAGAATGAACGAATTGACTACTTAACCATTATTTGTCTCTATTTGAAAATGCCAAAACGGCACTACAGATGAAATGCATAAATTCAGATTGCGATTGCAATATATACATATATTTTGCCTAATGTGCCAACAATTGTCTAATTGTCAACAATTTCTACTTACTCGGGTCATTCGTTCATTCTTCTTACTATTAAAAATCCATAAGTGCGCTGAAAACTCCAGAGCGATCAAGGCAGTTTAGTCTATTTTTCTGAATCTTTGTATTATAATATCACAATATAATGAGGAGTGAAATCCTATCAATATCATCTTACTTAATTGCAGTTTTGAAACAACAATCCCCAGTGTTATCAAAACTAGATTCATTTAAATGAATCCTTTCAACTAAAGGAGGGTGAATATTAAGTCTACAACTTTGCTCCCGCCGTTTTATTTCATTAATTTGAGGCTTTATTACAACAAAACGATTACATACATTAAGTTTCAAAGTATTGTCCATCATTAGCTACCACTTTAGCCCATCTCTCGTGCAGCAGGCGAATTTCCCAGCGAAAAAGTTTTCATCTTTCGATAAGACCCATGAATCGATCCAATTTTTCACTTCTTCATACGGGCTCAAGTGCTGGTCAGCCAGGTCGTGTGCCATTAAGCGAGGTGAGTGAGGTGGAAATCAGCGGACGGAGCAACATCCGGAGAGTACGGCGGGTGAGGTAAAATTTCCCATTTCAACGTTTCGATATATTTTTTCACCACTTTAGCAACGTGAAGTCTAGCATTATCATGCTGTAAAATAACCTTATCGTGTCTCTCGTTGTACTGTGGACGTTTTTTTTCTTGAGCACGGCTCAGGCGCATCAATTGCCTTCTATAATGCTCACCTGTGATGTTTCAGAAGCTCATAATAAATTTCGCCATGCTGGTCGCCCCACCAAACGCAAAGCATGACTTTTGAGCCATGGATATTCGTCGGCCGAGGTGCTGACGTATTAGTATGACCACCGAGCAATCCTCATGATTTTCTCCGCCGCTTGGGGTAGGTTATTGTAATGTACCCATTTTTCGTCTCCAGTAACAATACGATGGAGAAATTCCTTTTGCCTTTGCCTTTCCAGCAGCTGTTCACAAGCAAAATTGCTCACTCACTAACCCTAACCCAATGATTCGGACAATTCTTCTTGAGTTTGACGACACGAGTCTTCACTAAGAATCGCTCGTCTCCAATTCTGCATCTCCAACAACTCTTTTCCGCCCACCACTATTCCGGTCTTTGACAGCAAAATCACCACTCTTAAAACGTTGGAACCATCCCCATCGACACGTTCTGTCACTAATAGTCCATATTGAAATAATAAAACAATACTTCCCGTAAATGACGAGAATTCGGATTAAATTCGGACATATATAATTAAAAATTTTACTATTATGCAGACACAAATTAAGTTCTATCAAAGTAGGGTTATATTTACAAATGTCAAAACAAAGTGTTCGACATCTGGGATTAATACATTTCAACTACCACCGACTACTACCGCCATCTTTTGGAAAACGGCGGGAGCAAAGTTGTAGGCCTAATACAATCGGAACCATTCACTTTCGTTATTTGAAGAAGCACCTTACCCATTCATTGAGTACAATTTCTAAAATATTTCAGCATTCTTTAATTATTTTTCCACACACATCTCTTTTCAAAAAATCCACGAATAAACAAATTCGCTGGTACATCTTTATTCAAAATCACCCATTATAGCTAAAAGCAGGAATCAAAATCCTTCGACACTCGTTTTCCCACGAGTTTTTTCCAAGTTTTCATTGGCTTAATTAACTTTGCACCGGGCCATGTCCAGCTCATTAGCCTTGAATACGATGAATCTACGCGTTAGATCATTAAATCGGATAAGTTTTAGAGAGCATAAAACAATCTCTTTGCTCTTATAATAATATGGACACCTCAGTGCAACAATCAAAATTCAGGCAAATTAAGACTTAACGTAATAAATTTATTAACTCTCTCACCCTCTCCCCCATTCATCCACATCCCTCTCCATATTTACTGGAACCCTATTCAAAGGCTATCAAAAAATTTTGTTTCATTAACATTGAAAAGCGTAAAAATACGACCTTTGAAAAAGATGAACTCTCATTTGAGTTTGCATTAATATGTTGGTGACACCAATTTTCATTATATGTAAATTAAATGTATCGAAGGAAACGAATTTTAATCTTGATGTTAGTTGAAAGTAGACCAAACCTTCATGTTAAATTTTTACACAATAAGTAATAAGAACCCTTCATTTAGAGATATTGCGCAGTACTATGCAAGTATTCCGATGTTTTTTTAATAAGTTAGGTGAAGAAAATTTTTATATCCTAAGAGCAATGGAGAAAGATTTCATTCTAATTGAATCCTACAAAGCTCTGTTGCATTAAAGAAACCATGGTCCTGAAGAATAAGGTGAGAAGTCTACTTGAGGCTTGCTTTATTTAAGTGCAGACATTTGAGCTATGAATCATTACTGGACAATTCCTCAATCTCCATTGTAGACTTGCACTTTTTTCTCAAACCGCCCCTAATATCTTATGGGAAATATACTTTTCTCGGGTTGAGCGACTTTTCTGTTCTTAAACAATCAAGATTATTAGATTATTCATGAGTGCCACTCCATCGCAATCATCGGATTGAGAGGGTTTCAATTTTAAGTAAGTCAGATGGGAAAAAATAACTGCGCCTTCCACTAGCTCGCTATTGCATATAACTTGCATATTCATGCGATGGAATTTAGGAGTGTAAATAAAAAAACTATTAACATCGAAGAGTGTGCCATTTTGTTATAAAAAATGAATAAGACGTTTGGGTTTGTTGACTCCCTCGTGCCTCATTCATACTACAATTCGTTGGTAGGCACCAGCGGCTTTCAAAAATGCAAAAACATGTTGAGAAAATAAGAAAATATAGATTAAACGGAGTCTGCGTAGAGAGGTGAAATGAGGTACAGACCAATTAATCTACTCCAATCTGCAACCAACTCATTGATGCATTTCTCCATTGATTGACGTCTGTGTGTTCTCAATCGTTTGACATCCTGTGACTGAATTTGATAGAAATGAAAATGCCAATTTATTGTAGTATCGGCTTTTTTTGCATTACTCAACTTATCTCTTTGCTGAGCACTTAAATTCAATTATCGCATGGAAAAAATGTTGTTAATAGGTTCTCTAGTCTTTGAAAATTATAACTTTAAGTAGAAAAAAATAAAACGAGCATAAAATTGCATTGTATTATAACGAAATGTAATTGTGAAAGACTGCATTTACCTGGTTAGGAGGATGTAGATTGATCGGAGTTCTCGAAGCTTCGTTATGTTATCCAGAACGCACTGATTGTGTGAGAGTGAAATTTCACCTTTGTCAGCTAAAGCTATTTTTTATTTTGAAAAATCGCTTTGAACTAAAGAATACTTATTGGGAGTATAAACCGTCTGTACGAATAGAAACGTGCACTAAGAGTTGGCTCCTGGTCATTTTATGGCTATTTTCGGGTCAGGTCAAAGCCAAGTAATCCGTAAGTTTAATTACATCGTTTCTCCATCATGGCAAAACATCTAGTTTACCCAGTCTAAATTCCGTGATCTTCTATTACAATAGCCCTTATTGTGCATACCTAATCTCTGATAATTGCGTTCTCAATAAGATAGATTTCTCTGTTAATTAAGCCCATCCACAGGATTTTGAGAATAATTATTCCCTGTTCTGATCTCTTTAGATTTCATAGTTTTGGCACTGCTTTTAAGTCGCTTTGTATTGCCTACTTTAGGAACTGTGACTCATGAAGGTTAAAGTTCCTGATAACCATCTGCCACGTTCTGCGTATTTATTAGCATAAGGCCGACAACGGCTGCCACCTACTGAACAAGGGACGTAGGGCTTTTCAGCTTTGTTTGATAAAAATGGCTACTGCCATAGACAATAGATGTCAAACAAAATCTGGCGCTCAGAAACGACTTAACTGCGATGAGGCCTTAACAGTACAATCTATTGGCGGTTCCGATGGGCGTGCGTGTGTGTTTGCAGATGTCAATCATCACGCGGAGACGTCGATGACCAGACATGACTTAAGCCTAACGAAGTATTGCAAACCGGGAGTTGGTTATTAATAAATTGAGGTGTCGTCTCGGCAGCCTCTCTTTCCAATCTAGTGAAATGAATGACATGGATTAGTTCTTCATCATGATACCAGTCTTTTAATCAAACAAAATGTATGAAGAGAAAACGATATTTTCCTCTTATTACATAATTTAATGTCGACATGACATTTCTTTCAAGAATTATACAAAAAAAGTTATATTTAAATATTTATCTACTATTTTAAATAAGGTTTATTTACTTTATCAGCGAAAGTATAAGTGAAAGAAAGGTACAGCATCTTAAATTAGGCTTCTTTGCACAAAGATTTCATACAATTTGCCTTACCTCAGCAGGTTGTGTTATTTTTATCGATCAAGTGAAATGACGTTTTAAAAGAGTTGGAAAATTTGCTTAATTAATCCTCTAAAAGGCAGTTAGTTAGACATTCTCGTGCTTTTTAGGAGAAACCATTTCATCTATTTCGTGGAGATTCGTCAGCGGAGCAAAGCGAAGAATAGTGCTAAGTAATTCATTATTATGAATGAATTTATATGAGTCGAAAGAAAGAAGATCAAAAGTTCAATTAATTGCGAGACGGATCTGTGGGGTGCACAATCCTGACAATTTCCTGCTCGCCCAAACATTCTGGTGGGTGCGGCCGAGCGAACAGAGGCCTTCCTAGCTAATCATCTATTGATATTCAGTCAAGTTGTGTTAAATGTATCCTAATACTAACCATGTTTGCGTGAGCATAATCGGTAATAAACGCTATACTCTTCATACGTCTGACATCTACATCGTTGAGGTAGCTTAACAAATTTCGGGAGCCTCGCCACACTAGGGAATTTTGGGACAGGGATTACTAAGGATAAGTCAAGGCTTATTCGTGTAGTAATCCACCATAGATCGTGGTTATATGGGTTACCAATACCCAGGCGTTTAAATATTTCAATGGGCAAAATTAGTAGAATTCTATCAAATTAGCAGTATGCCCACCCCATGCCCCAAACTAGACCACTAGTTAAATTATTTACCTTTCCAATTAACCCTACTGCTTGTGTTAATGCAAACCCTGTTATAAACCGTTTTCATTTCCCTTATAATTCTAGATTTGAGTAAAGATTTCACCAAATCGAAGAGAACTAAGCTTCGTAAATTTTATTTAAATACCGAATAAGCTAATTTTATTTTGCTATCGAGCAGGTAAGAAATTTCCTATATGGCATCACAATGGATTGAAATCGAAAAAAATATTTGACTTTTGGATCTTTAATAAGGTATAGAGAGATTAGATACGTTTATTTTTGATAATTTAAATAAAAATTCAGTAAATTTTGATGAGCAGAAGGTGGCACTGAAATCATCAGATCTTCCAGCCAGGGAGTCGGGCAACTTCATTTCTTCACTGTTCGCTACGTTTGCTATCTAATCACTGCACCCTTCGCCTAATCCATAGACAAAGTGTCGTGAAATCTTACTTATGTGACCTTAGTTGAGTTATAAGTCTTTGCCCATCTTCGATCTGGGTATGAGTAACTGTAGCCACAGCAATCTTGATTTTATATGAGCATTTGTAATAAGTAATTCTCATGCTTATACGAATGGAGTAGCCAGAGCTATATTCCAAAAATTAGTGGGCGAACATTGGCTATTTCAAAGATTTTTTCGATTCCCGCGCGAGTAAAGTCCTGATTTCTTAAAATTCGCGGTGAAATGTACCATTTTATTGATCGGTGAAGGCAACTGCAACAGAAATTGTTTTTAAAGAGAGAATACCCCACAGATTGATTCTGCTGTACTCTGCAAAAATCAATATTTAATTGACGAAAGCACTTTGAACTCTTAGCAAACAAACTATTGTATCTGCTGCTAAATTCATTGTAGGTTAAAAGGAGATGAATACTAGTTAATAGTTAAAATACTAGCAAAACTTACGGTGGCTTTTAGTCCTGCTGATGTGTCGTTTTATTGCTTACTTGGGATCGAGAGTGGTGCTTTTTAATCGTAAGGTCAATGTATGCTGAAACCAACACTAAGTGTGTTCACCTAAACGACAAATTTGTCCCTGTTTAATGAGTGACTAGAAATAGCGTAAAAGAATAGCTTTCCAATGACTCTTGCGCCGCGAAGACACAAATAAGTGATTCAATTAAACATTCTGTTTTGCATGGAGTATAATTAAGTTTCTCCTCAACGGCCTTTATGTTTTGCACAAAGACTCATACCATTAACCAGCCGTCCGCTAAATGTCCCCTAAAACCCGCAACTTGGTCCTTAATTGAGGGAGAAAAGTGAGAATTTACATTGAAATAATGCTTACAATTTGCTCTCTTTTATATTCCTTGCAAAATAAAATTTCCTCATAAAAATTTTAGCCAACTTTATTTTTACTAATTAAATGCTTTAAATACTTATAATTTATACCAATAATAAAGTCTTGAATATAGTAATAATCTGTTCAAGCAGTTTATATAGCGAAAAAGCCTTCAAAAGTGTTAGTTGTGCCAGCAATCGATGCTGACATCTACATCTTCAATGTCTACCTTTTTTATTGAGCAATCAAGCAATTTTGCACATGATTTATGGAGTTTTACTTAATTAATCAATTAAAAGAGACTTTTGGACCTTTCGGTTGGCTCGAGGCAAAAAATTTCAACTGGTTCATATCAATGGTACCGCACTAGATGAGAAAGTCAAAGAGCTGTTTTCATTGAGTCTATAATGATGAACTTGCTTGCCAATTTTTTCCTAATTAAACTTGATTGTTCTGGAGGTACTTTCAATAAAGTAGAATCCATTTATGTCGAACGATGAAAGACGCTGTGTTTGAATTTAAGCCACTTGAGTATACAAGATATCACTAGAGCATTTCATTTCAGTTGATAAAATCTGATTTGAACTATTGTGATAAAAGTTCTTTGTATTTATGGGGATATAAATTCAAGCTGCTAATTATACAGCCACTTTAATGAACTAACTTATTGCTTAACTAATTAATTAAAAGACGTTATTTGATAAGCTGGTTGATGATTTATAGCCGTAGGCTCATTCGATATGATAGTTTAAGCAGAAAAGAGCATGAATATGCCCAAACTGATAATTCAATGGATTGTGTGGGACACGTCATCGCATGAGCGCACAGCGTGACTTGAAGGTGCGGCCGTTCAACTTCGCGTACAGATTGAGTGCGAGAACACACAGCCAATGACCAATCAAAGGCCTCCGCTCGTTTTTACTTAATCCGCCATGTTGAATGACTAAGCTTACTCCCTTGTCACATTCCACGCCATGCATGTCTAGAATAAACGCGTTCTCTGGATACCTCTGTCTCTTCTTAGCTTGGCAACTGGCTTAGCTAATTCTGGGGGTCTTACGGACTAGGAGAAATTGCCACTGAGGTTTCTGAGTACAGTCGGCTTAGTTAGGTAGCTATTCCGCTACAGGCCGTAATTTGTAAAAATTAGAACAAATTTTACACTTTTGTGTAAACATTTTGGGATTTTGGAGGTAGGACGACTGGAAATATTTGCTTACAAATGCAGTTTTGTGCATTTTGAAATTGCATTTTTCTTCCTGATATAAAGTTGAGGTTACTATTGAGTATGGTGGAATAGAAATGAAATTTATCGGCCACTACACATTTGAGCTTGATTTGTGGACAAGTTATAGTTGATTTCCGCTCCCAAGAACAAAGATGATCCGCCTTTTTACATTTTCACGAACCCAATCAGAGCTCAATTTTATGCAACTTAGCGTAACGTTGCCCATGCTTCGTAATAAACTCCATTCGATCTATATCTCTGTGCTCTACGTACTTTGGGCGTAGCCAAGCTAATTTTGGGGGCAAATTAGACTAGTTGCACTTTTCTGAAGCCAATTGGACTTCTAAGAGTATTACTGAGGTCTAACAAAGTACTTATCTTTGTAGTACCGGCTACGCGTGTTTCAACTCAATAACTTCAAAAGAAGTCATTCAATTTTTGCTAAGAGTTAAATACATATTAGATAAATTATCGGGAAACAAATTTAATTGAGTAGATTAATCAATTGATTTGACATAAATATACTCAGTATCTCATAAGAATTGTGAATTTGATTAAAGTTAATCGTTGTTTTCCGTATTTAAAATGGCTTAAAAATTCTTAACGTTTAAGTGTACTTTAACACCTACCTGGGCTACTTTGTGTGAGACATGACTGACATTTGTATCATCGAGACTTTCAGAAGGGCATTTTTGCAAACGTGATTTGATGCCTATAGTAAATAAAATAATAAAATATTTTTCGTAATGCACTCCTACACTTCTTCTGCGCATGTTTAGACGACACTCTGCGGAGTTAGTCAATTGATATGGACGCATAATCGATAAAAAAAAGCAATGGAATTCATATTAAAGAAACCTGAAGAATATGCTTAAGTATCTATGGCCCGACTGAGTGAAAATACTCGATTAATGGCATTTTTGCATCTGTTGGTCTACACTATTTATAATAGCACAGATTTAAGTTAAAAATTTTGACCATCGAAATGTTGAAACCGGAAAAGTCAAATACGCCGTTTTGTATAGATAGTCTACCTCACAACGAAACATCTGTCCTGTGGTAGCTGCCTATGTTTGTCGACGACCAGACAATACAAATAAGCTTGAATAGCACAAGGTGTTTCAAATGAAGTTCAGTGAAAGAATGGATTTTGGGCTACTCATCTTGAATATAGAAATTACATGTTAGCTATTTCTGTGTTGCACATGTTAGATCTTCCAAAAAATGGCCTGATATCCATGAAAATCCAAATTTTGCAAAATCTGCTCGTCTATAAACTTGCTTGTTAATCGGTCGGAGATATAACTGAGATAAATGAAATTTTAAGTCAACAGTTTTATTTTATTTTACCTATTATTTGACCTTTCTCTAAATTCGAAAATCAAACCAAAAAAAACAATATTATTTCATGAAGTGAACTAGTAGTATCTTTTATGGCTTTATCGAGTGATGCTGCCTGCTAACTCATCCGTCAGACAATGGAACTACTGTTCTTACGTCAATTGGTAAAACTTGTCCTTTTCTGTTCTAAAATAGTGCATTTTGACAACTCATCATAGATCAACAGGAAAATTTCATACGTAATTTCATGCCCTCAATTTTAATCACTCTGTTAGTTTAGAGAAACTTTATGACAGATTCAGCATGCTTCTATAGAAAGTATTATGTCACGTGAAGAATAACCTATGGTTGACATCAAATGCCAGCTTATTTATTATCCTTATAAATGCAAACCTAATTAGTAGAAATAGGCACTCCTAAGAATGTCCATATAAAAGGAATCAGATTTGGAGATGAGAACATTAAAATAAATGAAGGAATCTGAAAGCCGTATGTCCTTTGCAGAATATGTATTCTTAATAAGATGTAGTATTAAGAAGACTTGTGACAATAACGTAAATAAAATTGGGTCAACAAAGCATATAAGTGACAGAAATAGCTTCTTAAAATAGCCGTAATTACAGAGAGGAATGACTAAGATTGAAAAATGATTTTACACGCCTTCGCAACCCACCCGTCATTAATTAAACACCAAAACACTGTTCAGAATCCATTCAATTTGCATTTCGTTCACACCAGATCTTATTTGATTCCTCGCCTCATTAATGCAATTTCATATAATTTACACAACTCTTACAAACACAGTTAAGGTTGTTGCTTTTTCTCAAAATTGCAAACTAAAAATTGTTAAGCAGATTGTTGAAAAGGGTTACGCAGTTGCGACGTGCAGGCTCACCACCATGGGCGTTGGTTGATTAATCGATAAATATCGATTTTTACATAATTGACATTTTCTAGTTTCTCAACGGAGCTTTTAGAAAAAAACTGCTGCATTAAAATTAATTTTATATTGAATTTCGCCACCTTTACGCATTGTTAAACTTATAAATTTTTCAACATCATTTAAAAGTTGCTAACCATAAATTGCCTTTTCTTCTAGGTGTTCATCAATTGACTTCCTTCCATTAAGATTAAGACTTTACCTCCTCAGACCCCATGTTTTTCATTGTTTTCTAACTTTATAGGCTTCCTTAGCTTTAACGACGTTAAGTAATTAAATTCAGGGAGCCATAAAGCATTCACAACGAGCAGTATGTTCTTCCACCTATTTAACCATTTTACACTTATGAATTTTATGTTTAATAAATTAAAGCTTGGGAAAACTTCTAATCACTAATGAATATAATCACTTAAATATAGTAAATTAGGTGAATGTTGTGGCCGAATATCCTAATTTTCACCCATAATGAGCGAATTTTCATACCAACGCAACCAATGTTACTGTCATAGTATAAGTAGAAACGTAATTTCTAGTAAACTTGATTAATGAAGGCATCGGAACGGTCAAATAGCGAATTACATTAAAATTAAATTATGCCATATTAATTCACTGTACTTCATTAGTAATGCGAATATCTTAGCTTAGTAGAAAATATTCAACATCTACTTTAATTCGTATTTCGTTTGCATGTCTGCTGTATAACAAGGAAAATAAGTATTTCAAAGACATTTATCATCCATTTAAATTTCCCGGTTGGTCTTAATGTCAGAAAAGCATCTGAAATAAAATAAGTAAATAATAGAAATTTTATTTATGCAAGTGATCATAAGTATAAAGAAAACTGGGGGAAGTACAACTCGAATCGATCTTGGATTCGATAGAATTCAGCTGTAGCGTTGTGAAGGCACTAGGTACGAAAGGCGTGTTGGAAGATGTCACTGGAAGATAGGAGAGACTTTCAGGGGTTTGAGAATACGACAATTTTATTTTACTCGCGGGATCAGAGATATGAGGAATTGAATAGTTAATGGGGTCAATAAGAGGGTGAACAGTAGGGATGTACGGATATTGTTGGTAGGTACACATGGCTTTGGCATCTCGAGTCCAGTTGTCAGGTGATTGGGGCTAAAATAATGTGTTGTGCGTTTTGCATAAAATTTGTTATATATTTGAGTAATTATATATTACTAGTATTATGCCAAGTATAATAGACCAATTAGTACTACTAAGTTGTTTACTTAAACCTTTAATGCCCTTAGGACCGTACTGTCCTCTTTCAAAATAAGCTCCATTGGTACTAGACTCGTAACAGAGGGCGCTACTGCCTCTTGAAACATGTTCAATATGTCTATAGCCATCGTCCGATACCATCAAAACTCGTCACGTCGGTGGCATCAGTCTGCTGTGAGACACGCGTGAGTGCAGTTGGGTACATTTTTCAAAAAAATTCGGCGTTAAAGGGTTAATGCTGCCACAAGAGTGCCTGAGTTCTTTGCTTATTTCATTACCCGTCTCCTACACATTTATTCCATCTTTAAGACAAATAGTAGAATTTGAACAAAAATTTCCTATTAAAGTCGATAATATCCGTGCTCTGTGGACGATACCATCGTTTAAAGTAAACTTTTTACATAACTATATTGCTATGAATCATTCACAATTGTTAAATTTTACAATTTAGGCTGATATAGGAGTGGATATTTGAAAAACAAAAGGTACAAAATGTGCACGAACGCTTCCTGAAACCTCCCAATACTGGAATCTGCGTAAACATTTGTTTGAGTTAAGCAAATGTTATGCTAATCATTAAGTTTTCAAAGACAAACTTTCAAATAATTATGAAGAAAATAGCAGAAATTACTTTTAATAGTTGCTGACAAAAGGAAATAAATTATCTTCTTAACAAAACAATAAACAAATCAAGAAGATACGTAAAGATGCCTTAAAAATATAATCGTTTTGGCGGTACAAATCTGTAAACCGAAAAATAGAAAAGAAATAATTGGAGTGCAAATCAAAGGAATCCTTATTTAGCTCCTATTGAAAGTGAAACGAACGTTATTTTATTATTTGCTATCAAAAAAAGTAAACAAATTGACATAAATTACACCTTACGCGACTTTGATCTATTCGACCTTGACAGGAGGGATATTCGACGGTCGGTTTTCGCTTAGCTATCGAGGTTGTCTGTTCTGCAAATTCATTGGTTTTTGATCTAGAAACAGATCTCTTCAGGATTGTTCTAAATAACGATTCATTTCCAATTGGGGCCATGGAACAATAATTACTACATAATGGAGGTTCCGAATCACTGAGGATGTGATCCAAGTAGGCAATATATCCAGCTGCCAGTTTTAGAGTATCAAGTTTGGAGAGCTTAGTGTCACGGGGTACCCAAGGAAGGACGCTTTTCAACTCCATAAAAGCTGTCGACAAAACTCGCATTCGAGATCTTTCCCGCGCATTCGCCGCATTTCGCTGTAGTATGCTGCAACGGATTCCGGGCTTTCTTCCACGTCGTTTAACAGGTTTTGGAGATAGTACTGGGTTCGAACTTTGCCCCTGCTTTGAAACAGGCGTTTGATTTCGACGTTTCGGTACGGGCACTAAATCAAAATTTTCCATTTTGATACCGAAATGAGACTTTTAGGCGCCTAATTAGATAAATATGCGGAAAGCACTCGTTTTAACCAATGGGAAAAAAGTACGCATAAGGCCGACATGCGATTGGTGTATAGTTTATGATATGCAGCAAGTCACAACAGTGCAGAATATGTATAAGCTTAGAATAGTGGATTTGAATTTAAGTTTACTCCTTACTAATAATTATCATAAAAATACGGTTTATCACGCTCTACAATTAAAGGAATCGACTAATTCAGGAGTTGTTCGTTGAATTTAAAAAAGTAATGTGTATTTTTATTTTTTTTATTTATAAATTTTACGTATAATGCCGTTTATTAAAGAAAACGAGACCTATTCAAGAATTCATTTTTGCAATTTAAGTTTTGCTTCTTACACAGACTACTTGCTATTCTAGATGCCAATTTCGCACGATTCCTGAATCTAAGTCAAAATTGCAGTTTGGGAGATGACTAATGATCGATAATTCCCACACGTGGTGAATCGATAACTAAATTTTGGTTTTGACTTCCAAAATAAGAAAACTTTCATTAAAAAGTGGGAGTATGTTTATAATATACGGTCTTCGGCAGAATATTCTTTTATTTGCTTCAAAGACGTTTAGAGGTGTTAGATCGGTGTGAAAGCACAAGGTGCAGTTCTTAATTAGTGCTAAAGAAAACTTAAATGAGAATGATCAGTGATATAATTCCAAGTACACCAACTTTGCCAATAGAGGCATGCCATTAATTGGAAAAAAATAACACTTATTTGTATTCTGTTGCAACTTCCCTTTATATAAGGAAAGAGGAAAGTGATTTTTCTTTGATACTATTTGATATTCTTCGAATAGGAATGCATACTAAGACAAAATTGTTTGTTTGGAAATTCAGCTTTCTTTTGTTCATATTTATTGCAGCTACTTTTCATAGCACCTGTAAAAGGTAGTCAATTCTAGCACACACAACCGTTTCATAAAATTAGTTAACCATTTACTTTGAAAAAGTTATCTGCTCAAATTGGCCCATCTTTTAATTTTACTCCTGCACTCGTAAAACGGACTCTCGAAATGCATGCATACATTCGCAGTTTTTCAATGGTCATGGCTTTCTCTAAATCCACTCACCTCGCCTATCTTGAAAAATGAGCCGTACGAGTAGAAACAATGATTGAATACAGCTTAACCGGCGTGATTGAAATCCGAGCGGCAGTAAAGCAGGTGATGATTAGACATCGGAACAGGGGGAGGGACAGGGTGAGAAGTGTGGGGAGTCCAACAACGCGATCGCTTCTCCAATTACAATGGGATAGCCGAACGATTGCATATTTGCGCTCTTTTCATTCATAGGCCATAAAAAATTATATTTATTTTGAATATGGAATGGTAAATCCTATATTAGATTAACTTTTATTTTTTCGCAAGTGCTGTTCCTACGCATACTTAATAGTGTTGGTGACTTTGGAAGCCATTTCGGTACCTCATTTATTAAGAATATATCGTCTTTATCTCATTCACTACAATGTTTAGATAAATGGTTCATCAAGATTATAGTGACCATTGATTAAAAGGTTTTTGATTAACCATAATTAATTGGATTAAATGTGGTTAATTTGAAATATTATTCCAAACTTTCTCGCATATATATCAAATGACAGGCTTCATGGTAGTCATCATTAGCCCTTTAGTTGATTTCGGGGTTTACAGAGGGAAGAACCGTCAAAGTTATAAAAAGTCGAGAGGGGGAACAGAAGAGTGATTCACAGATGTGAGAGAGACAGACATAAAGGTAGAGAAAAAGGTAATGTGAGTATTGTGGAAGTGATCGAATATGACATACAGTTGGGTTATGATATTTTGAAGTCAACTGTCGATGTATAGACTTTTTGCCGTTTGAGTATACTTTGCCTAGGGTGCACCACGTGGAGGTAAGTCTATTACTCACCCCATATATACATATATATATATTGAAGTGAAAGCATATTGATTTTTTTACTATTCATAGTCAATTCCGACGTTGGCCTTAATGGGCGATAAATGTGCATTAAAATTCTTCATCAGAGTATTAAAACTTTCTCCCCTATTAGCACTGAATATTATGTGTCATATGGGCTACGAGTCATTTTATACGGCTTAATCAGAAAATCGATTTTTGGCAATGAAGCTCGTTACTAATATTCTCAAGCTAATTCTCAGCCTTGCATTGAAAAAAAGTATATCAGTGTAAAATTTTCTCAAAAAACGATCGTTTTTCAAATGAATGTACCTTTTTTGCGTAAAATGAACTGTGCATTTGAGGGATAGAATTTCTAATGACGAGCACCGTTGTCAGGTTCTATTATCAGAAACTGAGACAACCCATTTTTCGACTAAATAAATGTCTGAGAAATACAAATAACGATATATACTCATAGATCAAAGTGTTATTATTGCCTATAGAGCATGACATATTATTTAATTTAGGTAACTTCATACAGAACACATAGAATGAATAAATTACAATTAATCAAAACAAAATATGTTGATATATTTATGAGGCTTGAGGTTAATTAAGCTGCAACCGAAAACATGTTAATACTAACCAATCATTATTTAGTTATTCATACACGGAATAAAGTGTAATCCAATCATAACAGCTTAATTTTTATGTTTGAATGTCAGAAAATTGGAGCAAAACCTGCCTGCATCTTAGCATTGTAGAATTAAATCTTTTATCCCGCCGAAAGGCAGTAAATCAAGTTTGAAACTGTTCCCTTTCGAGATGGAAACGGAACAGATGCGCACATTGTCTTTTTACTTAACCTTCAAAAATATGTTTAGAATTTAGGGCACTTTTGAAGAACGAACAGTATTTTTCGTATAACAAAGTAGGTATTAATGCAATCTCATAGCGATTCATTTCTATTTCTGGTTTCCTCAGAAAAAAAAGATGAAAACGATCAATTTCTGAATAACCAACTTTGGATAAAATATTTGAAAGAATTTCGATTGACTTTCTCAATTACCTTTTAGCTGAAAGAAGTTGATCTTGAACAATTTGTGCCAGATTATCCCTTTTTATGCTAATTCCATATTGATCAGATTGTTAATTTCAATCCTAATAAGTAGTATTGCACTTCTAGCAATGCCTTAGCTATTAGGCAGGATATTACTTTTATTTTCTATCAATTCTCTACCGCAGCGACAGAGGAGAAGAGAAGACGGCTGCAACTAGCAGACCAGTGTTTGTTTATCCATCTGAATCAATAAAAGGCGAATTTGAAGTGATATTCTAATGGCTTACAAATTCTTATCGGATGTAGCGAACTGGTAAAGAATAAGGTGTTCATCCAATCATAATTCTTGAATTTTGCTCTGCTAAATGTTTACTTTCATCTAATTATTTCAAATTCAAGATCGTCGTAAGAAACGAATGTTTACTGAGTCAAACACTGCAGTTTAAAGGTAGAAATGCTTGACGCAACGTAGAAGAGATAATTGCAGAGTCTTGCAGTCTTGTACCAGAATCCGAGAGCTATACATTCCGTTGTACAATTCGCATCCTCCATAGAATCGTTAAAAAGGGATTAATTTTTGCATTTTCTTCTACTTAACAATAAGTGAGATTTTATAAGACCTGAAGCATCTAAAAATGAACGGCATTCGTCATATTTTCTGAACGTTCCCACAGATTTAGCTTCTTCTCAGCATTAGACCTTGAAAACAAATTTCATCGATAAGGTATTTGGTTACTTACATTTTCATAGGGCTACAAAAATGAAATTGAGGTCAAGGAACGTATCCTAACAGGAGTCATTTGAATATGGTAATACTACTGATAGTTCAAGTTCATTTTATCAAATCGTGAGAAAGGACTGGTTGACACGAGGACACATTTTAAAATCTTCTAAAGTGGTTACATTTCACCGTGGGAAAATATCATGGATGGTTAATTAATTAATTATATTATGCCAGTATATCGTGGGCATGATGACTGTGCATAAGGGATTAACCAGACGTTTTAAATCAATTGGAAATTTAGTGGTTTTTTGTTGAAGGGAAGTGTATTTCTTCTAATTAGTATGATTTAAAATTTGTAATATTTTTAAAAAATACTGGGTTTAATATATTTAAACTCCTCCATTAGAAAAAGTAAAGTAAAATTAAGAAAAATGTATTGAAAATCTGAAGAGATTTAGCACAATCATTTCAAATTTTAAAGTGGAAAAAATATTCTATTTCTACCGAAACCAATACTTTTCGAAAATTTCTATAAATCCAATTTTATTTTCTCAAATGCCTTTTATCAGAATAACAAACTTACGTTCTAATAAAAAATGTGAGTTAGCAGTAGATGGAGAACTCTCGATATTATGGAAAGTTGTTCAAAGGCTACTGGATGAAAGTTAGATCTCAATTTCGGTTATCGTGATTTGCATTTGCATAACCACTTGGTTGCAATTTATTAAAGTTGCAGCTACTCCGACTCGAGGAAGATGAAAGGTGAAGTCTTATTGATCAAATATATTGCCTTGAATACGTGATAAATGATTGGCTGATCCGGGTAGCCAATAATTGCGATATGGGTTCTCTTACATATCCAGGTGTGCGCGTGATAACCAAATAATCGATAATTAAGCGCGTGAGAGTTGAAGTTTGTACACTTCTTTCAAATGAATCGTTAGCATTCTATTAGGCATCCTAGTAGCAATCAAACCTCATTTGATGATTTTACAAGCCAAATATGATTAGGTGGAAAGCTTACAAACTGATGCATCTCGATTGAACTCAGTTTGAAGCTGAAAGAAGAGGCTTGAACCAGTGGAGATACTAAGTATGCCGATGGTCTGTACATAAACGAAAAATTTTAGTGCTGCAACAGAGTTGTTTGATAAACTCATGAGAATTTCGAATACGGTAGACAAATAACTATCTATATACGAACGTTTGCCAAAAAGAGTGTACTGTTCGTGCGCGTTCCTCGAGTTCAGTTATCATTAAGGCATTCTGATGTCTAGTTTCCAGTTATTTTAAGTCGTGCAAATGACGAAAAAAGTTTGAAACGACGCATCTTGCAATATCGACCATGATAGTGAAATTTTATTCAATGTGGGTCTCTTCAAAAGATGGTTTGAAAAAGAGTTTCATATGCTCTTTGGATCGTTCATTTTTTATTTGGCTTACTACCTTTACTAAAAAAATATAGTTAAAAACACCAGCTAATGTAAATCTCCACTTCATTAATGCAATATCCAGTGCAACTGCCATTCAGCCGACCTCGAATTTATGTTCTAAATAGGCTTTTGATATCTCACTTTTTATTTCGTTTCACCACCTTAGAGGTGCAGTTTGAGTAATATTTCTTCCTATCCAATTCATTATCTGATCCTGAACATTAGCTTATCGTAAAAAATATTTCGTGAACTTTACCAATGTTAGGTCACTTTAGCGTCATTTAGGAGTACGTCAGTTGGACACATGACATCTTCAGTTTGATGACTTCCAAGTTATCTGCATGCGTTGAATTCAATGTTATATGGATGAATAGGACCTGAATTATCTGTTACTCGCCGGATCATACCTCCCTCATTAAAAGTACCCCTTTAACAAATCTTAAAAGCATAAGAAAATTTCCATAATCTATGATAGTGGGTAGAAAAAAAGCTATTTGATTAATAAATAGGTTTATACCATTGTGTATTGTATAATCACCATGATACATTAAAACGATGAATAATGATGGAGATGGTTTTGAAATATAACAATAATTTTATTACTAGCACTATATTAAGGAAGTTATTTACTTATCATGCGATCACATTATGGATAGTTGCAGTTCTTTCGTTTATTCTGATCAGATAGCATAAAAGATTTCAAGTGATTGCCATTGGCTCTACAAAACAATCACTACAACTTTATTCCCCATGTCAGGGTGAAAAGTTGAGAACATTCCATCATGAGAAAACATTCAAACACATAGGAGGTGAGAGTACTTAAAGAGGAACTATTTTAGCCTTCTCGGAGGGAATTGTAGTGTAGAACGCAAAGGTGAGAGTCAGGCAACCAAGAGAACTCTCTTTCATTCTAGGTACGAAAATAGCGGGTCACCTGCTGTTTAAAGTTTAAAATTCTTCAGCCTTATCCATCATTTTTATATTAATGCAAAGCTATTCCCTTTCAAGTAATTCTTGTACCTGACGAAGGACTCCCAGTTGGTTGATCACCTTTGGGTTTTGCGATGAATGATTCACCAGTGGAATGAGTCAATGGCAACGAAAATCCATACACAAAATTCTTCCTTTTTGAAACCTCCCAGTTAATTTTTTGTTTTATAAAATTATTGTTCATGGAATTCATCGTCCAGCTGCTTAGCATCCAATTGAAGTTGTCGTAACCAACTATTTAGGTATGTATACTTGGGAGGCATCAAAAATCTCATAGATTAAAACTTCGCTAATTTTTTTTGCAATTGTACGGCAATATTTCTGAGAGGAAATTTTTCTGCTAAAATCGTGGCGTAAAATAAAGTTGTGACCTAGAGGAACTGAAGACACAAACGACAATACTGATGACGCACATTTTCTTTCGTATTGCGCGATTGAGAAAAGATGGCCGAATATTTTTTAACAAAAAACCCATATGAGGCACGAATATTGTTATCCAACTTGCGGTTCGACTGAAAAATATCGTGTTTCTCTAAAGTTCTACAAAGACGAAGGAGCATAAAGTACAACTGAAATCATGGGGACATCTTCACTAACCATAGAGTTCAGATAATTTGAATTTATGCTGTGAAAAGAATATCAAAGGAATAATTTGGTTTGCGTAAATATAGCCACGAATCAATAGTTTGCAAAATATATGCCTTTTAATCATTTACTATCCGTCTAGTCAATCACTCGAGCACACTTAAAATAACATGATCAAAAGATTAAAAAAAAGCGTGTTGGTGGGCAATTGGAATTAATGTATTTCCTAAATAATGTTTTAACGCATTGGTCAAGGCGAAAAATGTATCCACATTCCTAAATAAAATTTACCTAGTAGATATTAACATTTTGTAATGAAAATATTTTTTTTTCAAGCCAATGAAGCAACTTTGGAGGTAGAACGTAATTTTGCCGGCCGTTTTTTTTAAAAAATACCGTTTCAATCCAATATTTTGGGGTTATTGGCTGGAATCACATCTGGCGTTAGCGATAACTTGAAAATTTCTCACTGTATGCTAATCTTCGACCAGAGAGTTTATTACCTTAGTGATGTAGAGTTTACAACGTTACTAAGGCTGATCAGGCGAATTTCATGCGTGATAGAACTTCTTGGAAGGTGCGGTCGTGCTACTGATAGCATAGCGAGCAAGTGTGTATGTAGAGAGTTTTCAGTTAATCAGCGCTCAATAGTAGTTGCAACGTAGCGCAGTACTAATTATAATTAATGAATAAGCTTGGTGACAGTTTGACTTGTGTAATGAACGCGATTCACTACATACGTTCTGTTTTCTCGGTACTCTTGATAGAGGTTAGCTAATTTAGGGAGCAACTGTATACTAACTTTATAGCAGATCAATAGTATTTGTTTTCCATTTGATTGTAAGTTACAAATTTCGCAAAGTTTCTCTGAGAATTCTGGTGAATTACATTGCGCCAATTTCCCTTTCATAACGGACAACCTTAGCGCTATGGGGTGTGAAAGCTGGTAGATTGCATGTCGAACCGTCAGCTGACGTCTACTTATCTCTCACTCCTTTGAATAAAGTCCATAACGATAAACATTCACATGTACGATTTCTCTTTTCTTATCATTATGATTTGGGCTGACCTTCTAGCATGAGTGATAGGTATATTTAATCCGTCCTAAATGATCCATAAGCGATAGTAGTGGTCCGAGCATGAGAAGAGCCATCATCGAATTTTGCAAAATGGTCTAGTTATTCTATGTTGGAGGTTTGGATTTGAATACAGGCCAGATTACCTGATTCACCCATAGAATTTCACTGGTCAATAATCATATTACACCCCTGTAGAAAATTTTAATTTCCGTCAAGAAACTTATGCGTGAGGTAAATGCTATGTATACTTATTTCCCTATTATATTTTAGTGATTTCATGCTATTACTATTCAAGTATTTTTTTTTTTTAATAGGGTAATGAAGAGCTTTCTATTTGAAGATAGCTAGTATTTTAGATAATCCCATTTATGCAACAAAAAATCAATCATTATTTAACAATTTAAAACGGGATTTTTTTCTGAAATAACTATGATATTTTAAGATATCTGTCGTACATGGATAAGATCAACCAATGAATAGCTTAAAATGATGAAGCACAATGTCTAAACTAAATGTCACATACACGAGTGCTTCGCACTGTAGGAACATACTAATGTCAAGTATCTATAGTGACTCTGCTCACTTATTTCGCTTTTTGTTTTTGTTCTCAATATCCTAACTACCCTGAATCTTCCTACGATTCAGAGCTCATTCTCTAAACTGCTTGGCAATTTACCTTTGTCATCTTCATCCCGCATATTGAAACTTGATTCATTCCGTCTAGACAGTTATTCACCTTACTAGATGGAGGTCTGATGTCTTCCGCTTTTATTCTCTCCTCATTTCCTATCTTGCTGGAGCGAAGTTCCGAAGCTAATTAAGGAAACCATTTATCAAAACTTCACTTAAGTATATGGGTGGTACCATGGTGAGAAACTCTGACTATTTTCCACCAAATCAATCAATACGGTTGGGTATTCCGCTCACTGGTTATACATAAATGAACACTAGATCCTCGACTTTACTGCTTAATACAATACGTTAAATCCAAAATGAACAAATGAAGTGTATATGCCACTCTAATCCTTACATGTTCTGCACTGTCGTCCTCTTGAGTAATTAAAGTAAGTCCAAGAAAACTTGAAATCTGTGAAATCAAAAAAAGGACTAGATGAGATAAGCGCGAAATCGAAGTCCCGAGAGTATTAATGTCACTTCCATTCATCTATCCCATTTGTATGGGTAATACCATGTTTAAAGGCAGCAAATTCATGCTACTATTTTTCCGTAAGTAGTTGTAGTAATATGTGAAGAAGAAGCAAACACAAGAAATTACACAAACATTCACACACGATTTTCTCCACGTTCAATATACCTGTGAGGGAGAGAGAGAGAGTTCTGTTTTGTGCGCAATTGTCTAATTTAGAGTTTGTAAGTGCGTATCAAAACGGTGTAAGAGAAAGCAAGGATAAGAGAAAAAGCAATAATAATAATAATAACTTGAAGCAAACAGGATGGAGGAAGTAAGAACGCAAATAATGAAGGAGAGCAACTAGGCTAATGACTAGGTCATATTTTGGGCAATTTAGCAGCAGTGACCACAGGATTGGTCTCTTGGATAACTCGCCGAGCCTCTGTCTTGTAATCGAACGGACAGTCGTGTAGTTCCGCATATCGGTGCTTTGCGCAGAAATTTCGCTCACACCTACAAAATAAGGCGAATATACAAGCAACAAGCTAGGCAAAATTAACGAGAACGCAATCAGCCGTAGGCTGTAAGTTGCAATTAAGTCTTTGTTAAAAGCCATCACGATGATAACGTAAAGGTTACATTGTTAGTCATTTAAAGGTATGCGCAAAATGTAATAGAGTTAAAAGCAGAAATCTTCATCACTACGACATCTAGAGCTGATTTTGATTCTAAAGCCTTAAAATTTTATCTGCGATCTTCATGCACGACGATACTTGTGTATCTCTCTCTGTCAATATCCTTTATTAGTTATCGTGAGTTCTTCCGCCTTGATACATGCATTCAGCAGAGAAAAACTTACACCTAACAGACATTTATCAGTGCGACCAAACATGTTTTTTTTTGGAGAATATATTATAGACAAGGCAAGATATAGTAGGATAGAAAGGTGAGAAGGAAAGATAGTTTAAGAAACGTAAGTGCTTGCAAGACCATGAGAGAAAGTTTGACAAAGAGCAAAGGGTGAGAGGAAGCGACTATCTCGTCAAAATGAAACATTTCGAAAAAGTTCGGTTCGAGAGTTGAAGAGGTAAAGAACCTGACAAATATAGTAAATACACTTTTAGAATATAGAGTTTGCCGACCAAATTAATGACAGCTTCGCAGTCGCCACTTCAACAAAATGTCACCTTCCGATGTAAGTCAAAAGAAAGTGACGTCAACAATTTGTCCGATTCGGACAAAAAAATAATGCATTAATTCCGGTAAAATAATTTAAAGTGCCCATAAAACGAAAGGACAAACTTATTTATAAAGCCACCCAAACCAATTAGTTGGAGCCACATAATTTTTGAATTAAAATGTACTTTACTTATGCATATGCTACACGAACAGGGCAAGTGGAGGAGAATAAACGATTTCAAAAGATTTTCTCTTGTCTACTACTCATCTCCAATTGAAGAACGTGCGATTGTATATACCTTATTTCGAGTATCCGGTAAATTTATATGCAAATCGAATCTACATCTTCACAAAGTTTCAAGAAGATAGTTTAGCATCGAACTAAATTTCAAAATTTGAGCTAATATAGGAGTGGAAGACAGTTGCAGCATATTTCTATTTTTAAGCCTTAGATAATAAATTATATTGAATGGATATTGCTAGAGTACTTCGACGCATCTGTTAAGGAAGAGGTTGTGAAAATGATATTCGTTGGCGCACATTCAACGAATTTGATGTCCAACCCCATTGCTTAGTGTGACTCGCATGTGATAAAGCCTCTTTCTACAATACAAGCCCACGAAATTGTACATGCATCGAGGAGTCTTGATCTAGTAGCACCTTACAGCCATTAATGGAGACACTGAGCTACCCGATATCTAAATTTAACTCTTTAATGCCCTTAGGACCGTACGGTCCTCTTTCAATATAAGCTGCATTGGTACCAGACTCGTAACTGCCGTTTAAAACATGTTCAATACGTCTACAGCCTTCGCCTGATAGCACCAAAACTCATCACGTCGGCGGCATCAGTCTGCTGTGAGACAAGTGAGTGCGGTTGGGTGCATTTTTCAAAAAAATAATTCGGGCGTTAAAGGGTTAAAACAAACCTGCACGTATAGAAGTTGGCAAGGCCAGTTTTCCTATTACAGCTGGCACATCGTTTGACTTTGAGCCTGGTTGGGGACCTTCGCGGAGATTCAGAGGGAACGTCTTTCCGAGTCTTTGAAGGAGAGCCCGGAGGCGATGGAGCCTTTTTGGAGGGTGTTTGAGGGGGAGAAGATTTAACTAGATCATCTTTTGCTTGGGTGGAAGTTTTTAAAGTGCCTGCAAAGTGTAAAATAGATGATGTTTATGATGGCATACAGCACACCAATTGGGTGAAACCGAATATGATTGAATTACATACACGAATTCCGAAAAGTGCAAAATTCTCCATCTGAGTACCCTTTACAAATGCTACTCCTAATATTTTAGTATAGGAAGCCATCGATTCAAACAAATAACTGAAGAAACCAGCTTATATGATCATGTGATTAGAAGTTTCGCATTCCCGAGGCTGGATCGAAAGCACGAGTTGGCTCATTATACAAAGAATGATTTCGCAATATTGCCAAAGTAAAACACAAATTTTACTTCATGTTTTGAGATTAAATTTTCATTTATGGATTGAATACTAGTCTTGATATCCTTTTGAAATAAAACTAAACGCATTGGAGACAAGAAATTTAGCCTACGGAGATTAAAAAAGGAAAAGAATTTTCCTTAATCATAACAAATAGCCTTGAATATGACCGTGGGACAGTTCATTTATTGGCCAAATGAAAATACACTTGTACTATTCTTGCAGATTGTCAAAATCATTAATAGCTTCGGCTTTAGTGTAGTTTTGAAATATAGAAGTGTCTGATCACATGATTAAAATGGAATCTGTGAAAAGTCACGCTAAGTTGCGCAACTACAATCCAAGACTCGAGTAATAGAATAATACCACCTTTCTCAATTCCAATAAAGATTAGGTAATTTTGGTGTGACAGAGCTCAAATTAGAATGCTGGGTAATATGCTAATATAATGAGACCAACTGAAGTCCATGATCGGCTCGTAAAAAGGAAAATCCAAATACGATATAGATGATTTGAGTTTATTGGTTCATTTTTTGATAAAAAGACGTCTGCTTGACTATCTGTCAATAATCTATACTGTATACTTGGAGCGGAATACGTTACAAGAGTTTCGAACATCAAATTCTTAAAAAAACCGACTTGGTAGCTCATATTTCGGATTTATTCACTGACGAATGAAATGAATATTTATTGAGCACCATAAAAGTTCTATTAATGCAGCTGTAAAAAATCTCTTTTATAAGAGAAAATTCCCATCAAAAATAAATAAGAAGAAATCCAAATTTTGTTGTCTTTCTATGCATTTCTATCTTACAAGATTGAAATAAGAAATACAAGGTGTTAGGGGCAAACTTTAAAGGAAAATATATGCGGCCGTTTCCTCTAGATGCGTTGAATGTGTTGAAGTTGATGACGAGAATGGAAGACTGGAACCAATATGAATCGTAGAAGAGAATAACTTATCAGAGATTTCAGATGTTCTTCTCCGCCAAATGTGTGATGAGACTTAGGTTGAATTCAGATGCCTAGGTGGAATTGCTGACCACTGTTATATTTAAACCCTTGATAACGAACAAGAGTAGCCATTACTGGGTCTTATGTATGGCAGCAGTAGGGTCCGGCCCCTTACCACACACCTCAGAGGAAGGTCAGACGTGATCGTCAGCTAATTCCACACTCACACTAGTGTTTTAAAGCTTTTTTGGCATCCGAACTCCCCAAATCTTAACACGATGAATTATTATGTATGAAGCAATGATCGAGATGGCCGCTAATCATCTTGCCAGTAATAAAAAGGGCCAACTATTTAACGGACAGAATTAAAGCGGTTTTTGAGGCCTTTCCCAAGGAAAGCGTAAAATCAACAGGTTACAGAGCAGAGATCAAGATCAGATTGAGGGTGTAAAGGACGTCAAAGGTAGTTATTTATGATATTTTGGGGATAATTTAATTGTCTATCGAATTTCTTTTAAACCTCATCAATTTTGCCGTTACCAATCACATTTTTTTATTTTTTTTCCTGATGAGACTGCCGACAATTTTATTAGTAAGATGGCAGTACGTAAACCAGCCTAAGTGGTAAATAATACCTTAAGAGGAATGTATAATCTTCGGAATAAAATATACTAAGAAGATGGAGAGACGTGAAATGCAAAAAAATTCGATCATGAAAGCAGTGGCTTTCCACGTAGGTGTCTATTTTTCAAAAAGGTCATAGCGGTTCGTTATGATTTAGGGTATTAAGCGCGTTTGTGGAGGAGATAAAGTGAAGATTATGATAAGTATTGATTTCTAAAGGCAAAGGTTTGCATTTACTTATTTTTTTGTAATCCCGCGTTTCACAAAACAGTTCAATTTTGTCGGACAGAAGAAAAAAATGACCCGCCTAGAATTTTCACAGTTTTAAAGGCCCATCCCCGTTACAAACTGTAGAAATAGCAGCAAAATCATATACTTTTATAAGTTATTTGTAGAGTACTCATTTTGCTAAAATACACAGTGCGAAAAGAAACAACTTCTCTATAACTTGCGAATTTAGGAAAATCCAGGAAGTTCTAATTAAAAGGTAAGGAAATTTAAATTTGACAATATAGAGAGTTTGATTTGCACAAAGTTTTACTCTTACTGAATGCACTGCCATAGGCTATTTAGCACTGAGCTATGAATATTTACTTGTTTAAAATTAAACGCGTGAAATTTCAAAGCGATCCCATTACATTTATATTGACGAGAGGTTCGTAGCCTATAGCGCGAAAATAAATATGTGCATTCGGTCGGAAAGTACATCGAACGCATAAGTTTATGTAGATGAATGAGTACAAAAAACGTTTTTTATGATACTATTAACATTTCAGCTATGTAAAATACTATAATAATTGTTATCCCTTGCATGAAATCATTTTGGAACAATCAGGTTAGATAATGAGGCCTCTTCAAATTAATTGAAGTTGAATTGTCATCACCAAATGGATTTCTAGTGACATGATTATTGATTAATTTACCCAACAGACTGTTGAAAGCCGTTCGAAAGTCCAATCCGGACTTTCTAGAAATCAAACAGTTTGCCAAAACACTGAATGAATGAGGGAGATTCTAGAGTGAACAGTGGAAACGGTTGGTGTGCATAAAATGTACTGTTAACCTTGCTCCTCTTCTATTGAGGCGGAACAGCCACGTGACTACCGATTAATTTATTAGCATTTTTTCTAAATAACACTTATTGCGTTTTCTCCTTTAGGATGCATGAGTGCGTCCTAGGTGTCCCCATTCTGTTTGGCATTGCGGCTAATAGAATAGTGTTTTGGACACCTGTTAATAGTAATAATTATAATCGATTGAGGTAAATTGGAAAAAAATAACCGATCCTTTTATTTTTGCCGGATGCTACAAGTGAAATATGTGGGGAATTTCAATAATAATCCAAGACCACCCTCTCACCGTCACCGCTTCAAACAGGATATCCATGGCCCAACAACACACGAATGCAACAGATAATAGAATAAATGGACACATGCAGCGTTGTGGTATGCAACAAACCACAGGATATGGTATGGATTAGTCGACTTTAGCAAGTTAGGGAGATGGCGAGACTGCATGTAATATTTAACACGTCTCCGATGGTTTTATGCAACAGAAGAAATGGACTCATAGTTCAGATGCAAAACTTTTGATAATACTATAACAGGTGTAAGAAATTAGTATCCATGAGAAAGTGCAAACGCGTTTTACGATGCAAATGGCGAAAGAGACCAATAAAAAAGTGAAAAGAGTAGGATAGAAATAAGAGATGACACCAAGGCTCTTCAGGGGTCTTGGTCCAGTTTAATTCCAAATTCAGCAGTTTGCAGGCTCGTACTTAAAGGATATAATCTGTTGTTGCATGACCTGTCATTACAAAGTCCAAATTTTAGAATTTGAATGAAAGATTGCAAAGTGCTCAGATTTGATTGACCAGTAGACTGAGACTTAAAGTCGCCATCCCGAAACACCGGTTATTCTGACGGTTAAATCGGAGCCTGTAGATAGCAATAAAGGTCCACAGGCACCCTGATTGACACTACTTAGCTGAGTCCTGAGGTCAGAAGAATGTCTCTACCTAAGATGAGTATTGAAGAACCCACTTTTTCAATAACACGAGAATTATTAAACTCGTTTTCGAACTCCCTAATCTAAGATTGATCAAGGTTAATCTTAATTCATGGAAATATTCAGTTTTCCGTCTGTTTAATAGACACTAAAAAAACCCTAAAAAGCAACAGAAACAGCTCTATTCCAAAAGATGGAAAAAAGCGAAGGGAAAATTAAAATCAGCGAGCAGCGCCTTGCAGAGATCAGTCTCACAACACCATAATCCAGGCATATTAGGCAAAAAACAGCTCACCTTCCAACACAAATTTAAGAAAAGTAGGGAATTGGCTAGAAATGGTATGAGAAGAGAGCCCTGCTAAGCTAAAAAGCCTAAAAGTCTAAAAGTATTAGACCATATTATGGTGGGGATGGGAGTGGTATAGCAATGCCCTCTTCAAACTCGAGAAAATCTGGGTGTTGGCTTTTTTGGCATCAAACAACTAAAAGCTGAATCGTAAAATATGAAATCATTAGGCTACAAAAGAATTAAAATCACCGTTCATGGAAGTCCGTGTAGTTGTCTCAAAATGACTTAAAACCCTTTTTTCGATAAAACTATCCTGAAGATGCTGAGGACAAGGAGATACGAAATGGAAGTTGAGCACCAGAAATATCCTCGTTCATTAAAAAACATGCCTCACGTTCTCCCCTCACCCTCCCCCACCGCCCCCCCCCCTCACCTTTTGGCAAGTGTAAGATTCAAAATCAATCACCGTTTATCTCATTTTAGCTTATGTATTTATTAAATGGCTGAAATTGAGTGAAAATAACGGTAAAACTATCGAAGAGAAAGATCAACTCATACGCGTCGTCACAATCATGAATAATAAAATAGCAAAATGTGATGGAAAGTTGCGAATACCCTAGACAAACTAAAAAAAATGTTGTAGTTTTGAACTCAAATTCGCAGAGAAATTACTGGCTTAAGTTATGAATTATGAAAAAATACACAATTCAGATGAACATATCGAAGAAAGTTGGTATATACTACTGATAGCTTGGGCTAAATCAGACGTCTGCGCACCCTCATTGCGAATAATCTTGAACTGAATGCGCAGAAGCTCAAAGAAAGTAAGGCTGGCCACTTCACCTAATGGTTAAGTAATTTGACCTCTCCTCACACTACCGTTTCCACTTGAGTTGCACTGACGGTTACCACCTGTCAATCCGCATTTTGAATCCCATCTTGCCTCCCCTTCTATGATCTCTTGCTCTTTACTTGATCATTGGTCTTCTGTCTTGGGAGAAAGGCTCAATACAGTGAATTCCTTAAGTAGTTCTCCTGCAGGGATTTAGTAATGTTAATGTTAGTTGAAACAACCATCATGAGGTCAACAAAATAAGAATCTGAAAAAATTGAAAGTATCAGTCTCATTGCACTTCACGAAATTGGATTTAACTCAGCACCAATTCTTTTTACAGTCTTGGAATAAATTCGGATTAGTTTCATTTTGCTTACAATATCAAAATAGCGCGCGTGAGAATTGTGTAGATGCAGTTAAAATAGCAAACAACATGACGCTAGCGTTGGGAAAGTAATTAAAAGAAAGTGGCTTAGGTGTGTGAGGGAGCAAGAAAAACAAAACGATGCTCAAGCACCAAATAAATACCTAAAAATAGGAGGCGAGGCTTGGTGACGACAACTACCACTTGAGTAAAAATGACGATGGAATATTTAAAGAGCGAAATTCACTTAGTGGGGAAAAGTTGTACAAGATTCATGTGAATCACCACAACCGGCAGAAGAAGAATTTGAAATCACTAAGTGTGACAGTTGAGAGCTGAAATCGACCAACTCGAAAATCTTGACTTAACCTAGAAGTGCGAAGAGAAAACACAAAAAAGAAATCTGTTTACAAAGAATCAATGCGGTTTGCTAGTCGATAGAACACTTACGAAGAAGCTATAGGATTCAGTTGTACAAATATTTAAGAAATGCTTTAGGACGTTTCTGTGGGCAAGACCATTTGAAACTAGCCTGGTGACAATACTAAATTAATAATATCAGATTCAAGGGATGCTACCACTTGAGCTCAATCAATAGGGTTTTATCATGACAGTTGGCCGGTGAAGAATAGTTGACGAAACGCAACCATTCGTCACTACTTGTTAATGGAATGAATTTAACGGGTACGAAAAGGAAAAAATTGTCAAGGCTATCAAATTTTATAGCTATCAAATTTGTGATATTGATTTTCAATTTTTAACCACTTGCACTTAAGTGGATGTGCACCTGTGTGGCCATCAGGCCACATATTCATAATCTTCACTTATAAACAACTTCCCGTTCAATTGATATTAACATGTCAAAATTTAATGACTTGTCCATGTCGAGATATAAGCACAGATGGAAAATAACTCACAAGAATATCAGAATAAGTAATTTTCGCCGACTATCTGTTCGCAGACGTCAAAACAAATCAAACTGGAATAATTGACCCCTGACCAAGCAGGAAAAGATAATATATAGGAAGTGGCAAAAGAGGCTGTCTGTCAATGTTCAACTTTCAATAAAAATGGTTTTACAGTTACCACGAGTATTGCCTAGGGTTGCTTACCAGTGTAATCGAGTTTTTCTCACCCCCTCAACTGGGTCCTGTGTAAAACTCGCATTCAGTCTCTAAATTGTTTACCATTTTTCCTCTATTGCCTACCAACTGCATTTCCAGTCATATCACAATGCGACATTTCCACCTTACAAATTACTCCCCGTGCATACACTAACCGATTCTGATTCCACCCAATGTTGAGGTACTACAATTCGTAAAGCTGGAAAGGGCTATCGCACAAGGAAATGCCCTTATCCATCACTAATATGGCATAATTTGTGAAGATGACAACTAAATGAAACCATTCAGTGAAAATTTGACATACCTTCGACACTTCTAGTTTGCTCTTCTATTGACGACATGTTATTCGAGAATGCCGATAGAGTGGCCTCACTAGAGTGCGCCTTTTTCATAGTCGGCGAATGTCCACGAAGTAAATGAATTGAACTCGCGTTCATAGTAGCAGTTGACGTGGCAACTGACGTAGTGGCAGCAGAAGGTATGAGGGGAGGAAAAATTTGTGGAAGAGAGGAGGAACCGGAGGCAGAATCTATACTATCTTCCACCACCTCGTCGTCTTCAAGGTTTAGAAGGCTGCGTAGACGGTCGAAGATACCACCGCCACTGCTACTAACGCCGAGTCGAGAGAAATCGGGTGGTTGAACCGTGCCGAAACGTCGATGGCGCTGATTATGGCTATTGGAATAAAAAAGAAGGGGAATGGAGGAGTAAGATTTGGACCAGTTATAAATACTAGGTTTTAAGTACATTAGCGATAGAATAAATATGAATAGTAAACACCCAAACTCAGTATAAAAGTGCAAATACCACTTAATTTGAGTTGAGAGAAGATATTATACAGAAGCTCTTGGGAGAAACTCACATTCTACGAGACTTCGTGTTGACTTGAATTAACTATTATAATTAGCTATCCACAATATGTAATGTGTGCCGATAAGCAGCATCTGATAAGCTCTAACAAAGCAAATCACCATGCTAACACTAACCTGGAACGCTACAACGAGAAAATAGTAATCCGAAATTTGCTTTCTAGTTAGTTTTAATCAGTGCAGACGATCATACTATTTACTGGACGTCCTTATCACACTCGTGACCTCTGACCCGATAGACGAGCGCATTGGCCACTGCATAACTGGCACCAGATTGCACCAATGGCTAGGCGCCAGAGTAAGGCTTAACAGAGCGGGGAAAACAGATAAAATGTTTCGACTGGGGGACGAGTCATAAATAGAACGGAACGAAGTAGGAATAAAAAATATCTACTTACAAGCAATACTTTCGCTTAATATAGACACGCTTTCGTGGAAAAGATAATTGGAATTATTGTTACATGTGAAGCATCAATTTGCTCACCCACTAGCTTAGTACACAGTACAGGAACTGGTGAGATGAGAAAGAATATTTGTTCGAGTCATGCACAGATTATGCCCAATTTGGCGTAAGAGTGAGGGTTCAACATCCTCATTTTTTTGCACTGACGTCAGTGAAATGCATCAACGTCCTGTTGATTACAGACTTGAAAGAGCCACAATCTCGAGGCAAAGATTTTACCCCATAAGTAATTGGATTGCGCATTAAAGAGTGTTCTTTTATTTTTAGCCTTGTGGTACAATTTTACAGAATACAGTTTAATAATTAGCACACAGTGAAGAGTTGCGAACTTCTGTCCCAAGTAATGCTCTCCTCCACCATTTTGTCACCAAGAAGCTGAAAGACTGAAAGTGTGGCGTGAAGGCTAGAATTGGGAGAATAGAGTTGCAATATAGAAGAGAATAAACGCCAGGTGCGGGATTGGATTAACCAATCATCCCGTAAACTACACATCATTTATTAGTTTTATTGATTAATAAAATGTCGGCAACCGGCAGCTAGTGTGGAATCTCACTCGAAAGATATTACTTAAAAAGGATTAAATTACAATAATTTAAAAAGTTTGAAAGGAGATCGAAAGAGGTTCTTAAAAGCACCGCCACAGGAATAAGAGTTCTATCGGGAAAGAAGACCGAACTTCAGCGGAGCGAGGTCATCCAAATTTAAAAAAACCGCTACTTTTTCTTTAGAAAACCTAATTCCCTAAGCTTAATCAGGAATTGGCAAATTCATTTGCATTACAAATGCCGAAGGTATAACTCAGAAGCAAATTAGGAGCGAGGGAGCAACAGCTCTTGAGACCTCTAAACACTTAGTCAACTTATCCGTTAATGGTATGGGTGGGTGTGGAGGGGGGAGACGATAGAGATGCTGAAGACAAATTCAAAATAGCAGAGCCTTGCTTCATGAAATTTTTGGATTCTGGGTAGTTCAAGTTTTGATATTAAAATTTGTGATTCGTTCCCTGGATTCTAGAAAATGATTGTCTACGAACTTAATAATCGGTTTTTTTTTAAAATAGTGGTAATTGGTTTTACCATTTCAAAGCATATTTACTTCCATTGGTTGAGAAGGCAAAATGACATTACATGATATTCAGCAACTTACAGATCTTGATATAATGGAGGCCAGAAAGTCAAAACTGGCTTGTTGGATATTAATCTATTATTTGGAACATTTTCATTATTAAGCTATCTTTAAATGAACGAGAGGGCACAAAATGTTGGCGCCCTAATAAGCTGAGAAACCAGTTATCCAAATGCAATAATGTTGATGGATTACTTCAGAAGTGTACACTCAAATCGATAAAGTACCAAACACTCTCAAGCAAAACTCTAACTCAATGCTGCTTAAGAGATTACAGGGGAAAATATGTGTAATACAAAGCTAAAATGTGGCTCATATTACCTTTTCAATGGTAAAAGATTTAATTTAAAAAAAGAAGTTTATTCTCAATCATAACGTACTAAATGAAACGAGTTAGGAGTTCTAAAGTGAGATTTTAAAAATTACATTTAAATTATTTCTTATAAAAAATAAAGCACCAATGATCTCTGAAAATAGTGCGTGCATCATATTTGAACACTGTTAGGAAGTTCGCATCAAAGTCACATTCATCGCAAATAGTGGCGTGACTAAAAATTAAGAAAATACGTCACAGGGTCAAGTCAAGCGAATGCTCGTTAATCCGCTCTTTGAAAAAGGTAATAAAATGAATCATAGTTTGAAAAATGTTGTTGACAGACTTTCGATAGTTGGATTATTCATTTGAACTGGAATATGCAGATATGATCACTCAGATCACTTCAATTAAGCACAGGCAACTGAGAATTTTCATACAGCATTAAAATTAAGCTTCAAGTAGGAAGTAATGTTGGGTGAAGGTAGGTTACACAATATAACTGAGGGCCTTCTTCCGAATGAGTCAACGTTGGTATTAAATATACAGCAACTGAAATAATATGCCAGAGTAGAGGGCGCTAAACAGACATTTACTTGAACTTCCCAAATGAAAAGGAAGATGAAGGGCACGTGGAGGCCGGTTGGCGTTCACAATGGACTAATAGACGAGAGTTAGAAATAAGTATTAATACAAGCATTTAAGAACTTGGAAAAAACCTTTCCGCTACAGATATAGGAGGACTTTCGCCCAACCTCTTCCACATCATTCACACGCTAAGCAGCACCAGTAAGTAGTCACTTAAAAGCAGCCATCAGTGTAATTGGTTCTACTTAACTACCAATCATTCTGAATATTTCCATACGAAGACGAATAACTGCTTGGGCCTCGCACAAAAATCCAAGTGAAAAGAGGGTGTTGAAAATATGACTGCATCCTTTTACAAGTTGGAACAAATTCGTTTTGGTACCTCTTTCTAAGAGATATGCTCAATAGTAGGCGATCGTCGCCGTGTGGGTTGAAAAAGATGATCTTACTATAACCGAATTCACTGAGGAATAGATGGTGTAAAAACTCGAACCAGTGCGTAACACTTCACATTTCAGAACATTTTATTCTCTAAATCGTTTGTGTTTTCAATCTTGCAACTTAAAATAAAACACTGAAATCGAGTTTTTCAATATAATTTCATCAACTTTCCACTCACTGATCAGCTATTCACCGCCTACAGCTTCGTTTCCCACCTCTCTCCCATACTAACAACAACAACAGCAACAACAACATATACGCACATTCAGTTGGTAGAAATGTGTGCTGTCATTGATTTGACATGCATTTTCGACAAGAATGCGTTTGCTGTAAGCTGGTGGATCAACAAAATTTGGATTTTGGGAGTAAAATGGAGGTAAAGGCGTGTTCCTCACTAAATATATAGTTAAAAACTTGCTAATAAGCATTATGGAATTCAAAGGATAATTGAATTTTCAATGCTAGTAATCCCATTATATGAGAGAATTAGGCAGCGAATGGATTATTTCTTGCCAAATAATAACTAACCAGAGTGATCACTTTATCTACCACAGAGAACGAGCTTAATTTACCCTCGATTTACCACTACACTACATTGATTAAATTGGGTAGTCCAACGAAGTAATGATTACTTTAAAGCAGCTCGTGACTGGGCCAAGATTCCAATAGGTATTGGCGAAAATGGGGAGCCGCACAAAGTCCATTATTTTGACTTTCAAGCGCATAATGTATGAATACACCTCATGAAAGTTTAAAGGTTTTATTTCTACACTTAGAAATTGCCATATGATCATTCCTATCTTATTATTTCGCAAATCACATTCAATAAATGGCAACCAGTTCTGTGTTACGCTAAACTACCACTTAATAAAGCGAAATAGCCGAGTGATTGAATTACTGGCAATTTCTTTAAATAAAAATCGAACTTATTAGAATATAACCGAAACAAGCCCATCAGGAAATGGCCACGTAATCACGGCTAGTTTTAATAGCATGAGCGCTCAGCTCATTATCAGACTAGCAATAGTCCACTGTTATCACAATTTACTGAAGTTGATAATCCTTAGGTAATAAACAAGCCCCAAAGACCTTAACAAAATGAACCTATACTTGGAAGTTTTATAAAGAGAAGGATTCTTGCTGTAATACCCAGTCTTCCAGTCGAGGCATATGATAAACTCTCGGTCAAATGAGATTTACCACGATGAAATGTACCAAGACCTATCTTCGTTGAGTTTTCTTTGGATGAATTGCAAAAAATTAGTGCAGCTGCCCACTATCACTGTCGAGGACGATTTACAGAATATCTACTCAGTTAGAGATTACACCACGTTACCAATCCCTATTTAATCTAACTAGTCTTCCTTTTGGAACTAGGCTGACTTACACACAGACAAAAAAACTAAAACCATAAAACCTCACCGTAAGCAGTAAGCTATGGGGCTCATGGTACCTTTTACGCCATACCATATATGGGTTCATGATTAAGAATTAGTCAACAACGACTGACAATAATAAACAGGATCAAGTCCTAGACTTTCTTCAATTACTTCATCGAAAACTACGCCCACCAGCTGCTTAATTCAGATCAACAAGAGGGGCAACGAATACCTTACCCCCATCCAATTAAAGTGTTATTAATATCTCCTTTAAGACATTGGGAGGAAGCTGTCTTGGGAAATAAGAAAAGTAATTTGTGTGGGCATAATAAAATTCAAAAACAATATGAGTGTTATTGACGCGATTTGATATAGTTTCTCAGGCACTGGGTTTATTAATTACCTTAACTAACCAGACAGACAAGCAGTGGCGAGTCAATTAAATTAGTCATAGAATCCCTTCTCCCTCCAGCGACAGAAGTAAAATAATTTTGAAAACTAACAGACTTAACGATTCGTAAATAAAGAGTGCAACTAAAAGGCGAGAAATGGCAAAACTTACTGGCTGAAGTCAGCGTATCCCGAAAATCCCGGGATAATAGCTGCCGCATCCAAATCAGTCTCCGATGTGGTTTTATTTGGAGCAGCCTCACGTCGGAATCTCTCACCATGATGATATTTCTGGGGTTGATGATGGTTGTGGTTTTGATGGAGATAGAAGTAGCAGTCTGATGGTTCAAGGAATCGCCGTCTCGAAGAAGACTGAAGTAAAGTAGTGATATTATCAATGGAGGGGGCCGCTGAGGTGTTAGACGGTTCTGTTGACGAAAGGTCCACAGCGGAAACAGTGGCTTGGACGAAATTTCGACGAGAGGGGTGGACGGTTCGAAAACTCTGGTCACCACGGTAGCGAATCTTAGGGACATGGGATGAGCCTTGATTGGTGAATGAGGAAAGTCCAGATTCTGGTGCTAGGAAATAAAGTGAATTTTAATAAAACAAATTCAATAATAAGTTGTTGTGACTAAATTGATGAGAACAAGTTTATACCAGCTAACAACACTACAACTTAAAAGATGGAGTGGTGTTGCAACGCAATATTTTAAATTTGGTCAATTAATGCGCGCACTTTCTTTTCCTATCAACCAAAGTCGAGCCGGTTCCTGACTGCAGTGCAACCTCCTTTCAAGACTAAGCATCAAGCTTTTATAAAAGACCCCAAATATCTTAAGCCATGAGCATCTTGAGAAGACAAACAAACACCCATCGAAGTTCAGTAATGGAACCTTAGAATTAAAATTTCTCCAACTTGTACTACATGCTATTTCTGCCTGGTATTAGTTTGACTTTTTGATCAAATAGAGAGATTAAAATTTGGCAGAAAAGGGTGCCTTAATTGTGATTGAACAATGACGATTTGAAAGGCATAATTTACTAAAGCCTAGAAAAGGCCAAAATTTTCTCTCAAACCAGAAATAGAATACGGGAGGAGGAGGGGGAGGGGGAACGCATTTTGGCAAAACCAATTAGCAAATCTCAAACTCTTCAAAAAATGCACGTCAGCTTTGCGAATACTATACCGTAGGAAATTTGGATTTAATTCAAGAGCATCTCAGAGCTAAGATAAGAGAGAATGGAAGAACGTAAAGGTCTAGAAGAGTGAAAAAGGCATTTGAAAAAGGATATAAAAGTACACATTTCGCGGCACAAAAAGGATAAGAGTAGTCACAAAGAGGGTTCAAGAAGTAGTCGGTCGGTCATAGCACTACTTCATGTCAAGGCAGAGGCAGCGCAAAAATTTAATGATAAAGCCTCACAGAGCTCCCCATACAATGTAATTGAAATTGGGCATTATCTACCCCATAGTCCAATTCGCATGCTGTATACAAACTTTAAACAAATTAACTATGTATACTTATAAGAAGGGACAAAAAGTATAGTGCAATCATCTTGCCATAATGGTTGCTTTTGCCTCAAGCAGCATTGTAGATGAATGAAACTCCTATTTGATTGACAAGGCTTCTAGTTTAGTCTACTTCAAATGTACCAGTAGAAACAGGCTTAGCGCCTTGTAAAACTATATTTTAAGGAATACCAAACCATCAAAAAAGAATTTTGAAGACTGAAAACACAACGTGAGTTTGATAATAATTCAAATCAATGCCGCTTTTGTTTATACTTATATAACGGAGACGATTCATGCATAGGCAAGTCAAAATAACAATGATGGACTATGGCACGAAAACTGACCGCCTTTTATCAAATTTACATGAGATTTCACATCGCTTTACATCGTTTTTTTTTCATTTCACACAAGTAGATCGAACTTGTGTAATTTCATCAAACTCAATTCAAAAGTGGCAGAACATTGGTAGGGTTAGATACAAATCCGTCTAATCACCGCGACATAATCTGATGGCAATTTTAAGGCCAGTATCAATGTCATCAACGCATACTATGTCAATAGAAATTCGAGTATTCCCACACATTATTTAACTAAGATGAGAATCTGATAAAATTTTAAGTTTACGTAGAGGAGTGGATGAAAAAAATGAAGAGTAACTATCACCCATTACATACACAGATACCTAACTTGAGCTAAAAAGGCTCAAGCAAAGTACAAACAATGAAATCGATGACGTTTAGCCAATTTTGCGAAGCTTATGCAAAGTTAAATTGTGCTTCGGTGTAATTAGGTGTACGTACTAATGCGTTCAGAGCGGTCAGGTCCCTCAATTTTTAAAAAATCGCGCACATTTGAATATGAGATGAGTCGAAGCAACTGCGCCTGTAATGTATCAGATACATGGAGGGTTTAAGAGAGGCTGATATAACAGAGATGCAGAGGTCAGTGTGCACCTCTATTGAACAAGAGCTCGTGAGATTGACGGTTATCAGAGCACGTACAAAAATGTGGAAGGGGTATCAACATCAGTTAATTCTACTTAATAGGAGGAAGAGTAGAATTCGAATTTTGTTTATTAACATTTCCCTTGATGGGAAGTTTATGCCCTACAAGTGCAATGAAACAAAATTTTGACCGTAATATAAATGTTTTCAGTCTTTAAAGTGCAAACAACGACACACACGTGGCCTGGATGTGAGGTTTTATGAATGATATGATAATTTGAAAAAAACATCCACGTTAGCCTTAAGGATAAGGTAGGCGCAAAAGCGAAATAAAACAATTTTAAATCGAAAAGTCGCCACATTACCCTCTTTTAAGGAGGTGCTCGAGTAAAATCAAGACATTTAAAATCAAGCAATCACGGTGAGCACAAAGGTCCGGTAAATAAAGAAAAGAGGAAAGAACAATGGCCATTGGTGAGTATCTAGTGAAAGACAGATCAATCTTATTGACTAAAACAAGTCAATGGAAACTAACAGACAACAATAACAATTTCACAATTAAACCCAAATTTGATTCTAACTAACAAACGTCTAATAAGTGCAAACGATGAATGGTTTATTGCCATTTTCAAAGTACAAGCAATGACACACGTGTCCTAGATGAGAGATTGTGCGTTCATGTGGTTTCGATGTTCAAGCACTTAGCTCTGCCTCCGTGTTTAAACGTCGTACAAACATGGAGCTAAGCGGTGAGATTGAATACGCACAGAGTAAGAAAAAGCAGTCATCTTTTACTTAAAAGAATATTTTGGTCTTACGAATACGCACACAGACTACAACGCATCTGAATTTAGAAGTTGCAAAAAAAGAATAAGGAGCTCTGCTGACTTCAACTTTCTGCTAACTCATCTCCGCTTGCTTGAGACAGTAAGCCAGTGGATATCTCGCAAAATCATTTGAATATCTCGACCATTGGATGGGGGGGGGGAGGGAGGATGAAATATTGCGACAATACCGACCTTATTGAATAAAACAAACCCGTCGACGAGTTCAGACCATAGGTCACAAGTGTTAACTGCAATCCCGAAGATTGAATCTTGGAAAGTGAATTACCTATTAAGTAAATACCGTACAATCCAGACCCAAAAATTAAATGAAGTTATGCTCTTTGACAACTTGTAGTTGCTCTCAGATTATTTTTGATCGCATTCTCTCTTACTATTTGTTAGACTTCCTGTTCGCCACTTTCAGTTGATGCCAACAATGAAAATATTTTGTTTTCCTTTGTATTAGGGTGATGGAAGATATAATCTACCAAATATCCCTAGGAAAGTATGATGAATGGATTTTGCCCAAAAAAACAAGTACTTCTAAGTTGAAACAAATTCTCCCTTTTTTGCGGATTTTAAAAATAAACAAAGCGATAAGCATTGTCCAAACTGTTATAGATGTTATTAAGGAAAATAATTTTTGTTATTTGTCATCCGAAATACTTGTCATAGTAAGGGACTAATTTACACTGCGGTCACGAAAGTCGATTTCGTTAAACTGCTGAACGTAGAAAAGGAATAATGAACTTTAAGTTCAATACTTGGCCATATAGACAAGAAATTCAAGGGAACTAATTCTTCTCTACAAATATTCAATTAAATTTAAATCTTGACATTAATAAGAGGTGTTTTGGTATCGATCTGGTGTGAGACTACCTTCACAGTAAAATATATTGATAATTTTTTTCTTCCTTGCTTCCCATTGTTCAGTAAACAGTGGTCATAAAATTGCACTAGGCACCTTCTAGACTTATTTCAGTTTTACAATGGGATTGAATTAGTACAGAACAATTTCAGAAATGTCAATTAATCTGATTACTAATCTATAATACAAAACTACGAAACGCATACAAGACGTATACAGTAATTGGAAAAAAGTACGTAAGCGTTATATAAACAGACGTCTACGGGCATACTGACTGGCAAGTAGAAATTTATGAACAAAACCAAGTTCGAAATTAAAAAGGCAAAGAGTGTATAGAAAGGCGCATGACAAAAAATCCGAATTTTTAGCACGAAACTTGGTTGATTTATATGCCAGATTTGTTCTAGATAGAAACCAATAACATACAAGCAAAAAAAGACATGCACAAATCTCTACACACTTCGGAAATACGCACATTTGAAGGTATTCTAGCTATTTAAAATCGTAGAGCTTCCTATTGTAGAAAATAAATAGCTCATAATTTGCTCCGGTGGAGATTTAGACCCATCAGAATGGAGTATCCACTAATAGAATGATGTATACGAGTTATGAAGTTAGTGATGCCAGATTACGAGTTTAGCAACAGGACAGACCCCAGGAAGTCTTATCTCTTCACCTTATCTTCTTGTAAAATATTGGCAACTCCCAAACCAATTTAGGGAAGCACTTTCGTTTTCTTAACCTGTGCATAGAGGCAGTATCAGTAAGTCCCATTGGTGAAACTCCAATTCTGGCACTTCCCTCATTAATCGTTACTTTTGAGTTTGCAGACTCCAAGGAGATCGTCTAGTTAATTAAAATCATACAGTCGAACATTGCAAACTGTGATATCTTGAATGGTAGAACTGCCATACAAAATATTGAATTGTAAATAACAGAATTTAACGGATTTAATTTTGCTGAATGCAAAAGAATAGAATGCATTTATTAATATGAATTGGCACATAAGAAACCGGTAGAACAGGAATGACGAGCTAATATATAAGCCAATGGACTATCAATAAGAGTACATACGCATCGGCATTTATGGTTAAACCCACCCAATCAAACAAAAGAACGCTATCGAATGAAATAGATTAACATTTTAATCGCTATTCATTGACAAATGTTGTATATTTTTTAAAATTTGTTAATTGCAGGGCCATTGATCAGGTAGATTTGTGCGTAAATGGATGTTCCCATAGGGTTCGGGAAATCGTGGCTATTTTGGAGGCTAGTAAGTTTAGAGCACGAACATATATAAAGTTGATACAAATACTACCTAGGTAACCAAATTAAAAAATGGCAAATTTATGAAGAGGTTAAAACAATAGAGAGAACCGAAACAATTAAAATTACCCAATAAAGTAAGACCTAATCCTTCTCATAAAATTGGAAAGTTGAAAAACTCCCGCCCATTAATGCTATTAAGCATTGTTTGATGCTTTTGAATTCCATTGACGCACCCCCTCCCCCACCCCCGCCCTATATTTGCAGCTAAATTGAATAAAGATGCTGAAATCATTACCGAAGGAATCAATGGGAAATAAGGTCAGTAAATAACTACAACGGGAACCAAACATTGCAGAAGCGAAGAGATCCACGCTTTTAAATGACGCACTAGTAATATTTCATTTTCTCTGTCACCTTCACGAAACACAAATGCCAGAATCACTAATCATAGTCATAACGTCTAATGAAATATGGAGGGTTTATCGTGTATCTTGATCAGGTTAGAAAGATGTACTTGTAAAACTGCACTCTATTGCTTAAGCCACCACAATCATCCCTCATTAAGCAACATGATCAGGTGCGCTGCTTTTCAAAACATTTCCTTTCTTTTCAAAAGTACAAACACGGTTATCGACTTACCAGCGGATGGCTTCTTAATTTCCTTATTGGATTCGCAGCCATTTTCCTCATTGCCTTGTTGTTGCTGGTGCCTTAATCTCCGCTTTATTCTTTCCTGCCTCTGATGAGACAACTGGTGCTTAATGTATCTCATTTTCTCCGCCAACGATTCACATTCCTCAGCTTTAGACCGTGTTAGAATTGGCCCATCAGCATCAGTGATGAAATTCCCTCTCCAATTGTTAGAGTAAGATCCATTTCTCCTAGGGCCAAATAGCAAATCCCCAGATTGATAGCATAGGAGGCAGTCTTTAAGATCAGCCAGACTATCATTATCTTCCTCTACCGTATATTCCTCCCCCTCACGATTTTCCGAAGGAAAAAAGGGAGGAACGGTCATAGGCGGAGTTGTGCTTAAATCCTGGTTGTCCCATTCGGGGGAGGATGGCTGAAGGAAATATGCTGCTGCTGTAGTGTTACCGTTGCATTCAGGTAAAAGACAATCCTCAGTATCAGATGCATAGGAACTATCCCGTCCATAGGCGTAACCAGTGAAAAGACTCGTCGCCGCAGCTATAGCTGTAGGGGAGGAAGATTTTTGCCTTTCTGTTGATGCTTTGAGAACAGAGGGCTCAGACGCTGTGGTAGCTAACTGAGATTTAGGTTTTTGGGGATCATCACAACAACTCAGTGAAGACTCTTCAGATTGGAGAAAAGGGAGGGACTGAGTTGTTTTCGAATTGGAAAGGTTACTGGGAAGAAAAGGCGCTTTTAGAGGGTATTCAGAGGAGGCCTCAGATCTTAGAAGAGAATTAGTTGAAGCAGTTTCTCGATGATGATGTTTGTTAACAGCTCGCATAAAGTCCAGATGATCAGCAGAATTTACGAAGTAAAATGTGATCTGCTTTTCATCTTCACGATCGCGGACTTCATTTTCGTTTAGAGATGGGATAGAGGTGGTAGTCGTAGAGGGAGGGAGATCGTCATTGCTGTTACTACAATCAGATTTTTTTTGATTGGCGGAGGAAGAGGCGAAATGAGCAGCTGATGTGAATCTTACGGTTGCAGTGGCGGCCATCGAAGGTCTATAAGTGTTAATTGGACCTCCTCGCATTCCCAAAACCAAACGGAGGGTAGCACCACCGGGAATGCTGTAATCTTGGAGAGACTGATGATCAGAGAGCTCACCATTTTGCCAAATCAAGTGTTGTTGGCAAATGGGAATGCCTAGATGCCAAAATAAAGGAACTTAATAGGATACTAATAGGTATAATTTTAAATGTAATAAAAGCTATAACGCACCTTCAAATCGCTGGATCTTTGACTTAATCGACATAACAGTGTCATTGGGAGATACTCGAAGTTCGAAAGATGTACCCGTAAGGGTTACGATATGTAGTTCCATTTTATAAGTACTTGGATCGGTTTAACATAATCTACAGAAATAAAGGCAATAACTTAAACTAATTGGTCAAAAGCATAACATTTTGAAGTTAAATTACAGAAAGAAATAATCAAAATAACCAAAGTAGTGCGTGAAACAAAAAATACTAAATCCTAGTATAACACGAGTTTTAAATAAATTTGTAATCTCACGAAAGTCAGAATTACAAATTCTGATTTGATGACATAATACGCAGATTTTCATACAAAGCGCCAACGGCGAAAATCGATAAAAAGAGAGTAAGGCGCCCAGTAGGTGTCAACGCCGTTTGATTCTCATGTAATTGGTTAAATGCTAATGTTGCTAACCTTGACAATTTAGACCAATGGGCTAAAAGCGATTGAAATTCATGTGCATTTGTGCTCGTTTAATTCGGTATTTTCAGTTATTTTTAAAGTCATATTTATTTATAAATAAGTTCACCCATGAATATGCTCGAAAACATAGTGAATGGTCAAGGTTATACATTTAAATTTGTTTACTATAGTGGACATATCCTGAATTAACTGTAATATTTATATTTAGTCCAGAACGAAGATTTTGTCGTCATAGTAGATTTACAAACTAAACTGCACCGACGCTTTTGCTTGAAGTTTTTACATACTTCAAAATTTAAAAACGATCATCAGTGTGTCAAAAATTGCACTGTGTAGTGCTAACCTTTGTGTTGGAATAACACGAGCTGTAATATATTTTGTGTTACGAAAAAGTGAAATATACATCTGTGCAATAATAAGAATGGGCGCTATGTGTAATGTAAAATCAATCGTCTGACTTCCTCTGTCTTTTGATGCTCCATGTTCCACCTAAATACACTTAAGTGAAAATGCTACTTAATTCAAGATATGCTGTTGATCTTGACGGCCCTTTAGATTTAAAAAATGTACTAAGTGTCACAAGATAAACGAAATTTAGCAACAGTATAACAGTGCGAGTGGGACGGGGGGGGGGCGGGAACTTGACGAAATTTGTAATAATTGAATTAGGGTCTAAATACAAAATTTTCTATTCGTCGATGTCTCCGCTTAACGACCTGCTCCTGCTGAGCAATCTATGCGCATCCAGGCACAAATCTGGCCGTCCAATGATTGCCTGGTGTTAGTTGACATGCACTGCCGATTGCAATAAAGTTACACGGATCGATGTCGATGATGAAAGCAAAATAAATGTATGTAAATATAACCAGAAATTGCGAGCGATTTTGAGAATGGATATTCTCATACGAATGATTTATCTTGGAAAATAATCGGTAACAGTTAACACAAAAATTCATGGATTTTTATTCTCAGACCGGTCACAAACATCAACACCGCGCGATGACTTAATAACAAGCCCTCAATCTTGAAAAAAATATTTAAAATAAATGTCGCATGACAGTATTCTATAACATACATAACTAAAGAATTTTCATGGCTAAATTTGTGCCATTCAAATGGTTCCAGAATTAAATATGGTAAGCATGTTGCTGGATTTACCAAATTTTATTAATGCTTAGTGAATTTTTTTTCAAAAATATATCGGCTTAGGCACATTTTAAGTGAACTTGTGATTCAATATCTCAAAGAATACAACTTAGAATATTATACTATTAATCAAATATTAGTAAAATATATTGACTACATTCATTCAGCTAATCCATATACTATGTCTTATCTAAAAAGAGCAGTTACGATGTCACGAATTCAACATCAATTGATTCACAGTCATAGAGTGGAATGGACAGCCGACGCTGGTTGTGCAGAGCTAATTTAGATGCTATACGAATTCTATTTTCCCGCTAGCAATGTTACACCAAGATGGGTTTTGAAAATGTTTTCCATTTTGAATCGGATGCAGAATGGAAATTGAACATCACGAACAATGTTTACAATTCAAGCAAAAGGTGGAAGATTGGTATTCATTGATTTTTTTTGCAGATAATATGGCCCGAATTGTTACTGTCACATATTGAATTTAACTCATTTAAATAGTTTGGAGCAACTTGGGATAGTTTTAGGTAATCTTCAGATTGTCCTATTAAAATTGGTCACCATTTAATTAATCAAAGCAATATTTTTGCCTTCCATTCCAGGCTATATTTAATCGAATAGTTTTTAATTTTAACTGTTCGCCTAATGCACTCAATGGAATATTTGATGAAATTAGGCACCTGTCTCCTCATTTGAATGATGCCTCTAAGTTTGTCGTACGCATTTATTAATATAGCTTAATGTTATTTTTCTCTTTAAGATTCATTCTGTTATTTTTATTTACCTATCTAAATGTACATTCAAATTTTATGGACTTTCGCAAAATTTTCATTACTATTAGCACATCCCTTTTAATTAATCATAATATTTTAAATCGCTTACCTTTTTAACAAATTTATCAATATTGTGCATTAGACTTTTATGAATATACTGTTATGAAATTTATTCAGTATTTCCTATTATCTTAGTTTGTTCAATTAACTAATCTGCCGCGTTTTACCATTGACGATGTCGGCTATTTTTGCGAGGGTTTGTTACTATTTGTAGTAATCATTTCCAAATAGACAGCATTTCTTCTGGCACGTAATGGTACTTCAAGATTGTGCTTTCCAAAGGTTATGATGGTTCCGGCTCGTAGTGGTTTTTCAAAACCAGCTTTTATACAAAGGTTTCAAGATAAATTGGAAAAACTGGAGCATGAAATCGACGAGGAGGGAAAAGTTGGCGCTAATTTGCCTTTTAGTATCGCAAATCGTCGAGCTTTAGCTATAAAGTTCATTCTTTTTATTGGAATTGCCTTCAATATGCCCTTTCTTTTCACCTATTATCAAATGAAAAGTGCCAGGAGTTCTTAAATAAATAACCTATCCCTTTCTCTCAGGCAACTTTTATAAATAAGAAGTCAGCTATTGATATTTAAATTTTTCGATTTCAATATAGTTTCTTAGCTCAATTGGCTTCTTTTTTTACCTTCAATGTTTGCCTGGTTCGTCTAATGACACCTGTTTATAGATAACCACATTTTATGGGACTTTTTGCTTTGAATCCTCTGAACGTAAGGTTAAATTTTTCTATTAGTTTTAATTTTTATTAGACATCCGCCTGATCGTTTGGTGATGAATGTGCTTATTTTTTTTCCATACATTCGCCCTATGTGTTATTTGATTTTGTTCACTTTCGGTAAGATTACATATAAAGTGGACTGTATTTGCTACCTGACCTTTGAGTTTATGGCAGAAATTGAAATGTGTGAAGTTAAGCGAAGTGTCTAATTATTTGGCTTAAAAGCATTTTGTGCTGTATTGATTTGCACTGGATGAACTGTATTTTACGACAAATACTGTCGATGATAATTGCTGTTAAGGCATTGTTACATTGTCGAAATTTAAGCGGTTTCAATTATGGTTGCCAATTTTTACTACGAGCGTAATACTACTCATTTTCCATGGTTTATTACAGGTCTCTTAGGTGAATTGACGTTAGTAAGTTTCGAACTTATTTGGGTGTTAATATTTATCGTGTCTTTTACCTGACATCGTTATTTCTAATCAAGGTTTTTTAATGCTGCAGTATAACAACATTTTGTATTTATCCTTTCTAAAAGGTCGTCTCTCTGAAAAATTGAGCCCGAAGGTTTTAGTGTACTTAGGAGTTATCAGTAGGATAATTATTTCAAAATGCTCTTATTGACGGCCTTTTAGTATTCTCAGATTTGCGACTAGAATTTGTGTTCAATGGTCGATGTCGCACAATCAGATGTACAGTGTTTTCCTTAATTTACATAATATATGATGTGATTTAAGGGCCATAAAACTATTTTTGTGAATTCAGTTATCGTGGATGCGGGTGATCGTAAAACACTCAAAATTTTTCGCTAAAGATACTAATTTGACGGCCACGAATACTTGTTTTTTTAAGAATATTTCTGGTTAACCAGTGTGAATTTTAGAGACAGACGCATATATGCGTATAATAATAGGCTTAAAATTCTTTGATCATTCACTCACCAAATTTGCAGTTGTAGAAATAAATAGTCAATATAATTATCTTCTAACTGGTTTTTTAAATTAACTTGATCTATATTGCGCTTAATTCCAACCAAGGCACGAAAAACAAAGAGGCATCAGTCATGCAGAAGTTGCACTTTTCAAATTAAAAATTGAAATTCGATTGAAAAGGACTTCAGTTTGGAGCAAATGCCGCAAAGTGGGACAATTCTTTCATTGACCAAACGTTTACGTTAAGTTCATAACTAATATAGCATTCTTTGATACATCAGACGGATTTGAAATAGCAGGCGGACTCTAGAGAACTTTCAAAATTTGGCTCCTTTGGTGAGCCTATCTTCAACTTAAATATTAACTAATTTGATTCCATCAAATTGACTTATTAATAATATACTACCGTTCACATTTCTGATTGTTAGAATGGACTCAGGAAATTAAAGCATAATGTAATTTCAAAGACGGGTGCACAATCATTAAGCCAAACCCCTTTAAACCCCTACCATTCCAGTAATCAGCTCTGCATTGGTCAATTTTGTACAGAAATCGTAAGTTATGAAAATAAGGGTTTGTGATATGTTGTACCTGGGCACTCTGAGTCATTAATTCACTTTGTCTCTATTTTCTCGGGCTCATTCAGCCTCATACCTCTATTCCAACTGTCAATGAACAAATAGGCGAAATCAGTCAACTGCCTTATCGTATGTAGTTTCACCCGTTACTTGATATTCCGACTGCCCTCGCCCAGTAATAATGTTTTTCTTCTAACTCCTAATGCCTCATTTCCATATTTACTCTCTTATTCCTCTCCAGTTGTCTGAGACACATTTGTCCAAACCACCTCCTGGCCTTCTGCGGTTAGCCTTGGAAAGGTAATTGGTTCTTGGAGGAAATATTCAGTCTGGCTCCTAGAGTAGCTTCATTTGGGATCAGAGCTAATTTTGGCACAACCTAACTATTCAATTATTAGCAAGCAAAAATTATCAAAAGAGGAGAGAAGCTCTTTCCTGCGGTTTTTGTTTTCTGGGTACATAGGGTACATATATCATAATTTTATTACTAATAATATTAATTTACCAAAGATGACATCCATTCAAAAGCTTTCATTTTATCCTTTTGTAATTCTATATTATTTTGGCACTTGAACCTCGTACTTTTGTATGCATCCAGATGAACTCTCTGAAACTATTCAATAGAAATATTGTTATTCCCATAGAATGCCTTTATATCTGTTTTTTACCTTTAGGGGTAATCTGAAAGTTCAACTTCTTTTCTAACTCACCTCACTTTCAGTAAACTCTTCTATTTTTTTCTCCAAAAAATATTATCTTTTGAAAAAATGTCAGAGACGGATTGATAATAGTGATTTTCCACTCAAAAATGGTTAGAGGAAACTGATTGTTCAAAGTAATCTTAGTCATCAATCCCTTTGCAATAGAAGTTCAACCGAATCAGAAACAAATACTGCTTACACTATTAGCATTCCACCTCATCTAGGGCGATTTGAACAAAATCGCAAATATAGATAAAGCTGATTTACTTCTCAAATCAGATGAAATTTTTAATTATGTTTTTAAAAATGTTTAGAGAGCGTCTTCTGGCCAGAGTTACAGACTTATATTACTACATTGAAGTCCGAGACCTCGGTCCACATTCGGTGTTGAGGATGACCAACAGTACTACTTGATTCTAGTCAGCAGGAGAGTTTTAGAATGTGAGTTCCAGAACATTCCCATCCTCCCCCCTTTACTAAAGCCCAAATGTTGCTAACAGATCTGATAACGGACTTAGCAGTTTTTGCATACGGATTACTAAAAAGTAATGTGATGTCATCTTCAGTCATATTTATCGTGTCACAATTTTGCTACGAAAAAAGCAACCTTTAATGTTCTTAGTTTAAAAATCCACACCTTTCCCTATGGGTACGGGACTTTTAAAACTAAAGCTGGTGGGAGGGAGGAGTGGGAATGAAAAGCTGAAGTTTGAAAGTCTTTGCATCTGAAATGAGTGATGTCTCAACGGCTCGAGTTGAGAATAGTTCCTTCACAAACATCATAATTTTTAGAGGTACTTGAGAGCATCGTAGCTATAACGCAGCTTTGAATACGATCAGTTGACAAATAGTTGCGCTTTCTTGCACTTTTTCACGTTGTCATCTAACAAATCACTTCAGCTTTTTCTGAGAAAGTCTACTGCATGAAGTGCGCAAGATTAAAGGATTGGGTGATGACACCATTCTCATGCTAGGGGAAGTTTATTTATTTATATCAAATGGCAGGCTTTATCATAGTTATCATTAGACCTTTAGTTTACTTCTGGCTTCACAGAGGGGAGGAACATCAAAGTCACTAAAAGTCGAGAGAGGGAACAGAAGAGTGATTCACAGATGTAAAAGAGAGACGGACACAAAGGTAGAGAAGAAGGTAAGGTGAGTGCTGTGGAGGTGGTGGAAAATGACATACAGTCAGGTCATGGTACTTTAAAGTTAACGGTTGGTTTATAGACTCTTTTTTGCACCACGTGGAGGTAAGTCTATCGCACGCCTCTTTTAAGGGAAGTAGAACTATTTATTCACCTTCTTAAGTAATCTGGAGCCTTGCCAATCAAAATGAGCACATGACTCCATGCATAGAACTTTATAAACGTGAATGTCACTCACACATGCTTTGCTGCTATCAAGTGACTACCTTCATTGTTGATCCTACTATGTCTATCTATGTATAAGGAAAACACTGTATTCAATTCACACATTATTGCTGGCTTCTGGATAACGCTTTTCTAAGAAAGGCTGTAAATGTTAAAATATCCATATTCTTCTCCGGGTGAAAATTCGAAGAATTTTTAAATTTATAAAAGTAATTTCTTCGGTTTTGTAACGGTTCACTTCCTGATTTCTAAATGTTAAATCTTGCTCCAAAAACCTGTTCATAGACGGACTAAAAATTAAAAAAAATATATGAATATATTTTTTAAATGACCCTTAACTTTTGCCCTTTTAGGGTAAAATTCTTTTATTTTCCCATAAATTTAATGAAAACAGAACTTTTTGTTTGCATGACTTAGAGCCTAATTCATTCGAATGTGCCTCACCTTTCTCGAAAGGAGAAGAGGCAACAATGATGGAGTCAGAAGCCAATAGGCCATTCGATGTTTACACACTTTGTAGTTTCTCTTAACTCACGCGAACAGATCACTCCTTTTAGAAAATAAATGGGCGATATTTTTGTCATACTTTGTTTCATTCAGTATTCAGAACTAGTGATATTTGACTTAGGGGAGAGATACAATTTTAACGCCTGTACAAAATGCTTTCTTAGGGTAAATTCAGGGCTATTTTGAATAAATTTAAGAAAAGAAACATCGGAAAGATTTTACACAAAAACGCTTCCTTTACAAGGTTTCCATCCTAAAGAGGAAACTCTATAATTTTCCCCTGCGTTTACGTTGAAGTTCATCTTAAAATTAAATAGTACGTGTTTTGTTTCAAATATTTTAAGTTCATGAGGGAAGATATATTCTCAAGCTTTGTCAATTTTCATCATCATGTGGGATTATCTGCTTGACTAAACTGCATTTTTCTGTTTCAATGGGGTTGCTAACATTTTCCAATCATTGAATCCTGATCAGCTCGTTATCGGCAGAATTCGAGGTGGCTTGTGAGTTTATGGGCTTCGAAAATGCAAGCGTATGGAAAACATTATTTCAAAAACGGGCAAATGATACAATTCGATACTTAAATATAATTGGAAAATCAGCACCGCTCTTGGCAGATTATGCATTGATAAAATTTTCTTGGTAAAATTAACAAATAAGTGAACTACTTTTGTCACAACGGAGTTAAATTAATATACTGAAACGATTATTAGAAAGAACAAAACGTTGGAATGATCAAAAGGTCAAAAGCTATAATGAAAAGTGTGAATTTATATCTTTCTATTTGTTTCAGTTCATATTATTGCCCCCAAAGGCAGTAAATCACGAAATAACAAAAAACGACACTATGTAATGTAAGAGGTCTTTGTCATAGCGAATCCTCTTCCCGTTTGCTTCTTTCATTTAGCTCAAAAGTTAAATCAATATTTCAAAATGCTTGAAAGAATTAAAGCTATTTCATTGATAAAGGTCGTCTCAATGTGATCTTTTCTACAATAATTACCCTGCTGATAGGGTTTGCTAGCAATGGGTTAAAGGAGAATTACCTTTTTTTTTTTTAATTTCCAAACACTTGGATCTCAAAATGGGAAATTTGATACCATTCTAAAATTGACTACTGATTCATTTTGGCTAACTTAAATTCATTTCGTTAAAATAACGCCGAAAGGAGGGAACACTATGTCCAGGCAATAATTACAGAAAATTACGCAGTACAGAAAGCAATGAGGAATTGCAATAAAAATCTCCGGCAACTTACAGGCAGTCACAATGTGATTCGCTTGGAAGTATGTGTCCCCAAGTATAGGCAGTAAAACTGTTAACCTTGAATAAAACCTAATTTCTCCAGATTTTAAAATAACAAAAAATCGATTTCCTTTATAACCACCAATGGCTGAGGGTATCCTACTGCTAATTTATCTCCCCCTCCCTCCTGCACCTCCTCGACCTTTAAAACGACTTCTTATGGCCGACGTGCTTGACAACTCATACCAAAATATCAGAAGGCATTTTCAAGTTACCACTTTTATGATATGCGTGGTTTGTTTCTTGCATTTGCTTGGTGAAATACGACAAACACGTTTCCACCTTTTGAGTTATAGTTCCAAATTGTATAAGTTCTTGTTTCTCCGCTTTTTATTGCTAAGCTTTAAGCTGATTCGATTTCAACCCCAAAAAATAAGAAATATCAGATATTGATTTTGCAGTTGAATGCTATTGTTAAACAAAGGACCCTCCCACCAATAATCAGGACATTTTTTGCTGAACGCTAATTATTTTCAACCGCCCATTTGAATCCAATACAAATTTGGTTGATAGATAGAGATGGCATATGAATTTACTTGGTTAAAAAATTTTCCGATTCAGCATATTTTGAATGTTGTAAATTTTTGCATGAAATAATGCCAATAGTCTTTTTTCAAACCATAATAAAATTAATGAGTAGCTAAAAAGTTATGGGTAAAATCAATCAATTTCGCTATTATTCTATCCGTTTTTTTAGTAAATATAAGTGAGAGGGTATAGTTGAAATTGACTAGTATAGATGCTTGAATACTGCTTGATAAACCTCCATGACACATTTATAAGGTCAATGGCCTTGAGTCTTACTTGACTTTTCTTGACCTTATTATCATGTATTTATGTATTGATCTAAATAATCCTTTTGAATTACTGAGTCATGAACTTCATAGCATGTTAGCAACTTGGCATTTCTTTGTACACCTGCAAATATGCAGGTTTTTAATATTCCTGTATTTAATCATTTCTTTTGTTCATGTAGGTAATTCCGAAAGCCCTTGGAACTATTAATACAACTGTACACCACTTATTTCAGGGCTTTATTTTTGTCTTAATCGCTCACGGCTGATTTTCTTTAATAGCGGATTTCATTTTTGGGCAATAGCAAATACTGTATAATTCAGAGGAGTTATCTAATCTGCAAGAGTTATGAGTCGGTAGGAACCACATAGTGTAGTACAATGTTATGCTAAAATTTGGTTATAGAAATTAAAATTTTATAGAATAACGGTTTGGATGTAGATAATGCCAGCTTTCGTTAGGTTAAATCCAATGAATTCTGCTAGATTTCTTTGTAAGATCGCCCACCTGCTCATGTCAGTATGCAAATGCAAAGTCGCATGAACAATAATTAAATTAATTCAACGATTAACGATAATAATAGATGATCAACTTTGGAACACCAGAGTACTGTAGGATGAATTATATCTGGCACGAAAAATTGGCCAACTTTCTAAATTCATTATATTGCTCTATTTGCCATTTTGGCAGGCGATTTGTTACTTTAACAGAGCTCATGCATTGTAAACGAGGTCATGAGATCGATTCACGTCAATACACCTACAGTGATGTTGATTGCCACACCGATTGATTTTTGATATCAGGAAGGGCGGGGGCGGGGGGGGTGGATTATGGAGGGGAGGGGAGGGCGGGCAGAGGGATTTTGAGCCTTCCATAAGAGCTGTTCCAGAGCATCTTCCACCAATGATATAAAAATTAAAAATTGAGGATTTTTAAAAGGGAAGGAATGAAATACGATATCTTTATTTTATTATTCTCAATTTCATTTTTTGTTAAGGAAACTGAATATGCAACTTTTAGGCTATATTCATTGTTTAATCCACTGCGAAACTTTTGAGCCATAGTGTATTTAAGTGAATGAGTGAAGATGATTTAGAATTCTCACAATGAAACAGGTATTTAATTTCGAAATTATTTACACTTTAAGAAAAGATATCAAAGTACTATCAATTTCCCACTCCCAAGCTCAGAATGTTGGTTAAATTTTGACTAACTAATTGAATATTTTATTAGCACACTCACAAAATAATTATGCTTCATATGTTAGGACAGTCTAGCTCGAATGAGTTTGTCCCGGTATGAAATTTGAGTTAAATAGTATTCGTCACTGATTTTAGTTGGCACAGCCACTAATATAACCTGAGTTGCTCACTGAGATATACCATGATTGTGATAGCTAAGCACTGGTAAGAAGAGGTTATATAATCTGAAGCTTGAAGAATGGATTCTCTTCAAATAAGTATTTGATATATGGGACTCACTGACTATCTGATCAAGTAATTTACAGCTGTTTTGTTTGATCCTAAATACCATTTGGGAAGAACAGCAATTAATGAGTTTATCGCCAAAGGAACAAATTATGCACCAAAATATTTGATTCGATATTTTATCAAAATAAGTATCCCATCTTCCACCTCCTATGGGGTAAAACAAAATTAGCTCTGTTACATTTTTTTAATATAGCCTGGCCATACACCGTCCATCTGGAAGTCTCTTCTAAATATATAAAACCATGTAAATATCAACGTAATAAATATGCTTAACTACCAACCTTTGTCCAAAAAGAATGAATTGTTTGTTTTTCTTAAATAGTTACAGGGCATAATATCAAAAAATTCTCTCTGAAAGTTTGACATTAAAAGCCCAACTCATAATGCTGGTAGTGTAGTTTAAAATTATGACAAAACACCGCGCTGATTTCAATTCCGCTCTTTAAAATATCAATTTTCTTAGTGATCTTCATCTTGCCACTGATTGCCACTGATTTTATTCTTCCTGTTAAAAGGAATAGGAGAGTCAAATGTACTTTTAAGCCTCTTTCGGCCTTCGTACTTTAGAGTTATTTTAATGCGCCAATCGGAACTTTATTTAAACAGAGGAACAAACTGTGCAAAGACCTTACTGAATAATTTTAGATGGAAAGTGTTTGCAGTCAACTATGAAAACAGATCATTACAAGTAATGTAACGTTTGATGTGGATTTTGCCTTCATTAGTAAAGATATGTAAATATAATAAAATGTCAAATATAATCAGGTATGGTAGAAATTTCTTGAGGATAAAAATTTTGGCTGAAAGGTGTATGTGCGAAGCTTGTTTGATGGATGTAATTTCAAGCCTCTTCTTTCTACTAAAAATCTATCTTCTAGTCTTGAAATGCGAAGCATTCAATTAATCTCTCCGTTTAAATTGCAAGAAAATGTCATCAAATGTTCTTAAAATTGGTCACCACCTAAAATAAAAGAGTTGTCTTTCTTAGTTAATAATTAAGCTATATTAAGATTGGCATAAGCATGCCTCAAAGAGCACGGAATGGGGCCTACCACACCTCCGTCTTTGCTTGTTCCTTTCAGGAGTCAGTATAAAAATTTCACCTATTGAGTCGAAAAGTATTATCTTGAAATTTATTTTAAACTGAAAAATGGTAGAATTTACCTGGTTCGATAAAGTAATTTCAAATTTTCTATATCTACTGAATGGGGTTCACGATAGACTTACCTCCACATGGTGCACCCTGGGCAACGTATACTCATACGGCAAAAAAGTCTATAAACGGGCAGTTGACTTCAAAGTACCATGACCCGACTGTGTGTCATATTCAACCACTTCCACAGTACTCACTTTACCTTTTTCCTTACCCTCGTGTCTGTCTCTTTTACATCTGCGAATTACTCTCTTGTTTCACCTCTCAACTTTTTATGACTCTGATGTTCCTCTCCTCTGTGAAGCCAGAAGTCAACTGGATTTTCTTATTTCCACAACACGGTATGAGCACTTTTTCATTTAAGTCCACTATTTCATTATTTTTAATATTGTTTTTAATGTTTGACTAAGAGAAGTGGGTTGAAAATTTCGGGAAAATATCATTTGTAATTCGGATTTTCCATTGAATACAAATCATACAATAACTTGAAATATTAATTACTTATAAAAAATTTCAAATTCGGATTCTTGTGCCTTTTACCCATTTTGGGTTTGATCCAATCAAATGGCGCTAATTGGCACCATTTTGAACCACTAGCCTCCATGATTTTGCCAATTGTTACCAATGTTAATGAGACGTTTCATTGCTTGCCTGAGTGGCGAGTCTTTACAATGCGTTACATCTAGTATGGATTGATCCTGCGGGAGTTGATGGCAAGGCAGTCACAATCACAACTAACCGCGGTTTTCAAGCACAGAAATTGAACCGAGTCACATTGTGCAACGGCAATGGAAATTCGAGAGAGGTGGAGAAAAGGATGGGAAATGCAGAAGAAGAAGAGGAAGGAAGAGGAAGGGTGCGAAAATCGAGCGTCTGCATCACCATTCTTTTAATCGTCGTGCCCTCAGATTTTGGAGGCGAGTGCAAATACCTTACCAATATTTTTCAACTGTGTCGATTGAAAACAATTTCTATTTTAATCCTATTTTTAGATCGATGCTTTTCAGATCAAAGATTTTAAAAATTTAAAAAGTTGCTGACATAAATAGATGCTGAATGTTCTAATGAGAAAAAAAGATGAGAGAATTGTAACCACCTTTTCTTTCAGCATCAAACAAAGTGCTCAATACGAAACTTCAAGAGAATTCAAATTTTCGTTTAATAAGTAATTGTCTTCGAAAGCTGTCCTTCTCATAATTGAACTCCTCAGGAATCCTGAGGATATTGAGGATAATGAAGTCAAATTGCATTTGTGGTAGTAGGAATAGAACCGATCATTTTTGTTAATGACTTTTAGTTTGAAAATGTTAATAATATTACTCGCAAAAATTGTTCTTTTTACTTTGTGAGAAGCAATTGACAAAAAATTGCGATAAATTCAACAAAAGATTAAAGTGTGGGGTTGGGGGGAGGGGGGTTACCTCAAGACATCAAGCGTAGCTTTATTGGATTTAGATCCGGAGTTGGATCGGCCTTGGAGCTTCAATTCATTTATTTTTTTCTTCCCAATTATTTCATTTGATATTACACAGTTTACAATTTTGTAAATGTAACCAAATTTATCGCGTTCCAAAGTGGTTTTAATTTTTTTGTCCTATTTTGTGAAAGAAAATGACCAAATACGCTTGTTCTTTCTATGAAAGCCCTTGAGTTAGTAAATTTTCTTCGTTGCCAAAATCCAAGAGGACTATCCTACACTTTTCCCTTAACATTACACCAACTCATTGTTACCCCTCAATTCAGCCGGAAATATAGCTTTTGCGAAGTCATTTACTTAAATTAAGCGCCATTGGTAAATGATTGGTTAAATGGATAGATAATTAGAGTTGCACGTGGGCTCCATCCGATTTTACTTTTTGGAAGAAGTAAATAAATAGAAGTGGCGTGATCAAACACCAAAATTGGGGTAGTTGGATATTACATTAGCAAACTCAGTCTTCCAAGTGAACCCAAGTCAATTCTTCTTCTAGACTAGCACAACTGTCCAAACTCCTTAATAAGATTTCGAGACCAACAATGATCAAGAAATTTGATTATTTGTAGACATTTTAAATATCGTCAGTTCTTCAGAGCAAAGTGGTTTTAACGCTCTAAAATAGCGGGGGAGTTCACTAAGTCTGTTCGAACCCCACTGTGTCATTAATTCAATAAAGTCGGAGTTATAAATCGAGAATTAGGTAGATTATCTCTAGCTGATATGACATAGAAGTACAATATGCATTATTTTTCAAGCGGCGTTACGTTTAATGGAAAGTAAAATTGAAATGAGCGAAGGACTACGAAAATGCGCATTTGACGGTCAGTCTTAAGCTTTGTTTAAGTGTTCAATACATATCTTCACTCGTCCCGTAGTAGGTTGCAATGCATTGGTAAGTTCATGATATTTTGTAGAAGTTCACATACTATCATAAGAAGTAAGTTCGTTAGTGGGAATCTGTAGTCAACATTTATCCTCAGCAGAATAGCGTTAACCCTTTAACACCCTTAGGACCGTACGGTCCTCTTTCAAACTAAGCTCCATTGGTACTAGACTCGTAACAGAGGGCGCTACTGCCAATTGAAGCATGCCTTCGTCCGATACCATCAAAACTCGCCACGTCGGCGGCATCAGTCTGCTGTGAGACACAAGTGAGTGTGGTCGGGTGCATTTTTTAAAAAATACTTCGGGCGTTAAAGGGTTAAGGCAAAGTTGAACGTGCATTAATCTCTTTTGAATCCAAGACGCTGACATAATTTGAGCATATTCTAATAACATTATTTATTAAAAAGTTAGTTGAATTTAGAAGAGTTGAAGTGAGATATCTCTTAATGTCTTCAAGTAGGATTACGGGTAGGAAATAAATGATCGAATATTTAGAAAGTTGCGTTAGATGTCTCATCAATAGAAATGGAGTCAAATTGCATCAAATAAATGAAGAGTATTTCATTTGTCCCATCAATTTTCACCCGTGAGATATAGTAATCGTGAAGTAATGAAATGTTTTAACAAGAGATGAAACGAAGAATGTGAATAGCTTATTTTCTCACAATGGTAACAATTTGCACTACGGTATTAAAATCTTCCATTGTCTACTTCCCATGATTTACTTCATAGAATTTTGGTTAATGTTGTGTTAGGGATATTCTGATCCTGTTGACCAATAGATTTGCTAGAATAGTTAGCAACGCCACTACCAATCATTAACGTCTTCATGCAGCCAAGAGGAAAATTGGATTTGAAATATATTAAAGTTAATTAGATTTTGCTCAATTTAACCCTATCAATGTTATTCATAGCCAGTCTCAGTTTAGGAGATTAGGCAATGAATATGTCTAAATAGTTGAATTAACTGGAACCATGGTTTATATGTAACACTGACGTATCTATTTCGACATTAAGAAATCGGTATGATCAGTCTGAGAGAATTTTATGGCTTTTGGCATTTCTTCTCCCAGACATATACTTAATTGAAACATTTTTTATCTAAAAAATAATGAATTTTGACAAAAAACCGGCTCATATGGTTTTGGGTCATGGTGCAATTCTGCCGCACCCTGTCAAGGCCATAGGCTCACGATACGCAAATTAAATGTGTGAAGGCGACAACGTTATGTTTGCATGTGTGCATACACACTTCGCCTAAATAATCAAAGCCCTATATATCTCAAGGCCCTTTTTATATCTGAAAGGAGCTAGCGATTGGAGATCTTGCTTTAGAGATTACATATTCACTGAATGCTTCGCAATTAGTTAAGAACGCTCCAAGAACATTCATAAACTTGGCTGTATTGAAATCAGTCAAATTTCTCCGATTCATTTCACTTTCATCTATAAATAACATCCTTCTTAATGATGTAATTCAGCAAACCTTATTTGAGAAGTAATTATGAGTGGGGTGCTGGGTGCATAATCCTTCAACTGCACGCTAATTGAAAAATAAACTTTCGTAATGAACTTTGAAAGTTGTAATGCTTAAGAATGTGCCAAATTATTGGAAGATTGCGAATTTCGAAAACTAGGTGTTCGTATGCAGAATTTTTGATTTTGACAGTATCTGTAAATGACGCCAGAAACTGTCATGATAAACTAAGGTCTTAAGTTCTATGATAAAGAAATTTGACAGAAAACACTAAAGTGTGAAGCTGTCAACGTTACTCAAAAATTTACGGTAAAGGAAACAATGGCACCACTGCTCCTAAGATGCAAAATCAGAAGAACTGTTATTATTATTATTATTCATATTCCAAAGGTTTAAATTCGATAAAAACCGCAGACAAAGATACAAATCATTGTCCAACCGCAAGATTGTCGGTGCGATTCTCTTCAAGAGATATTTTGAAAAATCCGCAGGATATATTCTTTCCTGATTAGCTTAGAAGTAGGAGTTATTCACAATCTAATGGACCGAGTGTTCCCTATCACTGTTTATACTATTTCTCTCTGCCAAAGCTATGGAATCGCTTGATCGAATAGTACAGTGCTAACCACTGTTAGTAATGAGCAAATATAAAAAGCCAATGCCTATGCAGAACTCGAATTTCAATTAATACATTATATTTTAATGTTTTTTTTAACTAATTAAATTTTAGAATAGAAAGTTTTCTCCTAATCAACTAAAGCAAGAATTCTCATGTCTGTTGAAGGAGCGTGCTTATTAACACTCAACTTGAGCGTTCTAAGCACTCTTGTGAAAATTACATTCTGTCGCCCTCCTTCCTCCTGTGACCAGTGATGATCGAGTCAAATTCTTCCAATAGTAGACTTAACAGACGGGGTTGTTGCTGCTGATTTACGTCCCAAGCCACACAAAGATTTAATATCATGGGAAAGTTACTGTCATTATCAAGATTAATAGACATTTACCGTGAATACGGTGTCACCCGTTTGATAGTGCGATCAATAGGTCTGTTTAAAATTTCAAATTTTTTTTATTTATCACCGAAACCCCAGGTGTGCAATAATCATCTTTTTTCCCTTGGTTACGTTGGTGTGTGTGCCAATCAAATACATATGAGAAAAATAGCTTGATAGTCATTTGATTAATCCGAGCGATTACAGTTTGATATCTCAAAGAATAACTACTAGAAGATAGAACAGTCATGACTGTTAGGACACCTTGTTGACACGCGCTACATTCGTTTGACCTTCTACGTTTTATCATTTGATGGACTAATTATTAGTTAGTGCCATCTCCTTCACACAATTAACAGTGGCGAAGTTTTTTTATGTAAAAGTGGATAGTAATAATTCATAACCAGATTTGAATTGACAGACAGTAGAGCGTAAACAAATACAAGCGAATCTATTGGTGGAAAAGCAATGAAACGTTAATAACCTTTCTTTTTTTACGCAAATTTCAAAGACAGAAGCATCAAAATCCTATAAAGTTGGGCAGAATCGTATTATGGCTTGTGATAAAGACGTCAATCATATATGAGCGGAGTGATACTGCCTAGACTTATCTCAAATTAAAGAGGAGAGGGAGAGAGGGGAGGAGAAGGACCTGTTGCTGTTGAAAACGCCAAGGTCATAAGTTGTTGCTAAACTTGATTGGCGACTCCCTGTGCCAACTGCGATTTTCACTTTATTCAATACCTAATCTTAGAATCTGAGGTGGGTTAGCTAAATTTCCAGCCCAGAATCATTAAATTGTTGCTATGTAATGAAAATTGACTTCATTACGTTTAGGACAAAAATTGCTAGAGGACACCCGAAGTAGGCTTAGGGTAACCTAATAGGTCTGACATTAGTAGGCAGGGCTGATTGGCGATAATAAAGAGGTAGCTGTGACCTTGGTGAGCTTCATCATCAGTGGTTTGAATTTAGTAGTTTTAAGGAAGAATATTAAGAAATGTTCCCATTGGTTACTATTAAAATATTTTCTTAATTATCTTATTATAGTATGGTAAACTCCTCAAAAGTGTGATAAGAATTCGGCATTGGTTGCACAATTGCAGTGAAGACTACGAGGTTGCTGTGGCTCGAAGAAATCAGCCTAAGAGATCATTTGATTTGATTTCGCTCGCAAGGCAAATTTCATCAAAAATCTGCTGTAGGAACAAGTGCCAGAGCACCCTGGGATCGTAATTCAGGTTTTGTCTTCATAGTGAATTAAGTGTTCCAGCTTCCACCCTTAAGCCTGAACTCAGTAAAAATCCATCATCCATATAAACTTAAAGGTTAATTTCTAAAATAAAAGGCCAACGAAACCTTCCCGACCAAAGCGAAGAAACTTCTGAGCAATGTGAAACAGTCCGCTGGAGCACACACAAGAGATCTTTTATCTACCAAAATCAATAACACAACACCGAGAATAACGGATGGCTTGCATTCAGTCCAAAGTACACTCTTCGAGTCGTGGAGACTTTATTTGCCTAAACGGCTATGGTTCTTAGATGTGTGTCCACCTCCGCATAGGGTGATGTGATGGTTCCGCCCACATTTGTAAAGAGGCCTTAAGTTGAATTCATATAAATTCGTGGAATTGCTAGCCACTGCTGTTGCTAAGCCCTTGAAGGTAGCCAACTATAGGTTATATGTGCGGTTACAGAAGGATTCGGCTCCTGCGACGCCTCAGGAAATAGTGATGGCCTTCACATATTTGTCTTTAACCTCCTATTTTGCTTGGTCTCCGAACTCTCCGGATCTTAACCTGATAAAATTTCATAATTATTAAGCACCTTTCCTCTTTCCAGATGGACCTGTCAAATTTATCCAGAGTACAACTTTGAATAAAATCAAGTTAAACTTGTTGAACAACAGGAGGCCTTGATAGGCAAAGTAGTGAATTAGAAGTCGAGAATACATTCAAGAGATAACCAAGTTCAGAACAGTCGAACACTTGGTTGTTGCTATTTTTTAGTGGTAATAGGTCACTGCGATGCGTCTTAAATCCTAGGATTTGGACCCTAAGCACTCACTTGAATTCATCACTATGGTATTCAATGCTGGTTGACCATCTTGCAAAATTAACTGGTTGGTCATTTCAAGTGAAAAAGTGTTGATTTTTAAAACCTATCGAGGTACATGGCTCGTAAGTTTAAGTAATTCTTAAAGTCTACGAGGCTTTGTTTCAACGTAGTTTAGCCGTGATAATCATGGTGCTTTTAGACCTTAGAGTATAATTTATGCCAACGTTTGTCTACCTTTTTATTCCAATGTATTTCGAAGCCAATTCTCTGTCATTCTGACCAAACATGTTTCCTCCACTCTCAAAAGATGTTTTTGGTAACAATATCTCTTAAAATATCAACTCCTTTAACTACTGTACTTCATTCTCGAAATAATAAAAAATCCATTTTTCTTATTTTGAGTGACATTTATGAAAAGAATAAATATAACACTAATGTGGGCTATGTTATTGTTGTTGTATTCTTAATTTATTGTCTATTGCACTAAAATTGCCAATTTCATTAGATTATAAACTCAATTATCGAGAACTAGGTCCCTTTATACCGCATTATCAGTGGAACCAATTTGTACCATTGTAATGGGAAATAGAAGATGGAAAACGAAACCCAAAATTGAGTTATTTGAGTGTATTTCGTTATATGAGACTCCTTACAAGATAGCGGTGGTTTCAGCGTGCACTAAGGACAATTTTCAGCAAATTTATTCTGAGGAGTGGTAACAGATTATAAATCCAAGTAATCAGAATACATTTACTTCCTATGAAATCTAAATTCACCGGGCTGCTTAGTAAGTGATGTTTTAAAGCCTCTTGATTGTTCTCCTGGGTAACCATGGCTTTCAAAACCTGTTAGCCGAGAGAGTAAATTGTGTGATTGATCCTGTTATTGTTATAAATGTGTCTTTTCTATATGATTTCGGTGTATAAAGCCCGAGCCTACTTATTTGCATAGTTTTTCAGGCAATTTTGGTCCATACGGTATTATAACTGACGTTGATTTATCTCCTCTTCCATACCAGCCGTGTATGCATTAATGCTATTCATGTCCGATCATACCAGACACTGCCAAAACACCTTTGGTTGTTATTTGAACCGATTGTAGCAGAATCCCCGCTGCGCCTACAAAAATGATTATCCTGGATCCATAGGGCGTATTTGTCCCCCTTCTTTCATGGATCTTCTGGTCTTGATAATTAACATCAAAGTGAATGCTAATCACTAGAAAATATCCAGGGTGCTAAAGCAGAAGGGGATAAGCATATGGGTAGCGACTTAATCAAGGGTTTAAACTAGTACATTCGATATTTAACAACTAGTTTATATATTTAGAACTTACATCAGAAAATAAATTAATTAGGCATATATGTCAATGCTTAAACGTCTGGAGTTCATTCTTAATGCACTCTATTCGATGTCTGCCATGTGAGAACCACAGTACTTAGCCTGGTCCTACCCTCCCGGCCATTAGGGAAGACTATTATACTAAACTTGTATGATCTACCATCTAAATTAACTGACTGATCAATAAGCTCTGAACACAATCTGTATGAGTATATCAAGGCGTCCAGAGAAAGAGCATAGAATTTGAAATTTCGAAGAAGTAGAAGGTGCAATAGTGAGTCATAGTCATTATATACATTGTGTGCTGTCTATTAGAAGCAGAATTTAGAAGATTTTGATCATTCCCCTTCCCTCCTAGATCCTAGCTTCGATTTGATCTCCTCCTTCCCCTCCCCAATGAGACCATTCCATCCTCTCATTGTTAGACTTTTTTCCCATAATTGGAAATAAAAAGTGTTGTTTTACTTTTTCACAAGAAAAATTTCCCAGATTTTCTAATAAATACTCTCTCCAGGAATATGGCAGATTGGGCAGGATTAAATGTTTAATTATTGACATATTATAAAGTGGAAAAGAAACAATAAATTCTGTTCAATTAACAGAGATAATAGTTGCATAGTTACCACTTCATTAACCTCTTATCATTTTAACAGCCACGTTTATTGAGCCTTTCTCCTAAATGGACCGTTGGAGCATATCTAAAGTCACATGAAAGTGCCCATCGTGTCTTTCACATGCGTTGCATGCTTGATTCGAAAGTTTACTTATTTAAAAATTCGAAAACAGCACTTCTTCTGATCGTCAGTCACTCACTTTGCACCCACTTTATAAGCTACAATGCCATTGATAATCGGAAAGAGATTCAAGGCCCACTCAGGAGGACTTAAATTGTTTGATACAAATTTTTTATCCAATGCAGAAATCTCCGAAGATGAAAGAATAATTTTGAGACCCCAGTCTGGAGGAAAAAGATGGAGGTTAACAAGATGTACCAGAATGGGCACTGATTCCCCGGATGGAGCCGTATTGGAGGGAAAAAGGGGTCACATTTTACCTAAACCTACAAATGCCATTTCAAAAGAGCACTTTAACGAAAATAGCGAAAGCACGGAGATCACAGAACTATCAGCTAACATTTCAAGAGAGTTTGAAAAAAATTACGTGAATTTTTTTGATACAACTCCTTTGGCATGCATAGAAGAGAAGTTTATTCAAAGACTAAAGAAGTGTTCCCCGAAAAACCAACTTCCGTCCGTAGTATCGCCCAACAATGAGATGCTAACCCCAGAGCAGATGCCGAATTTGTATGCTCCCTGGAATACTGCTTTACGGATTGCTCACTCTGCTTATATGGTAGCACACCTACCAAAATCAAAAATCACTCTGCTAGAAATAGCCAAGAATAGATGCAAACTCGACTCGTTTAGTGAAAGATTGCTCTTATCATTGAAAAACCGTCAGAGGTACTACTGAAGTGTATGCCAACTCGAAAATCTCCAAAATTGGCTAGTTTTAAGATGATTACTGTAGCCTTACTATCTTTTCTCTTGCTCAATGCAATTGTACATTATTTGGGAACCTGTGCCATTACCTCTTAAGACCTACTTTGTTTAAAACGAACTACTCTCCCCATAAGCTTCCACGCGCCGTTCAATTTATGCAATATATAAAGTGCATTGAATGCATTTGGTACATGATATATCAAATTTATATCAGTGCTTTTGTAATAATATTAAAAGTTAGCTGATTGATTCATAGTTTCAATTTCATGTGTTTAATTTACAGCGATAAATTTTAAAAATTATTGTGGTTTAGTGCCCATGTAGCCAGCAACATTAATACTGGTTAGACTTACATAAAAGATTAATACCAATATTTAATTGAAGTTTAATTAAATAAAATGATAAAGAACGCTTTTTCTATGCAAATAAATATGGAATTTTATTTAAATTGGCATGGATGAGAGTTTTTAGTGTCCGATTTTTTCATAAATCAAGTTCAGACGAAATATGTAGAAGGCTGAAACTGGGAAACCATGACAAGCCTCTTTGTTTAATCTAGCTGTTAATAGGTGCTTCAAATCGCAGACATAAAGTTAGTAGTCATGTCTAGAAATTTGAACAATGCATCATCCAAATAGGCCACAGTGAAGTTATTCTCTTTTTTTTCTGGTAAGTGCATTTAAATTCGCGAATTTGTGCTACTTTTTTATAGTTAATGAATAAAAACGTTTAGGTTTAATATTCAGGAAACGGTATTTTCACCACTTCGGGGAGGGGTGGGGGGTTGTCTGAGTTCTCGGGGAAATTTAGAAATAATGAGGAAGTATTAATTAAAATATAAATAATTTCAATTCGTTTTCAAAGTTCTCCAGATTAAATTATTAATCATGTGGAATGGATAATTTATTTTGAAGATTTTATTAAAATCTGTAGTTCGAAATATCAGCTTAGGCTGTTTTGATTGGCAAAAATTGTTTTGATTTATAAAGACAAAATATAAGTGATAACTCCAAAAGACTTACTATTCTCAAAATTAAATTAAAAAGGGGCGAAAGGAGAATCAAACTTTTTGTTAATAAATTAAATATCTTATTTCTAACATCTTTAAGTTAAAGAAGGTCACTTTTGAGTTAATCAATTTGACGACCTGATGAATTAGAGTGAATCTCTTTTAAAGTCAAAAGCATCTTATTTCATGAAATAAATAGTTTTAACAACATTAAATGTAGAAATAATGAGCAAGCGCTATTATTCTGAAATCCGACTTATATTTACACATTCTCTTGTAATTTCTTAAACCCCTGAGAATAGAGTTGGTGCCCTTAAGCTGTTTGGTTCTTGAGTATTGATTTGAGCTCGAACCTCTGCAATATTCGACACTACCGTTGAATTCAAACTTTATGATTCACTAATTACTAGGTACGTTGTTAAACATTTTAGCGAGGAGGTGAATCACGAATTACGATGAAAGACGGTGTCTCGAACACATTGACAGATATTTCCTTTGTTTACTATTGATCTGACAGATGGATTTATTTGCAGGTTCAGTCCTTTTATTTTAATTTTAGATAAATCTATGGGGTCACAGCAAATAAATTCCGTTGAGCAGTTATACCATGATACAAAGTTATCACAGTTTTTATCGATCAATACATCAAAGTAATTTTATTCGCTTATCGTATTTAAAAAAACCAGTGCCTCTGCGGTTGACATGAAGCCGCACCTAAGTGAGTGGCTTGTCTAGACACAACCCTATAGAATTTTGACATCGTTTTCACAATTTGCAACCAATCAGTTGTATAACGTACTCTTTCAAATTTTACCGATTATAATTTAATCAAAAAGAAGTGATTATTCAAATTGGAATAAAGCAAGGTTTAGACAGGAATGTTGCTTATGACTAAATCAATATTAATTATTTCAGTTTGTTGGAACAATAATAGTTGTGGTTTGTATGTGGCCTTAATCTGAAAAAAAGAATGTGTGTTGGGCAAAATATTTGTTTATTATTGAGAAAATATCTTAAAAAAAGAGTTCAAAGTTCATTAAATTGCAAATCGATCAAGGTCTTAGCAGATGGCACAAGATTCGATTCTGGCACGGTTATTAAAAAAGCGTATTGGAATGCAAACTCGATAATTCGGTCTCTTTTAGTTCTAAAAGTTATTAATTTAAAGGCGTATGATTATATTTTTTCACTAGCAATGGAAGTGGAATAAAAATTTCAAAAAATTAATTTAGCCTCTGAATACAAAAGTAAATAATGCATAATGGGACATGAGCCCTCAGGTTCATATGCCGACTAGATCTCTCTCCTTGTATTATGCACTCACTGACACACATTTGTCCTGTCAATTACACATCAGCGAACAAAGCATGCGAAATCTGCCAATCGCCTTACCGGCCTTCACCTCACCTGCCCTCACAACTCCTGTGGGTCTGTCTTGGTATTGAAGCTTTCCTCCAACCTTTCGATTCTTCTTTCTCTCCCCACTCCTCCCCTCTCAATCATTTCCATTTGTTCAATATGCACTTGGCCCTATCTACGTCATATCCTCACTCCTCAAAGGCTCTTGTGCTCCGTTAATCTTAGAGAGAATAGTTAATTTTGTGAAAGAATACCGAGCTTAGTTTGGTCTGTCTCTCGAAGTAGTTTTTTGAGGGAATTAGAGTTGGCTTGCGTAACATAATCGGGGTCTATAAGGGATAATATTTAAAGCAAGTGTGTAAAAATTTTATTTGATTAAAAGACAAAGCAAGCAAAACAGAATCTGCCAATCTACTCATTTACGTCTATTTCAATTGGAATTTGCCGGGTAATGTAAGAAACTCCTTTGGAATTTACCCTCTTTTCTAAGATAAAATAAGGATGCAATAAATGCCATATTGAGGAGAAACGAACTGATTTCTAACACATTTTAAGCAACCCTTTGCCGCCATTTGTAAACGGATAAATAGATAAATAGTAAATAAATAAAAATTATGAATAATAATTTTACCTGCCTATATGTGTTGTATTATAAAAAATGATCGCAAATGGGAGATATAAGATATAGCGCAATCACTCAATAAAATCAAGCGACTTGTGCTCTCAGAGCCTCCTAGAGGTGAGCTTAATCAACAGCTCAGAAGTCCGACACAAAATGGGATCTTTAAAACAGGCATCTAATGAAATGAAATCACAAATCGGGTAACCTGATGAATCCGGAATTCGAATGAAGTAGGGGCCTTTTGATGCTCCAAGCGTCTCTGAAACCTGTAGTTATCTCCCTGCGTAGGTGTTTTGATACGAATAGTTTTAATAAAAATTAAAATTTTGCCGCGGATAAAATTATGTTTCAAAAAGCAAGATCTCGAAAGATTAAAAGTTGAAAGAGAATGCAAATAAAATTTTGGTTTAATCAAATCTGTCTATGTTGGTGGAGGTAACCCGAATTTCGATCCTATTATTTCTTAAATTTCAGTCATTCAACATTCGAAAACCATCGAGTTTACACTTAACCAACAAACACTATCGTATTCAAATTCCAAGCAGAACTATGACAAATGGTGAGAGTGGGTTAATTAAAACAGAAAATTTAAACGAATGTCAACAATGTGATGAGATTGAGGAAAATACTGAGCAGCGAATAACAAGTTATGATATTTCAATCACTTTCTCTTCTGGAATAATACTTCCACCATGAGGTTCATCGCCACCTTCCATATCCTTAAGAACTATTGAAAATCCAATTTTCATTGTAGTCATTGTAGTTAGACATCAAGCTTCGCGTTGAGACAATATTGCCGAAGGCCAAGATGAGGAAATCATTTGATGGTAAACCCATTAAGCCGCATGGCAATGATGCTGATGAATAAGTGAATTCGTTCCACTGAGTGACTTGGAATGTGTGTGTTCAGGTTTGATTGAAAACAAAGCACCAACCCGCTTCATTCCACTTCATTGACTTGTTGTCCTAAGAGCCTGGATTTTGGGATTTACTATGATTTGTGTTAACCCAATTATTTTAAATAAAACTGAATTTCCCATTCAATTAAATATGTCGACTTTATCGTGTGATAAATGCTGTAGTTGCAACTACCCACTTACTAAAGCTGAATAAAGAAGTAGAAACTGAACAGTGTAAATTATTCGTTCACTACTAAGCAACTGTTCTGTAGAGTGCAGCAAACCTATGAGCCAGGGACTGGGATCAGAATTTGTGATCCAATAAATGTGTTTAGAGAGCCAGATGAGTTGACCCTCTTTCGATTTCTTGGTTCAATTTCCACTTCTGTCCATCGTCTGACCTGCGATTCTTTGCGTTGAAAGGCTTCCGCAAGTGCAAAAGATGTAGTTATTTACTTTGAAAGGGATATGACTAATCAACGAAGCTACTAAATTAATTATTTAAATAAATTCGAGAAATCGTTCACAGATTAAAAAAGCATAGATATATTCTATCTTATAATAAATTTCCGGAAAGTAGAGCAATATCCAAAAGTAATAACGAAAATCTATTCAAAGATTTCAATCCCTTAGATTTATAATTCTTATTGAATTATTATTTCAATTTCCGGTTAATTTGTGTACTACTAACTAACTAATTGCATTTTGCTTTGAAATAAATTAATAAATTCTAAAATACCTTTTGAAGTTAAGCAGTCAGTCGCCGTGAATTGAATCAATAATAAATTGCTATTAATTCAGATTATATAAATGCGAAGTATAAATTGGGCAAAGTGCTAAATCCACCAATCAAATGAAATACAACGTTGCCGACGGCTATAACTTTGCCTCCACGTCTCCACAATCCTTCTTTTCCTTCCCTTTCACTCTTTATAGGGCTATTTTATTGTTACTGATGTCCAGGTGCTCTCCCATAATTTAAGTCTGCTCTGGGAAATAATAGGAAAAACTGACCTGTAGGCTGAGCATTAACTATGGTAATTATTGAACAAACCACACCAATAATTAATTTATTGGATTTCAAAATAAATTATCTTTGATGACTTACTTACCCCATTACATCACTCTGCATCAAAATATACACCTAGGATTTAGTTCGAATTGAGTCCATGCATAAGGAACCACTCATTCAACCCTTCGACCAATCAACTTTGATCACCACGGGGATGAAGTGTTACGCTAGAATGTAGGAAAAAGATAGCGCAGTTTAGATCTTGGACTTTACCTCTATTTGTCTTCTCTCTCAAATATTGTCTTTGATGACTAATATCTTTTTTTTTAAATTCGATATAAGGTAACAATAATGACTGACTTGGAATGTAGAAAAGTGTCCATTCAAACTGTCATCACAAAGTTATGCGATCAAATCGAAACAGTACATTTCATTTTGATCATTAAGTAATTACTAATTATTCTATTTACTTATTTTTTGCGTATTCTAGCTAGTCTCGTTTGCGTCTACGTAGTGATTTGGGAAAAATTAATTTTTCATTGTATCATGATCTACCGCCTAACTTGCTCAAGGTGTTTATTTACTCTGATTATCTTACTCGGGAGCCCAAAGGTCAGATCACTTAATTTAGCACATTAGGACACGAAATAATTAATTATATTCATTGTAATACAGTGATAAAAACAAACTATCCATAATGACCTCACTTTCATTGTCCACTTCGCCATTCTCTGCCAAAAGATGTGCTACATAGTTGTAAATTTTGCATTGCGATGGAAAGTAAATCAGTATTGCACACTGCTATTAGATATTTTATATAAAGTGCAAAATTTCCGTTGCTTTTGCTAATAGCCTTTAACTTTGGCAAATTTTAATTTCTTCAATCAAGTTGGAAATTATCGAACATTGAGTTGTTGACCTAGCCTATGATAAGAAAGAAAATCACCTAAGTTCAGACAGTATTTGCCTGATAATGCTCTACGAAATATCCCATGCGATGGCTGTTAATCAGGTTATATAATACAACGCAATGTTGCCATGGAGAAAGCTCAAAATTTCCCAAAAGTGTGGACATCTGTTATAAGTTGGACGTGATGCCTATAGGTGGAAGCATGAAATGACAGGTGAAAAATACTCAATATAATGGAATCAAAATTTACCGTCATGCACGGCAGTTTGAATTGTTCGACAAGTTGCAGATAGAATTAAGGTAATGTATAAGTCATTAGGAAATTACAAATGAAATCTAACTGATCAGTCTAGTAGTGCTAGAACGAATTAACATCGACACACAAAGAATGCTCCAGAAAATTGGCACTTAAATTAGGTCAAACCTCCACAGCACATTAAGTCAGGTGCTTTTAATGGTATAACGTAAACCTGGAGATGAAGTGTGTGAAAATCAAAATCGGTTAGTCCTCTTTTGACCAAAATGAATTAGCGCGGTTGGCCAATCACAGCACTGACTGCGCACCAATGAGTATTAATTTACTTATTAATTAGCCATCAGCTACGCTAAACGTATGGAGTAAAATGTAAAACGCGATATTTTTAAATAAATACATTTTATGAAACAAAAACAGGAAAAGATTTAAAAGAGTCATACAAATCATTCAGATGAAACAGGATTGTGAACAAGAAAATACTTATATTCGTCTTATTTCTCATTAATCAAGTCAAACTTCTCCTTCCCATTAACCCAAACCATGTAACGAAATAATATGGGTAATTTTTCGACATTCTTCTTAATTTTTCAATTGAACTCACTTGGTTTATAGTAAAATTTAATCATTTCAGTTTCTCATCATAATTATTTTTAAATTTTTTTTTTCCCACCAATGAGAAACAAAAGATTCCTCATTTTGCTTGTAAAAAAATACCCGAAGGCAGTAAATTGTCCAACTGGTGGTAAGCGGAGTCGAGCAGAATTAGGGAATAAAGCATTTCTTCGATACTCCAACTTTTTCTGGGGTTTTTAGTCTGGTACTATTTGCTACTTATTATTAGAAATATTTGTCAACCATCTCCCTCTTTCTCTCTCTATCGCCATTTTGTAAAGAAATGGCAATCATGCTCTCTAACTTAATATTTCTGAAATCCACTTTTCCAAGCTGAAAATTTGATTCAACTGTAGGGCAAAATGATGAGTTTAATTTCATGAATGGCTTTTTTTACTTCTCACTTCGAACGACACTTTGATTCCTAGTTATTACATTTACTCTAAAAATCAATTTTGTCAAAATAAGAATAGTAAATAAACTATTGGGCAGTGCGAAAATAAAGCCTTTCATTCAGCTACGTGAACCTTAAAATGCGTATTTGTAGGTGAAACTGACAAAATCTAGGCTTATATGACTTGGTAAATGTTTTGAATTAGACCAAAAATTATAAACTATGTTGTTTAAATTCGGTAGTTAAGTTGGCACAATATTAGAAACTCCAACGTAAAAATATTGGAGAAATGTGGTTAGGTAATTAAATTATCTTCTTGTAATTTTGAGATTTTGTGTTAACGGAGGTCAGAACCAATGAAATTTCGGTCGGAAGTAGCTGTGCGTTATCTACAGCTCTGGACCTAATAATAATTCAAATATTATAGGTGTTGTTGAGGATGTCATCGTTAACTCGGGATGATGAGCCGTAAAATGGTCTTGTTGATTATATGGTCAACCCAGTCGATTGACTCCGGGGATCGATTGTCAAGACTCAATGCAGAATTTTAGTCGATCACAAAATGAGTAGTTCCAAAGTGCATTAGAACTATTGCAGTTGCCAAGGCTCTACCCTACTTCATTTGTTCTCAGCTTGTCTGCTTTACTCAAAGTTCTTTTGTTCCCCTACATAAACAAGTATATATACACAAGTCTACGTCACTCACATAAGTCTCTGATGCATCCCTATTCTCTCTATTCTCAAAAAAGTTTTTAAACCAAGGGTCTCCCTATTCTTCATTCTTTGGTGTGGAAACGATCGATAGAAGATAAAAAGGTGTTACCTCAGTTAGTCTTCATAGTCTTCACGATAATAAGCTATCACTCACTCCTTACACTTATTGAGGTAACAGTAATCGTGTTTAGATTACGCCATTAGTCAATGGACAGTTCATTTGACGGCATTTGTCATTAATAAATAGCCTCGCTGTTTACATCTCCTCCCGAACATATGTTATTCGCCATCTGTATCCTTCACCAAACATTGAAGAAATCTTGCAGTCATTTGCATGATTTCAACTAAGTGTGTAAGCGCCTTTCGTGCACCTACGTATTACAATAAGCTGTGTATTTGTTTGGGAAAAGCTCGAGCAAAAGGTGATCATTTAACAGTGCTAAAACCAAATGATTAGAAGCACAATAGTCAATTTGGTTAGGCAAAAGTGGTTCAAACTCTGTACTCAGTTGAAAAAATTTGCAATATATTTTTTTTATTTCTTCATTAAATGATCCGATGTTCCTACTTAAACTCGCAATTGAACTCTTTTTATCAAGGACTCATGAGGATATTGTTCATCATTTTATCTACTTAGCTTATATAAAATAAATTAGAGCTGACAATAAGTTTATTTATTTTTCATTTTGACAATATACGAGAACTTGCTTTCATCCTTAAATTGGGCTTTAGATAGACAATTGAATTCCAAATAAAACGTATGTGATATTGACATTTCGTAATGTTTGACTACCTCGTCTCTGCTGTAATTGATTTTGCCTTCTTAGAAGTTAGTATGTTGAATTGACAATATCGACCAAAGGAAATGTTGGATGAATAATAAAATTTGAATTTGTTAACATGAAAAATCTATTGAGATTTCTGAGGATAGCAAAACTATTAGGGCTGACTAAAGGAATCTCGCGAGATCTAGAATATTCTGAAATGTGCGTGTGAACGCACATACAGAGGCCTAGTCAGCTGATTAGAGGTTAGTATTCAATCTAAGGTGCATTAACCGTATTCACTAATTAACCACGTTTTAGAATTCACCATATTCTCAATAAACGATCTTCACTATATACGTTCTGTGTTCCTACTATTGTGAGCGTAGCCAAGTTAGCTTCTGGAACAAGGATTTTTACTGGAGAGGCTTCCAGGGGCTTGCTTTATTTGCCTGCAGATTGCTGGTCTTCCAAGAAAATTGCTAAGAGGATTACCTGAGTAGTATCCACTATGAGATAACAGTTTACACCCGAATCCAAAAAATTCAAATCTAGTAGAGTGCTTTGATGCCTTGGCGTTGCTCTTATCACCTTTTGATGCTCCTTTTAGCAGCTGTTGGACTAAACGTCAACTGATTTTAATTGCTTTCACACAATTCAAATTTTATTTTTTTATTCGTTTGAGCAATAATAATATGAGCATATAACATTTGTATGATGTTCGGTCAAGTCGGTTTAAGTCCTTTGGCACTTTGAAAATATGTACCTGGGCAGCAATACATCATTGTCATTGGTTCATTTTGACTTGCAGATTTGAACTTTTCAGGAAATCGTCGATAGACTGGGGTTAATGTTAGTTTTCAAGAGCAAAGATTTTCAGTCGTTTGCATTTTTACAAACTCATAATCCACGAACCCATTCAAAATTGTCCACCAGCCGAAGAAAGTGAACACTAGGGATTGAGCAAGTGTGAAAGACCGGGTGGTGGCACAGTTTCCGACTTCAGAATTATGTCAAATATAACAATTTCAAATTAATTTAGCATTAGAAAAAATCGTATACACTTTGCCATTAGGAAGGAGTGGATCCATAATTTCAACAGCGAGAAAATTTTTGAGGCAAAGAGTGAGCAGATTTTGTCCATGCTATTAGGAAAAGTTTTTTTTCTCTTCTCAACTATTTTCAGAGATCTTGTGAAGGGGCTTGCGCATTGAATCTGATATGCAAACTAACGATGGCATCCATTTCTTGAAGTCCTAGTTGATCAATACTCTCAGGGAAAAGTGATCCTGCCAATGTCATAGGAGCATTGCTTGCCTTTCGCCAGCGTCCGCAAGCAGTTAAAAGCATACTACACCTCAACACTTTCGTTAGATCGCTTTTAAGTTGGGTTTTTTTGGGGTGGGGGAGTAAATGACGTGGTTGACTGTTTTTGGTGATGAGGGGTTTATAAAAAAGGATCCTCGGTAGAGCTTTATTTAAGCTCTCCCCTTTATTTCTCCTTGAGATCTGATAATTCAAAAGAAGTTTTAGAATACGAGAATTGGGAAGAATTTTCATAATTAAGGAATTAATAAGAACCAATATGAACTATTAGCATTCAGCCGTATTTGAGTCTCATACTCGATGTTTGCTTAAAATAGGGTCTCTCTTTTCACTTTTACGGGTGTCTTACTTTGGATTTTCAATACATTTGAACCGAATTGTTCTGAAGCCCATTATGGATAGCGCTTTCAATGCTCATTATCTTCGTCAAGTCTCCATGTTAACCAGATTTATCCAGTGCGGTTAAGTTTCCATTTACTGCGAGTGCAATGGTGGACATCTGAGGTATGACTTTTAGAGTCTCGGGCGCAAAAAAGCATTTGTACATCGCTCTACTGAATATTGCTTAAACCTAAACACTGGATTGAAAACTTTTAATCTCATTCACGTACTCTCTGATAGATCGGTTATCAATGGCGCCAGTGAACCACAATGAAATTGCGATATGAAAATAGCATTTTATTTTCCGACCACATTTTGAACCAATTTAAAAAACTAGAGAAATTTTAACGCAAGTAAAGAAAAAATTTGAACCAACAAATAGCCAAAAAAGAAAAAAAGGTTACACTTTTCATTCGAAAAATGTATATTTGCTTGTTTCGTACCTTGTAAAGCCACGCCTCTCTGAGTGTTTATTCTATTTTGACAGTTCGCCTGACCTCCAATCGACCAATAGGAGTCAAGCTTACCCATAGCCTAGATTCTTGCCACTGTTTTTTCATAATTTTGCAAACACTGACTACTGCAATAAATAATAGATATAACATTTTGTTGAATTGACACAAAGATACAAATCAAACTATATAGCAAATCGTCGAATCCCTTATTTCTTTATTACAATTAGGCTAATATCCGAAATAGATTCAATGATGGGATGCGATAATGTCATTAACTCCTGATCACCTCCAGACACAAGATCTAAGAAGGAAAACTAATGAAGCTGATTAGTTGATGTTGCTGATAGATGTGAGTAATGATAAGACACATGGTTACCAAAATTAATTTGGAAATGAAAGTATGTGAGGCATTGCTGTGGAGAGCCACTATGCTCTCAAATCGAAGAATAACAGTGCATCATTGCAACTAATATTTCAATAACAGAATTTCGTACAATAATCGATTAGAAGGAAATATTTGCATGCCCGATCATGTGCTGAGGAGCACCATCTTAACTTCCCTAATATTAAGTGCTGATTCCTTCTTCCTCCCCAGTCACCAGGTTATTGGCACTCCATAGAAATCTAAAAGCATCTATTCAAATGCAAAGACGATGTTGGGCTACCGCAAAAGTGCATGTTCAAAACATTATAGAATTCTTTATGAATAATTGTACAAACCCCAAAAACTACAGGTAGTATAACGAAGTCCCCAGCGCTTCTCATGCTTTAGTTCCCAATCAAATGCTTATTGATTATTGTATCATTTAAGTTCACCTTGAGAAATCTAGTGAGTTAGGCCATTTTTTAGAAGTCGCTGCAAGTACTCAAGTACCTATTCCAAGCCGTATAAAGATTAGTAACAAAAGACAAACAGGTAGAAATCTTCATGTATTATGAATATATATATCATGAAATATGAACATTGGAGCATTACACAGCAAACCGCAGTGAACTGCAGTGAGAATATGGGTGTTTTTATGTTTCTGGAATTCAAATAAAAAAGTCTCTTGATGCCCTGAATTCAGCACCTACTTTTTCCTGACCTCTTCTCTGTGAATGACCTCATTGGAGCCGTTTTCTGTCCCACTTTGTCACATGCCTTCCATTTATTTTAGGCTACGAATCCTTTATCACTGCAGGAGTAATAACAGAATGTATTAGACTATCAAATGGAAAGGTGCACGAGAGCAGTTAATGGTAAATTTTTCTTCAAAAGGCTGATTTACAAATTATTTCAGTTAGTTATGGGTTTAACGATTCGATATTCGACTTTATTTCACTAATTAACTTCGACTCGCCGCAGCGGTGTCTTTGTTTCACTGTTCTTTAACTCTCGATGCAAACCATATGATCACAGGCAGTGCCTGATTGCGATTACTAATGCTGTCTGCAAAATCACGTTTCACTGCAGTCAACAACGGCAACAGTTGATCTCCTGCTAAGTCACACCTAAGAGTGTATCACCGCCTTTTTTGCGCACGTGCTTTTTCGCACACGATATATCACGCAAACTTACATACATTCAATGTATTATAGCGCGCCCATTTGCCATTGGTCATTAGTAGGGAGAGGGGAGATATCATGTGACCGCGTACTTTGATCCTTTTCCCAATTCTGCCTCGTCCAATCGCGCATACATTGTAGAACAAAGTGTGTCCTCTATCGCTCTCTGTAAGGGTACATTCACTGAAATCTTTTCAGCATATGCAAATCGGCGCCTCTTCATACCTTTCAGCCTCCCTTTCCACCCCTCACCCTTGCCCCCCTCCTCCTCCCACCCTTCCCTCTCCTACTAATTATGTCAAATGCGGAACGCGTTAGAAGTGAATTTGTGTGGTAGGGTACATTTAATCAATAGCGTAAATTTCCCCCTCTTAAAAAATCAGAAAATATTTCTGGGCTTTTGAAATTGTGACGTTGAAGAGAGTAATTTTTAGTAATTATTTAACAACATGACAGGCGCATCATGATGAAAATATGACCAATTGTGCAGGGACTTTATTAAAACATAGAACATACTCATGGCAAGTAGGGCATTAGGAATAATTTAAATATGCCTTTTGATAACTTGTATGGTATCAGGCTTGGTGTTTCACAGATAGAACATTGCGAAACTTTGAGAAGTTTCCCCTTAAAAAGCATTCCTGCCCCTAAATTACCACAATTTGAAAAAATCCCGCTAAATTGAGTTGACTTCACACTTGATCACCGAACCTGAAAACCACAGATTATGCCAATTAAGTGTTCAGCAATTTCTCAACTTAAATCATTTTAACTCTAGGTTTACTTATGTCTTCGAAGGGGGTAAAGTGAGATTTTAAATTGACAATATGGGAAATTCAGTGGAATGAAAAACCAACAGCATCGCCTTTAATATGAGACCTTAAACGACTTAGATGACCTTCATTTCCTCGAATCAGGTAGGTCCTAAACACTTGGTGACACCAAATCCAGTTCCGCCTTCAAATAAATCCTTGCTTTTCGTGAAGGAAATCTCTATATTTTCATTTAAAAAATAGTAGAAGCTGCACATTTCCCTATCAGGTTGACATTAAATGATCAATTTCTTCTGGCTAGATGAGGTAGGTTAATGTTCTCCCGACTTTCAACACAAGTAGTATATTCGCAGACAGTTTTAAGCTGATGGAGAAATTCAGATTGCTCTGAAATTTTCCCATCTGGATATTGTTAATGATGATATATAATGGTTCAATTGAATATTTAGGCAAATTACCAAGACAGTTTCACTTATCCTAGTGGAGGAATTAAGACTACGTCCCAGAATTTTATTTATATTTATGGTTCATTTAAAGCTACTGAGTACGACATTTTAATGTTCACGTGAACCTTAATGAGCATATGAATCAATGGGCAATTGGAGTGATTTCGTAGCATCTTGGACCAATCAAATCTCGCCTAGGCCAACTCCTCTTCTGCCTTCATATAGTACTCAAAACTTTTCTAATTCAAATCCATAAAGCGAGTTTTAAGTGGTTAGCTGGCATCTATTCCTAGATTACATACTGACTTGAAAATGCAACTTTTATCTTTAGAGTAATGTTTCATCCCATTTGCTGTTTATTTAGTTATTTGAACATTTTTCGCGCAGTTCACGAATTATTATACACTTGCATCACATTTCAAATACTAATACTTCTTCTTTATACAAAAACTGGCCTTTATTGGATTATTTAGCAAGAATTCCTCATAGAAATGACGAGTGATAATGGTAGATACTATAGTGGAGTGCTACTCGGTGATACGATCAAAATTCTTCGACATTTATAAAGTTTTAAATGCTGAGGCCGTTTTTTGGCTCATAAAACGTTCCGATTTGTTGAGAGGGACTGTTGGCTAGTAGGTAGAACTTAACTTGACATAAGAGACATTTTCTTCACCAGCATCTAGGTTGGTTTATTACTTTCGTCTTTTCAAAACTATCCTGTTGTCTTTGGTGTCAAAGAAGCCAGAAATTTAAACCTGTCGCAGAGGAAAGTTCATTCTCCGATAAGAACTGAAAAAGTCAAAAGTCAATTCAATTGGTTCATTCACAACAAAAATTCCATCCGCAGAATTACATGAAGTGATTAAAAGGTAACACGAACAGGAATTAAGAAGCAGATTTCATGTGAACAGATGTCTCAATTATCTAAGACTTAATCAAACAATGTCAAACAATATTTTGTCCCTTTGCACACAATGTCTTGGGATAAATATACCTTCCTGATATATAATCTAAACTCTCCTTGAAGCCATATTACAAATACAACTTCCTATACCTAGAAGACGGTCTGTAGTCCATATGATGACTTTTCTCTGCTTAATTAAGCGAGTCAATAAAGCGACTGACTGGCAGTGGACTGGTCTTATTTGCTGAAACGAACCAGGATGAATAGAAATCAGATTGCCTGGTACTGAGGAAGGAACTCCATTCACTGAGTCTTATAAACTTGGTTCAGAGTCTCAAAAATATTCCAATTTGCTTATTAGCCTCTTGAAACGAGGTTTATCTTATTTATTCACCTTCCAAAAGCCCATGCAAAATCAGAATTTGCGTTAAATTAACAACAACATGTAAACGACCCTATTCAAACTTTGCATTATCATTAAATATGACTGATCAAAGTAGAACTAAGAACTAGAAAACAACTATAACCTGACATTAAATATCCACGATTTTGGACTGGTGTTCACTGTGTTTCCATGACGAGTGTTGCAATGGTTCATAGAAAAATATACTCAAGTGAAGCTTTATTAAATTAGCAAATTCATCAATATAGGGTAAAATGATATTTCACGCCCCTATTCATCTCAGAATGTTCGTCAGTAGGAATTTAAAGGTCCAACAGTAAATCATTTTTGAGTTGTTATCAACTGTAGCAAAGAGTCCGTAATACATAAATAAAAAAATTCTAGCATTGGCATCGGAAGTGTCATTTACTGCAGCTGGATTATCCCATCAATGATAAATTACGCCAACACTTTCAATAAAGTGGGTCGAAATAAGGACGACAGCCTTGCCTTCACTTCTAACTTGACTGACAGAGAGGCTTAATGGCTGTAGATGAAGCCAATGCTAAATTGTAGATTTGAATTGGTGAAGGCCATATAAAAACAAGCTTATTGGAAATTTCTATGTCAATATTATATTGTTGAATATATCCAATTATCCGTTTATAGAATTTTGTGGCAATAACAAAGCGTTCTATTCTGCCTCCCCACTGCTATTTCAAAGAAAATATGAGTGTGTCAAAAAGTTCTCAGAAAAATTACATAGCCTATTTATTTCATTCTACATTCATTTATCTACATAGGCTCTATTGTTGTCCATAAAAATTTGCATCAATATTTCCACCCGTAGAATTTGGCAACGTGAAATTACGTGCTTTTTCGCTTCATCTAAAGACCTGAATCGGGTGCCTTTAAGGTGTGCCTTCATTTTTGGAAACAAGAAGTCTGAGGCAGCTATGTCTGGATTATAAGGAGGATGTGGAAGTGTTTTCCAACGAGCATCGCACGACGGGGCTCTGACAGCTCTTGAAGAAAGTGCAGAGACCTTTTCAAGATTAAACAAAACTTGACTGGGCAGTTTACCACGCCGTTTTTTGGTGAGAGATATTTTCAATTTCTTCAAAACGCCTTCATAATAACTTGAGGTGACCGTTCACTGTCCTTCTAGAAAGTCTATTAATATTACTTCTTTTGAATCCCAAAAAATAGTGGGCATGGTCTTCTTAACGGACCTTTTAGCTTTGAACTTCACAGGCCCAGATGTTCCTTTCGTCTTACTTCAAGACACATGCTCATTAGAAATACTTAATGAAACCGTGCCTCAGCATTTACTTAAAAAGGCAATAACAAATGTAAAAAATCGCACAAACTTAACTTAGGGAAATAACTGTCATTGTCTCACGACTACGCGGAAAATATAAAGACAACTAACAACAGCAACAACCAATCACATCATTCTGGTTCATATGAATTCATTAAAGTTCATGTCAAGTTTCAAGTCTCAAACTTCTAGCCGTTAACGCTATGGCGTGCGATATTGACTGACCGACTTATTGAGGATGAGGGATTAGTGGAACCATCCCCATTTTATTTGTTCATACGGATCTGTAGAGGGGTTGGTTGATATTTGTTTAGGGGATTTTAACTTCACAGAGTTCCCTGAAAGTAAACGTTAGTAAGCCTCCGCTTATTGTACCAATCGGGCATCAGCAGGCCGCATTCTAATTTTCTACATTAGTTCCTTTTATTCAAAAAATAAAAAAAATGGAAAAGTTTGTTCAGGAAAATAATGCTACACATCACATTTGTATGCTTCTCAAAATGGATGACTGGAATTTGTTGATGAAATCTCACCAAAGTCTCATTCACTTTAGCAAGTGGTGATTTTAGTCATTCAATTCAATTTTCGATGGCAAATTCAATTGTACACACTCACTTTCCATGCTAATAGAATAGAAGCAAGTGCAAATAATTGCGCTTTATAACACGACAAAATAAAGAAATATCTTAATTTTGTTACTCCAATTTATCCCCACTGGGATATATGGGTACTTCGCAATACGACGTAGTAAACCTATTCGCTTATTTAATTGGGACTTCTATTCCCAGTCGATTTGATTCCTAATTGGAGTGACCTAAACCGAAGTCGCCTCCGCTTCATGACAATTGCTCAAATTTGACGTCTTATTATCACTCTCAGGAAAACGAAAAATGTTCTTTTTAATAGGGAGAAATAATCCGATCACGAAAATATGGGAAATAGCAAAGAGGTATATAATAAAGCTCATATAAGGGAGACAAGTAGACAGAATTAACAGATTCTGGACTTCAAGATTCTTGACTGAATTTTATCGAACTATTCCCTTTTTTACTGAGTATAGTTCAAAGGTTATCACAGGTTATCACAGGTTATCAACCAAATTTGTTAAATTAAATCATTGATCGCTTCTTCTATCAACCAAGAACAACTAGCCAAGATGCTTTGGACGTAGCAGACCTTACTTTAATATTTATATCAAATGGCAGGCTTTATGAAAGTTGCCTTTAGCCCTTTGGTTGGTTTCGGGCTTCACAGAGGGGGGAGGAACATCAGAGTCACAAAAGTCGCGAGGAGAGACAGAAGAGTGACTTAGAGGTGTAAAAGTGACAGACGCAAAGATAGAGAAGAAGGTAAGGTGAGTACTGAGGAAGTGGTGGAATATGATATACAGTAGTGGGGTCATGGCAGTTTGAAGTCAACTGTCAGTTTATAGACTTTCTTGCCGTATTAGTATACGTTGTCCATGGTGCACTACGTGGAGGCAAGTCTATCGCGCACCTCATAAAGGCGTGCCCACTGACAACACAAGTCGTCACGAGCTTAACAACCTTATCAGCTGCTTTCATCACATTGTTAATAAGAAATAATATAGTACAATGCGCTGAGTACCACTTTCTACACATTTTCCCTTCTGCCTTTCTCCATCTCAATGTTAGCAACAACCATTTGTCACTAGCCTAGGCTAATAATAAGAATATTGGGTAATAAGCATCAGCGTTTTGTTCTCGAACAGTTTCATCTTTAATATATCACATCTACGTTGGGTATAAGTTGGCGTATTGTGGTGTCTAATTAGTTGGTGCTTTGGTTCAAAACTTCAGTGGGTCCTGTTCTACCTCCTTACCAGCTATTGCGATTCTTGTGGCAGATTCCAAATGTTCGTTTAACGGTATTGACAATCATATATCTGAAAATGAGAACGTCTGCTACGCCCGAGGTTACGAAATTGATACTCATCGCTATGCATACAGTGATATGGATGGCCAACCACACTGGCAGATTGTGAATTTTTCATAAGAGTAACACCAAGACACCTTCTTCCCACACAAACCAAGTGCTGTCCACTTTGCATAATTGGCTCAGAAAGATTGTCTGAAAATGCATCAACTGTGACCAATGTGAATGTCTGCAAGGTCAGTGGTTGCGAGATCGATGTCTATGCAGCGATTTGATTTGCCATCCCCACTAATTAAGTCTGGTCAACAAAAAAAAGGCGCTAGAATTCGAGATTTTCATTACTAGTGTTTCCAAAATATTCTTCCACCATAGTCAGTAGATTTTACCGCTCCCTTCAACTTACATTCAAAGCTTAAATCTTAAACAAATAAAGTTGAATTGCAAGAAGAGACAGATTTATCACTACCATTGATATTAGCACTGTAAGAAGTTCGATACCGAATTGAGTTTAAGACGTACAACACATGCCTTCCCGAAGTAGGGAAGCGTAAATTGGCTCAAATACTTGGAAGTGGAAGGGGAGAAGAGAAAGGAGTAAAAAGAGAATGGATAAAGATTAAGAAAGAAGGAAGAAGCGCACACATGTGGATTAAATAGTGATTGCATGGAAGTAAAGTACAGGCCAACTCCGCCATGAAACAATGGGAGCATGTGTAGAGCAGCGGTAGAGAAGGAGTTTATATACACAGAATTGCAGGTGTGTGTGGAAGATTGAAAGTTTGCTTCGCCAGAAAAGTCATCAGAAAGGAAAGTAGGATTGTTTCGGGAAAGGGAATTTTTATCGTCGCTCTTCATTTGGTTTCAAACTAATGCTGGAAGGGCGACGAAAGGCTTCATCCAACGATCTTTAGGCCATGGTTCCACTAGGAATCGGCCTTGTATTTTCAGTAATACCACTAGCCTCCGCTCCGCCATTGCCACTAGCACTACTTCCATTATTACTACTGCAAATTTCTCGCATCAGCGGAGAAAGGCCATCCAAAGAGACGAGTTTGGCAAACTCCGTCATACGAATCTCCAATGATCGAAGGTCAACAAAAGCTAAATGAAGGCGTGTGAAGAGTTCAGAGGCCTCACGTACATGTTTCGGGCCAGCGCGCCAGCGAAGATAGTTCCACAGAAAGAAGAGGTAGACACGTCGTGAAGAGGCAACAATTTTTTGAATACTTTCGTCCACGGAGTCCTCGGTAAAGAGCTTGATTGCAAGAAGAGCCATTCGAAGAACATCGTCGGTACCTGTTAACTCCTCGAGATGATTGAAAGCAGCCATTGTATTTGTCTAAAAGTTAGGCGAAAAGGTTAAAAAGACTGGGAGAGGACTGAATGTGAAGAAAACGCAAATACTTCTACAAGTAGCACCACCATTTTATATTGTGTACACGCGATAAAAACGACTATAAAAATTCCAACATTTCCCTGCACTTCTAGAAAATTTGACAAAATAAACACTAATCAAAAGTTGTTCTATGGAATGGGGAAATGCTATTTGCAAGGATTTCACGCCTTTTAATGGTATTATCAGGTTCCAATTCAGAAAAACGCTAGCTTTAGATTGGTTACATTATCAACCGGTTTAAGGTCCTCGGTGTATGGTGCACTCATGATGATATATACATATCGGTAGGTATGGGAGACAGAGTAATACTCGGAATTAATACACCGTTCATGAACTACATATATATTAGGGGTAGAAATAAGAAATTGCTCATTTTAAAAGGTTAGGGATTTAAAAAAATACTATATGGTAATGTGAATTCCATCATTGTTCGCAAGCTCTCTCCATTGGCATTGTTGGTCTTCTCGAGTTAAAAACAAACACTTATTAAAGCGGCTTTCGACTTCAGTCGCATTTCCAATTCGTTTTACTCTTGGAGCGTGCTTCATGGTCCTAGAGAAGCGATAATCGAAGGAGGCGCTAGAACCTCTCAATTTAATTCCTGAGTCTTTTGGGGATCACTATCGCTTTATGGGTCAGAGGACACTGTTAGGTTGAAGAAATACTAAACTTCTGATAAATAAACGCGTATTTCTAACTGAGATTTCTATTTCAGTCTTCCCATTTTTCGACAAAAGAAACTTCGGTTGCAACTGTTTCGCACAGTTTTAGAAATCGCTATTAGATCATTCCATATAAATCCAGTAAATGCATAACAGAAGCTTCCGAAGGGTTAACCTTGAAATGGAATGGGTGTTTAATTCGGAAATAATTATTTTTTTTTCCACTAACGTTGTCATTAATGATCTACTTCTAGTCAATATAGAAATGCGCGCTTCAAATTTAATTACACATTTCACCATGGACATGTGGGTTTTGGGATGTTTCTTCCATAATTAACTGGAGATATGATTGGAAAAGGTATTGTAACACGTCTTTATCAAAAGTTGCGAGGCGATATGGCGATTTGGAAACTTTAAAACCAGAATAGGCGCTAGCAGACTGCAGGCATTTGGCCATAAAATCCAATCAAGCCTTGACCAAAGAAAGGCAGCAAGCAGTGCAAAAAGCAAAAAAAGCAAAAGAAAATTAAAGTGGGAGAGTGGGAATGAACCTTGTAGAGCTCAAAATCCTCTTTTAGACGATCAAGATTGACACTTGCTTGGAAGGATGAGAATTCCCGTTCATCCTCTGGAGTGGAGATATCATCTAACATGGAAACCGTTACGGAGGAGAGGGCACCATTGCGGTCCTTCACGGGGTACCTCAGCTTTCGAATATTCCGCTCAAAGAAAAATGAAGAGTAGAGTACAATCATGCCGTAGATGTTGGCCTACAAAGTGAAGTACATCACATTAAAAAAGCGTAAGTTAAGGGGGGGGGGGTGGTGAGATGGTGATACCTACCCTGAGTAGACCAAGTTGGGCAGGCTTTCCGATCTCGTTGAAGTACGGCAACATCTTGACAACACGAATGATTCGACGAATACAGATGTCCATACGATTGTACTCCTGTTCTAAGGTGACAGCAGCTTGCGTATCAAGAGGCTCATCCGGCGAAAAGGGCTCACGAATACGTGATACACAGTCATGGAGACAGCTGAGGAGGCTTCTATCAGGTTCCATAGGCATAACGGTATCCAGAGCCACACGACGGTGTTGATACGGTAGTGACCTGCGGCATTTGATGTGATGACAATTCATGGTGAAGTTGGTGCGGCGACATGGTTGTGCACCTATGAGACCGGAAGAAGTCTCTGTAGAGTTGGAGATAGTTGGAGCCGGTTGTAAAGATGAGAATGGACCCTGTAAAAAATGGGAAAAAGAATAAAAACTGGAAGAAGGCTGAAAAGTTGCCCTCTAAATGTACCAGAATATTTTTCCTGAATCATATGTAGCTTTACAGTTTTTATTTTCATTTTCGTATCGTTACACCTCCACTTGTCTCAACTCACCCCACATCAACTTAGCAAAATCGGAGCTGCAGAATATCGAGTTTTACCAGGCTCTACCTCGAGGTGGTTAAGCTACTCTGTCACCGTTACCCTTCACACGAACAGCTTTAAAGTAGCGCAGTACAAACGCTTGCTTGCGCAATTTTTTCTGTTCTTCTCTATCTCCTGACTTACGTCCCACACATATTCTCTATTGACCTTGCTTTTCTCACACTTAAATCAAGGTCGTTGACATATAGTAAAATTCGGCCCACAATCAATCCTTGGAACACTGGTTTGAAACCTTTTTAGCTATTAACCCCACAAGGTTCACTAATTCCTGATTGAAAAATTGTAAAACACTTCATATCATCAAGCCACAAACCTCTGAAAGAGAAAGGAATTCGAATAAAGATAACATAGTATGATGAATCTAGTTCCAAGCAATATTACAACGAAGAAACTTCTGAATGCTTCTTAAAAGTGTGTGGTGACTACAGCGCCATTGTTTTGAATTTTACTGCCAATTCTAGGCCAATAAGCAAATCCAATTCCCGAAAGGCTACTCACAGAACAGAGAGTTCAACTGACGTGACTTCAAATCTAAATTAAATAATTAAGAAGGTAAGATCAATACAAGTAACACTTATCACATTAAAGATCAGAAGTGAGAACCGAATTTGAAGGCCTTCTGAACTCTATTCCTGCCTGCAAAGACTTCTAAAAGCCGGTGAGAAACAATTACACTATAAACGATAAATTCATTTGATAACATACACAACGACTATGGAAAAGGCGACAATTCATTTACCCTCAACCCCCCCCCCTCCCTCCCCTCCCACTATTCAAAAGATTAATTGATTTAATGAAAACGAAATTACAAAAGTTGTTAAAAATGGTGGAGGGGTTTACAATATCCACACCTCCCCCCATTCCCTCTCTCCCTCTTCAATCCACCTGAATGTGTTGTTTGGAGTGACCTCATTAGACGCCATTTCCACCCAAATAATTACAGCTGTAGCAGCAGCACCCGCTTACTGTAGAGCAGTACATGAGCAATTTACAGCCGGATTTCATCATAAGAGCTCAAACGTGATGTGATATCAATCAAGCGTGTCCAACTTTTCCTTAGAACATTATAAATCAAAGCCGTGTAGAGATAATGTTCACCTTGAGTGAACTGTGCAATGCGCTTAAATCCAGTTAGCTCGTTCCAACCTGCTAGTACATGGAGATGGAGAAAAGCGTTAATGAATTGGTCAGTAAGGTCCAGTAGGGATACAACCAAATACTAAGATGCAGTAAGCTACGCTCATTTTAACAAAAATAAAAAAATCAACTTCAATTCAAATACCTAATCGATCACTTTTTTTTTTTTTTTTTTTTTTTTTTCAGTCTTCCCCCGTCCTAACTTATTGAACTGCATTTCTGTTCCTTGAGTTGAAACGCTTTTTAAAGTTAAAAATTGTAGTTTTTCGCCTAGCTATGAACAATAAGGGTGCAGGAGGCATAATAGTAGAGCCCGGACAGCTGTCAATTAAGGAATCACATGACGAGATTAACCCCATCCAGTGAGCGATGTTATTTAATAAATGGAGCTAAAGATTCGAAGACGCCTTTTTTTGAGCTGAAGAATACGTTTCATTTCTATGGTTTTGAGACTAGACTAGCTGGCAATGGTGTGATATCTTCCAAATTGCCAAGTGGCTCCTATAGCAATGGGACAGAGAAACCAAAAATGCCCACGAACTGTTTAATTTTCTATCTCATTACTCAAAATCCCTAGAGTATTGTACGAAATTCACCCGACCCTGATAAAGCCAGGCATGTTTGCTAAATGGCCACAAAATAGCCAGAAATATCCGTCCTTTGTTTTTGTTTTTATCGAGAGCAAAAAAAGGAGATAAATTCTGTTGAGCTATCACCCTCCACCCATCTTCCTCTTTACAAGAGGAGTGAGATTGAGACGATTGGTGATAAGGGGGTAAGGAAGGGGGGGGGGAACGAGAGGAAAAAGAGAAGTGACAAATCACCAACAACAACGAAGGCAAATTGTCGTGATGTGACAACGCGAAAGAGGAGGGAGAGAATTATGCGGTGATTGCAAGCAAAGATAAAGAGGGAAATGCGTAAAGATTTACCTTTGTGCCCTTCACGTCCCCTCTCATTCATTTGGGCTCAATCGCATCTTTTCCTCCACCGAAAATTGCGTGCTGATCTTGAATTCAGGACGCCTACAACTCTCATCTACTATCTGATCTAACCACCGCGAAAAAATTCTGTCACACACCAACACAAAAATAAGAACTAAATAACGGACATTTGGAGAAAAATTAAACACTAATTGCGACTTGCATACGTTAAACATTTGTGTCAAGCCAGAGGTCAGGATGAATGGAGTAACTAATCGAACTTTTATCATTAAAGAAAAACAATTTCCTTAATCAGATGCATCCTTTCGGTAAATCGAAAAGACAGGGCAAATGCATTGCTCAAGCAATCCCTCAAATGTCACTCACCTATTGCTAAAATGACAGCTCGGATATCTCAAAGAGGCGAGTTTCAAACTCACATGAACTTTTATTAGTGGTGACGCATCACTTTAAACTCCCAAATGCCACTGTTAGTACACGACCTTTAAATGATACTATACATTTTTTCAGCAGAAATAGACTCACCTCATTTAGGAAAGACGGCGCTGTTGGAAGAACACCGGTCGATACCTGGTTTGATGTTGGTGGCGGAAGCGGGGGCCCACCAACAAATTGATTTCCACTTTCTGTGGGAGGCGGCGGAGGTAGACTTGGATGGAGATCTGGCATGGAAGAGGAGGGATCAAAGGAGGACTCAGAAGGAACTCCACCAGCACCGTTGCCACCTCCCATAGCGAAGTGGAGTTTCATAGTGGCGTCGAAGAGCGGAATTTGTCCCTGGGCACCGCGCGAACTTGCCATATCATTAAAGAGCTAAGAGAGAAAAAAGGGTGGGGCGTAGGATTAGCTACTAGTGCAGAGTTCAACGCAATCGCTCTCACCCCTTTTAGCCCAACCAGCACATCACATAAATCGGAAAGAAAACTATCTAAAATAGGGAAATTATCAACAAATATAGTCACACTTCATCCGATTTTCGTAGGTCTTTCGTAAATAGGAGGTTGGCTAGAGGTTTCTACTCGAGCACATATTTTACAGAGAAAAAACAACACGAAACTTCAGTAAGATTAGGCTATAGTTTTGTATTCAAGGCTTTCCATTACTGCCCCACCTGACAATATAGTTCACAAGTCAGTTGTTGATAAAAAGAAAGTACAAAGTGAAAGGAAATAGGCAAAATATTTGCTCCTAAGAATAAGAATTTATCAAATATAGGGGAAAACAACAATTAATTCTACAACATGAGTTAAACCAGATGCCAGAAGCAAAAATCGATTTTAGTACAAAAATGCTGAAGAGTTTGAAAAAAAGAACATTAAATTATACATTTAGCAGAAATTTTAGCAATTTGGGAATGCTTAGGCACAAATCAAACTTCAAATGGAACCTTGTATTAATTGAAAAAAATGTTATTAATAAACAAGACATTCGTTGTTCTGTAAGTATACCTCAGAACACGTAATATCCTATGAAATATTCTACATTGCAGTACAAGGAATTTGAGAAAAGAGACGCGAGCAGGAAAGGAAGTATACCGAATGTGACTTAGCACAGATTTTACAGAATAAGTTCAGCACCTCAATCCCTCCATCAACCCCACCCACACTCAACTCTACTGTTCCTGAAGAACATCCGGAAGGATAATTGACTGGATGAATGAATGCATAATAGAATATCCACCCATCCACACTCTAACTCACAAAAAGCACAATTGAAGTAGAGTACCACACAGACGACTATACCTTCGTAAGTGTTCATTATCTCATCTCAATTGCCTTATTTTTGCATTTTAAAATAGGCGATTCGGTTAGTGAAAAGAACTGATCCTGCCGTAATGGCAATATATGTGGACCCGCTAGCCGTATGGGGAATAAACGGTGGAGAGCATAGCAGAGAACGAGAATAGGGACAGTACTATTGTTACTGCTATTACGCAATTAGAAAACAACACAAATCTAAGGTTGTCAGTGGCAATGGTAATGGTTGTCACACACACACGCACACACAAACATTGCATAATGCCCGGCCGGCGGGAGTAAACTAGTCGAGAAGGCCTAACAACTTGATTCATGGATACAGTGCACCTTAAATGTTAAACGAAAACAAACAAAAGCCATTTGTTGCGATTCATGTCCGAGGCAAAAGACTAAACACAAAGTTATATGTATATGCCAAAATTTGAATAGGCAATGTGATGTAGACATGCTTGATACAACACCAATATTTCCCATCAATACTCAAAACACTAATACCAAGAGCGAAGCAACAATCACTTTATTATTTAATATAGTAGTTAGCGCAAAAGAAGGAAACTTCGAAGAGGCGGTAAGTCGGATTAGACTACGAAGAGAGGTGAAAAAGTTAAATGAGCAACTGATTAAATACGGCGAACGGTATTAACGCATATATATATACTAAAGTAACCATAGCAGAACGCTGACCAAAAGAAGACCATGATCTTTTATTCGAATGGTATTTAATAAGATCAATACATAGGGAGGACTGATAGGTAAATATTCGAACTAGGCTATCTTAGCGCTTCACCAATTTTTCCAGCTGTGAAATTACCGTCTAGCAGGTAATGAAATTGAAAGGAAACTAAGGAGAAAACGAACATCACATCAGTCGAGTGAAGTAAGGAAGTGCTCAAAAAGAAATTAGGAAGAGGGAGGGGGGGGGGTATTTCTCTATTAGCCTGGCAAAAGAAAAGGAAAGAAGTGGCATTTTGATGTGATAAAATTGCGCAGGTTCTAAATGGAGGTCACAACTTGTACTACTATTACTAAATTCACACAGTTACGGTAGACCACCGTCCCCATTTTCGCATAAAGGTAGAGTTTGCCAGCTTACTCTCTTCTTTCAAGAGTGGGAGCATAATTCAATGCTCATAGTACCGCAATTAAGATGTCATGAAGGTAGGTAGAGAGTAAGGACAGACATTAGAGCGCAGTACATTCCAGCAGAAGACTGGATATACGAATAGTTAGCTATCAAGCGAGAAACATGAGATAGGCCAAAGAGAGAACTTGAGAGCTGAAAATACAACCAGAGAGCGGAAATAAAATCACTCTCGCTCGCTCTCTCTCTCTCTCTGAACATAAAATTGGAACTGGCACTATATACGCATGCGTAGCGAAGGCTAGCGCAACTGCAGGACAGCAAGCGTTCGATATTGAACGGAGCTATTGCTACTTCAATCATACCAATCTGCACTGGTCATTTGTGAGGCTAGCTTTTGTTGATTTGACAAAAAAAGCAAAATGAATCAGATAAGATAGTATGGTAGGAAAATGACTATGAAGTCTAAGTGGATGCTCTTCTGCATTTGTTTAGTTGTTTTCTCCTCAAGAAAAGTAACGTCATACGTATACTTCAAGCAATCGACACTCTGTATTAAGTTCTAAAAAACTTATACTCTAGTGAAAAGATGGGAGTACAATACCGGATAGACGATGCGAAGGATGATATGAACCGTGATGCCAAAATTCAAGACCACCAACACCATAACAGTCTCGCAAATCAAAGCTGCCTACTAATGCAGTAGCCAACAGCGTCTAGCATGTCCTATCCAATAAATAGGTTGATCAAACGACTGTATGGTACCTAAATGCCTTTTTTTCTAAGAAAATCTAGACAACAGGATCCAGCAATTGGCGCAAATTAGGAATATTCCCAAGTATCCTAAGGCCCAAAAATCATATCACTTACAAAAGAGCTTCATAATCCTCGACTTCACAACTTCAATGACTGAGAATACATAATTTTGTCAATATTTGCGATATCTAAAGACGACATGTATTAGCTGCAAATTATAGCTTATGCCAACTGGTGACCCTGCAAATCTAAATGTGGGAGTGGCAACCAATCTTTAGATTACCTGATGTATACCTCCTGCTATTAGACAAATGTACAACACAGGATTAAGAAAATGCTGACAGACCTTCCCACTTGAGAACCAACATCTGCAATCCTCATTCTGGCGTCTTTAAATCTGAGCTTAACCGATCGACCGAATTCTGATAACGTCTAGGAGGTATTTAGTGTTTGTAAATCAAACAAACCCCAGACCAATCTAGTACATCAGTACTAACCAGAACAGATAGGTCAGATAACTAGAGTGGCCGAACATCTGTCCGTTATCAATATATACACTTTTTTAAAGACAGCGGGTCTAGACATCCAAAATGACTGACATTCCACTCCCTCCTCCTCCCCCCCCCCTTCAGCTTCACATCGTCTGGTGTGTGAAAGGATGAAAAATAACTAATAACGGGGGGAAGGTTTCACGAACATTTAGCTGACTATTTTTTTCGTTGGCTTTCACACAACCCAAGATGGGCACACAGGCGTAGAAACATGTGATGAAGACATGGTACTACGTTGAGGTCGTGTCCTTAGGCGCGAACAAGGCGGAGGTGGTTTTAAGGTCACGGTCGGCGGGACTGGTTGTGTGTACGCACTTCACCTTAAATGTGTGTCCTCTTAAGGAGGGGGAGGAGGAGGTCAAATCTGCGTTGCACTGCGTGGTTGTTCCAATCAATACATCTAGCACTAGCCCACCCTACTCTTACTCCTGCTACCTGTAAATAAACACCAATGCCGATAAATTACCTTCCTTTGTGGGGCAGATCTTAGGGCACAATTATTTCTTACACAAAAAGAGATAATATATAAGTGCTAAAAACTAAATGTATGCTATAAACATAAAAAAGCGGAGGAAAACGATCTAATAGAGAAATCCAAGGATGTCTTACCTCATCTTCAGGATGGTAGATGGCAGATAAGCTGCTTTTATTTCAAATGATTTGATCACAGACCAAGGTAATACCATCCAGAGGACCTCCAAGTTCTACTTAGTGAACAGAATGGTAAATCGCACTGAATAAGTCCGGTTAACACAGTATGATCAAGATAAAAGAGACGTGTTGAATTATGCAAAAGGTTCGTGGTAAGTACTTTCAACACTTGCTGTGGGACTATTGAATGTTCAATATGCTGTTATTCGTAATTTTCTGCATTCACACGTTTTCCTCTTTTATCTTGATCATTCTGTATAAAGATTGGCGGAATGCGAGGTAGGCTAAAACATGACGCTTTCAGCCCAAGATGGGCTGGGGAATTGTCAATATTGGTAGTTATTACTACTACTATTACTATCATTGGACCACTCCATCCCAACCCCACACTCCCGTCCAGATTTACAGATAAAAAGGCAGAATTATGGAGTTAAATACGAACTCTATTTTTATACAAAACTATAAATGCGCTTGTGGTTCGAGTCCTTCTACATAATCATCCACTCCAGTATTGAAAATTGGAAGTGGGGACAAACCCCTGTCCCGGTAAAATTGCCTGTTAAATATAACGATATGATGACGCTTTGTAATGGGAACTACTGCTACACCGAGTAATACACATATTCAAAATCTAAACCATAAAAGTCTATAAGCGACTAAGAGGACGAAGACTATAGAACGTTATATGACGCACTTCGAAATGGGCTTGTGAATGTCACCAAAACACCACTTTTCAATTAGCGTTGACAAAATGTCGCTGAATAGCACCTTTTGCCCCATATAGACAGGCAGTGTATACAGTCCTGTGATGTAATAAGACAATTAGAAGGGGATACGCGACCGACTTATCTCTCCAAATAGCTCAAGGATACACTTAATTATAACAGCCGTTAAACAGCTATAGTTCTGCTTGAAAAAGCTCCATTTGTAAATATATTAAAGAGAATATTCTGTATAATCTCGAAGCATATGGTTAAGATGGAGATATCCAAAATACCTACAAAAAGCAAATTACCAGTGCTGGAAAAATCTAAATCGCTGGCTTATGAAATACTGATTACAAAAATAAAGAAAACAGATCAGAACAAAAAGTGTTCAATTTGATCAAGTCATTGGGTATATTTCAGTCAACAATGTCGATTCCTACCTCCAAAAGCGTAACATATCCACCTCAAGAGATTTTGAGCAAAACCAGCAAATTACGAAACTGGCAACTCTAGGCGAATGCCCGAAGGTTTATTTTGCAATACTGATAGGATCACTTGTCCTCAGGCGTAGCGACCTACTGAGACTTCCAGTGTCCGATTTCCACTCGCTTCCATGTGCTATCAGACTAATTTGAAATGATTTGTTAAATACATGTAAACATAAACAGCCGTTTGTAAACAAACAGGCGCCTAGTTCAAACCGCGAACCAACTATCGTCAAGGCTAAGCTCCAAATGAATAAAATGGCCTCAAATACATGAAGTCACGGTGATATCAAAGACAATGAGCTCTAAGGAAATTTTTGTTTTCAGCACAAATAACCTCAAACTTCACCACATTTTCTACCTCTCAAAAAATATAAAGGCTACACATTTCCTCTTCAAACAGTCGTTTCTTCGATACGCATCTTTTGAAGAGTGGCTAAAGAGAGAAGCATTATTTGTAGTATAGAGAAAACGTATATTAAAATGAACTTGATTTCGGATCAAAAGAAAAACCGGAGAAAGGTATCAGAATTTTTGTCCCGATTACACTGTAAAAAGTTCGCAAAACTACAGGATGACTAATGAGAGTGTATATACAATTAGAGCAGAAAACTATTTGAAAATCAGATAGGGTCATGGAAAAGAGAAAACTAGCTCAGTTAAAGCAAACTTACGTTGGGGTTTTCATTAGCAAAGACGAATTCCTATTAAGATGCAACAAGGTATCAATAACGGGGGAGAAAAAAAGAGCTTTAAAAAGCGAAAAACTACTGGTAGTCTGTTGCTGAAATTGCCTAATTCACTAAGGGAGACTTACATTATTTTGGACGTTCGGATACATTGTCGCCTCCGGCTAAATATATATAAAAAAGAATCCCTTTTTTAAATGATTTTGAATGTGCAGAAGTGGGGATATTTTGCACTATTGTAAAAGCTTATAGACATTTGACCTATGAGATATTTGCGCCCATCCAGAAAGAGAGAGGACTTCAACGAAAACGGCCATCATTAGAGCCAAAATTTTAATTAATTGTTACTGAAACATTCAAACTTGGCGATCTTTTTGTGTAAATCCAAACTCAGATAAGAATTACAAACAGTTCGAAATGAGTCAAACAGGCTTAGGAATTGTGAAAGTCGTATTAACCCTTTAACGCCCTTAGGACCGTACGGTCCTCTATCAAAATAGGCTTCATTGGTACTAGACTCGTAACAGAAGGGAAAACAGTGGGAAAAATTTTCTAGAACACATACAATAATTCGGGCGTCAAGGATTAAGACAGAGCCTTCAAATGGATGACTTACATTATAATCAGTGGTTTGCAACATCAACGTTTGTTGCTGAAATGAGATTTTTAATGAGCAAGAGATAATGAATAGCTTCTTCTACTTAGTGCAAGGTGAAATACAGAGAACGTGAAAAAGAAAAACTGATGAGGAAAGAACAAATCTATTACTTCATTCAACACAGATACACTACATCCACTTTCAACAGGCCTTAAAAACTAGAAACTAAATAATTCATCTATCGAAATCATCGGAGGACATTTGCAAAATGAAGTTCTCTCTCACAAGAAACCTAGTTCGTCAGGAGGCAACGTACATTGTAGGCAGGATTTTGTGACACCGATGGTTGCTGTTAAAAACGCAATAATATGTTACAAATTAATAAAAAACAAAACGACTTAGTAGGTGCAAAGAATAATGCAAATCTAAGTTCATGAATGGTTTCGCTGGGACTGGTGGGAGTAGCTCATCTGATTACTATTGATAGACGCATTAAGCATCAGCGGATTTATAGAAATGCTTCAAGGCAAGTTACCAAGGTAACCAAAGTCATACTATAAGGTCTATTTCAACTTTAAACGCTTTACACTATGGTGAGGAGGTCTGAACTGGAGAGCGCACTTGTTTAAACTAAATGAGGCATTATCACGCCAATTTAATGACCGTTTTTGGCGGACAGAAGTGCTCTTAAGAAGATAAATCCGCTATAATACAAAGTCATTTCCTAATAAACCTATGTGTGACCACTAGATCTGATAGTTCGTAGACTAAAGAGAAGATAGCGGGTAAAGTCTTAACTGACGACGACGCTATCATGCTAAGTGACCATCACTTAATCTAATTTAGACATTATTTATCCACACCTCAAAATACAAGAAGGCTACGATATGGCATGCATCAAATTAAAATTAAATGAAAGTGAGTTTCACTCAAGAAATCCGTTTGAGTGAAGATGACTTACTGAAGAATTAACATAATTTTGTGACCCATATTGCTGAAAAAGTGGAATGTAAAGTCATAGTTTAAGTGAAAGATAGAGAATACCTAGATCTGACGGATATGGTGCTAAGCACTTTCAATACGTCTTAAAGAGAAAACAAGAACAATGAGCTAAGCTAATCATCTCACTAAATCTTTGAAGGCTATTTTCTAGCAGAACTGAACTTCTTCCAAGAAATCTATTTGAGTAAAGAGGACTTACGTTATACCCAGGATCTTGCACCATGTATTGCTGTTAAAACCCAATGCACATAATTATTTGTTAAAATAGAAGACATATAATACCTAGGTCAACTAACTATTCATCTCCGACAATAGCAAGGACAGAGAAAATGAAGCCATTTTAACCCTTTACCACCCTGTAGGACCGTACGGTCCTCTATCAAAATAAGCTCATTGGTACTAGACACGTAACAGAAGGGAAACAGTGGGAAAAATTCTTTAGAACACAAAAAAACCATTTGGGCATTAAAGGGCTAAGATTAGCATAAAAGCACCGTTCAACTTGGATACAGGATTTCGGCAACACGATTACCTAAATCATTCATTTACCTAAAGGTTTTGAGGATGTATAGTAACAAAAAAACGACTGCTCCTAAGAAAACTAGGGCATAAGACAGGATCAGAAGTGGCTGATGAAGCACAAAGCTGTTATTAATCACTGAAAACAACCAAACGCATACTTATCTATATACTTGAAGGAGTGGGATTTTTTCAAAAATAACTTACGTTATAAGTGTAGTTTTGTGGAACAGAAGGTTGCTATTGAAATGCAAAAGGAAGTCACTGTTAAATGGCAGAATTTTCAGAGTAAAATGTCTAATATATATAATTACAGAACTAACTAAATCCTGTTTTTGTCAAACCTTATTATTGTTGACCCATCTCATCTATTGCCATTATGCTCAACGATAGACTTAATTCCTATAACTCACAGGGACCGCGAAGAATACAAATTTGTTGTGGTTTCCCACGACTCATAGCGTCTTGCCCTATTCTTTCTATGACCTCAAGAGCATACACTTTCGTCCATCGTTTCAAAAGTACAAGTTGCCCGTGCGTGCAGGCACATTAGCGTCTTTATGCGGTTCGAAGCTATCGACTGTCGCGTCCATGAGAGATACAGTCCACATATTGACTTCTATCAAACTTAGAGTCATTTATTTGGATTTCCCGAAGTTAAATATAATCTATTTCGCACCTCTCTGCCTATGAAAGCAGCCCTGTACACATGGAACAGCATTCAAAGTATCCAGCCGCAATTCAGCCCATCTCTTTCTCCTGTTTCTTATCAATAAACTTTAAACGGTAGCGGCTTGCATTCTCTCCACTTTGTTTTGCTACAACTATGACTGCAACAATCGGTAAGGAAACATCCAAATATTAGTGAATTAGTGAGAAAAAGCCTAGTAAGCAGCTGAAAATGCAAGAGAAGGGTTACTTGCCAAGACAAGAACTTCATTCAAGTTCTTCTCAGGGCACCGAAAATGTTCAACACAGTACCCGATCAGTTACACTCTGTATAGAAGCATATTTAAAAACAAATAAGAGACTACCTCATCTATCACATCTAGTAAAAGCCTAGTAGGACACACACTAAAGAAGCTGAAGTTCTCTCCAGACGAAAACTTACGTTATAAGAGAGATTTTGTTGCACTGGAGGCTGCTGGTGAAAAAAGTAATAGTTTAGAGGGAAAAGGAAATTTGAAAGCTTCTCAAGACACCGGGATAGCGGAAAGTAGAGCGAAATTCCTAGATACTAGCGATGGCATAATAATAATAATACCAAAAAGCCATCTTCAAAAGTCATATAACTACATTAAATGCTTCAGCAATACGTTGACTTGGCTGCAAAGAATAGATAAAATAATCTATTCTACCACAATTCAATAAAAAAAGCTCCTAACGAAGGTTAGTTCAACCTAGATGACTTACGTTATAGCAAGGGTTCTGTATCATAGGTTGTTGCTGCTAAATGGAACAAATGATTGTTAGCAGGGTCACAATAAGAAGGGCGAATACCGTAAAGCCGCCGCAAAATTTGAAAAGAGCAAATTTTACAGTAAGAGGTAACTGTACGCCAAGGAAAGCGCTCATTTTTAAATTAATTTGAACCCACAATTTTACTATTTTGATTATTCAACTATAACGTCATTCCAACTGGTCCCTTTTAACTAAGAAATTCATTGTCACAGTAAGATAGGGTACAGACAAATTTTCTTTGTCAAGCACATCCAATCTCCAAAAACAGATTTTGTAATTTAGTCGATGCAAATGACGTGGTCTCGACTCAGCCAATTCAATGATCTCGTCCTTAGTTCACTCTGACACCAGAGGTAAATTTCCAGACACGATTCAAGTCTTTGCAAAACACCTCTCTTTAAAGACCGTCGAGAGTAAAGAGTGTCTCAATGATAACTTAAAAAAGCGAATCACTCAGAACTAGAGAGAAGTGCTAATCCCACCACAGAACTAGCACTATCATTTCCAAGGGGAAAAAGTAAATAACGACATATTTCAAAACTCAAGTGCATTTTCCTGCCATTAAATCTCTCCAATGAAACATTCGAAAGAAATTTGCTTAAGATAACTTACGTTAGAGATAGGATAGCCAAGGTTTGGATATTGCTGTCAAAGTAATGAAATTAGACATAATAGAAAAAAGGGTAAGAATTATGCTCTAAAGACATCGAGCTAAAAGCAGAACAAACTCCTAACATAGAAGAAAAAGGCTACCACGGATAAAGTCATCTCTAAGTCATAATGAAATCTAATCAACGTCAATATCGCATGCAGAGGGGGAGAGGGAAACCTTTCAGATATAACTTAAGAAACTTAAACTTTTAAAATCAGACTTTTATTAGGAATTAATTCCACCACAGATTTAGGACAAACTTCCTCTCTCCACTCAAGAAATCTAGTTGAGCAGAGATCACTTACAGAGAAATAGTCCGAGTATGAGTGCATATAAGGGTATTGCTAGCGAAAAGGTGCCAATACGTTAATACAGTTATTAGAGGTGAACCCCCCACACAGAGGGCAATATATGACAGTAACACATAAATAATAATAATAATAATAATGGCATTTAATGAACTTGGGCATCCCCACCATAACGGAACAACCGCAGTAAAACTATTGCCCGCTTTACCAGGATACAAGTTGAGTTTGAAAACTTACACCGTAGTTCGGATCCGGGAATGAATACTGCTAAATGTTAAAAACAATAATTTATTAAGATAAAAAGAAATCTACACATGAAAGATGACGATATTAGTAATGAAAATGGAATAGAGAACGGATAGTGATAGAAAATATTACTCCAATAATTACTTCAAAATAAATCTACGTGTGCGCTATACGGTCTGTAAAGAGTATAATACGACCCAATAAGAAAAACTCAAAACATCGTAAGAAACCTAGTTCCACAAAGAGTACTTACAGAATTTTCAAAATACGGTTGCATACGAGGGTCCTATTAAAAAGGTAGCAAAATATGGTCCTGTTTAAAAAGTAAAAAATCGCAAAGATTCAAGAACACCGGAAGAGGCATCGAATATCAGGATAGAAAAAGAAGCCAAGACACCATCTCAGTGGAGAAAAAAAATTAGAAGGAAAATTACGAGTTACCTTTTCTACGTTATGACTGCGAATACTAATAATAAAACGAGTCAAAAAATCCACTTCTAAGAAGAGAGTTGAATAACGGGCGTGACATTGTTCGGCAGTTTAATAGACCCCAGCTTGACAGTGAATAAGTTTAAACATTTTGCAGGTGAAACTTTCAAAGCTTGACTAAGTTTGCCTCTTTTTCACAGAACGTGAAGGAGGCCAATCCCCTTTCAACCATAACGACAACACTCTAATAAAGTAGTCAAAACGCCAAACTCAGGCGCAAGGTAACAAGGGAGGAGGAGGAGGGGGTGACAAAAGCTGTCATACTGCACGCTAGCAACTAATTATCTGCTTTGGCAGTTTGAAAGACGAAAGAGGAATACTTCTACTCAATGCGGAAAAAGAAGAAGACAGGCTTTTTATACTTCCACTTCTTTCCATCCTCTGCGCATGACAATTAGTTGCTGCAATCTTTTTTTATAAAAACTTCCCACAAATACACTTGTCAAATTCGCAAATAGAATTGTCAAAATTTACTCGCATTTTTGTTTTAAAAATGCAGACAATTTATCCAAGGTGTATACTATTGGAAAATCAACACTTTCGTTGTGACATTAGGAGTCGACAACCACATATCATAAAGTAATAAGTCTTCAGAAATTGAAGCGGTTTGCTCTTGAGAACCCAACAACACTTTGTAAAATTGTAAAGCTCCAACTGGACTAAGCGCTCGCAAATATCTCAACTTGTAAAATCGATAACACTCCAGTTAGGCGGAGTTTGATTTCAAGGTGTTCTTCATTTTTTCTTTCTCCAACAACTTTTTTGTCCAAAAAGGGTTAAAGAAATATCAACAAAGGCTAAAGGTAAATCATTGAAAGGATCAGTATAGCAAGACTACGTCAGTTAAACAAACAAATTATGCCTTCATATTGTGTATTGTCGAAAAGCAAACTCGTCTAATGCATCAGAATGCTGTTGGGCAGGCTTAACTGGGGCAGGAAAACTCTTTAATGATCCATAATTCCGAAATGAATGTGAAGACCAGATTACCTTAAGCTATGCCACCTCATTAATTTAATTGGAATTAACGATTTCTTTCACAAATAGAGCGCGAGAAGTCAAAATCGAAAGATATGATCAACAAAAAGATGATAACATAAAATTTCAACTTTAAAGGTTTAGGAATATTTCTGAACATAACCTCTCAAACCAGGAAAAATATCGTGAATCACCCACTCACATTATTTAGATTGCGCGTAGACATAAAGTCATGAGCCTCAGATGGACCGAATTGACTTGGCGGGACCCGAGAACCAACGAGATTGGCAACTTGTGGATGAAGGGTTGGGGGTTGAGAAAAGCCTCCTCCACCGCCGTGAGTTCCGAAAGGCATGATGGTAGATGGACCAGGACCGGAAGTTGAAGCCTCATCGGTATTGGTATTTTGCCTTCGACGCTTTGGCTTGGCACGCTGTTCCAATTTCTCCGGAGCTGAAAATCGATAAGAAGGAAGTTGTATGTCTTAAAAGCTATTTATTAGATTCCATCATACTTAGGAATAGTGTCTCCGATACAAAAATCCTTTTTCGTATATAATAGTTCATAAAGTAACTATAACAATAATATCTGAAGGGAATGAGCTCAAACTAATGTGCTGAAAACGGTAATAGAATCGAGTAGAATAATGTCATTAAATATAAATCTTTCAGTGAGTTGAATCATTGTAAGAGCAAGCAAACCGTCGTCAATTCGAATTTTGCTCTCAATCGCAGATAATGAAGAGAAAATGCAGTCTATTGACTATTATAAAAAGCGTTTCCAGTTCACTTACCCCTGAAGACTCGTTTGAGTCACCAGATTCCAAGGAAAATTAAAAAGGGAGCTTATACAAAATCCTGGCTAAAGCAACTCGAGCAAAACTTTAAGGAAGTCCTGACCAGACGGTTATAACTAAAACAGCAACGATGTCAATTTCTGTCAACAAAAAAGTAAGTTCACAGCTCAAAACGAAATCGAGCAAAAACGGTAAGGTATGAAGTGTTGCCTGTTGTAAAAAAAGAAGACAGTCCTCATGCAATATCAAAGGGATGACTGTTGTCAGGTACATTGATCGAAAAGGATTTACAATCTCTGGTTGCTTGGCGACGCGGGTAGTTGAAACTTCATATATTAGAATTTCATACAACTCAATGAGTCTCTTCAAACGAACTTGCATAAAAGCAACAACACTCTTTCGAGCTGAAAAAAGGAGTAATAGACAAAATCTTTCCATTTTGCCGCAAACAATTTCCTCTCAGTTGTAAATATTCATCCGCTTGTATGACGCCTTTATAAATCAGTTAAACTTCTTCTTACAGAAGGATAAGAGACCAAATTGCATAATGTTTCAAAAACGATGTAATTGTGGTAGACACACCACCTTTAAGTGCACGGGATGCAAATAAGACATTCTAATAGGTTTGGATAGGCAAAATTCGCTAATATCACGATCTTTATTGAACGCGGTGCAAGCTACAATCAAGCATCTCATATGGGAGAAATTACGAGTTTTTGGTGAAATGATTAAGAAAAAAATGCTTAAAAGACACGCACGAAAAAGGGTTGACAATGAAAGGCGAAACGAGCATTCAGATGAATTTTTTTGTAAAGCCAGTCGAATCCTAAGAAAACTGCAATAACCCTCCTCCTCCTCCTCTCTTCGGGTACCAAAAACTGTCGTTAACAGATAATACCATACTACAATTAATTGATGAGCAATATTACAAACTACCACCTAAAAGTAAATACGATTTCTTAGACAATGGACATATGAACTTCTGAATTCTAATATCAGAGGTCATGCACTTTTAGCGGGTACTTTTGTCTAAGGCAGTGAAAGTACTGCTCTGCTCGAAAGAATTTAATTGAGGTCATAGCAACTACAGCACGACAACACTAGTATATTGATAGCGAATTGACTAAGGTGAACCAATGTTAATTGCAGATTTGAGAAATTGAAATTAACAGCGCTTAAGTAATGATGCTAATTACTGCCAGAGCACTGGCATTTCTTATCGAGAACCAAGTTGAATTGAATCTTTTAAAAAGTAGGATAAAACGAATGAAACGAAGGAAGGAATTGATCTCTAGTACTGCTGAATGGAGCACGCAATTAACTTAAACTAGGTAGGCACCGATCGCAACTTGTTTTCCAAGGTTTCTTGCTTAAGTAAATGCTGCATTGAAATCCACGTGCATCCTCGAGAAAGCAAAATGGGGGGAGGGAGGGGGGAGGGGGAGGGCACCAATAGTCTTAATCTTAAAATTGGACACCACCAAGCACTGAAAAGAAATAAAATAACAAGCATTAGTTAACTTTTGATCAGCAATGGAGTGTATTAAGACAGCAAACCAAAACAAAGTGCAACTTTGCTGAGACATAGTGACAATTAAAGTGCGAAGAAATCAGGTACGATCAAATAAGTACTTAAGTGTATAGTCTTAAAACCAAAAGTACAGAAACTAACAAAGTATATTCAAGAATATTATCCTTAGTTATTCATTATATGCTTGCCAGCTTCTAACTTAACCAAGAAGAGGAGAAATCGGATTGTAAGTTTAGTGGAAGCGTCAACTAAGAAAAAAAAGAATGGCAGAATTTGAGTTTCCATAATACTACTCTCCTGCTTGATATGAGTGTAGCAAACGGCACTGAGGTTAATTTTGGCAAATATTCATTGTCCGCGATCATTTTAAACGTCAATATCAAAGAGGGAGAGGGGGGGGGGAGTGTGACCAATGTATTCAGAAGGCCTGGACAGACAACTAATTAAACCGTTTTTCCCAAACGGATTACCCTAACCAGCGAGTCTGACTATTTTATGGCTCAAAGTACACAGAGACAGTGTATACTTGTTTAGGGTGTTTTAATATCCTCCTATCATTTATGGTATGGGGCTTGTTGTGTCTAATTTCCACTCTCCTGATAAAAATGTAACACCTGACTGTCTGGACAAAAAGCCAATGAATCCTCCTAGCATAAAGAGCTACCTACCGAAGATAATAAGAAGCTGATCACTTTTTTTCCTCTGCATAAGCAAATGCCGCGTAGAAAGAGAGATAGAACTTGGGAACGAGGGAAAAAAGCGCACGAATCACACACACACGGGCCATAAAAATCTCTCGCTCTCCATCACATACACAAGCGCAGGACGGTGGCCAATAGAGTTTCTGTGACGTAAAAGGAAGAGAGATTGGCGGCCTAAATGGTCTACTTGCTTGAAAGCCTACTACTTCGCTCCACCCAGGGTCACATGGACCCGCCTCTAACAGTAATAGCAAGATCAATTTGTAGAGAGAACTTAAGAAAATTCAACGAATAAACAACAGATGGACAGAGAGACAAGGATTCACGTTTGAGGCTATATTGCAAGTAATATTCTAGCCCACAGCAGGATAGAAGCCGTTTATAAACGGCCTAGCTACCCCTTATTTACGTCATACTCAGAAAAAAAGACTAGAGAAAATTTAGACACGCAAACGTGTGTGCGCACATCGTGTGTCTAGAATGGTGAGATAAAAAGCTGTCATGTCTAACGCGTGTCTGAAATGCGTGAAACACGCGTGAACCTAAAACCTTGATACAATAGAGGGGGGCCTATTTACCTCCTTCAGCTCATGTTCCCAATTATTATTGAACACTGAAAGTCCAGTTTATACAGGAGGAATAGGTAGCGGCCAATTGTGTCTGTGTGCACCTACCTACATAAATGATACCACACACACGATAAGCCACATGGAGTAAGGCAGATAGGTACGAATACATTTTATTTCACGAAACAGCCTAGCTTGCGTGCATAGCTACCAGATTCACAGCTTTCCTATGTTGCACACAGTTCACATATTTGTAAAAGTAGAAATAGATCAACAAAAACAGTTCTCCCGATACAATTAAGATGACTAGAATGCCTCAATATATTCCTCCTAAAACGTGACCTATCGTTTGTATAAAAAACATCGAGATAAGCAATATGAACAACTCTCTTTCTAGCCAACCACGAAAACAAGACGGAAGAAAGCACTATCTGGTGGTAGGAAAACATAGTGCTATTCTTCTTTCGATAATGAGACCAACCTCTTAATGAACCATATATATATGTATATACCTATATGAGTAAATAGAACGAAAGTTAAGTAAAAGAGCGGCGCTAACTTACGAAGAATAAGTTCCTTCTTCATTCCAACTGCCAGACATTTTTCTAATCGGCAAGAGGGACAGTGTTTGCGTTGGCTTCCCACAACGACACAATCACCATTTCGACTGCATGCTTTAATCTTGACGAAAAAATAAGACTTGTAAAATGACATAGTGGAGGCTTAAGCCGTTTAGGTTATAGACAATAACCAGGAAGAAGCACAAAAATTTGCAAACGGATTTAAAACCAACCTTATCCTTTGGTTTGAGAGCATTTCGACGGAAGAAGGCTTTGCAACTCTCACATGTTAGACGATCGAAATTATAACCCGAAGCCGGTTCTTCACAAACGACACAAAGTCGAGATGTACCATCATCGCCGCCTGCTTTTCGCCTTCGAGTTCTGACAACATGTCCAGCGGTGCCTTGGGACCGATCACCAAAAATGTCATGTGCGCTACCATCTGATGGGTTATTTGTATGAGATGTACTGGGACGAGGAGGAAAATCACCACCTCCAGCAATGTGATTGTTGTCCGAATTATTTTCAGGACCGATCGCATAACAATGAGGAAGAGTTAAATCAGAGCGATTTGAAAAACTCCTGAGAATAAAACTTGTATTTTGATGGTTATAAGGATCGAGAGGGTAGGTTGACATGTGAGAGCCAATATTGACATTGTGAAATAAGGATGCAGTATTGTTTAAAAGCGAGTTATCGGACGTTACACCTTCTCCCCTTGAAAAATGGGACTGATCATTTCCGTGTAGAGCCATCGGTGACTATCCACTGTCTAGCTTCTTAGTTAAATATATCAAACTTAATGACAGTCATTTCAAGTTGAGCACGATTGAATCTATTTTACCTTTAGACAATATAAACAAATTTTGACTTTAAATATCAAAGCGTATTACCATATATTTTAGAATAATAAATTTAATAGATTTTATGAATTTTTACAATTTTGTAAGTAAAATCTATTTTCTTAATTAGAAAACACGAAATTTGATCAGGAAACTATTCATAGTTCCGCATAATGTGTTTTGATTACAATGTATCTGAACTAATTTTACTTCTATGAAATTGAACAAAATTTTGTGAACATTTTACTTGAGAGTATCTGCTTTAATCCTTGTTAGTTTATTTGGTCATATTGTTTCGATGGCCTATCTATACTTCATTTACTTGAAGTTGGGTAGTTTATTAAGTAATAAATTGCAATGAATTTACAGCCATTTTATATTGCTTCAGAGTAAATTCGAGATTATGTCTATGCAAACTATTTCTGCAAAATTTCAGCCTCATGGTGAAATTTAGTGAAAAATTTTCCGGATGACTTCAAATATTTCTATTCTGTTTAATAAACCATCTCTACTCACTAATTCCGAATTTCTAGTTGTAAATGATGCTAATTTAACCTTCGATAAAAGTTATTACAAGTAGCCAGTCATTTGTGATTATTAGCACGTAAAAGGTGGGAGAGAGAAACAAAACGCCTTAGGTTTTGAAAGTTGGGTTCATGAGAGACTGTGCAGTAATCGTATTAGCTTTCTCCCTGATGATGGAATGAAAGTGTGGAAATAAATTTGAAAGCTGTCCCGTTTAGGTACAATACTAATATAATACGCATTAGTGCATAAAGACCCTCGGGTCCCACTTGGTTGTTTTTACATTAACAGACTATTTAAACGACCAATTCCCTTTAATCTTAATTGGTTTATGATACTATTGTCCATATTACTATTTAGGGGTTCCAGAGGAGTATGTGCCCAACCAACATACCTCTACGTGACCTTCAGGAGGAAATGGAGAAGACCCATCTGATATGGTGTCCAGCTCTATAGACAGCGACAGAAACCCAGAGATACTGAGAAGCCAGAAGTCAACTAAAGGGCTAATGATAACTATTATAAAGCCTGCCATTTGATATAATAATAATAATAGTAATTTTTAGTTCCATTTTATACCTGATGACTCGACGGAATTAAAAGTATATTTTCCTAAAATCCAATGGGTGAGGCCTTCATCACAGAAATCGAGGATCTTTTAGAGGAATCTGACGAGCAAAGCTTTAGGACTTCTTGGCTTTCTTTCCCACTGCGTTTAAGAGAATCTTAGGTCTGTTGTTTTCAGAAACTTTCAGTACTAGTATAAAGAGGCCGTAACCGGGAATGGATAAAAAATTCTCCACTTACTATTAGTTTAATTTGAGAGATAATTATAATTAAAACAAGGCTCTGGAAGTGTTGACAGTCACCACTAATTTGTGACCACTGAGGTGGGAAGGAGTTTATATGGTTGATTCTACTCTTCTCAACAACCGACAATGTTATCTGTGTATTTCTTGAAGCGCGCATCTTTTGAATCATTCAAACTATTTACGTATATTGGTCATTGACATAGTGTGCCTAGAAGTCCAAACCTATCTAGTTTCTTCAGCTTCAATGTGAGATGGTCTTAATAGAAAGACCTCTTCCAAAACATGTGCGATCGAAGCGGAAAGACCCTTCTCTTAAACTTTACCGGACTTACCATCAGCTGTGTCTAGACGTTTTCCAAGCAGATTGGTCTATAATACAGAGTTATTCAGAAAAAAAAAATATATTAAGCTGACAGTAGAAAAGAAAAGTTGTTAAATTACTGAAACCAAAATTGAATTGAAATTAAACCACTTTTTTCCCACATTCTACGTAATTTTAGTGCTTCTAGTCTTCTTATTACTCGCTTACTATATTGCGATATTGTTGCCATTTTTAAGTGATGAAGCAACTGAGATCGGTCAAGGCAAAGTCAGATTCTGAGAGAAATTTCAAGGTATTGAAGGGTCTTCATTCATTTGTTCCTTTTTGGATTTGATTTACAAAATTGGTAATTGTGGCCTAAAATTCAACTTTCATGATCCTTAACTCGGAGTGAAACAGGAATGCTTTTACTAGGAGGTTCATCTCATATTGATCGGTGTTTTAACCAGGATGAATTATTATTTTAACTCCGGTTCAAATGATCAACCCTAGTATCCAAAATCCTTCGTTCTTGAGGGTGTTCACGTCTGAGATTCTGAGGAATCATCAGTCTACTTTACACACTTCTGTAATACAATGCAATACTGTACGCATCCCTTTTGCCTGCTTTGAACTGAACGCATGGAGGAGGATTGACTCAAAGTGATCTGTCTAAATTTATGCATTTTAATCAATTCCTCTTTTATTCAATTAACCATTACCCAATCGTGCCCTATTGTCATAGTTCTTGCCAATATTCCTCCCTATACATCTATTAACACCATTTTCCATGCTTTGTTCAAATTCACTTTACCAATGCACCAATGATTTGGCAATAGATAACCCTAACTCCGGGAGAATGATCTGAGACAACCAGCTTACCATCGAATTTCTAAGAAAGGCAGAAAATTGGGAAAATCTTGACCGAGGTTTACAGTATCAAAACCGTTGTATTAATAGCGTTCTTAGAAGAGATGACCTTGATGTCAACTTCGGGCACTCTCCATTAGAAAAACAAAATTTTCAACTTTGCAGCATTTAGTTTACGATTTTGCGCAAATTTAAAATAAATTTTCTTTCCGCACAGTAGCTCTAATTTTCTTGAGGCTCTAAGTAATTAGGGGATCAGTTTTTTCGAGAATATAAATAGGAGTAAGTGGCAAATATTATGATCTTTTGATTGATAAACTCCAGCAGAACCGGCTATTTATGGTTTATAACTCCACGCATTGAAAAATTGTTCATTACTAATTTGTCAAAGTCTAAACGTGGTGTAGATAAATACTATAGTAAGCAGAGTTGAATGAGGATAAAGTCTGTTAAGTGCTTGAAAGATGAAATTAAGGCGTTAGAAAGATTGAAGTTGAAAATGTAGAGAGGAGGCCATTTGCCTCATGTCCGTCTACGTTCTGCAAGAGAAACGTTGACAGTTGACCTGGTTTAATCACTGGCCACGCTAACCGCCTTTGCATCAGCCTCATCATTTGTTCACTCTGAATGCAAGCATATGTGGTCAGCTACGACCCAGCAACGTTTATGGCTTATAACACCTTGTTAGTAGAATTGATTTCACTACTACCTGACGATCGCTTGTCAAGTAGTACTTTACGGGTCACAACGCAACTTAGGTTCTTATTCCCATACACGCATATTAGTATCTCCCAGAGCTCTAGAGAGACTTAAATCATCACGGATCTTTTAAATCCATACTTGTTTTACAAACACTTGGAGTTCTACATTGTTTTAAACCCTTCCAACCTTCTTGGCCATACCGAGGCATTGGAATGCTCATTTTTAATCTTACTTGAAAGAATATTCTAGTGGACATTAAACTTTATCAGTTCGGGCTGGTACAGTGAACAGACAGCTTTAAACATGGGCTCCTTACAGGTTGACATCCACATTCACGTTTTCCTGAAGGTTCCATTATCTGTTATTTCTGCAGTCAGTTTCAACAAACGGTTTCAATACTATATAAATAAACTACTTTTATTATAAACTCTATTTCCATTCAACAATTATCATTAAAACACTTTATAACAACTCCTTCTGGCTTTACACGCTTTGCAGCTTTACACGAAGCGATCCTAAAGTTTGCCTGAAGCAACTAATGATAATCTTTTTCTATCTCGCCAAAAACCTATATTACCTAATGAACACATGATCACTGAGGTGCTATTAGATGATCGGATATTTGAGGGAAAGAGCTTCCAAGTTCTCTGTCATCTGCTGACCAATGGTAAGTAGGTAACTTATTTGATTTTCAGTCAAACGAAAATCGTAATGCTATCCGTGTTGGACAGAGTTTAATTAGCGGTTTGCTCACTAATACATACTTCATAATTCAAACCTAATTAGAGCGTTTATTCCCACTAACCTAATTAACTTTTTTCCTTAAAACGGGGTTGAGAGGGGGGGAGGGGAAGAGTAAGCCGTAGTAGAACAGCATTCACTACGCTCAAGCAAATAGATCTTCTAGTTGGCGGTGGAAGTAGTCGCAGTTCAGTAATTCCAAGGAGGCAATTTTTAAGATAAATTTACGTGAATAAATAATGTCTCGTAAGTAAGGAAGATTTACAACCGCCCATAAAATTACCGGTGTAAGGGGCAGAGAACCGAAGTATCAGAAAAGAAATAGTTTAAAACAGCCTCTATCATATTCTTACAACCAATTCGGTGAGAATTTTAAATATAGTAGTGTTTGTATTAACTTTCGAGACGAATAAATGCCCTTTACTACAATCTTAGTACATTGAATAATGGTTAGTAATAATCACGATAGCATTCTGACGTGCTAATTATAATGAAATAGCATAATATAGATAGACTTAAGCTGATATAATAACTTAATTTCTCAGGTTGAAAATGATCTCCATTTCTATGCATAATTAGAATAAGAAGATAAATGAGAAGCCGGGTGTCAGTGTTTCAGTTGAAAGGCATTTAATCGCAGTCCATTGGACAACTATGTGTGATTAAAGAGGCGGAGAGTTTACTATGAACAAAGTTTTCACAATGCCTTTTAGAACGAACAGTTTGTTTGAATGCCAAACTTTAATACAATTTCTCATTATGTATCAGATAAATTTATAAATCACGAATTGTACTTAAAATTTAATTATTTAATATGTGGCTCAAAAGAAATTGTCTCCTTTCCTTCACTATATATACTGCCGAAGCATTTTATTAACCCAAATCACTTGAGTTTTTGTACAAAAGAGAGTTTTATTTAGCAGAAATTTGATAATATATGAATACTTTCTCCCTAAAGTCACGAGGTTGAAATATAAGTTGATATTTATAAATATCAACTGCATTATAATAAATTCGCACGTAAATGATGTAATCTTCACGATCATTGTGTTTTGACGGCAAGTTTAGGATCACCAGTTGAAGGAATACAAAGAACTTAAAAGAAGGAGAAAGACTTTGTATAAAAACAATGGGTTTTTATGAAATAGTAGAAAGGGAAGGAGTACGACTGTAAATGCGGGGTAATAGAGAGGTAGTGAGCTTTGTGAAAGTAGCTAGAGCGAAAGAGAGAGAGAGTTGAGACCTGTCTGCCGGCAGAAGTTGGACGGAAAAGAGTCGGGTAGCTCTTTGGTTGAAAGTGGGGAGTCATGATAAAGTGAAAGTACAAGCAAGGTGATTATAGGTACAGTAGCTAAAGAGTAAGTGAAGGCAGACAGAGTGATTTAAAAACCGCGTGGAAACCAACGCTTGGAGTTCAGGGAGTGGAGTGAACATATGGTCAGTAAGATGTCAAAAATGGTGCCCTATCTGGCAGACGGTTTTAATTGCCCAAGTAGTTATATAGAAAAAGAAGTGGTGTTTTAGTTAATTGTTGGTATTTTCTTACCATCTTCAGGTGATACTACCAGATGATTTCTAATTACTTTACACAATCTACCACTCATAGTGAGTATTCGTGCTCAATTTATTCCGTTACAGCGTTAACTATGAACACGCTGGTTATTTGAAATGATCGAATGCAAATCCATTTAGTCTAAGGCAAAACCAATAGGAAGAAGCGATGTTAGTCTCCTTTAGGAATTTCGATCTTTTAAAGCAATTAATGGGCCACAAAACGGTTATTATTAATTATGTCTAATGCAGGTTAATGAGTAAATATTTATACAAAGGTTTGAAATTATGCCACGAAATGCATAGGTATTTCTTCGATCTTCAAGGTTCTAGGTTTTAGTGAATCGGTGCTCACTGCTTTGCCCGATTTTAAGATAATAGTTTTAAGATCGTCGTTTTTCTGGGATCGTCAGACATACGACTAGTTCATATTGACGCACGTAATTCTAAAGGCTGTTGACTACCGTTAGTCGTTAAGATCAATTTTCTTCGAAGAGGATATCTCAGCTGGAAAAGGAATTTGTTTTACCGCCATTAGCACTACTTTAAGGCTGCGTCTCGTAAATTATTTTCAGTCCTGTAATGGAAGTTGTATAATTAGGAAAAAAATTAATATAATTAACAGTATTATAAGAGGTGAGGAAATTCAGTCTTCTTTTCTGCATCACCTCAAAAATTGCTCCTTTATATTTTGTGCACTGGAATCCGTGCATTATCTCCTCTCTTGGCAAACGGTACTTTTCCTCCACTTGTGTAATAAGAATTCGCATTGTAAATGCGAGAAGAAGGCTCCTTTGAAACAACCACCGCACGAATTGCCCGTTTTTTCTTAAAAAATTGTGGAAAAAATCAATCCCATTTAGTTGTTAGGCTTGCTAAACCTCATCTAGAACAGCTAGTGTATTTGCAATATAAGATCAAACGACAATGTTACAGTTGAAATTATTAATGCAGAAGTACCCACATGGCAAAAACCGAACACATCGGCTCATGTATTTTTTATTGAAGATATTAAATCTTTATTTTCATATGAAAATCATAAATATGCCGATTTAAACCCGCTGCCACATTTCTTATCAAATCGTTATACCTAAACAAATAGTTGGATCACCTGAGTAGATAAACAAACAAATAACATGTCTTATTCAAATAAATAACATCATAACCTCGGCTCCGTTATGTCAGTAAAAATGTACATATTTCTTTTGCAGACAGGTAATTAGTCCATCATAGCAATTAAAATCTATTCCTCCGTCCATATTGGCAACGTAGATAAATGAATTCATGCTCGATTTTATGCATTAGAACAAAGTTCAATTTAGCATTTTCTTATCACGGGTGAAAGTGTATTACCATTCAAGAAATAGATCTAGGCTTAATGGAAATTCCTCTATCCCTAATTATAAATGCACGCCATTTTCCCTCCATTCAATGTTTTCTTAATGAATCTACCATTGGTCATTTTTAAAACATCATGTTGAACTGGATTTCCCTAAGTATGATACTGCTTACTTCCACCAAATAAAATATTTTCACTAAACTCAGTATGACAAATTCAAACGCAAAGATGAGAAGCATTAATATGATTTGAGCATAAGAAAGGTGCTCTAAATTCGCTGTTGACTAGCATTAACCCACATAATTGGGTATGATCGATTAAGCTTCAGTTTTTTACCTCTAACGTAGTAGAAGTGCACTCTTCCCATTACATCAGTTCAACAGAAACTTCGGTTAGATCATTTTTCGGAATTAAGAATATGAGAAATTAAGGAATAAAAAATAATATGAATGTAATTTCTATTGCTCAAAATCTTTGGCAATCTTTAACACGCGATTCGTCTCTGGTATTATTGATTAATAGTTGAAAATATAAACGCCTAATCTTTCGGGATTTACGCTCAAAAGACCCAGAAGACTCTAGAGAGCAGAAGTCCTAGTCGGATCATATCCTAGTGTGTATAAAAGATGTACTGCTGATGGCATGTTTAAGTCACTTGTACTCAAGTAACCATGGGAACAAAGACCACTAAAGCTAAAATAGCAATAATGACTTGAGGGTTTATTTAGATAATAAATGACTTTAAATATTGCGCATTGAGCAAATCATTGACACATCTGCTGGTTAGGTGAAAAATTTATCGCGAATTATTAACGCAATCAGGTAATAAAAATTGAAGAAGCATCTTGATTTAATTGCTTCATTCACGAGTTCTTTGGTGAGAGCGGGGAATTAAATAGCTAATTCTGTGGCAGATAACTTAAGAGGACATAATACTCAAAAATAAAAGGCTTAGAAGCATGATACAAATGGCGTCGGCTAGACGGAATAGTTAGTTTTGATAGAGTCTGGCGGACATAAAAACTTCACAATTATGGTAATAAAGTGATGATTTAATGTTATTAATTTGCTTTCAAAAAATGATTTAAAATTCGAATCTTACTAAATTTAGGGCTAGCGAAAGGAACTTTAAGGAAATTTTACAGCATCACGTTTAAGAAATCCTCTCACTTTTAATGAACGCCAAAATATTATAATAGGTAGAAATTTAAATGACCAGCTTAAAGCCCTATTAAGGTGCTTGGTGGAAAAGCATTTTAAACTTTCAAAGCTTAAATACACTAACATCGATTGGAAAATTAAAATTCCAAAGTAATACAAGCCGAATCAAGCCCAAAATTGAATTAATTATTAAATTACCAAGTATAACAAGAAGGCTTATTATTAACATGGATTAAAATAAATGTACTTAACTTAAAAATTTTTCATTAATTAATAAAGAGAATAAATTACAAAATAAAATAGCCATCCTGCGATTGAAATGCGAAATGCCTAGAAAACAAGGAAGATCTTCATTGTCTTTGTAAGCAGGCAAAACAAGCTTTAAGAGGTGCAGTTAAAATTTGCCAAACAATCTGTCGAAACCTTGGCCAACAAATAAGGTAGATAAAACAGTTTATTGTTGAGTTGAGCAGGGTCCCTGTATAGGCCGCCACAGAGGTTATTCGCTGCCATAAATAAACCTGACAACCACCAATTCCCATTGCTTGAAGAACTCGAAGAACTCCATTTGGGAAATATGGAATTGATAGAATGGTAAACAGAACCAGCACCATCAAGAGCGTTCGATGAATTCGGGATTCAAAATGCAGGTGATTTAGCTCTCCTTTGCGATGCGTTGAATTAAGACTATATCGCCACCGTTGCACCCTTTGAATTTCTATAAAAATGCGAACACTAATGAAGGACAACAAAATCTGTGGTAGAAATGTTAAAAATACAACGTCTATTAGGGCATCTAAACTGAATAACTTGGCCGCTATTGAACACAATCCATAATACTTGTATACCAGGGTCAAGACTGTGTTTATTCGCAATATCACGGAGAGTGTTCCAATAACGTAGACAAGATGCGTTACACGTTTTAAATTCCAATAAAATTTAAAGTAGATTGGATAACATAGCAGTAAAACCCGCTCTAGTGCTATGAGTGTAATGGTCCAGTTTCTGAAGATTTGAAAAACATTCGCCATTGTATAGAAGCAATCTCTAGCAAGGTTACTCACGGAATCCTTTCGATATAGTCCAATCAAAATAGTGGGACAGCCAAGAAAACTGAGGTAGAGAATATCAGTAGTCGAATTGAGGATCAATAATCGTCTAGTGGTTTTTAAAGTGATATGATTTCGTGAAAATACATGAACACATAGGATACTACTTAAAATACCAACAAGTACTATACTTCCACCAAGCAGACTGACAGCAACATGAAGGAGATGGAAGACAAACGCTTCAAGAGACTGTTCGGAGTTCCAGGGGAGGGTGACATTAACTCGACACTTAGGGGGAGGTTTTTGCAACCCACAGTCTGGTAACATGAAAGATTATTGCCGGAGGAATGATAGACTTGTAATGAGATAGGGGATTTCCCCAGCCCTTGGTTGCTTTGGCCAGTCATCACACTTCCTCAATCTGATTTGCAGAGCTAGCTGGGAAAATATACAATGCGAAAATGCTACAAATCACCAGCATTTAGACGCTGTTTCGCAAATTGCAGGCTTGCCATTTACTTAACGCAAGTTTGTTAAATATCACTAAAACGCAAGTAGTTTTTAAAAATAAAATTTCAAATGCGAATTTAGTGATCTGGATAGTTGAATTCAAAACTATTTTTAGAAATTATTTTTTTATTGACTGGCTTCTTTCGGCGTTATTTTCACATAGATCACCATATTTGCATAGGTCAAGATATTACATTACAGATTTAGTTCTCTGATGGTTAAATCTCCTATTTTAATTGCAAATCATTATGATTAGAAGTTTATTCGACCAGGAGGTTTTTATAGCTAATCGTTAAAATCGAATAATGATAAAATAGAGATCTATCCGAATAAAATATATTAATCTGAGGTTTTGGGCTTTTTTTTCCAAATATGTCCTTCTTTAATTTTACTCAAATGATGTCACTGCTTTGTCAACAATTTTTATTATCTAAAAAGTGAGAAATGGTATCTATCTAGCTGTCATGCTAGTGGCAAATATCGTGTTCTCTTCATTATAGTTTAATAAAACAAATGATGGAATTGATTGCCAGTTACTAAATTGAACTTACTTTATGCCTTAAAGTCTGTAGTTCTGACTAGATTAGACTATTACCAAAATTTTCCCACAAATTTTAAAAGCATCATATAGAGTACGCAAATTGCGTACAAAATTTGCAGTAAAAATTGTTTAGAAGTCTCATAAACACATTGCTCAATTTGAGAGACAAAATTAATTTAAAACTGAATAATGCAGGAGATTCTTATCGCTTGCTAATTAAAGGCATTATTAGTGTACGCCATGACCAAAATGGCTTTTTGATCATTCATTTATCACTAAGACAGCTATTGACCAAAGACAATAGCGGTGACAAGGGAAATCAATAATTAAATATAATTTCAGTATAAAATACATTTAAACATGGAGAATAGTAATCTAGTTTAGTGGAGTGGGAAGGAGGAGGGAGAGGAGGGTTGAGGTGTAGAGCTGAAGCAGAGACTAAATTTAGGGTACTTCAAATTTAAATTCACGAAAATATACACATTTATTTAAGAGGCATAGTTCACTACGTTATGGTCTAATGCTCCAGCAGTCAGTTAGGCGAATTTGACTAAAAAATATAGGGACACCTTTTCGTAACAATTTTATGTATTAATAATAGTGAATAAGAATAATAAGTAGCCGGTTGTATATTATGCAAGACCATCTTGACTCAATCATTAAAAGAACGAATTGAATTAGAGAATCACTCACTAAGCACTGGGCACAGAAGATAAGCATTTGCCGTAGTCCAGGAAAGAGAGTAGGGAAATTCGCATCTTGGAGCGAGATCTACTCATTTATGTTTTATTCATTAAGACGTTGTTTCTGAAATCTATTTTTTTTTGCATTTCTCCCACTTTAGCATTCGTTGGACATTTCAATTACTTGACATAGTTAAAAATGCAAGATTCTCTATTAATTTAGTTATTATTAGTGCAAAAGTAATGAATAGTTAACATTGGAAGCATATTGAATGACAGAATAGTAAGCAAAATGAATGAACTGTTCAGTTTCGATAACTCATTGTGTGCTCCTTCCAGTCATTTTTCCCCTCGAAGGACCGTAAAGGAGATAATTTGGCGCTATCACAAAAAGGAGTGAATTTGTAATACACGTATGCACAGAGCCAACAGTGTGATTGATAAAATATCTCAATAGAGTTCAAGTCTCGATATTTTGAGTTGAAGAAGGTTGAGTGATACGTGGATAAGATGTGTCCTTCTGTTAGATGAGAACAGCTTTCTCCAGTATCATTTGGCTTACTTTTCCATTATCGATTAATATTTGAATAATGGTCTATTTATACAGACCAAAATTCTCAAAGTTGTGTACAATGATTAAAAATTCTACAACCGAAAAAATAGCTCAAATGTATAGGTAAAAAGAAGCGATTTTACACAGGAAGAGAAATTTTATTAAAGGCTTAGAAATTCAGCTATTGTGTCACAAAATTCTGCCAAGGTTAGAATTTTGCTGATCTGGAATGATTTTAAAGTAATTTGTAAGAAAGATTTAGCTTGAAAGCAGCTATTTTAATTGATAACAGTGATTTATGCACAAGTGATGCCAAATTTGATAAAACAGCATAAAATTATGATTTATGATCCTTTCTGGAGGTGCCGTTTATTTTCCGACTCTAATCTATTCCTCTAAGGGATAATTACACTGCTTGCTTCAATATAATTACCAACATTAGCCTAATTTCGGGTGTCCTCTTTGCACATAACTGCTATCATTAAGGTTCTGTGAAAGAGTCCAAGCAAAAAGCAATGTTTTCAACTAGAAATAGGTTTTTTAGAAAAGTTACCAATCCTTCCAAGAAAACGATCCACAGAACAAAGGAGACGATAAAAGGCTATTTTAGAAGTTAATACCTTGTCTCTGTAATTTGTACAATACTAGATACAGAGGTTATTCAGTAAAGTCACAGGTTTGTAAAATTAGTCCTGACCATGCATGTACTGCTCTCCCTTCAATCGGAACACTAATTTTTTATGATGCGTGGGTGCCTCACAACGATGCTTTGCTACCTTGTGAAAAGAAATCTCCCCGCATGGGACTTAAAAGGTGATCATTCTTTTTTGCTCACCAATAAATATTCGATGAACACGCACAAGACATGCTGTCTTTCGGGTTGTCGCAGAAGAGGTTCAATCAACATGTTAACATCTCACACCTTATTTTCAATCGATGAGTAGACAACCTACTTCTGGATTCGCGTTATTGCGAGTGCTATTAAATTAAAAAAAAACACGGATTAAAGGATTTGTCCTGCCTCTTAAAAACCAATCTGATGTTTTGATTTAATCGGAACTATGTTTGCGGTAGATTATGCTTAAAAAATCACCACGGTGAAGTATATTGCAGTCCATACTCTATTGAATTTGACATTTTACCAAACTCCTACGACCTTCGATTATGCACTTCTTTTAGACTTAATGAATATATAAATTAACAATTAACAATAAATTAAGTTAACTCAATGAACAGAACGTTATGTAGTATATTTTTATGTCTAATTACCGTTAACCATTAAATAGATTAGTTTGGCCTTCCTTTATGCTAATTCCAATTATTATAACAATCTACATTTGTAGATCTAACTTATAACGAAAAGTATTTTTGACCCAATTATTATTAATAATTACAGAAAAGAGGATTTTTAGTCCAGCAACCAAGTTAATAAACTGGTGGTTAATCTCCGGGAGTCATAAAAAGTAGGTTCTTCGAATTCTCAAGGTAGAATTTTTGCCTTGCTGGACTCAATATTCAAATGCATTCCTACATCTAAAGTTTGAAAATTTTTACCTCGCAGTATGTCAAAAATGGCATCGTTTAAAACTCATTTGTCGATATTTTATAGACCGAATTATTCCTCTATCTGAAACAAAGTGGAATTCCTTTTAATTTTGCTTTTAGGTAAGTAGGTCTCGTCGTTAAATTGAGAGCTATAAATGAAGTGCATTCGTTCGTTTAATTTATCGAAAGTGCAAATTATTTTTATGTATCCATTATGGTGAACTTTAGATCCAAATCATGGGCAGCCCTAATTTAGTGACCAGTCATTGTCCTAATAGGCTAGTGTAGATAATCTAGGTTTTGGAAAGCGTCTCAGATACTTCATGGGCAAAGTGATAACTTTACATTAACTAGAATGAAAATTTCTTCTAGTGAAAGAGGTAATATTTGAACTTGTATAAACTTCACTAAAATTAGGTCGTAGATAGCATAGCGCGTGCTGCTTTTTCCTGAACAAAATCCATGGGAGGTGGAAAATCCCGTTCATCTTAATCTCATTTATTAAAAATGGGTGTACGAGTTTACAGGAGTCGGTTTTAATTTTCTCCTGCCATTAATAGCTGCAGCAATTTAAATTAAGAAAATTAGTTCAACGCTATTTTTGATATTATTGAATTCCGAGGGTGGCTCCGGTAGTTGATCATATTATACCTTAGTGTGCTTGAATCTTCAGCATATAGTTGGCAACCACCACCAATATTACTTGGAATTCACTTGTCTACGCATGTTCCCCTTTCGCTTAAACCGAAAATTAGTGGCTGCTTGTTTATGAAATCCTTCAATTCCACCAAATGAAGGTCCTACGATGGATTGCAGATATTTAGCTGCATTTCTCGAACATTAACGGGCTGTTTTTACTTAATGCTTTCTATTAATGCATGAAAATAATACAAAATGAGTATAGGTGACCTTTGTACACCGACGGCGTGGTGATGGATGCACACGTCTGCTAAGTCAAAGATCACGAATTCGACTCTCTACCGGAGCACATTCAATGGTATAGATAGATTGGTGTACTGGTTAATAGAAGTTGAAGAAGGACAGAGGGTAGAGCGTGTATTGCCTTTTGTATTGATTTCTTGATATCTCATTTCATTCTCATCAGACACCGGCATTTTCATTCTTGATTTTGGCAATATTTAGTGGCTATTTAGCTCCAGAGGAGAATAATGAACTATTGCACTTTTAAAGTGTAAATGATGGAGCAGATGAACTTTAATGATTGCAAATACCTCTTCATTTTTTACAAGCGCTATTTCATTTATTTAATGAAAGTTTTTAATAACTTCATGAAACTCATGTCGGGATGAATCTATTACTGTTATTCAATTCAGCTCACAGTCAGAACCTGCTCTCCACTGCACTTTCCGCTTTGTTTGATTTAGCAGTATTTTAGGTTAGTTACAAATTTTATAATTGAAAATGGGGAACAGGTTTATTGTTCTCTGGATAATAATAACGATTTAAAAGAGATATTCAGAAGACGTCTGTTTGTTTAATACTTCCATCACGATTTTTTATGGTATTGTCCTAACCAAATTTGCAAAAGTTTCAATTATTGGAAAGGTTCAGAATAGGGTAGTTCAATGTGGATGCGGTTTCAAGAGGAGGAAGGCAGCTAACACACCGCAACTTTTGTGCTATTTGAATTCTGGGTTATTGAGTTTTCCATACTCATAAAATGGAAGAAATTGATTTGCTATGTCCCAAAACTCGAACATCATTCAAAAGATTGCGTTAGTTCGATTTTTATGCCACATTGATGTATTTGCAACCCTTAAATCCAGGTTAGGGTAGATGAAACCGAAAACGGAAAAAGTTGAACGATTTTTTATGCGTTTATATTTCCACAAACTGTTCAAATGATTTTTTTTTCGAAAATGGACTGAAAAGAACTTTTTGATAGGTTTTAATGGCTTAGTGAAAAAAAATATTGACACGTACAAGGTCAACACTAAGAGGGGAACCATCACTCATTTTTATGCTTAAGTCATGCTCCATTAATAACATTGGATTTCAATTTTAATGATCAAAGAGATTGACTATAATGTGAATGTCACCAGACCACTACTCTACTTCTCAATGATAAATTAAATTTATAAAAATGACTAATTAACAATTTCATCTTTGTACTATATAAGGGGACATTTTTCACAATATTTTTAGTATTTGATTACAAATATACCTCGTATATTGCGATGGTTCTGTTCATATAGTGGTGCTTTCGTGATTTTAACAAAACCAAAAGAGATATTTGATTTATTGTCTTTAGTTCGAGCTAAGTATGTATCAAGGTATCTTAATGTTAACTGAATAATTGAATTTGCCCCACAATAACTGTATCTATATATACACACACCCCAAATTGATCGCCGTCTCTCTGCTGTTTTTGCAATTTTAAGTCAGTAAAATTCATAAAATCTTATTAAACTAATCACTTGCTAAACCATATAATGGTAAAAATTAGATTTGTCTTTTTACAGAAAAGTCTCGTTTACCTCCTGTCAATTTTCATTAAAACGAACAAGATGGAGAAAAAGTGCAGTTAAATTTTGAAAGATAGAGAAATCAAGGTCATCCCAGAATAGGTAGAGTGAGCCGGTTTTGTAGCGGTGCTATTGGCCAAAGTGATTGAGGTATCGAGTTCAGTCAAGGGAACGATAGGATACCCTTGTTTGGGCAAAGACAATACAAAAAGAGTTGGTGAGAAATAGTTGCTTAATTTAGCGTGAGACACCCTAAAAGTGTCATTTGCCATGCACCAGATTGATCACTGCTTCGAATTTGCAAAGTAAATGAGTCCGGTAAAACGTATCCCAGCGTAAAACGCTTTAATAATGATTCTCTTTACAATAAATCACTCTTTAAATAAATAAAATGTGGTATTTGGCTTTTTTTTGCCTGCCATTTTGATCTCTTTGCTCTTTGTAATTTTTTTGAATTGATGGCTCTATATTCCGATAACCGTCAATTCCGTCAATTTTGGAATGCATTTGGAGCATTCTTTGGGTTGCAATGACAGTTTTATAAGCATATTTAGTTAGTCATTTACATAATTAATTTATAAATAAAAAGTTGAACCAAATATGAATTGATTAATCAGCTTGCTGATTAATTTAGGGCTCAAAATTTGTATTCATCAAACAGCAACTTGCTATTCGTGTTTACCTGAATATTAATCAGATCAATGTTAGTAATAAAGAAATATTCGCTGGCGAACTATTAAGGCACCTTATTTCGACTAAAATAATTGGATATGATGACATGGGCGCATCCCCTAATTTAATCACCTGCCTACAGGTAACTGAAACTTGAACTGTTGAACCTGAATAGGAACTACAGAAAACTATGTCTCCATCCCTAAGTCATCAGTGACCTTTAGAATTGGCGACACTTTCAGTGATTATAGATTTCTGTGCCCTATTTGGGAATCAAGGCGTGACCTCAATCTATTTACGAATACTCAGCCTTAACCTAGTTTCTGCACAACGAAGTCCTTCTTACATCAATTTATTAAAAGGTTTTGGCTTTGAACGCAGAGTTGGTTCAAACATGCTAAGTCTTACGTAGTTGCTTCAGTTTATCGTCGGTAGTCCTAATTGACTATGGCGACAAATTCATTGGAGATAGAGAGCAGACCGTCGCAATTTTTAGAAAGCGCTTTGTTTAGTAATATTAATTTATGAATAGTTAGCTTCTTTACTTTCAACCGAAATAGTTTTACACAACAATGACATAGACACCAGTTAAAGTACGTCCTACTTTTTGCCAAAAGTACTTTCCCTAAGAATCTCTGAGTAGAACTCTTCAGTATTGTTTACTGAACTACTTTTTTTTCAAACTACTATTGTGTTTGGAGAAACCTGGTTTTCAGTTTTCATTAGCATTGCAATGAAAATTCCGTGGACTAAATTGATCGATAGCTCAGGCAAATGATTAATTGGAACTAACTTCTCCAAGAGCCAGGGAAATTCAAAGTTGGTATATTCGAATTAGGAGATGAAGGTTTCCGTAACAAGTACATCATTCACCGTCCTTGCCATTGGCTCTCTAAGTAGGCGAAAACAAACATGGTTCTATTCGCATTTCCTTAGTCCTACCACAATATAGTCTTTTTATTACAATAAAAAATTCTGAGAATTTACTTTGAATTCTGCAAGTGCAATACATAGTAAAATAGGTGCTATATTATGTTTAAAAAATGGGTTAGCTTCGACTGTAAGATGGGAATATTTCGTGTAAACGATAGGGGCTTTAGAGTCACTTAAACGGTGCAGTTATCAATGCACTGAATCCGCAAAATATTTACCAAATTCCAGGTCCGGTTACGACAGTTTAGTTAATTGGAAGAGATGATAACTCAGTATGAATGTCATTTAGGCAAATATGATTTTATATTTAAGGTGAAGTGGTTATTGTCATTACTCAAAATAAGTCTTTAGAAGGTAGAGTAACGGTCTCTTTCTCTAGTCATTCTAAAGGTCATAGTTTCTGCGGTATATCTTCACAGTTGCAAAGGATGGTTAAATCTAGAATGGTTGGTAGATTAACCTTTGAAAACAGTGAGAGGTTAAAGGGAAGTTGGCGAAGAAGAAGTTGTGTGAATTTAGAGAGAGGTTTTTATTCTGTAAGATTGGCTATAGAAAAGTTGGATCAACTGACTGCAAATAGTCAAATCGTCAAATTAAATTAACAAAAATTTATTTATATCAAATGGCAGGTTTTGTGGTAGTTATCATCAGCCCTTTAGTTCACTTCGGGCTTCACAGAGGGGAGAAACATCAAAGTTACAAAAGGTCGAGAGGTGGAACAGAAGAGTGATTCACAGGTGTATAAGAGAGAGACACAAAGGTGGAGAAAAAGGAGAGTACTGTGGAAGTGATCGAATATGACATACAGTGGGGTCATGGTAGTTTGAAGTCAGAAGTCAGCTGCCGGTTCATAGACTTTCTGTCGTATGAGTATATGTCACCCAGGGTGCATCACGTGGAGGTAAGTCAATTGCACACCCTTATTAACTAAAATAACTTATTTTATTTCGTGCTAAATAGAACCACAGTTTCAGTAGAATGGATAGAATTTGGATGAAACTACTCAAATTTTACAAACCAATTCCCTTAGGTCATTTAGGTAGTTTATTTTTAGTATATAACATCTCTTGTTGCCGTTGAATTGAGGTCAAATGGAAACATAGAATCCCATGGTGTGTTAGATTTGCATTGAGCAACGTCCACATCAACTGAGAAGATGGAAACGCGATCATCGTCACGACACCACGTCCCAGAATGTTCAAACTCGTATGAGATTTTTTATTTTAACCATATTATGGTTGTGTACTCCACAGCCTAAGCGCAGTCATCCTAAAAGCATACGCAATCCTATTTCTACAAAAAAAGTTGAATTGTTTCACCGTCTTTGAATAACAGCTTCAAGGAGATCAAACTGAACTAATCAGATCGGTAGAAGTCAAACCGCTTAAATGCTGAAATTCTTGCTGTTTGGCAGTAAATATATCTTGGTGTTTTGCATTCACTTAATTCACTTGAACAATTTTGGTACATCTAAGTCTACTGTATTTCAGCACAATAACAGTCCATCTATTCCAATTTTTTGAGAATAGTAATTTGTCCATTACTGTCGCTGAGAATTTGATGTCCACTTGGATAAAAGATCTCAAGCCAACATACCAAGTTTTGTTTTAACTATTTTTATAAAAAAATGATTGAGCCAACTATTAGGCTCAACCCACATCCGACCTACCGTGCACCACCCAGAAGCCAACGGTCTCGTCGAATGTTTTCACGGCCAGCTCAAGTCAGCAATTATCGCTACTTCTTCTCGCAATTAGTAGTACAATAAAGGAAGATCTTGGATGCTGTTCGGCAGAACTCGTGCTCAGTACAACCATAAGTCTACCTGGAGAAATGTTTGCCAACCCCCAAGACCGAACCCTCATAGATCCATCGTCGTATTCCGCACGCTTAAAAGAGCATTTCAGATCCATTTTCCCAACACCCACCGGTTCGAATGACAGGTCTACACATATTTATAAAGACTCATTTACATGCCCCTTCGTTTTCTGTTCTAGTGGATACAGTGAAGAAACAACTCCAGCCTCCTTACGACGGACCTTCTAAAGTCCTCAAACGCAAATCCAAGTATTTCATCCTAGACCTTAATGGCACCAAGGATTCTGTATTGACAGGTTAAAGCCGACATATCTGGAGCCAACGCCCAAACCTGAATCCGCCGTTCCGATACCCCCTTCTAACTCTACGGCCCAATCCTTTGACTCAATCTACGATCCAACCCTTTCTTCCCTACCCCGCCACCACATTCTTTTCCCAAAAATTCTTCGAATCCTTTAGTTACAACACCTTTAACACCCCTATCCAAACCCTATTACACCCGTTCCGACCGAAAAGCCATCTTTCCCTCTCGATTAGTCGATTATGTACATTCGTTAACTTTCGAGCGTTTTCCTTCTCTAGAGGGGGAGTTTTGTGAGGACACAACTTTAGTATGTCAAATGCAGAAGCCTCGCGACCAATCAATGACTTATGTCAATACGATCAATCATTGGTTAATTCCGGTGTACGATTACCCGACCAATCAATGACCCAAGTTATATGAGGTCATCATACCATAAAGTGTATATAATGACTAAGTTCCAGTCATTATGCACACAGCACGCTTGCGCGCCAACATACATATCACGCTTGCACACAGCACGTCATAAGAAATAAACGTATTCACGGTGTACGTCTGTTTTTTTTTTCTATTCTGGGAGACTTACCAACTAGGAAACTCTACCATAGGGGTTTCTGAGAGTAGCCAAGGCTTATTAACGCAGCTAATCCATTACAAAATGTATCGTTGCCATTTTGTAAACGTCGGTTTCAACAATTTGCGAAGTATAATTGCTTACCAAAAGTTTCATTAATAGATTTAACTGACTGTTAAATATTTTAAGAAATATTTATCGCCTCTCTGCAGTAAAAAGGGCTAAATTTTATCCTTTAAATTACGACTATAATTAATTGAGTTCAGAGTTTAGTTTAAATAGAAATATTACTAAATTTTTACAGAAAAAATCAATTCCTTCATGGTGTCAAATACTTTTATTCCATTGAAAGTAATATTATCATAGGTCCCAATACTTAAAAGCTTAATTTTAGGAGTTTTACAAAATAGGACTTCGTATTTCTTCAAGAATTCAGCTCCACTGTGTAATTCTTCAAATTACTTAACTTATATTTTAGTTATATTCTCACCATACTTAGTTTAAATCAGATTTAGTTACAGTTTTGACGGGATGCGTATAAAACTCGAGTGCAAACCTGATGTCTGTAGGATTATGTTTCACCTCCCAACTCCGGAAGATCTTGATAAAAGGGAACTTCATTAATTAGATAGGGGGGGGGGGGAGGGGGGGGGGGGTAGAAATTCATATTAAATTCATAGAAAATAATAAATTTTAAAACTTCGGTTCTTTGAGTAAAGTAGCAATTTAGTCAATTTGGAAGCTGAAAAAGAAAAATGTCAATTTTATAAGCAACGTAAAATGAGTCAACACAATTATCATTTGTTGCAAAAAAATAATAAAAATGATCAATTTAAGAACAAATTTAAACTCAAATGTAATGTCTGCAAATGAATTTTGAAAACAAAATATTTTTATAACCAGTTTATTAATTTGTTTACGTTTATATTAAGTGAAAACGATCTTTTGAACAATTATGCCATTTTCGTTATTCGGATTTCTAGACTATGAAATTTGGGGAGATAAAGCAACCTTTGTACTCTTATTATCTTTGCAAAATTACAGGCCAATTCAGTTATAATGGCTTTTTTTATTGAGATAGATAACACATTTTCATATGGCTCTAATGCGCTTTCTCCACAATCAACGTGTAATTGCGTTTGAAATCTTTTCCTCCTTGAAATGCCTGTTCGGGCAAATTGAATTCCCTACTAAGCTAAAAATCAATCGATTATTGTGAATATAGGATAGCACAATTCATTAACATATTAGACAAAGCTTTTTATGCATAAGAAGTAGACTTACATATATGTGAACGTGTGTCTTTATCAAAGTGTTTGACTTTGATTGTCAAAAAATCCAGCCAAAAGCAGCAATAATAATTAATTTAATTGTCCGTAATAAATTCGGCAAAATTAAAGGTTACCAGTATTAGATATAAATCTCAAAACTCAGTTTGTAATATAACTCTTAAATTGTCTAAAAATTGTCGTTCAGTTAAAATATCAAAATATTAATTTATACATATCCGCATACTGTATAACTGGCTCTTTTGTGCAATGTCCGGAGTCTGTTTACTTCTTCATGTAATTGATTAGTAAATTCAATTAAACAAATTATTGCTCTTTTTTATAACATTTATATTTTTAAGATTTTGACCTTATTCTATTGCATTTTGGGCCAAAATTGTACATTTTACGAACATTTAAAAGGGTATATTTGATTTAGAGTGAAAGTAGAATGAAATATGATTCCTTTATCAATGGAGAGGTGTATAAACAGCGTAATATAAGCGAACTTAGAATATAATCTCCCTCCTTAAGTTGTTACTCACCACTGTATTTAGTTTTAGGGTATGATTTGTTAGTATGTTTGTTAGATTATTTCCAAAACTATTTGACTAGTAAAATGCGTATGATGTAATAAATGCCGCTTCGATTTCTTTAAATTGATTTCAATTCTGACTATCAATATAGTTAGAAATAAATCAGCAAAATATAGGCATTTATCTTTAGACACGATGATAATACAACTTTGTAGGTCGCAGCCGGTTGAAGATTCAGTTTTATTTACAAAGTTTTTTTGTTATCTATAACGTAATTTAACTGGTGTTTGGTAGTTACCTGGATACTTCAGTAACTATAGATTTATCTATTTTAAAAATAATATTTGTTTCAAATAACAAAATGTACGTATTTTCGAAGACCTTTCTGATCTAAATAAATCAACATTAGTATTGACACCATAACTTGGTTCTTTGTTAGTGTTAATTAATCGTACCAAGCTGCTAGTACAGAAAGTGAACGAATGCCATTCCTCAAACGGTAAACATTTATATCCACCTTTATTTAAGTAGTTGTCTAGGGAATGTTTTCACAAACTTCCATTGGATAATGAAATTATCATGCTACTTGAATAGTGGACTTCGGTACATTATATTCTTAACAATAAAGCCCTCGTGAATACTAGACAATTTAAACCTTTCTAGAATAAAATGGACACTTTATATTTGCCAATAAAATGAAAATATTCGGTGATCACAAAATAGCAAAAAAATTACTGCAATTACTACAATTTCTGTGAAGTTCAATTTACTCTATGAGACATAAATGTTAGCCAGTCACGCGATAATTATATCGTTTTAATTTAATTTGATAGAACGAAATTAAGAAACTGACACCACATATCTTGCAGACAGATGGTAGAGTGCTTTTGAGAGTTACATTTGTGAACCACCGGCAAGAAAGTAAAACCCATGCAATTAAGATTTATCCATCTCAAGAGTTTTGTGAATTCGGAAGAGCTAAATTATGGCTGAGGCAATAGGTATCAAAAAAATGGGACAAAGTAGGACAAAGCAGATTTTCACCAAATTTTCATCGATTTTAATTTATAAATGGCAGATTGAATGCGCTTTAATTAATGCGCAATGGAAAAAAGTGGGAAATTATCGAATTGAAAAGCGCTTGCTACAAATTTCGCATCCGCGAGGTTTTCCTTGCTTCAACTGGTACAGATCGCGTCTAATTGGGTGAAAATATGTGTGATTAGAAATGCAAACCAATGACCAACTACAAAAGTTGCATGGTGTAATCTGGGAAATCAACTATTTAGTGAATAAAAGTGTTTAATAAAGTTGACTTAACAAATTACAAAATAGTTTGTATTTTTGTATTAAACAAGATTATTTACATCTCAACTTATAATAGTATGGACCATTCCATTTCAATATTCAGACACTTTGTGGGCAAATTGACCTTAAAAGATACTTGTAATCTGCATTATCACTTCACATTCAAATACCGCGATCGTTTATTCTGTTGCAGCAGCAATTAAGCGACACTTCTGAAGTTATTTATTTTGAACGTTTATGCTTGGAAATGTTTACGCCAAGCATGGCCTGTTATCTTTTAAGCATTACTGGTTAATAATAATAACACCTCATTGTTTGTCCTACTATTATTACTATTGTTATTGAGATTGATAAAAATTTTTCTAACAAACAAGCACTGATTACTTTTATTACTATTATTATTACCCATGCTGTTGCAAAAGATAATTTAAGAGGGGCAGCTGAAAGCAATTACACGAAAATAGCGCAAGACACGACCAAGTAAAGGAGACAGAAAGGACACTGAGAGTGTTATCAAGATTTTAGGAATCTTATTTAATTTCAATTTGATTTCGGGTTGTATGGTACTTGGTTAGTTCACACTCCAAATTTCAAAAATACTTAAATCAGCCTTTGGATTGCTGAAAATGCTTCTCTACAAGGTTCAGTACATATTCACAGTGCTTTTAATCAAGAGGGTCAATCTTGATTTCATTTCAATGCACATTTTTCTTCAATTTATTAAGAGAAAAAATATTGATTTTACCCTACACTTCCCAGCGCAGGTTGGTTCTTCATATATTTCAGCATTGGTTCCAAAATGAAACTGTTTCAAGGTCTTCGGAGGCTTCCGGATAAAAATACGTAGATCTTTACTGGAGGGACCCATCTTTGTCATAAATAAATTTTACATGCCATGTTCTAAAAGGTGGTAAGCAGGGAAGACGTAGTCTAAAGAATATGCAGATGTAGAAGGACCTCAAAATGCAATGACTGCATTATTTGGGATTTCGTTCTTGATTCGTTGAACCGACCAGTTACTGCCATTTTAAAGAATTATCTTCTTCTTTTAAATGAATGTGTACTTCTGTTTTCACTTCTGATTTGGTCTTCCTACTGGATGTGACCAAAATTTGGCTGCAACCGTTTCCCCAGATTTTTGCATTTTGGGTAGGGTTGTTCAACTTACATTTCACCAAATACATTAAAGAAGTTTGTAAAGGGGTTACCATAGAGTTGGAAATGAAGTGGGTGTTTGACTTGGTGACGAAATTATTTTCCCACTTAAGTAACCGTCAGGGACCTGCTTCTTGTGCTCACTAGGTATCTAACGTGGAAAGCACGAAGAGTCGTGTGTTTCTACACTCATATTTGTTATACTGGAAGAGCTTAAGTGACGGCACTCAAACCCTCATCCTAATTAATCTACCTAAGCGTTCTACTTTCAATATCACAGTTGACCATGGACACGTGAGTGACTGCCATAACTGTTCTCAACTTAATCTGAAATCCGATTTACTCAGGGGTTTAACAGATCAGCACCGAAATTCATGGATCGCCACATGAACACACCGTTTTAATTTTTTATGCTAGAACTGACATCGGTGGAATGCAGATACTTGGTCATAAATCTCAATAATGACTTTAAAAGACTTGTAGGTGTTCAAGCCCCGATGTAAGGAAAACAGCAGGTTACGTCCTTCTGATTTGTTCGTTGCCTGTTTGGGGTCAGAAAATTTGACACTTAGCAATAAAATAAAATTTATTTTTCATAAATAATGCCGAAGAATTTGTCTCTTAAGAAAAAAACTTACATTGCCTTTTCCTTCACAGTGTCTGGACACAAGTCGAACTCAAACGTCTGAAAACAGAGTGAGAGATTTCTCATTAGTACTCCTTATATTTGGATCAATTTGAACTTCATGCGTATGAGGGGCAACATTCTCTTTAATGTCCTTCTACAAACTGCATTCTCTTTCGAACTAAACTTGATCAGAATTTGATTTACAATTCTTTAAGAGTAATGCATTCTTGAAAACAAAAACCAACTTATTAATAATCTGGTCTAAATTATAGCTGCGTGGATTTTGTTGGTAAGGAATGAAAATGAGTTCGAATGCTATATTGATAAACATTTAGTGGTAATTTTAGTAAAATCAGACATGTTAGAATTGCACAAGCATGTCCATTCTATCGTACATACACACGAGCATTACTCTGCACCTTCGATTAAACTCGGGCTTTTCAGTAAGAACCATCTATGGAGTGAGTATTCCAACGCCTAAGCAATTTATTTTTAAGAGAAACTTAGTCATTTGTAGTTGTCATAATACTTAAGTCAACATTTGGAGGAGTTGGAATCGCCCTAACAACCAGCCGGTGGCCTTCTTTAATGTTGTAAATACTGACGACTTCGGTAACTAAACAGAATATCTGCTTGATAAGATTCTCTCTAGTACACAATCATTAGGTGAGCATCTAGAAGTAGGCAGCGTCGCCTGTAAACTAAAATTGTAAGCAACTCATTTATATTGGCAATTGTTGTCGCTGGGGCTTAAATGGGGACACACGAAGACTATTACATGCTCTGTAGACTTCATGACCTAATTTTCAAGCAATTCTGAACACATAGCCACTGATGTAAATAACTGAACGAACTGTTCATATCATTTTGATACAATCAAACATTCATCAAATCAGAAATCTTATGGATAGATCCAGAAGTTTAGGTCAAGCAATGTCAGATCTTGCATCATACATCCACTTTCTAATCCAAAATTCCATCTGACAGGTCCTAATGAAAGCAAATAAGCCGACATTTTGAAAATTGTAGTTATTCTTAGTTGTAATATGTCAAATTCTGGCTAAATAACCGTCCCAGACTTGTAAGTTCCAGTTTAATATTCGAAATAATTCTTGAACATGCTAAATTAGATTAGTTCTTCATGAGTGACCTAGTGTTATGCTCTAATGCATCGCTTGCCTCAATTTTTGGACAGCTAAACATGTGTATGGTGGAGTGTGCGATAGACTTATCTCCACGTGAGCAACGTATATTCATACGGCAAAAAAGTCTATAAACGGGCAGTTGACTTCAATGTAAAATGACCCGACTGTATGTCATATTCCACCCCTTCCACAGTACTTACCCCACCTTACCTTTTTTCTCCACCTTTGTGTCTGTCTCTGTCTTACATTCGTGAATCACTCTTCTGTTCCACCTCCCTCTCGACTTTTTGTGACCTTGACATTTCTCCCCTCTGTGAAGCCCGAAGTGAACTAAAGGGCTAATGATAACTATCACAAAGCCTGCCATTTGATATAAATAACGCGCGTATGGTTTTATTCTATTAGACCTTAGTAACTATCCTTTGGGTTAAGTATAGCTAGAAGATCAATAAAAGACTGCCTTGGTTATCCTTATCATTGCATGATATTTGCAATCTGAATGATTAACGAGAAACAAAAACAGCTTTCTTACTAGTAAATCCACCTAAATGTCACAGACCTATGAAATATCATCTATCTAAGAAGAAATTTAAGTATCCTTTTCATTCACTGTTAAAGTCATTAGCATAGAGCGTGGAATCAAATTTTCAGACTGTTTCACCGCAGTGGAAATAAAATCTACACAAATTGCGTTAATTTCTCATTTCACCTGAGTCTAAATCGAATGGACATTTCTTCGTATTCTCTCTACTAGGTTTAATACCTTTGTTTATCGAGGAGAATCAATAAACATAGTGTCGTACATTATGGCAAATTTCTCAGTCCTTTGTCTTAAATATTGTTTTAAGAGTAGAAAATGAATTATTAAATGATATAGCCTGTAAAAATGCAGAAATACAAGAATAGACGCAATGGCATTCAAAACTTATTGGTCGAGAGGAGTTGAAATATCCACCAACTAAAAAATTGAAAGGGCATCAAGTAGACGTTATCAGAACCTTCGAAATGTCAAGAAGGCCAGCTTAATAAAATTTTGAATCCGGTTTACCAACTGGCTAATTCATTCAGATTTCAAGCATCTTCCACTGGATCGTGGTAAATACTTGCCTACAATGTCCTGTAATTTATTTTGTTATATTTTCTAGTGATTGAGAAGGCGAAAAAACGCTAGTGGATGTTCAGCTGCTTATGGTCTGAAGATAACACAAATTTTATAGATGAGAAATTACGTTAACAGAGTCGAGTCTAATCAATGCTAACTAAGTGAAGTAATTGTAAGCAATGATAAAAAAATGATAAGTCACTTCAGTGAAAATTTTGGGCAGATTATACCTCAGTTTTCAGAGGTTGACGCATTTTTTTCTTCCTTAAGCACCAGCCTAGTGTGAAGTGAATATTTGAGTAATCAGTGATTTTGGAGTCACTTAACTGCCTTCGATATGTCACAAGATATTTCATCACAACTTGATGGGAAGACAACCACTTTTAAAAGCTTCTCGACAATGAAGTAGCAAAATTACCAGGAATATATCTTTCCATTTTAATGCCGTTGAAATCAACGGAAAAAATGATCATTTACTAAAATTATTAACTTTTACCCAAAGCTCCGGACATTTTAGATTGCGTGTTTGATCAAAATTGTTGGTCCGAGATGTGTCATAATTTCAGCAGAAATGATTAACAAAGTATTTTCTACGGTAGTATTTAATCATGCTAATGACATGATCTTTAAGATGGAGATTAGGAAACAAAGCAGCGTCTCTAGATGTGTATTTTCATTTACTTGATGATAAAAAGTGAGTTGATTTATCATTTCAACAATTTTTCTGAAAAAAAACCTGATAAAACATTCGATATGCGCCATCTTTATCTAGGTTTGAATGAAAGTTATATCGTTTAAGATAGTGACAACTAAAATTGACCAATTAAATGAAAGTTCAATTATGGAAATATTTATTTTTTGCATTATGATTTTTTAAGCCATATATTAAAATTTTAGACGATAGAGATTTTGTCATTTAATCAATAATAGTCCCGATTTGACTTTATAAAAAAAACACCTAAACCTTGACTATTAATTACAACCTGACAAACGGAAATTACATTTTTTTTATTTATAATAAACTTTTTGAAGAGTTAAGGAAGTGCAATTTCGTATCAATTTTAGGCCATAAATTCAAGCTTTGCATTTAACAGGATGAATTTTAAAAAAACTTTAATAAACATTAATTATTAGTTACTCAGGCAAGCTTGTATCATGATATAAAATAAAGTCATTTAATATTTATTGATTGTGATAGCGGGTGAGAGATTAAATCAATCATAAAAGGAAAGGGAAGAAACAGACTCCGGTTAAAAGTACAATGGATTTAAAATCACAGTTCTTTGTAAACGGAGAGAGAGGGAGATGGAAAGGAGCAGGAGATGACCATGTCAAATATTTTTGTGCTTGCAAGAAAACAACAAGTAAATTTTGCTAATTTAATTAATAGTAAGATAGATGTATTCACAATGGTGCTGACAAGGAAGATGTACTTGAGATGGGTGAAAGTTAGGAGGAGACAAAGGAAGACCTCTGACGAGACGGGAGATCCTATTTACAGTGATTTTCGATGGCATTTTGGAAAAGCTTCACACGCTCAGCAACGCTTGGTTGTCGCCCGACATCGATGTTGTCTAAAATTTCGAAAATGCCAAGTTAATTAAATAGGAAAAAAAAATTGGAGCTTTGAAGTGTGTTAGGGCATATAAATTGAATGCAACGCAAAATGCAAAGCAATTTCCAATCAGTTGCTGATTGATTGTTGAATTGAATATTTAGTCTACCCATGAAATCCAGAATGTGAAATTCAGTGACCACCGCAGCCATCAGCGATCGGCAATGTTAATCATATGATATAACTATAAATCTATCAGGTAATAAATGAAAATCTTGGGTATTGGGATAAATAAATTCTAAAATTTTCAAAAGTAACCCTCTCCAGTTCAAGAATTTTTGAAAAACTGAGTCTAAAGCTTTAACAACTCTGATTCAATCCCAATCCTCATAACCATACACTTATGAATGTAAGACACAGTACTTCAAATGCTCAAAATATAAGCTGAGATGAGATCAAATTGATGCATAAAGAAGCATAAGGTTTCTAGAAAAACGCCTTCAAAAGAAAAGAGTTTTTACACCTAAATTAGCTCTTGCAATCACCATGATACGTGATGATTGATTGTTTATTATAAGTCATGTTTGATGAAACAGAGGGGAATATAAATGCACCTCCTGGTATGGGTTTTTGAAGAAAATTTGGATTCTAATGTACCGTACAGTGATATAATTCAAGAGTAGTTCAGATAGTGCTAAATGGAGATGAAATCAACAAATATCTTCACCTTTTCACTCAACTGATGACCTTTTAATAGTAAACTCAGAAATACCGCAAAATAAGTGAAGAAATCAAAACTGCACTCTCTTGCACTTTAGGGTCATTATCATCAAATTTAATTTTCGCTTTCAAAGGAAATAAAATCTCAAACTTTACTGGAAAGTACCCTAAATGTTGGTGACTTCAACAGCAAGTTCCAAACGAAAAGCAGATACGTTTGCTTGAAACCTTTAAAGAAATTTGAATTTAGATGCCTAAAAAATATTGTGACAAAACAAATAGAAATATTGAGTTAGCAGTTACAAAAAAGAAAAAAATTAAGTATTTGTTGCAGACGATGACAGAGAAAGGACAACAGATGTCAAATGTAAAATGTAACATGTTGGCAAGCGAATGAACTGCCATTCAACGTTTTCATGCTGGAGATTAAGCGAAATAATTCAGAGGGAGTGAACTTACATTTTCGCGTAAACCTTCGCAACATACAACAAAGACAAAACTTGTAAATATACACACCAAAAAGGCTTTGGAATTTTTTCTTCCGTTAGAAAATATTTTAGGCACCTTTTAAAAGACAAATATTGCGAATATTTATCAAAGATGCATTTTCTTTTTGCATTTTAATAATACGTTTAGATTAGAGAACAAAAAGTGAAGTATCAGAACACATTCAATTGCGAATTTCTAGAACAAAAACGATAATTATTTATCTTTGCATTAAAATTGATTTTGAGGCAAATTCATTCTTCATTTATCAATGGGTTATTTTAATCCAAGTGTGCCATTGTATTCATGCAGAAATAATCTTCTATGACTATCAAACAGCTGATTTCTGACCTTCAAAATTGGTGTATGGGCAGATTTTGCGGACGATTAGTTAGCTGACGATATCATTTTGCGAGTTTAGTCACTGTACACATAGAGGTACTGATGCACGTTTGGTAGCACTTTATTTAAAAATTCATCCCAGCAATATCTTACTAACTGAGTCAATCACCATAATTTGCAAATACCAATAACACCGATTATTCCGATGATTTCATTGTGATGTTAGTATAATTAATCGCAATTATTGTCAAAATAAGTTGGCACAAACTCGGACAAATGATAAACAAGAAAAGAAGTGGTCTTAAATAAAGAAACTTGAACGATATTGTTTGAAATTGCCAAAAGACTTTTCATTTTATTTCAAAATATAAAAAGCATTACTTCTGAACAATGACGTGTAAAATAGAGAAAGATGGGGACCATCTTTAGTAAATTTGAAAAATAAATTTATTCAATAAAAAATAAATTTGACCGCATAGTTTTCAAATTAGGCGCCACAACTTAACTTCCTAAATTAAACCACGAGGTACTGCACCGCAGAATATTCACTGCGAAATTGATTAAACATTTCCTATGTTTGCATAAACTGGTTTAGTCTTTAACGCCCGAATTAATTTTTGAAAAATGCACCCAACGGTATTCACGCATGTCTCACATCAGACTGATGCCGCTGACGTGATGAGTCTTGGTGGTATCAGATGAAGGCCACAAACGTATTGATCATAGTGCCTTCTGCTACGAGTTCAGTACAAATGGAGTCTAATATGAAAGAGAACCGTACGGTCCTAAAGGGGTTAAAGAGTTAAATCGAGTGCCTGCGAAATAGAAGGACGTAAATAATGATAACTGCTATCTTTATGCGACGAGATACTCATCAAAAATGCTCTCATGACTTAATTTCTTATGGGGTCCCGCTTTTACAACCTATACCAACTCACCATTGAGATTCTGCTCAGCGCTCTGACAACGCCTGTGTTGAATTTCAAAATCGTACGAACGCGAAGTAGCTCCCCGGGCAATTGTGGCAGGGTGAACTCGGGTCAGCAAATGGTCGGTGGACACGTTGTGACGGAAGGGTCCCCGTGATGCATATATGGCCTTTGTACCACCTTGTAGTCGTCTAGATAATAAAAGTAGGCAAAATTGAAATATTAAATCAGTGGTTATAAACAAAAGACGTATTTAAAACCATTTTGCACTATGGGTGACAGAGCATTACCACCCGTAATATCTTTTTGAATTAGGAGAAATAGAATGCCAATGCAGAACATTTTCTGGGCATCATTAGAGTTGCTTATTGTCTAACATTTAGCAAACATCATATGTATCAAGGATAGCGAACAAGTTGAAAGCTTTTTTTCTAGCTACTATGAGAAGTCAAATGTAGAAAAGTCTGGATGAAATAGGTGACTAATTATGAAGCTATACGTGTTCATGAATTGAAAAGTCTTAGTTGGTTATAACTAGGTAGTTTATAAGCGAAATAAGATAACAGGCACCTCATCAGCTCAATAAGTAGCAGGAGTGACAATTTATTGGATTTAAATTTACAAACCATAATCAGTAACCTTGGCATCAGTTCACACAATTCTCCATCAAGACTAGGTAAATCTTCTCGTCTTGCACCCCTCCAACCTGTGTGCGCCGTCTGAACGAGTTTACTCATCCTCTTCACGTGACAACAATCGGTGTGATTTGAAAAACAAATAACCTTGTCAAGCAAGAACACCGCTTTGTACATGTTGCAAAGTCGTTAAAAAAGTTCCAAAATAAGCCTTATTTATTTAATTTTGTTAACAGAGTTGCGCAAAATGTACAAACTACCCTTACCATCAAATCTTCCTCAGCCTTTGTGATTATTTTTAATTACGACTTTATTTGGACAATAATGTTGTAAATCGGACACCATTAGTATTAATGACTTAGACGATTGCGTATAACAAAATATAACGACGATTTACAATTTAGACAAGGTCCTAAGCAGTTTACTACAGGTTCTCGAGGTCGAACGCAATTCGGTGGTTCTTTAAAAAATGTAGTTCGAACATGCATGCGAGGTAAATCAACTTTATTTAGAAATTTATGAAATAAATTTCATTGATATCTTAGGACTTAGCAATAGTAAGGAAGAAGAGTAATGAAGCTATTTATTTTGAAATGAAAACTTACTCCATATGAATGTAAGGGTTATGAAATACAAACGATAACTTAACAACGTCTTGTAAGTGATAATACGAAATAACCATCGACTCACTCGGAGGTATTTGAGCGCGTAACACCTGATCCACTGCTAAAAGACGCTGTTGGTGTACGAAATACATATTGATTACGCTGCGAGTCGTCATCAACAGACGCGGAAGACTTGTAATTCATAGGTGAGTATGAGGAAGCTGAACGCACTATGCCCTTACGATTAGGCGTCGTCTTAAATGCCGAATTCTGAAAAGATAAATTTCTACTTTAATTTTTTAAGTAGGTGTGTCGTTAATTACCTTATTTTGTAAATAACATTTTACTAAAACTATCGCATATATTGCGCGTACGCGCTCACAACGTATAATTGAGGTATCGAATTATCTCCTCGTCCAATTATTAGTGCATGTTTGCATGTTCCAATGCCTCAAAGAACAGGAATTAGATAACACAAATGAGTCATATCCACAGCTTAAAGCCTAATTAAATCACATTAACACGTGGTGTTACCTAATTATAAATAAGCGTTAAAACTCTGTCAGTAAAATGAATTTGGCCAACGGAAAATGCTGATAAAATGATATCAACCTTGTCAATATGACAAGCTCTTCTGTGAAGGTTGGCTACTTTAAGCATGAAGGGCGCAATTTTCAAACTACATAGTGGCAAGTTCAGAAATCACGAAATCGGAGCGAAAGATTAGCAACATTGGCATATACCGATCTAGAAGAGAAATTATCGAATAGAATTTTTTCCTCTGAGTTCCTGCAAAATGGAATATATTACTACAGTGCATATCAGGAGACATTATTTCTTTCACTAACATACCTGGGTAGACTGTTGTTGTGTTAGAGGTAGTAGTAATGAAGATGGATGAAGACAAAATAAGCTATCCACTGATTTAAACACCAACCAGTACAGGTTTAAAACCAATTTATTTAGTCTATTAAGATCTGATTTATTTAATACTACAGGCAAATAGTGATACACTTCAACTTATTCCTCCATAAATAGCATACCGTCATTTCGAACTGATGTCAGTTTTAATCATGCCCCTTTCAATTGGGTAGTGAGATGGCAAAAAAACGAACCTGCTCGTTCCAGACCGCCATGTCTTGTCCCAAGACAGAATATAGCGTTCGACCAGGACTTTCAAAATTTCCCGAATCTTCAATATCTCTGTTTCGTCTAGCAGAGAAGGTTGGTTTCCAATCGGAGCTATAAAAGACGTGAAACAATAAAATAGCGCATGATGAGATCACAGAAAGCTCTCCGATTATTGGACGCTAGAAACGTGGAGTTAATCATTAATGGACGATGGCGCCGTGCTAAGCACCCCTCGATTTGGGAAAGTGGGGGAGAGATGCGATCATCCTCCTAGAACATTCTGTCAATAACGGGTAAAATAAGCATTAAATGTATCCTTCTCGTACTTGAAAGCCCGAACAATCATTTTTGTAGAGTGATGTATGCCATCAGTGGTATATATTGCAAGGCATTAATTAAAGTATGCTTCGAACGCTAGAAGCAGTCGCCAATGAACCGAAGTGTTAACAATTTGGGAAAATTGAGCAATATAAGTGTATAGACAGAAGCAGGAGGGACAATCATCATTCGATTTAGGCAAATTCTCTAACAAAGCACCATCCACCGTTTGCCAGTTACAAGTTATAATCGTAAAACCTAATTGACTGTAGCAAATAACTGCTCTAAAACGGTAGCCTATCACAAAAGCAGTTCTACATATATGTCAATTAAAACGCTATCTATTTAATTTTGGCTGTGGCTGGGACCGTAAACTGTTGAAAAGCATTTAAGAGGTTTTTATCTTCTCAACAATTGGAAGAGGAAGGTATCAAAGGGACAAGACCGACCACTATGATTAGCAAGAAAATTGTTTACAGGAATCCAGGCTACGCATTTTGAAATTTAAACTTAGAGACGCGAATTTAGCGAACATTTTACAACTCAGGTATTATAAAAAAAGCTGAAAGACACTGCAATAACTTGACGTAATCCGCAATCTCAGTGATGAATAACAGAGAAGGTTTGTGCTGAAAAATCCAGACGTACCAGAACCTCAGTGTAGTAGGTAACAAGTCTCTGCTTCATCTAATTCAGCACAGTTTTCTAATCGTGGACAAAATTTAACGAACGTAAATGATACCCATTCATTTCACCATTCAGTAAACATGTACTTTAGATGTTATCAACTATTGGAGGTTGTCTGTGAACCTAGACGGGTTGCAAGATCCAATGATATATAGTACCTTTCTAAGTTCGAATTCCTTAAAGTAAGACAGAAAAAAGGAAGGGGTGAAATGTGGAACTATTTGAGTTTCTCCAAAATACCAGGATACTCTAGTAAAACACTATGTTGAACAAAACAAAGGGGGTCAAACGTGATGATTCTTTAAATAACGAATGTGCGTTACCTACTTTCGCCCACTTTTAAAGTCCTTGTCAATTGAGGGTAATATGCTTCACTTGACATATGAATGCCAAATTGTTAGAACGTGTGACAGTATTTTCAGGGCACATAGAAATTGTCATTTGACATTTAACCAAGGCAGGTGCAAAATACATATATTTAGAAGGAGGGGAAAGAAAGAACCAAAGCAGAAGAAGTGAATTCTTTCCCCTACCTATCACGCACACACACCTTTCAATCTACACTGTTGGTGTCTCCATGAAGAAGATAAACAAAATTTCAAGATTCGTTAAAGAAGAGGTATGCTGTGACTGTTTGACGGGGAGCTTCCTTTTAATTGGATTAATGAGACAATAAAAACCGGGTCAGGTTTTCGCCCATCAATAGAATTCAACAATTGTTTAAATACTTCTCTATTCTAACGAGAACCAACTATCATTTTCGGACACGGTATGTTTCAAATTTTTTAAGTGGTTGTAATTAGGGCATAGATCCGTATTTGAGAAAAATGAACTATTAGGTAAAATACGACAGTAACAAACCGGCACACACTGCGAGGTCATTCTTTTCGGTAACATTAAAATCAAGGCAATTGTACTTCACCGTGTGTATTTACAAGTTGAGCATTTCAGTAACTGTAATTGCTGCACATTTAGAGGTGATCATGTTACTGCAATTTGCCCGATTGGGTTGGTCGGTTTCAAACGCATAGCTATCAAATTGCCAATCATCAAACATGACAAGAATCGATTTAAACTGCAAAAATTTTTACAGGTTCATTGCAATAAACCTAACGAAATTTTTCATCCCATTTAAAATATCTATTGGAATTTTGAATTATTTAATCACAAGGAGCTTTGAGAATGGCTTCCTTTCACGTTCTGAGCATTAGAATTTAATAGGAAATACGATGAAAAATGTGTTACCACATTGAAAACTAACAAATTAATTCAAGTCTAAGATGAAAAACTTCGCACTCGGTAAGTTTTCAACTTTAGAGGAAACATTATCTAATTTTATAACAGAAATATACGAAATTAACCATAAATTAATCTATTTATTCCAAAGGAGTTTCATTAAGAGGTAACCTTCGCAATAAAGGCCAAAATAACGAAATCGCCCATAAAAGGGTGGGTTGCAAGAATGAGAGAAACTTTCACGGAAATTTTGCCTTCGTGCTAAAAAAATTCATACCCCTTTTATAATCAGACAGCTTTAAATCAAGTTAAATGGAAGGTAATGTCAATTTGAATGGATATTTCATAAGTGAATGATAGGTTTCACTCTCCGATTAAGCCAGCTCACGATCTGTGAAAGTAAATTGGGCAAAGCGTTGCAAAATACAATCTGTTTACCCGACTGATTTGAGGTAAAGGCACTCTGCCATCATGAAAGATAAATGAGAACTATATAGTGCACAAATTGATGCACCCCTTTTCTCTCTCAAAAAACACCAATCCGATGAAGTTATTGGCCAATCGTCTAGAAAATTAACTTCAAGTTTCCTGACGTGAAAGAACAGAAGAGGGGCAAATTCCAATTGAAACTTGTGAGGTACTTTGACTTTGAAGAACGAAATACTCAAAGTTGCTTGCGTTTGCAATTAAGCATTTATAAATTAGGAGATTGTACATCTGAAAGCAGAGAATAATTAACTTTACTCCAGAATGAATGAGGATACGCTACTGTGAAATGGGATATATACATGAATCAATGTTGAAAATGGATCAATAGATCAACTTTTCTGGGCTAGATAGATGTGTCAGGAGAGAAGGAGCAGGTAATATCATGGGTGTTATAATGAAGAAATTAAAACTGAAAATTACGCAGTCGAAGTTGACGAGGCAGTCGAATGCAATGGTGCAACTCGTTGATTTCGTAAGGCTAGGCTTCGATCCAATTGATCCTGCATCTCCTTCAGCATTTCCAGCTAAAACCAGAAGTAGCATATAAAGTAGGTGGAATGCGCGGAGGGATTTAGAATAGTTAATAAAAATAATAACAGTTTCAAGCTGCAAATTTTCTTAAAAATGCAAAAAAAGCATTTCAGCATCATTAAAATACCATGAAAGAGATTAATTATGCATAAAACAAGTTGTGATTTTGATTAAATTCATTTAAAGTAATCTGAATTTGAAATGAGATGATTGAACGTATTAGTCAGTGCACTGACGTTTTTTTCATTATGGCATGGATAATAGGTCATTGCTATTACGATTTGAGACCAGTACGAGAATCTAGGAATCAACGTTTATTCAAGTAGCTGTAGCTATAATAGAAAATATAACGTTAAAAGCTGTCAACTTATGTATACTTAACAAAACCTACTGTTGAATCCACGTCCATTTCTTCCCAACTGTAGCCGTGGCTGTTCTTAGAGACCGGAGGTTTCACCGTCCTTGGAATTCGATCGGAACCTTCAAGAAAGAAAAGAAATTGAGGAATAACTCTACGGATAAGGGTAGCGTGAAGTGATATTATAATTATTCAAGCTCGCAGTAAAATATATTGGGAAATAATTATAGAAGGCTCAGAATAAACACAGATAGCACATCCTGCCTCGACTACATCGTATGATATTCTACCAAATTACAAGCAGTTAGGTATGGAGATTTAATCAACATATTAAAGTTAAGAATGCCTGTTGATAAAACGATACGAAAAGAAGCATATGGTTTTTTATTTCATGACATTGAAGACGTCGACCAACAAGACGACCAACGAACAGTCAGCCACTTATGGCAATTCTTTTTTAGTAACTCCAATCTCCTTCAAGTGTGTTCGCAGAAAACTCTAGAAACTTCGAAAAGGAAAAGAGTTTAAGTAGAACTCATCTCCAACAAACTGTCCGTTAGTAGCTGATTACCGCCAATGCTTGAGCTAGCCCAATTGCAATTTTCAAAAGTGCTATGAATATGGGTGGAACACTGGAACAAGACGAAAACTTGAACACTTATTAAAAATCCCCCCCCCCCTCCCTCTCCTCCAATGTTAATTTAAATTAAGAAGAACGTAAAGGCAGTGTTCAGTTGTCAAAAAAATGGGACTTTAAAAGTACGCATACCAATCACAACAGAGAAAAGAAAAATCACAACCTTTACTGATAATGAGCAATTAAGAGCGGTTTGCATTCAAACCAATAAATGATGAAGGAGGGTGGATGGGGAAGATGTGAAGTCACATTCGTATGAAATTGGTGGAATAAGCTATTAATATTCCAAAATTCAACTTCATGATCCCTTCCTGGGATTGAAGAATGAACTCCTCTCCACAGCAGCTAGGGTTCGCTGGGAAGTTGTGTAATGAAGCGTAGTCGGCTTTGTCAGTTCAAATAATTGCTGTTTCCAAATAGTAAGAAGCCAGAGCAATCGTCCACAAAATTGCTTATTTTTCATTTTCTAATTACATCGGAGCCGAAATGGTCAACAATTTGAGGTGGCAATTTTAGAGAAACGGTAACTTCTCACGACTATGACGATTTTATCTAACCTGTAACAAAACTACCCTAATTAATTTTTACCTTTATATATAAAAATAAATATTGAAGTGTAACAACTTAAGTCTCAGGACAAAATGCACTTACGAAAGGAACGTGACAGGAGGTGTGTGAAAAACAATGTAATCAGTGCAACGAGGTGGAAATAAATACTTGAATTTCAAATTATGCAAAATTTGGTGTTTAATATCAAAGCAAGTCTCTTTGCAATCAAATATAAGCCTACCTTTCAGGTCGGATTGAAACTGATTAACCGGTCGATTGAACGAAGTAGCATTTGAATCAGTAGTGAAGGAGAAGGAGGGGGTGTGTGAATATCTTGTAGTTTCTGATGAATCCCAACTCCCACGTTCGACAGAGAATCGTTTGGAAGAATTCATATCCTCGTGGCTCATTAAGGAACGACTGCGTTGAATACCAGAGAGAGTAGTGGTTGTGGGAACTTCGTGGGCCAGGAGATAACGTGTTTCAACGAGAACTCGAGGTGAAGGTGGGGAAAGTGACTCGCCGTCAGATTTAAGCTCCACTTGTTCTACACTTTGACGATTGGAAGAAGTTCTGACTGAAGCAGCGCGAACTACTGTTGCGGACATCCTTGTGGGAATTTGAGGTGCATCTGTTGAATTATTTCTTAATGAATGTGTGCCAATTCCATTGCCACGCTACAATGGAAGCAAAATGCTAGCAATTGGCAAGAACAAACATACGGAAAATTAAGAAAATGACCAACAAGAATCCCGAAAGCTAAGCAGGCGATATGGAAATCTTTTGTTTTGTCCAGCTTTCAAAGAGGAAATCGTTGACAGCAAAGGAAAACGCGAAAGTTTCTTGAAAATCGTTGGCTCTGAGAGAGTAATTAATTAAATTGAAACTTTGCTCAGTTCTAAGGAACTTTTCAATCCAGCTATTGGGCAAAGATAGAGTGCAGGAAATTGTAAGTTAGATGTTTATTAATTCAACCTTTTTTCTCACAGTACATTCTTCGATATCCTTCATCGTGAAAGTTGATTATGCCTCGACACTGTGTTGGAAAAGGCATTTTATTGAATTTAAAATAAAAAAAAATTGAAGAAAACTTCTACAACCATAAGAGATCATAGCACATTACAAAGTGCGCAGTATTTTAACTTTTAAAAGCATAACTAATTTTGTATAAATCCACTCAATTGGATAATTTGGACCCTGAAATTTAACAATCCCAATGGTGCCTAGGATAGGCATCTAACAGAAGACATTTACATGAAAGATGCTTAATGTCATTAAGACCTAATGTCGCGTAGAATCTTGGAAATTCGAGTTCGGTTGTACAATTCTGTCATTTAGTCTGGCTTAATAATGAATAGTCCGAAAAATTCAGTCATCTCATCACTACCTAGTCTCACATTTCAGCAAAAAAAGGTTGTGTACAGTATGAAAAACACCCATGTTAGTAATAAAATAACATTGAATGCAGTGATATTAATAGAACGAAAACGCCACAGGAATGACATGGATATTGATTATTTACTCATTAACATCAGACTCCATAGCGAAATTTCATTCGTTATCGGGTGGCGAATCCAAGATACAGCAGTAAAAATGAGATAGACAGTGTTGATAACCAACTCTCGCAATGGAAGAAAGATGAATATTCACAGCGAATATAAATGAAATCAACCAGTCCGATACCCCGTCCATTGGATCATCAACTATATTAGTGCAGAGCATACTATAGGTTAACCAGGCATCCTAACATCTTCTGCTGATCGCAACCATATAATAGTTTGAGGTGCGGTATTGCTAGTTTAGTGAGGCACCTGGATTATACCGATGGCAACATATAATTACATCATTCTCTCCAGTTGGCACACCAAATTTAGCAAACGACAATGTTTTCGTTCATAATGATTTTGAACTTTTCATACCACTCAGTGTTGAGTAGCGAACATTTCAATGTAAGGAACCAGAGCCAACAATAAACAATCCATGAAATAATCCAATGTTGGTGATAGATGGAATGACACCGGCATGATTACTCATGTAGTGATTTCCATCCACTGACGAAAGCTGACGCTGATACCGGACATTCACACACACTCGCACACCGCGAATTAGCAACTCAAATGAGCAGGGGAAACACTCGCTCACTCACGACAACATCAGTCACACCTACCTAATTCAATTTGGTCGAATAGAAATTTCTGATGAGTCATTCTGCGTATGTAATATCGGCCCACGGAGTTACGCAATCTAGAAAGAGACGATTACTTTGAAAATTCCATACGAATCTATGAGATCCACGACGTTTTAAAGCGCATTAGCGGGAAAAAAATAGTTGGTGAAATCTTCACCGATGCAAACAAACGACTTAATGCATTGATGGCTGAGATATGCCAAACTTCAAAACACTCTTCAGTGAGGGAGAAAATGTACAGTTCAAAGCTTTTAGAAACATAGATTTACTAAGTAAAGCCCATAATCAGAAAAAAAACGGACCAATTGAAACCCACTTTACGGACAGATATTCGCTGTCATATCAACATGTAGAGGGCATTAGAAAATGCCAACTACTTATGATATAGAAACAATACATTGTTTACCCTTTTTTTCTCTTTTATTTAACTCTAACGCTCTTAGGACCGTACGGTCCTCTTTCAAAATAAACTCCATTGGTACTTGACTCGTAACAGAAGGTGCTATTGGCATTTGAAACATGTTCAATACATGTCTATAGCCTTCGCCTGATACCATCAAAACTCATCACGTCGGCGGCATCAGTCTGCTGTGAGACACGCGTGAATGCGGTTGGGTGCATTTTCCAAAAAGTAATTCGAGCATTGTGATGGAGATGGTAAGGATAATTTAGATGATTTGCGCCGCATTCAATAGATAATTTGTCGATTTAAATGGTGCATAGAATACTCCTGAAATAATATCAACACGAAAGTAAAGATTGTTCAATTAAAACTTATTAACTATTATTAACTTATTTGACGTTAGAACAGAACATTTTGATGGACTTAGACATGCGACATTGGTAGTCTATCCCGCACATTTCAGCAAAATGTAATCAAATGCAATATGTATCTTATTTGTCAAAGAAGTAATCTTGAAATTTCTGATCAACGAAGCTTCACTAGCCCGTACTTTCCTAAGCAGAGTAGGGAACGAATTTCATTGGCCTTAATTGCTGTCTTCGTCGTCATGTCGCCTTATGGTGTATCCCAGGTACAAGTCAATAAATAGTGGACTAAACAGCAGACCAACCAACTAACCATCTGACCGATTGACCCCAATTTATAGCTCCGGGCTTAACGCGGAAGTACATCATGCTCTGTTCCAAGATGTCCTCAAATTCAGGACAGGACAAGAGAATATTAGTTTCGCGCAGTACAGCTAAACTGAGAACGATTTAATCCAAATAATAAAGTATTTACTGCAAAAGCGGATGAAGCTCCAATCGTGGAATTACTCCTCATTAACGATTTTTCACTTCTTTTGCGGAGATCTTTAGCAGAAACCGCGGCTGCAACACAACCTAGGCCGAGGTTTCGCGCCAGTGTTAGACGAACCTCAGACCCGGCTAGACTGACTAATCGAGCAGCTGCGTCTTGAGATAAACCTCTTGTTTCATTTCCATCGACTGCGAGGATACGATCACCTGGTGCGATCACTGGTTGTGGAGATTCCTCGGTGGAGGATTCCTGACCGAGCCAACGGGCTTGAGATGCTCCACCACCTTGAGCTACGGATTTGACGTAGATTCCCAAGTCACTTCCATCCTCTGACTGCACAAATTTCAAAATTAAAATATCAGTTAAATTGGCCATTGTGCAAAACGCGAAAACAATATCGAATTTGCTTGCTTCAGTATCATTTACAGTTAAGTATGTGGGAAATAATTCGGCACAAAAATATCTTTACCTAATAAACTGAAAGGCTTCTATTAAATTGCGCCGAGATACAAAAAATGACGCTAACGTTCATTGGTAAGGATATGTCCATGATACTCAGAGCTTATTGACTAGCTGATTTAACACATCTTGATTGGTGGTGTTAGTTCAATTTATTGGCGGCTTTTCAAAGTTAGAAATGAGCAACTATTTCAGCATAGCAGAACTCACAAGAGTTCAGTCAAGTTGGTCCATAATTTGTAATACTACATTTAAGATCCAGCAAAGTTCCGATAACTCCTCGGTGGGTAACGCAGTCAAATGAAGAAGGAATTCAGAAGCAAAGAAAATCCTGAAGAATGGAAGTTTTAAAAACTGAGATTATAAAAAAAGTATTGTTGAAATTTCGAGAGCACTTAACGCTTTCTTTTTGCAAATTTCCACAGCGTATAAAACATCGACAAGTTTCTACTACTCCCACTTGTACTATGCTCTCGGTAAGAACACGCGTGTCAACCTACCTTCGGATATTTGAGTGCATTTCCGGGTTCCCACTTCCTTGGTTAATAATTACTAAAAATCACGCCAACTAAAGAGAATAGAAGTATTCAGATACCCTTGCAACTTTTACCTTTGGACGCGATAGAGCTATGCCCAGTTGGATTTGGTTTTTTTGCAGCCAAACACTGTGGTCAACCTAGTTAGAGCTAGGGAGCACCAACTACGAGTCACAATAGACTAACGTTTTAGGTTAACAAAGTACCTCTAAGCACTTTTCGATTCATTTTATTATTTCCCTGTGCAATTAGTTTAATGGGAACTAAAATTCAACCCAATGTAGGCGATTAAGATAGAATGAGGAGGGAAGACATATTCGAATGCATGATACGAAGTCACAACCATTATCCCCAAACGAATACATGCCTGGCGATAAGTAGGGCAATAGCCATAAACGTCGTGCTGTGCACTCGTTTCTTCCACTCTGTCCAGGAACCGAATACTTTTGCCAAAACTGTTTGAAATGCAATAAAAGCACACGGAACTATTTTTGATCTGTTTTGCATCCATGACAGTTAATTTCAAATGCATATATTAACTAAATGAATGTCTAGAAAGTGATTAAATCCAATAAGCCTTTTTGCAGAAAAAAATTACCAGTACTAGTCACACCTAGAAAACATTTCACCTCAGAGTTAATTAGTTTGGGTTGGACACTTACACGAGCCGCAATTATACTCAATCCGAGATTGTTGCCAATTTTTGGAACAGCGACAGAGAATATCCGAATACTAATGCTGTCGTCAACCTTTGTAGAATCCGAGAGGTTGGTTGAGTCCAGTTCAGTGGTAGATTCTTGGATAGGGGAATCAGTGTTGATGAGTTCTATGGGTTTTGGGACTGGAGGCGAAGGTGGTTCACAAGCGGGCGGGGTCTAAATATGAGAAAAAAGGTCGATGGAAAGAAAATTCAAAGTATTCTTCTGGGATCAAACTATTCTGCACCTTTGGTCCAGGACTATCTCTTGAAGGAGAATCAACATCAACTGAGAGATTGGGGACTTTCTCATTGGGTGAAGATACATTTTCAGTTGCTAGATAAGTGTCCCAGGATAGCCAGGGTTCAGACCTCAGATTTGGATTTTGTCTGAAAGAGAGGCGGCACCATCCACTGAGAAGTGCTGGTTGAAGATAGCTTGAAAGTTCGCTGACTTCCACAGCTCCAGACTGATTCTTTGAGGATGAGTCATCAGGATCTGTTTGGCACTCACGAGAAGACTCTGCATTCGATTCTAGATGAGGATTTCGAATCCGTGTGGCGGAGGGATAACAATCGTCTGGAAGTAGGATTGGAAGACGGAGGTCTAGAGGTTCAAGGAGCTGGGGCTCCCAATCCGCTTGCTCGGATTCTTCCGATAAAAGGCGATCCGAAACCTAATTGTACAGCAGAGAGCATTGTGTAAATACAGGCTTTTAAATAGTGAAATATCAATCACCTTCTTCTCAAATATCCTCCTAACCGCTAAAGGCAAATATATTTGCAGTTTTTTTGGACAAAATTCAGTGCGTTAAATGCCAGAAGGGGAATAAGCCGAAGACCTTGTTGGCATGAGGAAATTGTTGTTAAAAAGCAAAATTAACTTCTCTTTAAAACTACGCTGATAGGCATTTGGGAGAAGTAGCCGTTAAATTTAGCTAAACATTCTACATTAGAAGGCTAAAGTGCTCCAAGGGTGAGTTAGAGCCTGAATGGGAGAAATGCTTTTATTGGGCTAAAAGACGGCAGAAAATTTTGGCAATTTATATGGACAAGAAAAATTATAACAAACAAATAGACAAACAGCTTTTTTTGCAAATAAAACACTATGAGTTTAAATGTCTTGTCATTTTTCCCAATTTAAGGTATGAAAAAACGTCATCAAGGTGTCCTTGAAGTCATTAAACTTTCTTCCTTAAGATATTGCCGAAAATAAATAAACATTCAAGAAAAAGTACTTCGTCACTGATTGGAGGAGACAGAAAGATAGCCGGTTGCATGGAAAGCAATATTTAAAGTATATTCATGGTATTCCTTCAAGCGACCCCCTCCTCCTAAACCCCCATTATACACAATAAAAACTGATAATAATGAATTCGTCCCCATGCCACATCTCAGAGAAAAGTCAAAATGGTCGTCACTCAGAATAGTGACATTTCTTTTTCTATCGAATTTCTTTTAAATCTATTAAATTTTGTAGTTACTAAAATTTTTTTTTACTTTTGTTGAGACCGACATTCTTCTGATGACTAGCATACCTGAGTCACACCGGATATTATAAAGTCAATCCATTGAACCGAAATGCACTCAGAAGTGGATCCGGTTGTGATGTTGGAGGCGTCTTTGAGATGGCGAAGGGGATGAGCATACGATGGACGATAGGCTTGTAGAATGTAGCGCACCTGAGCTGAGTTAAGTCGGTCAAGATCTACAGCGCTATTGTACAAACCTTCCACGGTTTTCATGTCTGCCTGCATCAAAGTCGCAGCCTGTAAAGCAAGATTCAAGGACCAAATGAAATAATTGAAAAAATGTCAAAATGATGCGATCGAATGCAATGCGAACACGATACGATTAAAATCCATATTTTCCAAACACAACCGTTCTAAAATTAGAGAAGTTAGTTTGAAAATGCGAACGACAGTTGTGGAAAGCTGTATAATGGGATCTAAGATGTACAAGTGAGGATGATAATGGACTTATGGACAGAATGCTATCTAAATGAAAAGATAAGTTTGCAATGCATTGTAAATTAAGACATATTTGAGTACAGCATAGTTAACAGTAAATAAAGAACTTTTGAGGTCATTATAATTATATTAGAATGAATAAATTAATAAATATCATATATTGAAAATTAGAAAGTATTTTAGAGATAAACTATCAGCCACTTTTTAGCACTTTAATTTAATTATTTTAACTCACATTTGTGAATGCACATTTCTTATTCGGAATTTTAATAGAAGCAATTAACGTAGTTTGGGATCTTGAAGCAATTCAGTTGAAACTTTCGATTAAAACGCAAAAATCGACTAAAAGAATAAAAAGGAACCAACTGGAAGTGGGAAGAAGAAAAGCGCTTTAATGAAATTTTAAAGATAAGCGCGCCTTGATTCACCAATAAATGGCATAACCAGCGATTCAATTAAATCAACTCATCCATCAACACATTAATTCACCCAGAAAATGCAAAGATCAAAATGTGAAAATTGAGCTATGCAAAATTTGGATATTAAAAGTGAGTTCTACCTCTCCCGAGAAAAGTAGACAGCCTAGAATCAGTCAACGTCCATTTTCTACCGCCTTCTGTTGCTTCCTTCAGTTAGCACTAGATGAATAAAACTTGTTATAGTAACCCATTATGCAAGTTTTATAGTTTTCTCAAGATATTTTAATCAATCCAATTCAGTAGGTATGAAAGCAACAGAGAGGGAGGGGAAGAGAGAGAGAACTAATTACAGCATAAAGAAAATGATTTATCGGTGGGAAGAACGAAAATGATATATTATAATAGATGCGAAATCTGACGGAAACAAAAAAACGTTTAGTCTGAGTAGTATGAATGATTTAGTGCATCTCCCCGCAACTCGCAACTAACAATCCCCATACAGAAAGGCGGAATATTACTAACTACCCGTTAATAATTATGGAAAGGCCGAACTTAGGCGCAGTAATATTTATATTATACTGTAGTAGGGAAAAGACATGTAGGAGGACACATTGAGTAATTATTTCAGACTCTATAAGCGTGAATCACCTTCACTCTTACAATAATAAAATAAATCAATGCACGAACATGTTCGATCGGAGTAATTTAATTATAACAGGATAAACGAAAGTTAATTGGCATTCATCATCACTGCAAAGTACGATTTTAAGAAAACAGGTTATTAAATCATTTAACCAATCATATAAAATGTCAGTTGATTTATCCTGTATGAGCATTATTAGAGAAGAGTATGATGTAGGAGGCGAACTAAAAAGGTTGGTTCAAATATACTGGAACAGCGAAGATCAGTGGAGTTCCTGTGTTGCTCAAATCCCGGTTCCCTGATTTGCTTCTCAGCGAACGCCTCTTTTGACTTAGCTAAGACAGTTGCGTCTACTACACAATTGCAACTTGCTTTAAAGCACTGAAACGTGATCGGGTGACAATAAGTGTTCAGTCTGGACATTCATAATCCTTGTGCGTAAATTTCGACAACTCACAATTCTAACGCCAAATTGCATAACGACAGTTTTAAAAACAAACAAAAATATTATTTTCATTTAAATAAATAACATACGATAATATGTAAAATTATTTCCGTCATTGTTTACGATTCTCGCGGTGCACTTTTCTTGCACTTTTTCAACCGCAGTCACATTTCCTATTAATGTTCCTTAGTTCTAAAAGATAATAATTGGAGTAGACGAAATCTAGAGCACATGAAGACTGAGGTAGAATTTCCCAATTTTAGCAATTCTTAATGAATTATTTCACGCATATTCCCCCGAATGCACAAAAGAAGTTTGTGAAAGGCTGGCCCTGACTTAGGAAATGAGATGGATGTTTGGTTCGGAGACAATTGCTGACTTTCCCACTAACGTTGTCGCAAACAGTCCACTTGTCATTCCCAGTAGTAATTTTGTGCAAAAAGAACAAACTCTTTGTGTCATGACAAAAAAAGGTAATGCACCTGTTTCTCCGCACATTCTTTTACAATTCTCAATTTATTTATGCGCTTCAAGTGTAAATACACAATTTACTAGGAACATGCGAGTTTCTACCATAATTCTTCGATAGTTAACCTAGAATTGGATTTAGTTATGGGTCTAATAAGTCATCATCAGATCATCGCGATTTCGACACATTACCTGGTTTAAGTTTTTTGTAATAAAATTGATATCAGTGGATTGTAGATACTTGGCCTTAAATTTTAGTAATGACTTCAGAAGCCTTACATGTATTCAAACCCTGTTGAAAGAGAACCAGCTTGCAATGTCTGCCTAATATGTTCCTTATCTGCTTTGGAGTTGGACAATTTTACCCTCAACAGTAAAATGAAATTCATTGCTCCTAAATATTGTTAAACAATTTGTCCGCCAAGGAGAATACTCGCAACAGAATGCAGCTCATTTGTAAAGTTACGATACAGGTAAAAATATGATTAATTTCTGAGATAACGAGTTCTAAATAGTACGCATAGAGCTTTAGAAACAGGATACCAAAATACACAATTTTGGATGGAGAGAAGCTAACGAACCTGGGATAATCGAGTGAGATAGCACTCCACTGCCACGCGCAGACCTTGAGGTTCAGCCCATCCAACCAGCTTCTTGTAGATCCACTCGGAGAGAAGACGGCCCCATTGTGGAGAGACGCGAACTGGTTCTTCAACCAAACTGTTGAAGAGACGAGCGCTGATGTAGTGCAGGATACGAGCAAAGAGTTGTACCAAGAATGCTGGATTGACTAATTTGGCATGAAGTATTCCAAGGATCTTTGTTAGCTCTTCAAGTATAGGATCCGACTGAAAAATCGGAAAGAAAGCACAATCTATAATTATTTAGCGAAGTAATGGGATGATCAAAGGCGAATGAAGAAAATTGCAAAAAACGATCTGTCGGATTTCCTTACAAATTGAATACAAATTTACAGTTCAGGAGAGACTAACCTAAGCTGATAAAAAATCCTTGTAATGGGACAAAAGGGGATATTTGCCCTTGGAAAGAACAAAGCATAGGTGACAAGATTGCAACCAATAACCCGAAATTACATTTTAATGGTGCGAGTAGAATTCACAATTGATTGAATCATGTTCACAACTGTGTAGGGAAAGCAACTACCTGGATACAAATCAACAAGCAAATCAGACTTTCAGATACAGTACTTAGGAAACAGGAAATCGGTCGAGGCTAACGGTAAGAGAGAAAAATTAATAGGCCAATTGAAATTGGGTCAATTTATCATTTTTAGAAGGAAAAGAAATGGGATGACAACCTTTCCCATTTAAGGATCAGGAGATACACTCAATTGCCTTCAGAGTGAATAGCGTCAAAACAATGCAATAAAATACCTTACTTATGAGAATAGCTTTCTACTGAGGCAATATTCAAGGTGAGACATTTCTAGACTTCCACTGAAGGCAATAATAGGATCCAGAATTGCCGACTGCACGCAAGTGAGAAAGCCAGTGGAATTTATTTACACTAATTTTTGTTTAAACTTTTATATACCGAAACGGAAATTAAAAGCAGTTTCACCCTCAAGTTGGATCGTGGGAATGCCTGTTGACGGTATTTTGTTTCAATTAACTTTAAATTCGAAATTCCAACCATAAACTCCGCCTGAGTTAAAGAAATAAATAAAAGCCTTTACTTGCATTCGATTTACAACATTAAGAAACACAAACATTAAATAAAATTTTAAACTGCAATTCGGAGTGGCTAACAAAGGGACCCTCAAAATGTTTTAATCCAATTAGAAAAGCACATAGAAATTTCCTCCAATACATGAATACGCAAGATACGACCACCCTTTGCAAGTTTGCTACATAAGTGGTTCAAAATCTAATTAAAATACCAGATCACTGATCGAAGTGTCATCTGTGATTTCAATCTCCTCTTCCTCGCCCCCTTCTGTTTCATTTTCACGACAGGTACTTGCTCGAAGATCCCACGATGCAACAAGCGCAGGAAGACATTTTTTGTGGGATATTAGTGACGTCAAAGTTGTCAGAAGACTGTTGAAGACTGATTGAACCAACTCTGCAAGTCGATCAACCAAACCCAACCAACCTGAACTGCACTCCTCACCACTTTCTTTGCTATATTCACCGGACTGCAAGTTTAAAAAGGCACTTAAATCTTGCAGATATGGGTAAATAAAGCACAATAGGAGACCTCTCATACCTGAAATATACGTTGAAGATCAGCATCCTTTGAAATAAAGTGTAGAAGCTGGCTGACATTCGAGAGTACAGCTGCTCCTCGCTGAGCTTTATCTTCTAACTCAGCACGAGAGGTTAAATTGACTTTGTCTTCGCTTAAATCATGCTCCACGGAAACTAGTCGATCTGTAACTGCTACAAAGAGTGATAAGAGCTCGCGTTGTCGGCGAATTCGTTGCTTAGATTTCAGCTCTGCACTCTGTAGGTTTAAATGAATTTAAGGTAAGTTTTGAAACAATAATGGCGAAATTTCTCTCTTTCATAGAAAGGACCACGAAAGTTGCTATATCAAAGAGACTGAAAATAATGATAGTACAATTTAATTAGGCCAACTATTTCACATAAAACAAAGAACTTATCGTAAAAGGCCGAGTGAATGCTTACCTAACCAGATATTGCTCGGCTACATAAGTAATAAATTATGCACATTTTAAAGCATCTAACGATTAATTTTTTAGGAGCAGGTTTATGTTCATTTATCATTTACAATTTACCTCTTACCAGTGCATCTGTTTAGTCTACCATTCGAGGCCAATGCATTGAACGTTGTGGAAATACTCACTTAAATTGAATACGAGCTTAGAAATTTGGGAACAAAAACTGAAACCAAAAGGTATTTCTGTATGATTAAATAGATTTTTTTCAACTTAAGGGAAGTTAATTTAAACACGGGCACCTCGAAAAGGCCCAAACAGAGTTGGATGTTATCACTTCACCAGAAATTGTAAACTAGACACGATTGTTCAGAGTGATAAACAATGATAAATGACTAAACAAGCCGATTTCTTTGCAGGATAACGGTTGTTTGATACATCCTTTGTAACTGAAATCGCTTGCGAAAAAAGCCAATGTAATTTATTGTCGATGATTGGGTAAATTATTGTAATAATTATTAAATCCGAATTGTGGTGAACTTTGTTCAATGTGATTGATCCGCACAGTAATTTTGGTCATGAGTGAGTTGTAATGCGAACTTGGAAAGACTCGTTTCTAGGATAGGAATTGGCACATTGCGTAAAGTGATTAAACAATGAACTAACAACTCCTCAATTAGCATTTCTTATAGCAAAAAAATCTCTGTCTTCTCCAATTTTGTTATTTGGTAAAATCGTGATAACTGATAGCTACGACAAACATTACTCTCCTTGATTCATTCTTATAAAAAATGCTATGGATAATATGAATATGTAATTATTTAAAACTTTTATTTGTAAACATTTGTGATCTTTTACCGTGGCAGGAGTCATTTTCCTATTTTCAAGTGTTTCCCATCTATCGCATTGTCGACAGATTGCTCTCAACATCAGGTAGATACTAAACGCTGGTCCAAGAGGACAAATCGAGGCTTCCTGATCATTCTCAACACCTTTATCATCGCGTCGACATCTGAAAGGCTTCAGAAGTAGCCAATCCAGAAGAGCATCCAATGAGGATGGCGCATAGGCAAGCTGACATGGAAGACGGTCTAGGAGAGGAGGGGCACTGGAATTGTTACCTGAGTTCTTGCGAACAGAAAGAGTGGTACCCGACCGGCTATCAGTGTGTTTGGTAGCTGAAATGTGTGCATAAATGACATTCATTTGTGATTCAAAGCTGAGGAAAGACATCAAACTGGTATAAAAATTGATTGACCTGATTGTCGATTTGATTCGACTTACTGATACAGATTGCAAAAGCTATTTAAGTAGAATAGGATATCAGCATGTGATATTATCCTAGATTCTTTTCTTTAAAACTTTTCAGCGGTTAAATCGTTTTCTATGGGAAATATACTTAAATATGAAAAACAAATTACTGAGAAGGTGATCATGGATGTCTCGTCAAAGTAACAAGGTTACCCTGCCGCAAAGGCAATTTCTATTGGAATGAAGAAATAGGATTTTGGCAATTTTAATGACACATGGAGCAGCAAGCTCACATTGCCCTAACCATTTCAGCAAATTTTTGAGAAGCTTTTTCTTCAACAACTGGCGGTGTGCGCTACTTATTTTCCACTTCTCTTTTGCGTGTTTGCTTGGCAAAATTGTATGGTTCAGAAGGCCATAATTAGGTGGAGAATAGGAGTTGCAATAACAGGCAATTTCACCATAGTTGGAAGTTAAAATTTAGACATACAGGTTCCAATTCCAGAAGTGGAGAGGGTTTGTGAAGTTGAGGAACTTGAATCCTCGCGAGATTGGTTTTGAGCGACCAATGTTCGACTGTCAGTATATTTGGTGCCTAAGGAGTTAGACAAAACCGAATAACATTAGACTTTTTCCATCAATGATAGTATTTGTATTGGTGAATCAGTCTCAGTGAATTGTCAACTGCGTCACGATATTTGTAATTTCCTTTACCCAAAGGTGAAAAGCGTAATTAAAAAAATGAGAATCATAACTTCAACATTGAGACACTCCTAGATCGGGTGTTCAAAGTTCACATACATAGGTACGACAGTCGACAGGAAAAAATGAATCATAAATGACCTCCGAAAACCGTTTTGTATTTTACTAAAATGAAACAAGCTGACTGTAGGTTTCCCGAATTTGAGATTTATAAAGTGTAACAGTAGCAAATAAATGGGAATTTCATAGTCAATGCATATACATTCGCTTAGCACTATATCAAAAACGAGTTCAACATTGTCAAAAAATTAAAGAAACACTGTGACTTCGTTTTCAATAATTCTGATTGCCCTGCACAATCTTGAATCAGCAGATGGCCTATTTTTACATCTGTCAATACAATATGCTAATCGAAAATACCAACCATTCGACGAAGTACCTTGATCCAATCAACAACTCCAAAATTCTAACTCTTAAATACTTAGAAATCGAAAACGTATAACAAGGAAAATTGCCAGTCTATTGTCGTGCTAATTTTATCAACATAAGATAGACAATGATAGAATATTCGATAGGGGCAACAAGCTCTTGACTAATTAAATAAACACGCGGTCAAGAAAAAGATTAAAGTTAAAAAAAACAACTGTGTGATAAGCGGAAAATCGATAAATAAGTACATTTATTGGAGATGATTTATGAGCCAGTAGGAGAAATCAGGTAGCTTTCCTTTGTTTTCATTATGAATTCCCCGACAATAAACACACAATTCCATTTACTGACTACTGGTGATCTACAATGAGGATCATTTAAGAAATTATTGTGTCAATAACCGGGAAATATATTTTCAAAGGCACAAAGACCTCTCTGAGCAGGGCATTTCTCACACCCGCACAAAAAAATTTTAAAATTATAAATTTAGAAGTCAAAGACGTCAATAACTAGCGATAGGAAAAAAAGTGATCTACTCAATTTTGCTTTCGATCTAGGTATTAGAGTTTAATACTGATTTAAACAAATAAATAGGTATAAGTGCAGCGTTCCACTTCAACTGGAAACGGATTTTTTTCTCTCGCGGTAAGGTCTTCCAAAGACAGCAATCTGCAAATTGCTCTAATAGAAAAATATGTTTTAATTAGGTGGAGCAAACTTATTCATACACTATAACTTCAAAATAAACTCAGATTAATCTCAGTGGATTCAAATTGGCTCATTTAAATCCTAATTATTGAACATCTTTAGATCAAAATCCACGCATTTTGACATTCAAGACTTTGGCAAATTGTCAGCATACTATGACACTCGAAAACGCCTTGATAGAGCGATGAGATGGTGATAGAAAATTAGAGATGTGTGTACTCAGATTGAGGCGAAGACTACAACAAGGCCTCCATCAAATTACCCAACCTGCCCTCTTTACAGTTTTATTTAAAATAAACTAATTGCTTATGGGATTTTATGTATAAAATGAAGCTACTTCTCATTACCTTTAGGCACAAACTGCCTCAAACTACTTTTTCATAGAAAATATCGAGCAAAAAGTAATACACCATACTGCTCAAATCCTACAATTGAAAGGGCTTTTGAATGTTGGACTGACTAACCATAAAACCTATCAGAAATATCGCTCCAATCCTCGGGATTAATGTCATAAGGCACAGTTTTACACCTATCCATGATAACTTGAAGGACAGGTGAAATTAAAATAGGGTCCCACAGATGATGAAAATAGCAGTGCAGGAAATTTGATACACCGTGTCTAGGTGCTGTAGGTAAAAAAGGGACACAGTAATGATGGAAGGACCGAAGCATAGTGCAGCAATGGGAGCAGAAGTGATAGAATGTGCTATTTATAAAGAAACTCTACGGTTTGTAATATTTTTTATAAAATGACAGCCAAGAAAAGGACGAGAGAGCTTCAAGATACGTGACAAGGTAAGTGGAGACGCCGGTGATGGATTTAGATATCTTGTCGAGCGAAGGATTTTAACCATCTTCCTTTATACCACAAATCAGTGCTAATTTGTTTGATAATAAAAAAAATTGTGAGCAAATCTCAAATTTTACACATTTAAAAAGAGTGTGGTGGCCAAGCTCTTATTGTTACAGTTTCAGGACGTTTCACTGCGAGAGTTCATGCACTTTGATACAAACTCAGATTTTTGGCCAAGAAGAGCTCATTAGTGTTTCTATTTTAGCGTTATTACACTAAAAGCAGGCAACAAGTCTAAGGTATGCAAAATCGCTCATAAAACACAAAGAGATAATGATGGGAGAATGGTCCACCTTTAGAAGGTGACTAAATTAAAAAATGCATTAAACTAAACAACTTTTTTAAACATTAGCGCCTGAACGAATTAAATTGAATGTTTTTTTTCAAAAAAGTTTAATTAATGCCTTAATAAGGTGTGATTTAAAAAGAAGAAGCTTCCCAAGGTTATTAAGGCGGTTGTTCCCAAACACCCAACTAAGAGCGTGGAAGTATTCGGGAGCAGACTCTTCAGACAAACAAATTTAAGCAAGCATTATAACTATTACAACCTCCATTATATATAACGAAAAAAATTGATTAATGGATATTATCTGAATGAAAGAAACAGCAAACAAGTCCGGTAAAGTATTAAATGAGGGAAACGGTCAACGAGAAACAGGTGGAGAAGTCAGGGAATAATGAGCCTTAATTAGTTAGAAATATATTACAACAATGAGACATCCATTGAATGTGGAAAATATCCTAAAATTCGATTCGCATGAACCGACTGCCAGCTTCAGAGGTGAGATTACGATCACAATGTCCTATTCTTGATCACTAGCACATTTAGTTGTATGACTATCTCATAAATTACACCGTGTTACAGCCAAGAGTGAGGTGAATTAAACATCCAAATATTGTGAATGGATAGACTGGATTAATCCTAGTTGGGTTAATAAAATGAGGAGATCCAAAAACTTCCTTGACTTGTGACGAATTTGACCTCTACCGCTATGAAGGATGACTAACACCTACAGATTTTATGGCTCTAGCAGTTGCGGCAAGCATAAAAATGAACCAAGTTTGAAAAATCCGCACCCCGTTCACATACCAAAACCGGCTTCAATGCGATTTCTCACCAAAATTTCGAAGATATTCGGCACATTCGACTATGACAAGACGTGGGGTAATCTTTTAATATTACCTAGCAATATCCTTTGGAAGCAACACCGATGAAATGGATGATATTCTCCCTATTTCCAAGTTTCAGTTTTATATAGACCATTTGAAACCACAGAAAAGACCTTCGTTTGATTGAATGGAACAGAAATCGATTACTACAACCAAACTGATTGAAATAGATTTTCATCAAGAGTAAATAGATAAGGAATTTGATTGGTCAGATATATTAACTATCACAAGAAAAGTTAACGCCAATTAAAAATACGATATTGACCCGGCATACAATGTTCGCAAACGCTCAAAACATACTACAATACACGAGGGTTCAAAAGGAGTGATATTGAGAGACCTTCTGGATGGATAGAAAACGTTCACCCCCAGTTGGTATGAAGGCGTCTCGAAAAGGTTGAAGACTTCCCTCACTAAAAACGGCGTGAGAAGCTGTTCAGTCAAATTTTAATGCATCATGACAATGCCTCTGCACATTCCCTAAGAGCTGTCAGGGCCCTGTTGTGCGAAGTTCGCTGAGAAACACTTCCACATCCTCCTTGTAGTCCAGACCTCCACATTTTTTTTGTTTCCAAAACCGAAGGAACATCTTAAAGGCACCTGATTGAGGTCTTTAGACGAAGCGAAAAGCATGTAATTACATAATTTTCAGACAGCCCCAAAAATTCTACCATGGGGCAATTTAGAAATGAAAATATATATTACAAGGGTATATAGAAAAATGACTGCAAGTAACAAGATTAATCAGTCGCAATTTCAGCAAAAATGATCAATCCGCGTCCGATTCTCAATTTTCTCTTCCCTTCACACCTTGTAGAGAAAAACATTGTTTTCTAATCTAATATTGGAACGTATTAACATTACAGAGGAAATGTCAGGTTATGAGCGATAATAATAAAGCCATGGAATAATCCATTTTTTGAAAATTTCAAACCAAAATAAAAATTGCTGACCTATTTAAAAAATGAATTTGTCCCATTTACAATGAAATAAATCGAACAACTATTCAGAATTAATTATTTCCCAAAAGGTGTATTTTTGAGTAGTATCTTCCATCTAAAAGATTTCAAAATAGCATTTGCTATCGTCAAACGATTGAAATTTCACCATGATAAAAATCCAAGCGTCACAGGCTGAACACAACTGAAACTTAAACTAATTAAAACAAAAACCTTTTGTAACAACGCATGAGAGACTTAACTGAATTAAACGCTATGCATTCCTCATAAACCAGCTCCACAGGTACTGGAAACCAAAATAACGTTTCGGTAATAACAGACTCACGTTTCTTGGGAAATATTTAAACAAAGTATCACTATTTCTCTGAAAACAGTCACCATAGACATTAGTAAATAACTCTAATCAAAAACTCATTTTCACGCACTCAGAATAACAGCTCGATATGGGAGCAATGAAATGCAACATGGTTCCACTTACTTGCAACAATTACATGCTCCTTTAGAGACGGACTAGGGGAAACAAAATGCGATCTTTGACGATTATCAGTTGAATCCGCCTCTAAAGTGGAAGGAATACTACAAGTTCCCGTTGTGGTAGTTGTGTTGGTGCTATTTGAGAAATCCGACCTTGCCGATTCCATGGAGTCAGGTCGATTATGGTGTTGATAGTCACGGGTATGGGATTGATGATGTGAATGATGGGGCTGTCTGTGGGGTTGTTGAGGTGTCTGAGCTTTTCTCACACTATATTGACTCTGTTGACGACTGGAGTTAGAAGTTGTCACCTAAATGCATTATATCACAAAATTCAATAATTAAAGCCTATCAAGAATCCAAAATAGGTAGACAAATGTGGTTATTTAAAATCATGATTTCAACTTGAACACAAAAAATGTGTGAGCGCTGCTAGGTAAAATGCTCGATAGCGGATGCCTACTCTATAGAAAAGATTAACTATCCTGGCATTTGGTATATATCTTGCTTCGTTTGATTTCTGCAGTTGGACATAATTTTCAAGACATGACTGCGATGAAATTGGGTAAGATCAATCCATGTTGATCTACTCTAGCTCAAAGAATGTCTCAGAGGTCAGTTGGTGTTGACTCAAAATTTCAACGCTGCATAAGCAGACGCCAACAGTTGAATTCATTCATGATCTAATACTTCATAATGAGGACGACGATGTGAAAATTACAGACTTCCAAGAAGATTATGTGCTCCATCAGTCCTAGAGGTAAGTTGTATTGACTTGGAGGCTACTTCACGAGTCTTAGCGCGGGACCTTTCGTTCTGATGATCGAGACTGAAATCAGTACCTGGCCTTCTCTTTGAATATGATTGCGATGTTGCGTGCCAACTTTCAGGCGATCAGTAAAAGTAATAGATCTTCCGATATTATATACACTCCCATCAATGAAAATCCGCTGTTTTATCCGAAAATTAGTGGACTGGAAGCCGAAAGAAGTCCTGTGTTGCTGCTTGATCTCAATATGAACAATTCTCGCAAGCTGTCTCTAATTCATTTATCTACCTTATTGATAATGCAAGCGCTCGCCGGCCCTGATAACTCGGCAGTACTCTGAGACATAAACTGATTTAGTCTAGTTGTGTTTTAATTTAAAAACATCATTTAAACAATCTGTAATGTTAGTTTATTTAATCTACTGTATTGAAATAACTGCATTGTCTTCTTGCCTCCCTCTCTCCTAGGTCTGAGTTAACTGCAGCCTTGCAATATCAAGAGGGGAGAGGCGAGATCCAAGTGCCAGAAACTAGGCCTGCTGGTACTACCACTACTACAGTGCAGAAGATTCCTTGCAAAACTAAGATAACACAAAGTGTAAGACAACTAATTCGTGCTATTCTAGGGTTATGGACGGAGGGAATTTCAGTTAAATTGCAGATGAATCTTGTAGGATTATAGGAGAGGAATCTCATTTGTTAATAATAATGACAATTTTACAACAATGCCCGGTGAACGGACTTTATTAACATTTTCCATTACGCTTAGTTACTAACTCGAACTTTTATAACGTGCGATTTAAGGAAGTAAAATATTTTAATTATTCAACTTGGATCTCAAACATTTCAAGTCTCAAGGATAGGTAATGTCTGCCAGAAGTCCTAAAAATACTTAAAGAAAATATGCTATCGAAACAATCAGACGCTGGCGCTCAATAGAAACGAGTCATGAGAGAGTCTGGCGAGAACCTCAAAGCATGTAAAGTCATCGGATCAGAATGAAACCCAGAAACAAGTTGTAAGGAGGCGGTAGTGAAATATCACAGAAAACTAGCTCAGATTGACATAACTGATAGAGATAGTTTTAACTCCAACCAGATTAAAAGAGTTGAACAGTAAATTGGCGAGCTGCTCTGAGAAATTAAGCAATTGAAGTGACTAGCAAAGTTGAAACAAGAAGAGCTGCCTTATGAGTGTGCTTTAGGCAAATTAGAGCTCATATTAATGTTATTAGACTGGCGAAAACAGAAAACCATGGACGCAACTAAAGATAACTTCTTTAAGAGGGTTCAGCGAAGGAATTGGCAGACATAGGGTACAGAAATCTACTAGGAAACATATACCAAACAATAAAACCTTTAAAGTCTAAAGTATATCCATCTCTAGTGTACTGGACTATCGATCAACGGTTTCTATACTCGCATATGATTATCTAAGACCACCACCAAAGTAATTTTCTATGCAAATAGTGGCCAGCCAAGTAGTTTATCATGTACCACATATCCAATTCTATGAAAGCAAAGTAATTTTTTGTTAGAAAAGATAGCGTTTACTAATCAACTAGATTATAATAGTAATAATAATAGCCATACTAGCCTACCGATAACTTGTCAGATCCGTTCGGTCTCAATCCAGTAGACGAAGTCACAGAAGATACTAGAGATGGTGGTTTAGGAGGGGGAGGTGGGTTGGGACCAGGCCAAATGCGAAAACGGCAACAACCACTAGATCCTAGCTGAATTATGTCTCCAGGAGAGAGCCAGTGGGCGCCTGAAGAGGATATTCGATGCTTCCTCTCGGAGTTGTGTGAATTAACGATGGGTGGGACGAGTCTTCGACCGTTAACAAGAACTGGTGCAATTGACTCCTGGGCAACTGGGGCACAAACTAACCAACCACGAGACGGGAGGGTTTCTTTTAAAGAGGGTTTCCAAATAACTAAATGAAATGGGATTACGTCCGGATAGGCGTTGTCTGGAAGTGTCACAAGAAGAGGAAACTTGGTAGAGGGGTTTTGAGAAGTACCAATACAAACCTAAAAATGAGGAAACAAATAGAATCAAGCTCCTACTGTTTTAGAAGAGTCTTGCGTTAATACACCGAAAATGCAGAAATGATTAGAAAGCAACTTATTTTAATTAATTAACTTGTATTCACAAACATTCCTCACAATATTTTAATCAAGATGGCCTTATGAAGGAAATATTCTTACTTCCCCATCTGCATTAGCAAAAACGCGAAGTCGTCATGCTCATATAGAGACGTATTTCCACTAAAACCTGCGTGTAAGCGGTCCACCATGAAGAAAAATTTGTTCTCACATAGTACGGTCTTCAGAATAGTGACAAACCCTCCACTAAAATTCACCGTTTGTTAATTGCATAAGACAAAGTACGCAAAAGAATGTAGATGATATATTTTTGATTCCACTGTCAGATGTCGTTTTGAGCAGAGTCAGATCAACTTGTAGTATAGTACTATTTTAAAAATATAAAACTCTGTAGATGGGAAGGGAGCCACCGCTTAACCTTTTAAACTAAGTCGATCGCATGGATTTTCTACCCCCCTATCATAAAAGTATGAATTGGTTTGTGGAATGCGAACCTGCAAAAGAATGCGAACATTTGCCCAAGAAAACGGAGGACCACTAAAGCCTGTTAGCTACTCAACTTCAATGTGACGACAAATCTCTCCACTACCTTCGTCCATGGGAGACAGACACACGAGGTGAAATTCAAGGCACATGGAAAATCTTGTTTGCAGACCCGAATGGCTCTAAGTTCATTCTTCTCAGCCCAAGTCAAGGTTATATTGAAAGCTACATCTTACCCCACCTATAAGCTGATTGTCTTATACCTACTGTATCCCTAAAAGAATAAGATTAGACCACGAAAGCCAAAAGTACTTTTACATCCAAAAAGCGTTGTTTGCACGTTCCCTTGGAACAACTTCAATAACTACAATTGTGCATCCTTTTTAATTACTAATTAGTAGTAGGCGAATTAAACGGAGGGAGACAGTTGATTTAAGCACTGTGATTTTATGATACTATCAGGCGAATTAAAGGGGTGCAGAAAGAAAAAAAACAGGATATTAACACACACCTGCCAATCAGCAGGCAAGTGCGCACTCCTCATACGGAGAAAAACATTGCAGAGCTAAAATACAACCGTTCTTATCGGTAAATTTATCAGAATAAACAGCACCTAGGGCAAGAAATAAGCGGACAAAACAAATTTCAAAAAAAAACAAATACTCTTTACAGAACTATAAACAAAAATGCATTTATGCTGTTTGTTACTTGGAGCCACCTTCAAAGGGCAAAAGAATTTGCGTTAACTAAAACAATAATAAATAAAGTTGATTTGTGTATATTATTTTTTTTTCAGATTAATTCGGATTCTTTCATTCTCACAAAAACATTGCATTAAATAAATGAACAACAGAGTGTTAAGTTTCTATAGGTTAAACGGATACATTATTGACAAATCTACTTAAGTATCCCGACGATTTGAAAGTAATGAAAAAATCATGGTAATTGTATGAGTGGAAATTAAGGCTTTTGACATTCATTCATGAATCCGTGAGAGAAGAAGATAACTCATACCTTACCTCAGATGGCTAGTTAAGATTGGCCAATTAAACCCAGTACATTAGTGATTGACGGAAATTGCTGTCAACTGGAAAGGCATTTTAGAATAAAGCAATTTAGATTAATGATTCATACCGAGGCTTGATTTGACGCATTTCAGATGGATAACTGCATGGAAATAAAACGGGCATTTTAAGTACACAGATAACTCAGAGGTCAAATCAGACATCTTGAAGTTAGTTCTCATTGGTTGTACACACATTAGCGTAGAGAGGTCAGCTCACTGGTTAATTCCGATCAATAAGGGTGAATAAAAACCCGCAGATAATTCACAAGTGTTACTAGCCCCTCCCTTGAAGTTCACGAGAATATTCAAACAAATATTACCACGAAATAGAGCAATTTTTACTAATAATGCTTCGGGAAATCTTATTACAAGAACCCTATTAGGGAGTGCAAAGAGATGTGAAAGTTCTATTAGTTTGAATACAATTCCGCAGTTCCTTCGATTGCTAATAAGCATTAAAAATTAAACGCATATAGAGTACCTTCGAATTACAGTTGTACTAATCGGTTTTCATTCGTAATAATTATTACAATCTGGGATAGATTATTAGTAGAAAACTAAAAAAAAGATTAATAAGCCAATTTATGAAAGCGTTAATAGCAGTTAAGTTATGCGGAGGGAAGATGTCCTAGAGTCCCGCATGAGAGACTCGAATTCTGCCACCCGTGTTATTGAATAAAAATAGTGCTCGCGGTAGGTCATCCACATTATTGGATGCAAATCGAGAGGTGTCGAACCTGTAGCCTAACCTGTAAGGTGGTTCTGTAATGTTGTCCCGAAACTTAATTACTTTATTTCACCGAAAATTTTCAGAACCAATTTTATGAAGACACGATGAGACAAGTCAGCGCGAGGTCAAGACACTTAAACTATTTTCAGGTAAAAACTGTGATTTTAGACACCCCTTAGGCATCAGTCCCTGAGGTCATATAACCCAGTATAAACATATGAATTGATCAATAAATACATTTTGAAAAAGCGGCCAAATGCGGTAAACGTATTATAGGACATTACAAATCAGAATTTTTTTGGAATGCTACAGTGAGTTAACCCTTTGAATTAACTACGGTAACCACGTAAGCTCAAGGAAGGAATTACGAGAAAGGATATTTAGGTGGTCCACTCTTACTGAACTTTAATAATAAGCATATTTACAAGAAAAAGACGAAATTTACGATGGGCATGTGGATGGCATGGTATTTGTTTGGTGACGTTATAATGGACTGAACGTGGCATGGCAATAACCAATCAGAAGGTGGGGTTGGTAGACATGAGTCATGTTCAGTCAGCCGGTGACGCCCATTAAGGGAGGAAAATAAAGAATTCTAGAGGCAACTTAGCGACACTAGCCAGACATATTCAAGTGTCAGACTTTTGTGGGCACTGCAGACAGGTTGTCATTTGAAATGACAAGCTTCGAGGCTGCCTAAGTAAATGGCTACTTTGAAATGGCACTTTCGTCAACGCGATAATGGAAAATGAAGACACATAAGGCCATCCTAACACTCCACCAATTTTAATTTGGCAAAATAGCTCAACTACTTTCTAAACTCGGTCATAAGTGAGATCTAACTCGAAAATATTTGCTTTTCTGCGTGTTGTAATTAATGAATAAATGGTATTATTTTGATATACGTAGGAAAAGCAAGGTGAAAAAAAATCACTTTCTGTAAAAATAATATTTCCACCGCCGGAAATCAGTGAAACGAAAATGTGTTATTACTTTCAACAAGTAACGCAAAAGCCCACAAGTCAACGGCATTAGAGGTGGTCCTATTCGCGTTAGCGTTGTTAATTTCAAGTCACTTTTCTTAAAGTATACCATATTTGTTCACAATAAAGCATCAAAAATCTTAAAAATTGATTTCCATTAACATCAAAGAGAAATTGAAACGAACACCTGCGAGAAACATAAATGTAATTATATGGAATTTGTGGAAAGTTGTTAAAGTGCACAAGTATTGGTCGTACCTAAAAAAATCTCCTGATTCAAAGTGTAGCTCCTACCAACCGGCCGACCACCCACTGAATTTTTTTTCAGAGCATAGCATTCGGAAGTATCCTTTAACCACTAGGGTCATCTTAACAAAGAGATGACAAGAGATCTTGCCTTGAAATGGTAAATATTTGAAAATCACAGTCTACTGCCTTCAATCAATGCAACTTAGAAACCCACACATATCCTTGTCAAGATCGTATGTTTGATATACACCGACTATTTACCTCAAATGGCCGTATTAATCATGATTCAAACGAGTATCGTTATTGAAACCGACATAGTGAGAGAGAAAAAGGTCTTTAGTGCATTGCTGAACTCCGGTTGACGTGCAATATGTGCCAGACTTAATATATCCTAATTCCACGAATATTACCTCTCAAAACATCAGAATATCTACATATTAAATAGGAGTATTCGTATAGAAGTTAAAAATAATAATGTAAAAAAACCAGGAAGAGATACGAAAGGTTAGGAAGAATCAACTCACATAGAATACAGCGGAAGTTGCAAGCGTATAGTAAGTAGGCTGTAAAGACAGTGATTGAAGTGAGAAGAACTTCTACTGTGGCTTGAAATTCTCTTATGCAAATGGACGCGCACCAATGATGGGTTTGGCACCAATTGCATAAGAGTCAAACAACAGTGGAGGTGAGCAAAAACCCGTTTGCATATGAGTATTTGGAGCGCAAATACACACGAACGCACAGAAGCACACCTTATAGGATGAGGTGCAGGGAGCCAAACCATAAAGTGAACGAAATTTGAGCATTGCATGTGTGTGCTTGTGCATATCATTGCCAAATTGGTGTCAATTCAACCCGATTGGTTGAGTAGATACTACTTATACAAGTGGCTACTCATTGCATTCTGAAAACTGCACTAAGAGGAACACCACTTATCGGATCTGCTTTGTTGGATTCATTTGATCCAAAAACGATATGAATAGGAATGAGAGTGAAATGCTCCTGGAAAGCATATACTTTTTTATGACATCGATTTGAGATCAGCTGTTTGTACCTCCAAAATAATTTCAGATCTCCATTTTCTATTTTTCTTTGCATGCATTTCATTGACCAACTCAAGTGTGATTGATTGTAAAAACTGGACACTTCTCTTCACCTTCGGAAAACCACGACACCACCTTGTTGGTTAGGAGACTTTAAGTATTCCTGCCAAATCATTCTCTCAACAACGATTATGAGAATACCAAAATCCTCCAACAACCTGCAATATTTGACCTGCCTTAGACAGTCTTTGGATTAACATAACATGACAAACATATTTCACAAGTCCTTGAACATCGCAATGGAATTAGTAGTTCCTGCAATTCTTTACGTGTGATTATTTGGCCTTGACTAAAGCTGTGCTATGTGAACAGAAAAAATTTGATCCTAGATATTCTATTGCCACAGTGATTATTAAATTGTTAAGTTCACGAATGTTAGAACGCGAAAAAAGAATGGGGGTATAGAATTGGCATTCCAGTCAGTAAAGCAAGTCGGCCACTTTAGTAGAAAGTTTCAAAGCTAGACTATCAGAGGAATTGTAATAGATATTGTATCTAAACAAGACCTTATTATAGTAGCAGAAAAAGTGAAACAAATCAGAGACTATATTGGGTTCTTCTGTGCTTATATATTGCTAAGTGTAAGGACCCACGAGGCAGAGAATTTATTTTCCAACCGTTTAATGTCAGTTTATTTAATAATTCTGACGATCGGAGAACAACTCCCAACTTATGGAAACTGAAAGAGAATTCGATCCACGAGTAATCGATTCTTTCTTTCTCGCAAGAACATGCCCTATTCCTCTTGTGCCTCCTGTTGAAAGGTCTATTGAAGAGGCCTACACTCAACTAAATGTCAATTTTGGCGATAATGCGCCGCAATGAGGGAGTTTAACCAACCCTGTCTCCCGTAAAACAAAAAGTACTTCCAAGTTTGACACTTGACAACCTTATTTATTGTTACATCTTTAGGGCAGTGATATCCTCAATAACGCAAAACTCTGCTAGATTTTCTTCTTGCATACACATTCAAATTGAAGGTGAAAGCCTCAATACTAACATTCGCTTCACCATGCAAAAAATATTCGGATTTAATAAAAGAATACTAGCTTTTTTAAAAGAATTAAATCTTCCTTCTTCTGAAAAAGGAGTTCTCGAACAAAGCAAAATATGCTGATGCCCTGCTTACAAGTAAAACCGTAAATTTCCACATTTTAATGCAACCAACGCTCAAATTTGAGTTGAGCAAATAAAGTTAGACATACCCGGAGTAGAAAAATTAAAATAAATAAATAGTAGTTAAAATTGGGATAAATAAATTTGTGAAATTTAAGTCCAACTGTCTGAAATAGTACCGAGTTCGTTTCTACAAATACGTATTTAAAAAAAACATTTCAATAATTATAACTATGCATAAGGCTTTTGCAGAATGCAAATAATTGCCAAATGTAAACATAATTTTGCATGACTAAATTAAGAGGTATTTGTAAACAACGTGAATATAACTCACTTTTCCTAAATGCAATGGAAGAGAATAGATGGTAGATTTTCTGTTGTTCTTGTCCTCTGATACTACTTCCACCAGACAGGCAATAGAATTATGATTTCCATTGACAGCAGTTGGAGATTTGGGTTGAGGTGTTGCCCTCTGTCTATTGGTTTGATGATAAGGCAATCGAATAAGGGGTGAAGACGTCACCGTTTCACCATTCGGTTTCCCATTTCTCTGTTTATCAATTCGAGTCAAACGTGGTCGGAGCTAAAAAACAAGTGAGAGATAACAGGGGGATCGCAAACCTCAAAAGTTGTCACGATTCCTTCAGGTGAAAATTCAGGAGATAGTAGGAGTTTCAATGGACAGAAATCATCTTTCAGCATTTCCTCATGAGCCTCCATTCCTGGGATCTCATTTGCATATCGGGTCCGCATAACTAGACAGTACGCCGACGGGTCTGCAAAATGTAATCCATATTTGTCTAGAGCTTTTCGAATGACCTGAGCGACAGTATCATGGGTGGATAGAAGGAGTGTCTTATAGGGAACACTGGGGTCAATCAATTCACCATAGATTTTCAGGGTTCCACCCTTATCGTCGTAACCATTAAGAGCAAATTGAGATAGTTTCGAACCCAAGACTTCCTGACGTGTCTTTTGCATGAGGGCTTCGGGATCAGAGATCATTCGTGTGAACGTGCTGTTTGGAGGTGAATCACATCGGCTGTCACAGGTAAGATCATGATCACGGAAATTTATGACATCCTCATCATCATGTTTTCGAAGACGTGGACCACAACCGCTTAATGGTCTTTCGCTTTTGCCATAAACAAGTCCACGACTACACAGCAGGCTTTCGATGCCAAGAATACTCTTAGAAGATTTCTTGGCCTGTTTCGCTCCATTCTTCTTAATCAGCTCATTAGATTTACGGTTACTGAGTGGAGAATCTGATTTAAAACTCGCCTAAGGAAAAAGAGTGCATAGGTCATTGAAATTATTAAAGTGTACAAAACTTAGAAATGAACAAACAAGATACCTTATGATCAGAAGCAACTTTTAAAATAAATTTTCCTTCTTGTCCAAGTTTAGTCCAATTCAATTGAACAAGAAGAGGATATTCATCAGATTCCAATTTTCTTTCTGCAAATATGTTTAAAAATAACAAAAATACCTGAATTTGTGAAGTGCTCATATAATCCACATTTTTGAGGATCGAGGTGTATTGAAATTAGATAAAACTTCTCCAGAAGTAAAGGAATAATTTCACTAGTTTTCATGGTACTCGAAACTCTCAGACACTTGGTTTGAAATTTCATTTCATCATCTTGGAAGAAAAATCTCATTACACCTAAGAATTCCAGGTACTAAAAGAAAGAATCTAATCACACTCGTAATAATTACTTCGTTGGGTTTCGAAAGATGAAATAAATCCAAACGGCTTGCATTCCAATCATCAATTAATTTTAATAAATCTCTACGCACTTCTTCCATTTTAGCTAACATTTTAGAAGCTGTCTACATGAACGGCAATTTTTCTTATTCGATTTTAGTTAACCGCTTCAACTACGATATAACCTTGTTCCGGGTAGCTGCAGTTAATTTACTGTAATAGATATGCTAAAACAAATCTCAAAAAATAGCTTGGAACCAATACATTTTTATTTTACATAAAAATTGTTAAATTTTGTTATAACAATATACATCCGATATTTTTTATTTATCAATTATTAATTTATATCTGTTAATTCATAAGGCATTGGACTGATTTTGTTTTCCGAATGAATAAGCCTTTAATTGTTCTCTTTTCTCTGTTGTTTGCAAATTGGGCGTATATATTATTTAATAACCTATGATGTACGATCTATTTACATTAGCATTTTCTTGCTTCCCACTGTCGAAAGAAACATTTGAAGCTTTTGTGTTCCGGTGTTCACAATGTATTCAAGACTAGGAAAGGCGTACAAATTTAAATGCATATCTGTATTTTAACTCTTTGTGAAGCTTAGATTTATCCTTTTATATGTAAATATATGTTCACACAGACAAAGTTTATTTTAATGTTTCAATACTCATTATGAAGATTCACACAAAAATACACTGTTTATGGACCTCCGAGAAAACATCGAAAAGTTTCGATTCATGTTATTTCGTGTTTTATTTTATATATTCAAATTTTAGATACTAATTAACCGTCTGAAGAGATATCATACATATGCTGGTATGTGGATATGTCAAAACTTTTAATAAGAACCTGTGTCTATGAGATCGCATCCTTTACGTTATATCTGAAGTGAAATTTAAGTTAATCTCTAAAATGTAAGGTGGCACAATGGGAAGTCCGATTTGGTTCTTTCGATAAATATCACACTAGATTTTTTAATAAATTGTCAATTCATTCATATCCTTATATCAGTATGGCCGTTTCTAGAAAGCTATCGAAATTTGTTAATTAACTCTCTTGGTTTATAAGGGAACTTTTCAGTTTCCTTTGTTTAGGTTTCCATGTTTTAACACAAAGTCCTACTCTTCATATAGTTACCTTTGTAAGTGATCTCATCGTATATGATCGCTAGAATCTGATTGACCAATTGAATGCATATTTAAACATTTTATTTAGTGTTGCAGTCACCTTGTTTTCAACTAAGAAATATATATTATAATTTTTTAATTGATACCTAAAAGGATTTACCCTGGATCTGTAAAATCGATCAATTAACTATAATCTTTTCAGTATAAATGCTAAAAATGAAATTAGAAAGCGGCTTTGTTGCATCCTTAAAGTAATATTTGGGCATAAAATGGTTATTGAAAAAGATTTTACAACTATTATGCGGACACAAGGCTGCTAAAATTTATTGTTTTGATTACACACTCAACATGCATTAAGCATTCTCATTGAATTAATTCGACTTTTAAGATCAAATAAATGCTTATGAATTACAAATGCATAACAATGAATTTGTTTCGGAAAAAAGTTACTGCCTGGTGTTTGCTCACTATGGCATGCGTTTTGAGACTGTACCGACCAAAACTCCTTCTGCTAGTATTCACATTTGACATAGTAAAATTGTATGGCTTAAGAGATGTGGTGTTAATGAGTTAGAGCCATATGGGAAATTCTTCCTGCAGGAATTGTTTTCTAGAATTAAAGATGTGGCTTGAATGCCACCTCAATTTATTAATAGGACGTTAGTGTTATTCGGAGTCGTTTTATGTGACTACACCTACAACCTCTTCAACGCCGTGTCCACTTACCCTTCAGTTGACTTATAGTTTTTTGAGAAATTTTAAGCATTAAATCGGCCAACAATATTGAGCGAGTGGATCTAGCGTTGAGTTAAAGGCTACCCATACAAATAATCAAACGGTGGTTGAGGCGCCATGGGCCATTATACACTCACTACAAATATATTTAATGAAAAAATGGTAGATTAATAAATTTTTATGAAATATTCTTATGACTAAATTTCTTAGTTTTCTTAGGTAATCTAAAATCGTTTCGTATGGGAACCATGGATTACAAATCGTATATTTCTTATCAGGTGTTGTGCATAAAGCATATTTCAATATATCTAATAACTGGAACTTAATAAGTCAATATACCCCATGACTTCACTTTATTTTGGAATCTGTTCACTACTGTAAGAAAGGTAGGGGTTGAAACTTAAATCTATAATATTTTGTTATAATTATGAATTTACTCTAAGGCCACAATCTGGTTTATTATCTCGTTCAGGTTTACCTCTTCTGTACTTCACTGTATATTTTCATTTACGCTCTATTCGATATTTTGTAAATAAGTAAATCCTGATTTAATAATCGATGAAATTGTTTGAGTGTATCGAGAAAAAAAGCATTTAAACAATTCAACAGCTAGTCCATTTAGTTGAAAATGCTTTTACTGAAGCCTTTATAGAAAACTTAATTAAATTTAAATAGGTGCAATGAATTTTGGCTGAAATATTGTTGATAGTAAATGTAACTCGTGGGGTTGGCTTTAGCTTGAAATAGTCTGAGGAAATGTCCAATCGTATTTGTCATGCGTAAACGGAATATTTATGAAATGATATTTTCAGGCTATTCCAAATTCATTTCTTCCAAATATGTATGCTTATATTATGAAGCATTTTAAAGCTAGATTAATGTGAACAATTCTGCTTGACTGATAAAAAATACATTAGTACTTGTTTAAATAGACCTTCTTACGCGTTTAATATTTAAAACAACACAGTTGGAGAAATACGGCCACCGTAGTGGTGAGGGCACGCTAAGCTGATTACAATAGTTGTAAAACTATTTGCATTACGAGCATGAAAAATGATTTTCGTTATTTGCGTCAATATTAAGTTAGCTGATGAATTTATACGTATTTAGCTTTCTAAGCAGCGTATTTCAACTGCAGTTCAAATTATCTAACAAACAGAACGGATTTAATCGAAATTGAGTAAGACTCTAGCATTAAGAATTAGTTTTCACACCCAACCAAAGAGTTTGTTAATTAACACTAAAGGTTAAAATTTCCACTCCACCCAACTTATCTCAGCCTCCTGTAAAGACTTCATTCATTTAGCAATGTCGAATTCATCAATCAAGTATAAAGATTAAAGGGTTGCTGCTTTGCTCACATTTTGCAATACGGGCTTGAAATTTAACAAAACACAAAAGTTTCTGTGTCAAAAATTTTGTTCAACGTATTTGTAGTAGAAAGGAAAAAAAACTGATTTGAATTAGTTATTTGTCTTTTCTACAGACATCAAGTTTAATGATAGAGTAGTCTTGTAAGAACTTAACCTTAAAACAGCAAATCACAAACGCATCTTTTCCGATGTCATTTATTGTGTGCTTTTGTTCGTCAATTTTCATATCCAAAAATGTTCCCATTTCACGACAATTCTTTTAATAAAGTTAGTGGTTATTACTCACACCTTGGCTTATCAATATTCTGCTTTAAATAAATTATTGAAATTGGTTTATGAACAAGCATCATCGGGTTCATTTTAATCCTGAATAGAATGATAAATTTATTAGAGAGCAAATTCAAATTGCCTTGATCGTACATCATTTTGTCTAAATCGCTTTTAGCAGAGGGGTAAATACATTTATTTTTAATAGAGAAGAAATTAGCTTAAGCAATTGAAGAAAATAAATTTTATTCCTTTGGTTACGTTAACTCGTCGTAATTTAATGTTTCAATTCTATTACCTGTCCGTGTTAACTATTGTCCGAACAAACGATGATTAATCTTGTGTTTCAAATCTCAGTCGTTTACCACTTAGACTTGGGTTGACTTGACGCACAGAAAGTAAAAGTTTCCTGACAGATGCAAACTTAAAAAAAAAGATTTCAAAGATTGCGAGTGGTAATTAATACACACATGTTAATCTGATTACAAAAAAACAAATTGCATTAAGATTGCATTTCCAGGCATTTGTTGAAATAAATTAAAATGCTGAGTTACTTAAGTGAAACAAAGAAAGGAAGTTTAAACGATTAGAATTGGCGCAATATTTTGTCTCACGTGTAAAAATGCAAAATTATCATCTTCACCACAAATGGATATATACAGTTCACATCATGCTATGTAGGGGAGGCAAGAAAGAACTACCATTGAAAAGTGCACTTAAACCTACATGACCGAAATTTTGCCTCTTGCGCCGACTTATCAGTCAATCATTTTTCTCATTTGTGTCTGGGAGTAAAACTTTTTCAAATACCAATAATTTGTAAGTTATATACGCTTATATGCAACTCTACTGTTTCCTACCTAAATTACTCTCGAGGAAATGGGAATATTTTCTTTCTTGTTGTCTAATTTACAAATACTGTGCAACCGCAGGCATTTTCAAGTTGCCACCTTATGGGGAGATTAGTTTACACTGTTTAATTTCATTAAAACTGAATGCTGCCACAATCGATATTAGACCTAACTTTGTGAGTGCCGAAGAATAAGAATTCAATAAATTTAAAAGTGATAAATTTAATATTATTGAAATAAATAAAGAGAAACGACGATGTATAACGACTTAACATATATCAAATCTTCGCGATATATACATGCAGCTGAGTTCAGATAGAAGTATAATGCATAATAACGAAGGAGAAGTGAATGGTGATTGATAGCCACGTAGAAAGCGTAAAATTAGTTATTTACCCAAAGCAGGTTAGTTGAGTTACATCTGGAGACGGACGAAAACATAAGCTATTAATCGATATGCGAGTGCCACTTGGAAACCAAGGAGAAGCTCTAACTGCGCTAACTCACATCAGCATATTTCAATAGTTTCACAACACAAAATAAAGTAGATAATGATTCAAATTTAAGTGTTTAAGAGTATGGAAGAACATTCCTTCCAATCGATTGTCACACCATTAATGCTCGTCCTATTGTTTTAATCAATGCATTCTTGGAACAGCTGACGAGATGCTAGCAGTGGTAGTAGCCCTACAATTGAATAAAGAGTCAGTGAATCTTTAAAATCGGATATGATTAGTTTCATTGTCTTTTATTTAATAATTAAATCCTTTTGATGTTTTTTTTATATTTAAAAAGCGTTAATGGTAGCGCGGAGGTGTGAAGTTTTTAAGAATAGCAGTTATAAAACCAGATTAAAACCACTTGTATGATGTTGATTAGAGCAACATTGGATTTTATCGATTCATATTAATTAGCTTAAATAACTATTCAAATTTACGTTAAACTGAAAAGTGTGTTTAATGAAATCTTTTCATTGGAATAAAGAGAATTAAGTGTAGAATTAACCTTGACAAACATACAAAGCTAACGAAAGAAAATATTTTCTTGATACTCATTATTTTAAAATGAGGGGTGTACGATAGACTTACCTCCACGTGGTGCACCCTGGGCAACGTATGCTCATACGGGAAAAAGTAGTTCACTTCAAACTACCATGACCCCACTGTGTGTCATATTCGACCACTTCCACAGTACTCATCTTACCTTACCTTTTTCTCTACCTTTGTGTCTGTCTCATTTACATCTGTGAATCACTCTTCTGTTCTTCCTCTCGACTTTTTGTGACTTTGACGGTTCTCCCTTCTGTGAAGCCCGAAGTCAACTAAAGAGCTAATGATAACTATCATAAAGCCTGCCATTTGATATAAAAAAGTATATTTCAATCATAAATGGTCGTGGATACACGATATGACCGAAAATGACAATGCCTTGGGATTTTTAGGATAAAGTGGAAAAACAGAATTTTTATATGATTTTTTAAATTTCGAGATATTTAGTTTATTATCAGGGGGTTTGGCATTAAAATGCTCTAAATAAAATAGCCTAATCATGTGAAGGGTCTTTGCTCCAATTACTCTCTTTGAAAGAATTAAGGTTCTATAATATACTACCCTTTTTTACAATTACAAACATATGCATTTTTAACTACCATCAAGCAAAGACACGTAGCATGAATGTCAATAAAATTTTAATTGATTTAAACACAACTTTTAGTAATTTTAATAGTGAAAAAAAATCAAAGGCATTTCACCTTTTTTGTCTAGTTGGACACATTTTTGACTATGCACAGAATTAAATGTTTAACAAAAATTATTCGTAATAACCCGGTAGTCAGCACTTTATTCGATCATTATAACTCGCTGAAGTCTGGACTTCAATCAATATTTAATATATTTTCACAGAAGAAATTTTTCTTTGAAATAATTAATTTTTGAGTTAAAAAGTATTATTTCGCTCAGCGTATTTAAAAAAATAGACTATGTAATTTAACAAAGAGTAGTTATTAAATGAATAATTAAACTAGAGGAGTGTTCTGTTATTACAATTCCCTGAAGGTAACTTTATTAAAAGCAAAAGTTGATATTGATTTTAATGATAAAATACCTGTGAATAACATGCACTCAATGTTTAGTATTATCTGTGTATTCATTTATCAATTACAGTGTAGCGGATTAGCTACCTAACTAAACCTGACTGTACTCAGAAACCTCATTGGCAGTTTCTCCTAGTTCATAAGATCCCCAGAATTAGCTAAGCTATTGCAAAGCTAATAAGAGACAGAGGTATCCAGGGTACACGTTTATTCAAGACATGCATGGCGTGGAGTGTAACAAGGGAGGGAGCTTAGTCATTTAACATGGCGGATTAAGTAAAACGAGCAGAGGCTTTTGATTGGCCACTGGCTATGTGTCCTCGCACTTAATCCGTACGCGAAGTTGAACGGTCGCACCTTCAAGTCACGCTGTGAGCTCATGCGATGACGTGTCCCACAACAGCCATGAGTGTCTGATGTACATTTAAAACGTCAATAGTTTCGTTCTACAAGGTGAATCGGTATTTTTATTTTACTAATCTACAAATTTGGAATTTGCATGTGGATCATTACTTGCACAGAGAGTGAGAAACTTGTAATGGTGAATTTTGTTACGCGGCATTTAGATAATTACGGTGTACACTAATTTACATTTAAAGCATAATATAAAGAGCTGTCAAAAATCTCGCCTATGATAAGTCAGTTTGGTTAATTTTGTAATGCCCATGACTTTATAGAGTTAAAATTAAAATTCGCTTCCAATACTTAAAAGTTGCCTTCTGACGATTGCTGAAAAGATATTAAAAGTCGAAATTGCGCAAAATATGCCTCAATGAATCACCAATTTGATTATTAAACGCGTCTAAATTATTAAAGGTAATTTGTAAACACTAGAGTATCGAATTACCTCAAGCAGACAAGTCAGTTAAACGCTGTTATGGAGATGAACACAATGCTTCATCCAATCTGAGTATTAGCGCATTATTTAGACTTTGGATTCATCAGATGGCACAGTAAAATTGATTAGGTGAAATTGAAATTTTTTAATTAAGTTTATTAAATATGATTTGGGTATTAGGTTAGATTTCTATTATTCCATCTACAAAGGAATGGCGAAGAAGAACAAGAAGTGTGTCGACTTTGTTGTTTGAAGCTGTAATTTGTGCCTCTCTAAGCCACAGCTCTTTTAGTAGTATCCGATAGGTTAATTTTGCTTCCAAATTAGTTTCATTTCCCGCTAGTTACCGATTACTTTAATACCGAGAATTCATTTGTCTACATGCTGCTATTGTCACGTGTCATAAACCAGTTTCAAAATGCGCTCTGTAGTGCGGATCTGCAAAAAATATTGCATACCTACGATAACTCTTTTACGGACTCTTTGTCATTTGTTGCCCTCTTATAATCATGGTAAGTATCATACACAAAGTTACATCTTTATTACTGTTTGTTCAGTTTGTGTATCAGCACAACTCATTTCCCATACGCATAATAGCTGTTTTTGCACCTCCCTCTGCCTAATTGAGCTTTGTACAGGCATCATAATAAAATTACTAATGGACTTGTACTCAAATGTAGACAAGCTTTCTCACCGGTCTTTGTCATTATTGCCCATAAAGCTCCACTCCACCGACTGCATTTCCTTTCCATGCCCGTGGGTGGCGTTGCTCGGAGGATTTTTCACCTGTTTGCTCCAATTCTCACTGAGCCATTTTGGTGCAAGAGAACGTATAAAATATGCAAGCATAATAACTAAATGCGAATTTGTTTATAACAAACTATCTCTACAATGAATTATAAAGTGTGAATTAAATGCAATTCACTGAAAGTACTTGGAGTAGTGCAAAGGCATAAATGAAAAGAATATGAAAATAAGTTTTAAGAAGCTCTGTAACGTTAAACGGCTTTGCATAATAAGCCTACAGTATGAATCAAACGTGATAATTCCTCAAATCGACATTAAACTTCCTAGCTGAGAAATAATCTATGAAATTGATCCAATGGGTCATTGCAATAAGCCAAATAAATGGATTTGACTGCTATAATCTCGTTAATCAGTTTATTTCTCACTATCGTTTGCTCCCATGGTAATGTAAAATACAGTTTGCAAGTACAAATTGCCTATCAGGACTTATCGTGAGAAATGACTATGGCAAATGTTGAAGATCTGATAAAAGTCAAGCAGAATATAATTTACAAAGGGAAATATTTGAGAGACCTCGGACTGCGATATATAAATGCCATCATTTGACTTTTTCTAAATTTTTTGCTATAGCCATATAAAAAAACTGTAATTGGATAAATGAAAAAATTAAATGACAATTTCATTGGCGGAAAATACTTAACGTTCTTTTGTAACTACACTTTCATTTTTTCGCTTTTTTTTTAAATATAAGCAGTCAAAGCGCATTTATTTAATGAATTTGTCAGGATAGCTGATGGACAATTTATGCTGCAAGCTGGGATTTGCGCAGTTTTGAACTCTAATGGTAAATTCCCGAATTTTCAAACCTCCAACTGAAGTTATAGATGGGTATAAATTTTGAGTATGCATGCTCCGTTGTAATAAAATGGGACAGTGACTTTTTTGACAAAGTAGGTCTGTTTGACTTATTCTTCTCACACTCTATTACAATCAGTAAATATAGGGAAAAGATGAATTTTGTCAATGAAAAGCGTAAGTCTTTCACTGAAATACCAAAGATGAATTGCTTACCTTCAAGCTCCTCTGACCGGCAAATGGGTATTCTACAACTGACGTAAAAATCGCATGAAAACATTTCATATAATTTCTTGAAGAGAACAGGACGATAAATGAAAGAATAAGCATGAAAGGAATTGTCCTTGGATAAATATTTGATGTAAAGATTCTCAAATTCTGATAGAATCGATTATCTCTTGTTCCCTAATTCTCATTGGTGAAATTTTAAAAACTTCTCAAAAGATAGAAAACACTCCCGCCATATTACCACCAACTTCTGATGTATTCGGACATCTAATTAAGACGAGAAGTTGAAATGATTTTGCCGTTGCTATGGGAACCAAATAACTGAAAATTCATCTTGCATAATAGATGATCAACTTGGAAATTCTCTGAGGCCTTATTATAAGTGATTACAAAAAATATTTACTAAGTTGAGTGGCAGCTATCAAAGAACTTTAAAATATGTGGTTTTGGGCTTGGGTTACATAATATTTTCTCAATAAGCAGTTCCATACTTCAAGATTCCAACTTTAAAGGCCCGTTTCCTGGATTGAGGTATGTGATTGTCCAGGGTACTCAGTGCTCGTTGACTGGTATTATTCCGCCAGAAAGGATTAGTCATGACCCTTCACCTCCATTTACGTAGTGGTTGAGTTGACAAATTATCGTATTAGATAAACCACATCTTAGAGTTTTGGCAAAGCAGAGAAGAATTGCAATATTTTTAAGAAACCAGTGCCAAATTTATTTCAAAGCAATATTTCTTATTCACATTCTCTAAGCCCACAGTATTTCAACTAACTCTGACAACTCATAATTGCACAACTACGGGCAGAGAATAAATTTCATAAATTGTATTATGAATATTTTCTATCGACTATTGTCGGTTGCATAAACAATAGCAAAATGTATTTTTCGAATTATCAACATTTATACACACCGTACCGTTCAAATTCACTGAAAAGCATAAAGAGATATTCATGCGTATCTGTGTGGTTCCACATTGACTATCTTTCGTATAAATTATGCAAAAGGCAACAGCGTCTTGACTAAGAATAACCTACTCAAAATTATCGTTTGATATGTGCTGATTCTTTCAGCATTATGTGGGCGAATAAACTGCATGAGGAATGCTAAGAATAGCATCAGGCAAATACAGTTTCCTTTACTTCTATGAGGAAAAAACTCCTCTTAGTGTAATATGCTCCCATGGTACAAGTTTATATATACATTTTTTCAAGAATAATCTGCTCTCATGAAGGACAAGATGTCCATAGATAATCGTCTTAGGCCTACAAATTGCTACTTCCGCTCTTCTTCAACTAAATACCTTAAGCATAGCTTAGTAATTAGCGTGGTATGTGATAATTTTAAATAATAAAGAAAGACGTATTTCTTGGACATACTTGATGTCGTAAGTATAAGCCAGCAAACAAAAATTCGTAGACTCGCGAGACTGTTGTAAATATAGTAATTGACAGTTAGATATAATTGATACTAATTCTTCATAAGATATTTGTAGTTCTGTTCACCTTGAGAGACGTTAAAATGTTCTATAATAGCAGAAAAGGTACATAAATTTGTGCGATATTATAGTATTAAAAGAAAAACTGGATATTTGCATTAACCAATGATAAGGACAATTCTCATATCATGGATTGAAAACAATGACTTGAGTCTTAGACGTTAAAATAACACATATCAGACTGAGAAGCAGCTTTGAATCAATAACATAGAATTTTTTACTTACTTATGAATATTTCATTCAACTACATCTCAAACGCATGAAATTGTAAATTGTGGTAACACTTGCAACATTCAGTACTTGTGTCACGAATCCGTAAATGAAATCCAATCTGTAATCAATAGCAGAGGCAGAATGGTGTAAATAGAAAACCTCTTCGGAAAGCATTTACAAAGAATGAAACAACTGGCTGTTTTTTTTGCTGTTGGAATTACTCCTCTCAGGATTACTCCAAAATCAAGAATGCTGCGAAAATAACTGATAATTTGGCATTACTAAAAAATAGGCAGCGTAAATGTGGTCTTTGCATCCAAATACTGAAAAGTCAGGCGACAATGACTAAAAATAGGTCTAGAAAAATAGTCAAATAGTGATTAAATCTAATCCACCGAATTAATCCCTCTTTTATTAACATGTGAATGCGAGAGCAACACATGCTCTTGTGACTATATCCTATTTTTAAGATAATCAATAAAAGTGGGAATTCATTTGATAATTTTAAAGTAAACCGGCATGGATTAAATTAAACACGTTCAAAGTAGCTTTTTAGTGGCATTTATCCATTAAATGATTTCTTTACTCTATAGTAGATTATATTAACATATTTTTTTATGAAAAAATTTTGAAGTAGACTTTGATTAAATTTTCTCTATTCGCTAGTGACGCTGATATTTGATTTCAAATAATGGAAATAATACTGATTTTTCAGCTGACGTACTTGTTAAGAAAGAGACCACAATTTTGCAAGCTTTAGACCGGCCAATATCTTTCCACACAATGAAAACCTTGATCAGGAGAGAATTCAAGACTTTAAGAAGCTACGAACTTAAAGTCCGAACAAAGAAGAAGCAATGGACAGCGGCACTATCCGACATAGCCGACCGGCCTGGACCCAAAGCTGTTGCAGAATTCAGACAACGTACCGGACATGATTGCCTGGCGAAAAATCTTCACAGAATAGGTGTATACGCCCAACCAACAGGAAAAAATGGCGAAAACCCATCTGATACGGTGTGCAGCCATACAGACATCGACAGAAACTCAGAAATCAACCAATGGGCTAATGATAACTATTATAAAGCCTGCCATCTGATATATATGTATTGATTTTTCATATTTGCAGACAATAAAAGTAGTCCAATTTCATGAAAAATTGAACAGGTCATAAAGTTGTGCTAAAATCACGAATATCTGGCTGTCAATTGTGTCAACGTCAACGGGCCAAACACACTCAACACAGCCGAAGGAATTTGTATTTTACTACTTACATTAATTATTCTTGCATTTACCAGGCGGTATTTTGATTATTAATTTCTCACCTCAAAGTCTGTCACCTCCCATTCGCTTGCAAATATTGTGGCTCTTAAGAAAAGCTTGCATAAATTAGGATTAATAGCTCGAAAATGCTATTGTTAAGGTTATTTAACAACCGATGAAGAGATATAAAAGGGCAACATTGTGGACGCTTTTATGTTAAATACTATGATAATAGTTATTATGTAATTATCATTATTATAATAATAATTATTATAAGTAGAAAATGGCTGCAGTCGCTCAATGAATCAATAAACACTATTAAATTAGTTTTATGATACAGGTTTTGGTACAGGCTATGCAAACAGTATTAGCAGTTTTAAATTACACTTATACGCTTTGGTAAATGCGGCTGAAAGCAAATAAATTTCGGTGGTGGTAAAGAAATTGGAGAAATATTTCGAGAAAATAATGCCATCTAAAAATGGGGTGAGGTGTGATAAGCATTGTGTTGGTAATACGAAATCTTGGTGCTTCAAGTATCAAAATTTATCAATATTCAGAGGTCATTTTATTATTTTGTTGTGGATTAAAAGACATCGTTTACGAGATCTTTAACTTCCATTCAGTGTGCATATGTGTAATTCACATATAATTTTAACGATAAAACTTGTCTGAGATATTTACCAAAGAATTACTATCTTGCCTAAAAGGTTAATGATGCCATCCAAGTCTACTCACACAGCTAAAAGGCAGTTAGTAAAGTTGAGATAACATTGAGTGACCAATCACTTGGCTACCTTGAACCGTTTTTAACGCCGAGAACCCTCCAAGTTTACTTGCATTTATAAAGGCAAATCGGATAAATATTTGTATTTGAAACATCCTAAAATATTATACAAACCCACCCACCCACACACACACATATATATATATACATGTTAAAATCCAAAAATACACTATTTAAATTTTATTATTTAAAATTAACAACAGATAGAATAGCAAACAAGCACAGAAATGTTTAATAAATCGGTAGGGGTCCTATCTCCTGCAGTCGCTCCATCAAAATGCAAATAAAATATTGAATGCAAATGAACTGTTCAACTATCTCCTCTCATTATGGACATAATCAGTTGCACAAATTTGTTGTAAATCACCAACTTCCGATGAAAAATGCTGTGCATTTCGCTGCTCCTTGAACTAAAATAATTAAAGCCCTTCAAGCTCTGCCTGTAATGATCTGCCTTTTTCTTGCGTATTTGGATATTTGCCATGGTTATAATTTTGCATTGTTATAGACAATGGTAATAATTCACCAGTAGTCTATTTGAAGGAGGTTTCCTCGGATCAATGTCTCTTTTCAGAAGAAGTTAGGAGCATTTATAGACAGTGACTCTGGCTTTAAAAAATGATTATCTCTTATATAAAAATTTTCTAGACAAATTTTGCATATTGTAATATCTGCAATAAAAGCTAAATAAGTTAGCAAATAGTGGAAATATTTTCCATTGAATATTTCATGATGATGATAAAACCAACGCTCACTAGATGAAGGTTAGTTGATAAGCTTAATTAATGATAATCAGTCTTAATTACCAGCAAAATTCATCCTTTACCACGATTTCGCGCTCTTTAGACAATCCAATCTAACTCAGATAGTGTTTACTTCAATGATTCTCTTGCACCTTTCCTCGAATTTACCTTAAATGCTTTGGAATTGAGACATTGTTGATACACACAAACACGATGGACCACTTGCATCTTGAAAGACAAATATTCAATCATTAGTGAGTTTATTATTAAGAAAAGAAATTAAAAAGGGCATTCTTAAAGTGAGTCACTAAGTGTAATTCCAATCTCTTTCGAATTTTTTGCCTTTTTGAAGACTGCTCAGTTAATTATTAAATTAATTATAGATCACGTGGCTATGAGTTTTGGAAAAAAATTTTTTTCATTAAGTAAGGCTCTTTGTGACGTCATATTTTATATAAGCATACAAATGGTCATTATATTATTAAGCCTTGGAGATTCACTTGCCCGCCAGACTACAGTTTATAGTTTCAAATTTATGCCAACCTGCCTGGAGCGGTAAGTGTTCGTGCACAAAGAAGGACGATTGGCAAGGTTGAAATGATTATCCTAAGATAAAACAACAGTTCTTGTACCATGAGACATTTTCTTGTTAACAACATAACGAATTTCGCACATTCTTCCCACTAAATGGATCGTTATGTTTCCTTGCCTCTATCTTTTGATAAAGTGAAGAAAAAACTTAGCAACCTTTGCAAATCTGATGCATTTTATATTTATAGGAGTGCATTTTCAAATATGAAACCACTTTAAATGAAAGTCTGCAGACCATGAGGTAAATCCTTGCTAATTAGTATTTACCAGCAATATCGTTGCAAATTATAAAAGTTTATTTGAGTTGTACAATATTTAATAAGTGATTAAACTAAGCACTTAATTTTAAATTCCTAAACTGAAGCGAACTATTGTCTTCAATTCGCAGTGCTAAGTGATATGTTCATTCAATTATGTTTGCTGGTCCCGTAACCACAGAAATCATTTCTCTTTCAATGGTTGAAGAGACACGTTTATTTTGTACAATTCGCGGTAACATAAGGCATAAACACAGAAGTGGAGGAATAACTCAGAGTCTTTGTTAACAAAGGTCCAAAAACCGTGCTCATTCAAAGTGATTACTATAATGATTATTTTATTTTATAAACAGATAATTTATTTTCTGCCTAAATGGAAGTCCAAAGTTAGGGTATAGTGCATAGTTGTCTTGACAATTCTTCAAATTCGGAAGTTATAGTGCCCATGTTCCAACAGCGTATTGAGTACACAGCTATTTGTCAGAAACAATAGGTGATATTTATATATGAAATAGTCTACTTGTATTAATTTTATTTCAGAATTTAAACACATTAATGTGAGACAATTATTACAATTAGAGTGGTTTTAGTGGAGGCCATCTTGCCCTAGTATAAATTAACTTTATGCGCCAATCGATCGCCTGATTCCGGCCTGGTAAATTCAATTCCGATTGTACATTAACAGTAATGGTAAAAACTGCTTAATTGCTCCATCCCTGAGCTATGGATAATTCTCCTTTTCGATTCCTTTAACTTATTTCATTTTCAAAAATCAAAAATATTTACCACATAGGTATAAGGAAACACGAGAGGAGAGTTAATTAAGGTGTCTCTATTTAACTACTGTCCTGTTTTAATTAAGCTTGAATGGTAGTTCATATAATGTTAGAACGGCACAGTCGTGACATTTGTATTTTAGAACACCAATCAATAATTGTGTAACAAGTGACTTTGCCAGTGGCTTCAAATGACGCCATTTTATGTGAAAATCTGTTTATATTTGAACAAGTTAAACGATTTATTTGTTTATTTGAATATAATTAAGGACAGTCAGAAAAGTTGTTGCGTTGACCTTATCTTACATAAATTATTAGACAGCATCATTCTGTTAATATTTTAGCTAACAGAGGAACAAACATATTGAAATAAAATGATCAAAAAAGTACACCGGCTCTATGTTCTAATTTCTGTTACATTATCTTTCAGCTCTCTGTGCCATAATGCCTTTTGGAATTGAATAAGTTGCGCATCTCATTGTACGCTTCTATTATTCAAAAATTATTTGCTCACAGAGGGTCTTGTAAAAAGTGCAAACAACAATATAAATTTATTAAAATATTGGAATGAGTTATTTTCACAGTGAGTTGCAGTCCACTTTGCTACGCCAAAATTATCTCATTCCTATTGGCCGAGATTGTGCAACCAATAAATGCGCGAACTCATAAAAATTGAAACTTTACTCTCACGCTTCTTATCAAATACTACACTTCAAGAGGAATAATTATAAAATCATTATGCAAGTTACTATTTTTTGAAATAAATTATTAATTGTTTCGGCACTGAACATATATGCAAACGTATTTCATATACCTCTTAAAATGTTGTCATTACCGTCAAATAACTTATTTATTCTTATATATAACTTTAATATTATTTATTTAATTTAATTTTGCTGAAAATGCTATATGACTTAAACGGTGAAGCTGACGTATTCAGATTGAAAATTAAGGTGTTTATCTGTTTACCAGTGCAAAGCGGTGAAGAAGCCGAGGTAAAATTAATTTTCTTTCTGATGCAAAAATATTATAACAAGTTATTAAGTATTTTCAATTTTTTTAAACATTTGTGCTTATTTATTTTATCATCAAGAGCGCTTGAAAGTCGTTGGATTATATTTCAGTGAAACTTTGAACAGAAACCTAAACAAGGTGTAAGATATTTTTAAAATATACCTGGGTAAAATTTAATTCGCATGAATCGCATATTTTAATTAGCCCATTTCGGAACAAAAAGGGATTTCCTTAATCGTGTATATTTGCGTGTCTGGCTGCAGTTTAAAATAATTTTAGGTTTCCCTAAAATATACCAGTTCCAATTGAATAAAAATATCATTCTCAAAATTTCATGGTCTTATATATATAGTTCTTTACTAAAAGACCGTCTCAGTTGGTATAAGCATGATCTACAGAAATGAGCTCAAATTGTAATTTTTTAAATTTTGCAATCCTCTGAACGGTCGTGTATTCCCACACCAGCAACTTTTCTAGCTTTCGATGTTTGGCCCCCACTTTCTCCTATTTTAAGGGTGTGTATATCATTCACAAAGTTTTGCTCTGTTCAAAAAAAAGAATTATGTTATTTTTTAAACATTTAATGCTTATGTATTTAGGGCTTATTAAAGATTTGTTTAAATTATGTTCAGAATTCTATGTTCTGACCATGGAATCCAGAAACAGCTACTGCTTCGAGTACCTGGTGACAAAGGCAAAGATGCCGCGGAAGCGAACTTGCTGTCCATTTATGCAAAGAACTATGTACAGAGTAACACGCAACCTTGCACGACTCGATCTTGGATTCACATGTCCTGATGTTGAAGGAAGTGACGCGTCTCACATATCATCAACCGCAACGCCAACTTTAAGCAAGCGTAAAAAGAAGGCAAGTGGAACAGATCATGGGAACTCGGAGAGCAGAACAAGTGCAGTAGGTGTGCTGAGCTGGCTCGTGAAAGGAACTATTGGAAGGAAGCCACCCTCTGCAAATCACTTAGATACTTTAACCTCCATTCCTCCGTTGGAAAGCAACTACACTGGAAACGACGATGATACATTGAATGATCCTCGGATTCCTCAAACTTTAGAAATGGAGGTAAAAGTATCGTTTCATAATTATTTTCATCCAAATTTTATAAAATATTGCCTCATATTCGACTTTCCCCATTCAAAAGTATGTTTCGTACACAAATTTTGTAAAATAACATATTAAAACACATCTAAAATAACTCTCAGATATGGACTCTGGAGCATGCAAACTTTATTTAAGTAACAATTTTGTCAAATAGAGTTGTTGATCACTGTCCGAATTTTAATTTTATAATGTAACAAATATTGGTTTATAAATTTATTCAAGTATAATTGTGTTTATATATATATAATATATTTTAAAATTTTTGGGAGAGTAAACATGAAATTCCCGTTGCGATTATATTAATTAGATCAGATCAGCCAATTAAAAACGAATTACCTCAAAAATTACGATATAAGGTATTTCACAGTTTCTTAAGTCCAAAAGAATATTTAAGACACAATTTTGCAAAGATTCAACAAATTAAAATATTATAACTCATTCAAACCGCATATTTTCAAAGAAATTTGGATAATTCTTTTTGTAAACAATTGAGTTTACATAGATAGTACCTCGTCGATGTAAAGGTACTTTTTTGGCTACCTACCTCATTTAATGCCACTTAATCAGAAATGTTTATCCATTCTCTCCATCACCAAAATGTTAATTACATTTCAACACGCGAATTATTTTATTTTTCTACTAGTAACGAATGCATAAACAATTTAATTGCTTAAAATCTATTATTAATTAAAAGGAAATTTAAAAAAGCCTTCTAAATCGCATAATAACTCAATTGTTTTTTTTCTTTTCACAGTCAATCAAGTACATATGTATGTTTAATTTTATAAAATCTCACTTGTGCTCGCATCTAATTTCTCCTTTATAATGTGTTAGAGTATCTGAAAATCTGCAAGCTCCTTTTTGCCTCTGTGGGCACTTTACTCGCTAATATCTTTCTTAAATTATTCTGGACCGAAATGCAAAGTGTTGTTGCTTAAGGCAAAGTCATTTTTTCTGGATTATGATAACGAGGTGAAAAGATCAAAAGAATTTACTAGTGAAGGTTTAAATATACTCTGAACATCATATATAATGGGAGTAAAATTCTGACTACAAATCCCAAAAACTTGTCGTTTTATTCACCAACTTTACTGATATTAGCATCTCCACTACAAGTTAAATATTGCGTCTGGAGGGTAGTAAATCAGGATGAACCATTATTAAAAAATTTGACCGCAAAAATTTGCTTTTTACCCATTATTATAATCCTCAACAGCGCTGACAAGCTTTAAAATATATCATTGAAAATGAGTGATTTTGGTCCATTAAAGATAAAGAGTGAGAGAGTATTATTTAATTTACTAATCAGATTTGGGTTGCGGTACGCCTCTGCGCATTCCAAAATTCACGATTCCTTCCCATGTTTATCGAAGAAATTCATATTCTGATTACAAGTGATTTCAGATCCATAATGCATATAGGGTGACAAGCACTGCAAATTCAATTAATTATTTCTCCTACAGTTCAATACAGCATTTTGCCTAATTTGGACACGTCAAGGACTCAAAAGTAGATTAATTCATTTGTTTAAACTCTTTTACAGAGACAATAAATTGTTTCTTCACCCATTCACAATGGCATTGTAAATCATTTCTGAATTTATTTATTCCCATTGGTAATTGGTTGGCATCTATTCCACAAATTTATGCTCCATTGACATGCATTGTATTTGATTTGAGTAATAATCATTACATGGAGATAACGAAACATTTGACCAATATTTTGAAATTTTAAAGTGCAATTTTAATTCAAATTAAAAAAAAGTTATTTCGAATGCATATTTTACGCTGTTCCTGAGCACAGTTTGGAACCAAAATAAGGATTATGGCAGCGTTTCATTGCTTTTGTGCATAAAATATTCAACTCAAATACTTTCGGAAAATTTAGGTAATTTTTTTCGATTGGAAATATGCTTTAATCTTTACGCCCACCACTATTGAAGACCAACCAATAAATAAATAAGTACCGAATTAAAAATGAGGTGATATATCTGCATAGAATTTACTGTTTGAAATTAAATTTGCTAGTTTAATAGGTATTATCGAGGGAACTAAAAGTGCTTGCCTTTTTCAAATGTGAACAAGCTGATGATGTGAGATGAGTAACAATGAGTGGAAGAGAAAGGAAGTTCAAAAATAGCGCCAAAAGAGACATTGCCATTGATTTTTGAACAGAGATAGCCGAAGTTTTGCAGCTTCATGTTAAAGTATTCCGAAGCTGGTTCTCCTTTCAGTTCTTCTCTTAAAAGCCGGTAATCCACATGCTATCACATGATTTTAAGTGATTATATGATCTGCAGATAACAGCTCACAGGGCTGAATCCTATCAAGTGAAATTTAGAAATAATATATAAGACCGATCTTTTTCAACAGGAAAAATTAGCAAAAGTTTAAAGTAAATTATTTGAGCGCCACAATCAGTAAGTTCTTATGAAACATGATTGGTTATTACCATTTATTTATGGTAATATATTTACACTACAATCTAAAAAGATGGAACTATGAAACATATTATACAATAAATTAATATATGATAGTCTGTAGCGTTTCTGTTACATATTCCTCTGTCACTTCGCTGGGCATAAGGTATAGTTTGAAGTATCCAGGCAGTGAAATTGTTTTCAAAATTTTTTTATTCTATAAAATATAGATTGATTTTACATTTTAGTCATTGCAGGATGAAACTATGGAGAGTGCTGATGTAAACGAGCATCTTCCTTTGAAAGAGAAGAGGAAACTTCTTCGAGGACAGAAGATCTACGACATGGATAACTCATTGGATGCTACCATGTCAGAGTATGCCCATTTGATATTTGAATACTCTTATTTACACCGATCCATTGTGAAATAATGCCTTGGAAGTTCTTGTTTCTATTCGAGGAAGTCAATCAACCAAATATTTTATATTGAGGTAGTTTTGAGCGACCCACTAGTGAGATATAAATCAGTTGCGATTATTTATCGCTATTATACATTTATTTATTTATTTAAAGATACAAATGTAAAAACCAAATATGAATTTAACCTTAACAACGCAATGAGGCTACAATAAAGTTAGTTACAGATTTATTAAATAGAAAATATGACCAAAACGAGTTAATAAAATCAGCCCTCACACTCAAGTCGAATTTAGCACCAATTTATTGGGATTTAATAAAGTTTTAAACTGCTTTATTTCAGAAATTGGACTTAAGCCTTTTTTTATTTGGCAAAGAATTTAGGAATATGAGTCAAAATTTTAAATTAAGTAGACCACGAGATTTTGAAGCTTTTTCAAGCCGATTATCAGAAATTTTGGGGAGACTTATCTTCCGAAATATTGTAACATTACTTGTCCAGCAAATGTTAATTAGCATTAAATTTCCATGAAGAATAAACTTATGCACTCGATTATTTTGTTTCGCTTTTTTGAATCAAATTCATAGTTGCCTGTTAACGTCTCCATATATCGTAATTCTATCTTAAAACCAATTAATCTATCCAATTTTCTCACAATATAGACATGCAACAGTTTAGCACTGATATTTTACGAAAGACATTTTAACTCAACATAAATGATTCATTCATCCAACCTTAGAAGCTAACCTTTTACTGAAGGGATATATGTTAATAGAACTATATATATATACATATATATCATCCAATTGACTTAAAATGTTATTGATAATTAGGCTGGTCAACAATTATCCATGACAGGAAGGCTGCAGGAACTAGCTAACTGACTATTTACCATTATAACGGAAGTCATAATCCAAATGCTATGCATTTATCCATTTCAGATGAACAAAATATGCAGTTAGATAAGAAATATCTGTACAAAGTAGTTCGAATTCTGTTCACCAAATTTAACCTATTTTCTGAATGACTTGAATTTAAAAAATACTTCATTAGGTCACAATAAGATTATTAGAATTAAGTATAATACCTACAATCGTTTATGTTTTTTCTGTGCAAAAGTCTTCAAGGGTCCCACTTATTATAAATCGTTTAGTTTGGGAACAATTTCAAGTAATTATTATGAATTGTAAAGGTGAAAATGAAAATAGACTTTTGACAAATTTACCCTTAAAACGTAAGATCAAATTGCCCTTCGTATGATGTTTTTCTGTCAAACTTTTGTAGGAATTGGAGTGAAGAAAAAACAGCAATGCCTGAAGTGCAATCGAAGTCAATCGAGGCTAGTCAAGAAATACTTCGACCACTTGAAAACAAACCTCCTGTGGTAACAGGTGAGCTAATTTAAAATTCACTCTCTAAAATGGGGACTTTAACCTTACATTTAATAGTATAGATAGCGCTTAGATTGTTTGGGATTAGCCGAGAGAAGTGACTTCTATTTTTGTTGCCCACACGAGGCCTAGTAAACACCCACACATAAGTTCTTGTAGTGTGTGGACAAAGTATGATTAAAAGCGACCGAAGATTATACTGGGAAGGGAGGGAATTACTGTTTATAAGGCCGAGAAGTGAAAAGGATGTAGTCAATTTTAAACCACGTCAATAATACCCTATTTGGGAAAGTTTTTTATTTAGATTTTAGATTTGTTTTAGATTTGCACCTTTAAAAATGTGCCAAGTAGTCACCGCAGAATGAGGTGTCAAATTCAAGCCCTTTGTGTAGCTTACATGCTTATACTGCATGACAAACTATTGATGTGGGCAATAACTGAGGCGTTTACTAAGGGTAAAATTGTGAAGTGGTCATTTTCCTACGAAAAATAGGCGCTATATAAATCTCAAACACTTTATAACTAGCAATTTAGGTAATGGATACTTTAGTTGGACACCTTTACAGGTTACAAGTACAATTTGAAAGTATCAAAGGACTGTTTACTTAAGACCCATGTTATGGTCTGCTTGCTAGAACACAAGGGTATTTCAAAGTTAAGACTTCTTAAACAATGTAAACAAATTTTAGCTCACGAAATTTGCAATTTTATCATGAGTAAAAATGAAAATTTGTAGAAAAAAATATTAAATATCAAATTGTATCTTTCTTTAGAGCTTACTGAAGTGATTTCGCAATTTCTTGCCTGTTCTGTATTCAAGATTACTTTGCTGCCTTTCTTAATCGATCTATCGATTTTTTAATCTTATAGAGGGAAATATTTTGCCAAATATTGCAAGAAGCTTGATGAGATTCGAATGGTAAAATAATTTGGAGCTAACTACATTATTTACACCTATAATGTTTTAATCCCAACTGATATGTGCCATTAAATTGTAACGAATGTTAATTTGAGTTCGTTTTATAATGAATGCACAAGGCATACATTTTTTAGCTTTCTTTTACTGAATACGCTCTCGCACTCCCAAAATCCTCCCCACCACGAATAAATCATTTTTCATCTTACTAGTGGAGCATTTCAACTGGCAGAATAAAATAAAAAATCAAAATAGTAACTTGATTGAGCAAAATTACTGAAGCATATAGCGACATTGTACGAAAGATGAAACATTATATTGCAAAAATTGACGAATTGCGATGTCAAAGCATTGACAAAATTGATTTCACTTCTTTGTGAACTTGTTGATTTGTATAGATTAGCTATATTTACTTAAAATGACAATCTACAGAACCTACTTTCAAAAAAAGAACTACATTACAGAGCAATACCTTAATAGATTCATGTTTTCAACAGCAAATGCTTGAAGTGAAATTTTGATATTAAAAAAATTTAAAGTCACCTTTTCAATAATTATTTTGTATCCGTTTTAGTGCATGTGAAAAGACTTCACGCCAGACGCATAAGCTCAACTTCTCAAGCCGGTCAGAATTCAATGGACCAGTGCTACCCTTCTCCCATTAATCAAAACCTACTGTCTAACAAGCATTCTCCGCTTCAAACTACTCACGAAATTGAGGATTGGGATGGGGAAGGTGAAGCCAAGGACATTGATGCACATAACCAGCCCATGAACTCTGGAGCTCCACATCACCCTGTGCAGACTTCTCCTCCAACTACAACCTCAATCATTCCTCCCTTTTCCGTTAGAGAGCCCGTAGAAAAACAAGTTCGAAACTGGCTGGAAAGCACTTCGGATGAGTATGATATTCTACTCAAACGGTGAGTTAATATGAGTAAATATGATGCCATGACTAATATCACCTCATAATTGATATCAGCTTGTTAGGAGAGCCATTGCCTTTGGGTAAACATAATTTCATTTAAAATGACTTGACAATGTAAAATTTTACTAATAATTTTGATGAGTTCTAAAATTTTATTGATAAGTGCTCCAATTGGTGGTTAGAGAAACTACTACTATTTCATTAACCAATGAATTAAAGGTATGCTCATGAAAAAATATTAGTCGGCAAATTGTGTCCTTGTTCACTCTGAAACTCAAAGAGGATTCTTTTAATCCACAAAATCATTTATTTTATTTATAAATTCAATTTTAAGAATTAGAATTTTTTTCATTATATTGTCTTCACTTCAGGATGGAAATGTGGAATTTGGATAATTCGACTTTCGAACAGAGCATTCGTTACTCAAGGAAATTCAAAGTAATGTAGCATTCCCTCAAGGCGAAAAATCATTCTGAGCAAAATTCATGTTAAGTCAGAAAGTAATTAAAGTTAAATGAATGAGCCTAGTGAGGTGCTAATAGAACCTTACTAGATCTACGGTCAGTAGTCGATCATTTAAGCGAAAATATTTTTCGTACAAATTTCAAATGAAGAAGACATTGTAAGTTAAGTCTTCACTTTGAATATTATCAACATCAAATGTCAAGAAATATAAAATGTTAGAATGTCTCTCTAATACCTTTGGAGTTTCAATCATCACTTTGTAGCCCATATTGGTTTGTGTGGAATATATAAGACTCTTATTTCAACTGGAGGGAAATTTGTAAGTCAATTGGAGATAATTATAATAATTTTCATTAACTGAGTTTAAGAGCTTTGAAATCAGCAAGAGATATTTGACTTGACAGCACTCAGTACGCTGCGTTTACGCAAGAAGAACAAAAGTGAATTGAACTCTGTGACACTTTTGCACTGGCATCTAGAATATAGGTGTCTACACGTTTAAAAACCAGACCATTTAGCAACCATGAAAGATCTGCCATGAGTATGGTATGTAGCAACTGTTAACAGACAACAACCCATAAAAGCAAATAGGCACAGTGGAATGTAGGTATTTGTCGATTCACATTCTATATTTACTTCGTATCTTTTATTTGAATTCGATTTTCTTAAAGACGGCTTAATTTCTTTGAGGTAGGCAAAAAATTTCAAGTATATCTCCAATAAATCAATAAAGATTTGAATTTAACTGAAGTATCACAAATTTTGTTTCTCAAAAATTAAAATCGAGTAAATAAATTATATTAAGCACGTATAAGAGTTGCTTAATGTAAACAAGGCGATACTTTACTCAAAAATTATTTGTCTTAATATTCACATAGGAAAATTAGGTGAAGGCATTAATTAATTTTCTAATAATGAATGTAATCGAATTCCCATTAAATAAAGAAAAAAATGCGTATTTAATTTAAGAACTTATACTTGGTAAAGCAGGTTATCACAATTCGGATACTGCGTGTAAGTGTCAAGACCACGCAAGTAGCCCCGAAGTCATTCGGATTTATAAATACCAACCATTTTCCTTCTCCATGAAATTATTCCAGTGACTTCAGAGTGCGAAGTAATCATTCATTTAATTTCTGCAAATATTTCACTCACCCTAATAGATAGAGAAAAATAATTTGACAAAACCTCATTTTTGTAACTTATAAAACTGAGAGCCAATATTTGGCATTCACACGTCTAATGATACTAAAAACCTTATTTCTCAAGTGCTTTTTGTATTGCCCTTACTGACCTTTTAATATTTACGACAAAGCAAGGACTATTCTCTATTCTTTATCACGAAAAAGATCCTGAACCCAAAGATCAGCAGGGCAATTTTGTATAAGATCACAAGAGATCCGACGTAAGTTGAAAGTGGAGTTACGGAATCGGAGAATCCGGTAAATTTGGCCGGATTATTAAATCTTTTTTTGCTTCTTTATTGCAATTCATAGGATGAGTTTAATTGTTAAAGTCCAAGAGTGAGACTACGGCTTTTGTTTGTGCCCCCTAGCCTTTCTTTCTATTCTAATATGCCAATAATTACTGTAGGGAAATAATCTAATCACAGTGTTCTAGAAGACCAATTATTAATTTCCCATGTGATAAGGGACAAGCTTTATACCTTTTTCAGCTTTAAAACAAAGTAATCAAACCCATGGGGATTTGAAAATATATAAAGCGGTTACTTGTTCGCTTTTAAAGTGTGGAAGTGTGCTAGTCTGGCAATCAGAAAAAGTACAACCCATCGGATTTACAGGGTTATCGGATTAGGTCAACTGAGGCTCTTGCCAACTTTTCTTTCCAGTTTAAATATTTCACTCGTTATGCAGAAGTTTGAGGTGATATGATTTCACATTAACTTTTAGTCATTCTCTTTAGTTTCCATATGCTGGACATGGAAGCCTACCACTTTGATGATCCGTTATGCATTAATAAGTGTACATATCTAGCTATTTGTATTGAAATTTTAATTAAATTTTACCTACTCAGATTTAAAATTAATGATGAGACAAGCTTTTAATGCGATTTTAATGTTTTCTTCAATGGATCGCTGGAAAGTCATAACCGCAGAGTTAAAATTCATTAGTTAAATGCAATAGCGTAATCAGTAGTCTTTTAATTTATCAAACGCTGGTACGTACTTTCACCTGTATCACTTAATGCTGCTATTTATCAAGTGGTTTTCATTCTACCGGATATAGAGAGCGAATAAAGGCACTTCCTTTGGAGGTCCTCCATTAAATAATATAGAGAGGGAAAAAGACAAATGAATTTGCTTTTAATTTGCTATTAGACATGATCACTTGTGTTTGTTTTAAATTATTTTCCAAAAGTCAGATTTAAATACCTAACCAATCACCCATCGCCATGAATTTTTGCATACAACATATACCTTAATTTATAAAATTTGACCAAAATGAAGTATATTTGTTTGAAAAATTAGCATGGTCAAAAGTGAATGCGTTGAAGTCTCGTGAATTAAATTTTTCCTTTTGGTCATTCCTTGTTTTTTTATCTAAGCATTGCGCCCAATCATTAATTTAATCATTGTAAAGGAATTTCGTCATGATCTTTGGCTTTGGATGAAACGCATATTTTTAAAAGTCACCCTGACAGACTGAATATTCCATATTAACTATGTATTTGGCTATCAGATTAGGTAGGCATTAATGCATGTTACATGAAAGCATGAAAGTACTCTTGCTAAATTTGATCATTTGGTTAACTATCTTCCAGCCAATTAGAACTTCTTTTATCGGAGTCCCAAGGTAATTGGCTGACGAATGGACTTAGAGATACCACTAACAAAAAGCAAATTATGACCACTTCGAACTCAAATACTGGTATACTTTTGTTGATCGGTGTGCAAAATATTCGAAATATTCCAAACGCACAAAGTATATTGATTAGTTCCATTTAAGCTAATTATGTTATGAACTTGATAATTCAATGTCATAAAAAACCAACATCGAATGAGTAAGAAGGAGAGAAGTTCGGAAAGATGCTGAGAGCAGCGTCAAGGTATCAAAGAATTGTTATTCATGTGATTTTGGGTCTCGAGTTACAAAATACTTACCAAATTTCAATATTCCCATTTCACAGGCCTTCTCTCTCCCAGATTGTCACGTATGTGTGTGTCTACGGTGTTAAATGTTTTTTAAACGGTATTACTTGATCTCGAATGATCAGTCTTGTCGATTCAATTTGCTTCTTTAACATAGTCAGGAAGAAATGATTTCTATTTAAACGATACACAATACCAGGAAATGGAATACATTTATTCACATTAATGCAATGTTTACTTTTCGACAGATATATCGAAAATATTTTGCCATTTTAAGGGCAAGTAAATACAAAGGGTATTCAACTGTCAAGTTCCAAAATAATTTTTGGTGTTATATAGTGGATTTTGTTTTTTCTATACATTTCCAGCCTTTATTTATAATTTTTATTGCGCCATAAAGTACAACGCTTTATTGTAACAAATACTCCAAGTATGTCGACCTCGAATTGTCTCAATCGCTGTGAAATATTTATACATGTTTTTTAATAAAAATCCAATTTTTAAATTTGTTCAACAATGAATAGAATTGAGTTTTTAGTTGCTTTTCACTCAATAATTTGTATAGTTTGTGGTGCGTTACATAAAAGAAGAATGAATTAATCAGACACAAAAGGTCTATAACTAATGAAATTTATGGTGTGAAAGTCCCTATAAGCCGCTTACCAAAGTTATATTTTATTTTTATTTTATTCAGGCTGGTATGATCTAGAAGTGTTATTATTCTACTCTAGGAAGCGTAGGTTTCCCGCAACAAATAAACCACACTTCTACCTACCTTGTAAGGCAACACTTTAAATTCAGAAACGGTTCTCATGTAAGTGAGAAAGGAAAGTGGATAGTACATTAACTTGTAAGTATTAAGAGATGAATACATCTGCATAATTGCTGATAGCAGACTGATCATCGCAATCGAGTGCCAATTTAGAAGTCACGAGAACAATTTGCACGGGAGATTCTAGTAAACAGGCTTACCGATGACGACTGCGAATAAGAAAGTGGATAAATTCAAATTTTCCATTTATGTAACCAAATGATTCCAGTCACTCTCCAATCATTGGCGCTATGGCCTTAAGTGTTATTTTTTGGCAATTATTTTGAATTATCTGATTGTTCATTTACCAAATTTGTCAATTATTCATCAAAATATTCCAAGTTTTTAACGCTATTCAAGCAATAATAGAACATTGTAACTTTGTAAAAATATTTACCCTTAAAAGTAAAAGAAACCGATACGTATAACATTATAAAAAGGTAATTTGTTTTATTATAAAGAAATGGCATGACATTTAAAATCGTTCAGACAAAAATGGGGAAAGTTAAATGAAGCGTGAACTTCACCTGTATCTAAACAATGCCTAAATATTTGTCAGTTAAATGATCAAAATTGCATAATTTTATAAGATAATTCAATTGGTCAGTTAATATTTTCAGCAAATTAGACTTACAATTACGCAAATTGATTCAAGCAGTATTTTGAATGCAATTTGAAATAGCAACACTGGCTATTAATTGAGTACTTTACCACAAAAACGAAATTGAGTGAAAGCGTTAATTTCTAAACTCTGCGAAAAGCCGAAAAAACATATGCCCTAATTGAAATGAGCATTTACGCACAAGTACTTATTTCTCTCCCAAGAAGGGTAGAAAGGTAGCGATGTACTTTCTCCCTCAGAGAAGATTTATGCGAGCGAAGACGTGCTTTGGTCCATTGGCTTGATTATAAATTATACCCAATAAGTTCCTTTAAGTAAAATATGAATATTTCAATTTTATATCTCATAGAAGATCGATATAGGAGCGTGTTTCATTATCGCTTATTGAGCACCATATTTATTATTTATAGGGAGTGATTATATGCCCACTTTTTAGTCCTACCCTATTTCTGTAAACTTCCCGCTAAAAATAAACTAACGCTTTGATTATCAAATTAAATCTCGATAAAAAATTTAGTTTCAGTATATTCTTAGAGCTATTAAGCAATTGTGATACTTTTAATACCCGGTACTAAGCGCCTAAATGCATTTGGTGTAAAACTTCTAAATTGGCATTAGTTTAGCAAATATTTAGTGAAAAAATAAATGCCTAGGCCATTTATCTCAAATGAGAATAATAATTTTTAGCAAAATCTCATCTGTAGTGAATTCGATAGTTGATAAGCATGCATCATCAAAATATTTAATTTCGTTATTTACATTTGAGCGGATTTATCTAGTAGGTGGTGCATCTTTGCCCAGACTTAGCGAACGACGACAATTTCAAATAGACAAACATGCAGAATAATAAAACATGCCTATTTTATAGACAGATTAGCAAAATAATACTACTTTAGCTGGATTCGAGCTTAAGAATTTGTTTATTTTGGAGCCACTCAAAACACGAAACGATTCAACGGTTCGACCCTTTCTATTGGTATGCAAAAATGAACAGCTTACAAGGCAATTAGCCTAACATCAATGACTAAGACACTGCACAATGGAAAATCAGTGACGTTGTGCAATTAATGTTGGCATCACAAAATCATATTGATCAAACACACCAAACAACATGGATTCGGGCAATCTGACTCGATGTGAATTTAGAATCTATTCTCAAATTGCCATACTTTCCGCCTTTAAATTATTTTTGAGGCCTCATTCATGAAGTTAAATTTTAACTCATTTTGCCAAGAAAGAACTTTTAAGCTGTAAAATAATATCTCCAATTACGTTTGAATTCTGCCGGAGCAATCTTAAATTCTAAAGTCCTTTTTAAAATTTCCCACCGTCGCTTAATTACAAAAAAATATAAAGTTCTCAAAATCTCATATCCCTTTTCGCTTTAATGAAATTATCAGGCTTAATAACCACGCGTTAGCAGTCACAGGTAATTTAAGTGCTAATTAACGGCGAGCCTGCTAAGTGTACACACACTCACAAAATGTTAGAAAATGGCATCTCCGCGAACCAACAAATGAGGTGTCGGTTTGTGATCAGAGCACTTAAGCATTTAAGAAAATAATCAAGAATATCTCTACTCTTAATCAACTCACGCCCAGCATTATTGGAAACAACGCTATGTCATTTTAATTATTTAACGGATGTAGTGAATTGAATGAGAGCAACAACGAGCCATTTTATTACCTTACAATATTCACTTATAATCACTAGCTTTTTATGGCTCATCAAAAAAATCTGTCGGGAACTAAGACGCTACTAAATAGGGCTCAAACTAAGGTTGTCTTTATTCAAAAATACGAATTAGAAAGTTTGCCTAACGTAGTTTTAATTACTGTGCCTTTGATGTCAGAGGTGAAATACATGTCTGCAAACATTCAACAAACAACAATTTCGAGAATTCAAATAGTGGAAATGCATTTGAATAGGGTAAGCAGCAAGCGACGGTGTGATACTAGGACCGAGGTTCACCCTAACTGAGTAATGTAGTCGTAGCATTAACAAATCCTACCTTATTTGAATTCAAAAGTATTGTTTTCTTCATAAATTCAACAAGGAGAAGAGTTGACTTTGTTGCGTGTAGTTGTACTTTGTGTCATAAAGTATCGAATTTTATACTCAAAATTTCTTGATATACAAGAAATCAAAAATTCAGGACCTGTGTGACTATTATCTCTGCGTTTGTCATTGACCTTTGGTTATACAAATATTAAAAGTAAGGTAGCGCGTGCTAATTAAAATGAATTTTTTTTCCACCTAAAGGGAATCTTTTTAGAACCAAGCTTGAGATTATATCAATGTGTGAATTTGATTAATTTTAGTTGACCTATCGGCGCATGCCTTCGCATAAGAAATTTTTCAAGGTTCAATTGGTGGAAAAACAATCCTTCACAGACTATCGATGCATACAGGCCGAGCAGAATGGCCTTCTGCACTGAGTTAGTGTGGCGAGTAAATGAGTGGCAAGAGTTAAGTATCTCATCAAGAAAATTCCTTAATGCTACCCGTTCTGCCCACAATGGATATTCAAAAAAGCGCTTTTTAAACAGTCGTGTCAGCTATTACCCTTCTTCTACTCTATCAAAATGGACATGAAGCTAGTTGATCTATGTGTTTTTGCTTTCCTGACAACCAGACAAAAAGCAATTAGAGTGGTTGGATTTTTTCAAAATAAATCATGTATTTATCAAATCGACCGACCAATAGATCTATTCCTCAAGGCCATTCAAAAAAAATTCATTTGACGGGATTAATCAGCTGAGGTTACGGGCATGTACATTGGACATTTCCATAATTTAATTAATGCTTTAATGAATTTGGGCTTAACTTGAGCAATCGCTTAGAGACAAATCGATTAACATCGATTGACAGTTGAAAATATTCATTTAATTTAATTTATTTAATTTCTTATTCTTGAAACTGGGTGAATGCTAGATGGTTGAACTTTAATCATTCCATTGAACCTGGACTAGGCATTAAGACACATAGTTTTCCTAATTTCATAAAGAGGACTTTGAACTTCAGCTGAAGTTAGTCCAAAAATTAAATAAGAGTTTAAGTAAGTAAGAAACGAAGTAGGGCAATTCTGCACTTCCATTTCCATAAAATGCGTAGATTAATATTTTAGGTGGTCGGGCCGAGCAAGTATTGCTAAAAGCAAGAATGGAGCAGAAAATAGGAGTCTTGAGCTACGTCATCAGGCTTCTGGTGAATCTGGCAAACGTGTTTCAGCATGTGGATCAGAAGCTGGGCATAAGAAACACCTTCCCCGTTTATGGAAACAGACCACCCCCATGAGTCAGGCTATCATTCAAAATCATCTGGAACATCAGAATCAGAGCTTTGGACGCTCTCCGTCCAAGAAAGAACTAACTGTTCCGTCCTTTGGTTTTGATTCTGGAGATGTGAGTATGCTTCAGAGCTTGGAGGAAAACCCTGAAGAAGATTTCATGACTTTATTACCACCGGTATCTTCGCAAAGACGATTTAGTGACAATCCCTTGACAGCCAAACAACGTGTAGGTTGTGCCTTTCAGACGATGATGTCTCCAGCTATAATCAACTACTCCACTTGTAATTTAGAACCAAATGTCAAGCTACGAAGTGCTCCGACTCGTTCCTTCTGTTGCATTTATCATAAGAGACAGGGTTACGACAAGCCCTATCTTTCGCCAAATTGTACATGTTCTTGCAGCCAATTGAGGAAAAATCCAAATTCTAGCTCCTATACGGAAATGATTATGTTGTATCCTGGAGAAATGGCCATACCCAACTGCTGCTATTCCCCTCAAAACTCAGAAAACTTACCCGCTGAAGAGTGCTGTAACTGCTCACGACACCGAATCAACAGATACATGGTTGAAGATGTGACTACTGAAGGAGTTAATAATCGGTGTTGCTCCCCACTTCCACACCAATCTCACATTACTCCGGTTAATCTTGGCAGTCCTCCCTTCCTAGCTTCTCCCTATCGAAATCCTAACTCTCAAAAATTCACTCAAGAGCGCATGTCTAGACAAATTTGTCACGACCGGCTGACAGCTAATAGGGACTCTGAGACACCAATTTTAGGCATGATGTCAAAAAATGAGACTTTTGATCAAGAGTTGCAAAGACGCCTTGGTAGGGAGGCACAGAAGGAGTGGAGTGAGGAAGCAGTTGTCGGAACACAACCACAGCATTCTCGTCTAATCCCACCTGATCTTGTTTTTAGTCCTGCGTCCAGGCGTGTTTCAGCTGTGGATATAGGTGAAGAAGTCGTTGGGACATCCGTAATTAACATGTTAACGATCAACTCTCCCTCAAGACAGCTTTCTCGACAAAATTCAATTTACTCAATGGAGGAATATGTCCATCAATCTACCATCTCACCTCAAGGCAGTTTATGTTCTGAAAGAGGTTCCTTTCTCACTCCTGAATATAACTTCACTGCTCCGATATCGGACCCAATTAATACTGAACCCAAACAGTGGGTCAAACCTGCTAGATCTTTTGATCACTTTTCAAGAAGGAATTTCAGTGTTCATAGAGCTGCCTCGCACTCTCCCAGTCATCTTGCTACGCATTCTCAGGAACATTCACGAATGTCTTCTGTGCATCGATCAGATACGGACTGTTATATGAGAACACCTCAGCATAGTAAAAAGGGCGGACTGGGCAAAACGGATGGGACTTGGAGTAGAACACCAGAATTTCTCTCCCTGGATTCATCGAACAGTGATACCCAACACCAAGAAGTTGAAATACTGAAGGAACATCTACATTCATATAAGCCCGATGGGCAGCAGCATTTCAACGAAAAGCAGTATTATCGTTCTGATTCAAGCGGCGATGGCAAAAGAGTTCCAATCCTACTTAAATTCAAGCCCACTTCGTTGACAACTAGTGCTGACTGTTTGAAACAGAGAAAGATGCCACCAGGAACTGACGTTTTAAGCGCAGGACATCAGAGAGTTCCAAATTGCGTTAATTCTTATAAGTACCGTGAGGCGTCCAAAAGACTAGCTCAAAGGAAGAAAATGCTGGGAAAGGGAAAAGATATGCATCCTCGTAAGAGTCTAGAAGTCGAATCCGCATTTTCATCTTCCCAATCCAGTTGTAAATCTCAAAACATCTATGCCAGATCAAAGTCCTCTGAAATTGATATGCGTAGTGGAGTTTCACCGAGCAAGAAATGTGTGAGACGAGACTATACTATAGATGAGAAAACAGATGAGATATTCCAGACTTTCTTACAACATGATCCCCTAATGGACGACATGACCACCCAACATCCGCCAAAAGGAAGGAAGAAAAGTCTGCAGCAAACGTGACGAGCGAGGGACCAAAAACCCATGAAAAAGACTTGTTTGCTTTCTTTTCAAACCCCCTTTCCGTTCATTCTAACCGGATTTCTTTTTGGCAGAAATCATAACTTTAACCCGGTCGTTGCCGCTGTGCTCACTTGCTAAATTCGGTATCGAAAGTAATTTTGTAATACAAATTAAATGCATAATGGCTGTTATTCAAATCTGCAATAATAACAGATTCGATGTTTTTTATAAAATTAATATGTAATTTTAATGAACTCTAATTTGTGGACTAAAATAGCTTGAATGGTATCCTGAAATTGAAAAAAATGTTAGTCTGCAATTCCGTTGACTACAATACTTATAACGAAAGGTCCCCTAATAAAGCTTAATGCTAAGAGCTATCAGAATACAGCACTCTTTCCTCAAGTTCAAAAGCCCTTACAGTGAATGAGGATCGAAGTTCATTGAATTTGAAAAGGGAGACAAGGTAGAGACGTAGGCATGGAAAAAAGTTCTTATTGTAATACATTCAACCAAGCAGACAAGCAATAAGCAAAAATAAAGCAAATAGGTAAACGAGGAAGTTTAAAAGGGAAGATAATTTTGAAAACACAATTGTTACACCTCAGATCAGTAAGCAGAACTTTATAGGTCTTCTCCCTCGGGGAAGGGAGGATAGTGGATATCACACTAAGTATGAATTACCTCTCTTACGAGAACATCTCCCATTCATCCTCTTCACCGATTCATAAAACCGCTTCAAGTTTGCCTTTTCTCAAGGGAGGTGTGCGCATTCAAAGATATAATCAGAGGAGTATAGAGATTGACCAGTGATGGAGAAAGTGAACACGTACGAAATTTTCAG